>CM055652.1:11676518-13147914 GCA_029378325.1 Elaeagnus macrophylla
AATCTCTTGTATAAAGCTACGTCTCTTGTTTCAATAAAAATCAATTTTTGGCAAATATTATTTTCCTTCTTTACAGTCTTAGATAAGAAGTGATTTGATACCTTGGATTTTTTCAGCATGACAGACACAAAAATCTACTATCCCTCAAGGTATACAAATTCTTTTGCTTGTACATGATGCATAATTATTTCCTTGAGTTCAGCCTTTTGGGGGGGACCATAATTGTATCTTTTGATCCAGGGATGATCCAGAAGCTGTTGAGATTTCCTACAAGGATACTACATGCCTTGCCCCTCGAGTCTACTTGACTTCGAATATTATGAATTTTTATATCAGGTAAATTATTTCGAAAATTTCAAGTTATATTTTGTAAAATGTACAAATCTGGTAGCTTAGCTCTGGAGCCGAATTTCATTGTTCTTTCTCTTGTAGTTCTGGTATGTTGATTGATTAAAATATGTAGATTAAAATAATGAACTTCAGACTTCTTGCTGTCCAAATATGCTTTGGGTTTGAACTTGAACACTGTATGTTACGATGGAGAAATCTTGTTTGAAAAATAAATCATATTCAGATTTCTGTTTCGATACCTTCTTGGTCCAGATTGCATGATATTTTCCCTCAGCTTGGTTTGTGATAATTATATTCAGTTTACATTTTTAATCATTCAATAGATAAATTCTCTAGATATCTACAACAACTATCATCTCCAACAAACAGTGCGATATGTGAGTGTCACTTTTTCAATACTTACTTTTACAAAAAGCTTAAGGAGGCTGTTGCTTATGAGGTATGGTTCATTTTCCTTTCTCTAACTACCTTGACTTTTCTCCTTTCTTTTCTGTTTCTACTCAAATATTGTTCTTTGTTCTTGAAAGACTAAAATCATGATTCTATATTGTGAACTTTTGCAATTGTCACTCACAAACATTCAGTTGGTTATGATAAATAATTAAGTTATTGAAATTTTTTGTTGTCTTTTTGTTGCTGTTATTGCTTAGAATCCATTTAGATAGCCAAACTATTGAAGCATATTGGTTACAACTTTTGAAATCTTATGGGTTAATAAGGGGACTTTATTACTATTGTGTAAGCTATCACTCCTTCCTGATTTCTTCTTTGAAATTTGAATGAATATCATTTGGCAGTTTGATGCAAAGACTCCATCTCATTGAGAGGAAATTTTTTTTTTTTTTGATTATATATGCCTTAATATTATATACCTGTGAATGGCTGTTTGGCTTTTGACCGTTGAAGTTTGAAATTGCTCTGTTACATCCACAATTTCACAGCACCATAAATCCTTGTATCATGTAGGGGAATGACAGGGATAAGTTTTTCGTCAAGTTCAGGAGGTGGTGGAAAGGTGTACATATATTTCAGAAGGCTTATGTACTAATTCCTATACACGAAAAGTGAGCACCTCCCCTCCCTCCCTCTCTTCTTTGGTTGAGTGGTTATAGATATTTGATATACTAAGAGTCTTTTGGCCTTCCATTGATTCTTAATCCATCTCATAATTGTAACTGGATGGATAGATGGTGAGTAATGCAAATGTGAAATTGTGAATATGTTGAAATCCCAAAAATATGGAATATATTAGGATTTAAAACAGATTTTTATCAATTGAATATTTAGTTTTATCTTTCTTTTTTTTATTATCAGGGATTTTTTTATATCCCGTTATATTTGTTGTATTATAAATACGTGGTCTATAAATGTCTTTTACATCAAGAAATAAGAATACATATTTCCAAAGCCACATGGTATTAGAGCCACGGTGGTCTCTCAAAATCTGCCCCTAATGACGGAGGCTAACAACAACAATGAGTCTGTTTGCTCTGATCATCTTAACATAGAAACAGAAGAAAGATCCACCATGAGTCCTGGAGGACTCAATATTTCATCTATTCAATACACACGTAGGGACACTTAATTCATTTATCCATCTATTCACTGTGACAGCTCCAGGTATCCCTGAGTCTCCTTCTAAATATTTGGTTCCATCACCATCCCTTAATTTCAGTAGGGACACTGCTTTATCATATTTATACCCATTGCAACAATACACATGATATATTTGAAGTTTGATCGTGTCTGCGTCCTTAATGACTCTTACCAGAGGGTTACAGTTCATAAGTAGATTCTGCAGTTGTATTATATTCTGATGGAAGGATCAAATTAATTACAGTTGTATATTTTGGGTTTACAGCTTACCTGCTTTTCCTTATTCTGTTTCTTCCAATTTTGCTAGAAGCATATTGCTAAATATGTGTATTATGTTCTTATACAGAAGTATGATCAATAGAGAGGATGATAGAAGACATTGGATAATTTGAATATTTAACCGACATTTGATAATTTGAATACGTAATGGAAATTTCTTTTCTTAATTTGTCCTTGTTTTTTTCCCCCCATTGCTTCAACAGTTTGCACTGTGCCCACAATGATCCATTAGTTGCATCAGCATCAGCGTTAGACTAACCTTTACTTTGATTTCTAACACTGTTCATGTGATGTACCTCATTAATTGGTGTGTGTCACCTTCATTTGTCAACCATGCTTATAACGTGTTTACTCCAATGTTTAATTAGCACTTTCGTTCCCTCCTATTTAGGGTACTCAGCTTTGAATCCTAAACATATTTACTTCTTTATGGTGCCTAATACGTTCAGTCTTCATTGGAGCCTGGTGATTATTTGTATCCCAGAGAAGGAAGAAAAATCAGGGCCCACCGTACTACATTTAGATTCATTAGGACTTCATTTCAGCAGATCAATTTTTCATAATATTAAAAGGTGAGAAAAAGATATCCTTAACGATGGTGGTGTTAGACATTCCATATTTTCAGTTAATATTTGCCAGATTTTAGATTTAACTGCTTTCCCTTTTCTTTTGAATGAAGATTTAACTGCTTTTCTACAAGCCCACCATAACATACTTGATGTGTCATGCATGTGATGGGCATTTTTGTTTTTCGATTGAGTTTTGTGCAAACTATATCTTATTATTATATATATTATCAACGTGCAATTTTTCATTTTGCATGATTTTGTCCAAGTTTTTTTACATTTAATCGTAATGTCATTGTAATTTATATAAAGAAAAAGATAATAATAAGAAAGCTACAAATTGAAAATGTAGATGTCATCGAATTAATGTAAATTTGGAACAAATGAGAGTCCTTTCCTAATAATAAGAAAGCTATCTACTTAAATTTTAATTTATGTTATTATATATTTATGTTTCTATTCATTAAAAATATAAAAAGAATCAAAGGTTTTTTGTTTTGTTTTTGTTTGAGAAGAAGAATAAAAGGTTATAAATAGAGTAATATAATACTAACTACTCTATTTTTACTGTTTATTTTCCACCACTACTTTGTTATTTGAATTAATATTTTTCATAAATAAATTTTAATAATTAAGATTTATTCCAACAATAACAACAATTAATTAACACGTGCTTTTTACCAGTTTATGAATTATTTGCAAAAAATGCTTCTCTTTGTTGTTAAGTTAGTCATATCTTTTTACATTAATAACAAGGTGAATTTATCATTCTATGTAGCTTTTTGAAAGATGAATGGAACTATTTGAATCACGAGGGTACTCTTTCGTATTGTCCAATTGTAGAAAGCATATGGAAACAACTGCCTAACAGCATTGTGCAGAAAATTATTCCGGTAAATTCTGTTCTCAAGTACTTCAAAATTGCTTACGTGAGTTTTATAACACGTTACTTACATATGAACGTCATGATACTACTGGCTGAACTTTGCCAAAAGTAGAGAGAACTTTCTTTCTATATATGGTTCTCCAAAATTGTCTGTTTTTGGAGAACTTAGAGAAAACTTAGCTATGTGTATAATTTGAGAACAGATACAGGGAACTTGTTGTCCGTTCTGCTTGAGTATTTTGTTAGCATCAGGAAGCATGATGATTTTGTTCTTCATTCTTTTAACTGGAGTGCACTTGCAAGCACATAGAATAGATGTATATGTGCGTCTCCATTAAAGATGTAAGATTAAGTAATTTTCCTGAATTTCCTGTCATATTTCCATCAGGTTCCTCAACAAAAAAATGAGTATGATTGTGGTATTTTCGTGCTTTACTTCATGGAGCGCTTCATTGAGGAGGCCCCTGAAAGGCTAAAAAGTAGAGATTTGGCAATGGTAAAGAATCTTGTCCCCTTTTTATTCAATAACCCCCTCAGTTTTGTTTACTTTCCTTTTGATTGTGTTTTTCAGTTTGGCAAGCAGTGGTTCAAACCTGAAGAGGCATCTGCATTGAGAGTGAAAATCCGTAATCTACTCATAAAAGAATTACAGACTGCGTGTGAGGCTGATAATTTTGAGTCTTCTTTGCTGTCTTCATTAAGTGGTGCTTCAGAACAATGAAATTCTACTTGGAAGTTGGAACTAAACAACTGTATCCTGCACCTCATGTCACCTCATTTAGTTTACAGAGCTAATGATCCTTGTAAATATTAAAATGTATAGCCTGGAAAATTGGTTTAAATAATTCTCACTTGAGAAAATGGTCGTAGGCTTTTGGAGAACGGACCTCTTATTGACACTTCTTCTAACTTTTGGTGCAGAAGCCCTTGAAAATACCAGATTACTTTGTACAGTGGGAAATACTTGTTAGAAATGATGGTGGTTTCGAAGGCAATTTCCTCCATTTTAGAATGTAAGCAGACAAGTTTTGGCACGGTTTTTTTTTAGTATTAAATCCACCTTTTAGATTGTCTCATCTTATTTGCAATGTTTGTTACGGTGCTAATGCACATGTTCATTAGGTGTACATAAACAACTTACATCTTACATAAGTTCTCAGTTCTATCAAATCTTGATTCTACTGCTCCGTTTGAAGGTGGTTCGCTAGTGGTTAGGAAGGTAAGCCTCATTTTCTTCTTGTTTCAAGTGTTCGAAACAAACTGTTCGATCTTAAACAGGGAGAACTTGAGTTGCTTTGTGTTACTATGCATTTCATGGAAAATGCATTTCACCATGAAGACGGTGTTCCACTTGCTTATTCTATTAGATCATCAAAAACACCCCAGAGCAACCGAAGTGGAGGTGTGGAGTGCAAGAGTACAATAAAATAGCACAAAACAAACATGATAAACATCATGCACTTCGAAAGATAAAGTACAAGACTTAATACAACAAAACACAAAAGAATCACAAACCAGCTACCAATTTGAAGCTGAGCGATAAACTTAGAAAAACAAGAAAAATCATTGCCATGTGATCGCGCTCCGTTGTTGTAATACGTATAGAATGAATTCTACAATTTATAGAAACTCTATAAAGGGTCTATGCTTCAGAGGACGTACGGGTCCAGGGGCATAAGGGTCTAGAGGAGTTGAGGCCTCTCTTTTGGCTTCCCTATCGTTCTCCTTAAATACAAAGAGTTCCAATTGGACATTATGCGATTCCTCACACAATTATGTTCCACATCAAGAAAAATTTCGATCATATATCAAGAAGTAAATTGAGTTGTTTTCTTATATTATGTCACACCAAAATAAAACCCATCCCTCACAAAACCTAATGTCCTATCGTCTGTTTTTTACGTATTACTTTTCTTCTTATTTTGTATTTTCTTTTCTATTTATGCCTATTTGAGACAAAAATACTCCTTGTCTCATCACAAAATTAAGTATATGGGACAACTTCGGATAAGGAGTTAATTCATTAATGGTATGGACTAATAATATGTCATAATATATCATGGAAGGGAGAAAATGTAAAGAGATAAAAGTGGCTCCCACTTCTTTTTTTATTGAAATTTACGATACTAAATTATTATTATATGTACCAATGTGGATTGTATTATGAGTTAATGGTACATGCATTACCAATTAGCCTTGCTAACGCAGCTTCCCTTAGTCGGTATAAATATACTCACCAAATAGCTCCTAATCAAGATCTGATCTTCTAAACAAGTCCTTCTCAGACAACTTCACAGTCAAAAGACAAAAAATTGCAACTTTCTAACCAAATGTATACCAAAAGGCCTTGGTTCAAAAGTAATCTTTAACTCAAATTTAAGTTCCGTTTCCTTGCTTCTCTACTCAAAAATTAAAATGTCAAGACATTGAAAAGATCCTTCTAAATTTTGCGAGACAAAAAAAAATCATAATCTTTAGAAAAGACATTTTTTTCATTAAGATGACATAGTGAAGTGGAGATGAAATAAAATTAGTAGTTTCTATTAGCACAATGAAATACAAACGCTCAGAAGAACGTAGAATACAATCTAGCATAACCTTATGACATATGGAGGTGGATCCTTTCAAGGATTCTTCATCTTGATTCTCAATCTCCGGGCAATTTGTGCTGCTTTAGGATGTATTGGTCTCTTGCTACTATCACATTGGTCTACCTCCACCCAATTTATAACCTTTAGAATAATAGACTGAGGAACTTTTCTAGCTTCCCTGTCTGTTTTACCTTTTTGCTTTTTCATTCCTGTCTCTAAAGCCTTATCTAAGAAGTCCATAAACCATTGTCCAGCTTCTGTTTCAACCTGCTTGCTTAATTTGATTGTATTGTTTAAACAACAAGAACCTGGTGTCTTGTTCTCATCATTCTCACCAATACTTTCGAGTGGAGTGGACGGTGTTTTCGATCTCAGTAGCTTTGACATGCTTGTCTTCTGTTCATTACTTCTTTCAGGAAAAGCAGCTACTGACTTGTATAATGTAGTCCTTCTTTTGGACTCATTATTTGATGAATTCTGCATTATCTCATTTAGAACTGAAGAAGATGAATCTTCTTCCTTGTTTTCTTTTGTGCTTTGGGTTATTTCACTGGCTGAAGTAGCTGCTTGAATTGAAACCATATCAGATATTGCTTGGACAATTTGGTGATGGAATTCAAGAAATTGATCAAAACAAGCTACTGGGTCTTCTGCTCTGGCTATCTTGCTCAACTTGGAGAACATTCTACAAGGTAAGAAAACCACAATAATGATCAGTCTGTCAATTGTGTTGTGCTGTGTGTGTTCGTGTTGTATTTAATCAAGTTGTGCCTGTTGTGTTATTTGTGCCAAAAATTCACATAGTTTTAATCGAATTAATTTGTGTCATGACCCAAATTGCCACCCCTGAACTCAATATGCGCAAAAATAAGAGAGCACAGCACTACTTTACTTTAAAGACTGGACTAAATTCTCAGTTGCTGAAGCTTCTCTTAGTGCTTGGAGGGCAATCCGCTGAGCTGTTTCTCGTTGCTGCACAGCTTCCTGCAAAACAAAGAGGGAGCTTAAAGAAGCTAATCACAACAATTCAAAGGTTAAAAGGAACACATGTAACTAAGGACTCACCTTGCCCAATTTGCTAAGCTTTCCTGGTAAGTTCATGGGTAGGCTGTGGCTATTTTCAGCAGATTCATTATCATACTGAAACTGTGGTTCTGAACTCGTTTTTGAATTCGACTTCTGGGTATCTCCATCCAAATTGAGGGTAGTTGATACTCTTGTTCTTTGTAATCTGGGTGGTGGGGTTGAGCTTTTCTTTTCCTACAACAACAAACAAACAAGCCTATTAGGATATAAATATAAACAATAAGAGAAAACCAAAAAGTCATCAATTGGGTTTCTTAAAATGGATACAGGGGAACAAGATACCTACAGCTAACTTGAAAGGACTACTTGGGATTTTCGGGTCTCTTTCGCAGACACTTTTGCTTCTTAGATACTTTAATGAAGAAGGTGTTACACAGCTTTTTCTTAACAATGCAGGACTGTCTCCTTTTGTATCAACCATCTTAGCCAAAAGTCCACCACCAAATGAACATCGAATTCCCATAGCAGAGTTTCCATCTTTCCCTGCTTTCCCTCTTATCATAGGAGACATTAGAACACTATTCTTCCCATTTCTTACTGGAGTACCACCACGGTCTTTAATTGGTGTACACTGATCAAAATCTAACGGAACAGCCTTTATACCATCACTCCAATTTTGACTTGTTTCCCAAGAACCTCTTCTAGGAGCTGAAGCCTTAGAATGTGACTTTATTTCACTTCTCTCTCCTTTCTCTCTGAGACCCATTAATGGCTCCGGAGTGCCCACGAATGGGTGTCGGCCGGGAAGGGGTTTCACACCTTTAATGATGGGCACCGGAGAACCAGGTTCCAATTTGTCAACATAGATAAATTGTCCCAATTGCATTTTATTGCTGAGAACAAAATCATCTTGTTCAGTAGGTAGACTGGCGTAAATGGAGTGTGAAGAATCTGAGACTTTTAAGTAGAAGCCGTGTTTTGGCCAGAGATTCTTTTCGTCAAGATCAGCCGGGACGATGTCCGTTATCTGTAAAAGTGAACTCCGGTGCTCACTGGTGGGTTTTAGTCCTGTATTCATTCCATCGAGAAGCTTTGTTAGAATTCCTGGTGCCAGAGCCGCCATAGACTTTGAAAGTTGAAGAATTTGCTCAATTGAAGGCTGGGATTTAGAAATTCGAATTTTAAAATCCAATAAAAAACGTATCAAGAACTTGGACAAGATTGTTAGAGGGTTAAAAAATTCATTTGGCAGATGAATGATTTAACCAATGAATCGAATTTTGCTTGCTAGGGGAACAAGAGAAGAGGGTTGAAGAGGAAGACGAAGTGAGCTGTGTTGTTGTTCTTGGTCAGGTGGAAGTTGGCAACTGTAAGTACAAGTTCACGCAGGTTCACTTTTTTTAAAATTTAGATTTTTCCGAACGTTGCTGCCTTCAACGGTCATATCTCGTGGTTGGGATGAGTCGCGTCATAATTATTTCCAATAAAACCTTGAGATATTTACTTTTTTGGTCCCAACATTTCTTTTTATTTATGTATGTAGTTGTACTGAGATTATAAACGAGTCACATGAAAGGAAAAATCGAAGCCAATTTAACAAAATTATGTTCAATATATGTTGATTTTTTTTAGTTACAAACTGGGTTAAATCATGTGAAAAATATATATTTGAAAACTAAATTTTTACTCCTTTTTAATCTAATGGAATTGGTGAAGTTGTTTAGATAAGCTCTCAGACAATTTTAATGAAAAGAAATTTTTTAAAATATTAAAAAATTATTTAAAATAAGTTAAAATTCAACTTATATGTATAAGAGTGCAAATTTAAGTGCTATTATATATGATTTTAGATTTTTTTTACGTGTAATAATTTATCAAATGATAATGTAGAGACCCACTTATTCTAATGAGGCATTTTTTTGGGAAAAAAAAATATCAAAAAATTGAAAAATCATTATTTTCTCATAATGCCCGCTTCCTCACTTTATTCGGATGACACTTTTTGCATGATCGTAATTGATACTAACTTTTAGCGGGAAAAGGACCACTTTTTTAAAAAAATATTTTTTATTATAATTTAATAAATATATTATTTTATATAGCATAATTTTAATTAATATTTTATTAATAATTAATTATAATTATTCTAAAGTATTAATTTTATATCAATTAATAACTAATAGATGTTAAAAACATCTTGATATAAACATTACTCTTTTTTGCATTTCAAAATTTAGACTTCTTTGACCCTTTTCTATTTTTTTTAATTACAGTTTTAATACCAGCTGGACTTTGTGTGAATGTTCGTTGTTGTGGGCTTTGGGTTTTGGGCTTGTCTTGTCTTGCAACAGTTGTTAAAAACAGTAACAAGACAGTCTCAAGCTCTTGTTCTTGTAACAGACCAATTTTATTAAGAGAAAAATGCCGTATTCATTTAGTCACTTAAATATAAAAAAATGTCGTTATTTCCATTGCATTTGTAAAAAAGGTCAAGGGCAACAAATATAATTTTATTCATGTATTGAATAAAGTATTAATATATGTATATCAAATGATTTATGTGTGAGAAAGGCAAAGACATAATAGACATTTCACAAGCTACTAAATGAAAAACCCAATTAGGGAATCAAATTAACAGTCCATTTTTACTCTTCTTAAGAAATACGTAAATATAGTTAGAAGAATCAATTTCCGCACATTTATCTCATTAGATGAAGAACTTTATCCTTCACCATTTTTATGCTTTAAAGTTCCTCTCAACACAACCACAAAAATGAGGGGTGAAAAACTTGCTGTGTGCTAATTTTGACATGAAAGACCTAAGTGAAACGAGTATAATCCTAGGTATAAAGATTAGTAGGTCTGAAGAGTGACTTTCTCATAGATCAATCTCATTATATTGAGAAGATCTTAAAGAAATATAATTACTCTAATTGGAAACCTGCATATACTCTTTATGATTATAGTGTAAAGTTGTTCAAGAACACTCGAGATGATGTTAGACAAATTAAGTATGCGAGCATCATTGGTAGCTTACGTTACGTTACTGATTGCACTAGGCCCGACATAGCTTATGTTGTGAGACTATTATGTAGGTTTACGAGTAGACCTAGTATAGAGCATTGAAATGCAATTGAAAGGGTCATGAGGTACCTTAAGAGAACGATGAACCTTGGATTACATTATAAGAAGTTTCCCGCTGTTTTAGAAGGATATATCGATGCTGATTGGAACACTCTTTCAGAAGACTTTAAAGCAACTAATGGCTATATATTTAGCATTGCTGGTGGAGTTGTTTCTTGAAAGTCTAAGAAACAAACAATTTTGGCTCAATCTACGATGGAGTCTGAAATGATAGCACTAGCTACTGCTAGTGAAGAAGCAGGCTGGCTAAGAAGCCTTTTAGCTGAGATTCCTTTATGGGAAAGACCGATACCAGTTGTCCTGATCCACTGCGATAGTACCGCTGCTATTCAAAACCGTTATTATAACGGCAAGAGACGACAAATACGTCATAAGCACAGTACTGTTAGAGAATTTCTCTCTACAGGAGCTATAAGAGTGGATCATGTACATATTGATGATAATTTAGCTGATCCTTTGACGAAATGATTAGCAAGAGAGAAGGTTTTCAAAACCTAGAAAGGAATGAGACTAATGCCCTTAGAATGAAGAGTCACTCGTGATGGTAACACGACTTATAAACTGGAGATTCCAATAAATAAGTTTAATGGGTAATAACAAGTCATGAAATAATATGAGATAAATCATGCTATTATGAGTCCTATTCTTTACTGTTATAAGCATGAATTCTTGAAGCGACAGAAGGATGAATTAATTGTTAACTCTTAATGAGTTCTATACTCTATGTGGAGTGGAGTATATAGCTACAGGAGTACATAGCTACAGGAGTACTCTTGATAGAATCACCTATGTGAATGTGGAAGTGTGACCGCTTCCTATGAAATTTTGGGCAAAATTTACCAGAGTATTCATTATACTGAGATACACGTGCATGGCCGTAAAGCACGAGCTTTTTGAACTACACCTTATAAAGGTTGTGTGTGTAAATGTTGTTAGAAATAGAGTTCAAAACTATGAGTTACTCTAGTATATTCTAAAGCATCAACACTATGCAAATGTTCAAGTCGATAGACACCTTCTGCTTATGTACAATCTTATGTATCTGATTAATTAATTGCTTGATGAAAACTATTTTTTATATAAAATTCAAGTGTGGGATTGTTCGAAATATTATGAATTTAATTAAAAATGGAAAGAGAAAAAGTGCAAAAAATTTGATACTCCAAAAAATTTTAAAGTCCCACATTGCTATTCTACATCTCCTTAGAGTTGTTTATATAGAAAATAATTAACTAGTGGGATTGGGCCCCAAGGGGCACCCACTTTTGTGGAAGGGGAGAGGACTTAAACAATTGTGGGTCCACCATACACGCGTGTGTGTGTGAGGTGAGGTGGCACTTTATTTTTCGATAAAAATTTATTTATTAAAATTAATTTTTCCAACAGTTCCCAAATTATGACCGTTATTTTGTTACCGTTTCGTTCCGTTGAGACCGAATCTCACGGAACCATTTCCTTCAAACGTTACACATTCTTATCCGTTACCCACGTCGTGACCGTTGCATTTGTGACCGCTCCATTCCGTTTTAGATCGAGTCTTACGAAACGTTCTCCACGACCGTTCTGGCTCCGTTTTTTGTGACATCCCTCAACCTATATATAGAGCCTCTGAGGTCACTGTTAAACACATCTAAAAAAACCATCAGCTCTCAGCTCTATCTCACTTTCTCCTCTACGCTCTAACTACTGAGCAATACAAAAATTCCAGAAAATCCAAACATAAACACATATTCAGAAACCTAGAAATATTAATACAATATTAATATTATTTTTTTAGTTTTCGAGCAACAAAATTATTTTACAAGGTGTAGCATTCCGGAGTTCATCAGTGCAGTGTAGCTCCGAGACAGAATTTTGCTGGGCTATTTTATCCTTGGGACAACGAGGCTGTGTTTGCTTGCACAATTTTGGACAGAGTGGCGAAACGTCTTAAAGAAAGTAACCTAATCTGCAATTCAACCCAAACACTGTAATTTCAGTATTTTGTAACCTCGTTCCTATCTTTATTTTATATCTGCAGCAACATACGTCAACAACAGACTAATGCAATAGAAGCTTATCTAGTGAACTTGTTTTTCCAGTGTTTGAACCATTGCATTGGTGGAACTTCTTTGTCTGAATCCCAGTTTAAAAATGCAAGTCTGCTTAAAGAGGTTAAAATGCTAAGAGTCCATCATTTCTCTATGCCCTGCTTGTCATGCAGAGAGGATCATAAGAGAACCTTTTGAGTTATATAGTATGTTTGATATTTTAGTCTATATAGTTGTTTTTTCTTATTATATAGATCATTGGGTTGTGTACTTTATTATTTAAGCTATGCAAAGAAAAAAAAAACCATAATAAAAAAAATGGTAAACACTAACCCCTTTTTCTTCTCTTTTTTCTCTAAAGCTTTCAAAATTTTAATTTAATTTACTTTTCTGCCGGAGCTTGTATTTCTTTTATTCTTATTTGTTATTCATACATATTAATATGTGATGCCTTGTTAAGTCGACAAGATTAGAAAAAATAACTAATAAAAAAGCTTTCAACAGAAAAACATTTGAAAAATTACATAAAATAAAATCTTAAAATAAGATCCAAATAGTTTAACATTTAAATAGCTATAATTTAATTAAAATATTATCCAATTAGATTCCATTTAATATAAAATAATGGATTCAACTTTTTTAATAGTAAAAACACATAAACTTAACCTAAAAGATGCTACTTTTATGATTACAAATTTTTAAGAGTAATATTTTTGTTTTTTTAAACTAAATACAAGAAAAAAATTCACGAATTTTTTCATCATAAAGCATATTTAATTGTAGTTTAATCGTTGAATAAAAGATGTTATTCTCTTAAAAGCTTTTTCTTCTTAAATCACTTCAAGAATGGTTTTTATTGTGTAGGGTTAGGACATCCAAAATAGCTAGTGGATAAAAATCCAAATAAACCTAGTCTCGGTTTGTCCACATTCTATCAAGTTAGCGGATCAAACTAGAGGTGTCAAGAAGGACGGGCCGGCCCGGCCCGGCACGGCCCAGCCCGTCAAATTAGCGTGCCGTGCCGGTCCTTGGCCCTTATATGGGCCGTGCCGTGCCTCAGTTCTTGGCCCGTGGGCCTTAACATGCAGTGCCGTGCCCGGCCCGTTAGGCTGTTCTTAACGGGCCGGCACGGCCCGTGACCCCTTTATTTCATTTTTTTTATATATTTATTTAATTATTTTAGTTAAAAATTATTAATAATGCTTTAAAAATTAAAAAAAGAGTCGAACTCTTAACCTCTCATTTTATAGATCGTTAGAAATTCATTAAATTATGTCTAATTTTATTTAAATGTAAAAAAAAATATTTATTTATTGGTACTTTTTTAAAATTAATTTTTAAAATAATAAAATTTCGCGTGCCGTGCCGTGCCGGCCCGGTCCAGCCCGTTAAGGGCCAAGGGCCATGGGCCGTGCCGTGCTACTCATTTTGGCTAACGTGCCGTGCCGTGCCGAATTTTCGATGGGCCGTGCCGTGCCGGCACGGTAGGCCAACGGGCCAAATGTTTAACGGGCCGTGCCGTGCCGTGCCGGCCATTTTGACACCCCTAGATCAAACTATCAGCTACACAAACTGTATGCTGCATTTGCAAGTGCAAAGAATAAATCAAGTTTGCAGTTACATTTTTTTTTCCAAAGAAACCAAAGCATGCAGATGAAAAATTTATTCCATGTAGAATAAGCATAATTTATGCAGCAAAACCAGAGTGACTGGCATAAAGTATGAACATACATTTCATAATATTATCCTCTATGTGCCATCTAAAATTAAAGAGGTAAGCCAAATCCTAAAGTCAGCTCCCTTTAGCAACTTAGCATCACTATGTTTTTTTGGAGGTTCAACCATGATCCCACCAACCATGCTGCAGAGTTAACATACAACTTGAGTAGTACTAACTTCGACATCTCTTTCTTCCTAAAAGCAAACTTTCAATATCATTTTTGAAGATCACATGCATAAATTGTCTTTGCATCCATCCAGGTGAAGTCACTCTTCAACAACATTCACAAGTTCATACTCAATTAGGGAGAGGTTGCTATCTTCTTTCACTGTGAACTCAGCTGGATCAGCAATTTCTACACGCCCCCACTTGTCCACTGCAAGCCTCATTGATCCTTTGAACATGTCAATCTTAGCATTGCGGAGGATAATGGTGCTGCCCTCTTTCATCAAGTCCACTAAACAAACAAAAAAAATTAATTGGACAAAGGAAATTGATCCAGATAAATAAAATCTTGATCAATATGTGACAGTCATTAGATCATGGTATCAAGATAAGGCTGTCTTCCAGTAGATTATGCATATCCTTCTTTCATATGTTTCCCAAATAGATCATAGTAGTTTTCACTCTTTTTGTTGATGAACTGAGATTGATTGGGATTGTTAAAGGGTTTGCTTGTGAACAAAGAAAATACTTTATGTAGTTTTGGGTGCATTTACAAAGTTATGTGCTATTGGGATTCTTAGTGATTTGAACCCTAAAGTTTGTCCATGAGGATGCAATAATTCATAGAAAGTTTAGAACCATATATGAAAAAGTTTAGTACCATCACAGCAACCAATACATGAAAAACTCATCCAATGAGATAAAGTGAGAAATTTATCACACAATCACAATTTGGAAAATTTATCTTACATTCCTTGTATATTTCATACACCATCCGTCCATCCCAGCCATGTATTTGGTAGTGGACAAGAAAAAATCAATGGTTATTAGTTCAATCCAGTCTAATGGTCAAAGAATCAGTACGTACAGGATGGAAGATAGAATGAATTCCAGAATTTTCATTTGTATAAAACTTTGGCAGCAAGGCTTAAGAGTTTTAGCACAGAGTGAACATATACATATGAACAAATTAACAAAGTTATGTACAATATATACATGCTATTTTGGGGCTTCATTACCATTTAAAATCATGCATATTCCAACAGCATTAATAACAACTTTATAATGGGTTCCTATAGACATCTATTCGGTAATATTGGAACAATGCTTATGACCAAAAACAGCATCCATAAAGTAGAGCAGCAAAAAGATGAATTTAAATAGGCCACATTTCAATTCTTTCTCAACAATTTTGTCCTATATTTTAGAACCGACAATTCAAAACTTAGCAGGTCATCCCAAGTCCACCAAGTAATAAAATTTTCGGTTATCACCTAGATTATGTTCCAAGATTTGCACTTATTCAGAACGTAGTCTAAGATAAGTGAATTTCACAATATGGGTGTCGACGGTGAACTTTGGTAAAGCAAACATGACAAGTTTGCCAACGTGGAACTGAACAAGAGAGAATTACGGTAGGGGGGAAAAATATCTACCCTGTAAATATTCTGCAAACATTTGTAACTAACAATATACATATACAAAAAATAAATCCACTGAAACCAGAGAAATTTGTTTCTCTGAGTTTATCTCTAAAGCTTGTCCAATTTGCTGCTTGGCAAAAAAAAATCCCACAAAAAGATTACAAAAAAAAAATTCCTCCAACAAGTGGAAAAAAAATATCATGAGCAATGATGCACAACATGTTATGATATATGCAAAAGTTAAACTACATTGTTACATTACATACACTACAACTGAAGCTTACACCATGAGTTTTTCCTAAAAAAATTGAGCTCATAATGAAAGTTATATACATTGGTTCTAACTCCAATATCCAAAAAACAAAAAAATAGCATACATCTAATGAACTATCAAATATAGTTGAATTGAATGAAGTCTACAGAAACTATAGGAAATTATACGTAAATTCAGACAATCAACGATATCTTTAACCCTTAGACACTTAAATACCGATACAAATGCCAACGAAAACAAATACAAAGTTAGAAGAATACTAGTGAGTCTAATGACTGCATTGTGGATTCAAGTATCCAAGTTCTTTTAGTGACAATAATGGAACTGAAGTTCAATCAGTAAAGTCAGGATGTAAGTACATCAATGAAAAATACTGACCTGGGTAACAAATCGTTGCTGAATTATGCAGAAAAGTACTTGAAATATCAAATTTAGTAATTTTCACAAACCTTGGTCATTTCGAGCTGTGAAGATAATCATCCCTGTCTCGTCACCCACTAAGGATTCAGCAATGCGCATTTGACGCACTTGAGGGCCATCAGCACGTCCTTTCTGCAATACCATTTTAGTACTTACGACTTTCACTATGAGAGTGTGCCCACTAGTTCCAGGGCGAAGCTGTTCAACCTTAGTGAATACCGGCTTCCTCAAACCTTGTTTTGATTCAGCCATTTCAACAAACCTAGAAAACCATTAGCACCAAGCACTTCAGTGAATCCAGACACAAATAGGGAGAAGACGAGTGATGAGTTGCAAAAAAAAAAAGAAAAATCCAGCAAGCAAAATAATGAACTGAGAAAGAGTCTGATTACCATTAACATTTGAGGAATTACAGAGATTATCATATTAGTCATCATATTGAAACAGTAACACTTAAATGCAAAGTCTAATAATTTTGTAACCATTATAAATTTATAACCCAATAAAGAAAACAATAAGGCAAAATTAGCTTCTTTCATTGACAGTGAGGTAGCAAAGAACGTTGAGGGGAAATAATCTCCAAACTTTATGTTATAAAGAGTCAGACACCAAAAACAATAAACTAACAGATGCAACCATCTGTCAATTCTGGAATGAAATTACACATCAATTTGTTCTATCAATTCCATTAACCAAACAAAGTACTTAAATTTCAAGATAACCAAAATTGTGCTCCATCAATAATGCATGCAGAATTTTAGATGACTAAATGATTTATTTAGGATGTATTGAAAGTCTGATATATAATCAATGACCATAGAGCATAAAAGTTGCTAACTTTCCTCCGATTATTGAAGTTTCTGATGGAAAGATAACTATATCAGAGCTAGTAACATCGAAGACCTCAAAACAAGTATTTGAGCATTTATTTTATAACAGCAATCGATATAAAAATTGATAAAACTGAAGAAGATTCACATACTACTGAATTGCAGAAGAGAAAATATTAGATCTTGTTCGGGTTAGGGTTTCGAATTACCTCAAGATAGAAAATTTGGATAAAGAAACTGGAAAAACAAAGGGAGAGTGAAGAGGAGATCTGATTGAGTAGAAACGTAGCCGTCACAGTCGGCTTGAAAGGAAAGGGTTTTGTACGAATAAAGTCCGTTGATCTTCGATCAGTAAAGTTTAATCTCCACTGTACACATCAGAACTCATCCAAAATTTGATGTTTATAAGTTAACGTCGTGTGAAATCCTAGTACCTCGATAGCTTCAAAGTTATCCTAAAGCCGCAGCGCTTTCCAAAGAGAAAAATACAACAAACTAATTTTAGGAAAATATTTTTTTATGATTTTAACATATAATTTAGTAAATGATTATTATTATTATTATTATTATAGCTTAAGTTTTTTTTATTAAATATTTAATTTAATATTAAAAAAAAAATGCTTTTTAATATAATGGATTATGCATTTTCACAATTATTTTAATTTATAATTTTGAATTAGGCACTTAATTTAATACTAACGCAACATCTGCATATTACACATTAATTTTAAAAAAACAAAATTTTTATATTTCAAATTATCTCATGTAATTTTATTAATAAGTATAATTAAATTTCAATAAAAAAAACCTAATATAATTCTATTTCACTAGTCTTACTTATTATGAATACTTTGCTTGGGTTTATTATACAATGAAATGGAGGGTCACTATATAAAAATCATAAAAATAGTAAATATGGATTATATTAACATATTTTTAATCAAAAATTGTTATTATGATAGATAAATTTTAATATATATACTTATTTCTCATAATTATTATTATTTTTTTGTGTGTATATATTGTTTGTCTTTTATGACATATACTATATAGTAGTGGAGCCGTGGAGCAGGAAGGAAAATGTGCTTAGAGGGACCATTGTTCCCGCATTATATTTTACAGAAGTTCAAGTTCTAATAAGCTCGATATGTCCAAAAACAGTTTCCAATCAGCTCCTGAACACAGCTCACTAAATTTTCGTTCGATTTAGGCAAAAAGGCAATGGAGATGAAAGGATCAGGATTGAGCTACACACCCCACCCTACAGATATTACAGGTATAAGCTTGTTAAGCCTTCCCTTTTGAATTTATGTAATTTCTACTATTCAAGAACCTTATTGTATTCACATACTATAATTTCCTGTCAAATCAGTAATAGATAGTTGATAATTTCTGATTTCATTAATGAAATTCCCAATTCAGATATCTAGCAACCGTATAAATATTTTGAAATGCGTCATGATTATGGATTCTGGAATTAGTAGCTTCGATCGCGAATTTTATTGTCAAACTTTCTCTGAAACAGCTAATAGGTTTCAAGAAATCTTAGTTCACACCGTTTCTCAGTCTGCTCCTTCTGATTTACTCTCCTGCATAGAAAGTGTGCCTCAAGGAACTCAGATTTCGCATATTGAAGCTAACAGTACGGAACATGGTTATTCCAACTCATCTGAAGAAGCTTCAACGTCTATGGGCTTGAAGGACGTTCATATTGTGAGAACTTAAACCAATTTTTATACCATTGAATAGCTAACGATATTTTAACTCCAATAACTATTTTTTTATTCATGCCCAATTTGTCTTAAAGTTTTTTGGTTGTCCAATTCGTGTGATAGTCCGAATAAAAATGTTTGTCTGGCATTTGAATACAAGTTACTGACATATGTGGTATAATCATTTTCAGTCAGCCAAATTAATGGAGGATTTCCTTGAACTTGCAAAGGATAACACAGAGAAGGATTTGGAAACATGTGGGATTCTTGGTGCTATTCTTGTAAGTTCCATTCTTTTCTTAGACCTCCATGGTCAAAATGTCCTATTGTTAATATATTGGGTAAGTAAGAATGCCGTAAAGATTATTGACGCATTAGAACACTTATCTTTCCTGACATACTTAAGCTTTCATTGCACTTTATCTTATTTTTGCAAGTTCTTGTGCTTTCCAAACCGGCAGTGTTCCAGCACTAAATAATAATTCAAATTTAAGTTATTTTAGCCATTCCTTTTCTTCGCTGATGTGCTTTAATAATTTAAAGTTATTTGACGTGATAAATGTTTCACTAGGGAGTAAGAACTTCCCATCCCTTTTCTTTACTTCACCTTATTTCTTCTTGTTTATCATAGTTTTCTCTAGTATTAGGTCAAAATTATTTTCTTCCTGTTTATTGCAAAGCATTAATTATTTTCCTTGCAGCCAATATGTGCTTGTTTGCTCTGTTGTGTATAGAAAAAGGGAACCTTCTATGTGACCACACTGATTATACCCAAACAAGAATCCACGTCCAGCTCTGTAAGTACAGGAGAACTTTTCTTGATTGTAATGAGCGTAAATTGTTGTGTTTTCAACCAAGCCTATCTCACCACTGCTTGTGACTGACTGCATAAACTATGGCAGTGTCAGGCTGTAAATGACGAGGAAGTTTTTGCCATACAAAACGAAAGATCCCTTCTTCCTTTGGGATGGATCCATGTATGAATTTTCTGGCTTAACTGATGGAATTTGGCTGTTTCTCATTCTACTATCTAACTATTACTCGTATTTTCAGACACATCCATCTCAAACTTGTTTCATGTCATCAGTAGATTTGCATACTCAGTACTCATATCAGGTTAGTGCCTCAAACCATTTTGATTCCTGTCGTTGATATTGTGTAGCTTTATAAGTATGCTTTCATTACCTATAAATTGAGAAAATCAAATCATTTCAAATGCTTTGCAACCCTTGTTGGGTTATGGCTTATTGTACTACCATTTAAGGATTTCCTGTACATATCTGACTCTTATTGTGAATTGAAAGTTGATTTCTCAACTATCATTTAATAATATAAATTATTGATAGCTTTGGATTTTGTTGATTGAATTAAACATGGAGTCTTGTATTCGGACCTCTGGACTTGAATATCTGTCTCATTATTTTAAATTACATCTACTAATACCACTTGTAATTATCTCTATTGTCGTTGTCTGGACTACCCTGCATACTAATTGGATGGCAATGGTATTTGATATTTCCATTCTCTAATTTTATTGTTTTCAGTCAATGCTACCCGAGGCTTTTGCCATTGTCATGGCTCCTTCTGATACCTCAAGGTACACGTCCATTACACTTTAAGCATATTAATAATGATATTATCTCTCAGTTTTGAGGTCAGATGCCTGTACCGTCCTTGTCCTGCCGACTGCCGAGTCACTGTTTAGTCTGCTGATTATTCTCATTTCACATGGTGATGCACGTTTAGCTCCTCAAATTTCTTCCTTTCTGTTTCATCCTTTCTTGAACAACTACCCACTTTATATTATGCTGTTGCATGCGTCTAAATTACATGAACTCTTTCTGGACTTCTTTGGAGTTTCCATTTTGTGTCTTTATCCGGTGTTGGACACACACCTATTTTATGTTATTTTCACTTATTTCATTAAGTTTTGAGTACTCATACTTTATCCATGTTATACTTGTCGGATATAAGAACATCATGAAAAAATGAGAGTTCACTCAATAGAGCAAAATGAAAAAATAAATAAGGGTGTGGATGGGGCGACCATTTCTGAAACATATTTGACTACCCATTGATTACAAATAAGTAGAAAGAAGTTAGATAATTAATAGAAATTGCTTACAGTCTCCATGTGAAAGTCGTATCAGATTTAACTTTGACAGCGTATGAAATAGTGAATTGTGATTCTTAACCTACCGAAGGAATCAATTCTGCAGAAAATATGGAATATTTCAGCTACGTGACCCAGGTGGAATGACCGTCCTGAGAGAGTGCATAGAACAGGGATTCCATACTCACAAAGAATCTGCAGATGGGAGTCCCATTTACAAGCATTGTTCCAATGTGTACAAGAATTCGAACCTGAGGTTTGAGATTTTTGATTTGCGATGAAACTCGGACAGAGTTGACGAATTTGCCGGAACAGCTTACAAGTGACGGGTACAATTTCCTAGTTTATATTAAGACTTGTGAAAAACACGTGCATTATAATAAATATGAAATAAATATAATGCTGATTATTATTTCTACGTCTTATTTAAAATAAATATGAAATTAATTTTTTAATATTTTTAAATTAATTGTGAAAATAAAATAATATTTAAAATTTTTATTAGATATAATAATCGTCATATTATTAGGGTTCTTATAGAATGTAATAATTATTCTATTATCGAATTTTTATTTCAATATTATGTTTATAATACTTATTTAATGTGATAATATATCATAAAATAATAATTAATATTAATAGTGGAAAATATGAGGATTATTTTTTCTAAAAAATTATTAAGAGTGATTGATATAGATAGATAGATTGTATTATGAGTTCTTCTTTAACTGTTGAATTCCAATAAATGCACACTTTCCTTTTTGAGAAGATTGACTTAACCTGTACAAGTAATTCAGCTGATGAGCAAAGAAATATGGGTTTCAACTTTGTTTTTCTTTATAAAACACAAATGTGTTGATTTGCATGACTGAGTTTATTACCAGGAGTTCGCCTCTGCTTGCGGCTTGCTGCATAATGCTATTTGTAAGCGTGTCATGTTATAAATGTCGAGCAAGTAATTTTTACCTAGTTTTATAGTTCTTAATTAAAAATTGTGACTCAGTGTAAGAGACTAATTAAGGATAAATTATATATTTTAATAGTTTTTTTTTGGTTAAAATATTATTATTTCATATTCAGTGATTAAAATGAGTTTTTAACAAGAATAAAAATGAAAATTTAATATAAAATTATTTAAGAAAAAATCAACAACAATAATAATCAAATATAATATTATTTATATATATATATATTATTAATTTTTAATAAAATTAAAAATAAAAAAAATATTAAAATAAAATAGTTACAATTATTAAATATTAAAATGAATTTATTGTTTTTCATATTAATTGTCACTTTATCATTATTAAAAATTTGTATTTTAATCTTATTTAATCACTTGATAAAATAATAATAATAATAATAATAATAATTTAATAAAAAATCATTAAAATGATATAATATATTCTTAATTGATCACTTTGTTAACAATTAAAAAATTAAATAATACAATTTTAATATAATGAACTAAATGTTACAAATAACACTAATATAAGAAAGTTTTGTAGCATTTTTCTCTAAAATTTTAAATTTAGAAAAATAGGGTACAAGAAGGACCAATTTAGAGCAAGGTGCCAAATATTATCGTCTCCTTGGACCTTATCAGTCCCTTCAGTCTTTAGATGTCAATTTGTCATTTTTAGCGTCACTTCGGTTTGTTTGTTTGGTTTTTTTTTGTTGGTAATATCATTATATTAAAATAATATTAATTATAACATAATAAGATGGCTGACCAATAATTAAAAGTAAACTCTAATTTAAAATAAAGTAAAGCCCTTTGAAAATTTGCTATATCTATGAGTCATCGCTCCAAATAAAGTAAATTAGTCACACAATACAACCACAACTATTTATCCGATATTTTCTTAAATACAATAGTTGTAACTTAATCAAAATTTCCACCAAACATAATAAACTTCATTGAAGTTAGTCCAATGTCATTACTAAAGTGTCCGGAAACCGTATCCATAAGGATTATCATAATCATAACCATGAATTCATCCCCACTAGTAGTATGGTACTATAACAAACTGCAACTGCCAAGCCTTTGAAGAAGGAGTTGGAAATGTTCCAAAAATTGAAGATGTAGCTTGAAATTGGAATGGTTAAAAAACTATAATGATGACTACTAAACACAAGCCATAAAAGAAAAACAACTCCATAAAGATTCATGTTAGAAGGAAATACCTGCTGATTCAACCATAACAAAATAGTACCAAGAAAATATGATATTTATTTATAAATACTATGCCAAAGAACTATCGAGTAAAACATGATAATATATAATCCCCAGATATATGGCATCAATTAGAAACATACTATTAACCAACCGATTATGGCTTTTCATAAACTTTTGCATCTTCATCTTCATCCACCTAAAGAAGCATCATTGTTCTAACTAGAAATCACTTAAAAAAAAGGTACTAAAATATAGAGGAGAACACGAAAAAGAGATTGATAAGAAAATTATTAGAATCAAGTTATAACTAAAACTGTGGAAAAAAAAAAAATAAAGAGCTGTATTTTAGAAGTTTAGGAAAAATTATCTATCCTACTCTCTCACTAATGTCACGCCCACGGTATAGCGTCACTTTGTTATAATAAGGGAACTACTACTGAATTACTTCGGAGGCTAATTGTATTGTACGCAACCCTTTTTGGTAAAATTGCCCTCTTCGGCTCTTCTTGTGGGATGGATATCGTAAATCTACTAATGGAATTTAGCCCTTTTTTTTATTAAAAGCTTTAAATTGCACTCGCATAAGCTGTTGCGTGACATCCGTAGATTTACGTAGTCCTCGTACAAGGTAATTGACTTCAACAGTTCGGTTTTCCTAATGTGGTTCAGAAAGCTCCGATTTTTATATTGTCCTGTTACTCGATTGCTCTGCTTCCACTTTTGATCCATAAAAATATTTTTTTTTACATTATAACAACTTTGTACTTCATATGCTTGAAATATATGATTTTTTATGTTACAAAGAATATAAGTGCACCGTAGAAAGTAATAAAAATGAAAATTATCTACAAATTGATTTAAAAAAACATTTTTAGTTACTACGATAAGTCTTCATTGTTGTTTTTATAGAAAGCATGAGCTGTTGTTGTTGTAAGTCAAAATTTGTTGTAACTGACTCTGAGGCAGTTAGACTAGTGAACCACTAAAGTATACGTGTCATGCTTAGAACAGATAGTAGTTTTATTTTCTGTATAAATAGAAAGTGTAGTTATGTTCTCAGAACTCATGTACTCGTTTCAGTTTTTCTCAGATTAATTCAATGAAGTATTTTCTTCAACACGAAGAAATTCTCATCACTTTCTATTTTTCTGTTAAATGTGAAATGCTACGTGGTATAGCTTAACCAAATATTTTGGACCTTATTTAAAAAAAATTTAATAAATTTTACGGAAAAAAAAAATTATCTAAATATAATATAATAAATAAGTTAAAAATATAAAATAATGTATAAATACTCACATTTTGAAAAAAAATGTAGAAGTACATGATACTAACGTAATATTTATAAATAATTATAAGATTTAATTATTTTAAAAATTAATTTAAAAAAAATTATACGTATTATATTATTTATATATTATATAAAATTTATATTTTTATTTGGGTTTTTTTCCGTGCATGTTAGGTAATAGCTGATGTTACCTCTTTTTCATTATACTGCTGACGTAGTACCGAAGCTTTTGAAATCTTTATCGTTCCAAATGTCAAATGAATAGCTCAAGTCAAATCTATGACTTTTTTTTTGAAATATCTAACACAATAATAATTTAGACTTAAACTTCGTATATTTTACATATTATTTAAGTTACAGCCTCAAGCTAGCTGGCTAAAATATGCATATTTTACACTCTAGTTGATACACACGACTCCATCCCATCTCATTTGCAGGTTCACTTGCTCTGTTTTATGCATACCCATATCATTCTGATGCCCTGATTCTCCATGTTTCACTTGTAGCCTTTTTCCCACCAATAAAGATTATAGCAGATAATTTTTGATATAACTCATAAACCTAATAATTTTAAATAAGCTTCTATTGAAGTTAAATAGTATATGTCGTAAATGTGTAAACCAATCTTAGCCAGTTTATTAAATAATATGAGTCAGTGTTAAGATTAAATAAGTTATATCGTAAACGGATTAATCTGTATACAATCCATTAACAAAAATTGCACTATAACTCTGAACCCAACACAAACTCAAAGCTTTTAAATAGATTTTGGGTTGAAAATAAAACGAATGAGGTTATAAACAAGTGTCTTGACCAATTTTTTAAATGAATTAAGTTTAAGATTGTGACTACACATATTACATATAATTGTAAATAGATTGATTTGAACCCAACAAGGATGGAGTATTTAAGTGCTGTATGGGGCTGTAGCATCGATCAACTTTTTTACAAAAAATAATTACATATATATTTTTAATATTAAATAAATATTTTATTTGTAGTAATACATTGTATCTAAAATTTGTATACATATTTTAATATATATTAACAAATTAAAATTAATATATATATATATATATACATTTTTTCATATATTTGGTAACTATTAATAACATAAATAAAATTTTATAAGTATATTATATAAAAATTAGTGATAATCAAAAAAATACAAATATTTAACATTAAACTCAACATTATAAAAACTAAAAATTTAAAAAACAAGAATAAGCATATGATAAGTTTATAATAAAGCTTTTAAATTTCTATAATTTCTTCAAAATTTATAATTTATTTCAATCCAAATTTTAACTTTATGTAATATTATATTATTTGATATTTTATTTTAATAATTTTTGAATTTATTTAAAATTATACTTATATGAAAATTATAATATTTTTTTATCCTTAATTTTTCATTTATTTTATTTTTATTAGTCAATTTTATATTATTTATCAACATATATTTTTAAACTTAATTTCAAGCTTAAAATTCTAAATTATATTTTATTTTTCCTCCAGTGCATAAATGACTCAATTATTCAACGTTCATTTTTAACTCTCAATAAAAAAATATATTTTTATTTTCTTATAACACTAAAAAATATATGTTTATTTTCTTATAACACTAAAAAAATTATGTTCATTTATGTTATAAAAAAAATAAAATATATTTTTTTCTCAAAAGGTTATAAATAAAACTCTACATATAAAAGAAGATTATGCTATACAATTAAACATTTTATTTTTTACATTTTTTTTTAGTTTTAACACTTATAAATTTTAATGTGTTGATTGAATTTTTAATTTGCTTAATTAAATTTTTAGTAAATAAATTTATTTTATATATACATAATATTTTAACTTATTGTATTTTTGTTATTAGTTAATTATAATATATTAAATTTATATTTTTTAAGTGTTAATTTTATATTTTTATTATAATATGATATAAAAGTAATGTATTAAATTAAAAAGAGTTTATTATAATTCCTATAAATTATATATTATGATATATTTTTTATTTTTTAATATTTTATTAAAAAATTTATTTTAAATGAAAAACATCCACCCAAGGCCTTCGGCCTGGTGATTATGAGAGCCAAAGTTTGAGCATAAAGATGTATGTTTGTGGAAATAATAAACACTAAAAATAAAGTGACGATGCAAGTATCAAATTTAACCTTATACTGCAAACATGCTTGTGCCGCGCTGATGTCTAGTACTAGTACTATTGGTTAGTACAAGTGATTAAATAATTTGATCGATTTAATTAAATTAAAATTTTTATTTAATTTATTGAATTAAATTAACAAATTTTATAATCGGATTAGATTGAATATAGATGGATAGATTTTATAATTCGTTGTAATCCAATCCAGATCAAATTATTTTTTTAAAATTATAAATAAATATATATTTTATTTTTAATATGTTATATTTAAATATTATACATATCACGTTAATATTAAACTACTATTTTAGCTTAAAAATAAAAATAATGTTAAATTTTCAATAACAATTTAATAATATTCAAGAGTATACTTTTTATTATTTTGATTATCTTATTTATAACTATAAATAAATAAATTGACTTAATGAATACCAATTTAAAATTCAAATATTAATATGTATTGTTTTATATATAACAATAATTTAAAAATAAGTTATAATCTAAATTCAACTTATTCGATTTGAAAAAATCCAATATGTTTGAATTCTAATTGGTTCGAATTGAGTATATCATCGAATCATAATCAAATTAAATATCTTTAAATTCGTTTCGAATCGAATCAAATTTAAATTAATAAAAAATTGACGACTTTAATCCGTTACTCAACCATACTAACTAGTATCACAAACATTATCTCATTAGAGAAACTAGTCTTAAGGTTCGTAGCTTAAACAAAAAGAAAAAAAATATTATTAAAAAAAATTCATTTTAATTTTTTATTCAAAAGTATTTTTTATTATAACTTAATAAATATTAATTTAAATGATATTATGTTGATAATATATTTCATAATTATTTTATAATTAATTAATTAATTAATATATATAACAAATCTAATCCGGTCCTATCTACCATCTAGCAAGAATAATAATAATTACGAAATCGAATAAAAAGTATAATACTTACCGAATTTAAAAGAACATAATATATCCATTATTTATTATTAGTAAGATAAACTAATTCATGCAATTCAATTTACATAAATATATATACAGTAAAAGCAACCTAATTATTAAATCTAGAATAACTCCCAACTGCAAACTCCTAAGAACAGAACCTTTAGATTAGCACCTCCGGCCATTTACATAAATTACTCAACCAATAGAATCTCACCGGCTATTTTTTTTTAAAAAAAAGTTCAATCGAGAAAAACCAAGATCAAAATATTACTTAAAAAGCATGAATATTTTGGGTCAAAACGTTCACATTGGTGAAAAATCCAACCCGGTACGGGAGATAAGTTTTCCGCTTACTCTCCTCCTTTTTCTCTTTGTTCCTAATGTAATGCTTCTCGTGTGCCGACGGCGTCGTTGTACTTTTCTTCGCCTTGGTTTTTATTTTCGCACTGGTCTGGAGGTTTCTCTTCTCCTCAATTTTCTCGGCCTTTGCAATTTTCTTTGCTGCTTCGCTGCTCGACTTTGTGCTCGTCGAGTTAGAGTTTAGGAACACAAATGCATCTCTTCCATCGCTGTTGCTTCGAAGAACTAAATCTCTGAACCTCCTTAGCTTCGAGAATCCTGTGGATTTACTTTTCTTGCAAAGCTCCGGCGAGGCATCCATCGTCTTATTCCTTGACCAGTCACAGGACGGTCCGTACGGACTGCCCTCCGGCTGATCTGATTCAGAAGCCGATGAGGATTGATGTGTATCTTGTTCCTCGATGAAGATATTTTTCAATGGCGATCGGAGAGACGATGACTCTTTACCTTTTGAAAAATCTCCGACGAAAATTGGAAACATTGGACGGATACGACCATCCTGAAAAACAACTTCGGCGCTAATAGGCGACCCATCAACATTCGTACACGCAAAAGAAAATTCCTCTTCTTCTCCATTCTTTACCTCATCATCGACAACCTCATGGTATCCAATTTTTTCATTGTTCTTCTGCTTCGTTTTTCCATCAAAATTCTTCAAACAACTTTGAGAATCTCCTACTTTAAGCTTTTCCTTGAAATCTTCAACAACCTTACGAGACATTTCTGCGTAGTCGTTCTTAGAATCATAGCAATTGTAGCTGGAAGATGAAGAAAACATCGAATTCGCTTGCACTATCTCAAACATATCCAATCAAAATTCAAAGCTCCTTGTTGTTTTGAGTGAGAGAAGAAAGAAGCAAATGAATAATTTTGAAGAGAATCTTGTTGACAATTGAGAGGTGTTTGTTGGAAAAATAGTAATGGCTTTGCCTTTAATTGGTAATGGTTAGTTGGGGGAGAAGGAGCAAAGAAAGCTAACAGCATTATAGTTTTAACGTAAAACTTAAATTTAATTATTTTTAGAAGAGAGTCATAACAAAAATAAAACAAAGCAAAAATAAATATTTTGACACGAATCTCGATACAGAGGCGCATCGCCTGAATAAAAAGCATAGAGATGTAAAAAGTTGGAGGTTGGCAGCAGGTGACAGAAAACATGCATGAGGGTATATTATAAAAAATTATTATTATTATTATTATTATTATTATTATTATTTTATTTTTCAAAAAATAAATAATAATATAATATTTTAAATTAATATAATATAAGATTAATATAATTACTTTTTAAAAAAATATAATTATGGTTATCACTAAATTGCTGGGAAATATAGCCTACAAATAATAAATAATGCCTTGATATATTATATCATTTTGATTAAAAATGTTAAAAATATATAAATTTATATTTATTTTTATACTTTTATTAATTATATTATGATATATAGTAAAAAAATAATTTAAAAATAAAAAATAATTTAAATTTTTAGATAATTTTATAATATATTATTATATAATTGATATAAATATAAAAAAATAAATTGACTTAATGAATACCAATTTAAAATTCAAATATTAATATGTATTGTTTTATATATAACAATAATTTAAAAATAAGTTATAATCTAAATTCGACTTATTCGATTTGAAAAAATTCGATATGTTTGGATTCTAATTGGTTCGAATTGAGTATATCATCAGATCATATTCAAATTAAATATTTTTAAATTTGTTTCGAATCGAATCAAATTTAAATTGATAAAAAATTGACGATTTTAATCCGCCACTCAGCCATACTAGCTAGTATGACAAACATTATCTCATTAGAGAAACTAGTCTTAAGGTTCGTAGCTTAAACAAAAAGAAAAAAAAAATATTATTAAAAAAATTTATTTTAATTTTTTGTTTCAAAAATATTTTTTATTATAACTTAATAAATATTAATTTAAATGATATTATGTTGATAATATATTTCATAATTATTTTATAATTAATTAATTAATATATATAACAAATCTAATCTGGTCCTATCTACCATCTAGCAAGAATAATAATAATTACGAAATCGAATAAAAAGTAAATACTTACCGAATTTAAAAGAACATAATATATCCATTATTTATTATTAGTAAGATAAACTAATTCATGCAATTCAATTTACATAAATATATATACAGTAAAAGCAACCTAATTATTAAATCCAGAATAACTCCCAACTGCAAACTCCTAAAGAACAGAACCTTTAGATTAGCACCTCCGGCCATTTACATAAATTACTCAACCAATAGAATCTCACCGGCTATTTTTTGAAAAAAAAAAAGGTCAATCGAGAAAAACCAAGATCAAAATATTACTTAAAAAGCATGAATATTTTGGGTCAAAACGTTCACATTGGTGAAAAATCCAACCCGGTACGGGAGATAAGTTTTCCGCTTACTTTCCTCCTTTTTCTCTCTGTTCCTAATGTAATGCTTCTCGTGTGCCGACGGCGTCGTTGTACTTTTCTTCGCCTTGGTTTTTATTTTCGCACTGGTCTGGAGGTTTCTCTTCTCCTCAATTTTCTCGGCCTTTGCAATTTTCTTTGCTGCTTCGCTGCTCGACTTCGTGCTCGTCGAGTTAGAGTTTAGGAACACAAATGCATCTCTTCCATCGCTGTTACTTCGAAGAACTAAATCTCTGAACCTCCGTAGCTTCGAGAATCCTGTGGATTTACTTTTCTTGCAAAGCTCCGGCGAGGCATCCATCGTCTTATTCCCTGACCAGTCACAGGACGGTCCGTACGGACTGTCCTCCGGCTGATCTGGTTCAGAAGCCGACGAGGATTGATGTGTATCTTGTTCCTCGATGAAGATATTTTTCAATGGCGATCGTAGAGACGATGACTCTTTACCTTTTGAAAAATCTCCGACGAAAATTGGAAACATTGGACGGATACGACCATCCTGAAAAGCAACTTCGGCGCTAATAGGCGACCCATCAACATTCGTACACGCAAAAGAAAATTCCTCTTCTTCTCCATTCTTTACCTCATCATCGACAACCTCATGGTATCCAATTTTTTCATTGTTCTTCTGCTTCGTTTTTCCATCAAAATTCTTCAAACAACTATGGGAATCTCCTACTTTAAGCTTTTCCTTGAAATCTTCAACAACCTTACGAGACATTTCTGCGTAGTCGTTCTTAGAATCATAGCAATTGTAGCTGGAAGATGAAGAAAACATCGAATTCGCTTGCACTATCTCAAACATATCCAATCAAAATTCAAAGCTCCTTGTTGTTTTGAGTGAGAGAAGAAAGAAGCAAATGAATAATTTTGAAGAGAATCTTGTTGACAATTGAGAGGTGTTTGTTGGAAAAATAGTAATGGCTTTGCCTTTAATTGGTAATGGTTAGTTGGGGGAGAAGGAGCAAAGAAAGCTAACAGCATTATAGTTTTAACGTAAAACTTAAATTTAATTATTTTTAGAAGAGAATCATAACAAAAATAAAACAAAGCAAAAAAATAAATATTTTGACACGAATCTCGATACAGAGGCGCATCGCCTGAATAAAAAGCATAGAGATGTAAAAAGTTGGAGGTTGGCAGGCAGGTGACAGAAAACATGCATGAGGGTATATTATAAAAAATTATTATTATTATTATTATTATTATTATTATTATTTTATTTTTCAAAAAATAAATAATAATATAATATTTTAAATTAATATAATATAAGATTAATATAATTACTTTTTAAAAAAATATAATTATGGTTATCACTAAATTGCTGGGAAATATAGCCTACAAATAATAAATAATGCCTTGATATATTATATCATTTTGATTAAAAATGTTAAAAATATATAAATTTATATTTATTTTTATACTTTTATTAATTATATTATGATATATAGTAAAAAAATAATTTAAAAATAAAAAATAATTTAAATTTTTAGATAATTTTATAATATATTATTATATAATTGATATAAATATAAAAATAATAAATTTATGGAATGACAGTAACAACTCTCTAAAGAAATTATGGGTTTTTTGTATTTTTTATTTTACTTTAATTATATTATATAATTTAATTTATATATAATTTTTTAATTTTTTAAAAAATTTATTTTTTAATATTAAAAAATAAATAAATTTTTTTTATTAAAGAGTTTAGAAAATAAAATCCGTTAAATTATATATATATTTATTTATTGTGGTTAAATAATAATTAATGTACTTGCCACAAGTTTCTTGACACGTGGAGTATTATTGTCTGCACTTCTTACTAGATTATTAAATGATATTTGTAGGAATTCTTGATTTGTAGAATTTTGTTATGAAAATGGAGAAAATAATAAAGGTTTTACTAACTCTCTCTCTTCTTTTTTTTTTTTTTCTTTAATCATTTAAATTTATCAGTCTGTCAAAGTTGTATGATTCACAAATCACAAGTTGGTTCTTTAAGGTTTTAAGGAAAACAATATTTATAATAATAATATTGTATGTATATAGTTGGTGTTGCATAATATATTAAATAATTTATTAATTTAATATAAAATTATAGATATAAAATAATAAAGTAATTATAAAATTGAGTTAATTAAATTGTGATAGGTTGATTGTTGAATGAATCAAGTTTGAAATAAAAAAATATTATTTTATTTATAAAACTTTTAAAACTTGTATCATAAAAATAATACACTCATTTTAATTCATATATTTTTACTAAAAAAGACTTATAGCCCAAAAAATTTACAATGAAAGTTGTGTAAGTTGAACTATGATCAATTATATTAATACGTTGTTAAATTCTAACAAATTAAACTCGTATAATATTATATAATTTTTAAAATTAAATGTATGTTTTGTAACCAATTTTGTTTGTAAGTTCTAATTTTAAACTCCTAAGTTTTTAAAATTTACTTTGTTTGGTAATTAATTCAAAAAACACTTGTTTCGAACATACGAAAATAGAATTTAAAAACAAAAATTGTTTCAAAACGGCTCTAAGTTATAAGTTTTTATGATTTAAACCTGAAGATGGGTTATATATTAGTGTAAATCCACATACAAGGGAATTTTGATGGTCTTTTATTTATATTTTTTCAAAATAAAATAAAATTTAAATTTTATATAGTACATTTTGTTTGCAAATTATTAAAATAACATATTTATAACTTATAATAATAAAATTAATATCCAATAATATAAACGGAATTCAATTGGACAAAATTTACTATTGAATTAGTCAAATAACAATACTTAATTTAAACAATATTTAATTAGATAGAGTATGTTCAATGTGAATGCTATGCAAAAAAATAATAATAAAACTACAGAATTAAACATAAAAAATATCATTTTTATGATTACAAATATTATATGGTGTTATTTTTTTCTAAATATTTTTAAATGAGTTGTCAAGTTATTAATGAAATAAGTTCACCTATTTCATTTGACATATATATATATATATATATATATATATATATATATATATTAGTTCATAGCTTATTAAATTGACCTTAAATAAGCTTGCCTGTTCTTTTGTAAGTTCTTAATTTTGGAAAAAATTTAGTAATATTCTTGAATTTTTAGGTATATTTAATGATAACGTTTGAATAATATCAATGATATTCTTAAATTTTAAAAATATTAAATACAAGGGTATAAGAATAATTTCTTTAGCTAATTACGAAAAAATTTCAACAATACCCTTAAATTTTAGACTTTTTCAATTATGCTCCTCACGTTTGAATAATGTCAATGATATCCTCATATTTTAATAGAGTTAAAAAAGTATTAAATACAAGAGTATAATAATAATTTTTCGTAGATGTGATAATACTTATGAACACATATTCTATTTTTTGAATATATTAAGTAAATTTTTAATTGCATTAAATATATCAAAAATTAAAATTTTAATTTATTATAAGACATTGAAAAAAAACTTAAAATTATTATGTGAATTTAACTAACTAATTAATCAATTTTCTCATAAAAAAATATCAATAATAAAAGAATTTTTTTGATAATGTAGAAAATATATATATATTTTTTTTAAGTTAAAGGTAAAAGAGATAAAGTAATATGAGCAAAAAGAAAAATTAAGAACATTAGATTAATTTTTTAGAATTATTTTTTAATTTAAATAGACCATATATTTCTAAATATTTATTTAATTAGTATAAATTTTTATTTTTTAATCATACAAATATGAACTTCTTCATATAAGATCAAACTAAAAAATTGCAAGAAATCAGTGTTAGAAATTTTAGCGATTTTGCTTTAGATATTTCATCTTTGGTTGTGGGTTTTATTTAAATATTTTATATATGATTCATAATTTTTAACGGTTTTAATTAATTTTATTAAAAATTAAAAATATTTGTAAAAATTTATTAAATATATGAAGTATTAGTGTTTATTTTTTTAAAATCGAGAATATTAATAAAAATAAGTAAAATTATCGGATATTGTTGAAATTTTTCCCTTTTTCTTTTGCACCGGAAGATGATTGCTCCTGGTGTTAATCCACAGTCTCACACACAAGGGAAATGTAACCTTGCATCACGCATGCCACTGTAGTATGAAAACCCACTTTAATTATGGCATAAAAATACTGAGAATATAAAATTGAAAAATAACAAAATTAGTACCTCTAAATTTGTAATAATAAAACTAGTATTCTTGTGTTCAATTAAAATTGAACGACGATAATTTAGACCCGTTCAATATTGAACGTTCAATATTATCCGTTCAATTAGAATTGAATGACGACAATTAGATCCGTTTAATATTGAACGTTCAATATTTTACGTTTAAATTGAATATTGAACGTTCAATATTAAACGTTCAATTCTAATTGAACACAAGGGGGTGTTAGTTTTGTTAATATAAGTTTTAGGGGTGCTATTTTTGGTAATTTTCCTATAAAATTTTATAATTATTTTTACACTTATATATTTTATATTATAAGATATGTTAGTATTATACTAAAAAATGAATTATTTTTTTAAAATTTTAAAATAATTTTAACAAATGTTATAATATAAGAAATATGCATAAAAAAATAAATATAAATTTATATAATATTAATAATTTTCAACTGGCACGTTATGAAAAAGTGAAAACTTAAAAAGGTTCTACAAGAAGATTATGTACCAAATACCAATTATCCCACTAAAACTGTGGTGAACAACAAAGCTAACATATTTTGTTGGGCTAGACACTTAAATAGTAATTTATTTTTTGAACAAAAAAAAAAAGATTATGTACCAAATACCAATTATCCCACTAAAACTGTGGTGAACAACAAAGCTAACATATTTTATTGGACTAGACACTCAAATAGTAATTTTTTTTTTTTTTGAATAAAAAAAAAATTCTTCGAAGGAGACGGAATAACGCGCCTATTCATTTGGATTAGCGCCTATATTGAGAGTACCAACAGAAGCTAGCACTTAAAGATCACGTCATAAGGGGTCTTTTGGCACAATTAGGACTTTTTTACCCATCGAACGAACGATCTAATATATGTAATTCAGTACTGTTACCCACTAAACTATCTCAATGATGATACTCAAATAGTAATTATTTGTTGCCCACTTAGATACGTTAAACATCAATGTTATCAAATCACCTCCATTATCTTTTAAATAAATTATAGTTCTGCATCTTCAGATATATGAAATTGTTTGACCAAGAAAAAAATATTGTCAACAAGTCTCCTACGACTCCTAGACAGAAATCCAACTTCAATTTTGACAATCACTTGTAGAATCTTCTAAAAATTATGTTAACATTATCAACCAAAAATATAACTCGTAATGCGTAGAAATTGATGTGGTGTAAGTCATAACTCATAAGTTCAAACAACAGTATAACATTTTAATATTTGAATTTTGTAAGAAATGGAGTGGCACTGTTAAGGAGATCATAGCATTCATATCGGTGTGCTATCATACATGGCAAATACGTGGGCAAAAAGTTCACATTTTATGCAACAAAAACTTACATTTTTAATCACTTTTATTTACATATTTGCTGCATAATGTTAGTACATATAGTAACATGTTTAAAATGATACATATAGTGACATGTTCGACACTGAAAAATTGGATTAGAGAAAGAGAGAGAGAGAGTTGGAGTACAAGAAGAACATAATAGCTTTAGAATAACTCTTTTATCATAACTTGATTCATATCATAATTTACATGGTACAATCTAATTAGCCCTTGTTAATAAGGGGTTCCATAATCACTTCTTCATCTCACATTTAATTAATAATTAACATGTCATTTAATATATATTACAATTTAATATATATAATACTATTCATAGTTTTAAATGTTGCATTAGTATTTTAAATAATTATTTTTATAATGTTTTTGAATTCAGCATGAACATAAATAAGCTTAGGAAAGGGAAAGTGAGATGATAATTTAAAAAAAAAAAATTATATTAGTGGGCATGACTTTAGAGTATTAATCTATACCACTATTTAATCTAGATAAAAAAAAATAATAATAATATTAACATTAAAATGTGTATACATAGCAATTTTTTTTTTTAAAGTACGTACAAAACAACGTAACTACAAAACACGAGTAATTGACCTAAATAGTTTATATTATAGTTAAAAATTATATTTTTTAAAATTAACAATAATAAGATTAAAATTGTGAGTTTTAATTACATTAAAATTAGATAAATTATAAAAATATTCTTAATTGTATAATACTTACATATTAATGGTATGTAAACCGTATTATATATTAATGTAACAGTATATAAATGAATTTACATACTAATGTGACAATATGTAAATAAATTTACATACTAATATAACAATACGTAAATAAATTTACATATTAATATTACAATATATAAATGAATTCACCATGTTTTGGATATTATGAAGTTCAGATTAGATACTTCTGTTCATGTTCCTCAATGTCTGAGGCGATTTCTTACGAGTGTTTCTTTTTTAATTTCACTTGTAAATGCAATTATTTATTTATTTATTTATTTCTTTTCAACTTGTGTTCAACGCTGTGATTGTCGTAGCTTTATAGTTCGATTTTTGTCCTCCGACAAACAATCTAGTATCAGATCAGATCTTTGTCCTTTGCTTCATATAACCTGCTAAATAAACTTCTCTTAATGAATGTTTGTTGTATTTTCATATTTTTTTGACCCAAGTAACCAAAGTTTATACAGTATAAAATAAATAATTAATTTGATTAAAGAAATAAATAGGAAGAATGAATCGGAAGAGATAAATCGGAGTCAAGATCTTTGGGAAAATTGATGCTTCATTTTGCAAGATCCAAAAATTTCAGCGACTGAAATTAGAAGGAAACATAAATGTAAATTGAGAAGAAGAAAGTTAAAAATATAAATTTTTATGCTCTAAACGATGTAGAGCGATTAAAGAAAAAAAGTTATAAAATGATGATATCTGGTTATACAAAGGTCATTAATTCGACGTGAGACTCACTTAAATTGTAGATTAAGAAAGACATGGCACGGCCACTGGACCAACTAAGTTTTGGCGGTAACCCGAAAATATAGCAGATTAGGTCCAAAATGTCTAATAAGAAAATTTTAATTTGCTGTAATTGGGATTTCTTAATGACCAACCAAAAATCTTCTTTCAACGAAGTCGGTAAATTCTCCTTAAAAATAACAAAAGCTTATCAAAGTTGTTGGTGATGGTGGTGGCGGTGCGTCTCTAATGTTCACGTACGTTTCTGACACAACCTCCTTCTCTCCTTCTAAGCCTCAATTAATATCATTTTTCTTAGAAGCATGTCATCATTATAATCATTCTTTGACTTCAGATATACATAGATTGTTCTAAATTTCAAATATTGTTATTGGGGTATCTATATGTTCTTGAGTTTTTCATTAGAAACAACGTGCATGATCTTTTAAAACAACATTTTAACATTATTTTACAGTTTTAACATTAAAACGTTCAATAGCTAGCTACAATTTTGAAAGAGTAAAAAAGAAGAAGAAGAATTCTTCGAAGAAAGTTTTTGAAGGTGCAGAGGAGGGAAGCGAATTAGGACGAGGAGATAAAAACATAATGTCGGACTCAGACGAGTCATCATCATCTTCTTCTTCACCGCCAGATAAAGAAAACGACTCAAACTCGCCGTCGTCTCCGGACTCCTCGCCAGGTTCATCATCACCGCCGAAGGGTGGTGGTAGTAGCGATAGTAAAAGCCTACCGCCCAGTGGTTCATCTTTCAAAAGTTCACCTCCTTCAGCAGATTCATCTTCATCCAACTCTACTCCGCCTCCATCTTCCCCTCCATCTTCAAAGGAGTCTCCACCTCCAAAATCTGATTCACCACCACCACCACCACCATCTCCTCCACCGTCGCCATCAGATACCAAAAACTCGACAACATCATCGCCACTGTCGCCACCACCGCCATCAAAATCTTCGGAAACTAATCCTCCGAGTTCGGAAAAAGAGGCACCACCGACATCAAAAACCCCGCCATCATCTTCTCCTCCACCTTCTGGTAACTCAACATCAACACTTCCAGTCACTGGAGGCTCAAAACAAACACCTACACCTCCAGTTTCTAAGTCTCCACCAGCAACTCCACTTTCTCCTCCAAGAACACCCTCTGGATCTGACTCTGGTTCTGACCAAGTTAATAAACCACCTGATGATTTCTCACCGCCTACTGATGCTAATTATACGCCATAAGTTCAAACAACAGTATAACATTTTAATATTTGAATTTTGTAAGAAATGGAGTGGCACTGTTAAGGAGATCATAGCATTCATATCGGTGTGCTATCATACATGGCAAATACGTGGGCAAAAATTCACATTTTATGCAACAAAAACTTACATTTTTAATCACTTTTATTTACATATTTGCTGCATAATGTTAGTACATATAGTAACATGTTTAAAATGATACATATAGTGACATGTTCGACACTGAAAAATTGGATTAGAGAAAGAGAGAGAGAGAGAGTTGGAGTACAAGAAGAACATAATAGCTTTAGAATAACTCTTTTATCATAACTTGATTCATATCATAATTTACATGGTACAATCTAATTAGCCCCTTGTTAATAAGGGGTTCCATAATCACTTCTTCATCTCACATTTAATTAATAATTAACATGTCATTTAATATATATTACAATTTAATATATATAATACTATTCATAGTTTTAAATGTTGCATTAGTATTTTAAATAATTATTTTTATAATGTTTTTGAATTCAGCATGAACATAAATAAGCTTAGGAAAGGGAAAGTGAGATGATAATTTAAAAAAAAAAAATTATATTAGTGGGCATGACTTTAGAGTATTAATCTATACCACTATTTAATCTAGATAAAAAAAAAATAATAATAATATTAACATTAAAATGTGTATACATAGCAATTTTTTTTTTTAAAGTACGTACAAAACAACGTAACTACAAAACACGAGTAATTGACCTAAATAGTTTATATTATAGTTAAAAATTATATTTTTTAAAATTAACAATAATAAGATTAAAATTGTGAGTTTTAATTACATTAAAATTAGATAAATTATAAAAATATTCTTAATTGTATAATACTTACATATTAATGGTATGTAAACCGTATTATATATTAATGTAACAGTATATAAATGAATTTACATACTAATGTGACAATATGTAAATAAATTTACATACTAATATAACAATACGTAAATAAATTTACATATTAATATTACAATATATAAATGAATTCACCATGTTTTGGATATTATGAAGTTCAGATTAGATACTCCTGTTCATGTTCCTCAATGTCTGAGGCGATTTCTTACGAGTGTTCTTTTTAATTTCACTTGCAAATGCAATTATTTATTTATTTATTTCTTTTTAACTTGTGTTCAACGCTGTGATTGTCGTAGCTTTATAGTTCGATTTTTGTCCTCCGACAAACAATCTAGTATCAGATCAGATCTTTGTCCTTGCTTTATATAACCTGCTAAATAAACTTCTCTTAATGAATGTTTGTTGTATTTTCATATTTTTTTGACCCAAGTAACCAAAGTTTATACAGTATAAAATAAATAATTAATTTGATTAAAGAAATAAATAGGAAGAATGAATCGGAAGAGATAAATCGGAGTCAAGATCTTTGGGAAAATTGAAGCTTCATTTTGCAAGATCCAAAAATTTCAGCGACTGAAATTAGAAGGAAACATAAATGTAAATTGAGACGAAGAAAGTTAAAAATATAAATTTTTATGCTCTAAACGATGTAGAGCGATTAAAGAAAAAAAGTTATAAAATGATGATATCTGGTTATACAAAGGTCATTAATTCGACGTGAGACTCACTTAAATTGTAGATTAAGAAAGACATGGCACGGCCACTGGACCAACTAAGTTTTGGCGGTAACCCGAAAATATAGCAGATTAGTTCCAAAATTTCCAATAAGAAAATTTTAATTTGCTGTAATTGGGATTTCTTAATGACCAAACGAAAACCTTCTTTCAACGAAGTCGGTAAATTCTCCTTAAAAATGACAAAAGCTTATCAAAGTTGTTGGTGATGGTGGTGGCGGTGCGTCTCTAATGTTCACGTTTCTGACACAACCTCCTTCTCTCCTTTTAAGCCTCAATTAATATCATTTTTCTTAGAAGCATATCATCATTATAATCATTCTTTGACTTCAGATATACACAGATTGTTCTAAATTTCAAATATTGTTATTGGGGTATCTATATGTTCTTGAGTTTTTCATAGAAACAACGTGCATGATCTTTTAAAACAACATTTTAACATTATTTTACAGTTTTAACATTAAAACGTTCAATAGCTAGCTACAATTTTGAAAGAGTAAAAAAGAAGAAGAAGAAGAATTCTTCGAAGAAAGTTTTTGAAGGTGCAGAGGAGGGAAGCGAATTAGGACGAGGAGATAAAAACATAATGTCGGACTCAGACGAGTCATCATCATCTTCTTCTTCACCGCCAGACAAAGAAAACGACTCAAACTCGCCGTCGTCTCCGGACTCCTCGCCAGGTTCATCATCACCGCCGAAGGGTGGTGGTAGTAGCGACAGTAAAAGCCTACCGCCCAGTGGTTCATCTTTCAAAAGTTCACCTCCTTCACCAGATTCATCTTCATCCAACTCTACTCCGCCTCCATCTTCCCCTCCATCTTCAAAGGAGTCTCCACCTCCAAAATCTGATTCACCACCACCACCACCACCATCTCCTCCACCTTCGCCATCAGATACCAAAAACTCGACAACATCATCGCCACTGTCGCCACCACCGCCATCAAAATCTTCGGAAACTAATCCTCCGAGTTCGGAAAAAGAGGCACCACCGACATCAAAAACCCCGCCATCATCTTCTCCTCCACCTTCTGGTAACTCAACATCAACACTTCCAGTCACTGGAGGCTCAAAACAAACACCTACACCTCCAGTTTCTAAGTCTCCACCAGCAACTCCACTTTCTCCTCCAAGAACACCCTCTGGATCTGACTCTGGTTCTGACCAAGTTAATAAACCACCTGATGATTTCTCACCGCCTACTGATGCTAATTATACGCCAAGCTTACGCCCGCCGGGTAATTCCAATTCTAAATCAGCAGATTCTTCTTCAAATTCAAATTCACCATCATCATCATCATCATCATCATCAGATTCTTCTTCATCGTCATCAAATGGGAACACTGAAACTGTCATTGGAGTGGCTATAGCTGGAGTTTTCGTCATTGCCTTCATAGCTATCTTTTTTGTAATTAAAAGGAGGAAAAAACGATCAGATACGTACAACAACAACTACATGCCACCTGGTAAGAACTAACGTGAATAATACATTGAATAATTCTGCATCAACTACTCGTGAATAATTTATCAATGAATTTATTATTTAATTAATTTTATTTTTAATAAAAATATGTGTTTATTTTTTTAATGTTAAAAAATATATATATTTATATTATAAAAAAATAACATATATTCTAATAAAATTAAAATTAAAACTTTATATATAAAAAAAATTATATTATATAATTAAATTAAATATTAAATTAAAAATATAATAACTATAGGACAAACTATCAATTATATTTTGATATATGAATGGCACATATGTCAAATTATAATTTTCATTACTAACTTTGTGAGATAATGTATTATTTCTAAAAATTAGAATATTTAATTTATTACCTAATTTTTTTTTAATTTAATTAATTTATTACATAAATTTTATATAATATATAAATAATATGATTTATCACTTTTAAAAGTTTAATATTAAAATAAGTTAAGTTTTATGTTACTTATAAATACTATACTATTATTATTTTGTAATATTAGACATTATTTTTATACTCTAACATTTTCTTTCAAGGTGTGAGTTATTTAGAACAACATTTAGTATTTTTAATCTATTTTGTTATATTTTAAATCTATTGAATTACTTGTATTTTTTATTTTTAAGAGATTTTTTTTTTTTTTTGAAAGGAGGCCCATATTTTTTTATATTTTAACATTTTTTAATTTAAACAATTTAGTTCTGAAAGATATTTTTAAAGGATATTAAACCAGTAAAATTTGAGAAGTTAGCTATAAAAAGTCGGCTATTAAAATAGTCAAGTTAATTTTATGAACTAACTCGGTCGAATTTTGAATCTCTTATATCAAATCATCATTTACCCCAAGTAATATTCACCAATTAAAAGTTCAAAAATTATATCAAGGGGGGAAAAAGTAATTAAATGGAAAAATATATATAAAACAATTGTGGTAACATATGTGTTGTGAAATGCAGAGGGATATTACAGTGGAGGACATAGTGGAAATTCAGGAGGTCCACATTCTACCATAAGTAGTGGGGTAGGGAGTCTAAGAGGAGGAAAGTACCATACAGGTGAAGGATCAGAATCAGGTGTAATTGGGGGTCCAAATCCACATTTCAGCTATGAAGAGTTAATGGAGATAACAAATGGATTTTCACGTCAAAACATACTTGGTGAAGGTGGATTTGGATGTGTATTCAAGGGTTGGTTATTAGATGGTAAAGAAGTTGCTGTGAAGCAACTCAAAGCTGGTAGTGGACAAGGTGAAAGAGAATTCAGAGCTGAAGTTGATATCATTAGCCGAGTTCATCATCGTCATTTGGTTTCTTTAGTTGGATACTGTTTAGCTGAGAATCATAGATTGTTGATCTATGAATTTGTTCCCAATAAAACTTTGGAGTATCATTTGCATGGTGAGTAATTTCGAATGCCCATTAATTTGGATTTATTTATTTGGATGCGAGTCACACGAAATGTATGTTTTTTTTTTATATCCTTCCTAAAGGAGCATTTTAGTCACACTAAAGTCCTATTACTATAAAAAATGAATATTTATAGTTAATTATTAAAAATATGACTAATAGTCCCTCAATTATTAAGAATAATAATTTAAAAAAGGACAATTTTAACACTAAAGTGTTTATTTTCATAAATAACGAATTAAAAGTGTCCTACTAAAAAATAATAAACTTAAAGGTTCATTTGGATATAATAATGGAACTACTAATAACTTTTTCCCTTAATTTTAATGTTGTTATATATATGGTTTTGTTGTTTACCTCAGATAATGAAGCATCAGTGTTGGATTGGCCTAATAGACTCAAGATTGCTTTAGGGGCTGCAAAGGGTTTGGCTTATTTACATGAAGATTGTATGTGTACTTCACCTAATTGATACATATTTCTGAAAAATTTCATTCATGACATACTATGATATGAGCTATCTTAATCTCTCATCTAGGTCATCCAAAGATCATTCACAGAGACATCAAAACAGCAAACATTCTGTTGGATGAATTTTATGAGGCAAAGGCATGTGTTCTTCCATCATATGAGAGCTATTATTCAGCATTTGTTTTAATAATATTGATGTTTAATTTGATTTTTGATGAAAATTTAATTGACAACAGGTTGCAGACTTTGGACTCGCCAAATTGGCAAATGATACTAACACACATGTATCAACTCGAGTTATGGGGACTTTTGGGTACGTTTGAAATTTAAGTTTCACTTCTTTAAGTTTATCCTTAATTGTATGCATTTGGTTGGATGTAGCTATATGGCACCAGAATATGCATCAAGTGGGAAATTGACTGATAGATCAGATGTATACTCCTTTGGTGTTGTGCTTTTGGAGCTTGTTACTGGGCGTAAACCTGTTGACCCAGCTCAACCTCTTGGAGATGAGAGTTTGGTTGAATGGGTAAGTATCATGTATATGTAGAATTTCTTGCTTTATCGAGAATATAACAGAGAATATAAGCTAAAGAATTATACTAATGCAAACTGAAAGGTTGAAGACGATGAACAGTGACTGGAATTATCTGATATTTTCTTATTTTCTTTTCTTCTCGCAATTCGTTGTTACAGTCTGTTTTTCTCTTTATATATTGAGCACGAGTTCAAGCACTAAGCATATGATGCTCTCTCTACTAAACAACAACTGTCAATTCACAGCTTTTGGTTAAGGCGGGAAAAATAACAAATTAAAAACAAACTTAACAGATTACAGCCGAACCATAACAGACTACATTTGATCATCTTCAATTATTGGATCCACGTCATAATCATCAAGCACCACTTCTGTTATAACCTTTACATCCCCTCTCAAACTCAGTGGTACTTCAGTGACACTGAGTTTGGTTCGAAGAAGCAGAAAAGAATCAGGAGAGAGTGGTTTAGTTAGAATGTCAGCCGTTTGATCATATGACGGAACATGTTGAATACTAAGCTTGTTCTGAAGTACCTTGTCACGCACAAAGTGACAATCTAAATCTATGTGCTTAGTTTTAGCATGAAAGACAGGATTTGCAGATAAAGAGATAGCACTTAAGCTATCACACCAGATAATCGGCGTAGTGGGAACTTGAATTTGCATTTCATGAAGTAAAGCCTGTAGCCAGACAACCTCCACAACTGCACTAGCAAGACATCGATACTCAGCTTCTGTGCTGGATCTGGAAACTGTGGGTTGCTTTTTAGCAGACCAAATGATTGGATTAGCACCTAGAAAGATACAAATGCCTGAAGTGGAGCGTCTGGTATCCAGACAAGAACCCCAATCAGAATCTGCAAATCCATTGATCTATAAACATGTGGAAGGTTTAAAATTGAGACCATAATCGATTGTGCCTTTCAAATATCGAAGAATTCTCTTCACAGCTCTCCAATGAGTGTCCTTGGGCTGACTCATATATTGACATACTTTGTTGACAGAAAATGCAATGTCGGGTCGAGTTATGGTGACATATTGCAATGCACCTATAGTACTTCTATATAGAACAGGATCATAGCAATCATCACCTAGATCAGCACGCAGGGCTGAGCTAGAGATCATGGGAGTGACTGCAGGTTTTGCTTGAGTCATATGAGTTTTGGATAGAAGATTGCTGACATACTTAGACTGTTTGAGAAGTAAATGGCCATTTGCCAGCTGAGAGACCTCAATACCCAAGAAGTAATGGAGGTTGCCCATGTCTTTCAAAGCAAAGCGTGCATGCAGAAGTGCCACAAACTCATTGACTTTGGTTAAGTTAGAGCCAGTAATAATCATGTCGTCCACATACACAATTACATAAATTCTGTAGTCTCTGCAGATTTGCACGAAAAGAGAATCATCAGATTTTGTGAAGCCCAACAGTACAAGAGCATTAGAAAGAGTGTCAAACCAAGCCCTTGGAGCCTGTTTCAAGCCATACAATGATTTCTTTAAGTGACATACAAAATCAGGATGATCTTTATCAATAAAACCAGTGGGCTGCCTCATGAACACATCCTCCTAAAGTGTGCCATTTAGAAAGGCATTATTTATGTCCAGTTGTCTAAGTGGCCAGCCAGAACTCAAAGCAATAGAGAGAATGATTCTAATTGTAGCATGCTTCACAACTGGGCTAAATGTCTCCACATAGTCACAACCAGCTACCTGCAGATAGCCTTTAGCAACCAACCTAGCTTTCAGCTTTTCCAATGATCCATCAGCCAGTTCCTTGATTCTGAATAACCATTTGTTGTCAATTATCTTTTTGTTTGTCGGACAAGGAACCAACTCCCAGGTATTATTTCGTATGAGTGCATCATATTCCTCTTTCATAGACCTAAACCAGCCATCATCTGCTAAGGCTTGTCTGACAGTTTTTGGTAAGGTGACATTGTGAGACGACATATATGCTTTGGGTTTGAAAATGCCAGCTTTAGCTCGAGTTACCATGTGATGAATGTTTTCAAGTGATTTAGAGGAGATATGAGATGACTGAGCAGTTTGACTTGAATTGTGTATGATTGGAGAAGAAGAAGAAGAATGGTTAGATAAGTCATTGATGAGACTGTGACTTTGTGGTGTAGTATCAGAGGAAGAATCAGATTGTGATACATGTGATGTATGTAAAGGATCAGACTCAGCAGTTGGGTGAGAATAAAGATGAATAGGAGCTATAGAAACAGTGGGTAATGTTACTTTAGGAGATTGAAGGTCTGATATGACAGATAATTGAGAGGCAAATGGGAAGCTAAATTCATCAAAGTAAACATGTCTGGAAATTATGATCTTACCTTCAGGAGAGAGACATTTGTATCCTTTATGACAAGGACTATAGCCAACAAATGTGCAAGGTTTGGATTTGAAGTCAAACTTGTGTTGATTAAATGGTTTGGTAAGAGGAAAGCATTTACACCCAAAAACCTTAAGAAATGAGTAATCAGGTTTGATAGAAAACAACATTTCAAGAGGACTCTGTCCTCCTAACACAGAACAGGGTAATCTGTTAGTCACAAAGGTGGCTGCAAAAAATGCTTCATCCCAGTATTTTAATGGCATGGACGCACTGGCTAACATACTTAACCCCATTTCAACAATCTGTCTGTGACGTCTCTCTGCCAGTCCGTTTTGTTCTGGAGTGTGAGGGCAAGAGATGTGCCTGGTGATTCCAGCAACACTAAGTACACCATTTAAACTATCATACTCTCCACCACCATCAGTTTGTAGGACTTTAATATGTCTGCCAGTTAATAACTCAGCTTTGGTTTTAAAAAGTAAGAAAGCTTGTCTACAATCAGATTTGTTTCTCAAGAAATAGATCCAACTAAACCGAGTGAATTCATCAGTGAAGTGTACATACCATCTGAATCCAAGACTAGATAACATAGGGGATGGACCCCATACATCAGAGTGAACAACATCCAAAGGTGCTGCAGCTTTATTCAATACAGAAATAAACGGCAGTTTGTGATTTTTTCCTAACTGACAAGCAGTACAAACAAAAGGAATATGAGACAAGCTAGAACATTTGATATTACAAGCATTCATGATTGTTTTAGTGGTTTGAACCGATGTATGGCCCAATCTGTTGTGCCACAATATCAGGTTGGAGTTGTTAACATCATCTTTACTGACTTCACTAAGCAAACTTTGAGGGAGATGTTCGGTGTACCTGATAGAGGGAAGCCTTTTATTGATAGTTAGATCAAGTGCATACAATCCATTACTGAGTTTTCCTTGCATTAGTTTCTGCCCTGTGGTTTTGTCCTTCACAAATACACAATCAGCATGGAATTCCATGAGTACATTGTTGTCCTTCGTAAATTGAGCTACACTAAGGAGATTTTTGGTAATGGACGGCACATGCAATATATTTGATAAAAGAAATTGCTTTGTGCTGTTATGAGCAGGAGAGACAGAAGACATACCAATATTTGCAATTTGCAGTTCAGAACCATTACCTACTTGCAGTTGCTCATTACCTGCAAACTCAGATTTTACAGCCAAATTTAATGGATCAGCAGTGACATGATGAGTAGCACCACTATCAGAGAACCATGTTGGATCACCTACTGAATTCGAGTTAGCATAGAAGGCAGTTGAAGATTGAGTGGTTAATGGAGGAAAAGATTGGGTCATTTGTGAGTTATAGGTAGGTTGTTGAACTTGTGAAGCACTCGGATAAGTTTGTTGCTGTTGTACAGGTATTGGACTAACAGGTGATGTTGGAATTGATGGATAGTGCATATAAGGATTCAAAACTGTCACTTGAGCTTGTGGAGCACTTTGGTTGGAATAAAAAGGATTACTGTATGATTGAGCTTGTGGTGAGTGTAGGGAATAGTTGGGAGTCATTTGAGTTTGGTTATAGTTGGGTATGAATGATGAGTTAGATTGATGATTTGATGAATAGGATTGAAGAAGTGGCGTATTGGGTCGAGTATTAGATGAGAACTGATTGTCAAATCTATACCAACATTTGTTAGCATAATGTCCCATTTTCCCACATATCTGGCACTGTGGTCGACTGTTATTGTATGAATTTCTTCCTCTGCCTCTGTTAAAATTCGGAGAGTTATGAAAACCATTGAAATCATTGTTCCTTTGATCAAAGATACCAGTTGATGTATTTGGTGGGGGTAAGTACACAGGTTGAGGATCATGATAGTAAGGTCTGAAGATGGGCTGAGATGTTGGGTTTGAGAAATTGGTACTACGTGTATTTGCAGTAGGTGTGTTTCCAGTGTTCACAAGATTAGCTGATGGTAATAGAGATATAGGTATATGTCTTCTTTCAAGTCTACTTTCATGGCCAAGAAGCTTGTGTAATACTTCTTGCAATTTCACAGTTCCTTCTTGAACATTGGCAACCACTGAATCATAATCACTGTCGAGGCCATTTAGGATAGTCATGATCTGGTCTTCTTCAGTTATTGCACATCCAGCAGATGACAATTGTGATGCTAGGGATTGTACACGTTGTACATATTCACTTATGTTCATTCCTTCCTTCTTGATGGAGTTCATTTCAGATTTATAGTGCATGATCCTAGCTCGAGAATGAGACAGAAAGTAATTTTCAAGACAAATCCATACTGCAAAGCTTGTATCGCAATCTTGAACTTTTGTTACAAATTCATTGATCATAGATCCTACCATCCAAGAGCTAATCATGTGATCTTGCCTGATCCAGAACTTATATTCAGCAGTTATTGTACCATTCGTACCTAATTTTACTGGACATTGGATAGATCCATCTATAAATCCTTCTAAATCATAGCTTCTAAGCATACGTAGTATTTGTTTCTTCCAGACAATGTAGTTTTCTTTATCTAGTTTCACAGAGGATACCTGATTATGAAAAGAGATGATCTCTGCTTCTGTTGTTCTTAGCTCTGTCATTTCTTGATTTGATTTTTTTTTTCTTGATCTTTAAACGATTCTTGATTTGATGCTTTCTGATTTGTTTTGTGCTAACAAAAATGCTCTGATACCATGTAGAATTTCTTGCTTTATCGAGAATATAACAGAGAATATAAGCTAAAGAATTATACTAATGCAAACTGAAAGGTTGAAGACGATGAACAGTGACTGGAATTATCTGATATTTTCTTATTTTCTTTTCTTCTCGCAATTCGTTGTTACAGTCTGTTTTTCTCTTTATATATTGAGCACGAGTTCAAGCACTAAGCATATGATGCTCTCTCTACTAAACAACAACTGTCAATTCACAGCTTTTGGTTAAGGCGGGAAAAATAACAAATTAAAAACAAACTTAACAGATTACAGCCGAACCATAACAGACTACATTTGATCATCTTCAATTATTGGATCCACGTCATAATCATCAAGCACCACTTCTGTTATAACCTTTACAGTATAAGCGTTGTTTGGAGAAGCTTTCTTCAACTACATTTAGAATGTTTGTTACAATATGTAGAATTGAAGATATGTTAGACACCAATACAATACTCCCAAAAACGCAAGCTTGTGGGAGCTGCGCCTAACAATTTATTTATACAAACAAATTGATTAATGTGTTTTGAAAATGGCAGGCTCGTCCACTCCTCATGCGTGCCCTTCAAACAGGTGACCTGAGTGAAATAATTGATCCAAGACTTGAAAAGAATTATGTGGAGAGTGAAATGTTCAGAATGGTTGAGGCTGCTGCTGCTTGTATTCGTCATTCTGCTCTTAAACGTCCCCGTATGATGCAGGTAATAAACTAATAATGCAATGTTTTTTTTTTTTTTTAAACTAAGCGATACTTGGTGTGGTTCGAACTTGTAGATTACAGTGCAATCACAACATTAGTGAACTATTTTGTATCTGAATTAGGTGTGTATATACAATAATCTTTCTACGTTTAGGTTGTAAGAGCATTGGATTGTGAAGGAGAACATTCTGATCTTTCTAATGGATTGAAGTATGGACAGAGCACCATATATGACTCTGGCCAGTACAATCAAGACATTTCTAAATTTAGGAAGATGGCATTAGGCAGTGAAGACAGCTCTGAATATGAAATTCATAGTGGAGATTACAATTCTAAAGAATATTCTGGACCTCATAAAAATCCATTGAACAACACTTGGAGTGGCGAATCCGAAACTCGAGCCTTTAAACAAGGATGAACCATCTAATTAATATGTTCTATGCAAGAGATGGAAAGGGTGCATGTGCTCTTTGGTGAGCAGGAAAATTCAAAGAAAATGCAACAAGAGCTTTGAGAGATTAAAAGGGTGCAAAGATGTGAAGAATGACAGAGGAGGGAAAGAAGCACAATTGAGAGAGAATTCTGTAGAACTCATATTATTGTATTGACCACAACAATTACAATATTTATACTAATACAGTTTCAGCTGTTGGATACTTGTTCTATATATGAATAATTATGTGTAAGGTTTAAGTAATTTTTGCTTTAATATATATTATATGATAGGATGTGGGCATTTAATACATAGAGATTTAAGGATAATGTTTATTTTAATGATAGATTAAAATAGAAATACAATTGTTATCTAAATATATAGTAGTTATGATCTCTATGTCACATGTTCAATTCTATTTTATCTGATATCTCATCGTTAAAAAGAGAGTAGAGAGAAAACTAAAGAATTCTAAAAAAAAAAAAAAGTGTAGATTTGAAAGGCAAATCACTCTGCCATAAAAAATCAATTATTTGTTATGAATTCAAGTACGCTTTCGCATATTCGTTTTTGATTATTGATTATCAAACATAAATGTTTTTATATTTGTTTTTGATGATAGTTTTTAAATAATATTATTTTTCTAACAAGTGGTATCAAAGTCTTTGTATGTTGAATCATTGATAATTGATTTTTTTTTTTTTTTGTGATTATATATTTTTTTTTGTTTTTAAATTTAATAATTTTGGTTTAAGTATTATTGAATTTGATAATAATTACTATTGTCTTTTTGTGATTCAGAATAATTGTAATTAATTTGGATTTAGATTTGAAAAATATAATTGCTATTTTTTGCCATTAAAAAGGATCTGTGAAGAAATTTTGATTAAAATTCTTTTTCTAGTGGCATTTACTCAAGTTGAGATCGTATGGTCTTTTTTTTCTTTTTTCTTTTGGTAAGTATGAATAAGAAAAATAAGAATCTGACGGCAGAACCTAGCCTGAAGCTGGGGTTACTGTTTTTTTCTGTTGCAAATTAAGTATTTTTTAAGAAAAGAAAAAAAAAAAATCAACAGCAACGGCAGTGCCATGTTGAATATTGCTAAAGGGATGTTTGGTTGGTTGTAATAAAATAAAGAATGTAATTGATTCTGCACAGTATAATGTTTGGTTGTATTAAATATATATAATGTAATGTAATCAATTACATAAAGAAAAGGAAAAGAAAAAGGGATTACACATCTTAATATAAGAAAAGGGGATTACATTACATAACTGAAAATTACAGCTCGCATCATCCTATCCTTCTGTGCTGGCGTCGTCCCCCTCTTTCTGCACTCGCGTCATCCAGCGTCTGCCGTCCAGTCCAGCCATCCTCGGTGTTCGAGGTCCTCCGTGGGCCGGGATCTCAAGTACATCCGCGCCTCGCCTTTGCCTCTTGGAGTTCAACCGTCCAATCGTCTAGCCATCCATCGACCTCTCCGTGCGCCTTCCCTCCCAAATCAGCTCTCGTCGTCCTTTTTTTTTTTGAGTGCATTTTTTTTTTGCTGAAATTATATTTTTTTTTGCTGAAATTGCTTTTTTTTTTTTTTGCTGAAATTGTGATTTTTTTGCTGAAATTGTTGTGATTAAATTTATGTGATTAAATTTTATTAATTGTTGTTATGAATTGTTGAAATTTTATATGCTAATTTTTTTTTGTTATGATTCTTTTTTTTTTTTGCTGAATTGCTGAATTTAAAATAATTATATAATTTTAAAGAATATATTATATTTGATTTAGGAAATAATAGTAAAATGAAATTATTTAAATTTTATTGAATATGGAGTATTAATGTAATATTATTTTGTTTTCCATTCCATTACAGTGGTCAAATCAAATACTGTAATACTGATTCCTTTTTTTATTACAGTTACTAAACAAAACACTGTAATAGTAATATTATTTCTTTTACATTATATTATATTACGATTATAATTATATTCAATGAACTAAACGTAACCTAAGTTCTTGTTTATTTTGTATAATTTTCAAAGGCCATAAACAATAATTTTAAAAATCAAAGACATTTTAAGGATTTAAAGAAGTTTTAAGCCTAAATTTAAATTAATGGATTAAAACATGAATATGTGTTTTATGACCCAATAAACTTTAATCCAACTAATTTTGTAATTAATTGATGTTGATTAGATTTAATCTGTGTTAACCTTGACAAAAAAAAAATAATGTTTGACATTGACAAAAAAAAAAAAATATTACATGTATATGGGGTTGGTTTTATGGCCTTAATTTTTTACATGAGTTAGGCACAAACCTAAAGCCATTAGATTTAGTTTGATCTAATGATTTAGATTTGCCCTTGTTTGTCCATTAACCTAAGTATTTATTACACTTTTATAATTTTAACATGTAAAATTATTCTTTTTTATCTCTCATCTAATTAACTTAATTTATTTTTAAATAATTATAAACTTTTATAATAAAAATTAATAAATCTTTGTTTCTGTATTATTCTTATTATATATATATATATAGAATTAAGTAATAATAGTAAAATCTGATTTTTTTTTTAATAATATAATAGATTATTAATCGTCTAATCTTAATTTTATGGTATCAATATATATATATTAAGCTAAGGAGAAAGGAGATTTATATGAGTTTTTTCAAAACTACTTCATAATTGAACGAGATATGTACTTATTAGGTGAAAAAGAAGTTCTTGGTACAAAATGATATTAGAAAATTTTAAAAAAGAAGTGAGATAAATAACATTAAATTCTAAATTTAATGGTCAGTCAATGATTAAAACACAACAATAAAAAATGAAAGAGAATCTTATACAAAGGGATTTTAACAAACATAGTTGTCCTTGTTAATTTAGGAATAAAAAATTTAGTTTATTTTATAATTAAAAATTTAATTTTGGTTATTTATTAGATTACAATAATTTTTATTTAATTGATACAACTGCTTTATTTAATAAATTTTTTAAATAAAGTACACGAGGTATAAAAACAAAATTAACCGGTGAAAATTCGGTTGCATTATGACACAGATGATTAAGTCATATTTTCATATGTAGAATAAAATGACTTATGTCAGACAGAATTCTAGATCCTATAGATTTTATAAAATTTAATTTTTATGTTAACTATGTAAAAGGAAGATAAACCAATAAAATGAAATTTTAAGGCAATAGGACTATGAAAGTCTTAAAACTTATATTTTATTAAGGCAATAGGACTATAAAAGTCTTAAAACTTATACATACAAATATTTATAGGTCATTCCATACCGTTATTTAGAATGCTCAATAATATTTTATAATATTCATTAAATTTTTTTTTTTAGATATGACTATATTTCTCATTCATGAAAATTCACAAAAGATTTATATTGAAAAGATTCTTAAAAGATATGACATTCAAAATTGCAAACCAAGTTATAACTTTGTAGTTAAGGGAGACAAATTTAATTTCCATCAGTTACTTAACAATGATTTTGAAGAAAAAGAAATAAAGATTGTTGATGTATGCTAAGATATGTACGCGTTTGAATATTGCATACGTTGTTGAAATGTTGAAAAGATATTTAAGCAATTTAAAAATGAACCATTGTAAGATAGTCAAAGTGTCTTGCTTTACTTATAGAGAACAAAATACTACATGTTCACATATTGAACGTCAGATCAGCTTGATATGGTTAGGTATACTAACTCTGATTTTGATAGTTGCATAGATAATATAAAATCTACATTGGTCTATGGACTATATTTACTTACTAGTTGAGGGTGTTATCTTTTAGAAGAGTTCTAAATAGTATTTTATAGCCTCTTCTACCATAGTTGTAGAATTCATAACATTTTTATGAGCTATCAAATAAGGGAATATGATTGTAAAATTTTGTCATGGGATTGTGCATAGTTGATGGTATTGAAAAACCGTTTAAGTTATTTTATAATAATAAGTCAACAGTGTTGTATTTCACTAATAACAAAATCTCAACAAAATTAAAGCATATAGACATTAAGTTCCTAATTGTTAAGGAAAGAGTTAAAATGTACAAGTGAATATAGATAACATTGGTACAAACTCTATGATTGCGGATGCACTTACTAAGAAATTATCCCCCAAAATGTTTCTTAAGCACACTACTCGTATGATCGTCATCTCATTTGAAGATATTTAAATTTAATGGGAGTTTATAATTTTAAATGTTTCTTTGATATAGACATATATTCAATTATGTTAGTTTGTGGATATTTGAGGTTATTTTTTGCATAAATAAAGTTCTAATTTATTTACATTTTGATTATGGTATGGTTTGATCTCACTAAAGTTTAAGGATGGACAAATTAAAAATAGTTATGTTAAGATCACATTGAATGAAATTTTTATGATATGCATCTACATCGTGATCAATGTCATTCAGTTGTATTGGCATGCGTAACCATTAATGAGTCGTATTATGACAAATGTAACCAAAACTATTTTGATCCTATGTTAGTACGATTGATGACCAGATTGGTTACATATATATTTTGGTAACGAAAACAAAGTTGAGCTCATATGGTTATTTTTGCATTGCATAATTGTAAGGTTGCACATATAGTCCAAGTGAAAGATTATTAAATCCTTAATCCAACATTGGGCTTATATGTGAATAATTATGTGCTATGAAATGTCATATAAGATTAAGTCTGTTTTAAAAAGTAATTTGCTAAGGTATAAGTAATTTATATTTTAGTGTATTTGATAGGGTGTGAGCCTTTAATGTGTAGAAACTTAAAAATAATTTTTATTTTTATAATGAGTTAAAGTAAAAATATAATTATTATTTAAATATATAGTAGTTATAATCTTCAGGTCATAAGTTAAATTTTATTCTACCTGATATCCCAACATTATAAAAAGAACAAAGAGGAAATTAAAGAATTTTTTACACAAAATGTGTAGATTTAAAAGGCAAATTATTATGCTATAAAAATCAATCACTTACTATAAATTTTTGTATATTTTTGCATATTTTTCTTTAATTCTTGTTTATTTTGTTCTTGGTGATATTTTCATCTAAGATTGTTTTTTTTTTTTTTCTCCTAACAATAGCTTATTGAGAAGCTTCTTTATAACAATTATAACAATCTAAAACAATCTGTATTAACAGTCTCTAACAAACTTTCCTTCAAATTTAACAGCTCACAGTACTCTATTTATGAAATGCTGAATTGTCTACAACCCTAACAATGCATGTCTGCTACATTAGAATAATAGTTCTTTTACTCCTGAACCAAGCTGATATATTGGTCTAGAGTTCATGTCAATTAAAATAGAAAAGAAAAACTATAAAGAGAGAAAAAACAAATATTTTTCTTTACTTTTCATTATTTCTTTTTAATTGATCTGAATCAATATGTCAACTTAACCTAGAACCAGCTAATAATTACTTGATAGACTTACTATTCTTTAATTAGAGTTTTTTTCCCCTTCTGTTTGACATCACTCTATATTTTCTAGTTCCCTCAAGTTATTAGCAGAGTGAGGGAAGGTTTGTAAAGTGCGGATATCTCACGAGGTTTCTCTAATGAATAATTCAAGCAATATCTTGTCCTCTATTTTTATTCCATCAAGTTAGTCCCACACCAACTCATCCCCAATCCTTTGAAAAGTTGGATAAGATTGAGGACAAAGCTACCAAATTAGAAGGAAAAAAAAAAAGATAGGATTAATTTAATCAAATTAAATTAAGGAACACTTTTAGTTACACTACTTTACCTAAACACTTAAGTTGAAGTGCAACGAAATATATATCAAATTATTTTATGCATAAAGTAATATATTAATATTAAATTAGATGTTAAATTAAAAGTGCGAGATATTAAAGTAATTATGAAACTACTTATTAATAAACGATCAATTATATCGTAACAAATGAACTCATTCTTGAATAAAGAAATATTAGAAGTTCACCGTATAAACATGTAAACTTAAAATGTTATCAGTTATTAACTGAAATGGATATAAGTTGATAACTTTCATAGTTATTGATTGGCTTATTACAAATAACATGATCATACTTATTATGTGGAATTAACCCTATTTAAAAATTTCTGTAAAGTTAAATAATCACACCTCAATAACGAGAAAATTAAGAGTTTATACTATATAGTGACATTAGTGAATGGCATATGCCATATAAATTTACACCGCGTACACTTCAACCTGCAGTTAGAAATTTAAAGAAAATTATCAAATAACAATGGAAAAAAAAAAGGAAGAAAGAAAGAAGTAAAAGGGCTTTTGAATCAGGACCCAGAAGACCGTAAATTCGTTATTGACATTGCTCAAATATTCAAATTAATTTAATTTAACTAAAAATCGCTTTTATTTTAAACTTTATCATTTTATTAATCACTAATAATCGGAAAAAAATTAGCATTTTTATCCGATAAATATCACATTTTTAATAATTTTAGTGTACATATTTATTGCATATTAATGACATACACAAAAAAAAAAAAACCACGAGAGAAAGAAAACTATTTTTCCTTAAAGAGCATGAAGTTGATATGAGAATACAACATATACGGGTTCAAATCATGAAGTGTGAGTATTTTACTTATTTTAAAAAAAAATTATATATATTATTTAATTTAAGTAAAAATGTGATATGCATGACATATGAATCCAACTAAAATCTTGTGAATTCTTACCATCATGCATCAGCTTTATGCCCATTTTTATCATTACCATTCTTCTTTTGGCCATTCATGCCACCATTTTGTACTTTTTTGTCAGACCCCCCAGTATCTCCATCTTTGGGATTGGGACGAGAGCTATTATCCCCAAGCTGAAGACCACCTTCTTTAGGACGAGCTTCTTTGGGTTGAATATTCTCTACATCCCCTTCACTGGGCTGAAAGTTGTGGGTTTGTTTTGGGTTTTGTTTGTCAAGACGCTTGTTACAGAGCCTTCCCAGAAAGCAAGCAATAGTTGATATCACAATTATTATTGCCAACACAGCAAAAACAGTTCCAAAAGACCCATCCGAATGGTGGGTTGGAGTTTCATTTGAGGCTGGGTTTGGGTATATCTCAACTGGCTGCTGCTGTGGCTGCTGTTGGGGAATCACAGACATTTTGGGAATTAGATATATTAGAAGATAACAAAAACTTGGGGGATTTATAGGGTTTGCATAAGCTCTTATTGTTCTTTGAGTAGAGATAAATAAAGTTAGATTTTGGGTTTACTCATCAAACAAGGAAGGATATTTTTTTGCCTTGTAAGAGAGGATTTATGTATAATGAGTGGTGATATTTGAATGTATTGGATTTAAAAAGGAGAATGTTTCTATAATAAAGAGACAACAACAAAAGATATATTCCTTGTACCGTTTTTTAATTTCTATGATGAAGGTTCTCATAGTCATAGATTGCGTTGCATGGAGAAAAAGTATGATTTTTGAGCCTATAGATAACAACACATTCTCAAAGGCTCTTCAAATAGCAGATTTTTATTTTTATTTTTAAAGGATGTTATTCTCACAATTATTTTTATTATAAATTATATAATTATCTTTATAATTAATTAAAATATATTGTTACTATTAAATTAATGAAGTTATTTATCATTTAATAAAAATGGTCATAAAAATAACAATTTCATGTATGTTAATATTACGAATGTTATGTATTTTTTTTTTATTGGGTGATCTTAACACCTTACAATAGTGAATTGCGATGGTTACATATTGCCTCAACAATAGAAGTACCTTATTGATCATTTCCAATGTGGATTAAGGGGTTGATTATGAAGATCTGTGCAACAATTATCATTTAGCTTTAAATAAAAGGATTAATATTACACTACCACAAAACTGGCATATGGTCACGGTTAAAAATCGTGACTGTAGACCTATGGTCACGGTTTTAAAAACCGTGACTTAAGAAGGAGAGACCGTAGACTATGACCTATGGTCACGGTTAAAAACCGTGACCGTAGATATATGATATGGTCACGGTTATTCATAGACCGTGACCAATTGTTCAATTTAGGTCTCGGTTTTTCAAAAAACTGTGACCATATGTAATACCTATGGTCTCGGTCTTTGTAAAAACCGAGACCTTATACAATTCTATGGTCTCGGTTTTTTCAAAAACCGAGACCATAGGTAATGTTCATTTCGTGATATTTCGGCACTTTTGGTCTCGATTTTTCAAAAACCGTGACTATAGGTAATGTTCATTTCAAAATAATGGCACCTATTTTTAGCATTTTAATAAATTTAAATACCTGTTTTTTCAATATTATAAATGCAACATTCATATCCAAAAATATATTATTGAAACTAATATAGCGATTACATTTCATGCGATCCGAATTAGGTTTAAATTATAAATATTAATGCCCAGATTGTTTCAAAATTAATGACATATTATAGAGTGTCATATAATAATTACTGAAAAAAGTTTTTAATTACGGATCTAATAAGCCTAGAGGGGGGTGAATAGGTTATTTTCAATTTTCAACAAATATTATATAATCTAATCACAACGGCCAGACATGCAATCGCGTGTAAAGATAAATGCGGAATAATAAAACGACACACGATATTTTTAGGTGGAAACAACCTAGGCCACAACAATGACCTAAGAGGAAAACCACCGGACCACCGGACCACCTAACTATCCACTATGAAAATAATGTTCAATTACAACCATAGAGTCCAGAAACTACCCGTCGCAGATAGATCCCCCTTTCTGTAATTTACTTACGAGCCGCTTGCTCCTTTCACAGCCTCCAATAGTTAGATGTCTGGATCCGGACCAACGTTCCGATCTACTTGAGTCACACAAGATCAACCGAACCCGTCACCTTCAGTAATTTCGAGTCACACGAAATACTGAAGCCGTCACCTGTAACGTTAGCACAATAACACAAGTGCAATGCGTGTCCTAGAGCGGATTCAAACAATGAATAATCCTAACTAGCAAATATACTAACATGCGATGTAAAAACAATATCAGCTAGCAAACCCTAGAACATTCAATTAAGCTCAATATCATGCAAATCAATTAGGCATATGAATATAACATGAGAAAGCCTAAGAACAATAGATGAAGAGAATAAGCACAATTCAGATGCTAGAAAGTATTAGTGCTATGTAATTCTAAATGCTCAAGTTGATTAATTATGCATAAACATTCCTTCACTTATATAGAGTCCAATCCTAGTTCAAATAGGATTTGCAATTCACTATAACTCTTTTCCTATCAGGATTTACCAATTACCACAATTATCCTCAAATAAGAATACTGTTCTTAACATTAAATGTGGTCAATTAGGTAAAAGAAACATAAGGGTCGAATTAAGAAATAGAGTTTGAGTAGGAATATAATACTGGCTCGATCGATCGACAGGCCGTCTCGATCGATCGAGAAGGTCTCGATCGATCGATACACAAAACTCGATCGATCTAACTCAAACAGAGAGAACCTGGATCGAAGTTGTTCTATACTCGATCGATCGAACATGGTTCGATCGATCGGTCCAATTGCTCGATCGATCCAGTCCAAACAGAGAGCACCTAGATCGAAGTTGTCTCAGTCTCGATCGATCGATCACTCGATCGATCGAACAATACTCTCGATCGATCGACCAACATGTGCACAATACATTTTTCGTTACGATCCATACTAAGTGTCGTGCTCAATTGTGTGCAGATGTATGCATGATGGAATATTATACCTGTCATATGGGCGTTGCAAGCTTGGTGACTCCATCATCACGTGTGGTCTGAATAATTGTTGAATTCCTATTCTAGATTACAATCAAATATTTTGTCCACGAAAATTGCCAATACAAAATAAACCTTACAATTACAATACTAATAATTAAACGTACATATATGAAATTAAATTAATTTAAAGTATTAGCTCCCGGCGACGGTTGACCATCAACTCTTGGACGTGGAATGACAACATTGACCAACATACCTGCACAACATATTTCCAAAATCAGCAAACTTTGATTAGAAACCAAACAATATAGATATAGACGCAAAGCAAGTTCAGATAGAAGGTTATGGAGGCGTCTGTCTCTATGTTAGGCCCAATTCTTTATAGCAGAATGTGGGACAAGAAAAAAGCTTATAGCACAAAGAAAATTAAAATAAACACAATGAGCTGCAAACTTAAAAGAATTTCAAAGAGGAAAATGCGTATCCTGAAAGATGAGTTACCAACTACGCATGAGGTGTTTTCCATACACTCTCAAGGATAGAGCTAAGTCTTGGCTAATGACGTTGGCACCCGGCTCTTTGGTCACATGGGACGATGTTTACAATAAATTCATGGGTAAGTTCTATTCCCATCAAAAGACATCTGATCTAAGAACGAAAATTGCTACTTTTTCGCAGATGGACGGAGAACCCTTCCACGAGGCTTGGGACAGATTCAAATTGCTGTTGATACAATGTCCACATCACCACTTCCCGTTGCAGCTACAGAATCAATTTTTCTACGACGGATTGACACTTCAATGTCAATTCACAGTTGACAACGCTGCAGGAGGAGCTATGGGTGAGAAAACAGCAGATGAAACATACGAACTATTCGAGATGTTGGGAGCCAATTCCCAACAAAAGAGCGCTAGAGGAAGAAGAGCTGGAGTCCACGAGTTAAGCTCTAACAATGAAATGGCCATGCAACTTGCTGAATTGACGAAACAAGTGCAACTTCTCACAACCTCCAATATTAATCAAATGCCAAAACACGAGGTATGTGGAGTTTGTGGTTCATATGGACATGGTGCTAATGTTTGTTCTTTTGCAGGTGATCCTTACACAGGTACTACTGAAGAGGCGAATTTAATGCAAGGGTACCAACCTAGACCTAGGAACGACCCTTATTCAAATACCTACAACCCTGGATGGAGGAATCACCCTAATTTTGGATGGAAACAAAACAATAGCCAACCATTTGTCCAAAATCAAACACAAGGCCAAAACGTAAACCGACAATTTCCACCAAATAAACCAACCGTAGAGGAAACCCTAAACAATTTTATACAATCTTGTAGTGGTAGGATGGACTCTATGGAAGCATCAATCAAAAGAGTGGAAATGCAAGTGGGGCAGCTAGCGGAACAAATGTACAAACAAGAGACGGGAAAGCTGCCTAGTCAACCTGAACAAGCAAAGGCGATCACAGTCTTTCAAAATGATGAGGAGGTACTTAATAATTTACCTGAGAATTCTAATGTTTTGTTGTCTAGTACAGGTAACTTTGAAGGTGAGGATTCAACTCTCAAAGGAGATGATGAGCTTAATACCAATCCAAATGAACTTCCCAAGAAAGAAACATCCACCATTTATCAACTACACAAGTCAGCGGATCCATATAGACCACCAATACCACCTATAAACCAGTTTGAGGAGAAAAATCAGGATGAGCAATACTCTGACACTCTTGCTTTATTTTCTGGGATTAATTGTAATTTACCTCTTTTGGATATTATAAAGAACAGTTCGACTTATGATCCAATTTGCAGGAACTTTATCATCAAAAAGAATAGAAGCAAAGAGAATGAAATGTTAGAAATTGGTAGTCAAATAATTCAACCGCACTTGCCTCTCAAAATGAAAGATCCAGGTAGTTTCAACATTAACATCACTATGGGAGACAAAAGGGTATTCGAGGCTATGCTAGACTTAGGAGCAGGTATAAACCTAATGCCATATTCAGTGTACTTGCAACTAGGATTAGGAAAGTTAAAAGAAACAAGGATGACCCTTCAACTTGCAAACGGGTCTATTCAATACCCAAAAGGAATAGTGGAAAATTTGTTGGTACAGGTGGACAAGTTTATTGTACCAGTGGATTTTGTGGTGCTTGAAATGGACAAAAATTTTCTTAAGGACAAGGAACATACAATTATTCTTGGTAGACCATTCATGGCCACTACCAAGACAACTATTGAGGTCCATAATAGGAAGTTATCAATGACGGTTTGTGGAGAGACTGTACAGTTTGGAATTTTTCAACCCTCCCCTATTTCTTCTAACACTGAATTGCAGAATAGCATATGCAACAAAATTGATGTTCGAAACGTTGAATGGAGAGGGAAGGACAAACTGATAAATTTAAGTCGGGATGATGCCTACAAAGAACGCATTAAGCATTCTAATTACAAAAACTCGACTTGGAGGACGAAAGCTCATTTCAAGAAAGATAAGGGAGGAGATAAACAGTACAATTACATATTTAACCCCCCTTGACACGAGATCAGTCACGTCTTGCTAAGACGTTAAACTAAGCCCTTAATGGGAGGCACCCATTCGGTATCGTATCTCTTTCGTTGTCTTTATTTCTTTTATTTCTTTTTCATTTATTTTCTTTCATTTTTCATTTTATTTTTGATTTTTTAACTTAGTTTGATGTTTTTGTGTTTTCATTTGACTTAGTTATAATTAAAAATTAGGTTTGAATGTGAATTGTGTGCATACACTTTGAGGTTCCATATATATGTTCATACATTCTTCATGAGAGAAGCGAGGAACAGTAAACCGGAGCATAGCGAGTAACGACACAATTTCATACGAAAGGGGGGTAACTTCTCACACTTTTTCTTATTTCTTTTGTTCTTCTTTTTCAACATTGAGGACAATGCAGAAATTAGGTTGGGGGTGGGAAGAATATTCCATGAGCATGAAATATGACCAATTTTAAATTTTTAACTTTGTCACTTGAATTGTTTTTAGTTAGTGTCGTGTCTACTTGATTCAATCCGGAAATCTATGATATTAACATGATTGTAATGACGATGACATGTGAGAGATGTTAGATTTTTACCTAAGCAACGAAGCACACAAATGTTGGATTCATCTAATTTGAGAATTTTGTGGTATATGTGGTATGTATGCATGGTTAGTTTAACTATTCTGATTTGTGGAATGTATGCATGTTCATGATATGTTTTAAGTCTCAACAATCTCTAGAACTCATTTGAAAACACGTTGAAGCGAAATAATAGAAACAAACACCACTTAGAAAATGATTTAGGCCATCTTTGGACCGTTTGGACTTTTCATGCCTCCCCGCAATATTTTATCAATAGCACACCCTTGAACTCAACATTGACATACATTGAACTACCCTTAGTGATAAGAGTACTTAATGTAATATTTGATTTTCATGAGCAATTATGTTGTGTTTATCTTGCTTCATCATAAAAAAAAAAAAAAAAAAAAAAGAAAAAAAAAAAATGATGATGATTGAAACAGTAAGCAAGAATAAAAAAAAAAAGAGAAGAAAATCAAGCAAAAGATCCAAAGGACATTTGAATTGAAGGGAGGATGGAAAAGAACACTTGGTAGAAAAAAAAAAAATGGGTTGAAAATATGTTTATGCCCATTTTTATCATTACCATTCTTCTTTTGGCCATTCATGCCACCATTTTGTACTTTTTTGTCAGACCCCCCAGTATCTCCATCTTTGGGATTGGGACGAGAGCTATTATCCCCAAGCTGAAGACCACCTTCTTTAGGACGAGCTTCTTTGGGTTGAATATTCTCTACATCCCCTTCACTGGGCTGAAAGTTGTGGGTTTGTTTTGGGTTTTGTTTGTCAAGACGCTTGTTACAGAGCCTTCCCAGAAAGCAAGCAATAGTTGATATCACAATTATTATTGCCAACACAGCAAAAACAGTTCCAAAAGACCCATCCGAATGGTGGGTTGGAGTTTCATTTGAGGCTGGGTTTGGGTATATCTCAACTGGCTGGCTGTGGCTGCTTTGGGGAATCACAGACATTTTGGGAATTAGATATATTAGAAGATAACAAAAACTTGGGGGATTTATAGGGTTTGCATAAGCTCTTATTGTTCTTTGAGTAGAGATAAATAAAGTTAGATTTTGGGTTTACTCATCAAACAAGGAAGGATATTTTTTTGCCTTGTAAGAGAGGATTTATGTATAATGAGTGGTGATATTTGAATGTATTGGATTTAAAAAGGAGAATGTTTCTATAATAAAGAGACAACAACAAAAGATATATTCCTTGTACCGTTTTTTAATTTCTATGATGAAGGTTCTCATAGTCATAGATTGCGTTGCATGGAGAAAAAGTATGATTTTTGAGCCTATAGATAACAACACATTCTCAAAGGCTCTTCAAATAGCAGATTTTTATTTTTATTTTTAAAGGATGTTATTCTCACAATTATTTTTATTATAAATTATATAATTATCTTTATAATTAATTAAAATATATTGTTACTATTAAATTAATGAAGTTATTTATCATTTAATAAAAATGGTCATAAAAATAACAATTTCATGTATGTTAATATTACGAATGTTATGTATTTTTTTTTTATTGGGTGATCTTAACACCTTACAATAGTGAATTGCGATGGTTACATATTGCCTCAACAATAGAAGTACCTTATTGATCATTTCCAATGTGGATTAAGGGGTTGATTATGAAGATCTGTGCAACAATTATCATTTAGCTTTAAATAAAAGGATTAATATTACACTACCACAAAACTGGCATATGGTCACGGTTAAAAATCGTGACTGTAGACCTATGGTCACGGTTTTAAAAACCGTGACTTAAGAAGGAGAGACCGTAGACTATGACCTATGGTCACGGTTAAAAACCGTGACCGTAGATATATGATATGGTCACGGTTATTCATAGACCGTGACCAATTGTTCACTTTAGGTCTCGGTTTTTCAAAAAACTGTGACCATATGTAATACCTATGGTCTCGGTCTTTGTAAAAACCGAGACCTTATACAATTCTATGGTCTCGGTTTTTTCAAAAACCGAAACCATAGGTAATGTTCATTTCGTGATATTTCGGCACTTTTGGTCTCGATTTTTCAAAAACCGTGACTATAGGTAATGTTCATTTCAAAATAATGGCACCTATTTTTAGCATTTTAATAAATTTAAATACCTGTTTTTTCAATATTATAAATGCAACATTCATATCCAAAAATATATTATTGAAACTAATATAGCGATTACATTTCATGCGATCCGAATTAGGTTTAAATTATAAATATTAATGCCCAGATTGTTTCAAAATTAATGACATATTATAGAGTGTCATATAATAATTACTGAAAAAAGTTTTTAATTACGGATCTAATAAGCCTAGAGGGGGGTGAATAGGTTATTTTCAATTTTCAACAAATATTATATAATCTAATCACAACGGCCAGACATGCAATCGCGTGTAAAGATAAATGCGGAATAATAAAACGACACACGATATTTTTAGGTGGAAACAACCTAGGCCACAACAATGACCTAAGAGGAAAACCACCGGTCCACCGGACCACCTAACTATCCACTATGAAAATAATGTTCAATTACAACCATAGAGTCCAGAAACTACCCGTCGCAGATAGATCCCCCTTTCTGTAATTTACTTACGAGCCGCTTGCTCCTTTCACAGCCTCCAATAGTTAGATGTCTGGATCCGGACCAACGTTCCGATCTACTTGAGTCACACAAGATCAACCGAACCCGTCACCTTCAGTAATTTCGAGTCACACGAAATACTGAAGCCGTCACCTGTAACGTTAGCACAATAACACAAGTGCAATGCGTGTCCTAGAGCGGATTCAAACAATGAATAATCCTAACTAGCAAATATACTAACATGCGATGTAAAAACAATATCAGCTAGCAAACCCTAGAACATTCAATTAAGCTCAATATCATGCAAATCAATTAGGCATATGAATATAACATGAGAAAGCCTAAGAACAATAGATGAAGAGAATAAGCACAATTCAGATGCTAGAAAGTATTAGTGCTATGTAATTCTAAATGCTCAAGTTGATTAATTATGCATAAACATTCCTTCACTTATATAGAGTCCAATCCTAGTTCAAATAGGATTTGCAATTCACTATAACTCTTTTCCTATCAGGATTTACCAATTACCACAATTATCCTCAAATAAGAATACTGTTCTTAACATTAAATGTGGTCAATTAGGTAAAAGAAACATAAGGGTCGAATTAAGAAATAGAGTTTGAGTAGGAATATAATACTGGCTCGATCGATCGACAGGCCGTCTCGATCGATCGAGAAGGTCTCGATCGATCGATACACAAAACTCGATCGATCTAACTCAAACAGAGAGAACCTGGATCGAAGTTGTTCTATACTCGATCGATCGAACATGGTTCGATCGATCGATCCAATTGCTCGATCGATCCAGTCCAAACAGAGAGCACCTAGATCGAAGTTGTCTCAGTCTCGATCGATCGATCACTCGATCGATCGAACAATACTTTCGATCGATCGACCAACATGTGCACAATACATTTTTCGTTACGATCCATACTAAGTGTCGTGCTCAATTGTGTGCAGATGTATGCATGATGGAATATTATACCTGTCATATGGGCGTTGCAAGCTTGGTGACTCCATCATCACGTGTGGTCTGAATAATTGTTGAATTCCTATTCTAGATTACAATCAAACATTTTGTCCACGAAAATTGCCAATACAAAATAAACCTTACAATTACAATACTAATAATTAAACGTACATATATGAAATTAAATTAATTTAAAGTATTAGCTCCCGGCGACGGTTGACCATCAACTCTTGGACGTGGAATGACAACATTGACCAACATACCTGCACAACATATTTCCAAAATCAGCAAACTTTGATTAGAAACCAAACAATATAGATATAGACGCAAAGCAAGTTCAGATAGAAGGTTATGGAGGCGTCTGTCTCTATGTTAGGCCCAATTCTTTATAGCAGAATGTGGGACAAGAAAAAAGCTTATAGCACAAAGAAAATTAAAATAAACACAATGAGCTGCAAACTTAAAAGAATTTCAAAGAGGAAAATGCGTATCCTGAAAGATGAGTTACCAAATTTTCTGCCTTCCAGCTTCATATCTTCCATAGGAATAATAATTATGGAGGCAAAAAAAAGGTGTAACTTGATTTTCAACTGAAAATGCATAGGAATAATAATTACTTGAACCAGAATGTAACAACTTGTCAGTATTTCAAGCGCCTGCAGTAAAAAAAAATAAGTGGAATTTTTTGCGGACCAAAATAAGTGGAATTATGAAGGCAAAAAATAAGTAAAAAAAATATACACATTCCAACAAAACCGTATCTGTTTATAATTTGTGATATTACTTGAACCTTTGACCTGTCCTTTAGAATTTGGAATCACAGTCATTAGACCAAACCGTATCTGTTTTAAACATGAGCATAGAAACAGGGCATTTGCATGCTATACAAATGACAAACGAGTGCACTTAGGTTCACAAGTTTTATTTTTTCCAATTGCATTTGAAAGATTACATTGTAAAACATTTTTCTATTCACTTTTTTTTTCCTGCATTGTTACTCATCAAACCACATTTTTATATTTTCTTGTTTTATTGTGAGTGGTCTCTTGTTTCTTGTTATATTTATATATGTTGTCTTAAAATTGATAGAATTATACAAAATCCCGAATTGTTATGCCAAAAACACATCATTGAAAAATCTTATAGCCCAGTAGCCCAAGTCCAAATCCAAAATTTCTTTGAGAAAGATGAATAACACTGAAAAGAAATGGACACCAGAAGCGAAAAACTGTTGACCTCTACACATCTTCTGAGAGCAAAATCCAATCCCCATCCATGTACCAAATCATTCTGCAAGCATTCTGCAAGCATATTCATTAATAATAGCAGGAAACAAAGAAAATAACTAATCGAAAAAACCAAACTTATACACGGTTTTGAAACCCTTATAATGTCAACTTATGCAGACGGAAAAATATCCTCTAATGATCCTGCAATAAAGTATACCTGAATCATGTGCCACACACAGCGCCAAGCGTCCCTGGAAAAGACAGGGGCCATGATTTCCACAAACCTGAAATATTTTTAAAAGGTAATGGTAAATGTCTCATTATATAAATAATAAAAGAGATCACATGAAAAGAACAATAAATGAAACTATTATCAGGTCTTGGCTGTTATAAGCTTTTGTTTGGTCTCAATACAGGATCTTGCCAAGTTTGCATGCTATACAAATGTAGAGCACATAACATTTTCTTCCTACAACTGCCAGATGTTCTACAATCAATTTGCCTCCATGCTGTTAGCACATAGCAGTTTAACATAAGTTATGGTGAATGATCATAAATTAATATATTAGCAACTACTCAAGAATACTTGAGTCAAATAGCACGAATGAGAATAATACTAAAAGAAGAGGAGGTTTGTACCTCATGGTTGTTGAAACTGTCATAGACCCTGCAACCTAACCAAAAATATAACATGCAATAAGATAGTGCACAAATCTATGTCTAACTTCTAAGCTTAAAAATACAGGATTATAGAAGTGACTGCATCAAATAGTTATTTAATATCAAAGGTGATCAACCAGCACAGAAAACCAAACCATAAACTTCTATCAACAAATTCCTATACTCCCAATTACTTACCAAATTCAGTTCACCAGCAATACCATGCTCTTTCAAGGCAGATTTCACAGTTGGCCAACATTCTTGCAAATATTTTTCTGAAAAAGGCAATGCATGCGTCATTAATAGTTTGATACAAAAGTGCAACCACTACCACAAAATGACCTCTCTGTCCGTATAGACAGAAATCATTTGGCCTCGAAGCATGACTTTTTCTATCAGTAATGTCTGGACAAGAATCAAGAAATTGCAAAGAAATTCCACTAGTGGAATTGGTTTCCCAGTTCACATTCTCAACCAAGGTAGAGAATTTGCTCATAGAATGAGTTGATGGATCCCTCAGAGACCTCACCCTCCGCAAAGAAACAAGAGCCTTTGAGATGGGAATATCAACTGAGTGCCTACGCCCATTCATCATGTCTTAATTAAAACAACAAATCAATGCATCTTAAAGCTGCATTGTTATGACTTATGACTGCTGCAAACTCAACTTTCTGAATCCACTTAGAAGCTGCACCTGAGAAAACAATAGTAGGAACATCAAAAAGGGCATCCAAGAACATTCCAAATTACATAAAAATAAATCAAGAACCGAAAAAAAAAAAAAAAAACAATTTCACCAAAGTTTCAACAGACAGAGACAAACAATGTAGAACCTGTACCTGTTCCTCTCAGAATAACATCATGGAATTCAATAACACAATTCCCTTTTGCCTCTGGATAAGAGAAGAACAAAAACAATTAAACTCACAGTGTCACAAACCTACTAACAAAAAAAGTGACCTGAAACAGTTTTCCACGATACCAACTCAAGAGTGACCTGAAGAGTTGCATTTGAGGGAACCGCAGCTTCATCACCGCATGCTGGTTTTCCATTCTCTCCAAATCCATCTGTACAACAGCCACAGAATCAGAATAATTGTATTTAAAAGAGTTTGATAGAACCAAGAGCTGAAATAGGCCAAACATACATTGAGGTTTTACTATGTTAAAGCACAGAATTGCGAACAAGAAGCTTCAAAAAAATTATATAAAAAAATATCAAAAGAACAGCTTCATCAACACACTTGATTCCAATTATTCAAAGACCAGAATACACAAGCTCAACACAGGAAACACAGGAAACCCAATCCGACTTTGCTTCTTCTGTTCTCAGTGCGCTCGAATCTGACTCTCCCAAAACCCAATTCTTCCTCTGGGTATTCAGCGACAGAGGAGCAAACAAAAAAAATTTCAGAGGCTGGTACGTTGATAGAGGCTGGGAGTGGGCTGGAGGAGCTCGGCTGGGAGTGGAAGAGCTTGGTTGGGAGGAGGCACGGCGATAGAGGCTGGAAGTGGGCTGGAGGAGCTCGGCTGGGAGTGGGGTGGACGTTGGCGGCTGGTACGTTGGCGGAGACTCTCTCAAGCAGGTACTCGGGATTTCGCCAGTGCGTTATGTGAGTTAGGTTCCTCTTTTTTTTTTTTTTTATATATATATTATAAGGCAGTATTTTGATTTTAACTAAAAAAAAAAAAAAACTTTGGGTCACGGTTTTAAAAAAACCGAGACTATATTATACGTTAAGGTCACGGTTATTTAAAAACCGTGGCTATAAATTTTTTCTGTTTTCATAACTTCACTTATGGTCACGGTTATTTTAAAAATCGAGATTATATATATACACTATGGTCACGGTTTTAAGAAGACCGTGACCAAAAACCTATAACCTCGATTTTTTGTAAAACCGTGGCCAATTTTTCGAGACTAAAGATCAATTTTGTTGTAGTGTTACTGTTTGATGATCATCTCTATTCCACTTCATCTTCTTTTTCAAAAATAAATATTGTGCTATAGTGGAGTAACTAGTGAGGTTAATTTTATACCATTTTTGAATTTTGATGATGAGCGCAATGTTGATAGAAATTAAGAAAATCAAATGAGGATTGATGTATAGGTTGGTTAGTACTATTGTCTCCAAACCTTTTTAGATGGGACCAAAATGATTAGGTAATCTTCACACTCCACTCTATGGATTGAATGTTACAAATTACAATTACATATTTCTTTGCTAGTTATGATAAAGAATATAAATGAATTATTTGGTCAATCTTAAATAAATTTAAATTTAAAAAAAAAATAGTTTATGACACATTCAAAGAAAAGCAACAAGGTTATTGGAGTGGCCGTCCTAATATTAATTAAAATTTCTAATTTGATGGGTTTGCAAAATGGCAAGAAAATTGAATATTGAGAAAAATACAACGATGAGCCTTTGAAAAGACATTGTAACTTACACTTAGAGAATGTTAAAAAGCATGAATGAATTATTTGGCCCATCTTTCGTAACTTTAAAATTTTAAGAAAATTTATTTATGACACTTTTTTAAATTGTTACACTATGTCTATAACATTTTAGTGGTTTTTTTTTTCCTGCTCATTACTAAAAGCTTTTTTTTTTTTTAGTACTCAGTGCTACCCAAATGTTTTTTTTTTTCTACAACAAATAGTCATATTGTCTAAAGATAAATGTCTGTCGAAATAAGCTCTTTGATAATTAAGAGTATCTTGTTAGATCAAAAATAAGAGAGAGATTGATGTCGCTTACTCTATTATTATTATAAGTCCATTAGATCAAATTATGTATTTTAAAATTGAGTTCTCGTAGTATTTATCTGATTGAGATTATATTAAAGTAGTAAAGTTGTTTGTTCAAGTCCATTAGAATCTGTTTAGTGGATGGAAGGATGTGAAACCAATTTTTTTTTAGTAGAGCTTGAATGACTATTTGATTATTTCCTTTTAAATAAGTTGATTTATGAAAAAAATTTAGCAAGTAAAATAAAGCTGCAACAAAGGCTTCGACTTCGGCTTCTTCACTATTAGCAGTACTAACCAAATGTATCCTGAGTATTTAAGTTGTTTTCAATAAATAAATAAATAAAAGTTAGCTGTTTTCAATACGGTATTTTGTCTAAAAGGTGCCAAATTTGGCAATTACTCTAACAAGTACAAACCCAAAGCCTTCTATACAGTACGCCTACGGGTTCAAATTATGCGTATAATATTGTATCTGTCGGTGTTGTGTGTTTCTTGTGTTATGTTTGTTTACGTCCCATTGTGTATGGTCGTATCGAGTCTATTCATCTTTTAACTTTTTCATGTCGTGTTTAGCAACTCAAATGCACATTTTTATATTATATAAAAATAAATATTTATAATTATTATTTTTGTAAAAATAAAAAATCAATTTATAATAAAAAAAATTAATAATTAATTATTTCTTAAAATTTATAATAATAAAATTATTATTTTTTATGTTTAAATTATATATATTTTTTAATTAAAAATAATTATTATATTATTTTTTTAATATTTATTTAATTAAATTTTATTTAAATTATTAAATATATTTAATATTATTTAAATATTATTTTTATTATAAATTTTAGGTGTTATTTTTAGTAATTATTTCATATAATTTTGGGATTAGATCTACCTCTCAATGAATATTCCTCTATTCGGAGGAGCTTCGTTAGTAATTTATTTCTTGCTTGCTGCGCATTACTCAATTAATTGATTTTGATTCACTGCGCGAAATTACTGAAATTTTCATTCTTCTTAATTGCTATATTATTTGGGATTTTTAGAAACGGGAGATTTCTGTTTTGCAGGTTCATTTCTGTTCTATCTTCTGTTTTAGGGTTCAGATTTTCATGAACTTCTCAAAGATAGTTGCTATCTAAAGTCAGCTGGTTAAGATCGGTCCAGTTATCAATTATGTTTTTCTTGATTTGTTGTTCTTTTCCCCAAAGCAGTTAATAAGCAAATTAAAAGCGAAACTAACCCTTCTAAACCACTCAAAAGTTTTTTTTTTTTTTTTTTGGGGGGGGGGGGGGGGTTTAAATAAACCGTGGAATTTGATCGGGGTTTGAATTAAACTTGTTACAGTAAAATGAACTCGCATGGATATACTTTGCTTACAAAATGTATGGTGTATATCAATGCATTTACTGTTTATTGAATTAACCCAATATTTGTGGACAATTTCAGCTCTGATGGGGAAGGAGGTAGATGAAACAAAATCGGAGGTTCAAAACAACCGAAAAAATGGACAATCAAAGGCATTTGATCTGCCATGTTCCAAATTCTTTCTTCAGCTTCCTCACAAGCTGCAAAGTTGTCTCAAGGCAAGTTTTGTTAGTCATTTGGAGCCTGTTTGGCGGTTACGATTCCTACCTCCATCATCGACTAGGATGGTTCGATCGACTGGGCTTGAGATCTCACGCTTGAAATTCCCCTCTTCTTCTTGCCATTTCTCTTCTTCTCTTCTGGCCCTGCAAATTGAAACATTGACGCCCCTCCAATCCTTAAGTATTTCTTCTCTGCAAATATCTTTATTTGGTATTAAATTTTTCTTTTTCTTTTTTTACGGCTTATACTACACGTATGAGTTTAATTTTACTTGCTTTTTCTTGTTCGTTTTGTATTTAAGGAGTGTTTATCTATCGTTAGAAAACACTACTACGAACGTTGATTGTCGTTATCCAACTGGCTGCATATTTTCTTTTTCATTGTTATTAATCTTTAACAATGAAAAAGAAAGTACGCAGTAAGTTGGATAATGACAACAAATGCTCATACTAGGTAAACACAAAATAAACAAGAAAAATTAAACCCATAATAAGTGTAGTAGAAGTCATAAAAGCAAGCAAAACTTAACACAAAATAAAGATATTTGCATAGAAGAGATACTTACAGGATTGGAGGGGTATGAATGTTTCAATTTGCAGAGCCAGAAATTGTTTTAGGTTTTAAGGAGAAAAGAAATCTTATGAATAAGGTTGGAGAAGATAAATGGCAAGAATAAGAGAGGAATTTCAAGCCTGAACCCAAGTCGATTCCAAGCCCAGTAGATCGAAAGGAGTTTAATCCAACTCAGCTCCTAAGTGGAAACTTGAGATAGTATCCTACATGGCCAAAAAGACTATCGTCTTGGATGGCAAAAAGGACTATCTCTGTAATTTCGAAAAAACTCGGCTTAAGTGGGTAATATATCAGCCTTCTTAGGTTGTTTTCTCATAAAACGCTATATTGCCTGAGAATGAAAAATGATTTACTCTTTGTTGTCTCACTCAGTCACATCTTAAGAGATTCACAAAAGATGATGGATCAAAATTAGCTAGGTCTGATCAAAGAGAGCAAAATGGGATATCTACCTCTGTGGATTTTGAATTGGAGAAGCAATTGCAAGCATGGAGAGAAAACCCTTCATGGGTTGATCAACCTCCGCAAATAGAGGTGATGGATGAGCTTCCTGCAAATGACTCGATGGCATTCCCTTTTTGCTTAACCTTTCTAGTTGTTCTGTATCAAACTACTTTTAGATTTGAAATAATTCAATGGCAACAAAAATGTCCTTTACTTTCTCTATAGTCGGTATCTAATAGGTATAATGTTTAATCATGAACGTCCTGTTTCTCTTGGCAGGTCAGTGTCCCTAAAGGTTCTCTTTGCAACCTTAATTTAAATGTCAATGTTGGGTTGCCCCCAGATGCAGTGTACAATATTGTAACTGATCCTGATAACAAGAGGGTTTTCAAGAATATTAAGGTACAACTTATTTACTTTTTCCAATCAATGTGCAGTTCAATTTTTGCTTCTTATCCATTAACAATTTGATTATCTGGCTCAGGAAGTTATATCCAGAAATATTTTGGTAGATGAAGGTCAACGGCAATTAGTTGAAGTAGAGCAAGCAGCTTTATGGAAATTTCTTTGGTGGTCAGGGACCATTTCAGTTCATGTTTTAGTGGACCAAAATAGAGAAGATTACTCGGTAAGGACTATCATAATTTTTATGATCTTCTTTATTTATTTGCTTTCGATTAAAATAGCATTATGCTCTGGTTAGTCATGTGAAGGTTTGGAGCAACCATTTCAATCAAACTGCTAAATTTTGTACATTTACTTTGGTTGGTAATATGTCATTATTCAACATCTCTTTGTTTGGGTTGTGTTCCTCTTTGTTCCTTGGAAGGAGATACAGTGAGACATTGCAGGAAGATTAAAGGTCTCACGCTGTTACTTGTCTTGCAGTTGGTAGAGTTTGGCTCTATGATGGTATTAACACGCCATTCATGTTGGATCTTGTGTATTTTGTGTTATTTCTGAATTAGGATACTATAGAAAATCAAATATTTAGGTTTAAGGTTCGATGTTCTAGTTTGTGTTCCTTATTCTTCCTATATAGTCTTTTGATTGTAAGAAAATTGGCTTGTTAAGTAATGAACTTTCTCTTTTGATGAAAAAATATATAAAAAAAAGTGTAATAAGGAGTATAGTTTCATATTTCTTTTATTTGGGTGTTTTTCAGATGAAATTTAAGCAAGTCAAAACGGGGTTTATGAAGAAGTTTGAGGGCTGCTGGAGAGTAGAGCCTTTATATGTTGATGAAAAAATATGCTATCCTATAAAACCCAAGACATTCGAAGAGTATCACTCATGCACGGCTGGTAAAGGAAGGATGGGGTCGAAGCTGAGCTTGGATCAGCTGATCCAGCCTGCCATTGTTCCACCTCCACCCATATCCTGGTATCTAAGAGGTATTACCACCAGAACTACAGAGATGTTGATAAAGGATCTGCTTGCTGAAACTGCTAGAATAAGGGGTGATGTTAGCCCTAGAAGAAACAATGAAGAATTTGAATTACCGAAGGGAATTCTTGCTGAAGCTGATAATACTAGTGACATTAAAAGAAGATGGGCCTTGCGTAGGAGAAACTCAAAACAATGTAATAGGAGCAGAGTTTTCACAGGCAAATGATTTTTTCATTTGTATTTTAAAAACTTGGGAAATTAATATAAGAATTGCACAATAATACTTACTGCCTGCATGTATAATGTGAGAGTTGTACACTAGTATTTAAAAATAAGAATCATAATTATAGTTTTTTTTTTAAATTTATTTACTATTTTATGTTTTTTAATAAAGCTTTACTTCTTTGATAATTGTTTTGTGATTCCAAATTAAGCCCAAGCTCTTTGATTTTTTTTTTATTAGATTAATTATTTTTGCAATTTTGATCAGCTATTTGACAACTTGGAAATTTTTATTTCTCACCTTTTATTGTAGGTAGCAACTATACATTTGGAGCTTTGTGATAAAAAGAAAATCCATTTGGAGCTTGATTTAGTATTACTAACTACTAAGTACTGATTTATTTTATTGAATAATCAGGCTTAGGTTACAATTGGGACTACAAATAAAACACAAAACCTAAAGTAACATAATCAGCCTAATTTATATAATCAACCCAATCAGCTCACAGTTTTTCCTAAATTTTCATTTTTTACCATTTGTCATACGACATTTGCTACTGAATATGTTACATTTGTTCCAAGACTCCATCCCTTCGATTTGCATTCGTTTAGAAGCCCCTAATGTCCGAGTCCGGGCAAACCGGAAACAACCATACAGATCTTATGATACACAGGCATTACATTCTTACTCTCAGCCTTTCACCATTTACTAGAGTACGGTGAATTTTGTATCCTGCTCGTGAGTATTTACTTCGATTGTTTCATCAACTGATGGGCCATGAAGTCATCGATATGAAACGGACCCTTAAAAGAATTCACATTGTGGTTTGGAATACGTAAAATTCAATATGTAATCATTCATATTCAGTTACAAACCCATTCCACCTTGGTTACATTTGTGAAAAGAAAAGGTGTACATACATTAAGTCATACTACCCCAGCAATTTAACATGAAATAAAAGGACAGATAACCAGGCCAAACATCTAGACTTAATTGCTCCAAAATGACCAAAGTATTTATTATCAGAACTAATTTGTTTACCTAAGAAAGGTGGACTCAAAAATAGGAGTGGTAATTTCTGACACGACATGATAGCACGATTCGAACACGATACGACATAAATTTTTTTTTAGTAAAAATTGATCAATAATTTGTTTATGTTCTTAAAGGTTTTGTTATTTCTTACTATTATAAATAAGTAACACAAAAAAAATTTAAGTAAATTTTTTAATGTGCCAACCAACACGAAAACACGACACAAATAACACGAACAAACACGACACGAACACGACACGAACATGACTAACACGACACGATTAACACCCCTACTCACAAACAACAAGGATTGATACACAGTACAGACCAGCCTTCACAACTGTACAATATCTTGCTTCTAAAACTACTAACACTTCAACACACACAAAATCTAAAAGCAGCAACCGCCATAACAGAAGGTTGAACAAGCTTCATTTTGCCAGAATGTTTACACATCGAAACATGCATGGAAAACAGAGTAGCTGAGGCAATCAACCAAGGCTAATAATACTCCGTCGATATGGATTTTAACACTAATTGAACATTTCTCTTGAATCATGCTTGTTCAGGTAAAACCTCTCCCAAAATCAATTCCAAGCTTGCCAAAACAACCGTGCAAGCACAGTTTCAAATCTAACTTCATACAAGATTTTCCATCCCAAATGAGCTCCCTCTCGTTATGTTTTTTGAAAGAAAAATGCTAGACATTCCAAGTTGGGAAGCTCCCAACTTAGATGTCTAAATATAAGACTTAATTTATGAGTGGATATAGTTTCATGAAATTAGCTCACGGTTTCATATTACCACATAATCTAGGAAAAGTATCCCCAACTTTGAATAGATAAAATTACTTTTTATGAAATAGTAATGTTATGTATGCTAAGTTGAGATAAGCAGATATTAATTCTTGAACTGTAAGCCACTGCAACTGTAAAATCCACAAATACAAAAAGAACTAATTATGCTGGACATCTAAATTAGAATCTGCTCAACTTGAGATGTCTAGCATTTTTTTTATTCTCGAAGAAAAATTAATACCTCTTGGTTCTCAAACATAAAAATAAAACATACAAGAACCAAGGTCCATAAACAGCAACCAAGTAACCATCCATTAAAATCATGTACTAGTATTTTCCCTGGATACATATTCTTTTCATCCCAAGGAAAAACTTAGTTGTCACAAACTTGGGACAAATCACAAATGACATCTCATTGCATCATTGGCAACTTACCAATTGAACTCATATAATCCAATAAGTTGCCACGTCAATTGGGATAGAAAAATGAGGAGAAGCAACATTACAGATTCTATCATTTTCAGGAAGAAATAATGGAGCAACTAGCTTTGTTTACAGCTCAATATAAATATCAGTGTATATATGCAATCAATCATACTTCATTTTAATATAATCATTAGATCCTAAAAGTATGGATTCCGCCCAGAAGATAACAGACAAAACCGCAGCTGAATTGTCCCAAAAAGAAAAGATAAAACAGAAGAAACTAGATAATGATCAGCCCCTGCCTCCAGAACTGCCTGTTCAGAAAAAAGGCTTCCTAGAAGGATCATGCCTGAAATTGGAAAAAGTAATAAATATGAAAAACAAGTTTATCTGCCCAAAAAGAAAACATAATTAATTTTCCCATCATAATCGCATCACGAATCTTTTTAAATTAACCAAGATAATAACGTTATAAGGTATCAGGCAACAAAAGGTTGGATGTGCCCAAAGCTTCTTCGGTTCTTCCTATTATTCACTGTTTACTGCCTACAAAATTTGAAACAATAAAACATAAATGAAAGTATTGGGAATAAGCACTTACCTTGTTTGCAATGTTATTGGAGAGCCAATCAAGACCCTCGTATAACCCCTCTCCTGATGTCGCACATGTGCTTTGGATGTACCTGGAAAAATCACAAACGCAAATTAGTAATTGCAGACATAGATAATGGAACTAATGATACAGACTACAGGAGAAAACTAGGTTTGACGCCTAACCAGTGACGCTGGCGGAGGGAGTGGAGGCCAAGTTTATCAGTAATCTCAGCAGCATTCATTGCGTTAGGAAGATCTTGTTTGTTAGCAAAAACAAGCAACACAGCATCTCGAAGCTCGTCCTGATTTTAAGAACGCATTAAACTTCAGGTTTGCCATTGCACTCAATAAATCAAAACAAGAAATAGAAGTAGGCAAGTTGGAGACTTCACTAATAAGCGTAATTAAAAACAATAGAAGCAACAGCCTTCCAAGAAATCTTGTTAGTTTCTGGGAGTGCATATCATTTTTGAGTAAAAAATTGTAGTAATAACTAAATCACTAATAATAAATTCACTAGAAGCCTATCAACTACTTTCCCACAAAGTTGAAAAGGTATAAGCTCATGTAATCTACTTATAGCAATACAACTTAAAGATTACCATGATTAAAATTCCATCAAAAGGTACAGAACACATTCCTACTGTGCTAAATCAACCTTGAACTACATTCAGTACCCTTAGCCTTACCAATGTCAGCTTGATGAACAAACAACCTACATGTATTAAGAATTTTCATTGTTGTCATGTTTGGCCAGTAAAGATAAAGACAATCAACTTGATGAACAAAAAACCTAAATGTATTGCAGAATTTCATTGTTCTCATGTTTGGCCAGGTAAGACAATTTAAGCTACTGAAAGTTAAACACGCAACCTTAATAACAGCTAACTTACCTCGTTCAACATCCTATGCAACTCATCCCTTGCCTCCACAACACGGTCCCTGTCATTGCTGTCCACAACAAATATAAGACCCTGTGTGTTTTGGAAGTAGTGCCTCCACAAGGGACGAATCTGAAATGGAAAGATAAGTCTCAAGGCAAGACATTCCAGTAAGTGGCACTTCATAATTTCAGAGCCAAGAAACATACAAAGCATAAAATAAGCATGTAAATATCATACCTTGTCTTGACCCCCAACATCCCAGACAGTAAAGCTAATGTTCTTATATTCAACAGTCTCCACATTAAACCCTAAAATGACCAAAACATATTTTATCCTAGTAATCTATAACAAATGACAATCCAAACAGAATTATATACAGCTTGAATAGAAAGCATGAAAATTAAGAAATATTACAACATTATAATCAAAATGTAAAAAGAAACCAAAATTTTTTGTACCAAAAACCTTCCAAAGGTGGTGAATGCTCATCTCTAACACACATAAATGAATTTTTTTAATGGGAAAATTGCCAGCTTAATCTCATAATTATTGTAAAATAGACACTTTAATCTTGTAATTATTAGTTTGGCTATTAGGCCCCTTAATTTAACAAAAATATTCAAATTAATTCAATTAACATAACGTCATCGAAATTAGGCTTTAAACGTAACGAAAAATGTATTTGTTAACTATATGCCTAATTAATTAAAAACAACATATTAATTTCAAGCTACAATAATTACAAGAAATTGAAAAAAAAAGAAAGATTTATTATAACAAAAAAAATTTGAAATCTCTTTTTTCATGGTACAAAAAAAAAAACTTTGATTTAAAAATAACAAAATTTAAGGATTATAGCTTCCTTTGGAGTTAAAATGAATAAAATCTATCCAACATTCATGAAAAAGAAAATCAAGTATCTTTTACATAAATTTTTAAATCGTAATTAAATGAAAAAATGCGATTTGAATTTATTTGGCTATTTATTAAAAAAAATTGGGCCAAACGTAAAAATAATAAGATTAAACTACTCATTTTTTTTTATAAAAAAAAAAATGGGACTAAATTGGTCCCACACCCTTTATTTAATCAGTAGAAATGGGTTGTATTGACTAACAAGGAATCTATACCATGTCCCTTTCCACAGTACTAAACATGACTTAATTATGCAAGGGTATAAATCTATTTTAGAATATTAAATGCGTAAGGAGGCTCTCGTTAATTACGTAGGTCATAAAAATCACTGAAGCTGGAAAGTGCAGAAGAAACAACTCACCGATGGTAGGAATTGTGGTGACTATCTCACCAAGCTTGAGCTTGTACAGGATGGTAGTCTTACCAGCAGCATCAAGACCAACCATCAAGATTCGCATATCTTTCTTGGCAAAAAGCCGGCTGAAAAGCCTCGTCAACGCCAGCCCCATTCTTACTGATTACGGGATCCCTACTCATATAACGAATTCTCTTAGATCAACCCCAAAAGCACTAATAAGAACGAATTCAGTCAATTAAAAAAAAAAAACTACAGCCTAGAGCAACAATTAGAAACCGGCGGATATCCTCCAACGATACGACCTAAAAAATTTTGATCAGGAGAAATTCATTTTAAATAACGTCAGATCTAACAGATCTTGAGTTAAAGGTAAATTGAACAATATGAAGTTAGAGTTGAATCACGATAGCATATTATAGCTACGATTTGTAGCTGCAATGTCGATTAACTACTCCGATCCCATCAAAGACTCAACGCGGGAACGCATAATTAAAGGGACCCGTCAATCAAAACCACTTGATCTCTAGATCCTAAAAGAACTCAAACATATATCAAAAACAGAATAAATGTGACCAAATTGGGATCAAATATCTTCGTGAATCCACAAAAAAAAAAAAAAAAAAAGGGAAAAATGGATATGATTCCGGAACTACCAAACACACAGCAGATATAGCATAGACAATAACCCAAACCAAAACAACTTACCATAATAAAGAAAATAACAAGAAATTGAGAAGAAAAGCCGCAAGTCGAAGAATTCTTCAGACGCAAAGGAAAAATACATAGTGATTTAATCTTTTAATTTTACCTTTGGAGAGATTTCGCAGAGGGATCTAGTGATAGAAAAAGATGAGAAGAGAGAACGAAGTCACGAACGAACGAGCGCGACGGTGGACGAAGCTTTACAATTGCAAGTTGCAACAAGGCCAAATGTGACTTACTTGGTCAAAAATTAAATTTTTTAAAACTAACAGAGCACTTTTATTAATTATATCAAAATTAAATAAATTGTAAAAATATAATTTTATTTTGGTTCATATCTATTACATACATGTTACATTATATAATTATTTAAATACGTAACAAATATGAATTAAAATGAAATAATATTTTTATAATTTATCTAATTTTAATGTAAATAAAATATACAATTTTGATCCTATTATTGTGTTTTAAAAAATTTAATTTTTAATTAAAATGTAAGTTATTTAAATAAATCACTTCACATTTGGTCTTGTTACATGTTTACATAGTACGTAACACAATTTATATAATATATAAACAGTTTATATACCTGTTTATAAATGTAACACAATTTACGTACATATTTACATAATATGTAATATATATATTATGTAAACAATTTACATACTTATTTATATAGTATGTAATATAGTTTACATACTATTTAAATAGTATGTAATTACACTAATTACACTCTATGATACTATTATTCGATAAACTTATCATTAATAAAAAATTATTGAAAAAATAATATTTTTAATTCAATTTATAAACTTTAAACCCAGTGACACCCAAAAAAAAAAAAAAAACTTAGAAAACTATCATAGATGGTAAAGAGGAAGAATACCTTGTCTAATAACAGCAACATAAAAACACCATACAAAGATCATACTGAAGAAAACAAACGCTGGGGCTGAGCCATGAACACCAAGAAATCGCCTGAACCAAGACCCATAACCACCAAAAGCACCATGGTTGTTAATTAAAATAAATTATCAGTAAAAATTAACTAAACGAAAGAAAATACACTCTTAAATCTCCAACATTAAATATATTAAACAAATACATAAACTTAAAGCTAGAGAAGATACATAAACCTGAAAGTGGGAGCTGAGTCAACAGGGAAGAGGAAACCATAAAACGAGGAACCAAAGAAAGCACAAATTGAGTGAGTAATACCATCGTACAGCGAGAATATAGTTTTCAATTCATTCTTAAAGAACAATGTCATTGAGCTAAATATGAAAAATAGAAGATATAATCAAAATGTAGTTATTTTACGGTAATAAAACCCAAATGTAGATCTAAAACATAGATATAGTCCAAATTACCCATTTTATATTGGGTGAATAGTTAAAATGATCTTTTTATTTATGTAATAGTTTTTATTTAGTTATCTAGTTTATAAAATATATTTTTAAATCAATTTGCTTATGAAAAATGTGTTTTGAAGCCCTTTACTTTTAAAGAATGTGTCAGACAATGACAAAATTCATCCAATTTTTCGTTAAATCTAATGAAATAGTATATATGTCACATGTATGTTTATATTTTTCAATAGATATATATCAAATTAAAAAAAATTAATTCAAAAATTACTCTAATTTTTTATAATTTCTTTCTATTAAACTTAAATAAAAATTTTATTACCTAATTTGTAATTTTAGATATTAAAGAATGAAAAATCTATTTAAATTTTATTAAATTCGAGCAAACTTAAATAAAAGTTTTATTATCTAAGTTGTGACTTTAAATATTAAATAATAAAGATTTTATTTAAATTATATTTAAATTACATTGAAAATTTTATTTAAGTTTTTTTTAAATTAAAAAAATTGAATAATTTTTTAATTAAATATTAATTTTTTTATGTATATATATATCGAAAAATATAAATATATATGTAACATATATGCTATTCCGTTAGATTTAAAGGAAACTTACTTGACACATTTTTTACAAGTAAAAAGACTTAAAAACACATATTTTAAAAATAAAGGAATTTTAAGACACTTTTTATAACCTAAGAGACTAACTGCCATCTTTTATTAAAACAAAACGACATTTATGACTCTTTTTTCTTTTATATTTTAGTTCAGTTTCATATATAACTAATTTTATTTTTAAATTATTTTAACATATATTTAATATTTTAAATATATATTCAAATTTTTAATATAAATATATTTTTATAAAAATTAAAAATATTCATATTATTAAATAAACATTAAAAGTATGCAGTAAACATTTTTTTAAAATGTTTACATAAACATAATATATGTTTTTTGTATTTATGAAAATGTATTAAACATATACTTATCACATTATATAAAATTTGATCATATATTTAACATGAAAAAGTAATTAAAAATGAAATATTATCTATTAAAAAAAAAAAACTATGTTATGAATTTATTTATTTTTTTTACTTACAAATGCCCCTCGTAGCGTACATAGTAACTTAGAGAAATTATGAATTTGTATAGTGTTACAAGATCTAATTGATGAGATCATCGATGACCCATCAACGTACAAATAAAATGATAAAATGTATTAAAATACGTATTTTTCTTCTCACTTGTGCACCTTATATTCCTCTCTGCTTGGTTTTGACTTATGAATGTGAATAGAGCAGAGTAGGACTCTCTTTATTCATGTTTAAATTGTGGGTTCTTCGTTACAGGTTCTCTTTTTTTTTTTTGCATGATTCATGTTCCTCATTAATGAAAAACTTAATAAATTGTAATTAAATAACTTAACATAAAATTTGAATTATGTATGTTTGTTATGTAATTAAATGCAATAAATTTTAAAAAAAAAATATTACAAATTGTTGTTGCAGTCAAATTATTTATTTTATTATTTTAACAATTATTTTATACTAATCTTATATTTTTACAGTTAAAGTATTAAATTAATAATTAAAATATTATTTTTAATCGAACTTACCGAGATTAACTATAAATTTATGCAAGTATATAATTTTTTTTAAAAATTTACAGGAAAGTGGGGATTGGGAATGTGCAAAGCTAAGAGTGTAATATACAATGTATAATTTTTATACGTATTATATTATCTGCTCTCTCTCTTCTTCTTTTTCTTTTCCCTTTCTTTCTTTACAGTTGCTCTCTCTTAATCATTCAGTGGTTACAAGTTAATACTTCTGGTTACAAGTTACTTAGATATTTCTACAAGGGCTTGTGGTGAGATCTCTTTTTCAAAGCACTTCAAACTTCTCTAACGACAAATTTTTAAATGATAGCAATATTATTATAACTAAAATTATTAATATTATCAAAATTATTTATTAATGGCAGCTTTATAAAACAACAATAGCCTCAACATTGTAATTAATTATAAAAATAAAATAATAAAAAAATAATAAAATTAACATTCCTTAAAATTTGTAATAACAAAATTAAGGGATATTTAAATTTATATTTTTACAATTAAAAAAAATATTAATATGTCATTTTTCTTTGAACACTCATTCAATTAGAATTGAACGACAATAATTTAGACCCGTTTAATATTAAATGTTTAATATTTCATGTTTAAATTAAACGTTCAATATTATTAAAGATGCTAGTTTTGTTACTATAAATTTAGGGGTGTTATTTTTAGTAATTTTTCAATAATCAATTTATATGGATCATGAATTATTTGAATTAATATATTATGACTTAATTTTTTAAATGAATTACATGAATTGACATATTTTTTACTCAATTTATATAAATTTAACTATTTTATAGATAAATTATATCAAATTTACAAGTTATGTAAAAAATTATCAACTATATTCATTATTATATTAATTAAAAGAATTACCACAACATCATCACCATTTTAAAACAGAGAATCCTAGGCTGTTAATTTGTCTCAATCTTTGATTATTCTAAGGTATTTTCCGCAAGTTAAATAGGCATTGTCATCGTTTTTAATTATTTAAACAGGACAGGCCCATTATTTTTCATGACCTTCTTTTAAATAATAAGCTTATCTATTGAATTGATTCTGTTATTAAAAAAAATAAAAATTTATTATATTGACCTCAAACCTTTAATTATATTTATATTTAAATTTTTAAATTTAATTTCAAACTTTAAAAATTTACACATAGGTTCAATATTAAGTACAAAAATACACGTATTTAAATCAAAATTTTAGAAAATATGTGTAAATTTTTAAAAAATGTGGATTAAATTATAAAATTTAAAAATTTAGAGACGTATTTGTAAAATTTTAAAAATTTGAAGACTAAATTATAAAATTTAAAAATTTATAGACATAAGTGTAAAATTAATTAAAATTTAATAACTAATAATATAATTTAACTTAAATAAGAATAAAGAAAAGGGTGTTACAATCCTAATAGCTTTTATAAAGAAAGTACTTTAATCTTATTTTTTTTAAATAGAGTATTTTTGTCTCATAATTCTTATTTAAGTATCATTTAAGTCTTAAAATAAATATTGACCAAAATTTTTGAATTTTGATCAAATTTTTTGGAGATAAAATTGAAATTTTATTTTTCTAATTTCTTTCATTTTTAAAATAATAAAATATGGAAAGAAAAAAATCAAAAACTGAAAACCTATCGACACCCCTGGCCATCTTTCATTGCTTACTAAAACAACTAGATGAATCTTGGCCACTACCTCAAGTAATTAGGAGCGGCAATTTGAAGTCGTGCAAAATTTGCTGGTTTAAATTACCATAAATTAATTTAGTTTAAATTAATCAAATTTTAATTCAAATTAATAAAGACAAGTTCGAACTCAAATACAAACAAACTATCATAAATTAACCTAAATTAATAATAAATCTTTTGTGCATACCGTTAAACACAAATATTTATCAAAAAAATGAAAATTTTAAGTAACTAAAAATCTCACAAGAGAACGTGACTTTGACTATTACATAATACATGATTCTTAGAATAATGAACTAGTTGAAAATAGAAAAACACAATATAAACTAATAAAGATTTAAAGTTTTACTACATATAGGTTAATGCTTGATCGGTTTAAAGATATAAACTTTATAATACTAATTATAATTAAATATGAGTATATATATTTGTTGATTTAAAAAGACGAGTAGATTTCAATACTAAAAGCATTAACATCAAATAATGTGAAAAAATTAATAAATTACAACTATTTATTTACTTTATGTTTATTTTTTAAAGAAAAAGTGGAGAAAAATAGCTAATATATAAAAGAGAAAGACTAAAATAAATAAAGATTATTTTAATTTTAATATAAGATTTTTTTTATATATATATTTATTAAAAAAAAGTTCATTTATAGCCCAAACTTAACTCATTTTTTAGTGTTATTTGATATGGTCCAAAATTAATCTAAATTTAATTTAAGTTAAATTTGAGTCCAATTCAGTCAGTCAATCAAATTACTGCATACATAAATTGTCAACCCAACTGAGTTTGATATTAATAACTAGATCAGATTTGAATCAATTCCAAATAGAAGTTTATGGGTCTTCTGCGCGCCCAAGCATGATGCATATCGAGTCCAGACTTTAGTGCAAGGAAAAACAAGAAGCAAGGATACCACCATATGTCTATCAAGGAATTCCTTATTATTATTTTTTCTCAGCTTTCGATTGCTTGGTCTTGGGTGTAATCGTGTAAGTAGGTGTTATTTATTTTTATATATTTCTATTACCAATAAAAAATCATATAAAAGAATCCCTTTTTATCTTTCTGAATTTTAAATATCATATTCCTTTTCTGAATTTTGAATATCTATGTATTTTCTTGTCTTATCTTATCTGGAAACTTTCAAATTTATTAAAATATTTGTAGGTCAAGAAGATTTTGACCCATAAAAAAAGAAGGATGAGAACAGCTAGTAATAGTAATCAAGCTGAGGAAGAGTTTAAGGAGGATATATGACAACCAGAAAGATGTTCTTTTAACCCATCGTTCATCGTCCGTAGTTGTCCATTTTTTATTACTGCAATTTTTTTTTACATATTTAATTATTTAACATTAAAGAAACTCCAATTTTGTCCCTAAAAATTTGGTCAAAGCCATCAAAGTATGGTTACTGGTCAATTTAGGACCCAAGTGATACTTAAATGAAAGCTGTGACGGTGGACAAATGATCCCTTCACCAATAATAATATTGAATAAATTGAAGCTATATAAAAGAAGACAGTGGGCAATGAACTTGGTGAAAACAGGGACGTCAACAAAACAAATAAATGTATCTCTTGTAAGAATTATGTTATAAAAAGAGAACATGTTAAAATCTCCATCCTAGTAATAGAATATTACAAATCAATAATTTGAAAAGAAAGAAAAGAAAAAAAAACTTGTTGAGAAAGAATGCTAAGGAAACAGAAATGACAAGGGATTGCATGCCAGAGAAGGTGTGAATTGCCAAAAATGTTTCGCACGCTACCTAAATAGTAGATGAGTTGAATGCTTTGCAGTGTTGAACCAGCCTTGAACTCATTCCCATACATATCGCAGGCTTGTCCTTGAACCAAAACTTTGGGCAAAACCAAAGAGCATGCACCAAGATATCTTAGATGAGTACCACCTGTTTGCCAAAACAATGCGCTATATCATCTATAGACTATAATTAAGCTCAGGGGTTAAGAGTGCTACACTCTACAGTTCTAACAAACCAAATAAACTCAAATGTCATTCCACCACCTACGAAAAAAAAAAAAAAAGACTCAAAAAAATGCCTCTCTGCCGGTATAATAAGCATTACACATCTAACTCAGCCCCAATGATCACCAACTACCCGTCTGAGTTTCCTAGTAGATGGAGCAATAATAAGACTACGCTGAGTTGCATTCATATATAAATTTTACCCTTAATCAGCTTTATGCAAGAAGCACTAAAAAAATTGTACATGATAACAGAGAAACAGTAAGGGCTTGCAAGATGCAAAACCAAGTTCTTCACTGAGTATATGAAATATATATCAAGAATAAGTATTTGGCAATCATCTAAAAATTTGCATGCAAATCTAAGTTCTTCATTATGTTCTTAACAAACAACAATAGTTAATATAAATGATCAAGTATTTTCTTTATTAAAAATATTCAGTGGATAGCAAAGAAAGCAAACAATAAAGATGGCTAATTGATCACGAAAAACAAGAACGAAATTGTATCTAGATAGAATGAGTAAGTCAACGTATAAGTCCATGAAACACTGTAATTGATCACGAAAAACAAGAACAAAATTGTTTCTAGATAGAATGAGTACGTCAACGTATAAGTGCATGAAACACTTACCTCTATGAAGTTACTCCTGATATTCAATGTTTTTGTTTTTTCTTTGGTTTTGGGTCCATCTTTCCGTAGAGCATGCGTCTTGATGGTTTAAATTGGCCTTGTCGCTGCTTTCTTCTGGCTTTCTTGGACAATTTGATAGTATCACACTTTGAGTCTTCTAATTGTAGTTTCTCTTTCTCATCATTTACAGTGGCCGAAGGAGTTGACTTGTTAGCATCCTCCCTATGTTTCTTCTTACCAGATGTGTGATCATTTGATATTTCTCCTCGAAGAAGTTCTCTACTCCTCATTTTCAACTGGTATCTCTTGCTGTTGGGGAGCTTCCATTCTTCCTCCCTATACGGAGCAAGCTTTTTCATCGACACATACTGACTTAACTCCATATCATCCATCACTAATATCTCATCTGTCCTCAAACCATATCTATTAGGTTTTGTTTTGGCATACTTGAACCTTGTCTTCAAATCTCCAATCACATCCTCATAATCCAAGTTATAGTACTCCTCCATCATGGCTTGTTTAGCCTTCTCTAAAAGAGCTACCTTTTTCCGCTTCCTCTTCCGCTTACCTTCCTCAGCCACTTCTGTTTCTTCTTCATTATCACTATCCTTCTCCATCTTATGCTTCAAACTTCTTTCCCTTGCAGCAACGAAACCATCATCCTCAGCGTGATCCCAACCTTTTGGAAGTCCAAGCAATTCATCCTCTTTCTCAAAATCAGGTTTCTCTATATTGCCATCATCTTCATTGCCATCACTACCAAAATCTGGGTCAGCATCCTTAGCATCATAATACTCCTTCCCAAAGGTCTTCTTCATCATCTTATCATAGTCCTCCGGATCAAATTCCTCTTCTAATTGTTTAGAGCTCAAAGAAACAGCCTCTTCCTCACTAATCCCTGCAGTCTCCATAATCCTCTTTACCTTTTCATCCATCTCTTTCTTCTTCAAATTTTTCAAATGCCTCAGCTCCTCCTCCCTCTCCAACTTAGCAATCTCCACCCTCTCTTCCTTGCGCTTCCGCTGCTCCATCCTAGCCTTCGTCTTCTTCCTAACCGAACCCTCAACTACCCTAGAATTCCCCCTAACAAGATCACCAGCATTCTCCTGAAACCTATACTCATACTCCTCTTGCCTCTCAATCTCCTTTTCATCATCTGAAAGCATATTCATCTCTTCATCCCCTTTGTCGACAGGCTTAACCCCACCCTTATCATCAACCCACATCTTCTTCATAAAATAATCCTTCAAAAACATAGCATGTTCATCAAAATCACCACTATCACCCCCAAAATACTCGTCCAATTTCTCTTGAAGCTCCCCATCCTCATCTAGTCTTGCCTTTTCTTTTACTTGAAACAAATCTTCTCCATCATCCTCTCCAACATTAGCTTCTACAGCATTCAAAAAGGCCTTGCGTATCTCCTCCTGCTCTTCATTGTAACTCAATATTTTATTATTACTAGTATCACCATCTTTATCAACAAATTCAGGACCTTCTTCAATCAAATGCTTAGCTATCACATCCTTCAAATACATCTTCTTCTGCACTTTCTCCTTTTTCTTAACTAAATCACTGTCTTCACCTACATCTTCAGGCTCAGACTTAAATAGTTCCAATTCCTTGTTCTCCAAAATTGGAAGCTGCTTCCTGACCATAAGTAATCCATTAAAGAATTCCAAATCCTCCTCCCTGGAAAGAGCCAAAACATTATCATTATTGTCTTCATCATCTGATGCTTCAGAATCACTTTTTTCATTTTTTGACTGATCAGATACAAGGCCCATCTTCTTTAGCTCCTCATAACGTTGAAGGTCTTCGCGCTTCTTGTTGTGCTCATACCTACTAGCAAACTCCGTATCAATTTCTATCTTTGACAAATCATCAATGTCTGGGTCGCTCCCGTCAAACAAGTTCATTCCCATTGTTCCTATCACATATGCACACAAACACAATTGATGCCAAAAAATAATCAAATAGTAAGCTCGTAGATACTTTTCCATTCCGAAAACAACCAGAAAAAAGGAAAGAATTTTTTTTTTATAAGACATAAAGAGAGGAGGTGATACCTCAAACATACTTTCGAATTTTGGAAATTACAAAAAAATATGAGCTAGTTTTATAAAATGCAAATCAAACACAAATCTCCATCTTAACAAACAACACCTCATATATGACTTAAAGCCCATTTCAAAATCCACCCATGGAACACCCTTGAAAAACTTTGTCACCCATCCACAAACAAATATGAATTCAGGCAATACAACAAACACTAACAAATAAATACATCAGATATTGTCTTAAATATTCTTCCAACTTTTGAATGAATAATTGTAAAATACTTTAACTCTGAGTAAGAACTCAAAGATCAGCGTGCAAATCAGGGGCGGCTCAAGAGTCTGTGAGGCCCTAGGACGAATTAAAAATGAGGCCGTTGAAAAGTTGATAATAACACATTCGAATGATTTAAAAAGGTACATAAATCATCGTATCAGATCACTAAACAAGTTAATATCACAGTACATATACAAGGTCGGGAATTCTAAGAGTAAACAATCAAACAGAAACCAATATATCGAGAAAAGGCAGAGAGATTACCTATTACAAACTATAAGCCAACCAAGCAGAATACGTCACGGGCAAGAAAGTGGACTGTGGAGACTATTGACCGGCGGCGATAGAGTTGGAGGATACTTGATGGCCAGCGTTGATGTTGGAAAAGGGTCTGAGCTAAATTAGGGCTGGTGGAATCAAATATATACATCGGGGGCTTTTGCGGTTGGGATTGTAGGCCTCTTTATTTTCGTTTTAAGACTTTTTTTTATTTCTCAATCTAGGAACTCTTTCAAATTTTTAACTTATTTTAACGATTTTTTTTACGAAAAGAAAATTTTAACTCGAATGCGACTCAATATAATTTCCAGTTACTAACAAATCAGCTAAAGGTTTATCTGATAAGGATTTTTATTTTTAATCATATATATTGGATAATAATTTTTTATTTTAATTTTTATATTTCAAAAAATTACTACCAAAATATAGGATAATTCATAAATTTTTAAAAAAGAATATTTTTTAATCAAAATTTTTTTTTTTTCATTTTTATCAAATAATTTTTTTTTTCATTTTTATCAAATCTCATAATTTTTGTATGATTAAGTATTGGAAGAAAATGATTAAAAAATTAAAATTTATAAAAAAATAACTAAAAATTTTCTTTATTTTCAAAGTTTAAAAAAAAATCAAAAAATATAAATTATTACCAAACAACTTGAAGATAATTTTTGATTTTTTCTTAAAAAATACTAAATAAAAATTATTATCAAACACATATGTAATTATTGTTATAAAAAAAATTAAAAATTAAAAATTTAATTATTTAATCATAAATTATAAATTAAAATCATTAACAAATGTACTCTAATTTAAAAAAAAAGTCAAGTCTAAATTATTAATTTGATAGACTCATTATTAATTTTAAAAATAAAAAAAAAACATGAAAACTTACTCTGAGTACTAAGGCAAATCTACATGGGGTGGGGCTGAACTAGGAATGGGAGCAGGTTGATCGATTCAACTTTTGACCCAAAAAATTAATCGAATCGATATGATCGATTAGACATTTTTATAAACTAAAATGAACTTACCTATCAAAACTAACCGAATCGCAAACCAACCTATTGAATTGATTTGTTCGGTTCGATTAGTCGGTTTGGACCTACCATATTTATTAAAAAAATATATACACATAAGAAATCAACTGCACTATAATATAACATTAATTAAATAAAATTACCAAAATTAAAATTATGTAATAAATTTTAAGCTTATATAAATATATCATGATCATAATATGTAAATATTGTCATATATAAATGTTAATAAAAATAAAAAATATTATTTTAAATATGTAGGTTCGGTTCGTTTAAATATATTTTTTTTCATCTAAATCTTAACCGAACCTATTTAATTAATTTTTTAGAAAGTTGAACCAAACCATTCATTGAAACCAACCTAGAATGTTCAATTTAGGTCCAGTTCAATCAATTTGGTTAATTTTTTTTAATTTATGCCCATTCCTAAGTGGAACTGCAGTCTTTGTTAATTTTTATACAAAATATTATTTATATATATATTTTTAATATTAAATAAATATTTTATTTGTATTAATATATTATATCTAATTTTTATGTACTTATTTTGTTATATATTAATAATATTTAACAAATAGGTACATAAAAATAACATAAATTATAAATAAAATTGTTAAATATATACATTTTTTATGTAATTGATAACTAAGTAATCAAAATAAAATTATAGTTATATATTATTTAAAAATTTCTCTGATAATAAAAAAAAATATTTAACTTTAAACTTAATATTATAAAAATAATATTTAAAAAAAATATATGATAAGCTTCAAATTAAAGCTTTAAGTTTATGTTTATTATATTTTATTTTAATTTTATTTAATATTATATTATTTGACATTTTATTTTAATAATATTTTAGAATTTATTTTAAAAAAATTATATAAAATTAAATATTATTTTTATTATTAGTTAGTTAGTATAATATTATTTATCAACATATATTTTTAAATATAATCTCAAGGTTAAAATTCTATATCATATTTTATTTTTACATTTTTTTATGTTTTTTTTAGTTTTAATAATTATACTTAAAATTTTTAATTAATAAATTTATTATATATATGAATAATACTAATATTTATTAACTTGTTACATTTTATGTAATTTTCGTTATAAGTTAATTATAAAGTGTTAACTCTGTATTTTTTGAATGTTAATTCTATGTCTTTAATATAGTATGACATAAAAATTCAAATATTTAATTGAATGTAATATACTGTAATTTATATTAATTTTTTATTTTATTTTAAAAAAATTAAATTTTGGCTACCTTCAAAAAAAAAAATTCTGATTTTACCCTGTTTGGGTATGCATACAAACTTTAAAATTGATGAACACTTGTAGCTTTTTTAAACCCATAGGACATTATGGCTTGAGGGATTGAGACATTCAAAGTCTGGTGTCTTTAGCTCGGAATAAAGTTTGCTCGAGCAAGACAACATTACCTTTATTATCAAAAAAAAAAAAAAAAATAGCAAACATTACCTTGAGCAAATATGCAATCAACTAGTACAAGGAGAGTTGGTTGTTCTGAATTTGTGAAATAGATTAATCATATTTTCTACAAATGAATGATTTGTGAATGATTTCTTTGGAAAGTTTTGTGGGATATGATTAGTAGCTCATATTTATTATTTAATTTTTTGTACCACTATTTTTTAACGATTAAAATTTAAAAGAGTAGAAGAAAAAAAAAGGGACAAATTTATTATCATATATCACAATTCTTAAAAATTAATGGTGTAAAAACTTGTATAATAAATTATATATACAGAATTATCAATCATATTTTTTTATTTAAAGACATGTTATTTGAGTTGGGTCAATCCATTTATATCTTATTCATGTTTGGGTTTATAATGATCTAGTCAAGTTAAAAATAGATTAATTAAAACACAACCTGCATGGCAACAATTGTTTGGTTACAATAAGTTTATACGGGCTGATAGCTTGTTAAAGGTTCTAAATTAGAAAAAATAAAAAAATAAAAGTCTCAAAATAAAAATGCTACCCTTGTTATTCTAAAAAGATAAAATCCTTCTGTGGTTTTGAATTTCATGTGATGTTTTCTTTCTTTGGAAAACTATTGGAATAACAGCATAGTAAAAACGATCAAATTAAAGTTTAAATCAAACTTACACTTTTTTTATAAATTGGTTGATTTTTAATATACGTCTTTAAATTAAAAAAAAATCTACCTAATTAAATTGGTTGTAAGTGTAGGATAATGTATATTAGACAAACAAGAATTTAAATATTATAAAATAATAACACGAATTTAAAATTACAGAATAAATGAAGAACTGTAAATTATAATAACATAAATATAAAAGAAAATAAGAGGAAGATCGAGGCCCGTAAACGGTTTCCTTAAGATAAATTTTTTCCCTCACAACGGGTGTTTGAGATTAAGGAAAAATTACCTCCCAGGATACAACGATCTAAAACAGTTTAAGAACACCAAACTGAAACTGTTTATTCGAACTGAATTTCTATCCGCTCTCTATCACACAAACTTAGCTCTAGAATAATTTTACTGGAAGTTAGGAAGTATTTGCTGCAGGGAAATTGAGAAGAGAAGGATTGATGTTTGTTGTTGTTGTATTTTTTCCCTCAGCTGTAGAGTCAATTTATAGGCATCCAAATGTGGCTGTTGGAAAGGATTTTCCCATGTGGGACAAACCAAAACACAAGATTTTTTCATCTCAATGAGTGAACTTTGAGACACAATTTCTCATTCATCTCAATCCCATTTTGAGTGTATAAGTATATGATTTCAAAGCTCTCGCAAAGGAGAACTCAAATCAATCACGACCCTAAACTTATACCAAGTGGATCCCACTCAAAATGATGCATCAAAATAGTATTTAACCATGACAAAATTGTTTGATTTCGAGGTGGAGGAGTAAGATGTTGTTCTATCTTACCACATTGAATCTAACAAGGTTCTTGACTGAAGAATCTCCCAAGCAACCTGAGGGTGAACAACATATGCAGTCTGCTAGTGCGATTGAAGCATGGATGCATTCTGACTACCTGTGTCGGAATTATGTTTTGAATAACCTTAGTGATTTTCTGTACAATGAGTATTGTAAAAAGAAAACAGCTAAGGACTTGTGGGAGTCTTTGGACCGGAAATATCAAAGAGAAAATGACGGTGCCAAGAAATTTGTGTTGGATCGCTTTCTGGAGTACCATATAGTCGATTCCAAGTCAGTGACCAGTCAAGTAACAGAAATCCAAGACATACTGACTGAGATTCATAATGAAGGGATGATTCTCAGTGAGGCCTTCCAGGTAGCTGCTATTATTGAAAAGCTACCCCCTTTATGGAAGGAATTCAAGTCCTACCTTAAGCACAAGCGAAAGGAGGAGAACTTGAAGGATTTGATAATTAGATTCAAAGCTGAAGAAGACAATATGGCTTTCACAAAAAGAGGGTACACCCTTGCTGGGCTAAAGGCCAATATTGTGGAGCATGGTCAAAAGAAATAATTGTTTACTGTTACAATGTACTTTGGCCTTTAAAAGAAATAATTTTTATTAACTCTATACTAGTATGTATTTGTTAATAAATTGATCTTCTCTGCCTTGTAATGAGTTTATCACTTATTACTTTTACTTAGGATTTGCTTATGTCAATTTAGAAGCATATATGCTCTGATTATATATAATTAATTATCATCCTCTACAATCAGATTGTTTTAGATGTTAAGTTATCAATATGATTGATAATCTATCTTATTGCAATGAATTATAATATGATGTAAACACATATTTTATTAATCACATATGGCACAGTAGAAAATTTCTAATTGCCTAACATGATATTGATGTTATATATATATGGCTTATTTGAATTCATACTAAAAAAAAAAAAAAATTTCTTTATTTGCACTGATGACAAAGATATTTGGATTAATTCATGTTTACATATAAAGATTTGTAAGTACTTTGACTACTTTTATTATGAGTTTATGTTAAAGTGCAATGATCAAATGAAGATTATGTATTTCAATATTCGGTCATTTGTAAACATGATGTACTTCTTGTTCAAATTAAAATCATGAACTGAATTATAGTATCAAGATAATGAAAATTTGCTCTTAAAATCATGGTTGTTTTGCTTCTGATTAGATAGACAATAGCATTTTAATTGCAATTTATGTTGATTAATATTTGTTGTTATTGACATATTGTTAAGTCAATGAGGTATTAGATTATGACATGTCTCTGTGTTAGCAATAATTTTCTTTGGTTGTACTAGAGTAATAATCTCAGCTGTAAGTACCATTGAAAGTATTTTGATTAATCTATATAGTTCATGTTGTAGTTATTAAAAATTATAACTTGATTTATGAAACTATAGCATGTAGCTACTATCATTTAAATTATGTACTAACTATTTGCAAATTAAAAGTGTGGATACCAACTAGACCGCGGTCTAGTGGGTAGAGGGGTATGCTTCTGTGACCTTATATCCCTTGGTCACGGCTTCGAGTCCCCTCGAAGGCGAAAGGAACTGGGTGGGAGCCTAGGAGCTCTGAGGAGCAGCTCTTGTGAGCAATGGAAGGTTCAAAGGTTGATGACCTACCTACCTATCCTTGCAACATCAAGTTGAGATACATCAAGTTGAGATGTCAAAAGTTTCAGAAATTCATTTTCTGGAAGAATTTGCAATTGACGAATTTTATAAATTCGCAATTGATGAATTGTGGTATTTCACAATTAACGTATTACTTAAATTCGTTTCACGGAATAAGTAAATTCGTATTTGTGAAATATATGAAATTTTGCATCTGACAAAATTGTTTGATTTCGAGTTTCGAAATAAGTAAATTTTGTATTTGTAGAATTAGTGAATCCGTGTAATTCACTAGAGTTGTGTATTTTGTATATGCAAAAATAACAAATTTTATTTGTTAGTTTTGTAGTTTACGAGAAAAAAAAATGAATTTTTGCAATTTTGTCGAAAGAATTGATTTTCGAAATAGCAAAATAGTGAAGTGGTGAACTTTGTTTTCACATAAATTCTATAATTGCGAAATAAAGAATTATAAATTCACAAATTTTGAATTGTTTAATTTTGTAATCTATGGATTACTAAAATTTCGTATATGTTGAATACGAATTAAAACTTAGTTTCAAAAAATTTTGAAATATTGTATAATTAATTCTAGAAGTTTGGAATTATTTTCAAATTCTAAAATTAATTTTGTTTCTTTTATGAAACTATTGCATATAACAAATTTATGATTTGTTTATGGGATAACATTGAATTTGATAACAAGAACAGTTCAGAATAAAGATCTAACTGTAAGACAACTAATTGTCTTTATAGTATCAAATTTGAGGTATATGTAAACAAACTATGTGATTTTGACATAGTCAGTTATGATTCATTTGTGAATCGTAATAAGAAACCTGAGAAGTTAGTAGGTTTCAAGAGGTGGCATCATATGTGTTCTATCTGACCACCTTGAATCTCTCGAGATTCTAGATCAGTGATGGTTATGTCATCTTATGTTTATACATTGATGACAATCTCATTGTGGGTAGTATTGATCAAATCTACTAAGAAAATGTTGAATTTAAAGACCAACTGATATTATATTGGGAAAAAAGGATATGAAGAGTATCTAATATTCTCATTCTAAGTAAGCGTTATTATGGTGACAAGATACTTGGAAAAATTTAACAATAGTGTTTCTGAAATTATCAGAATACATGTAAATGTTAATCTACAACTATCAAAGAATAAATGAGAGAACATGTCTCAAACTTGAATATTCTTGACTGATAGGCAGTCTTATGTACTTGATAAGTTGTACAAGACTGAACATAGCTTACGATGTAAGTAAACTAAGTAGGTATACCAGCAATCTAGGATCTGACCACTGGAAAGGTATTACTAGATTACTTAGATACTTAAAATACACACGTAGCTATGGACTGTACTACGCAAGATATTCACCTGTATTAAAAGGATACAGTGATGCAAACTGGATATCTGATATGAAAGACTCTAAGTCTACCAGTGGATATGTGTTCACACTGGGTGGTGCAGCTATTTCATGGAAGTCATCTAAACAGACTTGCATAGCTAGATCCACGATGGAATCAGAATTCATCGCTTTGGATAAATGTGGCGAAGAGGCCGAATGGCTACGCAATTTCTTAGAAGATATTCCAGATAAATATTCAAGTTTGTCTGAAAAATGTAGTGAAGAAAAAATTTATCTTAAGATTGTAGGAAAATGTATATTAGACAAACAAGAATTTAAATATTATAAAATAATAACACGAATTTAAAATTACAGAATAAATGAAGAACTGTAAATTATAATAACATAAATATAAAAGAAAATAAGAGGAAGATCGAGGCCCGTAAACGGTTTTCTTAAGATAAATTTTTCCCCTCACAACGGGTGTTTGAGATTAAGGAAAAATTACCTCCCAGGATACAACGATCTAAAACAGTTTAAGAACACCAAACTGAAACTATTTATTCGAACTGAATTTCTATCCGCTCTCTATCACACAAACTTAGCTCTAGAATAATTTTACTGGAAGTTAGGAAGTATTTGCTGCAGGGAAATTGAGAAGAGAAGGATTGATGTTTGTTGTTGTTGTATTTTTTCCCTCAACTGTAGAGTCAATTTATAGGCATCTAAATGTGGCTGTTGGAAAGGATTTTCCCATGTGGGACAAACCAAAACACAAGATTTTTTCATCTCAATGAGTGAACTTTGAGACACAATTTCTCATTCATCTCAATCCCATTTTGAGTGTATAAGTATATGATTTCGAAGCTCTCGCAGAGGAGAACAAAAATGAGTATTTAGACTCATGGTTAAATACTATTTTGATGCATCATTTTGAGTGGGATCCACTTGGTATAAGTTTAGGGTCGTGATTGATTTGAGTTCTCCTCTGCGAGAGCTTCGAAATCATATACTTATACACTCAAAATGGGATTGAGATGAATGAGAAATTGTGTCTCAAAGTTCACTCATTGAGATGAAAAAATCTTGTGTTTTGGTTTGTCCCACATGGGAAAATCCTTTCCAACAGTAAGTTTTTATTTTATAAAATCGATAAAAACTAACCAACTTACATGGATTAGAATTTAGAAATACATTTTAATTTTATTTATATATAATATTTATACATATTAATTAATTTATCATTTTTTATAAATTCTAATTTCTAAATCTTTTTTTCTTTTTTTTTTACAAAATAAACATTTTTTTTAAAGGAAGATAAATATGTTTGAGCACATTTTTCTTATTTGTTTTCAAATTTTAATTCCTTTGACAATATTTATTCTTTGCTTCATTCTATATGATTTAAGTATAATGCACAATTTAAAGTTTTTCTTAAGCAACTTTAATTTATAATAAGGTTGAATATTTATAAATAGCAACATATCATGCTAATAATTCTTTTTAACTTTGGTAAAAAAAAACAATTGATAAAAAATTATAAGTTTTAAACCGTATAACCGACCTTTCTTAATCAATTTTAAAAGTAATTTTTTTTTAATATATGCTAAAATTTTGATTTTTACAAAACTATCCAAATAAAATCAATTTATAAAATAAACTAATAATCAACAAAACTAACCACACCATCTCTAATAAAAGCCAATGAGTAGGGGTGGCAATTTTTGACACGACACGAAAGAACGACACGAAAAACACGACACGAATGCGTTCGAAATAAATTTGGGTCAAAAACAGGTCAACTCGAAAATGACCCGAAAAAAACAGGTCGGTTTGGGTCGGTTCGGATTGACCCGTTCGACCTGTTTTTTTTTTTTTTTAAATAAAATCAGAACTATAAATATCAAATGACCCTAAACCAGTAAACCCTAATACGCTAATGCGATCTATCTATCTCTCTGCGTCTCGAATTTCAGTTTACTCTGCAGCCATCAAATTTTTTTTGGCCATTCGCGAGGCGCGCGGCGGTCGGCGCTCGTCTCCTCGTCAGCTCGTCTCCTCCTATTCGTCCATTCGCACTCGACGCTCGCCAAGGTCCAACCACCCCTCCAGCACTCCTATTCGGCAAGCAGCGAAGCCCCAGCACGGCAGCACCCTGTCACCCACCCTCTGACGCCGGTCACAGCGAAGCCCCCAGCTCGGAAGCACCCACCATCTGTGTTTCAATTTATTATTCGGTAAATAAAATGGACATTCATAACTTGTTCATTTAAAAAAAAAACTTTGCATCAGAATAATTTAGGAACTTTTTCAGCTTGCTCTCATGCTCTGTTTGGGAACAAAAATAGGGTGAATCTATTTTTAGACAGGGTGTTTAATGCTTGATCCATTTTCTCTGTTTTTAATTTGAACTTGTTCTCTGTTTTTTAGTCCAACTATTGACAAATTTGATGTGATTGGTTTTGCAGTACTTTTTCAGCTTGCTCTTGATAAGTGCTTAAAAAGCACTAAAGATATCATGATTTAATGCACTTTAATTGATTAAATAGATTTATATATGCATGATTTTATCATATTTTATATAATTCTATCTTTTCAGAATCACGGGTATTTTTATTGTTTTTCAGGAATTTTTGCTTCTAAAGTAAATTAATTACTTAAAAAATATTTTAAAATAGTTGGAAGCAATCCATCACAATATTTAAAGTATAATATTTATTTACTATCCAAAAAGGTGAAGAAATAAATAAAGAAAAATCAAAAAAATGGAAAAAATGAAGAAATTGTCAAAACTGCCCGGTCCGCGCGCGCAGCACGCCCAGCGCGCACGCAGCACGCCGCCCGCACGCAGCACCCACCCCACGCGCGCGCTCCATCGCTCACGCTGCGCGCCTGCGCCCTACGCCTGCCTGTCCGCGAGCGCCTGCGCTCAACGCCTGCCTGTCCGCGCGCGCGCCTGCCGCCCACCAGCCTGCCAGCCTGTCATTTGTGCCTTTTCACCCACTTGTGCCATTTTGACATTTTTAGCCCCATATTTTCACCTATAAATACACCCCCTCTCCTTTGTATTTCACACACCAAAATTTAGAGCTCTCTTCTCTCTCTCTCTCTAGCTTTCTCTCTCTAGAAAGCTTTCTTAGTTTTCTTAGTTTTATTTTTAGTTTTTTATTAGTTTTAAAGTTTTTCTCATTTTGAGAAGAACTTAGTTATGTTCTTGTAATATTTTTAGTTTTGATTCAATAAATAGGAATGCAATTTCGTTTGGAGGTTTTTCCAGAAACAATTCTGAAATTATGTTGAGGTATGTTTAAATGTATTATTTTCAGCATTATTTCTTATGTTTTGTTTTTACATGCTATATTTAATTTTCTAGCTAATTATTAAATTAAGCATGTTTGGCTGATTATTAATATGAGATAATTTATAATGTTGTTATGCTTGTGGAATATTAATAGGTGAAACATTTTCACAAAATTAAATATTATTTTTATTCAAGATTTTCACATAAAGAATGTTAGAGAGAAATACATTATTTTTCATTACAAACTTTAAATCTGAAAATTAGATTTTAAGGTTTAATTATCTGGTCTGATTTAGAGTAGTGCTCTTCTACTTATTGGTACAATCGCCTGGTATTGTTGATGCGAAACTCTATTTCAAAGATTTTTCACAAAGAATTATTATTTGAAAATGTATTGACAACATATTTTCTGTAATAGTTTTAAAACATGAAAGTCAGTATTCAGATAGTTAAATTCTTATATTTAATTTGGACACCTTGAATAAAGTTTAAAATGTCTAACCCCACCAAAGGTGGCATTTAAATGGTTCATTTGCAATCTCTTAGTAAAATAATTTTAATTTAATTAACCAAATTAATTATCGACCCCACCCATAGGTGTTAATTGATTTGCTTAATTAACAAAGAATATCTAACCCCACCAAAGGTGGTATTTATACATAAAAGAGAGAATCAATAATTTTAATTCAAATATTAAATAACCTATATAATATGAAGCAAGCATAATTAACTTATTATTATTCATAAATTCTCCACTGTTTATGAATGATATAATTGCATGATTGTTTATTGAATTCATGTATATTTTATTTTTGTACTTTAGATTAGATTCAACCAAACTCAAATATCGTGACAGGATGTTTAGGTTTTAATTTCGTTTTTAAGAGTTTGAATAATTATTAAAAACCACATAAATTCTTTCCTTAGACCGACCTTGGGAGTATACTTATCATTTTCTATAAAATGATTCGTGCACTTGCGAGATTTTTACAAATATAAATAAGCATTTACGAGATTAGTATTTAGGTACCGATTTCGTACATCAGCTCTCATGCTCTGTTTGGGAACAAAAATAGGGTGAATCTATTTTTAGACAGGGTGTTTAATGCTTGATCCATTTTCTCTGTTTTCAATTTGAATTTATTCTCTGTTTTTTAGTCCAACTATTGACAAATTTGGTGTGATTGGTTTTGCAGTTGCTTTTAGATTGTATGATCATCTGAGACATACATACAGGGTATATATATTGAACCAGAAGAGGCAAGTATTTTCAAAAATATTAATTAATTCATTTCTTTCAATTTTAGTTTCTTTTATTAATTATTGCAATTTTACTTTTTGGAGATTAATTATATTATTTTTTCATGAAGTGAGTAATTGTTTATTTGTGCTATTAACTTCTAGCTTTATCAAGTTATTATATTGTTCTTTGGTTGCAATTTTTTATTTTTATTTTATTTGTTTGAATACTCTTGTGCAACTTTAAGTTTAGACTCTTTAGTTAAATTAAGCTTTTTCTAGTTTCTATGATATGTTACATTTGTGTCATACGATCTTATGTGATATATAGATTAAAAGTAAAAAAATGACAGAATCATCAGAACAAGTAGAACAAGTTCAAATTGAAGATATTGAGACTAATGATGAGGTTGAGATAGATGAGGTGGTAAGTTTGGATACAAAGGAAAAAGGAAAAAAACGTTTGAAAAAGAGAGCTAAAATTTGGGATTATTTTAAGGATCTTCCAATTGGACCTAACAAAGAGGAGAAAGCAGCATGTATTTATTGTGGTGTTGCATTTAGATCTGAGTCATTTTATGGGACTGGCAATTTTACTCGTCATTATGCAAAGTGTCCTAAGAGAGATAATCGTGATGTTGGTCAGATGATTATCGATAAAACTAAGGAAGGGTTTACAATTCGTTCCACTAAATACAATCCAGAAATATTCAGGAACTTGATTGCTCGGGCAATTATAATGCATGACTTACCTTTCCAATTTGTTGAATATGAATGTATTAGAGATTGTTTTCAGCATCTTCATCCCGATGTTAAGTTAATTTCTAGGAATACCGCTAAGGCTGATGTTCTTAATATGTACTTGAATGAAAAATCAAAGATTAGATCTATGTTAGATGCATGCCCTGGAAGAATTTGTCTGACCTCTGATTGTTGGTCTTCTTTAACCTATGATGGTTATATTTCCCTCACATGTCATTTCATTGATAATGAGTGGAAATTACAAAAAAGAGTGTTGAATTTCTCTTTTATGCTACCTCCACACGATGCCCCATCTTTATGTAATAAAATTCATTCTATGTTGCGTGAGTGGGGAATTGATAAGAAAACTTTTTCAATGACATTGGACAATGCTTCTGCTAATATTAAGTTTGTTCCATTATTGGTCAATAACTTGAGTTTGTGTGGATCTCTTGTTTGCAATGGTGAATTCTATCACATTCGATGTTGTGCACACATCATAAATTTAATTGTTCAAGATGGTCTCAAAGATGTTGATAATGCAGTTTGTAAGGTTCGTGATAGTATCAAATATATGAGAGGGTCACAAATGAGAAAGGAGAAGTTTAAAGAATCAGTAAAATTGACAAATTTGGATTCCACTAAAGGATTGAAGTTAGATGTTGGAGCTAGGTGGAATTCGACCTATCTCATGCTTGAAAGTGCTTTATACTATCGTCGAGCATTTCAACAATTATCTATGATTGATTCTTCTTATGTAAATTGTCCTACGACGTCTGAGTGGGAAAAGGTGGATAGCATTTGTAGGTTTTTGTCATTGTTTTATGAGATCACGCTCCAATTTTCTGGAACAAGGTATCTTACTGCAAATTTGTATTTTACTTCTGTTAGTTCATGTTATTTTTCTTTAAAGAAAAAAGTGCAGAGTGATGATGAGTTTCTTAAAGATATGGCAAGTAGGATGCTTACAAAGTTTGAGAAATATTGGACTGATTTTAGCATAATATTGTCCATAGCTTTGATTTTGGACCCAAGATACAAATTGAAATTCATTGAATTCACTTACAAAAGGATCTATGGTCAATCAACTTCTGAATATCAGATTTCTTTAAGAAATATCAAGAATAAATTGAATGAGATTTATAAAGAATACGCTCAAGATGTTTCTTCTCAAAATGTGTCAACATCTAGATCAACAGTAATATTTAGGGACAGCGGTGATGATAGAGCAATAAGTCAAAGTCATAGTCATGTTCTTTACAGAAAAGAAGAGGATCTAGTTGAGGTACAATTTATAATAATTTAACTTATTTATTTATTACTAAAAGTTTATTTTATTTATTTATAAATTATAACTTTTGTTTTGTTTTTTACTTTTAGAGTTTCAATTCTTGTGGTGACGACACTGCAGAAAAAAGTCAATTAGAGGCTTATTTAAAAGAACCTCTAGTGAAGCAACCGAAAGAAAATGATAATTTTAACATCCTTGAATATTGGAAAGGAAACAATATTCGTTTTTCTTTTGTGGCTGCTATGGCTCGTGATATCCTAGCCATTCCAGTTTCAACAGTTGCTTCAGAATCTGCATTTAGTGTTGGTGGGAGAGTTTTAGATCAATTTCGCACTTCACTTTTGCCTACCACGGTTGAGGCATTAGTTTGTACCAGAGACTGGTTTTATGGTGATAAAGGTATTGTACAATTTTTTTTAACATTTACATTTTTTGCAATAATTTCATTTTCTCTACTTTTTTTTTTATAGATAATAAACCAAGTTTGGATGAGTTAGTACAAGATGTTATAAGCGAAATTGTAAATGAAGCTCCTTCTCAAAGTTCAAATACTTAAAAGGTAATGATTACTTTTATATTTAAATTTTACTTTTATAATTACATGTGTGTTCACCTCTTATCTGACATGAGTTATTCTTCTACTTAATATAGTTAGAGAGGGAGAACTCAGAAATGTGACTATGGTACATGCAGCTGGGGTCAAGCTTCTTTTATTTGTACCATTTTTCATTTTGAAACCTTATTTATGTATTTTGTGATTTATGTGTAATTCAACCACTCAAAAATGTGAACAAGTAGAATATTTTAGAACATATTGATGTATTATCTTTGTTAGGTGTATTGTAATTTTATGTGGATCATGTTTAATAGTGTGAACTATTATTTTTGGAATGTTTTGTCTGTTTTTTACATTTTCAAATTTTTAATTTGGATGCTGGCATGCTACTATTAAGAGATTTACAGAGGATCCAGAGTTGTGATGGCACCAGGTAATTAAAATTTTGGTTTTTAAGTAAGAACTAAGCTGTGAATGTCACTCGCTCCGGTGGGAAAGTTTGCCTCATTGGACTGACGCTGAGTGAAATGAATGTTCCTCTAACTCCGGCTGCGGCAAGGTAAATTATTAGACTGATTAGAAACTAACAACATAAATCAGAGAAAAAAATAACTATATTATATATCATATATGCAGTCACTCATATGTAGTGGGATTTGTAATACAGGGAGGTGGATATAATAAGCATACTTAGATACTGGTGCATTGTTGCATGAATGATGAATCTACCAAATGCTTTCAGCCTTACAAAAAGTAATCATGTAATCTGTTTCCTATTTCCTCTCCCAGTGTTTACATATTTTCCTTCTTAATACTACAATTTACTGGTAATAAACCAATTACTTCCTTTGTATTAGAATCTGTTTTAACAATGGTAATATTATAAGAAATTCAGGATAAGATCAGAGACTGTAAAATATTGCATAATTTTGTACATTGTTAGTATCTGATGCTATGACTTATGACTCTTGCAGATGCATATAAGATTGATGTAGTACCTGGAGTGACCTACTTGTTAAGGCTAACATGGAGGCCTAAATGTACAGGGCTTCTTTTCTTTGCAATAGCTAATCACAAATTAACAATTGTAGAAGCCGATGCAGAGTACACAAAACCATTCACAACAAACAGAGTGATGCTCTCACCTGGCCAAACAATGAATGTTCTTGTCACCGCCGATCAGCCAATAGGAGTATAGGACGATACGCCATGGCATTCATATCCAAAAGCTATGCAATACCAACTTTTTGTTTATAATACTAGCTTAGCTTCTCTTAGCGATTGTATTTTTACTTGCGTGATTAAGAACCTATTTTTATGTTTCTAGTGTAATAATTCAATTTAGTATTCATGTTGGAGATGTGGAAAATCTACGAGGGTCAGGAAGTATCCTGATTGATGGGGTTTCAGATTATCTATAGCAGGTTTAATAATTAATATCAGCAGTTTCGGGTTATCCAATTTAAAATTCAGGTCATGTTCGGGTTATATAATTTGAAATTCAGTTCGTGTTTCGGGTCCGTGTTTCGGGTCCACCCGAACCCGAAACAAAATTCAGGTCGTGTTCGTGTTGTTCGTGTACGGGTTCGGGTTTGCAAAACGTAACCTGTTTTAAATTCGGGTCGTGTTCGGGTTAAGCATGTTCGTGTCGGGTTAAAAACGAGTTGACCCGAACACGACCCGAACGACACGAACTGCCACCCCTACCAATGAGCACTAAATTTTAACATCATGTAAATTAGAGCAACACGGATAAAAAATAGAGCAATGATATATGTCACAAACTTATGACACATCTTAACTCACATAGTCACATGGCATGATTAGCTAAAGATTTAAGTAATTTTTACATAAAACCAATTATATGATAGAAAAATAATATGATTACATATAATTTTGTATTTAAATTAATAATATTATAATATATAATAAAATTATTTTAAAAAATAAAATTATTTATTTATTTTATAAAATAATTTTATTATATATTATAATATAATTAATATAAATATAAAATAAGTATAAAATTATATATTGTTTATATTTCTCTAAACTTATGGCAATGAGTATTTTCCTAATAAATATGGAGCAATGCCACAATACAAATTTTTATTTTTATTTTTATAAATAAAATATTTCATTTAAATATATGAAATAAGAGTAAAATAAAAATTAAAGAATAGATTTTCAAATATTACAGAGTTTTAATTAAGAAATAAGACTGACTATCATCTGTACTATTTTATCTATAAAAAAATATTTTTATCCTCTTTGTATATTTTTATTTTTATATTTGACTGAATTAATTAACACAAAGCTTCTTCGTTTTTTACCCTTCCTCTCCACGGTAAAAATTCTAGACACGACCATTTGATTTTTTACGGAACCCACTCTTTTAATATTTATTTACCACTCTCACTCACGTCAACTGCTAGGGTGGTATAATGAGTTTCATAACTCAAAGTGGCATTTAGTATTATTCAAATATGTAAAATAGGTTAATTATTATTAATTTCGTAAAAGTTTTAATTAATTAAAAAATATTATTCAATTTAATTCAAAATTCGTATTAAAATGTTGTAGTTGATAAATTATGATAATTTAGATTATCAAAATATAAAGTTATGGTATTTCAAACGTAAATTATAAATAAAAATCAATTACTTATTATGAGAGAGGGTTGATTTCGAATCACTCTATATATGGGTGTGGGACCGTGTGGGTGTATAATTTTCATTTATGAAAAAGTCTCGCTGTAGAAAACAAGTAACAAACGTGAAAGGCGTGTGTTTCAAATGATCAGTGGGTACTATTGACTAGTGCGTATCAATGCAGCAGCAGATGGAAGAAAAGGGGTAATAGTACAAGACAACAAGAAGAAAGCCAATTCTCTGAGATTTGGGTTCGGGACAAATCAGAATTGCCTGATTTTGGAAATCTATCGGTTGGTCTCTTGCTTTATTTGTTGCACATAAGCTTATTACATTTACAGTCGTTATAAGTTTTCTGAATTACAAAGATAATGTTAGAGGTTATCCATATCATGATTAGAGCATTCTGGTATTATCAAAAAACCAAGTTATTATCTAATACACAAAATTATTCAAGAGTTTGGCTATAATCTTGTTTCCGTACTTTGTCTTTGCAGCTGATTATTAAGCTTCAACTTGTTCTCTATTTTACCCAAATTTCCGTTTATGGGTTTGCACGTGCTTCGATTACTTATCTACTAGATATAAGGTATTGATGATTTATAATAATAAATAAAAAAATTTATTTATAAGCTCTTTTAATCTGTCTTCATCGCCTTGTGAAATGTGAAAATCTCCATGATTACTTGAAATTGATGATTCATGAAAAATTTGATTCAATCATATATTCTTTACTGCTGCAGAGCACGCCTTTGTCCTTTTATGCTCTATTATGTTTGCAATGTCTTTAATCCTAATGTAATATTGAAATAAATTTTTATTGCAAATTTGCACACAAAAACTCGTATTTGTATATACTCTTGTACTGGAGCAATTTGCCATAACAATAAAAACTGGTTTAGACACTACTATAGGGCTCCAGCTAAAACCCAATGCTGTACTCACACTCACAAATCACAATTATGAACAATGTGAGCTTAACAAATACAATGAAGATTCCTATACTGTAGAACTGCTTCATTTACACATTGTTAATTAAACTGCTAATGGTGTGAATGGTTGGAAATATGACTATCTTACATATGAATACTGCATAAAACACATTGTTTTGAATCAACATAAATCATGGTCAGACTGGACTCTGTTGCTTGATGGCTTGCCAATCTGTAAACAATTAATTGGTGGGACGGTAGGAGTTCTTAATTCTCCAAAAGTCTGCCAGCAAAAGGGATCATATAAATGATAATTTTCTTGCAGTGGTTTCAGTTGAATGGCAGTTAGTGTCACATCTTGACATGGTAGGTTATCGCTACAGGCAAAGTGAACTGGTTTTACAGTGTATGTCCCTCTTATTCTCTCGTAGTTGATACCTGACAAAGATACTGCTGATGTTTGATTCTTGCATTTGCTTTTGTCACAATAGAACTGGTCAATTACAATTGGAAGTTGAACTTCAGAAACTTGAATGTTTGAGAATAGCACCCCCTGCACAGAGCCTGATCCACCCTGCAGATTCACAATTGATGTTACCATAAACGATTCCCATGCATTTATGATGAAGTTCCAAATAATACTAATAATGAAACTAATTAAGGCTTTAAAATTTGGTGGTCACTTGTATTGTTATTTGGTTATTCAAGTATTTGTGACTACTAAGGTGCCACTTGGACTTGAATTTTCTTTAATCTTATGATGTCTGTTTGACCACATGCTGGTTGAGAGTCTTGCTCGGTTATAATAACTGGTTAATTTTGCAGAAGTATGGTGTTGGAAAGTAAGGCTATTATACCTGCCACGTCTTGATTCTGACACCGGTCATTGTGTTGTGCAGCTTGACATCTCGAACAGTAACATTCGAGACACATGCTTTAGTGTTGTACTTCCCTAGACTTCCAATGCTGATTCCATGTCCTGGGCCGCAGTTCACATTGTGGATGTATACATTTGAACAACCAGTTTGTATTGAAACACAGTCATCTCCTGCACAAATTATTGGATCCCAAAGAGCTAAAAGTTAAATCACATTTTTTACATATTTCATATTTATTATCTATGTCACTCTACATTGCTTGATGTTAAAATTTAGTGCTCATTAGTCCTTACCATGTTCAACTACTACTATTAATCAGGAGTCTTTAGCTTCTATAGAAACTTGGTGATATGATTTGCTATTCATGACAACTAGATCTGTTTCATGTTCATTATCTAGTTGTACTTTTTACTATTTTTCTTTTTATGTGTTGGCCACTATCTTCCCTGTTTATAAAAAAAAGAGTTAAGCTGTCAACAATTTGTTTTGAGAGTCCATCACAATTTATGTTCAAGGAATGAGCAAGACTAAAATAGCAAAGATTATTATGCTCTTGCATTTTGCATCATTTTATGCACTTATATTACAGATTGGATGTAGAAGTTCTAGTGCCTAAGACGGAAAAAATTTGAGTAAGACTGAACTAGTGAATGCATGTGGGGTTGAAAACCTAATCCTTTATTTGATGGCCCCACTGATGATTTGGGGTATAAAATGCACCTTAAACTCAGGAGCAATGCTATTCATCACGGATTTATGATGATCACAAACAGTGTGGCAGAATTTTATTAGTTAAAAATTAGTGGGCTAAGTTGCACCATTGAATAACTTTCTGCCATATTATTTGTGAACCATCACAAACTTGTGATAGAGAGACTTTCCCTAAACTCAGTTGCCAAATGCTTGAATATGTAGATTACTTATGACATATGTCAAGTTATAATTGGTTAGAAGCTTCCAATGAGGAAGAATAAGCGAAAGGTTGGATAAGATTGTGTCTTAGGCCTTTAACTTCTGGGTTCCCCATCCCAGGTTCACTACTATGTTTTTTTTTTCCCTTCCTGATTCATTGTAGCTTAGACAAATGCATTCACGAAGTTCACAAGCTCTGATGCTTTTTAGCCAGTACCCTAAAGTCTTAAAGGTTCAGCTCCTGTTAGTCAAAATATGGACCCCCAAACAATACCCATGTACCACACAGGCCGTATGACTTTGATTGCTAAATGACATAAATGTCTATTAATTGTAATTACCACAAGCGACATTGTTGCTGTGTATTAACACGTCTTTGGAATTATGTAGGTGAATGCCATCTGTATTGGGACTGTCACCAGGCGATGAGATGCTCATATCATGGACCAATACTCCAATGCAATTGTCAAAGTTGAGGTGGAACAGAGCACTATTCTGAATTTTTATGCCTGTGACTGTCACATTAAAACTCCCATAAAAACTCAAAGCCTGTGAAAAGAAAAATGCAAAATCATTTTATTGGTATACGTGATCGTTGAGTAACTAGTTTGGAAGTACTTTCTGAGTGGTCCTTACAGTTGGTTTCAGCAATGGCATTTTCCCGCTGAGCTTGCCTCTTATCTACCACAGACAATTTCAAGATGAACATGATCAGTTTGGCAGGTAATCAATAAAGAAACTAAATGCAATGGAAGATAGAAAGGTACGGAGATTGTTACTGGCATTGGTGGGTTTTGTTGTACTGTGCTGTTTAATGGGACAATGAGTTTCACGTCGTCATCTATCGGATCATCATATGGAGATACTTGCTGCCACCAGACTGAGCCTCTTCCATCAATTATTCCTTTGCCCTGAATTGTAATGCCTTTTAGTTTTGTGAATTCTAGCCATTGAAACAGACCTTTGCCCCATGCTTTGAAGTCAGTTGGAGCTATGATTGTCCCATCCAGCTGAGAGGAAAGGAAAAAAAAAAAATCATCCTTGATCAGCATTTTTTAGGGTCTGAAGCTCAAGGCCTTGATCAACATTTATTTAATGTTGAATTTGTAAATGGGTGTTCGTATTCATAGTGACTAGTGACTTGGACCTAAATTACAGAACATTTTTTCGTCGTGAGCAACAACTGATGTGACAGATTACTGTTGGTTAAAACAGTTGGACCTATCTTTTCTTAACATATAATAACCTGCCACATCAAGTGTTAGACAACAACTTATGCAATACTTGCTATATTTGGATTGGTAACGTTAGCAAAAGAAAATACCCAAATAAATACATTTGGGTTGGGATGCATAAACACAAAGTAGGTGCCCTTTCCCTAAAGCTGCACAAAAGAGGGTGTAAATATTGCTTGATAGCAAGACCTTTTGAATTGACAGCTGTTTAATTTGATGGAAAGTACTGCCTTTTCTTTTGAAAATTTGTTGCTATTTATTTAGAGTAGTGTTATATGTTGAGTATACATCAAGTTATATGTCAAATATTGATTGAATGTAAAATTAAAAATATAAAATGAAGAAGTAATTGTAGTACCTCTTATTAATAGTGAGTTGATTAGATTGTACTATGTAGATTTATGTATGCATCATAATAAAAAAAAATATTTTTGATTTGTTTATATTTTTTAGCAAACAAGCTAAATAATTTACCTGAAATACGATGTTTGCAGCACAATATGGGCCGGAAAATGAAATGGGCCCTACAAGAAATTGAGATCCTACTGGGACAACAAGAGTTGATGCCTCGACCTTACATGCAGCGGTCCATGCAGCTTGAAAAGCCTGCATCACACCACAGCAAAATACTTCCTCAGGTCAGGTACTATAAAGTAGCTGATTCGTAGTAATGCAGTTTTTGTCATTGTTTATAGAACATGCATACAATTTTTTTTTGCAATCTGTGACCCAACTGCCGTAACTAGAATAACATTTTATCCTGGCCCAACTTTTTGTTTCTTTTTGGCTATTTTATTGTAAACGTGTGATGATAAAGTAATTGTAAAATTAGGAAGGAAATTAGATTGTAACATATGTATTAAGTTGCGATAAAAAGCATTATTCTTTGTTTTATGTCTAAATAGTGTGCTACTTAGACTGCATTACCTTTGAAGGCAAGTCAACTGTTCCAGTTCCACTCGTTGTGGAGTTTAAATTCCACATCGCGAGGTTGGTTTAGTCTGGGGGTGGATTTAGCGAGTATTTTAGAAATTTTCTCTTGACATTTATCATGAGAAAACAGATTTTCTTCCAAGAAAAAGAACGGTCTCATCTTGTTACTAATGTGTTTCTAATTTGTGAACCGTGGCAGCAACTATGATAAATAGGTCAAGTTCAAAACTTCAAATAAATAAATTTAGATTTCTTCTCATTTGAAAAATTAATTAATTTTTTTTTAATGAGAGAATAAAGATTCAATACTGTAAAACCAATGAACCCAATTTTTTTCCGCTCATAAATGAACCCAATCTTGACTAAGTGAGTGGGAGTTTAACTATGTGCTTCTGTGAGGTATTGTAGTTAATTATCCCAAATTAAAAATGTTAGGAGATGGTTATTTATGTTTTTTTTTTAGTCTTTAACACTTCTCCTCACTTGATTTTTTTTAACACTCTCTTGAAATAATGAACTTTTATTTGTGAATTAAGTAGACAATTATGATGAGATCAAAAAGGCCAATTATCAAGTGGAGATTGACAAAAAGTTAGACTAAATTTTATCAAATGAATAGACAAAAAGGCCAATTATCAAGTGGAGATTGACAAAAAGTTAGATTGAAGTGAAAGAAAGATAAATTATTTAATATTTAGTGAAACTTTGGTGTTTATGAGGTTTGAATTCAGTATTTTACACTTTAATATTATGTTAGGAGTGTTAGCTATAAATTATCTTATAAACTTAAATGAATAGAAAGTGCACTAACTATATATGTTATTTAATTCTTAACAATAATAATAAAGATAATGCTTAGTAACTGTTGACAATAACATTAGCCATCTTTTCTCAAATATAACATGAAGATATCAACTAAAGATTAAATTGTCTTTTGTCTTGAGTCTTGACTTATTACGGGTAGAAATTTGTGTGGCGTCAATTGTGATTGAGACAGGCAACATTAATAAAATATGTTTTAAAATTTTACAGATTTTGCTAAGCCGACAATGAATATCTACAAAAGAAAAAGAAATATGATTTCAGTGTTCAGAACAGTTATACCAGAATTTATGTAATTTATGTGAAACAGAGACAGCCTACCTAATATGCTTCAAACTTTTCGTAATCGTTTGTACTTTAGTAATACATGCTTACTAGCCATCTCTAATTTCATTCAAAGAAAAATTCTATGTCACATTATAAAGTATGACAACATTTTATATCCTAACTTTACATCGAGATTCGAGTATAATACTCATCATCAATTGATACATATTAACCTACTCTCATTAGAATCATAATCGAAATTCACCTGGCAATATTTGATAAAAAAACATATCTTTCATTATAAATTCTTCAACATGAATTATCATTTCTCAAGCAACAACAAATTTAAGAAATACTGTTGAGCACAAACCTTAGTGTCATCTGTGGTTCCATCCCCCTTGGCACCAAAATTGAGCACATTGAAGCTGACAGAGTGCCCACGTTTTGGTGGATTTGCTGGGGTGTCTTCTTTAGGCTTTGGATTATGAGGTGGTAATGGTGGTGGTTTTACTTTATTATGTGGTGGCACTTTTGCTTTTGGTGAACTGCTGTTCTTGTGTTTACTATGATTTTTCCCTTTTTTCTTTTGAGAAGAAGCAGAGGCAACTCTGTTTTCCCTCCAGTGCCTGCTTCCAGCAATGCAGCTTTCAAAAGTAGATGACCAGACTATAAATGCTATGAGAAACATCAATGTAAGGCCTCTGAGAGTTAATCCACTCATTTTAGTGCAATGTGGGTGGTAGAGAGAGAAGAGACGGTTGAGAGGGAGGAGGGAGAGATAGAGACAGAGAGATGGAAGTGTTATAGTCTTTACATATAGCCAAAAGAACTAGTTATTGGGTTTAAATAAGGAGAGAACTCCAAAGAAAAATAAAAAACAGTGCATAGATTCTCTTAATTAAATCATGTCTACATTATTGATAAGAAAATCCTTTGATTTTGTGATATATATTATTAATGATATGACATAATTTGAATTACAAATTATAATTGGTCTACTGTATTTCTTCAAATTTTGATTATTTTTTTCTTCCCCTTTTTCTAAATATTCTAGTTGTGTTTGTTACAGATTTTTTATAATATAAGTGCTTCCATTGAAAATAATAGGTACTTATGTTCATTCTATTTTCTTATTAAATCCTGCTAATTTTTTTTTTTCTTATAAGTAAAAAAAAATTGCAATAATTGATTGAATGTAAAGTTTGATAGTGAGATTAATAAATAATTGTGAGTTTATTAATCAATTAAATTGTATCATGTAAATTGATATATGCGTGGATGAAAATATTTTTTTATCAATTTGGTTGGAATTTGCATGGGTCATATAACTGGAACCATCTATTGACTTGTGTCAATATGTTATTGCATGTGACTTACCCAATTGCTTAGGCGAAAACGTAGATAGTGAACAAACGATCGCATGCAAAATATACGTATAGATAGTGTAATTTGAAAAATACGAAGACTAAGTTTTAAATTAAATTTCATTTAGATTAATTGATGCTTCGATAAAATCATATTAATAATCCAAAACAATGATTAGATTGGTAGAGATACAAAAGCCAAAAATAGACACGTGAGTTGGTGACGCTGGAGTGTGAAGGGCCAAGGCTGGCACTGATTATAGCAGCACTAGGTACTTTATGTGGGTCACATGCAACGTTCACGGGCTGCTACTATTTTGTACTTTGTCTTCTTGACTCGCACCCAAGGCTACATATACATCATCATCAATCCATAAATCTTTTTTATTTTGATGTAATTAGTTATTGAGAAACCACTATAGCCCACGGTTTTGCCTAAAAGAATGACAACATAGTACATGGATGTCCTAGCGTACAACTTATAATAGTATGTTACAAATATTTAGGAAAAAATCTCAATAAAAATCCAAAAAATTTCATTAAGCTTAAGTTAAAAATATCACACTTTATTAGTTAAAAACTTTTTTCCAAAGATTACCACAAAATAATAAATAGGGTCCCTTTTCTCGATCCTTTCTAATAACATTGACATGTTTACTGGTTATAATTATTGATGTTAAGTCTTACATTCTAACCTAAAATAAATAATATTATGAATAATTTTTTTTAACTATATATATATTTTTTTTTAATATAGAATTTATTCGCATATCTAATAAATCAAGTCCCAGTACTAATAACTAATACAATTTATTAGGCTTAAAATTCTAACCCGTTAACCTAAATATATATTTAATTATTATTTTTTATATTTTTTTAATGTAAAATTTGTTTGTTAATTGATTGCTGACGGGTAGTCGACCAAGTTTAATGAGTTTTGGCCAATGTTAACCAATGTTGGTCGGCAGTTCATCAAAGATTAATTGGTTGTCGGCAATTAGAGATGAAAGCCAGTGCACGTGTTTTACATCTCAATTGAAGTAGTTTTCGTCTAGAAAAATTGTGTTATTTTCGGGAAAAATAATGTTTTTTTATAAATATTTATTTATTATTTTTGTCCTTGCCTCAAATATTTATCGAATATCTTTGTCTTACTTTCTAGTCACGTGTTTAACGTCTGTTTACGATATTGGCTTCTAGACACAAAATTAAAGGTAAGAAAAATAGGAGGCTTTAAAAAATTTAAAGATAAAATATTACTTTTGATTTGATTCAAATAATAAAGGATGAGTTTTGCTGCCAGAAATAATCCTGATTGTTTAAGACCACCAATATTTACTTGATGATGTTCAAATCAGATAGCTTTGTATATAATGTACTGCAGTGAAATTGGCTGGTCTCGTCTCTAATCTAAGCGTTTGTAATCGTCTATTTTGTATTTCCCGATGTAAAAGTAAAAATAAATAAAGAAATTGAGATATTTAACTAAAATAAGACGCTTTATAAAAACGTGTAATTGTTTTTTTTTTCCTTCTCAAAATAATACAAGTTAAATATATAATATATACAGTTTAAAGTAAGTTTAATTAACAAAGTTTAAAGTAACTTTATCTATTCATATTTATGTATGAAAAGCTAAACTCACAAGATAAACTTTAATAAAAGAACACGTTCGATTGCTTAATTTAAAAAAAAAAAAAAAAAAACTAAAGATTGTTTTCAAAACATAACTTAAAAATCTTTCTATAATTTTTTAAAAATAAAGTGTTTGGCAGTATTTTAAAAAAACTATTTTTAAAAACAAAAATTATGATTGCATTGTTTTTTTTTTTTTTTTTAAAACAAAAAAAAGCTCCTCGGAGAGAGTCGGGGTAACGTCTGTTATGCTTCATTTACTCGAATAAATGCCTTGTTTTGAAAATACTAATAGTGACTAGCACCTTAGGCTGTCGTCAAATAAGTATTTATACACAATTACAACTATTTTATCTCTCGAACCTATGACCTAATGCATGTAATTTAGTGTCATTACTCATTAGATTACTCACTACCGGTAATTGCATTATTATTTGACCAAAATTATTTTAATAATTTTACGCATACTTTGTAATATAAATTTAATATTTTTATAATAATTTAAACATTCTAATTAAATTTAAACTTTATATAATAATAGAATTGAAATGGAATGAAACACAAATTAGAAACAACTGATGTCAAATTCAGTACAATTAATATTCAATTCTAAAAAAAAACTATCTAGTTAGGAGCATAATTTTCTCACATTGATAAAATAAACAATCTTAATAATTTATTCACATTTAAAAAAAAAAAAAAAAAGATCTAAATTGTTTTGCGTCATGTTTTATTTATTTTTTAAAATAATTATGTGATTATATCAATATCGCATCTATCACTCATACCCAAGTCTGTTGTAATATCATTTCAACACAAAAATGTTTTATCACAATTTATTATATATATTTATCTATAATATAATTTAATTAATTTATATTAATAAATAATTTTATTATTATATATTATTAACTTTATGTAATTAATTCACCTTACGATTAGAGCTCCAAATATGACAATTATTAAAGTTAATGTTAAAACCAAGTAACAAAAGCAAAAATGCTGCTAATGGTTCAAGAAAAAACGCTTGCACATAAGTGATGATATTAAAACAATTATTTTTTTTAAATGTTAAATAAATATATATAAATTGTTAATTATATACTTACAAATAATTAAATTTTAATATTATTATTATTAAATAAAATTATTATTAATAAAATAATAATAATTTAGATCAATATTGATACTTTATATAATATAATATCATATTATTGTATAATTAAGAGACAAAGGAACATGAGGATGAGGATAAAAGGTTAAAAGAAGACAAATTATTAGAGGGAAGAAAAGAAAAACAAAAACAAAAACAAAAAGCGGCAAAAGTAGCATAATTTAGAGAAATTCTTAGCATACAATTATTATATATGATATGTAGTAAAATGATTAAATTTTAATTATTTATTTATTTTTTAAAATAAATATTAAATATATAAATAATATTAATAATTTAAATTTATAAAAAATATACGATATATTATATACAATATTTAAAGTTACGTTTCAAAACACATTCTTCATTTTAATTTGAAAAAAGTAAAAACAACGTCAACTTGTTCTTAGTTGTTTGTTTTTAAGATCATATTATTTTTAAAAACAGTTTTTTTTTTTCTTTAAGCATAAAAAATAGTTTTTAAATCACTTGGCCATGCTCCGTTAATCTATTTTCAAGTTACAGACTCACTCTGAAGGTTATGACGTCACATGACATGTCTAAATAGCGTCTCTGTCAATTTTTCTTTTTCCTTTTTTACAAAAATATATTTTATAAAAACTTGATGTAATATAACTTCATAATATAATTTAAATAAAATTTATTAATAAATAATTTCAGAATGAATTCATAACTATACATCTTTAATTTAATTGTAAGATGTGTTTATTAATAAGGAAATAAAATGAGTGAAAACATAGTCATTCTTATTTCCACTTTTGCCTTTTGTAAACATAGAAAAAAGGGAATAACTACTCCATGATTCTCATTGATTGATTTTCTGCATTAACCTTTAGTATTATTTCTATTTTTTAAATTTATAATGTATAATTTTATAATTATCCTTACTTTAAATCTTTTTTTTTTTTTTGTTATTCATCATCACTTTTAAGAAATATATTTAAGTAAATTCATATTTTTATTTCGATTTATTATAATTTTTAGTAAATACATAAAAATGAAATTATTTTATTTTTCCTCTTCATTCCAATTAATTTTTATTTCGATTATAGATTAATTTTTATTATGAATTAATAAATACTTTCTTACATTTAATTAAAATATAATATGTCATTTGATATATATAATATTATTTTTTAAATAATTAAATAATATTATTTAAATAAGTAATGATATATACAGTTATTTAAGTATAAAATTATTATTAATCAATGCATTTATTAAGAAAAGAAAAAAGTATGAAACATACTCTAATAATACAAATTCCACTATACGTATTTTTTGACCAAATAACTATTTTATTAAGGAATAATAAATAATATTTTCCTTATAATGTGGTCATGAAGCTGGGAAAAAAGTCGTTGTTGGGAAGCGGAGCACTCCTTATTTTCATCATTAAAGGTTTTAATTATGAGTCTTGACCTCTACAGCATAAAAATTCTATTGCTGTTAAATAAAATGCAAAAGTTTTTTTTTTTTTAATAAAGGACATTTCCGGAATTCTGAAAAAGAAAAAACAGGCTGTAAAACAAATTTTACAATTCATCTGATTTTATTTTTAATATCAGTAAAAGTGAAATATAAGTTCATTTTTTTTTTTAATAGTAAAAAATATATATTTATTTACATTATAAAAAAATTGAACATATATTTTTTTTCAGATTAAAATTTTACGTAAGATTATACTTTACGATTAAACTTTTTTTTAATCATGTATTCTCCTCCCGTCCTCCATGCCAATGAACATCCACGGACTCACACATAGCATTCGTTTCAAAAAAATCAATAAACAATTTGTCTTAACCCACTCTGATTGACGTTGGTTTTTCCTTTCAAATTTGCATTTGTAAATGATGAGGTTCTCCTTTCTCTCTATGTGTCAGAAATTTAATCAAACACCAGCTCGGTTAATTCAACTCAATTCTGAACTCCCTCTCCTTCACTAGTCACGTGCAATATCATCTCAATAAATAATTACTTATAAACAATGCAAACAGAATCGGAACTTGGAACCCAAACCAGAAATAGAGTCTAATGTCAGACAAAGTATACCAATTAATTTTCCCTCTTTCAGACATTGTACCAAACACTTGTTGGGCACCTTCAACCCAGCTCCCTCTTTTTGACAACTAACGAGCAATAATATTGCAGAAAGTAGTCACTTGAGAAAAAAACCAACCCAACTTCAATTTCATTTCGAAAAATATCAGCTTAGGAACTTGATATCAGGAATCAAACATAGCACAGCAGAGAAAAATATAAATAAATTTGTTTTAACGCCTCTTTTTTAAAAATTTCGGAAATGCTCCCATTATATGGCCATGCAAACCTTTGTGATATATATATTGTAGGAACAAAATACGTAAATAATAGATTGGAACGAGGTTACTAAATTACTGAAATAACTGCTTGGGTTGAGTCGCGGATTAGGTCGCTCCCTTTAAGACGTTTCGCGGCTCTGCCCAAAATTGTGCAAGCAAACACAGCCTCGTCGTCCCCAGGATAAAACAGCCTAGCAAAATTCTGTCTTGGAGCTACACTGCACTGATGAACTCCGGAATGCTACACCTTTCTAAAATATATATTTGTTGCTCGGAAACTAAAAATAATATCAACTTGTATAATAGAAGGTATTTATGGCTTTATGGTTTTTCTTTTCTAGTGCTCAATAGTTAGAGCGAGAGAGAGAAAATGAGAGAGAGAGTTGGGAGCTGATGAATGGTGTGTTTTGGAATGAAAGCTACGCTCTCTATTTATAGGCTGAGGGTGGTCACAAAAAACGGAGCCAAAAAAGGTCGTGGAGAATGTGTAACGTTCAGAAATGGTCGTTCCGTAACGGAACAAAACGGTCACGACTTGGGGGTAACAGATTCCGTGAGACTCGGTCTCAACGGAACTGAACGTTAAAATGCCACCTCACCTCACACACACGCACACGGCTCGGCCGGGCCGGCCGGCGGCGGCGCACGCGTGTGTGGTGGACCCACAATTGCCTGAGTCATCTCCCTTCCACAAAATTGGGTGCCCCCTTGGGGCCCAATCCCACTAGCATATTCTTTTCTATATATATGCTTCTAAGGAGAAATAAAAAGGCAATGTGGGACTTAAGGTTTTTTTAGTTTTTACACTTTTTTTCTTTTCTTCTTTTTTATTCAAATTCATAATAATAATAATTTCAACATATATATATATATATATATATATATATTTTAAACAATAGGATTTTTATGATCCACTTATTAATAATAATAAAACTTTTATGATCGTTTTGTAAAAATGGCAGCACCTTAACTTCCATTTACCCCTTTTTTTTTTTTTTATTATTATTGTTTTAAATTTCCAATTTGGAGGGCTTTGGGAGGACACGAGAGTCCCATTTATCTAATGTTGTTATTTTATTTTCATTCAATGAATAAACAATTTAATTATTTAACTAATTTTATGTTTAATTTTTTTAATAAAAAAATATATTTTTATTTTTTTAACACCAAAAAAACATATATTCATTTATATTAAGAAAAATGAATATATAATTTTTTTTTAGGTGAGGTTTAAAATAAAACTATGTATATGAAATGAAGTTATGTCAAACAATTAAATAATAATAAAAAAATAACTATAATTAGGAATATAATTATATTAGCTTGATCTTGAGGACAATGAGTCGCATTGTATGTGTATTTTTTTTTATATAGAAAATAAGAGAGAATAGTGTATGAATTGAAAATGAAGTAACGATATATTTGGTGTACTGTATCGTATAGGTTAAATATAGTTGTATTAGACTTAACTATATTAAATTGTATTATAATTATTTTGAACAGTATTTAATAAAAAATTATATAATATAGTCTGATTAAAATGATTATATATATTTTACAAAAATAATTTATATTTAAAATAGTTTTTATTATAAAATTTATTTAAATTAATATTTAACTCATTTTTTATATTTTTATTATATTTGTAAAAATTAAAAAAATATATTATTTTTAATTTAAGATAAAAAAAAAAAGTTAAGACATATAATTTTATAATTAAAAATTCAGACATATTAAATTAATTGTTTAGTACAATTTAAACTTATACTCACTATTCGTATAAATTTTTACATCATTATGTTATTTTTATATTATATGATATAATTTAATTTAACAATTAAATATATAATTATATATAAATTATATAATTAAAATATTTAATATAATAAAATAAATAAATAAGAAAAGTGTAGGAAAAAATGAGAGATAAATAGATAATGAACGGGATGAAAGAATATCGGATTAAGAATTTGACGAATAAAAGAGGAGAAACATCCAGATAACTAGAGAGAAACTAATAATTACAATTTCAGAAACAGACAGATAGATAGATGAATTAATAACTATAACTTTTACTCATCATGGCATGCTTTGAAAGTTCATTCTATTTATAGGAATTTAATAACAAACTACATAATTATTTATTCTAAATAATAATCTAAATTTAAAAATAATTAGAAACGAATACCCTAAAATAATCAGTATCTATTATGTTTTCCATTAAGATAACTATTTTTTATATTATTAAATGAACAACCAATAATAATCTTATGGAGTAACATCTTATCTTACTCTTAGATAACTATTATTTTATATGAAACATTTTTTTTTTTTTGGGTGCAAAAGAAAGAATTCATTAAATGCAGGAAAAAAAAAAACTGACCAAACAACCTCTAACATAACAAGAAACAACACAGACGATCTAAAAACCAAAAATCATTCCCAAACGAATCCAATTATATATTCTCTCCAATGTAAGTATGATATTCAACTATTATATACTCGAGAAGAGCTCAAGCTTATAAAAAAATTGTCTACACTACTAGCAAACTAATTTAATCTAAATAAGGATAACAATCTAAACTTAAAAATAATGGATCCACCAACATCATTACATCAATCAGCAAACACACAAAATAAAAAAAATTACAACACCAATCAAGCCAGAACCCTTACAAACTCATATCTAGAGAAAATCACAAGAAAAAAATAAAAAGAACAAAAAAAAAAAAAAGAAAAAAAAAATTTAATCACCAAGAAGGAGAGGGCTGCAAAATTCTCTTCTATGGCACTCAAATGGCCACTGGCAGATCATCTTCATCATCATCTGTACCAGCATCCTCTATTTTCTCAACAATAACCGACCAAAAACTGAAAAAGTGTAATTCCACTAGAAAATCTAGGGACAAGGCGATTCCAATTAAGGAGATGAAAAGCTTCCCAGAGAAACTACAAGACTACAAAATCGATGAGGTTCACCGGATTAGATGGAAAGCGGCAGCAAAATAAAGTGACGGTTGAATAGAATGTCAGAGGAAGGGGTGGGAGATGAATGAATAAGAGATGATCCTAAGAGTTTTAGATGATCTAAGAGTTTTACGGATAGTTATATAATTGCAACCCTAATCTTCTTCTTCTTTTTATCAAAAAAGAAAAAGATCATTCTTATAAAATTCAGGTAGATAGGACGTGTCTTCATTATTATATGCTAACTACTTTTGAATATAATGAATAAGTGTAATTTTTTTAATGCATAAGTGCTTCATCTTTTCCGTGCAAACCCAACTCCAAACCTTCACATAAAGCAACATTTATCTTTTTACTTTTTTTCAGTTTAAGTATTATATATCATGTATTTTGTCGTTGCACTATTTGCTAAAAGTCAAACAAATATTTTGTTTATGGAAACCAACATAACTAATTAAGTAGAATATTGAATAATGTATAGCGCGAATATATATATATATATTTAGAGCCAAATAATTGTGTCCTCTTTCAAGTTTCATAACTTGGCATTATATCTTTGCTAATGACTTGAGAGTTTAAAAAAGTATATATAGCACTGTATTTCAAGGCAAATGTAGTCAGTGTGCATGGATCATTCTTTTGATGCAATTGTGTTACATATAATCTGAAAATCCATTAGTTTATTCTCAATTCTGTGCACAACTACATGCTCCTGAACTTCATTACGTGCATATATTTAATTTCAATATATATAATTAACAATTAACAATTAACAAGTTGTGATTCAATGACATATAATTTATTTAAACATATTAAAAGTTTAAGTTTGAATTATTTAAGTCAATTTAGTTCTTTAATTTTGCGAAATTAAAGCATTTTATGTATTATGCCGCAATACAATTCAGAAATGCCTATAACAAATGACTATTGTGATATGACACATTCAATTAATAAAAAAAATATGACATTTTTTAGAAAATTGTGTTTTAATGATCTAAACTTAAAATTATTATACTAAATAAACTATAAAAATAAATGAAAACAAGAGTTACACATCTAAAGAATATAACAATCTAAAAAGATTTGTGAGTACTTGAGTTACTTCTCTCATAAAGTTGAAATTTTGGATTTGAACCTTAAAGTACTTATAGAAGCCCTATTAGTCTATTGAGCTTTCAACAATTAATATCAGAGCTAATAATTAAAAGATTGTCAAAAAATGCATGATAGGCCTATGTTAGAACTTACGTCAGGAGATGAATTTTGTTTGATAATTTTGAAAGAGGCAACAAGTGGATCTTTACGCATGGATGACGGATCTAATAAAAAAGAGTGGGCTCAAGTAAACTAAGTAAAAAGTGTATGCACAAAAAACCCAAGTACAATGTGCTAAATTTGTGGGTAAATTTAAAATAACTCTCAACATATTAGAGACATGGCCACCATCCATAGTGGTCTTGGAGTGTGGGCTAAAGAATTGTGTCATAGAATGTGGAATCACTCTTTTGTCACATTGGCAATAACAGGGTGTACCACAAATTGAATTCAAGGAAAAATCATATATGACTCGTTTGAGTGAGAGATTGTAAAGGTAAAGGCAAACAAGAATATGACAATTTAAAAAAAATTATGAGTTACTCATTCTATAAAATTAATACTATGGGTTGAAATTTAACTATACTTATAAAAGGCCTATTGGATTAAAAGTGTCCGTTGGATTAAAACTAATTAAATTATTCTAAAATTTAACAATAATTATGAGAATATCACACTCTAATTTTTTTATGTTTAATAAATTTAACAATAATGTGGTCAATTAATTACGTTAGATTTGTCCTTTTCATATTGAATTGAAAGATTTACATGCGATTTAGTCTAATTTATATTGTCAAGTATATTGAAATTTGTGGCAAGTTGAAAACTTTTCAACATCCAAGTAAAATAGAAATGACGATAGTGTCATGCATCAATGGACTTATACCAATTCGTTAATTTTTTAAGCTTAAACATAGGATAAGACAAAGGTTAAGTACAACTAAAAGTTTTCTACAATAAAACCAAAAAATAAAGTATATATATATATATATATATTACACAATTACGCAATGGTATCAAACTTCTAAACTTGAATTTGGACGCTTCACAAGAAGATTTTGGTACCATAAACTCAATATATTAACTACCACTGCTACACAAATTAAAATAAACAACAACTATAACAACATATATATGTCATATGACAACTACACGTATCATTTATCCTATTTAATTAGTATTTCTATCAAACCAATTATTTATTTAAGGCCCCAACTTATAGTTCAGTGTGAACAATATGACTCTCTCTTGTGGGTTCTGAAAGTTCAGCATTTTGTTTTTTATTTATAGCTATATAGTCTTTGTCATGGGATTTAAGGCAATCTGCTGAAGGATGCAGAACTCCATATCCAGAGCCTTCGGCAGAATGGCAATAAGCTTCAACAGTTCCATCTTTATTATCTAAGTCAATGTCTCTCAGGACTATGTTGGTACATGGAACTGTGTCACTGCAAGCAAATTTAATTGCCATCTCACTCTTTGTAGTCCCGCTTATGTTTCTGTACACAATCTGGCTTATTTTCACTGCTGAAGTCTGAAGATCAATCAAAAACATGTATAACAAAATCAGTTTTTAATTGATCAGGTTATTGGGTTCCATATGAACTGAATAGATTATTGGGTTCGAACCTGATTTTGACAAGTTGTAGGAGAATCACAATAGAATTGGTCAACAATTATGGGGTTAGCAACATCTTCCATTTTCACATTTTGGTAACTTACACCACGAACGTAACCAGAACCTCCCTGTATTATTGCACCCAAAAGAAAGATCAACTTATGAAATTGAGGAGTTTTATGTCATTTTCATTTTTCTTTAATAGTTTTAATTTTTCAATCAACTTTAGAAATAAAGGGATGTAAATTTACTCCATCCGGACCAAACCCCAAATAATCTGGCTCTACCTAAAAATATTTTTTTTATGAGGGTTAATATATATTAAAAAATGTTTAATTATTTTTTCATCTATTAATATTAATTAATAAGTATAAAAATTTAAAATAAATTCTATATTCTAATATAATAATAGAATAATATATATTTTGAAATAAAAAACTCTAATTAATAATTTAAACAATAAAAAAACAACATATTTAATAAAATAATGGTGTATTGTTGTGAAAAAAGATGAGTGCTAAATACATATAAATTTATACTTAAATAAGTACTTAAATTAATAATTATACAATATTTATCGATCAAAAATTTAAAAATTATAATTTTTAGGAATATATACATAACTATTGATATGAGTGTAAATTAAAATATAAATATTTTAAATATTTAATATTTTTAAAGAAAAATATATAACTATAATAATTTTATTTTTTTATAAAAAGAAGATACCATGCAGGAGCAACAGTCAGCAAATAGTAGGTAAGAGCAGTGAACATCGGCAGAAAGAGGAGCGGTGGAAAGTAATATTGGATTTTATGATTAGGGTTTTAATTAATATAATATATTAGATTATATTTAAATTACTAATATTTATTAAAAAAAATTCAAAAAAAATGCCCGAGCTCAAGCCCGATATGGCCCACAACATAAGCCCGTCATTGTCTGGCTTGATCTGATTTGATTTGAAGCCCAAACTATTGGAATAATTTTAAGAATGAATATTTATATTATAAGTTTAGCATGAACTAGATCCAAAATGCAAATTAAATTTAAATTTTGTAAAATATATGTACATTTGAATGTTATTTGTCATTATTTTATTATTTCTTGCTTCATTTAAACTCGAGCATCAATTTAAGCTAATTTAAAATTTAAAAAAGTTAGGCATATACGAATCTACTCAAATATTTTAGGACTGAATTTTGGGCATACATTTAATCTAAAAAATTCGAATTTAGCCTAGCTCCAAAATATATATGATCAGATAATACCCGGTCCAAGTCTATCCCGACTTGAAGCTTGCCCAAGCCCCTTTTGAATTTACATCCCTTAATAAATAATAAATAAATAAATAAAACTACTTTGACATTTTTATAAAAAGAGTTCAAATAATAGAAAAGAGTACCTGCCAAGTCTTAATTCTGAGGCCATTGGTAGTATTCCTGAGGACTGCTGTATCCAATACTACTTTAGTAACCGTGCCTGAGGAGTTGCCCTTACCAAGACTTCCGATACTAAGTTGCAGAATTTTGCACCAAAGTAAATGATATTAATCATGTGAAATTTTACTAAGCTTGTTTTGTAATGTAAATAATAAAGAACCAATTCTATGCCCAATTGGGCCTATTTTGTGTCGCCACCTTTTGCATGAATTTTATAAACCCATGCAAAACATAATTTGCGTGAATTAACCCACGCAAAAACCCTAATTTTTGTAGGGTAACTTTTTGTGACACAAAATCCCTCTGTATTAAAAGCTCATTGAATAGAGAATAAATGAATTTTGACCTAAATGTGATGAATAGGACAGTACCTGATTCCATGTCCTGGTCCACAATATATTCTCTTCATCTTGATGCCTGAGCTTCCATCAACAATTGAAATACAATCATCCCCTGAAAAGTCATATTATTCAAATTATAATTGTTGTTGTTTTTGGATTATTTATGTCCTTTTTATACCTAATCAAGTATAAAATTAAAACGAGATTAGTCAAAGAAGTAATGTAATGTAAAAAAAAAATTGTTGTGTTGAACCTGTTCCAATTTTGCAGTCTTGGAGGAACACATTAGTTGATTTAGTGATATGAATTCCATCAGTATTAGGACTATCTCCTGGAGCTGTCACTTTGACTCCCAAAACTCTAACAGAGTCAGACTTAGATATGATAAAATGCATTTGCTGGCTATTCTGGATAGTTAGGCCTTGTACTTTTATGGCTGAACTTTGATCAATTGTAAAGGCCTGCACCAAAACGTTGAGAATGATGAAGTTATTCATTTTTCAAGAAAAGTCGCACAGAACACCATAATTGGTGTTACTGCAAATGTGTACGCAAATTTATATGTGTTTAGCACTTCTCGAGATAGAGATCCTTACTGTTGGTGCACCTTTGCAAGGCTGTTGTAAGAGAAAGACAAAGAAAAGTAATATTAGTTTTAATCATTCATCAAAATTAACAAACTGAAAGCAATTATAAGACATAAGTTCAATATTATGTTTACATTTGACTTGTTTTTTTTGCAGGATTCCTCCCACCATTTGCTTCCAGAGCCATCAATAACTCCATGCCCTTGAAAAAGGGTTCCATTAAGCTTAGAGAAATCAAGCCATGTCCTTGATAGCTTTAAATCCCAGTTCATTGGTTCATCTGGTGCTACTATTGTTCCATCAATCTGCAAAACCAGTTAAATATAGCTAGCGACCTTAATTAAATAAATAAATTAGGATAAAATTGATTTATTAAGACAATGTACTTGTTCAGCCTCAGTAAAAATATACCTGCACAATTAAGTTAGATGCGCAAGGCCCTTCAAATTTTGTTGCATTAACTAGATAACGTCGTCCTGAAGGCACCAGCAATACTGAATTTGGTTTAGGGCAGGCAATTTCCCATGCTTTTAAGAAAGCCTTACATTGGAGAAGATAATAGGTTAATATTCAGTGGTGTTCATGGTCTAATCCGGTTCAATTTTTAACTAAAAAAAAATAACAAAATTAAACTGTTTATATGACTTTAATCATATCGGACAAGTCCATTAACCAAATGAGATAGTTTATATGACTTTAATCAAACAGGACAAGTCCATTCGCCTAATAAAATTAAAACTAGAGGGTCTAATCTAGTTAACGATTTATCATGATTTTTTTTAAAAATATTCTTCCAATTCACGTTGTTAAAACTTGAATTAACATAAATAAATAATTATAAATTTAACTAAATTACTTTAAATACGCTACAAATATAAATTATATAATATTATACATAAATTAACAATTAAGTTGATAAAATTTATAAAATGTAAAATCATCAAAAATTACATACAATTAAAAATTAAAAATTGTATGATTAATGGCTGAAATGCAAACAAAAAAAATTAAATGTAATATTTAATTTCAAAATAAGTAATAATATTATATTTAAAAAAAACGATTTTTTTTTATAACAATCCAATATAGTTCGAATGATTTAAAATTTTATAAAATTAGATTGAACCGTTTATGAGATGATTTAAAAATAATATAAATCGAATCAAATTATTTAACTTACGATAATTTATTATTGTCAAAGTAGACTGCATTTTTTTATTTTTTATTTTTAAAAGATAAGTACACACTTTGAGAGTTTGAGTATTTGAATGGGATTGAAGTTGTACTTTTGGTCAAGGGGCAACAGAGTCTTAAAAAGTACTATTTTAGCAAGTTGGAGTTCTTTCAAGTATGAAAATTCTTTTGTCACAATATATCAGCTGTTCTGTTGCTGTATGGTTGGGTCTGACTAAAATATATCAATAATGACCATGAGTAATGTTAGAAGATTGCTGGGAAGCAATTGAATTAAAAGGTTAAGTTTGTTAAGGGTACCCTAACATCCTCTTATATTTTATATATCCAACTGCATGGAATTAAAATAAATTTATTTGATCATTCTTAATAGCTAGTTTCCATTTGAAGCTCAGAAATAACTTGCATCTATAATGCATAATTGCCCAAATATTATCTAGTTTATATGTATTCTTTATATAAAAGAATGTATATTATATACAGTACATGTTCATGCTATACATTACTAAAATTGTATTTTGGGACGATTTGATTGTATAATACATGTTCTTTATAAGGCACAAACTAGAATTTAGCATTGATTTTATATAGTTTAGATGGTTGATGTTAATATATTCACCTGGGTATCATCAGAAGTTCCATTTCCAACTGCTCCAAAGCTATCTACATTAACAATAGCCTTGCCAACTCTTTCGGTTGTCCAAGATGTCATCTCAAAATGGTCGACTTCATAATCTTCTTCTACGTCGAAGCTTTCTAGTTCTGCAAGTGCACCAATGTTGTCAGATACTACATTCTCTGCAGCTCCATAGGCTGTAATAATCAAGAAGCCGGCAAGAAAGGAAAGTAGTATTATAAACAACTTGTCCATAATATTCTGTTTTTTTTTTTTTTTTGGGGGTCAAATTTGATGAGAGATTGATTGATATATTTGTGTAAATTCATGAGAACAAAGGGTTATAATTTATAAGTAGAGATTAGTTTTGGAATTGAAGGGGTTTTGGGGACTATATTGCATGGCTTGGCTTGAAAGTACATGAAAGTGTACAATTTTCTTATGAATAGTCTTAAAGTACAAGGGAATGTCTTTTTTTTATTATTTAATACTCGTTGCTTTACTCTTCAATTACTAGGACAACTAAGTGCACCAGTTACAGTGTTTTATGGCGCCGACCTTTGTTCAGTTTATCCAAGGGAGATAAGGAAACTTTTTAGACGACCTTTCATAACTTGCAAGATAATGCTGACATATGATCCTAAAGTGTGATATAATAAGAATGAGTTTAATATCTGAGTTTTTAAATATATCGAATTAATTTAAAAAAAGTATGTTAGTTGTATTTAGCGTGTACATATGTGCAAATTATACATAATGTAAAGAATATACATAAATTATATATATATATACAATACAACTGACAATATTATTTTAAAATCAATTCGATTATGTACAACATATACACGTTATTACGAAACTTCAATACGAATTTAGAGTTCATACTCAGCTTTTGGGCTGCCTTTCATAGCACTTCATTCTTGTGTATCCTTCAACTTGGTAACAATGAGGTCCATATTGTATTGAGGTCCATATAGCACTTCATATGGTGCTTTCTGAAGCAACGCTTCTGCTTTTTCTAACAAACCAGGACCGCTAAAAACATCAACCGCAAAAGAAAAATGTGATCGTTCCTGCCAAATACTATGAAAAAAAAAACGTTTTCATTGGATCAAATAATACCTAATTCTCCCTCTTTGATCATCCCTGAATCATTGTAACGTCTACTGTAACTTCGGGCATGTAACTTGTTGGGAATCCCAAGTTCTGTAACTACCTTTGCAGCTCAATTCAATGCATGTATATAAAGAACAAAATCAAGAAATATAATAGCACTAGAGAATAAACACACAGGGAACCAGGCACAGTTCCAATCTACTATTTCATAAGCATTCTTTACAATCTGTAGTAATATGCAACTTCTGTTATACCAGTAATAAGCCAAAGAGGAACTGCAATCATGCACACAGTTTCCTTGCTAGCACTGTCAAAGAAGTTTCTAACTCACAACAAATAACCACTCAGTTTTACAAGAGTAGAAAAGATTACAAGACTTGATCTCCAAAGCTAATAACTGATCCCAATCGCTTAACTAACTAGCTCTACATACAGAGGCCTCAAACCAACTTCATAAATGACTCATCTGTAGAAGATCAAGAATCCTTTTCTTTATAAGTTTGCTGTCCAAACTCATATGCCCTTCTCGGTAATTTCTTGAGTGTTTAATACCACATGTCTTTAAATTCCCATGTGATACAATTCCAGCACATTTATCTCAACTTACATAACTCACCAAGCAACTTCAAAGCTCTACTCATTCATGCCCCATATGCAGGTAAAAGTTAACAACAGGGAGCTTATATAAACAAGTTTGAGCTGATTTCAGGGGAATCAACCATGCAGTGAACTTGAACTACTCCTTTATTATGAGATGGACAACGACCCACTTATCAATTTGAAGGGAACCATTCCAAGCCAAAATGGTTCAGTTTGGTTCGAATAATATCAGTGAGTCATAATACCTGACCTAATTGACTTTTTTTTTTTTCAAATAAAAATAAAATAATATAATTTTTTAGTAAATAATACTTTATAATTCGGCCATATAATTTTAAACTAAGGAAAGATGAGTCCAACCTCTATTTAACAAATAATTAAAAATATCAATTATATAATTATTTGAAACAATACTATTTAATAAAAAAATTAATGTTAAATAATTAAATTAATTTTTAACTTGTAATTTCTTAAATATTTTAACTTTTCTTAATTCGTAACTACATTAAAATTGTGCAAATTATAAATATTCTTTTAAATATGTAATGAATTATATGATATTATATTTAAATTCACAATTATAGCATGTTAGAATATATTATTATTTTTTCTCCTACAACAAATCAACGTAAGAATCATCAAAATAATTTGTAAATAACTTAATAGTAAGTAATTATAAAGACAAATATTAGTTTATATGTGAATCGTAGAATATTTTTAATTATAAAGAGTGCAAATTGCTAATTGTTATAATTTATTAAGAAAAAAAAGGTACTTAAATTGTGTTTTGATGCGACCCAATTTTTGTCTAGAATTGACTTGTCTCAAACCGTTTTAAAAAAAAAATGAATAATGTCCTCAACCCAATTTGCCATGCCCCAATCTAACTTGAACTGGTCGAGTCGCACGTACTCGATCAATTGGATCAAATTGTCATCTCTACTCGATCCACACACTCAAGATACCCATCATGGGTCAATTGTGCTAGCGTCGATCAATAAACGTAAGGGTGTAGATTCTAAACTTGCAATGGGCGTGAACTTTGGTTTATCCACTGTACCGAGATATAGATAGCTCTCCCATCCTAACTCCGCATGCAATCATACATGGGTTGTTGTGATAAGTCGGCATGAATTATACTGCAATGCTAATGATCTGGGATATTAAATGTTGTTGCTTCTCTAAGGAGATTTTCTTCTTGTTCTAAAAAAAATAAATCCAAGCACTCAACATAAAAGAAAATATTGACCAATTATAACTTTCTTGAATTCATAGAGAAACCATAGCAGCGTACAATTGAAAAGCCTCTTTTGAAAGATCATAACAGCTTTGCCCAAAAATAAGCAAGTTATAAGTAACATCACAATTCACAAAACAAAGTGGCATTTCATCGAACAATTTGAGGGCAGAGTTAAGCTGCCCAGTTTTCATTTAGACATCTCATGTCCTGTTCTTGGAGTATACAACTTCATGAGCTTACTCCCAACAGTTGGATTACATTATAAGCTTTAAGCTCATATAGAAGGTCGATAACATTACTGGCATGTGATAAGTTTCCGTTAAGGTTGTTATGGACTGTACATACAACTAACAAGTTGTAGCAACTTTTATACGGAACATGTGTCTTTCCCAGTGAAAAATAATATTTTGGATTACAGAACTATAAGTTAGAATTAAAAAGTAAATTCCTACATTTTAAAAACAATATTATTATAACTTCAATTAATACACAGACTATAAAACATAAGGTCTTTCCTTAGAAAAAGAGGTAAAAAAAAATGAAATTTCTACTTCAACGACACATAATTACATGTATGTTGTGTATTGATAATACATAAATTAATAAATTAATGCACTGAAAATAATACAATAAAGTGGCAATTATTAAACCTTTAATATTACTAAAAAAATATATTACTAAAATTTTAACTAAATTTAATAGTCTGGTGATCTGGTCTAAATCCAACCCTCTAAGTCGGAAAGAGTAATAGACTCCAGAGTGTTTTTTTTTTTTAAGTAGTCTCTAGAGTTTTGCCGTTTGCTGTGTAACACAATCATTGACCGAGGGCCTGAGGAGGAATTAGGATAAAACCTTCCTTCATAGAACGAAGAACCCTAGTCGCTGATTAGAGATCCAGCAATAATCATTAGGAATGGGGAAACAACCAGTAAGAATGAAGGCGGTGGTGTACGCTCTGTCACCATTCCAGCAGAAGGTGATGCCTGGGCTGTGGAAGGACCTCCCCGGTAAGATCCACCACAAGTTTACCGAGAACTGGCTCAGCGCCATCCTCCTCGTCGGCCCTGTCGTTGGCACCTACGCGTAATCCCCCCTCTAACTCAGTTCTTCTCTCTTTTTATTCATCCCTTCTCGACCCCTTTTTTTCTTAAATGAAACTAGTTTTTTCTTTCTTTCGATTTCTTTGGGTTATTGTATTTTTTTTCTCCATATTTGTTATGTCTTTACTGGTAAACTCTATTATCATGCTCTTGATGATCCGGCGTGTTGGAAATTATTGTTTGATGAAATTGATTTATGAGAAACCAGTCTTTGTAAAAGTTTTCATTTGATAACAGGACATAGCGTGCTCTTTCATTTCAAGCTAGTATGTTTTCTGATTGTTATTTAGATGAATTAGACTGACATAGAATTATTGCGATGGTGGATCTTTAAAAGAGATGAGACTTGGTTTTTTTTCTTTCTTCGGTGTTTGTTGATTTCGAGGTGGAGTGATATATAGACCTCAATATTTGGATGCATCAGTTGACCAATTACCAATACATATTGTGTTTGTATCCTATGCTTTAGAAGGGACCATTCTCTAGATTAGGCATTCGGCTCCGTGTTGAATATTTCTCTAACCCTTCAATACCAACATGTTTGAAAATTTTCATTTGATTATAGGACATTATATGTTCCTCCAGGTGGATCATGTTTATTAATTATATTTTGGTGGGCTACGTTGACATCTCGAGTAGGGAGGGATCTTTCCATACACTATTGAGTTTGGGGTTTTAGGTGTTTGTGATTGCGGATTTTTAGGAGGGAGTTTTATGTTTCTTTAAAGACATCAATCAGCCTTTGGTTTTTCACTCTTTGTTTACATGGCTTCTCAATGTGGTTTGTGTTATGTTGTCTGTGTTGTAGATGTTTTAGATGTTGCCATTCTTGAGATTAGGCTTTAGTTCAACCTTGAACACACTCTTCCCGTCTTTCTAATTTACTTAAGCGTTTCAAATGTATTTGGTTATTGGAAAGGAAACTTGTGATTGATTGAGAAGTGATAATTTCTTTATTCTTTAGCTCGTTTCTGTGTGATGTGGTGCTAATTCTTAACCCTAAATTGTTGAAATTGAACTTAGATGGAGTTCTTCTCTGGTATGCCGGAAATAATATACTATTTAAGAAATTGAAAATTTGAGATACATAATCAAAACAAAATAAAAATATAGCTCTTTTCTTGTGCTAAAACTTTTTCAGCTCTCTGCAAAATTTATCATCTAGTCAATCCAATTGCCCTATTATAAACCGTTGAGGATTAAATGCTTCCAGTCTCTGATCCTTCTACTTTATCTCTTCTTTCTTATAATGCCTGTTATACGTTTTGAGAATCATGGGAACTAGAGTTTAGAATATCAAAACAAAGATAGAGACTGTTGGTTTCGAATGTTTCACTCTCTATGTTGTATGAATTTCTACTGGTGTATGGTCTTAACTAGTCTTCTACAAAGCATGTTGCCTTTTTAGTTATAGATAAGGAATAATTGGCCAATATGACACAAAGGATTTTGTCCAAATAAAGCATAAATTGCAAAAGCCTACTTTTCCCCCAAAATAATACCACCTGTAAATGAAGCCGACTTCACCCTATTTTTTAGATGTAGCCTCACGTTCATCTGTCCTTCAACGGATGTAGTATTGGTCTTCAACATGTGACTCCCACTTCATGTAATGGTCAACCTGCGTATGTTTTGTTATTTTGGGAAGAAATGGAAATTTTACAACTCAAATATATTATTGTAGAAAAATGAAGCTTTTTGATGTTTTTGTGTTATTTGGGAAAACCCCTATATAATGTGCAAAGAAGAGTCCATCTGTTATTACTTATTATTATGGGATTATTGCGTTGCTTATGTTAATTTGCATTCAACTGGATGCAGGTATGCCCAAAATTACAAAGAGAAGGAGAAGTTGGCACACAGATTCTAAATTGTGCCTTAGTTTCATCAAAGGAGCCGTATATTTTCTTATCAAACTGCAACCTTTTAAAACATAATAACCGTTTTGAGAACAACCACATTATGAAACGTCAGTTGCTTTTTGTTTGAAAAAATGATAAAAAGTTGTTTCATTTTCTTGACATTGATTGTGTGTTGCTTGTCCGTAATAACTTTGTTGCGTGTTCGTTCGATGTATGAATGTCATATCTCACTGTGATTAAATTGAGGTTACGTTTCATTTCACAGCCAAATTTGCTGAATTTGTTAAAGCTAGTTTTAGATCCGGTTTCATTTACTACTATTTTGTTCGTGTTTGGTCTATACATTAGCCAATATGTTAAAACATATGGTTGGAAAGTGGAAACACATAGGAAGCCAGCTGAGAGTTCACTGAATTCATAAGATGTGTATTAAATTTGTTGTAAGAAAATGAGTGTTCTCGTAACAATTTTCTGATTTCAACTACTCTTGGTTCTAATGCTTTATGGACATATGGCTTTTGGTTCGATTTTCTAAGTTAGCAATACAAGCTTGAAACAGCTCTTTTTTAGGACATAAATAATAAATACATTCAAATATCGAACATTGATATTGTAAAAAGTATCGACAAATTAAATTCATGTCGAACGAACATCATGACTACCCTACATAGCCACCGTCCACAACCAGGTCATGGCCAGTGATAAATTCCGATTCATCACAAGCAAGAAACAGCACAGCGTCCGCAATGTGCCGAGGCTTCAAGAAAATCCCTTTTAAGCACGCCAAAGTCTCGTATACCTTCTCAACTTCACCCACGTTCTTCCCAAGCGCTTTACACGTCAAAGGTGTAGCTAGTCCATTGGGTGAGACGCAGTTCACTCTAATACCGTACACCCCCAATTGCAAGCTCGCTGATCTCACCAGCCCTAACACAGCGTGCTTCGACATGTTGTAATCAGTACGTATCTTACTTCCGTGAGTGGCCGCCACACTGCCAGTACATATGATGCTTCCTTTCACGTGACCGTCGACCATCACACGAGCCGCGTATTTCACTGACAATGCCATTCCACGAACATTCACGGCCATTAAACGGTCGAAGGCTGAAATATCAAGGTCAAGAACTGTCTGACTGGAGCTGCTAAGAATCCCAGCGTTGCTAAACATGATATGGAGTTGGCCGTATTTTTGGACCGTTGATTCCACCAAAGCTTTGACTTGGCTTTCGTCAGATACATCGCAGTGAATGTAAGTGCATCTATTGCTGCCTATTGATTCGGCTACCTGGTGGCCTAATTCATCTTGGATATCGGCAATCACGACCATGCGAGAGCAATGATCAGCGAATAGACGTGCTGTTGCCTCTCCGATGCCACTTGCTCCGCCGGTGACTATGGCTATTTTTCCTTCCAACTTGTTAATGCTGCTCGTTGACATGATCAGTCGGTACTCAGTCTGTGAAGAAAAGAAAAATGGCTGAAAATTGGATTGGAATCATTTTTTTAAGGAATTTTTGTAAGCATGTCGTCATAATGAGTGAGATAGCAGAAATAAAAAAAAAAATTATTAAAAATAACACCCTAAAAATTTCTTATAATAAAAATAACAACTCTAATAATATTATTAATATTGAACGAGTTTAAATTATCTTAATTTAATTTGAACGATATTAAAAATTATTTTTTAATTATAAAAATACATTTTTTGAAAAAAAAATATTATTTTTATTATTATAATTTTAAAATATATTATTTTTATTTATTTTTTCAAATAAAAATGGCCTCACAATTTTCTCATTTTTATTTTTAAAATTTAAATATTAATTTGCCATTAATTTCATCCATACAAATTAATATAAGGAATAAGATTAATAGTACTTATTTATTATCTAATTTTTTATATTATTATCTTTTATAGTTAAAATTTAAAAAAAAATAAAACATAAAAAATTGAAGAAATCTATCATCTTAACGACTATAAGTATAAAAATTAATGTTGATAGGGTAACACCTGTTCCTAACACGAAAATCCACATGCTATATAATTTGGCAATTTTAGTGTTATGTGATCAAATAATTTTATAAAAAAATATTTATTTTTTAATTAAATTTGATCATGTTAACAATAGTAAAAATTTCATATAAAATATTCCTAGCCGTCAAAGCTTCATAAAAGTCACTGAAGAATGTATAAGTTAATATGATGAGAATTATAAAGGACAAGTTACACATTATAAATAGGATTTTCACAAAGAATTCGACATTGTAGTATATAATGAATATGCTTGATTTATATAAAAATATATTAAAAAAAATATTTGTGAATTATATATTTGTGTTGAAGTTTTTCTTTTTTAATAAACATAAGAAGATACACAATCTACATTTTTTAAGTGCATACTTAACGATTGGTTATGTGTGTTGAAACTTAAGAATGAGTTTTTTTTTTATTTAACTTTTTTTTTTCTTTTCTACAATTCGTTTATTTATTTATTATTTTTTATAAAACTTAAGAATGAGTTTTAATTACTATGTATGAAGTAAACTAATATAATGAATATACCATTATTTTTAGATCGTGCTGGTGCAAAATTGAGAATATATAATAATTTATGGTGCTATACTGGATAAATAGTTTTTACAACTTTCACCAAAACTGCATTTGGTTTTTTTTTTTTTTTTTTTATTAAAAATATGTGCACTTTGATATTGTAAATTACACAAGTATTGTACTTAATTTTTTTTTTTATCAAAATTTTTTTTTTTTTTTTTTAAGGACTTGCAGATTATATTTTATATAATTTATAAGATGTGAATGGACATATTTAATGGCAAAAAAATACTAATTATTTCAATATAATAATTAAAATCAATTAGAAAAATGATTTTAAAAATTAATTTAACTCAAATGATTTATTCATATCATATTTATATTTTTGTTTCATAAATTATAACTCTATATTAACTAATTTCATTGTATTGAAATTAATAAAGTATTAATAAAAATTCCATCGAATTAAGAACCTCCTCGACCATGGGCATTCATGAGATAAGGTTCGGCTAAAGATGATAACTTGTGTCATAGTTCGATTGATCGAATTGAATTTAAATTAAAGAATTCGAATCGAATTAAATTTGAGTATGTTTTGGCCCAACTCAAATAACTTGAAAAAAAAATTAAGCTAGATTAGGACTGAGTTCAGACTAGTCCATTAACCCAAAATTAAATTAAATTTTAAATAAAAAAATAAAGAAAAGAAAAGATTATGTTAAAATTAAAATAATCTTCAATATCTTTCGGTACTTCTCATTTATGATATATTAATTATTTTCTTTTGAAAAATAAGCAGATAATGAATAAATAGTTGTAATTTATTCATTTTGTAACATTAGTATATTACTTTCTTTAATGTTAATGCATTTAACATTTAAATGTATTTAACTCTTTAAACAAAAATAATAATATTCATCTTTAATTTTAATCAGTATTATAAAGTTTATATTTTTAAATCGATTATGTATTAACTTTTGAAGTAAAATTTTAAACCTTTTATTAATATGTGTTGCGCTATTATCTTTTCAACTAGTCTATTTATCATGTAAGAATCAAAATTTCATTTTTATGTATATAAAAAAAATGATATTATTGTGTGACATTTTAAGTTACTTGAACTCTTTATTTTTCGATAAGTATCTCTATTTAATATACTAATCTCTATTTGTTTTGTTTAGTAGCTAGAATAAATTTTATTGAAATTTCAGAGCTTTTTATTCTAAATGTGAGTTTCGGACAAGACAACATCTAACTTTTGTATATGTGGGATTTGATGGCGTTTATTCCTAGCCTAATTAATTTAGAAATTGATTTATTGTTTTAATAATTATTTTTTTATCTTATTTATCTTTTTTTTTTTATTGTTTTATGTAATGCTACTTAAACTTTAATCATTAAACATATTTTTTAATAAAAAAAAGTCATATTAACTAAAAAATATATAATTAACAATTCAGGCTAGTTTGTGCCAGTTTAGGTCGACTCGTTTGTGTTTGATTTAAGTTCAAGCTTATGTTTGTTAATTCAAATTAAATTTAAATTAAGCTAAGATTTGACCAATTATGATTGAGTTAATTTTAAGCAAGTTCAAACTAACTTAACTCGCACGAATTATCATCATTAAGTTTGGACATATCTTCTTTAAGTTAAGAAAAACATGATAAATGCGAAGAATAGATACATCTGTTTTTTATCCATATTAATAAAATTATAACATTTGAAAAAATTATTTTAAAAAATAAAAAAATAAAAAAATTTTCTAAAAGATTTTAGAAAAAACAACAAAATTAGTACACTTTAAAACTTGTAATAACAAAATTAACACTCATTGTATTCAAATTTATATTCTTATAATTAAAAAAAATAATTAATATGTTATTTTTTTAACACCAATTCAATTAAAATTGAACTAAGATAATTTAGACATGTTCAATATTGAATGTTTAATATTTCACGTTTAAATGAACGTTTAATATTATTGAGAGTACTAATTTTATTATTATAAATTTTAGGGGTGTTATTTTTGATAAATTTTTAAGATTTTATTGGTGATGTAGTTGTAATTATTAAATATAATTTAATTTATAAATAAATGAATTTATAAAAGATTCCACTAGACCACTAGTAATGCATCTTTTATTTTAAATTAAGTCACAAATTTGTATTATATCAAATACAATTTAATTTAAAAAGAAAATGAATTTAAGACAATAATAATGATTATAATAATATAATAAGTCAATTTGATAAAAAAAAAAAAAAATAATTAGTCAACGAGAGAGAGCGGCTGTACAGTGTTGACCGTTATATAATTTTGTTTTGTACGAACTCCTAAATTTGAATTTTTTTTACTACTCATAAATTTGACTTTTGGAAATTTGTAATAAGGTATTCAATTTTTATTTTATTTTATTTTATAGCAGCCGATTTTGTTTTTTTAATCCGACAAAAAAAAAAATTGCTTATTTTAAGAAATAAGTGAATTCTATTAAACATGTGTTCAGAAACATGTTTTGTATGTACTTTTAAAAATATAAATATCATACTTTTTTTACCGCTATGAATAACTATCTGAACACATACAAACTATATTATGTCTTAATTTTGTTTTAATAATAAATACTATTATTGAGTAATATATGTTTAAATAATCTTTATTTTTAACACGTATTTAATTTATACTACCATCTCAAAATAAAAGTAATGTATCAAGTGGTGAAAAAAACTGCTATTAATTATTTTTTATTTTTTGTGATTATAAGTCTACAATTATATATACTCTCAGCATGTATGTATATCACTGCATGTATGTGTTAAGTACAAGTCTTTTCAACGTTAGATGAGTAATCAAATTATAACTTGTGACAAGGAAATTATTTCAACAAATTCCAATTAAATTTGATAAAACGAGTTGTATTATTACTTTTTTAATAAGTGAGATGATATTTCTTGAAAATTATATTGCTTTGCAATTTAAATATTAAGTATTTGATACTTGTATTTTATTATAAGTAAAATTATAACATTTATCTCTAAATTTTATTAAATTTATATTTAGATTTTAAAATTTTAAAATTTAATCTCTAAATTTTTAAAATTTCACACATATATCATAAACTTTTAAATTCTACAGTTTAGTTCCCAAATTTTTAAAAATTTATATGTAAGCCTTAAAAATTTAATTCAAAAATATGTATTGTTGTACCCAAGATAATATCTATATGTGAATTTTTAAAAATTTAGGGATTAAATTGTAGAATTTAAAAATTTATGAATCTATGTGTAAAATTTTAAAAATTTAAGGATTAAATTGTAGAATTTAAAAATTTAAAAGCCTAAATGTAAATTTAATTAAAATTGAAGAATAAATAAAATAATTAAACTTTTATTATATTTATTAATGATTCGATGAATATATTCTTCCATAAGAGCATGATCTTATAATTATTTTAATATCTTATATTTTTAATTTAATAAATTAAATGCCACAATTTAATATATAGCATTATTGATAATAATAATAATAATAATAATACTTTGTTATGAATAGTGGGTTTACTAAAAGATGGATAGACTAATAAATAAATAAAAATAGAGGGAGAGAATGTTAGGCACCTACTTCCTTAATGACCAAACCGAACGCTAACAGACCTCCAAATTTGACAAAAACGCAATACCCATATTCAACCAAATGAACCACCTAAAAGTCAACAACAATAAACAAAAGAAAATACAAATCCACTTGTTAAATTCTTATTTGATAGATCAACCATTCAAGTTCCAATTTTTAGATCAGAGCGACGACTTCCCCCTTCAAAGTGACATGAGTAAAATAAAAAACGGTGATTGAGCGGCGAGAACACGAATTGTAAGTTGAACACGAAGCAGCAAATAAAATCCTAAAAAAATTAAAACATAAAATAATTGTTAAAAACGATGGTCCAAGAAGGTGGGTAGGTGCCAGATGTCTACTTCATCTAATGAAGTGTTCCCGCTTTCACTCAATCATATTTTTCACACTACATCCCTCGACTAACTGCTCATTCATAGAAAATAAATTAAACTAATAAATTACGAAAATTTTCAAAAGAAATTACAAATTTTTATGTCTACCACTATAAATAAAAGAGCAAATGGGCTTGAAAATTATTGTTTTAAATCTCAGTCCCCGTATTGAATCTCTATAGTCTCTGTCTCTTAACAATTAACACACCCTCATCAGCTTCTTTCTTAAAGGTAATTTACATTTTCTCCATTTTTTTCTTCTTCCAGATCCTTGATCTTGTTTCTGTTTTTGTTTTCTGGGATGAAAAATTATCAAATTAAAGACTTTGTTGTTATGGTCAATTGTTTCGATGTGGATCTGAAATGGAATTTGTTTTATTTTTTAATTTGGTTAAGAATTAGGAGGTAAAATGGCACGCAAGAAGATCAGAGAGTATGATTCCAAGAGACTGTTGAAGGAACACTTCAAGAGGCTTGCTGGTTACGAATTGCCTATCAAATCCGCACAGGTTAGTCTTTGTTTTCTCGTGCTTTATTTTCTGAATGTTAGTTTCGATTTGCTTTCGTAGAACTTCGACATTGAACTTCTGGCGTGTCTGCTCCTCGTTTCGCTGTTCTGAACTATTAGATCAACTTTGTTTTGAACTCCGACTTGGTCAAAATCAGCTAATCTACATTCTAAAAAATCGGATTTGGATATATTTGTTTATAGTTGAATGAAAGTGGGTTTTGAAATTCTTTGAATCGAGGAGGCGCTTTGGATTTTCAATTTGTTATATATTGAATTGTGTTTAACCTAATCTATCATGATTAGCTAGGAATTTGGTTAATTCAACAGTGGGTTTGTTTTGTATTATGCCATAGGTTAATGAATCCACCGATTTCAATGAGCTAGTAAACAAGGAGCCTTGGCTTTCATCATCCAAATTGGTTGTGAAGCCTGACATGTTGTTTGGAAAGCGTGGAAAGAGCGGTTTGGTTGCTTTGAATCTTGATATTGCTCAAGTTGCTAACTTTGTCAAAGAGCGCCTTGGCAAAGAGGTACAAATTATTTCTGTTATATTCATTGTTTAAACTTAAATTCTCATAATGTCAGCTTAACCTCTCTTCTGCTTCATTTGGTTCACAGGTGGAGATGAGTGGATGCAAAGGACCCATAACAACATTCATTGTAGAACCTTTCATTCCTCACCATGAAGAGTTTTATCTAAATATTGTTTCAGAGAGACTTGGGTCAAGCATAAGCTTTTCTGAATGTGGAGGAATTGAAATTGAAGAGAATTGGGACAAGGTAATCTGGATCTGCAAATTATCATTTTCTTCTATTTTATCTTCACCTTGAAGCACAAGATCTAACTAGAGATCCATTTCTGTACAGGTTAAAACAATTTTTGTACCAACTGGAGTTGCTTTTACTTCAGAAGTATGTGCTCCATTAGTTGCAACGCTCCCTTTGGAGGTAACTGATTTGTATTCATTTTTATTTACTCTTGTGATTTTTTCTGTATCGGTTGTTCCACATGATAAGCATTAGGCTTCCTTTTTTATTTCAATATATACTTTGACAAGAATACAAACAAATTTCCTCATGTTTTCTCATTTGTCATGATTTTAATGTTTGTAATCCAGATCAAAGGGGTGATTGAGGAGTTCATAACAATTGTTTTTGCTCTAGTTCAAGGTATGTCAGAAGCTTTTGACAATTATATGGGTGAAACAAAGTTAATACGTATTCAAATTATGAGGTAACCTTGCTCTTTCTTTGCCAGATCTGGACTTCACTTTCCTTGAGATGAATCCCTTCACATTGGTTGATGGAAAGCCATATCCTTTGGATATGAGAGGCGAGCTTGATGACACTGCTACTTTCAAGAACTTCAAAAAGTACGTCTCATTTATTTGCATTGTTTGTGATATGTTAACTGCAAAAGTCGTTGCAATCTTGTTTCTATGACTGAGCCATCTAACATCTTCCTCCAATACCATCTAACATTATGTCATTGTTTCAGGTGGGGCGATATTGAGTTCCCAATGCCATTTGGGAGAGTTATGAGTCCTACAGAAAGCTTCATTCATGGATTGGATGAGAAGGTGACAAATGTTAATGTGTCATATAATGAATAATCTGATTGTATTTTTTTCTTGTTGAATACTTCTCCCTAAGATAATTAACTTACATCAATGTTAATTTCAATTTAATACCAATCAAAAAGTAGCCTTGATGTATCTAAATCTTCAAGTATCCGCGTTTTGGTTATAACTCGAAAATGCTCCCCGATACAGTTATATTTTAGAAAGCTGCCATTAGGTATAGTATATTCAGATCCCTGTCAAATTTTTTGCTGTAGTGAATCACTTAGAACTGTCTAACACGGAATTCATCTTTCTAAAATCAAGCCTATGATCATTGAATGTAAACTTAGCCCTTTCAGCTTGGACCTTATTAAGGTTATGTGAATTGCAGACTAGTGCATCACTCAAATTCACAGTCCTGAACCCAAAGGGAAGAATTTGGACTATGGTTGCTGGAGGAGGTGCAAGTGTCATTTATGCCGATACAGTGAGTTTTCTGTAATTCAGAAGTTTAACTGGATTTGTTGTTCCTCCCTGCCGATTTTATTATAAACTAAAAGCATATGTGCTGCTCAGGTTGGTGATCTTGGATTTGCTTCTGAGCTCGGAAACTACGCTGAATATAGTGGAGCACCAAATGAAGAGGAAGTATTGCAGTATGCCAGAGTTGTGATTGATGTAAAGATTCCTCTTGTTATTCTAAACATGGTCTTTCATAAATAATATATTTTTAATGCATATTCTCTTATTAATAAATAGCCTGTTTCTTTCTCTACAGTGTGCCACTGCAAATCCTGATGGCCATACCAGAGCCCTTGTAGTTGGAGGAGGAATAGCTAACTTCACTGACGTAGCAGCTACCTTTAATGGAATCATCCGAGCCCTGAAAGAAAAGGTGAGAAAAAACTGATCATGGTCACGGCTTAATTTGACTGTGCTTCGAGTGTTAGATTTTGACAATGAAGATTGTGATGTTGTAGGAGTCAAAACTTAAAGCAGCAAGGATGCACATCTATGTGAGAAGAGGAGGACCCAACTACCAAATGGGCCTTGCAAAAATGAGAGCTCTTGGAGAGGAAATTGGCATTCCTATTGAGGTACCATCTTTATATTTGACCCGTAAAGAAAAAAAGTCCTTAATTTATTAAGAAAACAACATTTATAATCCTCTTAAAACTTGTAACCACAAAAATAACATCCACAGTTTATATATTTTTACTACAAAAAAAAAAAAAACTCAATTCAAAACATTTCATATTAAATGTCAGTCAATTGAATATTATTTAAGTTAAACTTTGACCAGTTAGACACATTCAATGTTATTGGATGACATTTTGTTGCAAGTTTTAGGTTTTCTATTTAAAGATAATTTCCCTAATTTATTTGCATTACTTTTTTTTTAGGTTTATGGTCCAGAAGAAACAATGACTGGTATATGCAAGCAGGCAATTCAGTGCATTACTAGTACTGCTTGAGTTAATAATTCTATCTACTATCTTTTGTTGTACCAAAGCATCAGTTAGATCAGAAACTGAAGTTTTTTACTTGTTTATGGGCTACCAATAATGGCCATCTATATTTGGATGTATCTTAAAGTTGATTACACTGTGTTTCCATAATAATTAGGATTTGTTTCATCTTAATCTGGAAAAGTTGTTTTATTTTTTATTTTCTTCCGGGAAATTTAGAATACATAGACAAACTCAAAGTACAGTCCATTTTAAAACAAAAACATATAATAGTCGAATAAAAAAAGAAAGTTAATATTTTTCTGAAATAAAGCCCTTTGTTAAATCTAGTCACGAACTTTCTCAAAAGTTTTATCTATTTTAAATTTGAAATAAATTTGAAATAAATTTGAAATAATGTTATTATTAAGTATAATTAAGCTTACATAATTATATTTAAAAAAAAAAACAAACAAACAAACAAAAAATTCAAATTAATTATGATTAACAAATTGTGATATAATGATAAATCTTATGTAAAATAGTACTAGTCTTAATAGAAAAGTTTTCAATGGTAAAATATATAATGATTATTTGAGACATTATAAATCCTTATCCTCGTATATGTATCATATAAAAACAATTGACGGATGAATTATTACATAAAGATGGTCCAAGTAAATTCAAACACCAATCTAGCACAATAATGTGTGCATCTAAAAGTAACATATAAAAACGATTGAAGGATGAATAATAACACAAAGATGGTCCAAGTAAATTTAAACACCAATCTAGCACAATAATGCGTGCATCTAAAAGTAACATATGAATAGTAGCAGATTTATGATGTATATTCAGGATACTATTTACATAATAAAAAATAATATTAAATTATTTTTAATTAATATTTTTTTAATTGAAAAAAGATATTATATATATATATATATATATATATATATATTATTTTAATAAAAATATATGCAAATTATTAAATTTATAATATATTAAATATTAAAAATCTAAAATTTTAAATTTAAGTGAAGTACAATTGTGCATGTAATTCACTCTTATGTACAACTACCTTTAAATAGTCAGTTCATAATGTAATTGAATTATATGTATAAAATTATAAATTTTAGAGATAAAAAAATAATAATTTTGCACAAAGATCTTGACAACTTTAATTATTAGCCAATACTCTCAATATTTCTCAATATTAATATTAATTTAAATAAGTAGAGAAAAATGAACGTTACTTATCTCCTTCCTGAAAGCTATTTATTTGATAAAGAAAAATAACATACCACAAACTACTATTATTGATAATATAGGGAAAAAAAGAATTGAAAAATTATTTATTCTTTTTAGAATAATCCATGGTACTTTAAATTAATAAAATTTAATTTTAATATAATTATTGTATGATAAAATAAATTATCAATAAAATTAATAAAAAGTATACAATAAATACACAATAATAAATAATACCTCTACAATTATATTGCAAACCACGAAATAAAACTTTTTGTTGTTACATAACGAGAATCTTTGGATTTTCATCAAATTTTTTTATAAAATTATACATTTTTTTAATTAGCATTATACAATACTCACACCCTAAAATCAAATACTAATATTTTATTTATATGTCTTATAAGAAGGTTTAGTATCATTGAATTACAATCGTTGAGCATAAAATTATACATAGTATAATTTGAAGTGGAATTTTTCAATATTTGTTTTTATATTTGCATGAATATTTTTAAAACCTCATTTCCAAATCAAAATTTCAACTTTTTAACGAAAACATACAAAATGTTTGAGACATTGTTGCTCACAATAGTGTATATGATTTTACGTAAGTGCACATGTCGCAAACAAGTAATATAATGATAAGAAAGATCGTTCCCACGGAGATTGGAATACTAAAAAATATCGTAAAAATTAATTATTAAAATCAATATTTTGTGTTTTTGTTTATTAAAATAAAATAAATAATACGAGAGAACAAGAGTGAAAACACTGAAACAACGTTCAACAAGAAGGATATCACAAATCACAGATAGATAAATCAGTTAGGATTGCAAATATGACAAGTGATGTAGACAAACTGCGTTGCTGCAGCTTTACTGTAGCAATGCTGTAGCAAAGTATACCAGTAACTAGAATTGCAAAAATTCACAAAGGATTCTTCCGAATCTGCAATGTTTATATATTCTATGACTCAATGAAACATATTCCTATGCAAAACTGAATCTAAGAACAACGTTCATGCACAAATTCTTTTGAGTTATGTGAGATAACTATATATTCCTATATCAATTTCTTCACACTATTCTAGCTTTATCCAACTTAAAATTAACCTTTCCAGATTCAATTTCAGTCTAATATCCTATCAATTGTTGATCAAGCAATCAATAGGAATGAATCAATCAATCAATAGGAATGAATCAATCAATCAAGCGTAGAATAACTAGCACCCCTCGCCAAGCAAAGCACAATTTTATGAAATTAAAGCACAAGGTCTACATACACTTGCATATCCACAACCCTAACTGAATGAGAATTTAGCCAAGCATATTTATAAAATTAAACATCAAATTATATATGCTCAAAATCAGATCCATATGGTTTAGAGAATTTAGAAGAATTAAATAATAAAGAAATAATGAAATAAATAAATAAATCCCTTAAATCAACCCTAAACCAATTGGATTATGATCCTTTGTCTCGTTCTTGCTTTCTCTTCAATGAAAGTCCTTGCAAATCAAGCTTCAATTAGTCTCTTTCCAGATTCAATTTGATGCTCTGTTTTGCCTCTCCTTCCTTGCGCCAAATCTGTCCAGAATTTGGGGCTGCTATCTGCTATGTTTTTCCTGCTCGCTGCTGCTGGTTCTTCCTCTGTTTTCTGCCCAGAATTCACAAGTGTTTTCTTCTCTTGATGTCGCCTCTTGCTGCCCAAAATAAATCCTGATCTGGTATGTTATTTTCTGCCGCAGAACCTTGTGTAATCAGCCCCTGTTTTGTGTATTTAGCTTTAGGTTTAATTGGGGACAATTTTGGGTGTGTTAATTTTCAATATTATCCCTAAAAAGGTGAGTTAATGAAGGCCCAAAATTGTCCTTTTGTTGAGAGTCCAAATCAGCCCAAGTCAGCCTCTAACTGCTGCCCAGATTTCTGCAGTTTTTTCCTGGTGTGATTTTGCTGCAGCTAGCTGCAGCAAAGTTGTATTTTTGCATTTTCTTTGTTGTTTTCTTTATTTCCTGCAAGGGTAATTAAAATATAATGAGTGCACATCAAAATATAATTCTTTTTGACACATTTCATAATTATTTTGAATTTATTATCAAAGAATTCATTTAAATCACAAAATCCACAAATAGTGTATAAATGATTATAATGTGTGGATATTCCCAAATTAACAAGCAAGTATCTATGAATAAGAGCTAATAATACTCTAATAAATTAGAGTTATCAAACACATTGAAATCATTTTTTTACAAAATCATTTTATTTAAAAACCACTATAAGATAATAAGACAAACATATCTAAATAGGCATCGTCGCATCGATTACTAGCTTATAATTACTACTTTTTTTTAATAAATAATTTAATTATTCAATTCGTTTAAAAAAATAATATTCCTCACTCACTATAAATAACATATATTTATAAAAAATTATTAAAAAATATATGTTTTTTATATGTAAGATGACATCAAGGTTCTTAAACTTATATTTTTTTTTGAATATTTTAATTCATAAACTTACAACTGGTACACTTAGATCATACTTTCAGAAAAAAGAAAAGAAAAGAAAATTATACTTTACTCTAGATTTTATGAATTAAAGTATTTTATCTTAATAAAATTAAGGGACTAAAGTCTTAATAAAATTAAGGAACTAAAGTATTTAATTTTAGTAAATTTTAGGGACTAAAGTGTCCAAAAAATAATAGTTTAAGAACCTATTTTTATACCTAACGTCTTAAATTATTAAAATTTAGGGAACTAAAATACACTAATTAAAAGTTTAAAAATTAAAATATCATAAAAACATAAATTTAAGAACCATATATACTTTTTCCTTTTTATATTATATACAAACATTCAAATAACAAAATAAGCACGCGTTTGTATTTTTCTAACATATTGCTTATAAAGCATCAAAAGCTGCCAATAAACATATATTCTAATCTTAAAGAAATTTAAATAAGTATTTATTTTTACCCATAAAATGTTATAAAAAAGGTGGAAAAAATAAAAGAACATAATATTTTGGAAACATACAAAAATTTGAAGAAGAAAAAAATGGAAAACAGGGAAGAGTGGGGGTAGAAGACCAGTGGTTAATGAGATATTATTTATAATTAGTCTTTTCTTCACTATTTTAATTAGTTTGGAAGAAAACAATAAAATTTTATTTATAAAAAATAGTATGCCATAAAATTAAGCCTAAATAATTTTCTCAAGGACCACTTGTTATTTATACAATTTTTTTTTATTTTATTGTTTACACAATATATTAAATGTTAATGTTTTAAATTCGAAAAATGTTTTCATCTTTATACATTTGTTATGAATTAAAAAATTACAAAATATCACAAAATATCATTTAATATCAACAAAGTTTATATGAATATGATTATGTAGTATCATTTTAACTAAATTATAGGGATACTATCCAATAAAAAATCTTTAATATTTTTTAGATAATATTCATGATATAAATATATTAATTTTTGCATCGTATTATTTTTTAAAAGAGATATTATCGATTTTTGTGTGGATAATATCTAAATATAAATAGGTGATAATGAAGAAGAAGAAAAAGGTAGTGACGAACATAATAGGCTCATAGTGGTGATGATGAAGACCATATAACATCTAACTTTAATATAATTGATATTTAAGTTCATTTACTTGTAACGCTAACTATACATGACATGTTAGATGATGATCATGAGAGTAAAGTTGTCTATGTCAAGTATATGTGTTATTGACTGGTAGAGGATAGCCTAGTAGGTAATGTTATTGAGCTACATGCACAAAATCATAGATTCAAGGGGGTGAAACAGTTGTAATTGTGTATAAAAACTCATTTGACGACAGCCTGAGGTGCTAGTCACTGTTGGTATTCTCAAAACAAGATGTTGATCCGAATAAATAGAGCATAACAAGTATTACCCCGTCTTCCACTATGGAGCTTTTTTCTGTTAAAAAAAAGTATATGTGTTATTGAAAAGGAATACACAATAACATAATCAAATGAGAAAATTATGACTACAATGAGTATTAATATAAATAAAAATGATCTTTAAAATAATACGAGTGAACATAATGCTTATGAAATATTTAAAAATCTTGCACAATAATTTGTAAATTATTGAGTTAATTTATAATTTTTTATTCATGAAGAAATAGTAGAAACAGATCAAATAACATAGACATGACATCTCAATCATTATATTCAAACATACTCAAACACATGTTATGATACTAATATTGTTTGAATCAAAATAGTATGTAATTTGAATTCTCTATATTGGATTAAATGTAATTATAACATAATTTTTAATACTAAAGTACCTTATTTTCATTTAAGTTATTATTTTATTTGAGATGTAGTTATTAATTTATTAAGAAAACTATTATATTAAATGCAATATTATTTAATTTTTTCAATCTAAAATTTTAATATTTTTTAAATAATTATTCATATTATTTTATATTTAGTATATATGAAGGAGTTATGACATATAATATTTTTATAAAATCGTAGTATTTTTAATCCTTAGTTTTATGAAATAAACTCTTGTTAATTTTTAAAATAACATTAAAGGTGGTGAGAAAAAAAAAAATGTAAGACTATCATGAACCTTTACGCATTAAATATTAGCGAGGTTAGCTTCATTTGATATTGAAAATAGTAAAACATTAGTTCCAAAAAAAAATAGTAAAATAAATATAATAAGAAGGTTAAAAGACACATGAATTTGTACTTCAAGCCTATTACAAGATGTAAAGTAGTAAAATAACTTTTGTAAATAATAAAATTATAAGAATAATTTAAAAATTTAAGCGAAAATTTATGAGCACCTCTTACTTGAATGGGAAGTGGATGATGATATATAAAGTAATGGATACCAGCATATCTTCAACTTTACCAAATTGTTGTGGACTTCAAGGAATCGTTTTTTCACAATGGAAGATGTGGGATGGTGAACTAAGTGAAGAAGAACATAGTCAGAAGTTGATAGTCATATAATTGCATGACAAAGTGTTGATAATTAATAAGCATATAACTGCATAAAATATTCCATTATTCTATCCAATAGCAATCAAGGGGAATTTAAACCTAAAAAAAATAGCAAAAATTAGTTTTGTAAAGATTATAAATTTTTGTTGCCTATTTTACAAGGGTAGTAAAAGTCTATTACGTTTATAAAATATACTTTTATGATACTTTTTATAAAAATAGTAAATTTAGATTATCTCCTTAAATAAATATTAAAGTATATTTTTATTAAAAATAACACAATTCAACGTTCTATCGTCCATTCTTTAATATGCTTCTTTTAATTATACTGTGTAATAATCTCTTTGAATTTGATTATTGCGCGGTTGTTTTAGTAGCCATTCTATTTAAAGATTAGAGCCTTGGAAATGACATTCTGTGGCTTCAATTGCTTAGCTTATAATTTATATTAACTTTTATTAATGAAAACTTTTGTTCGAATAAATAAATAAATATAAAAGGTAATATATTCAAATAATTTATTTGCGTTTTAGCGGGTTAGATGATGGATAGATGGGCCATCACCCATCAGTGTCACCTGCAAAAACTTTTAACAGAATGTGATTATTTTTATGCATTACAGAAAAATAAAATAATCATAAAAATTAAAACATTATAAAATAAAATTAAAATATTCAAATAAATATTATAATATCATAAGGATAATTTTATTTTTATATAATGTACCATTTAGTCTTTTATATCATAAAAAAGTATTTTTAAGTCCTTTTACTTTTAAAAAATGTGTTTTTAAGTCTCTCTAGTTGTAAAAAATGTGTCAAGTAAGGACAAAAATAATATTACATCTAATTTTTCTTTAAATCTAATAGAATATCAGATGTATCACATGTATATTTATATTTTTCAATATATATATGTAACAACTTAATATTTAATTAAAAAAATTACTCAATTTTTTTAATTTTAAAAAAAATTAAAATAAAATTTTCATTTTCTAACATTTAAAATCAAAACTTAGATAATAAAATTTTTATTTAAATTTGATCAAATTTAATAAAATTTAAATAGAATTTTCATTGTTTAATATCTAAAATCATAAATTAGATAATGAATATTTTATGTAAATTTAATAGAAAGAAATTGTAAAAAATTAGAGTATTTTTTTAATTAAAAATTATTTAATTTGATATATATTTATCAAAAAATATGTAATATTCTGTTAGATTTAACGAAAAATTGAATGAAAAATTAATTTTATCCTTACTTGACACGTTTTCTTCAAGTAAATGGACTTTAAAACAAATTTTTATAAGTAAATAGACTTAAAGACATATTTTATAAATTAAAAAATTAAATGACACATATTACATAAACAAATAAACAATTTTTACTTTTCACCCATAACATAAATTATATAAAAGAAGAAAAAAATAAAAAATAAAAGAAACTATTACAATCCGAGCACGTGACCTGTCAAAACCTTACCTTGCAAGGCTGCAAAGCATTTTTGCTTTTCAAAGAATATCCCCTTGTTCTTTCTTATCAATTCCAACTCATCCCTTCGCTCCAATCACTCCTCTCATTTTTCCCTTTTTTTTTTTTTTTTTTTATCTAATTAATAAAACCATTCTCACAAAATTTCTAAAAGTAAAATATTTTCAAAAAAATTCTTAAATTTTATAAAATTTTCAAAAACTATTTTTTTTTTGTAAAATTTTCAAACTTAAAAAACAAAATCATTATTATTATTCCTTTGGCAAAGAAAAGCATCATTATTGTTATCATAACTATAAAAAATCCATTAAAAACTATATAAAAAAATCATACCCTCTTTTTACTGGTTCTTTCAGAATATATATATAAAAAGTTTTCGATGCAGGGTCTCTGGCTGCAAATTGCCTTTGTATCTGTGTCGGAGCTTGGCCTTTTGCTTTGGCCTTTGCGTGTTTGGCCGTTTCTTTGGGGAGTGATTTTCAAATTTTCACTCGTCTTTTCACTCAACTTTTCACTGGTGTATGTGAAAGTGTGTGTACAGTTTAAGCTCACTCGTGTGAAAGAAAGAAAGAAGATAATGTGAATTTGTGCAATCACAGGAGAAGAACAGAGCAGTAGCTAGAAACCAACAATGACCCAAATGGAATTTGCTGGGATCACCCAAAACTTATAGAAATCACATCCAGTATTCTCAGATCTCTAGGATCTCAGAATTTCGGGCTTGTTTATCGACAAAATTCTCTTATTTTGGCTGTTAGTCTGAACTTATATGGTGTCCATTCGACTCAGTTTGATTCAAATTCTCTGTAACCGAGCTGTTTCGCTTTTGATATAATGGTTTTGGCATCTGGGTTTCTGGTTTCAAGAAGTTTCTTCAACAAGTAAGCAAACTAGTTCTGTGGACTTTGGAGTTAAAGCAAAACGAAACGGACCATTTGTAGTTAAGGTGATAGTGGTCTGCTTTACAGAAATCTGATTCGGATGACAATGGCCAGTGTGTTTGTTACTTATGGTGGCTCTTATCAATGAAAGTAAAGTCACCTAATTGTGAAAAGACTATGGAAAGAGATAGTGTTGATTTGTGGATATTGGGTATGCTGGTTTTGGCATTAATGGAGGCCTCTTCTGCTACTCTTTCCCCAACTGGTATAAATTATGAAGGTTGGTTTCTTTTAAATCAACGTCCCTTTTTTGAACCTTTTTTTTTTTTCCTTAAGTGGAGTTATATCCGATTACAATTGATAACAAGAAGAAAATGATAGTCATTTTCATCAGTCAATGCTCTTCTCTTTTCAGTTTTCTTTTTTAAACAGCTCTATGTATTTTGTTCATATTTACTGTTCTCTAAGGAGGACAAAAGGCCATTTTATTTGTACGGTTAATGCTCTGTGGCTCTTATTAATGTCTCTGAAATATGACCTTGTAATCTGCACAGTTGTGGCTTTGATGGCTATTAAAACCGACCTTGTTGATCCACATAATGTTTTGGAGAACTGGGATATTAATTCTGTAGATCCTTGTAGCTGGAGGATGGTTACTTGCTCTCCTGATGGTTATGTTTCTGCTTTGTAAGTTGTCCTGTTTCATTTTCAACTTTGTCTATAGCTTCTAAAAGGTGTTTGTTGAAGAAACAATCATAGTGATGACATTTTCTTCATGTTAGGGGACCGCCTAGCCAGAGCTTGTCTGGTACCTTATCTCCGGACATTGGAAACCTTAGTAACTTGCAATCCGTGTAAGCTTACTCCTCTTTGGCAAATTTTTCTACTACCTAACCCATGTGTCTTTATTCCTTTTAATGAGCAAAAGGATTTATTTTTTTGGTTTTAGATTTGAGAATTATCCATCTTAACCATTCTACTGAGTTGAAAGTCTCAATGTTTTGAGCTCATTTTACTAAATAATGTAAACTTTATCTTAAACATAGGTTGCTTCAGAATAATGATATTTCGGGGTCAATTCCTTTCTCAATTGGGAAACTTAAAAAGCTTCAGACACTTGATCTCTCCAACAATTTACTTAGTGGTGAGATACCTGATTCTTTGGGGCATCTTGAGAACCTGAATTACTTGTAAGTTCCAGGAACTATATATAAACACATTATCAGCATTCCTGAAATGCATTGCATGCTTAAGTAATTACACTTGGAATGATTCCTAATTTTTTCTTTTGAGCAAGACAGGCGATTAAATAACAATAGCCTTTCTGGACCCTGCCCTGTGTCTCTTTCCACAATTGAAGGTCTTACTCTTGTGTGAGTATCTGCTGCTTGTGTTATTTGTTCCACTGCCCATTTATTGACAACATGGGGATACCTCTAAGTAGAGCTTATTATTATTTTTATTTTTTTCAAATGAACGAGCATGTTTACAACTGTGTATTCAACATATGTGCAGGGACCTTTCCTTTAACAATCTGAGCGGTTCCCTGCCAAAAATATCTGCAAGAACTTTTAAGTGAGCAACTTTCTTTAATTTTGTTATTCTTGTTTCCATCAATAATGTTGTAATTTGTGTTCTTGCTTTCTCTTGCAGAATTACTGGCAACCCATTAATCTGTAGCCTGAAGGATGGCAGCAATTGTTCTTCTGTTTTACCAGAGCCACTGCCCTTTCCACCTGATGCCCTGAAAGGTACTTATCATATGGTTACATATTCACTTGTTTATTTTTAAGTACCTTTTCCAGGACACTTCTATGATGTAATGATGGTTTCTGATTTTGTGTCCTCCTAAGAACAACCAGACTCTGCGATGAAACATCACCGAGTTGCCATCATTGTTGGTGCAAGTTTTGGTAGCGCTTTTATGATCATATCATTAATTGTGTTATTTGTTTGGTGGCGTTACAGACACAAGAAACAAATTTTCTTCGATGTGAATGGTTAGTTTCTTGATCTCTTTTGTGTCTCCATTTATGATTATGCAAAATGTTCAATTAGCTTCTCTGGTTGTGTTTTGGACATAAAGACATGACCCTGAAATTTAACCTGTAAATTCCGAAATGTTCTATTAGCTTTCTACTAAACCAAAATTCGTGCATGCTTTTTGGTTATAAACTTGAACTCAATTGGGGATAAGATTCATACATGGATTTTCTACACTATTATTCTTTCTTGGAATGACATTTTAGTTTTAGTAAAAGTGGTTATTTGAAAAATCCAAATACAATGGTACTTCCCTTGTTTTGTTTAGTATATTTTACTTTTTGATTGTGTAAAATTTTCCAAGTCAGTTTTAATAGGTTTACAAAATCTTAGGACTTTAGAGCTGTAGCCCTACTTGGTGCTGTATATGTGCTCTGGAAACAATGTTTGTTTTGACTGTAATGAAGTGAAACAAGCTATAAAATACTGGTTTCATTTGAGAAGCAATCAAAAGTGTAGTTGGGATTCTTGCTGCATGATGAACGAAAACCAATGCCTAAATACTAATCTCGTAAATGCTTATTTATATTTGTAAATTCTCACAAGTGCACGAATCATTTTATAGAAAATGATAAATATACTCTCAAGGTCGGTCTGAGGAAGGAATTTATGTGGTTTTTAATAATTATTCAAACTTTTAGAAACGAAATTAAAACCTAAACATCCTGTCACGATATTTGAGTTTGGTTGAATCTAATCTAAAGCACAAAAATAAGATAAACATGAATTCAATAAATAATATTATATTATTCATAAACAGTGAAAAATTAATGGATAATAATAAGTTAATTATGCTTGCTTCATATTATATAAGTTATGAAATATTTAAATTAAAATTATCGATTCTCTCTTTTATGTATAAATACCACCTTTGGTGGGGTTAGATATTCTTTGGTAATTAAATAAATCAATTAACACCTGTGGGATTGATAATTAATTTGGTTAATTAAATTAAAATTATTTTTTTAAGAGATTGCAAATGAATCATTTAAATGCCACATTTGGTGGGGTTAGACATTTTAAACTTTATTCAAGGTGTCCAAGTTAAATTTAAGAATTTAATTATCTGGATACTAACTTTCAAGTTTTAAAACTATTACAGAAAATATTTTGTCAATACATTTTCAAATAATAATTATTTGTAAAAAATCTTTGAAATAGAGTTTCGTATCAACAACATCAGGCAATTGTACCAATAAGTAGAAGAGCACTACTCTAAATCAGACCAGATAATTAAATCTTAAAATCTAATTTTCAGATTTAAAGTTTGTAATGAAAAATAATGTATTTCTCTATAACATTTTTTATATGAAAATCTTGAATAAAAATAATTTTATAAAAATATTTTACCTATTAATATTTCACAAGCATAATAACAATATTATCCCATATTAATAATCAGCCAGACATGTTTAATTTAATAATTAGCTAGAAAATTAAATATAGCATGTAAAAACAAAACATAAGAAATAATGCTGAAAATAATACATTTAAACATACCTCAACATAATTTTAGAATTGTTTATGAAAAAACCTCTAAACAGAATTGCATTCCCATTTATTGAATCAAAACTAAAAATATTACAAGAACATAACTAAGTTATTCTCAAAATGAGAAAAACTTTAAAACTAAAAAAAAAAATAAGAAAACTAAGAAAGCTTTCTAGAGAAAGAAAGCTAGAGAGAGAGAGAAGAGAGCTGAAAATTAATGTACTCCAAAATACAAAGGGGAATGGGTGTATTTATAGGTGAAAATATGGGGCTAAAATTGACAAAAAATGTCAAAATGGCACAAGTGGGTGAATAAAACATGCATGACAGGCTGGGGGACGCCAGGCGTGTGGCGTGGTCAATGGAGCGCGCGTGCGCGGGTAGGCAAGCGTTGGGCGTAGGTAGGCGCGTGGGGTGTGCTGCATGGACGGGTGTGCTGCGCGCGGACAGGCAATTTTGACCATTCCTTCCATTTTTTTGATTTTTCTTTATTTATTATGTTTTTCTTCACCTTTTTAAATAGTAAATAAATACTATACTTTAAATATTGTGATGGATTGCTTCCAATTATTTTTAAACATTCTTCAAGTAATTAATTTATTTTAGAAGCGAAAATTTCTGAAAAACAATTAAAATACCCGTAATTCCGAAAATATAAAATTATATAAAATATGATAAAATTATACATTTATAAATCTATTTAATCAATTAAAGTGCATTAAATCATAGTATCTTTAGTGTTTTTTAAGCACTCATCACTGAGTAGCATCATAAATCAATTATTTGTTACAGGAAATATTATAGTTGAAGTCACAGAGTAGTCAAATTACATATATTTTATTTTTAACGTTTTCTTTTCTCTCTCTCCTGTTATTTATTTCTTTCATTCATTTTCTATTTTATGTAAATATTGCCATCTTTCCCATGCTCTATAAGATATGGTGGAATCTGAAGAATTATATTTTCAAAGTGGCAGATCAATATGACCCAGAGGTATCCTTGGGCCATTTGAGAAGGTACACATTTAAGGAGCTACGGGCTGCCACTGATAATTTTAACTCAAGGAATATACTAGGCAGAGGTGGGTTTGGGATTGTCTACAAGGGATGTTTTAACAATGGAACACTGGTGGCAGTTAAAAGGCTAAAGGACTATAACACTGCTGGAGGTGAAGTTCAATTTCAGACAGAAGTGGAAATGATAAGTCTGGCTGTCCATCGGAATCTTCTAAGGCTTTTTGGGTTCTGTTCTACTGAGAATGAACGTCTCCTTGTCTATCCCTATATGCCTAATGGAAGTGTTGCCTCTCGATTAAGAGGTTTGTTATTTGTTCTCATTTTTGCATTCTAGGACCTTTCAATCTGCCATGAATTCATTTTTACAGCATAAATATTGTGCCATGCATCCTCAACCGAATGCTGATTCTGCTGCTTTCCCTAGATTCTATGACCATCGTTCTTTTACCGCAATGACAATGGTATGGCCAGGCCTACCATAACCTGCTCATGTCTGTGCATCTACTATCTCAATTAACGTTTTTAAGAACATAACAATTCTTGCCCTCTCACCTCTTGTCCTGAACCATATCAAAATTAAAAATTTCTCATGGCATAGGATTCATATACCTGTGGCCATTATATAGAGCTTCACAATCTATTAGATGGATTAAGTATAGTGTATTAAATCGAAGTGTATTAAACTATAGTATAATTAGTTTCTATAATGTAGTGAAAAGCTGTATAATATAGTCAAATTAAATTGATTACATATATTTTACTAAAATAATTTATATTGAAAATGATTTTTTATTATAAAATTTATTTAAACTAATATTTAATTCATTTTTATATTTTTATTACATTTTTAAAAGTAAAATAATATTATTTTTAATTTGAGATAAAAGAAAAAGTTAAGATATATAATTTTATAATTGAAAATTTAGATAAATTAAATTAATTATCCAGTACGGTTTAGACTCACATTTCTGGTCGTACAAAATTTCTACATATAACCATACAATACAGTTTGATTTCACAGACAAACATATGATTGTATAACTTATACTCTCAGGATATTTAGTACTTTGTAGCCTATAAGTGTGTTGTCAAATATTACCATCACAATTCACGTAAGTGCTTCAGCAGAATCCTTTTGAATCACATGAAATGAAAAACTTCCACAGTTTCCAATGAAATTCTACTTGATTTATTTTTATCTAGTTTGTGGTTTGAGAATAATTTATCTAGTTGGTGTTTTCATCAGATCGAATTCATGGTTGTCCAGCTCTGGACTGGGCGAGGCGGCAGAGAATAGCTTTAGGTACAGCAAGGGGATTGGTCTATTTACATGAGCAGTGTGACCCTAAAATTATACACCGTGATGTGAAGGCAGCCAATATCTTGTTGGACGAAGATTTTGAGGCGATTGTTGGAGATTTTGGGTTGGCAAAGCTTTTGGACCATAGAGACTCCCATGTGACCACAGCTGTGCGTGGCACTGTTGGTCACATTGCTCCAGAGTATTTATCAACAGGTCAGTCATCAGAAAAGACTGATGTTTTTGGTTTTGGAATCCTTCTCCTTGAGTTAATCACTGGTGAAAAAGCTTTGGATTTTGGACGTCAAGCGAAGCAAAAGGGAGTGATGCTTGATTGGGTACTCTTTTTCTCCTTATTCTCTCCTCGTTATATTTACCTTTTCTTTGTGATCTATGCCAAACAAATCTATTTGTCCCCGATCACGATGCCGTTCTCTTCCTATGTGCAGGTAAAGAAGTTACATGAGGAAGGAAAGCTAAACCTAATGGTAGATAAGGACCTTAAGGGAAAATTTGACAGAGTTGAGTTAGAAGAAATGGTTCAAGTTGCCCTATTATGTACTCAATTTAGTCCTTGTAAACGTCCAAAAATGTCTGAAGTCTTAAAGATGTTGGAAGGTGATGGATTAGCTGAGAAATGGGAAGCCTCTCAAAAGGCGGAGACACCAAGATCTAGATCATGTGAAAACCCTCTTCAAAAGTATTCAGATTTTTTAGAGGAATCTGAACTTGTGGTAGAGGCAATGGAACTTTCTGGCCCAAGATGACATTTTCATATTTTCTTGCATAACCTCTTCTCACATCATCGAGTTGCAGAAGTTTGACTAGGAAAGTCATGTACTAGGATGGACTAGGAAAGTCATGTACTAGGATGTACTAGGATGGACTAGGAAAGTCACATCATCGAGTTGTATAAAAAGAATGGACTAGGAAAGTCATGTAAAAGCTGCTTTTTCTTTCTGGATTTATCAATTTAGTTCGTTTGAAGAGCATCATAGTTGGAAAAGGTTTTCTAGATAGGAGGAATTACTCTGTATTTAGTCGATGAAGGAAGTTTGTTTGTTTTTTGTTGCCAAGAATGAAAGAAGTTGTTCTTATTCCTATACGTTTGTGGCAGATCAATAGCCTTTTATATATATAATTAGTCTTAAAATAATTAATATTACATATTTATTTTATTTATATTTTATAAATTATGTGTTACTTGTATGTACAAGTTATGTATAATTTATAAAAAAGTTTAGAAATGATGTTCTTAAAGTTCAACCCTTCTCAAAGTCTAGAAAACAAGATCTCACTTATCTTAGTGGGCCCAATCCACTACCCCACTCACGATAGTTTTTAATTCTTGCTTATAACGGTGACACGTGGTGGAACTCCGTTTAAGAATTTCTCCCCAAAAACGGGTGGGTGATTATGAAATAAGAAAAAGGGGCTAAAAAAACAAAAAACTGAACCCATAAATTGATTGATAAGGTTAAACCATATATCACTGCAATAAGCGAAATAGATAGATAGATAGATAGATAGATAGAGTTGGTACACAATAACCAGAAAAGAAAAACAAATTTCCCAACCCATCAATAAATTGGCCAATTGGGTATCATAAATGCTTGGCTTCAATGGAATTTGATTAGGTTATGACTTAAGCAGCTCTTTCTACTGAACCTAAAAACACAAGCTTTTTATTACATTCTCAAGAAACAAGTAAAGTTTTTGCACAAAGAAGAGAGAGTAAAAGTTACATACAAACACATAATGATAGCCATTAAAGACTCATACCGAGTCTATTGCCGTTCTGTGACTTGCCGGTCTGCTAAGAAGTAGCCAAAAACTCATCTGACTTCACAATTTCTGCATTTTCACTCTCAATTTTAGTCAGTGGAGCCAATCGCTAAAACTCAGGCAAACTTGTTTGAATTTTTTAGGAGAAAAAAGGAGAGCCCTCTCTCACTCCATCTCCTAAGCTTTTCGAGGCCCATCTTTGGATTCTTGAAGATCAACATCCATTCCCATTAGACTCAAGAGATTCAAGAATCTAGTATGTGGGTGTGTGTGTGTATTATTAAACCAATGAGCTCTTAAAACAGCTAGTGGGAGAAATCTATCTCTTGCAAGTGGGCATTATATAGCTGGTCATCGATACAACGGGTAGCTGTAGACTCTAGTTATTGTGATGCAAGAAAAATATTCAAATGGTGACGTGTTCTCATCAAATTACCATCTTACCCCTACACTAATGCTCAGTAAACTTCATTCTGTTTTTGCTCGTGTAAACTATTACCACTTTCATGAGTTTCTTTTTGAACTTAAAAATTTAGTAGAGTTGGCAATGAAAATAAGGTTATGTTATTTTTTATTATTATAAATAAATAATGTGAAAAAATTTAAGTAAATTTTTTAATGTGTCAATTAATACGAAAATACAACATAAATATGATTAATACGATACGATTGACACCCTTATTTTTATTTTTATGTTACATAAATAAAAAAATAAAAAAAACCCCACTAACTCGTGCTCATCTACTCCTTTTTCAACTTAAATCCAATTAATTCTCTCCACTAATGACCATTTTTTTGGGTAGCTAAGAAAATTTTTCTATTCGCAAGACTATGATGCTTGTTGAGTCAGACTAGAATCTAGAATTTTAATATTGGAGTGGGTGAAAATTAATATTACTTATTTTTCGAATATATATATATATATATATATATATATATATATATATATATATATATATATATATAAATATATTTAAATTACTAAATTTATAATATATTTTTGAATAATAAAATTTTAAAAATAAATTTTTAAAAAAAATATGAACTTATTTTATACGTATAATATATATCTGCATTTTTGTTAAATCTTATACCTAAAATTTACGCTATTAAAAAGTGAGAGGATGTTGGTTTCCGCCGGTGAGTCATACTAGTTGTATCTGGAAAAAACACAAAAACCTACTAAACAAACAGAAGATGAAGCGAGTTCAATTCTCTCCAATTATTTTGAATATATCACTATATATATTATCGATATATAATAAAAGTGATTAAAAATATAAATTCTTATTACATAAAATAAAAATATTTTGTATATATATATTTATTAACTATTAATAACTTATAAAATAATACATCCAAAACAAAACATGTGATCCCCATTCGAGACGAAGCACACCAAAAAACTCCATTATAATATGTGTAAATATAAGTTAAGAAATATTAGCCGTAAAATGTTACTTAGAAAAAGGAAGGAAATAAATAAATAAATTGAGATAACCCATAACTCCCGCTGAAGCATATGTTGGTTAAGTGTCACTAGTACCTAAGTTAATCAATATTTACTCAATTTTACCCATATTTTTAAAAAAAATTCAATTTATCGTCTCAATATATCACTTAATTTTAATATTATAAAATTAAAATAATAATTTCATTTAACTTAAAAATTTTAACATATACAATACACATAGTAAAAAATTAAAGGACAATTTTGTTATTTAATTGTTAATTTTTTTCTTCCTTCCCTTTCTCTCTTTTTCTTTCTTTCTTTTTTCTTTTTTTCAAAATCACCTGCGAGCATCATTCTTGAAAATCAACATGGTAGGTGTTGGAAATCAACAAGGTAGATTAAAAATGTAAGTTTTTATTGCATAAAATATAAACATTTTACATACATATTTACTAACTATTAATAATACACAAAATAATATACCCAAAGTAAAACATGTGATCTCCATGGAGGTGAAGCACACCAAAAACTTCTTTATAACATGTGTAAATATAAGTTCATAAATATTAACAGTAAAATGTTACTTAGAAAAAGAAAAGAAAAGAACAAAACATGAGATGACCTAAATCTCTCTAAAGCTTATGTTGTTTCTATCACGAGCTAAGTACCATTATTATATAACTAATTTAATCAATATGTACTAATGTTTTTAAAAGATTTTAATTTATACCTTAATATATTAATTAATTTCAATATTATAAAATTAAAATAATAATCCTATTTAATTTAAGAATTTTAACACGTGTGTGACAAAAAATTTAAGAACAAATTTGTTATTTAATTTTTTTAATTTCTCCCCTCCCCTCCCCTCCCCTTTCTTCTTCTTTCTTTTTTTTTTTTTTAAAAAAAAATGACCAACAAGCAACAGTGTTGAAAATTGGAAGAAGCCTTGGCGACGATGACAGCTAAAGTGATGCTAGTAGTTGGAAAACAACAACAACAGGTAGATTGATCACAGCTGAAAAGTCCAAAGCAAGGGAGCACATTGTGTTGAATTTGCAAGGTGTGGTGGTGTTGAACCAGCGACTACCTCTTGGGTTTACTACTTGATACCTGACGTAGAACAGAATGATTGGAAATAGGTTCTGATCATTCGAGAAAAAAAAAAAAAAAAGAGAGAAAAATGGGAGGAAAAAAAAATAAATAATAAGTGACAAAATTGTACATAAATTTTGTTTAAATTTTTAAATTAAATAAAGTTATTATTTTAATTTTATAATATTAGATTCAATTGATGGGTTAATGTATTAAATTATACTCCTTCAAAAATAGGTTTAGTTAATTAATTTAGATACGGAATCCTCCAATTTTTTTTAAGCTGTCATTTTCCCTCAATGGCTCTCAAGGGAATCTTCGCACTGGCAAGTACTAAAGTGACTTATCACCACTGCACACAGTTTGACAGTAAATATACATTATGTTATTTTGAATATTCTAACTTTGCCACATTGTATATTTTCATTTGTTTGCTCTTATAGTTACTGATGTTAACATCTCTTTTTGTCATTTATGTTAACACTAGTGTTGGACAGTGCATACGCATGGGTTGATAATTTAAAATTTATAGATATATAATAATGTTAATCGTTGAAATTTTGTTATTGTTATTAAATATTTATTTTATAAATTAAAAGAAAAAATAAAGTTTTTAAATATAATTTTTTTTTTTGTTTATTTTTACTATAACAAGGTGAAAATTCAAGATTAAAAAATGTTGTAAAATAGTTTGCACTAGTACTCTTAAAATAAATAAATAATTTATTTGTTACTTTAATAATATTAATTATTTTATCAGCAGATAAAAGTAAATCTAAAACTTTAAATAAAATAAAGTGTTAATTATCTTAACATTTTATTCTTGTCAATGCTTAAGCAACGTGAACTCGATTTCATTAATAACAAGAATGTGTATATTGTATAAATATATGAATTTACAAACATTTATAATTTATACATTAAAGAATTTAAATTTTATTTATGTAATATTCTATAGTTATTGATTATCAATGATTTGATATGACACAAAATAACAAAAAAATAGTTAAATAACTTATTTATGTAGATTGTATTAATATTGTGCTAATTATTTTACTGTAAAGATATATGTTTCAAGTGAATGCTAAGAGGACCTGAATTTGGATCATGTCTAATTTAAATAAATGTGTAAGTATGTAATATGTTATTTAAAAATACAAAAAAATAAATAAATAAATAAAGAGGTTGCCAAAAGAATTAGGGGCATTCTAGGAAGAATAATGTAGAATAGTAATCATCAATCACTTATTCTTTATGATATGAACTCATTTATTAAATGTGTAAGTATAAACTACATAATTTATTACACTTATAGTGAAGAGTTAGAATTTTAAAAATATTTATGTAATTAAAATAATTATAGAATAATAATAATGTAAAGACAATACACTATAAAACTATCAAATGTAATTATGCAAAAGTATGATATATTAGTATTAGAAAATTTTGGTATTTAATAATATAAAAAAGACAATAATAATCAAATAAAAAAAAATGAAGCTAAACAAATTAAAAAAAGGAAAACAAAATGAAAAATGGGAAGAAAAAAAATATTGGAGTATACCTATTTTACTATTTAAAGTAATAGATAATTTGGTTAGCCTAATTACAGTGAAAAAGATTCCGGTATTTTTCTCCGCTGAGATTTCTATTTCAGACGATTATGATTCATGAACGATCTCTACGTTGGACATGGGTTTCGATCTTAAAAATTATTAGTTGTAATTCATAATTATGTAATTTTTTTTTTCCTTTTTGAAATAATTATGTATTCTTAATATTTAAAAAGAAAAAAAATACAAAATAGTAAAATTTATTTCTATATTTATTTTTTTAATATTAATTTACTACTCTGTTGAAGTAAAATATATGTAAAAAGCTAACTTTTTCAATGCATCTACTTCATCGAATAAGTTAAATATATTCGTATTAAACTGAACTATATTGAATTGTATTATAATTAATTTATATAGTATTTGATGAAAAGCTATATAATATAGTTGATTAAATTGATTACATATATTTTATTTAAATAATTTTTTATTATAAAATTTATTTAAATTAATATTTAATTTATTTTTGTATTTTTATTATATTTTTAAAATAAAAAAAATATTGTTTTTAATTTGAGATAAAAAAATAAGACATTTAATTTTATAATTGAAAATTTAAACAGACTAAATTAATTATTCTGTACGATTTAGACCCACACTCTTAATCATACAAAATTTCTATATAACTATACTTTTTTACCGTACAATATAGTCTAATTTTATAACTAAATACATAATTATATGTAAATTATATAATTATGATATTTAATATAATGTAACAAACATACCGATAAAGATTTATATCCTAGTAATATGGTCACTTTTTGAAAGGGTATTTTTTTATCATTTTGAGACAAGCATTCTATTTCATGTTAATACTCTTTTAAATTTCGTACGAGACATAAATCAAAATGGGAGAGAAGAGTTATTATAAATGTTGGAGAGTGAGATCGAAAGGGAATGATATGACCTAAGTTTTATTGTTTTGTTTTGCTTAAAGTGACCGAAAAGCCCTTTAACTTACAAAGCATGTGCTACTCACAAGATATGAAGATACTACAAAAAAATAATTGATGAAAAATGTACATTAATTAAAGAACACGAGTCACTTTTCATCATTGTTTCAAAATTTAGTTAAAATTTTGTGTGAGTAGCACATGTTTAATAAATAGTAGTGCATTTCAATCATTTTAACCAAGCAAGGATTTAAATTTGAAAACAATAAAATTTAGCCAATACCACTTCCCTTTGGTATCACTCTTTGACACATATAAACTTTTGAACTAACACATCTGATGAAGTTGATGTCGAAGCTGTTAGAAAGCTTTCGATTAAAGGAGTTTAATGGTGACCAATTTGCTGATAGACGAATCTCCAAACGTCACACTATAATTCGTTGTTTAGAGACTCTTCTATCAGCAAATCAACAACTGTTTAATTCTTTCATCAAAGGCTTTTTATTGTAGCCAATTTTAGTTCTATTTACAATGTCATTTAAAAGTCAACATCAAGGAAACCACCCAATGGTTTTCTAATACGTAGTTTTCAAACTTAAATGAACTTATGACATACCACACCTAATCTAGCATCCAAATGACCTAACCTATCATATTTTTAATGTATTTTTCCATAATATGTTAGAAATTTGTTTACCAAATTGAAAATCATGTTTTCTAGATCCCATGTTGAATCAAGAGAAGAAGAATAGATTATTGCGGAAGCGTACCGGAATCTATAGCGTTCTTCTGTCGAACAGGTTCAGATCTTCCAATTGATGCGCAGTTGTCTAAAGAGTTTTTCTCTGTTGATGGGGATACAGAGAAAACTTATGTTCTACAAGCACTGCGCTCAAATGGGGACCATGACCCCTTTATATAGATAACTGCCAAAGGCGGTTACCAATTATTGGTATTTTTAAATTGGCCCCTCATCAACTTAAAAATACAAGTCCGGTCTCTACACATTAATTCCACAATAATTTAATACCCGATAGCCAAAATTAAACTTTATAGATCACCTTTTAATTGGCTAAACTATAAGATAGCATAGCACATTTAAAACTACATGTGTGGCCCCACAGATTAATAATATTTTTCCAACAATCTCCCACTGGGCCACATATGTAACTTTGTAAATGTGCATAACCTTATGAGCTCATGAAACTGCCATCACAATTAGGGTACTTCCGAACAATCTCGTCCATTAATCATACTGATACAGGATCAAAGCGATCTTCGTCACATTTATCGTGACTAAATCTATCAATGGTCACATATACCAATACAACCAAATGACATAGATCAATCATGGATGTGTAGCATGAAAATTACATGTAATGTGATCCAAACATGTCTATTTTCAACTAGTCCTACTTTATTCTTTATTGAGATCAGTATTACCACATTACTTAACAGAGTGTGTTAAACCAAAACTTTACTTCTGCAGAAAGTAAACTGAATAATATATGTATATAACAAATCTGAAGTTCAACATAAAGCAACAAATCAAATTCAAACTCCCACTAAACTAAAGTATCCTCAAACAGAATAACACCCATATGAGCAGTATGCTCGTGAAAGACCTTGGGTGGTAGTCCCTTTGTGAGCGGATCCGCTATCATGGAGTTTGTTCCAATGTGCTCTATAAAAATCTGACCACTCTGCACTCTTTCTTTCACAACCAGAAACTTGATGTCAATATGCTTTGACTTCGTTGAGCTTCTGTTGTTGTTAGAATATAAAACCGCTGATTTATTGTCACAAAATAATTTGAGTGGTCTTTCAACACCCTCTAAAATACGCAGCCCAGTGACAAAATTTCGCAGCCATATTCCATGATTTGATGCCTCATAACAAGCCACAAATTCTGCGGCCATGGTGGATGAAGCCACAAGCGTTTGCTTGGCAGACCGCCAAGAAACTGCCCCACCAGCCAACAGATAAACATAACCTGATGTGGATCTCCTGCTGTCTTGGCATCCAGCAAAATCAGAGTCGGAGTACCCAATGATCTCTAACCGATCTGATCTTCTATATGTGAGCATATACTCCTTTGTTCTCTGTAAGTATCTCATAACCCGTTTGGCTGCTTTCCAATGATCCATGCCTGGGTTACTTAAATATCTGCCTAACATGCCAACTATGAACGCAATATCCGGACGCGTACATACTTGGGCATACATTAGACTCCCTACAGCCGAAGCATAAGGAATCTTCTGCATTTCTTTAATTTCAAGGCTATTCTTTGGGCATTGGCTGAGACAAAATTTGTCTCCCTTAGAGACTGGGGTTTAACCTGGTTTGCAATTTTGCATGCCAAACCTATTGAGAACTTTCTCAATATAGTTCCTTTGTGACAGTCCCAATATACCCCGAGAGCGATCTCGGTGTATCTCAATTCCTAATACAAAGGAAGCTTCACCAAGATCTTTCATTTCAAAATTCTTTGATAGAAATCTCTTGGTGTCATGCAAGATGCTTGTCATTTGTGGCAAGTAAAATGTCATCGACATACAAAACCAGAAAAATATGCTTACTCCCACTGAACTTGTGATACACACAATCATCAACGACATTCATCTCAAAACCGTACGAAACAATGACTTGATGAAACTTGAAGTACCACTGACGAGAAGCCTGCTTGAGTCCATATATGGATTTCGTCAATTTACAAACCATATTCTTTGAATCTCCTAATACAAAGTTTTCTGGTTGTACCATATAAATTGTTTCTTCAATGTCACCATTGAGAAATGCTGTTTTGACATCCATTTGATGCAACTCAAGGTCAAAATGTGCAACAAGCGCCATAATTGTCCTAAAAGAGTCTTTCGTGGAAACCGGAGAGAAAGTTTCTTTAAAGTCAATTCCTTCTTTTTGAGTAAAGCCTTTGGCTACAAGACGTGCCTTATACCTCTCCACATTACCCTTTGAATCCCTTTTGGTTTTAAATATCCATTTACAACCAACAGGATTCGCACCAGCCGGTAATGGGACAAGTTCCCAAACTTTATTGTCTTGCATAGACTTATACTCCTCATTCATGGCTTCAATCCATTTATGAGAATTGGAACTTTGCATGGCTTGGCGGAAGTTGATTGGATCATCTTCCGACATTCCACTTTCTACCTCATGTTCCTGGAGATATACAACATAATCATCTGAAATTGCAAATCTCCTTTCTCTCGTGGATCGCCTTAATGGCGCGGGTTCTTGAGGTTGTTGAGGTTGTTCCTCAGGAATTGGTTCCTCTGGAACAATTACCTCATTTTGAATGAGGGGTTGAATAACATTGTCTTGCCGAGGATCTGAATTCATTTCTTGATCAATGACAGGTATGGAAACCTGCACATTGTCAAGAAAAGTAGTAGCAGGAATTGGAATTACTCCCTCTTCCTCCTCAAAGACAATGTTCCTAACTTGATTTCCCCTCCCAAACTCAACATCCTCAAAAAATGTTGCAATTCCCGTCTCAAATATAGACTTACTAGTAGGATCATAAAACTTGTAACCCCTTGATCGTTCTGCATAGCCAATAAAGTAGCTGCTAATGGTTTTGGAGTCCAATTTTCTTGCATGAGGTTTATAAGGCCTCGCTTCAGCAGGACATCCCCAAATACGCAAGTGCTTTAGACTAGGCTTTCGCCCAACCCAAAGTTCATAAGGCGTTTTTGCAGCTGCTTTAGTTGGCACCCGATTCAGGATATAAGTTGCTGTCTTTAGAGCTTCACCCCAGAGTGACTCTGGTAAAGTAGATTGACTAATCATACTTCTTACCATGTCCTTAAGAGTCCTGTTTCGTCTCTCAGATACACCATTCATGCTAGGCGACCCTGGCATAGTGTATTGAGGGACGATTCCACATTCCTCTAGGTATTTAGCAAATGGTCCCGGACGTTGTTCACCTGATTTGTCGTATCTACCGTAGTATTCACCACCACGGTCAGATCTGACACTCTTTATCCGTTTGTTGAGTTGTAACTCAACTTCGACCTTAAATATTTTGAACACGTCCAAAGACTGTGATTTCTCATGTATAAGAAATAGATACTCATATCTAGAATAGTCGTCTATGAATGTTATAAAATATTGTTGACCATTCCAAGATGCTGTAGGGAATGGACCACAAATATCCGTATGAATCAATTCTAAGACGTCCGTAGTCCGATTTGCATCTAATTTCTTCATTTTGGTCTGTTTTCCCTTGATACACTCAACACAGACATCAAAATCTGAAAAATCAAGGGATTCCAAAATCTCATCAGACACAAGTCGCTCAACTCTAGATTTAGAGATGTGACCTAAGCGTTTGTGCCATAATGAGGCTGAAGTTTCCTTATCTAATTTTCGCTTTGTACCTCGTGACTCGACATGCAAGGTTTCATTATAAGATGAAACAGTTTCTAGCAAATATAGATTATCAAAAGTATTAAGTAAACCAGTACCAATAACATTTGAATTTAAAGACAAAGTAAACTGAGTATTTCCAAATGAACAATAATAACCCAATTTGTCCAAAACAGAAATGGAAATTAAGTTCCGTCTAAAAGACGGTACAACAAAAGTGTCTTTCAAATCCAAATAACAACCAGTTTTTAATAACAATCTAAAATGCCCTATTGCCTTCACTTCCACCGACTTGCCGTCGCCCACAAAGATACGTCTTTCAGCATCAGTTGGCTCTCGGTAGTTTAGGCAACCCTGCATAGAAACACAAATGTGAGTAGTAGCACCAGAATCTACCCACCAAGTGTTTCTTGGTACAGATGCTAAATTGATCTCAGAACAGACCAAAACAGGAATTATACCTTTCTTTTCACGCCATGCGCTATACTTGGCACATTCCTTCTTCTGATGTCCAAGCTTACCACAGAAGAAACAATTGTCATTACTTTTCTGTTTCTTTTGCACTGGACCCTTAGGAATAGCAACTTCCTTTCCTTTATCCTTCCTTTTACCCTTGCCCTTAAAAGTACTTGACAGATGAGCACTTTCAGTCCTCTCTTGCTTCAATCTCTCTTCCTCTTGCACACAAAATGAAATGAGCTCATTGAGAGTCCATTTCTCCTTTTGGCAGTTATAACTGACCTTAAATTGACTGAATTGTGCAGGAAGAGAGATCAGAATTAAATGCACGAGCAAATCATCTGATAAGTCGAGCTTTTGTGCCTTAAGTTTTGAAGCAAGATGAGACATCTCCATGATGTACTCTCTGACATTACCTTTGCCCTTATATTTCATTGAAATCAAGCTTGCTAAGAGCGTGCTTGTTTCAGCCTTATCGTTTTTGACAAAACGATTCTGAATTTCCTCAATGAACTTACTGGCAATGATACTGTCATCTGTTATTGCACCTCGAAAGGCTTCTGGAATCCCGCGCTTCATGATCATAAGACTTAGCCTGTTTGAACGGTCCCACTTTTCAAAGTACGCAATGTCCTCAGGGGTACTTTGTGCAGTGAGATCATTCGGTTTTGGCATTCTTAATGCCAAGTCTATGTCCATGCAGCCAAGAACAATCAATATGTTCTCTTTCCAGTCCTTAAAGTTTGTTCCATTTAACATTGGAACATTATTCATACTAGCAGATATTGTAGTAGTAGACATTAAAGCTGAACAGAGAACAAAATTAAATAAATAAACCATGCTCACATAAAAATAACCAAAGTAAACAGTCATTAAATTGATTAATTACATGACAACATTTCAAGATACCAAGAACAACATTAATACCAAGTCTTTGGACAGTGATATTAATTGTAAGTGGTACTCTTGTTGCAATGATCAAACAATGACAATAAGTTATGTCAAATAATAAATCCATGTTTGTATCGATTCATTATTCACATGAGGTCACCTTGATAATTGTCATACGATTACCATCGCAGGTGCGTGTGTAATTCGGCCAAATATGAACCTCTCTTTGGATTGGTTAATATTCGCATGAATTACACATACACAAATATCATATCCAATTATTCTCCCAATATCAATATACACAAGAGTGGTCACTTTGGTGACATCTTGTATAAATTAATGTAATTAGAATATTAGATAAGTGTTAAAAAAAAAAAAAAGTTGTATATAATTAATCAAAATTTGAAAATGTTTTAATTCATGACCCAAACTTCAACATATGTAATTCTTATATTACAAATATATGTATATATCCGAAAGTTGTAATTATATATATATATAAAAGCCAAACTGTAAATTATATATATATTAACTAAAGTTACCTATATATATATATATAAAAGCCAAACTGTAAATTATATATATATCCGAAAGTCTGTAATTATATGCATATAAGATAAGAGGAATATATATATATGATTACCAGACACACCGAAAGAGAAACTGAAAAGCAGCAGTTTTTTTTTTTTTTTTTGCTCCATGTGCAGTTGCACAACAACAACAAAGACCCAAATAAAAAGGAAACCGAAAAAGTACAGTTTGAAAACTGTACGTTTCTTGAAATCGGAATCATTGAGTGCCAGAATCCATATATTAAAAAAAAAAAAAAAAAATTGGAAAGCCGATCAGAAAACATATATAAATATTAGAGTCGATGAGATTTTGTGAAGTATATATATAACCTTTATATACATAAAAGTATCAGACCGAATTCACAAAACAAGATGCATATATATATATATATATAACGTCGTGTACCGAAAACTCAATTTTGTGCAGAATCAATTTTGCATATAAAACAAATTGGGGGTGCCGATCAAAATCCATATATAAACAATTCAATAAATTAATCTCTAATATTCATAGATTCTTTTGAATCAAACATGGGTAGGCTCTGATACCACTTGTTAGAAATTTGTTTACCAAATTGAAAATCATGTTTTCTAGATCCCATGTTGAATCAAGAGAAGAAGAAGAGATTATTGCGGAAGCGTACCGGAATCCATAGCGTTCTTCTGTCGAACAGGTTCAGATCTTCCAATTGATGCGCAGTTGTCTAAAGAGTTTTTCTCTGTTGATGGGGATACAGAGAAAACTTATGTTCTACAAGCACTGCGCTCAAATGGGGACCATGACCCCTTTATATAGATAACTGCCAAAGGCGGTTACCAATTATTGGTATTTTTAAATTGGCCCTCATCAACTTAAAAATACAAGTCCGGTCTCTACACATTAATTCCACAATAATTTAATACTCGATAGCCAAAATTAAACTTTATAGATTACCTTTTAATTGGCTAAACTATAAGATAGCATAGCACATTTAAAACTACATGTGTAGCCCCACAAATTAATAATATTTTTCCAACATAATAAAGTACCCACATTCAACCATTTCCCTTTCTCCTGCCCCTATCCCTATCCTAGTATATTACTACATTAATGCATAAAAATGAAATAGAAAGGCTCAATATAATGGAGAGTGGAGACTCACTACAGATAAAAAGACAAAATAAAACTATCAATGTTTTAAAGAACGGTTTCAATAATCATTTATCTTAAAAAAAAAATTAATATATAAAATAGTTATTAATTATCTTATAAAATATTTATATAAGATAACTACTGACCTATAAAGTTAAGCCTTAAATTTTTTAAAATAAGCATTTTGTAAATATTACAAGACCACCACAAACTTGTTAAATTTAACTTAAATTTTAAACTGAATAATTAATAATCTAAGAGCTTAATGTAACTTAAAAAATGTTTTTTTGTATTAAAATAATTAATTTAAAAAATAAATTAAAATAATTGGCCATTATTTTTTAGTTATTGTTTTATTATAACAATATGTTCTTGAGAACAATCTACACTTATTTTCAGTGTTTTTGAGAATAGATAAACACACAGAAAAACTATTTTTGGCGAAACTTTCAACTTTACGTGACTGAAGCCAATTTCTTAATTTTTCTTAATATTGCTTAGCATTACAGCTTGTCCTTTTTCTGAATTTTTTTTTAATATTATAATCTCAAATAACATGATTATATTTTATTTCTATAAAAAAGGGCAATATTTTATTAAATATAATTTTAAGTATGAATTATATTTACCAATAAAATTATGTTATTTCATTTAAAACATATATCAAATTTGTGATGCATAATATTTTTCTTTACATGTACATAATATATACAATAACAAAAAATGACATTTATTAATGATGACTATTTTACAATGTTCCAAATAATAACTTGATATGTATGTCATTTAAATATGATACGACTTCTTAATACTTGAGAAGATATGACAATTTGAATAACCATTTTACATTATGACAAATTGACAATAGTGTTGAATTAATGGTATTTATGTCATATTTAGATATTAACTATATTGTGTTCAATTATTAATTAACGTATAAAAAAACTTATTTAATTTTTTTTGGGTTGTCTGTTTAATAATAAATAACAAAATATCTAAGTACATTAAAAAAATTATTAAGACTAATTTTTGATCCACATTATATCAAAGATTCTCATATTACTCTTTTATTAAATAAGTCAAACATGAAACTAATTAGTTTTAAGAACGAACCCAATAAAAATAATACTTTATAATTATTTTATTTGTTAATTTAACATGAACACAACATAATAAAATCCAATAAATTTATAAACAATTTTTTTTTAAATAGCTAAATATATATAAGTTTCATTTTACTTTGCATGACAATTTTAGTATTATTAAACATTTTGAAAACGCTTTAAAAAAAAATGAAAACAACTTCAAAAATAATTTAGTCAAACACTTTAATAAGATTTTTTTTTTTTTTGTTATTTAAAACATTTTTTAAAAATAATGGCTAAACAAGTTTAATATTCTTTAAAATAACAAAAAATTAATTTTAAATACTAATTTAAAAACAATAACAAAAATTAAATTAAATTAACTAACCAAGCCTTAAATATTTACTTCAAACTTTTGCCTTAAAATTATTTGCGTAAGATATAGCTGGATTTTTTCAAGCTTAATTAGACTTTGAGTGTCGTCCAGTCTCATTGACACTGAAATGATCATTCTAAGTTTTTATCATATCTGGTAAAACCATGTTTGGTCGGTAATAATTATAATTATAATTTTAATAAAAATTATTTAAAATATTATTGTATTTAGTTTGACTGTACTTTATAATAAAATTCAAAATTTTAAAGACTATCTAGCAGGAAGAACTCAAATGGCGGGAAAACTTCAAACCAAATATATTTCTATTATCCAAGAAGTTTAAGAGAATAAGAGAACATTATATTAAATCTGAATGTACATGACAGCTTATATATACATGAGTAAAATCTTGTGAACCACCTACAAGCTGACATTTGTACATAGCTTTGTAACAAATTAAGTAACAGAAAACTAACGTCTAAAACCCCCCTTTAAATTGATGGTTGAGGAACAATCAACAGTTTGGGCCTGAGAGTAAGAAAAGCAGAAGAAGCTAAAGGTTTGGTAAGAGAGTCAGCAACCTGATCAGAGGTAGGAACATAATGCACAGATAAAGCTCCTTGCTGAACTAATCTCAAACGAAGTGATGATCCACTTCTATATGTTTGGTACGGGCATGAAAGACAGGGTTATGAGCAAAAGCCTTAGCACTAATACTATCTGTAAGCAACAAGGGAGTGTCTAAGAGAAAAATGTGCAACTTAGCAAGGAGAGACTTCAACCATACAATCTCAACATAAGCCAAAGCCATAGACTTGTATTCACTTTCAGTGCTATTGTGAGAAACAACTTTCTGCTTCGAAGACTTCCATGATATCAAACAATCACCCAAAAACATACAGAATGCTCCAGTGCTTCTACGATCATCAGGGCAGCTGGCATAATCAACATCACAATAGGTAACCAATTCAAGAGAAGCAGGCGCAGAGAAAACAAGAGCAAAATGAGAAGTGCCTTTAAGATAGCAAAGCAAGCTCTTGGCTGCCAAGCAATGAACATCAGTGGGAGAGGCCATAAATTGACAAAGTTTGTTAACTGCAAAAGACACATCTGGTCGAGTAATTGTCAAATACTGAAGTGAGCCAACAAGCTTTCTATAATCAGTAGCATCCCCTAAAGGAGCACCATCAAATTTACTAAGAATTTTACCAGAAGACATTGGTGTAGTGACTGGCTTAATATCAGACAAACCAAAAACATCCAACAAATCAGCAATATATTTGTGCTGAGACAGAAACAAACAGTTATTACCATAAGTAACCTCGATGCCAAGGAAGTAGTGTAAAATGCCCAAATCCTTAAGAGCAAACTGAAGATGCAGATCAAAAATGAGTTGATCAATGAGGTTATTATTGGAACCTGTAATAAGGATATCATCAACATACACTAGCACCACAAACATATCATCTCCAACAGTCTTCACAAATAAAGAACTATCAGACTTAGCATTAGTAAAACCCATAGCTAACAAACAAGAACTAAGCTTGTGATACCATGCCCGAGGGGCTTGTTTCAAGCCATACAAAGCTTTCTGTAGCTTACAAACCAGATGAGAACCACCAGTCTCAAAGCCAGGAGGTTGACACATATACACATCCTCCAAAAAATCACTATTCAAGAAGGCATTGTTAACATCCACCTGCCTAATTTGCCAACCTCTATGAAGCACAAGAGTAAGCACAACCCTTATGGTGGTTGTTTTGACAGCAAGGCTAAATGTTTCAAAATAATCAACACCAAACTTCTGAAGAAAGCCCTTAGCGACCAACCGAGCTTTTATATCTGTCCAAAGCACCATTAGGCAGAAACTTCACTCTGAATACCCACTTACATGTAATAGCTTGACACCCTTCAGGTAAAGGAACCAGAGACCAAGTCTCATTTGCAGTAAGAGCATCTATCTCTTGCTGTATAGCCAACTGCCATTCAAGCACCTTAAGAGCTAATTTATAACTTCTAGGAAGAGGCTGCACTTGAGAGACAGTAGAAGTAGCATGAAAGGACTTAGGTTTAAAGGTACCAGCCTTAGATCGAGTAAGCATGGAGTGAGAGTTTGTGTCATTAGGAAGTTGATGTATAGAAGAAGGAATGGGATATGAAACAGATGAAGGAACAATATTGATAACTGAAGCAAGAGCCTCATATGAAGACACAATGGGAATATTAGATATAGGAAGTTCATTACCAAGAGCATCAATATTAGAAAAATCAAAACGAGGCAAAGAAGAAGGAGAGGAAGAAAGATCATTAATAGCTGGAGACACAGAAGCTGAGGAACCTGAAGATGACAAAGAGAAAGTAAATGGAGCAGATTTATCTGACACATCAGATGGGACATGACAAGCAACGAGAAAATGAGCAGGTACTTGAATAAGAGATATAGCAGAACATGCAGGCACATACTATGTATTAGATGACAAGGAAGTAACAGACTGAGCAAAAGGAAAGCAAGACTCATTAAAGACAACATGTCGACTGGTATAAAGTTTGCCTGATTCCTTGTGAAGACAGAGATAACCCTTTTGATTAGAACAGTATCCTACAAAGACACACTCTAAAGACCTAGGCTGTAATTTATTACTGTTATAAGCTCTTAAACAAGGAAAGCTCTGACAGCCAAAGGTTTTGAGAGATGTGTAATCAGGTTTCTTGTGAACAAGGACCTCATAAGGAGACAAACTAGCCAGAATTTTAGTGGAAAGTCTATTTAGAAGATACACGGCAGTCATCATAGCATAAGGCCAAAAATGAACTGGCATACCAGCTGTAGAGAGCAAAGCCAAACCTCTCTTTACAATACGCCTGTGCCTACACTCAACCACCAAGTTTTGTTCAGAACTATGAGGACAGGTTAAGCGATGAATGACACCTAGTTTGGTAAGAGAATTCACCATAGGCTTAAACTCAGTACCTCCATCGGTCTAAACAGCTTTAATATCAACATTAAACTATTTTTCCACCATAGTTTTGAAATCGAAGAATACAGAACTAGTTTGACATTTGCTTTGAAGCAAGAAAAGCCAGGTGAACCTAGAATGATCATCAACAATAGACAGAAAATATCTAGAAGAGGTGCATGAATTTTGTGGTGCAGTCCACAAATCAAGATATAACAAATGAAAAGGAGTAGAGACCCGTTCATGAGAATGTAGAAAAGGAAGTTTGTGAGATTTTGCTAGTTGACAGTGCTTGCAAAATTCTACACTAGTATTGGAAACAGATTGTTTAGAGACATATTTAGATAAAACACTCTTAAAAATAGGAAAAGAGGGATGACCTAACCTATTATGCCATTGCTGTAAGGAAGCTGAAAACATAGTTGGAGAGAAAGAAACATACTCAGATGACAAGGAACCTCCAACTGAACCATGCACCTGATACAAACCATGCTCACTTGGACCCTTCAGCTTGACCTTCTTGGAATGAAGATCCTTAACACAAAAATCATCGGGAAAAAATTCAATAAAGACTTGATCATCAAGACACAATTTATAAACAGAAAGCAAATTTGTAGCAACTTTAGGAGCATGGAGCATATCTTTTAAAGATAACATACAGTTTTCATTAACTTTCAATTCACCAAAACCAACATTAGCTATAGGAGTGTTAGTTCCATTACCTAACATAATTCCCTCAGAGCCAGAATAGGGTACAGATGTAGTGAATTGAGAAGAATTAGAGATAATGTGATGACTGGCACCTATATCAAGTAACCATGAACACTCAGAAGGTCCTGCAGATATACCACTGCACTGAGCTACCATTGCCTGAGCCCCAGAGCTCTTTCCAATTAACAAGTCTCTAAGAACAAAACACGATTGTGCACTGTGACCAGATTTGTCACAAATTTGACATATAGGACGATCACCAGAACTCTTTTTGTATGAATTCTTGAAATAATTTCCACCAAAATTAGAAAAACCTTTTGAGCTTTGTGAGTTTCCATGCAAGAACTGCTTAAGATTCCACCGAGAAGCGTTAGAACTATATTTTGATCCATCACCAGTCTTTTGACCATAAGTCTTACCACCATTATTCTGATTATGATTTCTTGAGACAAAACGAGCAACATTAGCTTGAAAGACTCCATGCAATCCAAGATCTTCCTTCTCAAGCATTCTATCATAACCTTCTAGATAGTTATGAATAACATTAATAGAAGGCCTAACTTCACGCATCTGAATGTTAGAAATAAAGTTGTTATATCATGGACCCAAACCAGTCAAAATATACAACAACAAATCCTTTTCTTGAACTGGTTCTCCAACTATTGCTAGATGACCTGTAATGGTCTTAGCCTTAATGAAATATTGAGACGCTGATAGACCTTCTTTGTTCAAGCTTTGCAACTGTTGTCTTAAATTCATAATTTTGGACTGAATATTTGCAGAGTATGAGTCTTTAAGAGCCAACCATTGCTCCCTAGCAGTCATGCCACTAGTCAGATAGCCTAACACACTAGTTGAGACTGAGCCATAAATCCAGCCTTTAACAATCGAATTCAATATGTTCCAGTTCAAGAAAGACGCATTAGGAGCAAAAGAATTTTCAAGAAAACGAGGAGGAATAGCCAGAGAACCATCAATAATTCCCTCAAGCCCATACGCTGTAACATATGTCAACAATTGATCTTTCCAAATCATGTAATTATTTTCATCTAATTTCACAGACAAACAAACATTCATTGGAGGAGAAGAAGAAAGATTCTGAGCCAACACATCAACTTGACACACTATTGTAGTATTTACAGTAGAAGCTAGTGGTGGAGCAATACCAACACCAGGAGAGTTAAGAGGAGATTGCGAGACAGCATTTCTGTAGGATTGATTTGTAACACCATTAGCACCCTTTGCATTCATCACGAATCTTGGATGACTGGCTCTGATACCATTCAAACCTTCAAAAACTATCTAGCAGGAAGAACTCAAATGGCGAGAAAACTCAAACTAAATAAATTTCTATTATCCAAGAAGTTTAAGAGAATAAGAGAACATTACATTAAATCTGAATGTACATGATAGCTTATATACATGAGTAAAATCTTGTGAACCACTTACAAGCTGACATTTGTATATAGCTTTGTAACAAACTAAGTAACAAAAAACTAACTATCAGAACAGAAAACTAACGTCCAAAATAAAATGTAAAAAAATTACAGCAATAATAGTAATTATGTTTGCAGCTCTATAATTCTCATTACGCCTTTAACTCTATTTATTTTTCTCACAATTTATATAATTATTTATGATTTTTTTGCTTATTTTATCTTTTTTAGTAATAATTTTTTTTATTTTACTTTATTTATAATTTTATAATATTTATTTTAATTATACTATTTAAATAAATATTATAATAATAATAATATTTTTTTTATATTTAATTTTATTATAATTATTATTTTTATTATTTTTATATTTAACCAACTAAACGTAACACACGTGCCTAGCTTTTAAAAGTGAAATTCGAGTCCATTCAAAACTGAACTCATTCGGCAGTACGGCAGTACCTTTAGCACGATATTTACAGAGAAAGGCTTACATCAGCTTATAAAAATTTACCATTTGTTCATTATATTCACGCATACTTTATCATAAACCAGGGAAAGAAATCTTCATTCCATGGTTATACTTAATCCACCAATTCGTGGTTATCATTGTGACACATTAACATATTTATAATAAAGTACAAATACTCACTTTTTATTTTGTAAATATAATTGGTATTGGAGTTGGATTTTAACTCAAATAATTAATTTATTAAAAAAAATAGTTTATTTAATTATACACTCAATTTTATCTAAGTAAAACTATATATTTAATTTAATTTTTATATTTGTTAATATGACACTTGTTTATATACCCAATAATCTCCTTTGAACGATAATATATCTAACTTTTTTTTTTTTTACTTAAATCATATCCGTATACTAAAAACTAACCATTTAATTGCATCCTCCTTGAGCAATCATGCTTCCTTAAATTCATTAGTGTGTTAAGAAAAGATATAAAAAGCCTCACGTCAGTTTAATCACGTCTCATAAGTATACAAGTCTATAACACCAACGTAATTCAATATGTGGCCAACAATTTATTGGGATTTCGTCACATGTGCTTCATCTATTTTATTATAAATTTATCTTGTACGTATCAAACGTAATATAAATTATTTGATCAAAAAAAAAAAAAAAAAAAAAACGTAATATAAATTAAAAAATGTAGCTTAAATAACAATAGTTTTAGAAATTGATAAAATTTTTTAAATACCAACAATTTATTATAAAATTCATAATTTTATATTAAATTATTTAATAAATAAACTAAAATATCTTTATTTAATAATTTTAATAAAATAAGATCATTATAGGAGTCCACTATATTTCTGGTGATCTTACCGGAGTTTCGATAGCCTTATCGAATGACAAGCGATTACCATTGACAATATTACTAGAGGTAAATGTAACATGTTACATCCTCACTAGAGTTTTAACGACTCTACTAAAGATAAATATAACATATTAGATCCAAATGTAGAAGTAAATGTAACATATTACATATAAAGGTAGAATTTGATTTATAAATTAAAATAACTAACTTATAGAAATAGATGCAATATATTACATATAATTATACATGTGATATAATATGTTATAAAAATATAAATAGATGTAACAGTTTACATACAAAGATACATGTTGATGTAATAAGTTACATCCTGTAGGTCATCGACGAGGGTCAACAGAATTCTAGTCAATCACTAAAGATCTTGTAGGGTTTAATTAAATTTTTATTTTATTAAATTTATTTAGCAAGAATATTTTAATATTTATATATATAAAATTATGAATTTTGGGTTAAATTTTTGCTAGTTTAAAAAAAATGTAATTTGAATAAATAATATATTATATGAAGGCAATATTATCACAAATAGGGCTATGTTTCTGATATTACTTGTTAGGTATGGACTTTTAACCTAAAAGTTGAACGTATTAAAAAGTTAAGAAAAATAACAAATTAAATTATATATTTAATTTATTATTTATATTTTTTAATATAAAATATATTTGCATATCAAATAATTAGAATTATAATATTACATCTAATTAATCAAAAATTATTCATTCAATAAAAAAAACAAAATCAAAAATTACCACATCTATGTTACGTGAAATAGAGAAACTTGGGTTGGAAGGTGTACTACGTCTTCTTTTAAAAAAGCATGTAAAAATATTGGTAGGTTGTCTTCCGCACTAAAATTACAATTATACTTTTGTTATTTTAGTTCATCCTGCAACCCAACCTTCATAATTGGGAGGATAAATATATATGTCTTATATTTATTTTAAAATTAGCACTTAAATTTTATGCTTATTTTTTGTGATAATTTAATTATATTATTATTCAAAAATAGTTGTATATGGATAAATAACTTTTTTTTAAGTTTTTATTTATTTATTTTATATTTTTATTTAATTTTTTTTTCAAATCTTTCAGTTAAAATTTATTTAAATTAAAATAATTTATATCAATGCAGCGGCAGAAATCAAAAAATAAAATGAAAAAAATTAATTTTGTTATTGTACATTCATTTTTTAATAATAATATAATTAAATTATTAAAAAAAAAAAAGAACAAGTATAATTTTTTAATAAATATGAGAACTTGATTGTATTTTTCTTCAAACAATTATACCAATATTGCTATTTTAATTGTGTGCTTTATAGTCTCATGCCATGTGTATTACATACCTTTTTTATAAGTTTTTTTTACATTATAAATATCAAAATATTTTTATAATAAATACATTTATTATTAATATTTATTTTGATAATTTTATTATGTATTAATTTTATAATATTATTATTGAATAATTATTTTAATTCTTAAAGATGATATTTATATGATTCATATTTACTTATTTTGTGAACGGATCAAGTACTATTAATTCATTTATAAATATATCTTATTTGTATTGAAAAAATCATAAATTTTTGTGTCAAGATAATTTCCTGTCTTATATATTAAATAAAATATATTCAACCAAAATACATTATTTGTAAGAAAAAATAAATAAATTATAAAAATGCTTATTAAATTTAATTAAATCATATTTATTGTATCTAATTTATATTATTATATTTGACTTATTTATTAAATAAAATTATATAAATTTTGTCAATATCATATTAAATTACTCCTGTTTGAATTATGTGCCACTGTTTAAAATTATCATTGTTCATTTATTCATTACTAACAAATAAATAAAAATATAATTAATTCTTTTTCTAATCATTTAAATTTTTAAAAAAATTAATTTTTTAATAAATTATAACAACCACTAAAATAATAAATTAATTTATTTTATATTTTAAGAGTATTTTATCAAATTTATCAACAAATTTTAATATCAATTTTTACCTTATTATAACAAAAAACCTAAAAATTATATTTAAACTATTTTATAAAAATAAAAAATTTGGAGCAATTTGCACCGTCCAAAAACTATTTGTTAAGAACGAGAGAAAAATAGAAAGGAAGTGAATTTGACTTACGGCTAACATGCAGACATATTGCACCCCCATCACTTCGAAACTTTCCCAATAATATGTGGCCCAAGTTTGGCACACTGATCAAGTATTTTAAGATACAATTATATCAGATAATATTTATTTATACGTAAATTTATTTAATAAATATTTTTTTTACAACAATATATATTTTTTAATATTATAAAAAATAAATATATATTTTTTGTTAAAAAAATTAAATATAAAATTAATTAATAATTAAATTATTTATAAAATATAATAATATTTTAAAACATCATATGCAATTATTATGTACGTAAATCATGTAAAATTTTGTTACGTTAAATAATAATTTTTGAAAAAAATTATCTAAATTAATATGCATTAAATATGTAATAAAAAAAATAATATAATATAATTATTTTAAATTAAGAAGATATGGCTTATGATTATGAGTTAATTTTAGATTAATATTAAATATATTTTTTAATATAAATTTTAAGATGTTATATTCATTATTTTTTCATAATTTTAGTAATAATATTTTACAGTAATTTTTAATTTTTTTTTATAATTTATAACGATAAAAATAATATTTTTATATTTAAATTATATATTTTTATTATTAAAAAAATTATTATATATTATTTTCATTTTTGATATTTTCCTAAATTCCACATAAAAAACGAAAGGACGCAGAATAGCAAACCAGTCATTAATTAGTGGGAGCTAGTTCATAGCTTAACTAAGCTTCGAGCCTTAGACAGACACTGCTAGATTTCCTTCTCAGTTTCTATCTCTTTCGTTCCGTGAATCTGATCGTATATTCTCTGTTCAGAATTCCAGTCAGAGGTACGTTCGACAATTTATTGTGCGTTTTCTTACTAACAATTCAATCGGTTTCTAGATATTACTTAAAGATATTTCTAGCTCGAATTTGCAATTGAATCTAACGAATTTATAGGCTAATTAGGAATTAAAAAAATAGAATTATTGACTATAAATCATCTATTGTTTCTGTTTCTTGTAATTTCTTGTGATTAATCTTATCAGTGCTTTAGTTAAGTTGGTTATTGGTAAGTGTAGAATGAGAAAAGAAAAAGGTTTTTAGCGTTTGTGATTTCGAATTTGCATTGTTTTAAATCGGAAAACGCATGTCTATATTCACTGTAGCGTTGTTGGTGTAACTGGAAATGAAAATGGGAGTTCACTGGTTTTTTGAACGAGCAGAAAGTTTTCTTAAAGGCTTTGGCAAAAAAAGGAGTAAAAGAAAAATTGCTTCAGAGAGCAAAGAGAGTCTAAATTATCAAAATGCGTAAATCTGTTAATCTGGAATCCCTTCGCACTGTAAGCTACTTATTCTTCTCTCTTAAAACTGTTCATTTCTTTTTCTTAAATTGACTCTACGATTTCTTCAGAGTGAAGAAGAGCATATGTGAATATGAGCAGTTCCATCGGGCATAATTTTCTCAGCTATAGTCCGCTTCAAAGGAAACCCAATTCTTTTGGCATTCCTGCAAATACATTATTCCGAGCGGTAGTCCAGACACGGAAGTCATCTGTACTTTGGAAATCTTTTGAAAACAATTTGACTTTCCAAAAACCGAAGTTAGCCATGGGATCGCGTCGTCCTGTTACAGTCATGCCTCGTGCTGTATTAACCACGGATCGGTCTTCTGAGGTATGCTTATTTTAGACCTGCTGGGAATGTCTATTCTAATTTTTTACAGTTAACTTTTGTGGCTGTGTAGGAAATTTAATTGTGCTTTTGTAGTTTAGACAAATCAGCGTATATGTGAAAAGTTTTTGGAAGAAAATTGGTTGCCCTGTGACAGGGAGGATACATGTAGTCAGATCAATTAATATTTGTCAACTCTCTAAATTCTGGCTTATAAAGTGAATCAACCAACTAGGCTTCAGATGAGCTTAAGAACTAATTATTACATTGTTGGAGAGAAATGTCTTTTAGTTAACTTAAACATTCTGTAAGTTACATCCTCTAACCAGTCACCACCATGTATATTGGGTATTTATTCAAAATAAATATTTTCATTTTCAAATTAAACAAATCTAAAGGTTGTTATTTGTTGGATGTATGTTAAAGGCTTTGTAAGATAGAAGGACCTGTGTTTTATAGTTTGTCATTAGGCAAACTTTTTAAACTGGATTATTTTTGGTTCCCCGCCCCAGTCCCCCCCCCCTTCCCCTTTATTAATAATGACATTTTTAATGGATAAATTTTATTTTCGTGTTGCATGAAAATAGTAAGACGCCCTCCACTCATCTTGTTAAATATTTACATTTCATTAGTTGTTTTATTACAATATTTGTCTATTGCTTGTCAGAAACGCATGGGTTTGGGGTTTCTGCTCTAAAGTAAAATGTTAGATCTATTGTGTCTTAAACTCTATAATATTGATGTTAGGTTAATTTAAGTTGTGAAATGATTAGTTATGTAAAATACTTCTGGAAGAATTGGATCTGACATGGGTTAACTTTGGCCAATGTCTGTTTTGTTGCAGATTTCAGTAAAATTCAACCTTGATAAGAGCATAGAATTGCAGGTATGTGTAAGCACAAGTTATAGCTAGTGTCCATCTTATATATTTTGGTAAAGCCTCTTGTTATTTTATTTTTAGTTTTAGTAAGCTGAGGTACTTCTGTTTGATCATTACCTTAAACCTGATACAGAAGATGCAATGTTTATTTGTTATAACAGAAGCTTTATCTAAATGAACAGGTTAATGTAAGTGTTCCCTCTCCAGGATCTGTCACCATTGTAGATATTCAAATCACGTACAGTAGTGACTCCTTGCTTCTTCATTGGGGTGGAATTCGTGATAGAAAAGAGTAAGCTAGCTGCCACTTTATTTAGTTGAGTAGACATTCAATTTTTTTTTTTTTTTTTGAGCCTGAGTATTCTTCCTCCCTCCCCCCTTCTTCTTAAATTATGGTCATTGCTACTTTCAGAAAGTGGGTGCTTCCTTCCCATCACCCTGATGGGACCAAAGTGTACAAGAACAGAGCTCTTAGAACTCCATTTTCGAAGGTAACTGCTTCATACAAGCACAAATAGTCTTCGAACTCATCCAAGTGGTTTCATTCTGCTAATCACTTTTTTACACTTTGAGTAACATAAATTATTATCATTGTTTCTCTAGTCTGGTTCGAATTGCTTCCTTAAAATTGAAATCAATGATCCTGAAATACAAGCAATAGAGTTTCTTATACTTGATGAAAGCCAGAATAGATGGTGAGTTCTCATCAGCTTTGTTTTTGGAAGCTCTAATGATTTTCTCCTTGCAGATATATATGGCTTAATTTTTTACAAATCTTTTATTTGCAGGTTTAAAAACAATGGCCAAAACTTTCATATTGAGCTACCTGCAAAAGAGAAGCTGATTACAAATGTTACAGTTCCTGAAGATCTTGTACAGATTCAAGCATATCTGAGATGGGAAAGAAAGGGAAAACAGATGTATACTCCAGAGCAGGAGAAGGCATGAGAAATATGTTTTCTATTTCTGTAGCACAAACTTTTACCATACTTCTATATTCCTGTTTCAATTCTCTTTTTCCATTTAAGAAGGTCGATCTCTCTTCACTTTGACAATTTTTTGTTCAGTATAACCATTTTGCATTTCATCATTTCCATCTGTTGTGTACTTACTTCATATTATAATTATTTTTTTTTAAGAAGTTTGAAGGGTCAAGAAATGAGTATCGTCTGTTGGATATCAATTAATGTCTTCAAAGAAAAAGTATACAAGTTTTTATAATCCACTTTATTGCATGAGTTGCAAATTTTGCAATATGCTTGGTTAGTTACTCATGCTATTACATTTGTATCCTATAGTTGGAATATGAAGCAGCACGAACAGAACTGATGGAAGAAGTAGCCAGAGGTTCATCTCTACAAGAACTCCGAGCAAGGCTGACTCAGAAAACTGATGGAATTGATATAAAGGAGCACTCTCATCCTGATTCAAAGCCAATCCCTGATGATCTCATACAAATACAAGCTTATATACGTTGGGAGAAAGCAGGGAAACCCAACTACTCCCAAGATCAACAGCTTGTGAGTTTTTCATCTCTTCTGTTTTGGTGACTTCCATTTGAGAACATGGTAAAAAATCCTTGGTCAGTTGCTTCATAGTATTTGATCTGGTAGTTATGCCCTCTATTTTTGCTTGTACTTAAACTTGATTTTAAGGTGCATTCCCCGTTGTTAGTTCTACTTGATGTTGATTAGTGGAATGATTCCCATAAACAGATGGAGTTTGAGGAAGCAAGAAAAGATTTGCAAATGGAAATCGACAAAGGTGCTTCATTAGAGGACATACGGAAAAAGATTACCAAGGGGGATATACAAGTAAAGGTTGAAAAGCAACTGCAAACCAAAAGTCTTTTTAGTAAAGAGCGTATACAGCGAAAGAAGAGGGACTTTATTCACATTCTCAACAGATATGCAGCTAAAGCTGTAGATGAAATTTTTTTAGACTATCCAAAAGCCTTGACTGCCATTCAACTTTTTGCTAAGGCAATGGAAAAGCAGGATGGTAGTCCTGTTCTGAGTAAAAGCATCTACAAGCTCTACGATAAGGAACTTCTAGTGAGACATATACATGTATTATTCTCTTATGCCTAAAATCTACTTTTGAGGATTTTTGTAATGTTTAGGTGTCTTTTCCTTTTTTAAGGTACTAGTATCCAAGTTTGCTGGCAAGATAAAGGTTTGTCTGGCTACAGATTTCAAAGAACCAATCAACCTTCGCTGGGCTTTATCTAAAGAAGCCGGAGAATGGCTGGTAATACCTTTTAGCCTGTTAGTTAAAGAGATGAACATTGAGAATATGTTGAATATTCATTATGAGGCTATTGTTACCTTGACATTTATTTCAATGCCCTTTCTCAAGCTTTACTTGCACTTCAGTTATTACTTAGTGTGAAACACTCAGTCTAAACAAAATCATTTTCAGGAACCACCTGCAAGGGTGCTACCCCTAGGTTCAGTTTCTCTCAATGGGGCCATTGAGACACCATTTTCATTTAGTTCAGCTGATTGTACCAGTGAGGTATATTTAGAGAAATATCTGCAAATCCTTTTATTTTTGGAATTGTAATATCGGCCGATTATTCTAGCATTTTTATGCAATGGTCTGACGATGCACACAATTTGCAGATCCAGTCTTTAGTAATTGAGATTCAAGATGATAGCTTCAGAGGAATGCCATTTGTCCTTTGTTCAGATGGAAAATGGATTAAAAACAAAGGTTCAGACTTCTATATTGACTTTGGCATAGGTCCCAAACAGTTTCAGAAGGTTGCGGCTCCCTTTTGTTTGTATTTATGCCTACTTGTGGTTAGCTTATGCAGGCCATTTGTAGATCGTATGCCAGGTTTTATATATTATGCCAACATAATGGTTAAATTTTCCCATTGAAGGATACTAGTGATGGCAAAGGTACTGCAAAGGCTTTGTTGGACAAAATAGCTGGGAAGGAAAGTGAGGCACAGAAATCTTTTATGCACCGGTGAGTCTTTTCTCAAGATTTTATGAGGAACTTCTTTCTGCATTGCTTTAGCTTATGTCTTCTTAAGAGAACCTTTATGTGGAACAAGTTAACTTCTAAAGCGCACAGCTTAACAAAAGGGTTGGACCGACCTAATCCTCTGACTTCATATGATTAATGATTGTAGGGGAACAGTGAAAACGAGTGTCTCATGTTGTGTTTAAGAAATGTTAAGCTCGACACTTTCTATTATGAAATTTTAATTCATACTAGTGTTAATATAAATACATACTTGATCTTCACTATCACTCACTCACAAAAAGACTCAAGCCACTAACACTCTTTCACCCCCTCAATCACGTACACTCTAGTGGTCTCACTCTTTCAGCTTTGTATTACAAATGCCATGGACTAGTTTTATAACCACCTAAAGTCAGCTTGCTTAGCTGACTTTCATTATCTAGATTATTCTACAATATTACTTGAAGTAATATTGAAAAGTAACTGCCACCGATTACATTGACATGTATTTACTACCGTACTATAACTAGATTTCTCTATGTCAGATGATATAGAATATTACAGAAGTGTAAGAGAGGCAGTGATGTTAATTCAACATCTCATATCATCTTCTTCTGTTTTTCAATATGTCTGTTTTGAAAGCCTCTTGGCTCATGTTCAATATGGATATCGCTTGTTTTATCTTATGCAGGTTTAACATTGCAGCTGACTTGATGGAGGAAGCAAAAGATGCAGGAGAACTAGGTCTTGTTGGTATTTTAGTGTGGATGAGGTTTATGGCTACAAGGCAGCTCACATGGAATAAAAATTACAATGTGAAACCACGGTAGAATTCTACTGATCTGTAGAACTTATTATTGTTCAATTAGAAGTTGGACTTGGACCTACGGTATCCAATTTCTATGCTATTTTAATGCACTATTAGCATCAACAATAAACTCGTTATTTCTTTTTGTTCCTGCATCATGATCTATTTTCAAGTCAAGATAGATTGAATGATGCTTTTTACGAGATGTTCTATGACCTTATGTGGTCATCCTTTAACTCTTTAACTATTTTCTATTTTTCTACTGGTATAGTGAGATAAGTAAAGCACAGGACAGACTGACAAATGCACTCCAGAATATTTACACAAGTCACCCTGAGTATCGTGAACTTTTGCGCATTATTCTGTCTACTGTTGGTCGTGGAGGTGAAGGGGATGTGGGACAGAGAATTCGGGATGAAATCTTGGTCATCCAGGTAGATATTATGACTTTTACTTTGAATTTTTGTTAACAAGTGTAATATTGACTGACAAATGTATTCTTGGTTTATGTCAGAGAAACAACAATTGCAGTGGTGGTATGATGGAGGAATGGCATCAAAAGTTGCATAATAACACTAGCCCTGATGATGTTGTTATCTGTCAGGTACTAGTGTCATAAAGATTTCAATGAGACTTGGTATTTTTTGTATTTACAGTATATCTCACTATCTCAGTAAAAATTCCTTTGCAGGCTCTAATTGAGTATATCAAAAGTGACATGGACATCAGTATTTACTGGAATACTTTGAATGAAAATGGAATAACAAAAGAGCGCCTTCTAAGTTACGATCGTGCAATCCATTCTGAACCAAATTTCAGTAGAGATCAGAAGGATGGTCTTCTTCGCGATCTAGGGAATTACATGAGAACTTTGAAGGTCAACTTTCTAAATCTTTGAGCTTAATTTTTTATGTTTTATTTCTTAGTAAAATCATTATTGTTATTATTTTACAATCGCATTATGATTATGTCATGAACTTAAAGTTTTACCTAATAATATAAATGCTGGTAAAATTTTGTTATTGTGGGATTTAAGTCATGCCTTTGTTTATGGTAAAAAGTTAAAATGCAATCACGTTAGCAAACAATTGTTATGAAGATAAAATTCCTATATGGTTTTTGTACTCTTTAAGAGATGTTAGAAAATTACACATAAAAAATAGTTCCTGAGAAATATCTCTTTTATCTTATATTTCCATTGCAGTTCATTGCAAATTTTAATTTTGTTGATCATGCCAATATACGATTCAACCTGAGCATTGTTTTAGATATTTATCTACATGCAGGCAGTACATTCGGGTGCAGATCTTGAGTCTTCAATCTCAAATTGTATGGGTTATAGATCTCAGGTAATTTTTGTAATCAGCTATAATTCCTGAAGAAATTTTATTTAGTTATTTATTTGGAAGTCGTATACTACTTTTAATTCTCTTCAGGGTGAAGGTTTCATGGTAGGAGTGCAAATAAATCCTGTACCTGGCTTGCCATCTGGATTTCCTGTAACGTTTTCAACTTCTTTTGAATTGGTATGATGCTAATGAGATAATTATGAGAGTGTTTGCAAATTAACGTGCTTCTCAACAGGATTTATTGAGATTTGTCCTAGAACATGTTGAAGACAAGAATGTAGAGGCACTGATTGAGGCAAGAACGTAGAAGCTTTCTATATAGGCAGTCTCCTTGGTTGTCTCTCCATATGCTCTAATTTGAATTTTTTTTGTTCTCTCTTTTATTGCAGGGTTTGCTAGAGGCTCGTCAAGAGCTTTGGCCATTACTTTCTAAGCCCAGTAACCGTTTGAAGGATCTCCTTTTTTTGGACATTGCTCTTGATTCTACTGTTAGGACTGCCATTGAAAGGGGTTATGAAGAACTCAATAATGCTGGACCAGAGGTAATGTCTAGTCTGGGCCAGAATCTGTTAAATTCATAATTAGTTTTGTTTGTTTATTTTTTGCTAATGCTGCGCCAAGTGTGATTAAAAAGAAAAATTCTTATCTGCTGATTCATATATTATGCAGAAAATTATGTACTTTATTACAATGGTACTCGAAAACCTGGCACTATCATCAGATGATAATGAAGATCTCATCTACTGCATGAAGGTATCAGATCATAATTAAATTGAAAATCTTTTTATTTATTTTTTCACACTGACTGATCCAATAGACATTTAACTTCTTGGTATCAGAAGGACCTTTGTAGCCAACCATTTTTAAACGATTTAAATGGAAAAAAATGGAAGTTCATTTCTTTTTGGAGTGTCGAATGAAAGTTCAGGATTACTCTGTGGTTTTGCAGTTTGATTTCAGATGATAACTCAATGTTATAGTGACGTTAGCTTCACACCTATGGAGCCACTATCTCTCCACTTGACTCCCCATTTATTTCTTCAATGAGGCTAATTGATAGTAGTGTCTAGAAACTGAACATGTATCAGTTTTGTCTTTTAAAAGACACAAACTTCTATCTTTGTTTTTTCTTTTTTGCTTGTGAAGGGATGGGATTATGCTTTATGCATGTTGAAGAATCATAATGATCATTGGGCATTATTTGCAAAATCAGTCCTTGACAGAACCCGCCTTGCCCTTGCAAACAAAGCAGAGTGTTATCAGCGAGTTTTACAGCCATCTGCAGAGTACCTTGGATCACTGCTTGGAGTTGACCAGTGGGCTGTACGTTGTTTTCTTTAAACTCAAGTTATATACCTTTATTGCATGCACCCTTTGCCTCATATGTTTAGATCCTTGTGGTCACGTCTTGCAGGTGAACATATTTACTGAGGAAATTATCCGTGCTGGCTCTGCTGCCTCTTTATCATCACTCCTAAATCGACTTGATCCAGTTCTTCGAAAGACTGCTCATTTGGGAAGGTTAACATTCACATTTTTCCCAAACATAGATGCTAAAATCTCATGTTAAATTTTTTAGTGTAATTTTGGTAATAAGAATAGAGTTGTGTTTTATAGTGAGGTCCAAAATCAAGAGGCTTGACTATTGGATCATGCATGATCGTTCATCACGTGTAATGAATTTCTGTGCAATTTTGGATGGTTGGAACAGTTGGCAGGTTATCAGCCCAATTGAAGCCGTTGGATATGTTGTTGTGGTTGATGATTTGCATACCGTTCAAAATGAATCTTTTGGAAAACCAACAATTTTGTTGGCAAAGAGAGTTAAGGGAGAGGAGGAAATTCCAGATGGTACAGTTGCTGTTCTGACACAAGATATGCCTGATGTCCTATCTCATGTGTCTGTGCGAGCCAGAAATGGAAGGGTAACATTCATCATATAATAGTTTTCTTGCCTGTGTAGGTGATGTACGGTAATTGAAATTGAGAAATTTTACTTGACAGGTTTGCTTTGCTACATGCTTTGATCCGAATATATTGTCTGATCTGCAATCTAGGGAAGGCAAGTTATTACGCTTGAAGCCAACATCTGCTGATATTAGTTATAGGTACTTTAGTCTCTCCATTTCTTCGGTTCAATAATGAAAAGATTCATCATGCATATTAATATCTTATACTTTACCTGAGGCAAAATCATTTATACAAAAATCTTAACTATACTATTTTAGTGAGGTGAAGGAGGACGAGCTGACAGATCCAAGTTTGTTTCCTGTGAAAGAAGGCACCTCAATGAATATGACATTGGTCAGAAAAGAGTTTGGTGGTAGATATGCTATTTCATCTGATGAGTTTACGAGTGAACTGGTAATGCTTGCAAAAGCACTTGTTCAAGTTGAAATGTGAAAAACACTTAATTCATTTGGATTTTTAGTTTCTTTATTGACCAATGAATTCTGTTTGTGATTAACCTGTGCAAAATGATTGCTTTACAGTTCACATTGTATTTCTTTTGAGTTATTATTACTGTTATCACATATTTTAATTTAAATGGCCATGAAAATTTTCCTAGGTTGGAGCTAAATCGCGAAATATCGGTTATCTAGGAGAAAAGGTCCCATCTTGGATTGGAATTCCTACATCGGTCGCTCTTCCCTTTGGAGTGTTTGAGAAGGTTCTATCAGATGATTCAAACAAGGTTTCATCTTTATTGCATCCTAAGGTTTTCTTTCATGTTAATTAATCATATAGCTATGAGGTCTGTATCCAGAATGGATTAGCACTAGATCTTGATCATTTCTCAATCTTCACTTTTGCATGCATGTATTTGCTGTAATCAATACTAGGAAACAACATTTAATCATATAAAACAAGGTCAAATTTTTTGTATGTAATTTAATTATAGGAAGTGGCCAAAAAGGTAGAAATTCTGAAGAGAAAGTTGAAAGAAGGAGAATTGGGTTCCCTCAAGGAGATTCGTGACACAGTTCTACAGCTCCGTGCACCATCTCCACTGGTATGTCCCTGCTGCTGGTAGGATTGAAGTTTATTTTATTTCAATGATGTGCAACACCAATCTCTGTAGCTTATTGGTCACTCAGAATTGGACAATGCAAGAAATTTGTATCTTTCTGTGTTTAATATACGTCCTGGTCAGCTATACTAGGTTTAAGCAATTGATTATAAGAAATTGATCAGAGATAGCCTTTACTTGGCTCTTTTTTTGGAGTGGTTTGGTCATGAAAAATAGTTATTTTCAGGTGCAAGAGCTGAAGATTAAAATGCAAAGGTCAGGGATGCCTTGGCCGGGTGATGAAAGCCAAGAACGGTGGGAGAAAGCGTGGATGGCCATAAAGAAGGTAAAATTGTTTTTATAATAGGAGAAATAGTAAGACCTTAGTGATTAGTGTTATATTATTTATTCCAATTCAAAGCTAGATATTTGAGTGGCCTTAATGGTCTTATTAAAGTTTTTTTGACTGAGGTTTTGTACATATTTTTACCACCTTGAGACACGTTTCTAACTTCAATTATATTTCTCTGTTAATAAGCCCTGCTGAGAATGTCATCTGATCGACTTCATTGTTGGTGTGTAATATGTGTCCATTACCGAAAACTCAAACCTAGCTATCTTTACACGAATATTGTAAAATGCAGATTTTGCTTGCAATAAGTCAGATATACCATGAAGTTTCTGTTTTGTTCTATCTGCAGCTCATCCTACTCCCTTAAGAATAAATTCCAATGCTCATCTGTTGATTCCGTTATGACTCTTTAATGTCATCTCACATGGTACTTGTTTAATACTACTCAGGTCTGGGCTTCAAAGTGGAACGAGAGAGCATACTTTAGTACACGAAAAGTAAACTTAGACCATGATTGTCTCTGCATGGCTGTCCTTGTTCAAGAAATTATAAATGCTGACTATGCATTTGTTATCCACACAACCAATCCATCATCGGGAGATTCTTCAGAGATATATGCTGAGGTATTTTGTTCTTTTAGTTCTGTTATAGGATATTATTGAACTGATTGTTATAGGATAATCCATCATTGCTGGATTAGGTTGTTAAGGGACTTGGGGAAACTCTAGTTGGTGCTTATCCTGGGCGTGCTTTAAGTTTTATCTGCAGAAAAAGTGATCTCAATTCTCCCCAGGTAATAAGTTTTACTGGATCTCTAGTTTGCACGTTACATAAGATTTTTGTAGTGAAACATATAACAGTTCATCATTTTGTTGGTAATAATTCCACTGATCGTATAAATCAACAAGGTACATTACATACCTATCCTCCGAGGCTAATGCAAGATAAAAATATACTAGTCTCCGGAGTTTGTTGTTCTACCCCACTTATTCTATCATAACATACAACAGTGGGATCAAAAGACTTCCATTTTCGTTGAATAAACTCTGCTCAATTTTCAGGTGTTGGGTTACCCAAGCAAGCCCATTGGTCTCTTTATAGGACAGTCTATAATCTTTAGATCTGATTCCAATGGTGAAGATCTTGAAGGTTATGCTGGTGCAGGACTTTATGACAGGTAAAATGTCTTAGAGCTTTAAACCTTTCCTCATGTTAATGACTGATATGGCTGAGTTGGTTTGTTATGAGATATTCTTAAATATAATATATTGTATACCCCGTATAAATTATGATCGTTGATATTTTTCACGTGTCTAATATTAATTTCCTTTTTACAAAAATCTATGGTTAAGATTAATTCGTTATACTACGTGTATATACAATCGTTATATAAAACTTTCACCTTACATAGGACAGGTTGGTAGCCAGCCCATATTAGACACCACTGTTTGGCTATAAAGTGAAACGATATTGTATGAGTATGGTTGTATAGAACATTATACCCTCTTGTTTAAATTTCAATTTTAAAACTACATTTTTGACTTATTCAATTTAAATATTATTTTAAATAGAATTAAAATATTAAAATATTATTTTAAATATAATGTAATTTTACTAAAATATTGTATCAACAAACTTGTACAATTTATCAAATTATGTTTTACATGTTGTCATCAATTACTATACAAATTAATTATGATAAAATTTGATATGATTTATTTTAATATGACTATTCTTACAATGTCTTATATGACGACCAAACTTGCCAAAATATAAATTTTAGTATAAGGATGCTTTGCACTTGATGGGTCGTAGTAGATGTATAATTTTGTTTCATTTTGCTGTAGTACTACCTATTTGATTCTACTAAAATCACTTAATATGTGTTGAGATTACATCAATTTCACAATCTAGCATGAGATATGCGCATTTCACATTATAGCGTTTTGAACTCAATATACACTCATTATCCGAATTATATTACAAAATACACGCAAGTCAAGCTAGATTGTGAGTTTTCCCTTAATTTTATGCTCATTAATATACTGATACTTTGTGTAGTGTGCCTATGGATAAGGAAGAGAAAGTCGTGCTTGACTACTCATCAGATCCGCTGATTATTGATGGAAATTTCCGCCAGTCTATACTGTCTAGCATTGCTCGTGCTGGTAGTGCAATTGAGGAACTATTTGACTCTCCACAAGATATTGAAGGTGTGATCAAGGATGGAAAAATCTACGTCGTCCAAACAAGGCCGCAAATGTAATCTCTTCTTTTTTCCTTTGTTATTATTTTCTTCTTTTTTAATTCTGTTTCAAACTTGGCAATCATGCCACATCCTGCTTCCAAGTGAAGAAGTACAAGAAGAGCAAATAAGATTCAACAGAAATATAGAATAAAATAGATATGTGAACGACGATCCAAAAATTTACACGTTTGTTGCTGGGCTTTTACTCTTGCATTGCGTGAGTAACTTATGAGTAAATCTCATGAATATTTTTTTTTAGGTTTACCTTAACTGCAGTGGAAAATATTTTTTTATCACAACTTAATGCATGTACTCCTATTAATAAATGATCTCACATATATATCTATATTCATCTTCCTAATTTAACATCAAATATAATACAGATATGTTATTTAATGCATATAGAATTACTTGACGCTACACTTTCTTATAAAAATGATCGAAGTAACGACCCTCTTGATCTGAGAATACAATGCACACCCTAATAATACCCTTTAATGTCCCATATCGTCCAAGGGTGGCATGTGCAGCTCTGAATCTTCATTTTCTCTTTATTTGTTTCAGAAAATCAACTTTTATTATTTTTCTTTAGTAAATCAACAACTAGTCTCTTTCATTTGTTCAGAAAATCTACAAGAAACAAAACAGCACAAATGACTACTACCTCAATTGCAACAAGTGCCACAAGTGGGTTGAACGGAGGAAATAGGAAATGCTACTGTGGAAAAAGGGCAGACGTTAGAACTCTAGAATCAGATAAAAATTCATCTAACTTGCGTATCTTATGTGAGGATACAAAATGCATAAACCATTGTTTTTGGAATCCTAACAAAGAGGAATGTAGGGCTTTGAATGGATTTTCAGAAAATCAAACAGGCATAATTTTAAAGAGATTGCAGTCACTTGAAGCAACTTTGCGTAGAGAATTGAAGGCTGTAAGGCTTATTAAGACCATGTTCTTGGGAATCATGCTTGTATTTGTGGTAACAATTAATAGATGAGATCTGGAAATAATTCATTTAATGTTTAAGTGGACTCAGATCTAACTGAATACTGACCACATTTCAAATTAACAAATTAGTTAGTTCTCCGGGGAGGAGTTAAGTTTGAGCAGCAGATCAAATAATAAGAGGGCACAAATACTAATAAACAATGAATCCCATGAATTAAAATAATTCTTTTTTTTTTTTTAACCGATTTGACTTTTGACCGATTATATATATATATATATATATATATATTTAAATAAAATTAAAAATAAAAATTCATGTATAAAGTGAGACTATCATGTAATTAAACTTAATTAAATTATAAGAGGAATATACATTCTAAATTTTTCTTAAAAGTAAGCATTACTTACTTTTTCTAGAAATATAAATAATGTTGTTCAAAATTTTAAAACTACTTTTCATCAAACACTCTTGAAAATACTTTAAGCTATTAAAATAACTTTCAACATAAAAGAAAAGCGGTTCCAAACTGACCCAAGAGGTTGTTTGTTCCTGCAAAGTGCTTTTGATAAAAGTACTTGAAAAGTAATGCTTTTTTAAATGTAAGGGGGACTTGCTTCTGAAAAAATGCTTAATGTTTTAAATGTGGTCCCTCAGACGTTAAAACACTTATTACTTCACTGTCAAACACATGTAAAAACACTTCTCCTTCTAAAAGCACTTTTTAATAGTCTGAACACTATAAGATACAGTGAACGGTCTGAGAAGTTCCTACCATCTTAGGCTGAGAGATGAATAATAGATCGAGTTTGTCATTCAACATATGACCTTTGTTAAGCAAATCATTAACGTACTTTTTCTGATTGAGACACAAACTACGACAGCAAATTTATGGACAACAATGCCAAGAAAATAGTAAAGAAGACCTAATTCGCAAATTAACGTTAGGAACTTAATAAGAAACTCAATGGCTTTAGGATCACATCAGACAAAATGATGCTTAGCTAAATTAGAGCATAGATTTGCATTTTTCGTATGTTATAGATGAAAAGATAAGTATTTGCTTTACTAGTGAAAAACACATAACTTTAGCAATGTCCTGCTTAAACGTTAAAACCAGACTTTCTTGAGTTATCAAACATGAAGTTTAAGGTCTTACAAGGCTTTCTTGTGTTTACAAACATGATTAGAAAAGCGTGGATCAATTAAATTTCTCTTCTTGTTCTGCTTACATATCCTCTTCCAAAATATCACACAAGAAGCCATTAACATCCACTTGTCTCAACTTCTATGCATGAGCCAAATCAATAATTAAGATAATTTTAATAGGAGCAAACTAGTATAAGTTCAAGATTTTTATATTTTTTTTATTAAATTTAATGTTCAAATAAAAATAAATATTTTTTATTTTTATTTAAGTTAAAATAAATAAAAAAATATTAAAAAAAATAAATTGGATTAATTTAAACTCACCTAACAATCATATGGGGTTAGTGTTGACGCATGATGTTTAATATTGAGTCTAAATTTATTAAAATTAAATAATAAGCGATTAAATTATAAAAAATAACTAAAATGTGAAATTAAGAATTAAGAATAATATATAGATTATTAGTGTTACATCTTTTTCCCAAAAGATGTTACGTGTAAAAATAGTTCTATTCATTAATAACTCTTTTTTTTTTTTTTTTAATATCTATTAATTAATGACTCTTTGATGGAACATATATATATATATATATATATATATATATCTGCCAAAAATTTAAAATACATTTCGAATAAGATTGCATGATATTAAAAATAAATATAGTCAAATGTATGAAATTATATTTATTCCGAATTATTTTATTAATTTTTAAATTTTAATTAAATTTACATGCATGTAATTCTTAAAATTTTATTATGATGATTTAATCCTCAAATTTTAAAAAATTTACACAAAAATTTTTAAAATTTTAAATCATAAGATTTAGTTCTTAAATTTTTTAATTTTTACATATTATTTATAAAATTTTGATTAATAAATATATATTTTTGTAACTAAATTAAGATTTATGTGTAAATTTTTAACTTTAAAAATTAAACTATAAAATTTAAATATTTGGAGATCTGTATAAAATTTTAAAAATTTAATAATTAAATGATATGATTTAAAATTTTATGAAATTTGTGTGAATTTGATCTAATAGAATAATTAAGTTATTTATTTAATAAAATATTATTAAAGTGATATATATAATTTTAAAAAATTATTTAAAAAAATATTTTTAAAATTTATAATAATAAAAATAATATTATTTTTTAAATTAATATGTATATAAATTAATATTTAATTAATATTAAAAATATTATTTTTATTATTATAAATTTTAATAAGTGTTATATTTGTTAGTTTTTTTTAAAAAAAATATTATTTTGATAATTTGATATCATTTAATTAATTGGTAAATTAAAACGTACTTTTTATAAACCAGTTATTATTTACTTTTTTTTTTTTTTTTGCCTTTCTCTCTTCTAAATCAAGTGGCGTCTGTGAGTAGGTTGGCAATTTTTAATACGGTACGATAATACGATTTGAATATCACATGATATAAATTTTTTTTAGTAAGAATTGATTAATAATTTTTTTTATATTCTTAAAAATTTTATTATTTTTTACTATTATAAATAAGTAACACAAAAAAAATTTAAATAAATTTTTTAATGTGTCAATAAATATAAAAATATGATATAAATAATACGATATAAATATAAATAAATACGATACGATTTACAGTCAAAATTTAGAAATTGAATGCTGCAATCCAAAATGATTAAATTGGATAAGGGACAAATGCAGCTGGGATAGTGGTCGGTTAGGAAAAGGAACTTTCCAGCTTAGCACCAGCGCAGCCACCTCCTCTAAAAGACTAAAGAAACCTCTAGAATCTAGAATTCTAGATTTAGACAGAAAAAATGAAAAAGACTAGAATATCCCCCTTCCAATTTTTACTAAACAACAGAATTACCTGTACTCTACCCAATAAAGTCTGCATCTTTTCAAGTTTATTTATGTCGTTTGTGGACTCTCCCGGCGTTAGGACCACAAATAACTTTTGGGAGCCATAACTCAAAGCACGTGGCATCAACCTTTTTCGGATACCCCTGCTGAAGCGACAAAAGAATGAATGAACAGTAAGCCTTGGTTTGGTTAAGAGTCCTCTTCTGAGAGTTGGGCAACGAGAAATTTGTGGAAAACCATTTTTTCGTTTTAAGTTTAAAGCTCACGAATACATTTCCTTTCATTCCCATAAAGAACGTTTTCTGATACCTCTTCAACCCCTTTTATTGTTCATTGTAAAAGGGGGTTGAAGAAGAGGTTTTGATTATCAACTTTGATATTATCAACTTTGCCTTCTTTGGGTATTTTTTTTTTTGGGTTAAAAAAGAAGGCTCTGTTTCATTAGCGAAAAGAAAAGATTGGTTTTTTGTTGATTTTTTTGAACAAAATGATTAGGTTATGGATAGCTACACTGCAATTATCAGAGTTGCTTGTGAGCTCTCTGGTTCATTTGCTATTTGGGTTTTACATATTCAGCTCGGCTGTGGCTGGTGATCTTTCACAGACTCTCAATGAGATGTTTTTCAAGCCTAATATGAACATCGAAGTAACGACGGACATATCCAAAGAGACGACAACCAATGTTCACAATCTCCCTCCTATTGTTTTGGTCCATGGAATTTTTGGGTTTGGAAAAGGGGTAAGTTTTTATTTTTTATTTTTTTCATTTCTTGAAATGGGTTTGGATTTCTTCTTCTATTGTTCCGTTATGGGTTTTCTGATTTTTTTTTCTTTCCGGTTTCATCTTCTCTATTCTTTTGGTTTTTGAATCATTTACAGAGATTGGGAGGTCTATCATATTTCGCTGGGGCAGAGAAGAAAGACGAAAGAGTGCTTGTGCCTGATTTGGGATCTTTAACAAGCATTTACGATAGGTATGTTGTGATTAAAGCTTTGCAATTTTTATTGAAGGTTGATAAATTGCTTCTTTTTCCAATGTATGTTCTTGTTCTTTAATCTTGTTGGGCTAGCACGTTCTAATGGTATTTTTGGCTTCAGGGCACGCGAGTTATTTTATTATTTGAAAGGTGGGCAAGTCGATTATGGTGAAGAACACAGTAAAGCTTTTGGGCACTCACAATTTGGTCGTGTTTACGAACAAGGTACTTATATACGGACGGGGATCATCTGTTTCATTTTGGTTCCGTCACTTTTTGTCTCACTAATATGGTTAGTAAAAATGTATAAAAAAAAATTCGCATGTTATGCCGTAAGTACCCACATTTCTAACTACTTTTGCCCATTTGTTTGTCCCATAATGATGGTTCATAAAGTGGCACATGAAAAATGGTACAGTAGAATTGGACTCCTTATGTATCCTGCGTGCGTTAAAGAAAAGGAAATATAAACCCTTCTTTGCATTTGATACGAAATTGATTCATTTCATATAAAGTTTCGTTCTTTAATCAAATTGGAAAACAGGGCATTACCCAGAATGGGACGAGGACCATCAGATTCATTTTGTTGGGCATTCGGCTGGGGCACAGGTTATTCGCATGTTGCAGCAAATGCTTGCTGATAAGGTAAGTTGAAATGGCATATAAAATCTGTATTTAAGTTTAGAATTTCTTAATTTTGATCATAAGATGCTTGTTTTCAGGCTTTCAAGGGATATGACACTGATGAGAATTGGGTACTAAGCATGACATCTTTATCTGGAGCCTTTAATGGGACTACAAGAACCTATTTAGATGGAATGCAGTGAGTTTCATTTATATAATCTAATCTCTGAATCTGGGCCTTATTGGTTATACATAATCGAATTGACCCAAAATAGTGTATCATTTGTACATAACATTAGCTTGTACGTAAAATACACATCGTACAGAATTTACAAGGTATATAAACTAGATATGTACATATAACACGTTAATATTATGTACAATTAACATGCTATTTTAGGGCTAATTCAATTATGTACTTGTCCATACTCTATGGGGCTTCCATACTCCTCTTCTTGTTTGATTTGGTCTATGTAATTTGTTTTCAAAAGCAAAAATTAGCTTATGGTTGGGACGTGTTATTCTAGGTCAGAAGATGGAAGAACAATGAAGCCTATATGTTTGCTACAACTGTGCCGTTTAGGAGTGATAATTTATGACTGGTTTGACATCCCCTGGTTGAAGGCCTATTATAACTTTGGTTTCGATCACTTTAACATGTCTTGGAAGAAAGTAGGTGTTTGTGGTTTGGTTGATTGTCTATTAGGAAATGCTGGCCCCTTTGCTTCAGGAGATTGGATCCTTCCAGACCTTACAATTCAAGGTTCCATGAGACTGAACAGCCACCTTCATACTTTTCCCAGCACCTACTACTTCAGCTATGCTACGAAGCGTACTAGGAAGGTGATGGGTGTCACGGTTCCTTCTGGCATACTTGGAATTCATCCAATGTTGTTTATTAGAGTATTGCAAATGAGTCAGTGGTGTCATCCCCCAGATGTTTCTCCCCCTTACAAAGGCTATAGGTGTGTTTTCTAGTGGTTATTGTTAGCTTTCATTTTCTTATAGCTTCAACACAGTCTCGTTGCAATAAGGGTTTTATTTCAGTTACTCGTGAAAAGATTTATAAGTTTACTTGTTTCGAATTGAGCAGTTTTTTAGCCTTGCTCTTATGTGCAGGGATGAAGATTGGCAGGACAATGATGGAGCACTCAATACCATATCTATGACTCATCCCCGTCTTCCCATTGAGCACCCAAGCCGTTTTGTTGTGAATGATTCAGAATGCCAACCCTTGGAACCGGGCATCTGGTTAGTATTGTTTTGCCACTTAACTCAGTTGAAAAGAACCAAAGTTTGTAGCTGCTGTTTTAACATGACAATAGCTCTGATACAAAGCCTGATGCACTAAACATATGATTGTTGACCATAAGCTTGTTTGTAGCACAATATGATATGATTGGATACGATGAGCTCGTTGACAACACTAAGATACAATCATGATAGGTTGCATTATGTAGGTACAAAGTTTATATAAAAAAGTCCCATCTATATAGACACTACCCCTATTTTGTTTGCCTCTCTTAGATATCATTGTGAAGTGTCTGGTGTTAACTAAGAACATTGATATTTCATCTGGTTTGATTCAGCGTTTCATATGTATGCTTCATGCTTTTCTTACTCTATTTTTTTTCTTTCTTAATCTCTAAAATGAATCAAAACTTAGAAGATGGAATTTGATGGAATGCAGGTATTACAAGGTTATAGAAGGTGATCACATAATGTTCATTGTGAACAGAGAAAGAGCAGGAGTCCAATTTGATTTGATATATGATAGCATTTTTGAACGTTGTAGAAAACATGTGTTTAAGAGAACTCCTCAAACTTTACCCAATGAAGTCCACTAGTAGTTTTAGCGGTTGCTATTGATAATTATTTGCCCTTCAGACATGCTAGAAATGGAGGGGAAAACATTCAAAAATTCAATTGCACTGCAATGCATTGCCATGTTGTTTGTAAGAGGGAACTGTAGCCTTGATCAGATGTATCAGAGGCTTAGCTTATATTCACAGAAGATCATAGGATGTATTTTGGATAATCAGAGTATACATTTGTAGTCCTTTTTTTTTTTTTTTCATTTCTTTCCCTTCCTTTCTTTTTACTTAAAACCTAATTTCCCATATTTCTTTGATCAATAGCAAAGAATGCTTCCACTAAGGACATGAATTAATAGGTGGGTTTTTTTAGACAGAAAAACATGGGGACCCAACATTTGAAATTCAGATATAGACAAAAATTAGTTCCCACTGATATGGGCAAATGAATAATCAATAAGTTTTCATACACAAAATTTTGCTTCAAAATTTAGCACAAACCTGTTTTTCTAAATACCATCAAGCATCAACTTACAACATTAACGGATAAAAATTATAATGCACAGACAAAATAAAGCCAGATTATACATTCTTCTTGATCAAATCACTCATCTGAGACAATTGACTTTTGGATCTTCAACCATCCATCGATTGTGTCTTAAATCTATCATGAGCTCAGATATAAATCAGATGTGCTGGAAACACCAAATGGAGATGCATATTTATATAAGTCTTAATTCATACTCGCCAGCCTTCGTAATATATCTCACCCATGGAAGAGCTTGATACCCACTTTTTTCAATAATCTTCAAGTAACGAACCTACAAAAGCACAATGTTCCATGAATGCAGATTAAACTAATTCACCAGTGACTTGATCTTTTTAATAATCCCTAGCCCTATCGCTGCCGAAACATGGCAATGTTTGATCTGCTAGATCAAATAAGAAAATATTTGTCATGACTCTCTTAACACACTGTCCTATAGCCACTGCAGCATTTGCATATTCCCATAAATTTGATTGAATGACATGAAACATGGGTGAACATTACTGCAATAAAATCAAGTAGTATCCAGTTTGAGGGCATGAATTCACACAAGAAAGCTGCTATAATGATAACCTTTAACCTTCAAACTGGATGCTTTAAGCCTGTAAATCTATGTTCCTCACCCCAACCCCCAAACACATATGTGCCCCAATTTATTCACTTAATGCATATATGCCACTACACAATCAATAGGCATGAATGTAGAAAAAGAAAGAGATACAAGATCAAGGTTTTAGAAGGGAGAATTTAGCCTCCAGAAAAATTGTTTTCAAGGGGCAAGGCATAAGCCTTGTGACAGAATGAGGGGTGATCCTCAATTTTATAGATAAATTATGTAGAAATATGATAAATAAATAATAGTATTTAAATTAACAATATAATAATCATCCGATCCCATGTTTTAATGAAATTAACTAAATTCAGGCGACCCTTCCCTATTGAACCTATTTAACTAAAGGCAGTATGGCATGCCTCACAAACTCCTTTTAAAACATGTTCACAATATTCTTTTTAGGAGGGTTCCTAATATTAATAAGACTTTTTTAAGCTCTAAAGCACGTGTTAGGCATAAGAAGAAAATAATCCAACCAAGAGATCCAACACAGCAGGGAAAGAAATAATGTGCTTGAAGGCATACCTGAATTCCGGAAACGGTAAAATATGGTATCTCGAACTTCACACGAATAGGAGCCTTTCTCTCAGGAGTTGCTTCTTCGGCTGTTATGGTAGGAAGCCGAAACTCTGCTCTCAACAAATATTCCTAAGAAATATGGATTCCAAGGATTGTTAAAGAAAATAAATATTGAGACTGAATATTTTACTGTGTTTGGATGACATGGCCATCCACTAAAGATATCCATACCTTGCCTCCAGGGAAAGATTTTATCTTCCAAATTAATGCATCACTTTCAGGTGCATATGATGCAGATCCCATTGATGTCCGAACGTTTGGATTGGTGGCATCATAAGGCACAGGCAGTTCAATCTCAACATTAGTAGCCGTGCTGTACATTAAAAAATAAAAACTCGGTACTGGATATTTTGCAGATTAAGCTGACAAAAACCAATAGCAAGGGGTCTCTAACCTACGCTCCTTGAACTGGCTCCTAGCTTTTACCATAAATTCAATACGACTCTTTGAATGCCTTTCAACTTGAGCTTCCACCCAAACCAAAGGCTTTACCTGAAGGGAAAATCAAGAAGCTCATCAAAGGTATGACTTTACAATAAACAAACAGAGAAAAAGTTTTCATAAAGCGAAAGGTGAACCTGAGTACTGATTCTATACGTCATAAGATCAAAAGATCCATCAGGCGGTATGAAAGATATTGTGCGGTCATTTTCAAACCTGGCCAAGCGCACACACCTACACCATATCCAAAGGGAAATAAGAAATTTTAACATTTCAAGTGCTTGTAAGGTAAAAAATAGAATTCAACTAACAAATTTAGCTGCATACTGGTGAAACTTGATGTCTTCCAAATCAATGGCCTTTCCCTTTGATGCTCGGCCTTGTGCCTCCAATAAAATTCGATCATTAAGACCAAGCTTACATTCAGGCATACCACTGCAAGTACAAAATACTTTTCAAACTATTAGCTTTTAGTCCCAGTGTCTATAATCTTGAAAGGGATAAAAGGGAAAGGGGTTAAGAAAAAGAAAATAAAATACAAAGATTCCATGGTTATCATAGGATGTCTTTTGCTCAAAGATATTGAGAGGTTAGAGAAATGCATAAATTTAGCATAATCTTTACAAGAAGAATACCCAAAAATAATACTATTAAAAAGACTAATTGAGTCCTAGGCAAGACAGGAAGGGGAGAGGGAGACAAGATTTACATAGCTGAAACAGCTTTTCCCTAAAAACAAAATTTAAGTTATTGTATTAAGAAATATAAAAAAATCATCGTTCTTAAAAGTTAACAGAAAAACAACATAGTTTATCAAGAACAATGCACCTTAAATAAGTTCTCATCTTCAAGGCTCCGACAACATCTGACCTAATTATTTGTCCATTGCTGTTCACAAGGATGTTAACACTTTCCACCACATCCAAGAAAACCTTAAAAAAAAAAAAAAAACAGTTACATTGTGCCTCCAACATAGAAAAAAAAAATCCTTCTTTTCTTTTTAAAAAGTAGAAAGGAAAGAAAAAGGACTTACTTCGTTCTTCTTGTAACGTATCCCTTCACTACGCCAAGATACTGCATTAGTTACAGCCATTGGAGGCCTCTGTGTAACTTCCATCCTATAGGCATCTGTCTTAATAAATTCACTAAGAATCCTTGCTTCGGTGTATTGAGGGTAGCCAAAGTCCATCATCTCATCAAGCAACTCATACTAGCAAGAAAACAGGACATCAAAGTAAATCAAAAAAACATAATTTCAGAATAAACAATGATGAATTGAATCACATTCAAGACAAAAGCAATGAAGTGAAAATTTCCTTACCACAACCACAAAGTTATCCCTAAGTGATTCCTCCTCCAACTCTTCAAAATAATGCTTGAAAACCTACAATAATATGTTAATAATTCAAACAGCACTTATGATTCCTCAATTCTATAACGCATCTAAATTATTCCATTTTCTTTTATCTTTTAGTTCATGCTTCACACCATAAACTGTAAAGTCATGAAATATAATTACCAATAGCACTTACATCAACAACGCGGTGTAGAAAGAATAGAAGGCTGGCAGCATTGCAATTCTGTCTTGAAGCAGTCATCAAGTAAACATTGTTGTGCTGTATAAACATGTAGGTTACACCATTGTCATAAACTACTGGATCATGGGACTCTGGATCACCCTGAAGTTCACAATAGAGCAATTCACGTAAAAACCAAAGTAACACTTGCAGATTAACTTCAACTAATTACCAATTTCGGAAGGGAAAAAATAGCGAATCGAAACTCCAGTAAGCTGAACTCAACAGCTTGAATTGAGTTTTATCGCATTATTAAAAATCAAAAGAATCTATATCACAGACAATTCGCAAACTATCCTCTTTTATTACGTTAAGCTCGATCTACTCGATCAATTGTAATGAACGAAAGGAAATTAAGAAACGATCGAGAATCATAAGAAAATCAATGAAGATGAAGAACCTCTTTCTCTATGAGTTTGGCGAAGAAACGCTCGGCCTGAACAGCGGAGACATCGCCACGATAATCACGCCAGATCAGAACACGGCCTTTGATATCAAGTAGGAATAGCGCCGAGACAGCACCTGCCATCGGATTCTTCCAAGGGTTTCTACACCCAAAATCAGATCAGTGAAGATGGTAACAATGGGATCTGAGGATGCGAGTAGATCCTAATGATGAAGAGAATTGCAAATCTTGATTAACTCTGCGAAGGCATGCAACACTGTAAGAAACCTAAGCTTTCCGTTTCATTTCTCTGCGAAAACGAAAATGATAATCGAGCAACGAACCTCGACGGTGAATACTTAGCGCCAACTAAGCTTGCTTCTGCGACGCCGTCTAACCATTTTTCGGGTTTTGTGGTAATTTAATTCAATTAACAGCTATAATTTTATTTAATTTTTATAATTATTAAAATATATGTCCATTTAATTTTATATTTTTTATTTTAATTCAAATTTTTTAAAATATTACAGACTAATAATAACATTATAAGATTAAATAAATCTAAAATCTCCTATTTTTCATTCTATCGACAAAATATTACGAACATGTGAAATACATTTTTAATACTATTCTTTTAATTATAAAATAAAATGATTTAGTTACTATTTTTAAAATAAAATAATTTAATTACTAGTTTTTAGCCATGAAATATTTTATTTCATATTTTTTTTAAATAAATTAATTTAATTCTTATTCTTAACATTTACAATAATTAAAGATAATATATACATTCTGATTACAGAGTCACATTAATGACATTTTTATTGTTTTTAAAAATAATAATAATTAATTATTATTGACAAACTAAGTGCCAGCTTTAAGATTCTATCTACCAATTGTCTTAATCCATTCTTACTCTACTCAAGCCTTCTGAGGTCAATTCACTTTCTGCATATTTTCGTTGCCCAAATTTCTCCAGTTTAATAACTCAGTTATTCTGCCACGTATTATTATTATTGTTTAAGTGAAATGAAGAGAGAGTGTGATTGGGAGAGAAAAGACGATGGTAAATCAGATGATCTCTTTCGTACAATATTAAGACATAAAATTTAAAAGAATAGGTAAGGTGCCTTCTTACGTAGAAGATGAAAATAAGAAATAAACATATTAGGGGCAAAATGATAATTTTATACTATTATACTTAAACTTAGTATAACGCCATAAGAACAAAAATCTATCTTATATAACATTTAATTGTTACAAATTTAAAAGAATAGGGATTAAATTATTTTATTTAAAATAATATGGATTAAAATGTTCTCCGACTAAAATAACAGGAATTCAATTGTTTTATTTAAATGAATAAAGACTGAATTATTCAACGTACACAAAAAAAACTAAAAATGTATTTATCCATATTAGAAACTGTTGTTTTGCCAACATTTGCATTTTTTCACTTGCTATTCAATTTCAATCTTTAGTTATTCACTTATTTGTTGGGGGAAAATTACTGGCATTATTTTATAAAGATAATTTATATCATTAGTTTTTAAATTTTAGTTAAATTTATGTATAAATTTTTAAAATTTCAAAACGTACGATTTAGTTATCAATTTTTTTAAATTTCACATATAATTCTCTAAATTTTTAAATCATACGATTTAGTCTCTAAATTTTTTAAATTTTACATATTGGTTCTAAAATTTTGATTCATAAATATGTATTTTAGTAGCTAATCTAAAACTTATATGTGATTTTTTTAAAATTTGAAAATTAAATTGTAGAATTTAAAATTTTAAAGATTTTTGTATTAAATTTTAAAAATTTGGGAACTAAATTATACTATTTAAAAATTTAAATATTTATATGTGACCTTAATTAAAGTTTCGTTAAATTTTATACAATAACAACGTGAGAAGTTATGCATTTCTTTGAATCAATCGTTAAAAATATTCATATACGTGGAAATATTGATACTCTCATTTTACCTTTATATCATACTAACATATATTTAATGAAAATTATAAAAATTGGGTAAATTATAACAATTTATAGAATTGTATAAATTTTTTAAATATATTAAAACAAATAGTAATAGACTAACTGATTTATTTATTTATTTCTACGTACGTTAAAAAAATTTCTTCCTCCACATTCATCACTCATCACCCGTTTCTCTTCTGAAAGTTAATTAAGAGTTCTTACCATTTTATTTATTTATTTATTTTGTAGCTAGTTTATCTCTGATTCTTTCGTGATGCCAACATATTAAGAACTAATATTAAAAGGGACAAAAAGTTGAGCAAGATATAGGATGCTAACCAAATCTGCAGTAACACTAGGCAATCAAAGAAGTATCCTATTCCTATGCACATGTTCAAGAAATAGTTTTGCTGCTAAGATATCATTTGGCTATCAGATCCTAATATCAAGTAGCATGAGAACTATGCAATGAGATTAAAACGGAAATTGAAGACTATATTTGGTTAGTGCTTGGGGATTGTGGAGCAGTGCCATGTGCTTGAGATTTAACTTGCAGAGCAATGCACAACTACATCGCCAGATCACCTCCTAATTCGTTGATTACTTTCTCCACTTTTATCAACATATCTGAGAAATAACAGAAGACAACAAGTTACAAATTTATTGTGGCTTAAATGATAGAACGAGAGTACATTCTTCCAAGGAGAAATGGTGCCTAATCAAGTGTATACATTTGCAATGAATAGCTTCAGCTTCACGACTGATTCTAAAATTGCAGTCAATTAAAAATTTACAAATTCTAGACACCACTAACAGATGGAAGATAGAGAGAGAGAGAGAGAGTTGAACGGCTTGCTCGTATAGAGTTATTTCTTTCACATCATCACATGTGACAGTGAAATGGGAAAGGTTACGACTAATGAGACACAGCCATCATGCAACAACATGTTAATGCTCAGAACATTGCTTACCCTGAAAGGAAGAATTTTCCATATATTTCTGCAACATTTGAAATATGAACGATATTTAATTAGTCATCACGAAGATTACTGTAACCAATCTATGTAGGAAATAAATAACTTCAAAAGCTTTGATTTAATAGATACCATAATTTGTGATTTAAGATGGACTTCTTCAGGTATAGCTTGTCCTGCTGCAGTTACATTATTTGGACGGTGAAATTAATCATCTTGAAGAATCAGAAACGATATTCAGATTTATAATCAAAGAAATCCATTTACCTTGTTCAACATTACTACAACAGTTGGTCAGCAAAGAGCTAAAACTGGGAGGTAAGGCTGCAAAGTTACCCTCAAACTCACGGGCAGGCATGGCTTCCCAGTTATGTGAGTGTTGCTCAGCTTCATTGCTATTGCTTGAGTTTAGTGGCAACTCAGGAGTATAGGTCTGCACAGGAGACATAATACTAGCCCTAGAAAACCAGAAAGGTCCATCAGGTATTCTTCTTTGGCATGATCTTCTCATATACATTGTGAGTAAATTAAAGGAAAGAAATTAGGTAAGGGGATTCTGATCTGATTGTAGAAAGCTGACTTGTAGGGAAGTCTATTAGATGATGGAAATTCTGATTGTGATGAAATCTCAGGCGTATAGGTCTGAACAGGAGACATATTGCTGAAGTCCTTACTTGCCCTAGAAAACAATAAAAGACCCATCAGGTATTGTTCTTCGGCATCTGATTGTGATTTGTGGGTAAAAGTAAGAAATTAGGTAAGGGGTTTCTGATCTGATCATAGAAAGCTGACCTGTATGGAGGTCTATTAGATGATGTCAATTCTGATTGTGATGAAATTTCAGATGCAAACTCAGTACTAACTGGTTCAGTACCCCTCCCATCCTTCAAGATGTCCTGATTGAGTAACCAAGCAGAAGGTCAAGATAACAAAAATTTCAGAATAAAGCATTCTAAAATGAAACTTTGCAATGTCGTATGACAGGTTACTACATAGATTTTTTTATATTTTCATTATGGCAACCCCATGTTATGGTTCTAGTGGCAATAGCTGCACCTTAAGAGCATTCATGAATGACTCTGTCTCATATATTGTCGAAAATCGCAAAGCAAACTTCTGAACCTGCAAGGTGGTCAAAAATTGATGAAGATTTAGTGAGTTTATTTTAATTATTAGTTTCCTTATTATGAATTAATTTCCTAAATAAAACTTACTTCACCCTCACAATCTCTGTAACAAACAAATACTGCTCTGGTTCCCCTGGAAGGAAACCCAGATATGCATGTCACCTGAGGCCAGCAGAGTTGCAACTTAGAAACGTAGTGCTCCTCCTACAAGAACAGAGAAATTATACTTGGAATGTCAAAATGAGCTACATTTGCTCTTCCAATAGATCTAAGCATAAGGAAGAGGGGATACACAATAAGAGAATGTTATATTACCATCACTGCAACACTCAAGAAAACATAGCTGAACCAAGTAAACGAGACCTACTAAAATCATAAGTTCTCAGTTACTGAAATTGTGGAATGTATCGATCGCATTATATGCAAATTTTTCGTTGCGTACAACATTGAGACCATTTAGCTGGTGTAAGCTATGACATCTCTCCTATCTAAATTCCCCACCCCTCGATGTAACAGACGCATGTATCGTATATAAGAAAAAGACAACAGTGAATAACTCCTCAGAACAGCACTTGAACTTCGGATCTTTCCCACTTTGATAAAACTGTAATTTAATCAAGAGAAAGATGAGGAAAAAAATTAACAAAAAAACTACAAAGTACTAAAACGAATTTCTTCAATTATTTTGTAACATCTTTACCTAAGACGTTATTGTGTTGACGAGAACTCAGAATTCGTAGCACCAAATAGTGAACATAAGTTGTGTACTCTTCTCGTTTCAGACACCAAAAAAAAAAAAAAAAAGTTAGAACATGGTGATTGGAAGGGGTCCATGCTCCGATCTATGAACAATCGAACAAATTCACACACAGAAAACTACATCTTATACGTAAAATTCTAACATTAAGTTTATTACTAAAATACATAAAGTGTAATAACCTAAGGAAATCGATAAATTAGACTTAACATCTAATAACTACATGCCTTCTAGCTACGTGAAATGAAACAGCGACTAAAATTTGAGAGAAAGAAAAAATCGTAATTCTAACAAATATACTAATTCTGCTTGACGGAAACTAAACGCTTCGAAGAAAGGATTTCAATCAAAGAATAATAACAAACCGGAGATTTCACCTGGATTTTACTTTGAAATAAGACAGAGAGGATAACATCGTAATTGGAGGGGTCTTGGACGAGTTGCAGCAGAGCAGGAGAAGAGGAAGAGATCCAGCTACCTTCTCGGAGACGCTTTCGTAATTTGGCGGGAAGAGGAACGAGATTGGAACACATAGAAGTCTGAGAAGGAGGAAAGCGAAAAAAACGAGAGTACTGGACCTCCCATCGCTCTCTAATGGCAATCGTTGAGTAGTAGTTGGTGTGCTTGCTGGGTATAACAGCTACCATAGATCCCGCCATTTTCTTCCCTTTTTTTTTTGTCTTTTCTTTTTTTAAGTTTCTAGCTATTTTCCTTCTTTCTGGTACTGTTTGGCTTTTATTTCTTTGCTATTTGCAATCTCTCGAGTGTCGACAAACGAATTTGAAATTGCGGTTTATTATTTTTTTTCCTTTTCGGCAATTGGAGAAATTGATATTGGTGAAAAGTAAAAAGTACTGACGCAGATTTTCTGTTAAACGGTAGTCTACTTTCCGCGCCAAGTTGCCACGTCTCATGAGCCACGCACTTTCTGTTGTATACAAAACGCTTATCTGCTCATTTGTTATACTGTATTAAACTCGGACCGTAAAATTTTTATATAGCGTGTATATAGTTATAAAATAAGATTATATTATATAATATAAAATAGTATAATTATATATATATATATATATATATATGATAAATGAATATGAGTTTAAATTATAATAAATATTTAATTTAATTTATTTAATTTTTTTATTTATAAAGTTATGTTTTTTAACTTTTTATCATATTTTAAATTAAAATTAATTTTTTTAAATTGTAATAAAAATATAAAAAATAAATTGAATATTTCTTTTACAATAAAAAAATTATTTTAAATATAAATTATTTTATTAAAATATTTATATTAATTTTATTCTAATATATTATACTCAACACTATACAAATTAATTATATATATTTTAATATAATTTAATCCAATATAATTATATTTAATATATTAATATTGTACACCTACTTTAGAAAAAAAAACTACTAAAAATAACACACATAAAATTTATAATAACAAAACTAGTATCTTAATAAAATTGAACATTCAATATTAAACAGTAATATTGAACGAATCTAAATTGTTGTAATTTAATTTCAATGACTTTTAATTAGATGCACGTTCAAAGAAAAAAATGTAAAAAGTTTTTTTTTATTGTAAAAATATATAATTTAAATATAAAAATATTATTTTTGTTATTATAAATTTTAGAAGTATTATTTTTATCCTTAAAAAAAAAAAATCTTACCATAGTCACATTCAATCTGGAAAAATCCGTGCCAACAAGCTAGGGTTGAATTTGTGCCTAAATGCCTACAGTCCAAAGCATAACGAATGGAGATTCCATAAACAATAAGAACACAAATTAGGATGTAAAATTTACGAAAGTATAATTTATAATTTGTGAATCATTTTATTGATTTTAGATTATTATTTTTTTTTAAAAAAAATTATTAGGATGTTTATAACTGATTTTTAATTTTTGATTTAAAAATTTAAAAATCAAAATTACCAATAACTGTTTCATTATATTTTTTATTTTTTATTTTCTTAAACAACAAAAAATTATGATATATCATTTGTTATTTTTATTTTTTCTAAATCAAAACCAAATATTTTAAAGATTACAATGGTAATTCTTTAATGTAAAATAAATTGAAAATATATATTTATATTTTTTTAATGAAATTTAGTGTGCAAATTTTTTTCGGCATAAATATTATAAGCCTTAAATATTAAAAATAACTAATAAAAAAGTATTAAAAACAAAAACATACAAATACAAATTAAAAATATATAAAGTCTAAAAATATTTACCCTCCGATGAATAAATGACTTAATTATTTAATTAATTTTATTTTTAATTTCTGTTAGTAAAAAAAATATTTTCATTTTTTACTAACACTAAAAAATATATATTCATTTATGTTATAAGAAAAAAAAATGTTTTTTTTTTCTAAAATAAGTTAAAAATGAAACTCTATGCATAAAGGAGAGTTAAGTCATATAGTTAAAAATAAAATTCTATACATAAATATTAAAATGACATGATATTTATCAAATACGATTTGCGATATGATCTATCTTTTGTGCCATATATTGAAGTTGATTTTTACTCACATCTAATTCAATTGAATTTTTCTAAATATTTTTATTATTAAGATCATTAATAACCTTAGATTCATTATTGTGAGTTAAAAATATATTATCATCAATATCATATATACTTGTAAAATTATCAAATAATACAACACATTATTAGAATATACTTCTGTGACTTAATAATATATGGTAGCATTATATTCAAAATAAAAAATTTAGCTTTTAAAATACCAAAACATCGCTAAATTAAGCCAAAAGCCGCTCGTAGGCCTAAAGTAATCCTTGGCCTAAAATTTTAAAAATTGAAATTTATTTAAGATACAAAACTTTCAAAATAAAACGTTTAAAGATAACAATAACAAATGACAAGTAAAGATGCTTTTATCCTGATACAGGCAAACTAGCATTTCTAGAATTTGGAAGAAACGTGATATCCTTTGTAATTGAAAAATCTATATCCAGACTTGGGAATTGAAATATTTGGATCGAAAACGATTGGGTGGAAAGCAATTCTTTATAGAAAAAAAAGTCATAAAAATCATTTTATTTTTATCAAATATGATATTTAGTTCCTTAAATTATAAAAAGTATATTTAAATTCCTTTGTTTTCAAAAAATATGTTTTTAAACCCCTCTACTTGTAAAAAATGTGTCAAGCAAAGACAAATTTAATTTTCTATCCAATTTTCAATCCAATCTAACAGAATAGTAGATGTGTTATATGCATATTTATATTTTTTGATATATATATACGTAAAAAAAATTAATATTTAATTAAAAAATTACTTAATTTTTTTAGTTTAAAAAAACTTAAATAAAATTTTAATTGTCTAATATTTAAAGTCATAACTTAAATAATGAAAATTTTATTTAAGTGATCAAATTTAAAAAGAATTTTTATTATTTAATATCTAATATCATAAATTAGATAATAAAAATTTTATTTAAGCTTAATAGAAAGAAATTGTAAAAAAAATTAGATTAATTATTTAATTAAAAATTATTTAATTTGATATATATTTATCGAAAAATATAAACATGTATGTGACACATGTACTATTTCGTTAGATTTAACAAAAAATTGGATGAAAAATTCAGTTTGTCTTTACTTAACATGTTTTTTACAAGTAAAGGGACTTTAAAATACCTTTTTTATAAACAAATAGACTTAAAGACACATTTTATAAACTACAGAACTAAATAATATTTATTGCATAAATAAAAGGATTATTTTAGCTCTTCATCCTTCTTTATAATATCGGCTGCCCTTGTTATTTAGCTGCAACTGTTAGATAACTTGAACTTTCTTTCTTATGTCCTGGCTAATGGAGTTCTAGCGTTTCTATTTTGTGGACAAACAGAGACTACCCGACCCCTATTTTATAATTGAAAATCGTTTCCAAACAAATCAAGTTATGAATTGAAAGATAAGTGTGAAGTCACTTTTACAATGTTAAAAGAGATGGCTTAATTGATGAAATATTATTGCAATTCAATGGTTGCTCATCTACCATTGAAAATGGGAGAAGAGACATATGTAAGTGCTTATGTCATCTCTTCAAATAGTAAGAAGAGACACATGTAAGCGTTTATGTCATCTCTCCAAATAGTAATATTTTTCTCTCTATAAATAGAGAGATCATTTGCTCATTTCCATCATCCCATTCCAAAATCTCATATATATTCTAAGCATTCAAAGCTTCCTTACTTAGAAAGAGTTCTTTCCTCATTGTAAGAGAGAGGTTATTTGTATTTTCATATTATAAGAGAAAGAGAGGTATATTGTTCTCTCCTTGTATTTAGAGAGAAGTTGTAAATCTTTCGATATAGTGAATTTCTTTTGGCCTTTGCCCGTGGAGTAGCCCATAATCATTTTGGGTGAACCACGTAAATACTTGTGTCTATTTTATCTTCATTCTCTCAATTTTACTTTGATTGTGTATTAACTTCGACCTTAAATTTCCTAACAGTGGTATCAGAGCTTTGGTTGTGGGTACTGTTCACGAATATTATTCATATATACAATTACTATTCACATATACGGTTATTGTTTATGTGTAATAGTGGAAGCCGATTCAAGTGAGAAGCATATCAAAATGATGACAACAACAAAGTTTGATGTTGAAAAGTTTAACGGAAACAATTTCTCGTTGTGAAAAATGAAGATTAAGGCCATTTTAAGAAAGGATAATTGTTTGGAAGCGATTGGAGATAGACTTGCTGGAATAATCGATGATAGCAAATGGAACGAAATGGATGGCAACGCAATTGCTGATATACACTTAGCACTAGCTGATAGAGTGTTATCCAGTGTGGCAGAAAAGAAGACGGCAAAGGAGATTTGGGATACTCTTATAAGACTGTACGAGGCCAAGTCACTTCACAACAAAATCTTCTTAAAGAGAATACTTTACACTCTTCGAATGGCAGAATCTACATCGGTAACTGACCATATCAACAACTTAAATACTCTATTTTTGCAACTTACATCAATGGGTTACAAAATAGAGACAGCTGAACATGCATAGCTTCTACTTCAAAGTCTACCTGACTCGTATGATCAACTCATCATCAACCTGACGAACAACATCCTTTCGGACTATCTAATCTTTGATGAAATTACAACTGCTGTTTTGGAAGAAGAAACTCGGCGTAAAAATAAAGAAGATAGACAAGCAAGTTCACAGCAAGCAGAATCTTTGACGGTGATGAGAGGAAGATCAACATAATGTGGCTCTAGTGGGAGTCAAAGTTATGGTAGATCGAAATCAAGAAGTAAGAACAATTTCAAGTGCTATAATTGTGGCAAGAAAGGGCACGTCAAAAAGGATTATTGGAGTAAAAGAAAGAATGGAGACCCTGAGCCATCAAATGCTCAAGGGAATGTAGCAAGTATTCCTGATAATGGTGAAGTCTTAAACAGTGAGGCTACAGCAGCAGTTGAAGGTAGAAAGCAATTTTCTGACGTCTAGTTAATAAACTCAGGAACAACATGGCTCATGACATCTCAAAAAGAATGGTTCCACAAATATGAACCAATCTCAAGAGGTTATGTACATATAGGGGATGATCATGCTTTGAAAATCGTTGGTATTGGTACTATCAAAATAAAAATGTTTGATGGTACAGTTCGCACTATTCAGGACGTACGACATGTGAAGGGCTTGAGGAAGAATCTACTATCTTTGGGACAAATAGACAGTCTTGGATGCAGGACTCATGTCGAAAATAGGATCATGAAAATTATCAAAGGTGTGCTTATGGCTTTGAAGGCAGAAAAGATTGCAGTAAATTTATTCATGCTTAAAGGGGAAACACTATAGGAAGCTTATGCGTGTGTCGCGTCAACCAGTAAAGGAGAAGAATCAACAATGATGAATTAGGCCACATGTCAGAACGAGGTTTGAAGATTATCTCTGACAGAAAGTTGCTTCTAGGGCTCAAATCGATAAATCTACCTTTCTGTGAGCATTGGATTACAAGTGAGCAGCATAGATTGAAGTTTAGCAAATCTGATGCAAGGAGTAAAGACATTTTAGACTTGATTCATTCTGATGTATGGGAATCACCAGAAATGTCACTAGGAGGTGCAAAGTACCTAGTGTCATTCATTGATGATTGCTCTAGAAGGTGTTGGGTATATCCAATCAAGAAGAAGTTAAATGTCTTTCAAGTATTCAAAAACTTTAAAGCGCAGGTGAAACTTGAATCTGAGAAGCAGATTAAGTGTTTAGGGACAGATAATGGAAGAGAGTATATAGACGGCTAGTTTCTTGCACTTTGTAAGCAAGAAGGTATTAAAAGACAGTTCACAGTCACATACACGCCTCAACAAAATGGAGTGGCAGAACGGATGAACAGAATTCTTGCAAAAAAGATAAGAGCTACGTTGAGGTCTACAAGTCAATCCAACTCCTTTTGGGCAAAAGCAGCCAAAACTACATGTTATGGGATAAATCGATCGCCATCAATGGCAATTGAGTTAAAGACACCGATGGAGATGTGGACTGATAAGCTAGTAGATTACTCTACTTTACATTCATTTGGATGTCCTGTGTATGTGATGTACAATGCCCAAGAAAGATCAAAGTTAGATCCAAAATCCAGAAGGTGTATGTTCTTGGAATATGCTGATGGTGTCAAGAGGTATCGCTTGTGGGATCCCACCGCCTGCAAGCTTATAATTAGCAGGGATGTGATCTTTGCAGAAGATCAACTACAAAGAAAAGATGAAGACGGTAACATGTTGAATGAGAATTCAGAGACTACAACAATTTAGGTGGAAAATAATCAAGTACAAGAAATTCTAGATTTTACTGAAGCAGCACCACAACACGAGGTACAGGAACCAGTTGAATCTGAGCTCCAGAAGTACGTCGGTCAACTCGTGAAAGAAGGTCGCCAACTTGGCACTCGGAGTATGCTACTGAGAGTAATGTTGCATACTGTCTTTTAACGAAGGATGGAGAGCCATCAACTTTTCATGAAGCTACAAGTAGTTTAGATGCACCTCTATGGATGATAGCAATGCAGGAAGAAATTGAAGCTCTACATAAGAACATGACTTGGAAACTAGTACCATTACCACATGGAAGAAAAGCCATTGGTAACAAATGAGTCTACAAGATCAAGCGAGATAGCAATGATCAAGTAGAACGATCGTGCAAGATTGGTGGTGAAGGGATATGCTTAGAAAGAAGGTATTGATTTCAATGAAATATTTTTCCCATTAGTACGACTTACAACAGTCAGAATAGTCTTAGTTATGTGTGTTACGTTCAACTTACATCTAGAGCAGTTGGATGTAAAAACTGCATTTCTTCATGGAGAACTTGAAGAAAAAATCTATATGCTTCAACTAGAAGGTTTTGCTGAAACAAGCAAGGAGGACTTGGTTTGCAAGTTGAACAAATCTCTATACGGTCTCAAACAGGCACTGAGGTGTTGGTACAAGAGATTTGATTCCTTCATTATTAGCCTTGGATACAACAGACTCAGTTCAGACCATTATACATACTACAAAAGGTTTGATGGGAATAATGACTTTATTATTTTATTGTTGTATGTGGACGACATGTTGGTAGCAGGAGCCAACAAAGATTGAATCCAAGAATTAAAGGATCAATTGGCTAGGGAGTTTGATATGAAGGCCTTGGGACCAGCAAACAAGATTCTAGGGATGCAGATTCACCGAGACAGAAATAACAGGAAGATTTGGCTTGCATATAAGAACTACTTCAACAAGATCTTGCAACGCTTCAATATGCAAGATTGTAAGTCAATATCTACCTCACTTCCTGTTAATTTTAAGTTATCCTCAAGTATGTCTCCTAGCAATGAAGCAGAGAGGAGGGAGATGTCTCGAGTACCGTATGCATCAGCAGTGGAAAGTTTGATGTTCGCTATGATAGGTACAAGACTAGACATTGCACAAGCAGTGGAAGCGGTCAGTCGATTTATAACGAATCCTGGTGGAGAGCATTGGAACACAGTAAAGAGGATCCTTAGATACATCAAAGGAACCTTAAGTGCTGCATTATGTTTTGGAGGATCATAATTAACTATCAGAGGTTATGTGGATTCAGATTTTGCAGGAGATCTCGACAAAAGTAAATCCAGTACAGGCTATGTGTTTACACTTGCAGGAGGAGCTATAAGCTGAGTTTCTAAATTGCAAACTGTTGTGGCTTTATCTACAACGGAAGCAGAATACATGGCAGCTACACAAGCTTGCAAGGAAGCAATCTGGATTCAAAGGTTATTGGAGGAACTTGAGCACAAGCAGGAGAAGATTATTTTATTTTGTGACAGTCAGAGTGCCTTGCACATCGCAAGAAATCCAGCCTTTCATTCATGGACAAAGCACATGAGGGTTCAATACCACTTCGTTCGAGAAATAGTAGAGGAAGGAAGTGTGGATATGCAAAAGATTCACACCGAAGAGAACTAGCAGATGTAATGACAAAACCAATCAACCCTGGCAAGTTTGTATGGTGTTGATCCTCATATGGCCTAGCAGAGACGTAAGCAGTAAGACTTGAGCAAAGGCAATTGGAAGAACTAACCGTGAAAGATGACTTTAAGTGGGAGATTGAAAAACAAGTATGAAGCCACTTTCACAATGTCAAAAAAGATGGCTTAATTGATAGAATATTATTACAATTTAATGATTGCTCACCTTCCATTGAAAATGGGAGAAGAGACATATGTAAGCGCTTATGTCATCTCTTCAAATAGTAAGAAGAGACATATGTAAGCGCTTATGTCATCTTTTCAAATAGTAATATTTTCCTCTCTATAAATAGAGAGATCATTTGCTCATTTCCATCATTCCATTCCAAAATCTCATATATATTCTAAGTATTCAAAGTTTTCCCACTTAGAAAGAGTTCTTTCTTCATTTTGAGAGAGAGATTATTTGTATTCTCCTATTATAAAAAAAGTATATTGTTCTCTCCTTGTATTTAGAGAGAAGTTGTAAATTTTTTGATATAGTGAATTCCTTTTGGCCTTTGCCTGTGGAGTAGCACGTAATCATTTTGGGTGAACCACGTAAATACTTGTGTCTATTTTATCTTCATTCTCTCAATTTTACTTTAATTGTGTATTAACTTCGAACCTAAATTTTCAAACATAAATTATTAGAAAGAAAAAAAAATCATAAATCACAAATCATCACGTCATCAAACAGCCTCCAAGTCATTTTGTTTCTTTTATTAGAACATTTTGGTTGTATAACTTACCCAAAAGGTGTAGAAGTCAATTCGTTTTTAAAATTAAGTCATTTTTAAAATTAGGTCATTTTAATTACATAATTTTAAATTATGTAATTAAAATGTATAAATTTTAAAAATTGAGTCACTTATTTATTCTTTGAATAAATTATATGATTAAAATAACTTAAAAATCACTTAAATGTGTTAAAAATTTAATAATCTCTTATATTTTAATAAAATTTAATTAATAACTAAATTTTTTACCTTTCGATTTTGGTGAGTACCATATAAAGTTTCAAATAAACTCGAGTCAAACAAAACTAAATCAATTGATTCTTGTTCTCTTCATCAACGTTACGCATTTGTAGATATTATTCAAGGCAAAGTATCTTTCAACTCACTTTGTTAAGCCTTAATTGCTAGAAATAAAATTTTTAAGTTTATTTATTCGTAAAAAAATATGTTTAAGAATAAAATTAAATTTTTATTTAATTTTTTTTATTAAATTTAACAAAATAACATATTTGATACATATATGTTTATATTTTTTATTATGAATTTTATGTAATGAAGTATTTTTAGTTATAAAAAATTTCTCTAAGTGTTTAACTTAAAGAATTATTTTTTTCCTTTAAAATATTTTATAAACAATTTTTTTTTTGTCTAATTTAAAACTTTGACGTTAATTAATTTAATAATAATTTAATCGATAATAAAATGATAAAATTGTTGTAAGTATGATTATAATGGTGAATATTAAAAAAGTATGATTATAATGGTGAATATTAAAAAACATAAATTCTTTTTGAGTTTCAACCAAAAAAAAAATTTGTTAAGTTAACTTTTTTGAATAAATTTTCTTTATCTAATTAAAATTTAGTTCATTATATATATAATTAAAGAAAAAATACATGTCATTTATTATATATATTATTTTATTATATTTAACAAATAATAAGATAAAAAATTAAATTTATATTTCTCTTATACTTTTTTAAAAATAAGACTTAAAATACCTTTTATAATATATAGTACTGAACAATACTCATACCTAAACAAGTGAACTAATTCAACTACTCACTCAATTATTTATTGTTATTTTTTTATAACTATTTATTATTTATTAAGCAAGTGACATAGATACTCTTAACTAATGTTGTCTTTACCTGCCAATGCAAACAAATTCACTAAACACGGATATAATTTGATTTAGAGTATTTATATTGACAATACTTCAACATCAATTAATACATTTGTAATCATTAGTCGGCAAAATTATAAAATTAAAATAAGTGCGACTTGTATTTTCCATCCTTCACTGGTCAGGTCAGCTATTGTTTTCCACCAATCATTTAATTACCATCTACTCTTCACCAAAAACAAATTGTTTCCAAGCTTTAGCCACGTAAGATTTTGTCTTTGACATTTCTATGGCCGTTATAACAGCACATTAAATATAAAATTAAAAATATGATATAAAAAAATAATTATAATTTTTTTATTAATATAAATTAATTATATTATATTATATAAATTATAATATACATTAAATTATTGGTTATATAAATTTTTTTATTAATATAAATTAATTAAATTAAATTATATAAATTATAATAAAAATAATTATCGATTAGAATGGGCTGGGCCTTCAGATGTCATGAGTGAGGTGGTTCCTAATTAACAATGAATTATAGACCAAGTACAACTACCGACTTTCTTTGACTTCTCTGGCACTTTCGGAGTATAACTGAATTCTGTGTCAGAAAATATCTTCCTCTTCTTTCTTCGCCTTAAGACTGTCTCAGAGGCGAAGACTGTAACAGCTATGGAGCAAAGGACATGGCCTAATCGATCCAACGGCTGTCGTTTCGCATCACTTCCTTTTTCTAAATTCGGTGATAGAAAGGAGGAAGAACGTACAAGGAAACACCGGACTGAGAATTTTCCGATCAGGACGTTGTACTCACGGACTTTGTATGCGTCTCAAATCCGAATTCGCCCTAGATCGTCGGAAGTTCACGATTTCTCAATGCTTCCTTATGACATATTGACGAAAATTGCTGCTTCGTTCACCCTTCCAAATCTCAAAGCGGCGTCGTTGGTGTGCCAGTCTTGGTGTGAGGCTTTAAGGCCGTTGAGAGAGGCTATGATGTTCTTGAAGTGGGGGAAAAAATTCAAGCACGGAAAAGATGGAATTCGACCCAATTTGGAAAAGGCTTTGTACTCGTTCATGAAAGGTGTGGCTCGTGGTTCAACTCTGGCTATGGTTGATGCTGGTCTGGTTTATTGGGAGATGGGTGAGATGGAAAAGGCCATTGATTTGTATAAGAAAGCTGCGGTTCTCGGAGACTCTGCTGGGCAGTTCAATTTAGCTGTTTCTTATTTGGAAGGTTTGTGCTTGGTGGTTATTCCCCTGTGATTTCGATTCTAAATAGTGTATTTGTTGATCTATTGATGTGGAAATGTATAAATTATTACATGTTTGGAATACTTTCATAGTAATAGATTGCAATTGGAGTTTAGCACGTGCTAGTGATAGTTAGAATTGGTAATTTGTGAGGAAACTGCATATAGTGTCTTGGTAGGTATGTTTATGCTGTTATTCTTTTGCTTTTTAGGTTTTTATACTAAAGTGGAGAGTTTGACTATGACTAATCTCATTGATCGTTTTTGCAGTCTTTTTCTTACGAGAATATTATCTATGCAGCTGAACCCCCTAATGCAAAGGAGGCTGTGAGGTGGCTATATCCTGCTGCCGAGGCCAGCCATGTTCGTGCCCAGTATCAACTAGCACTCTGTCTGCATCGAGGTCTTGGATTGGATCAAGATATGCAGGAGGCGGTATGAAATATAATTTATATCGTTGGTACCTTTTTTCTTTCTCAACTTTTTCATTAATTAAAGACAGCATTCTTTTACCATGTTTGTAGTATTATCGCCAGAATCGATGCAGATGAGAGAAATTGTTTTATGGCATTTGAATATTAGAAAATTATCTGCATCAGCTTGTTTTGAATGACCAGAGTTCTACTTTTTATTTTGGCAACAGACCATAATACTACTTTGAAGTCCACCATTTTATGCTTTTCTTTAGGATTATCTGGCATTACCTGCTTCTGATAAGATTTGTGTTTGAGCAGGCTAGATGGTATCTAAAGGCTGCAGAAGGTGGATATGTGCGTGCTATGTACAATATTGCTCTGTGCTACTCAAGTGGGGAAGGCTTAGTGCCAAATCATCGACAAGCAAGAAAATGGATGAAGCGGGCAGCTGATCGCGGTCACGCTAAAGCTCAATTTGAGTATGGGGTTACCCTCTTCTCGGTAAGTATAATAATTACTTTTGGTGAGGATTTTATTTTCTTATTTTCTTTTCTTCTTTTGGGATGGGGGAGTTGGGATGAAGAACTTATGTGAATAGCACTCGGAAGTGTCTTAACTGTTCTTGATTATGGATAAGTGATACTTCATATAACTATTTGAATTGTCAAGGTCCTAGTGGTTTGATTGTTGGGCAGGAAGGAGAAATGGTGAAAGCTGTAGTTTACCTGGAACTTGCTACTCGTGGTGGTGAAAGGGCTGCAGTTCATCCCAAGGATGTGATTATCCAACAACTGCCAGAAGCTTCCCGTGATCATGCCATGCATCTTGCCAACAATTGGACTTCAGCTCGCTGAGATTTATTATACACCTTACTTCTCGGGGTAACTTTCATGACTGAAAGTTGTCTTTTTAAGGCTCCAGATGCTGCAAACAAGGAGGAGCTGGAGCTACTGATTGGGACCTTGTTTTGAACTGAAGGCTCGTAGCTGAGACTAGTAACTCGTTTTATCTTATCTCAGTCACCTTTTCAGCCTGAAGTTCTCTTTGTTGGGATGTTGAAAATGATAATTGCCATATGGTTTTTCTGGAGATGTAGCTTTTGTTAGCAAGTTTTTATTCACCGAGGTGATGGCATGGGAGCATAAATTCAGGATATCACAAGTCCCTCACTCATGTCGAAAAGAGCAGTTTAATCTTTTTATTATTTTTTCTAGCAATTTAGCCATTTTGTTTTAAAACAGTGACAGCACACAGATAAATAATCAATTTTTTTTTTTTTTTTTCATATTTTTGCAACTATTATTGAGTTATCAGTTTATAAATTGTTTTTAAAATTAAAAAATAATGACTATAAAATTGATAAAAAATAAAATTTTAAATTTTAAAAAGCTAAAATTTAATAATTTGTCTTCGCACTTTTTATAACAAAAAGACTAAAATGTTATAAAAAATAATAAAGGGATTCAACTGCTCAAAGTAATATAACAAAGTACCGTGTGCATTTGTCTCTTCAGGATATTACTATTACAAACAGTTGAGGTCTTAGAGATTTCTAGGGAGCTCTGCTCTATGGCGTCAGATATGTCTTTAGAAGTGTAATGTTAAAACTCACGCTTTCCTTTCATTCTTCCGTGGACCTTTTCAATCATTCCGTGATGAACAGTTTTTTGTTGTTGTTGTTGGTAAATTTATGTTTGAAAATATTCGTTTACTCCTTGCCTGCGTTTTAATCTGTGGAGTATAATGCACGTTAGAGACGAGCGATTACCTAATAGCTAAGTTTGTGGAGAAGATAAGTATCATATTCATCTACATGTTAAAGCGCTTTTGCCAAGGTTTCAAATTTTCTTTTTCCTCTTTTCGGATATTTTAAATTGTTGAATTCGGCTTACAGATGAGATGTTGGATGCATATGATTCTTTGAACAGGTTAACAACGTAACTGCTCTTTACTCGGAAATAGATTATGCTCTCCTATGAATAATAAAAACTTCCATAGAACTTGGTCTTGAGGATGACAATTTTTTTTTTTTTTTTTTTTTTGGAGGAGGTGGGTGAAAAGTTTATCCCTTCTTTTGTGGAGGTGATGAGAGGAAAAGAAATAATGAAATAAAAATGTTAAATGCATAATTGAAGCAGCATAATTTTCTCTCCACAATTTACGCTATGATAATTCATATTATTATAAATATGAATAGTATAAAAAGCCTTATTCAGAAGGCAATAAATCATCTTTATAGTCTCTCAAGTGAAGAAAAGAAAAGAAGAGAATTTAATATATATTTATATATATATATATATATATTAGAAAGAATGGGAGAAACCAAACTTACATGCTTTAGTGAAATTAATCATCATTTATATGTGAGAGAGATATTCTCTTGAGATTAAATCTAAGATAGTGTAAAGCTATATTTTTGTAAAACAATTTTGTATTTTTATTTATTAGTCAATATATAGTGAAATACATTACATATTTTTTGTTAGCCATTTTAAATATACAAAAGTGGGAAAAGTTATATCCAAGTACCGTTGCAACTTTCTATTTGGCTATTATTATTATTATTATTATTTTTGTCATCTTTCCCAACAAGTGGTATCAGAGCCATGTCAACTAATTATTAATTATAATAATTTTGTGTATTTTTCAAAATGGAGGGGACATCATCAACTTCGTCTACAACAATGATTAAATTAACAACATCAAATTATTCAATCTGAAAGTCAAGAATGAAGGATATTCTTTATTGCAAAGATTTATATGAGCCGCTTCTAAATCAAGGAGCAAAGCCAGAAGGAAAATTCGATCCCACTTGGACCTTGATGAATAGAAAAACTATTGGACAAATCCGACAATGGATCGATCAGAGCATCTTTCATCATGTAGCACAAGAAACTATTGCTTACTCATTATGGACAAAGTTGGAGTCCATGTATGAAAGAAAGACTGCTCAAAACAAAGCATCTCTTATCCGACGATTAGTTAACTTAAAGTATAAAGACAGTCAAAGTGTTTCTGTACATTTAAGTAACTTTCAAGGATTAGTAAACCAATTGACGAACATGAAAATGGTGCTTAATGATGAATTACAAGCATTATTGTTACTCAGTTCTTTACCAAATAGTTGGGATACATTGGTGGTATCCTTAAGCAACTCAGCTCCTCAGGGTGTTCTTACATTGGACATAGTAAAAGATAGCATGTTCAATGAAGAATCAAGAAGAAAAGAGCAAGGAACATCAATTGAGTCTGAAGCATTTGTCACCGAATATCGTGGAAGGAGCAGCAGTAGAAAATTTCACAACAGAGACAAGTCAAGAGGCAAGTCGAAAGATAGGTTCAAAGGCAGGTCCAAGACAAGGAGAGACCTTGAACGTTATCATTGTGGTAAAAAAGGCCATATGAAAAGAGAATGTAGACAGCTCAAAAGAGAACAAGGAAGTGGTGAAGCAAAAAGCACAACAGCTACCGTGTCTAATGGAAATGAGGTGATTGTTATCTGCGATGGCGGTATTGTTAATTTAGCATCGCAAGATACATGTTGGATCATTGACTCCGGTGCATCTTATCATGTAACCTCACGGCGGGACTTCTTTACATCCTATACCAATGGAGATTTTGGCAATATTCGGATGGAAAATGATAAATTATCCAAGATCGTGAGAAGAGGAAATATATCCCTTGAAACCAACACGGGTTGTCGCTTGGTTTTTAAGGATGTAAGACATGTTTCAGACATGCGTCTTAATTTAATTTCCACTTGATTACTCGATGATGATGGTAACACCAGTGTATTTGGTGGTGGTAAATGGAAACTCAATAGAAGTTCTTTGATAGTAGTCCAAGGGAATAAAGAAAATACTCTTTACATAACTAATGCAAAAGTATGTAATGGGTGCGTAAATGCTCTCAGAGATAATTCCTCAATCGAGTTATGGCACAAAAGGCTCGGACATATGAGTGAGAAGGGACTTCAAATTCTAGCCAAAAGAAAGGCATTAGCTGAGGTGAAAGATAAAGGTATGTCTCTTAAACCATGTACGCATTGCTTGGCTGGAAAGCAACATTGAGCTTCATTTTATTATAGAACCCCACAAAAAAAACCCAATGTTTTGAATGTTGTGTATTCTGATGTTTGTGGTCCAATGACCACTAGTACTCTTAGAGGAGCAAGGTACTTTGTTACCTTTATTGATGATCATTCGAGGAAGGTATGAGCTTATGTGCTTAAAACAAAGGATCAAGTGTTTGATGTATTCAAGCAATTTCATGCCAGTGTTGAACGGGAGATTAGAAGATCATTGAAATGTATTCGCACAGACAATGAGGGAGAATACATGGGAGCCTTTAAGCATTATTGTATGAAAAATGAAATTAGGCATGAAAGATTGGTTCCAAAGACTCCTCAGCATAATGGGACAGCTGAGAGAATGAACAGAACAATTGTTGAAAGAGTAAGAACAATGTTATTTTATGCTAAGTTACCCAAGAGCTTTTGGGGTGAAGCTCTACTAATAGCGGTTGATTTGATCAATCTCTCTCCCTCAGCTCCGTTAAATGGCAATGTTCCAAACAAGTTTTGGAAATGAAAAGATGTATTCTACAATCATTTAAATGTGTTTGGTTGTAGAGCGTTTGTTCATATTCGCAAAGATGAAAGATTGAAGCTCAACTCCAAGTCAAAGGAATGCATCTTCTTAGGATATGGTAATGAAGAATTTGGGTACAGGCTATGGGATCCTGTCAAAAGAAAGATTGTCAGGAGTAGAGATGTCGTCTTCTTTGAAGATCAAAATATTGAAGATATTCAAAGAGGTGGAAAGCTTGATCGCTCAAAAGAAGATCCAATCAACTTGGATCCAGTTTCTCCTCCTATAGAGCAAAATAATAGGAGATATTCAATTGAAGATGTTGGAGATACAGTAAATAATTTTCCAATTAGTGATGATCTAGGTGATGATGCAGCTGAAGATTATAGAAGTAATGATACTCTTGATGACCAAGCTGATGATGAAGAGGAAGAAACACCAGCTCCTCAAGAACCATTAGTTAGATCTCAGCTTAGAAGATTAATTAGAGTACCTAAACCTCAAACTAGATACTCTCCAAATGAGTTTGTATTACTTACTAATGGGGGAGAACCAGAGTGCTACGAAGAAGTTTTGACACATGAGCACAAAGGGGAGTGGTTAAAAGCTATGCAAGAGGAAATGAAATCCTTACATGAGAACCACACGTACGATTTGGTGGCACTACCCAACGGTAGAAAGGCATCAGAAACAAATGGGTGTACAAACTAAATACTGAAGAAAATAGCTCACGACCTAGATACAAGGCAAGGCTAGTCGTGAAATGGTTCAGTCAGAAGAAGGGAATTGACTTTGATGAAATTTTTTCACCCGTGATGAAGATGTCATCCATTCGGATAGTACTTGACTTAGCTGCAAGTTTAAATCTAGAAGTTGAACAGCTTGATGTGAAGACTGCTTTTCTTCACGGTGATCTAGAAGAATAGATCTACAAGGAGTAGCCATATGGGTTCAAAGTCAAAGGTAAAGAAGACATGGTTTGTCGGCTGAAGAAGAGTCTATATGGACTTAAACAAGCACCACAACAATGGTATAAAAAGTTTGACTCCTTCATGATTGAGCATGGATATTGAAGGACAAATTCTAATCATTGCATATTTGTGAAAAGATTCACTAATGGTGAATTTATCATACTCTTTTATGTTAATGACATGTTAATTGTAGGGTCGAATAGTGACAAGATTGACAAGCTAAAGAAAGAATTCAGTAAGTCTTTTGCTATGAAAGACTTAGGATCCGCAAAGCAAATTCTCGGTATGACAATATCCCGTGATCAGAAGAAAGGGATGCTATGGTTATCACTAGAAAGATATATTGAGAAGGTTTTGGCGCGATTCAACATGGATAAGGCAAAGCCAGTTGCTACTCCACTTGCTACTCACTTCATGCTAAGCTCAAAGCAAAGTCCTACATGTGGGAAGGAAAAAGAAGAAATGACTATGGTGCCATATTCCTCAGCCGTTGATAGTTTTATGTATGCTATGGTGTATACAAGACCTGACATAACACATGCAGTTGGTGTTGTTAGCAGATACTTGTCAAATCCAGGCAAGGAGCACGAAATGCAATGAAGTGGATACTGAGATACCTTAGGGGTACTTCCAAAATGAGTTTATGCTTTGAAAGTGGTAGACCTGAATTGATTGGCTACATAGACGCAGATATGGCAAGAGATATTGATTCCAGAAAGTCTATGTCTGGATACTTAATTACTTTTTTAGGGAAAGCAGTGTCGTGTCAATCAACGCTACAAAAGTGTGTTGCTTTGTCTACAACAGAGGCAGAGTTCATTGCAGCTACAGAAGCTTGCAAAGAAATGCTATGGATGAAGAGGTTCTTGCATGAGTTAGGGCAGGAACAACAGAAGTACATTGTGCATTGTGACAACCAAGGCACGATCCACTTGAGTAAGAATTTGAGTTTTCACTCGAAGTTGAAACACATTAATGTACGATATCACTGGATACGTGATATGTTGAAATCTAAGCAGTTACAACTTGAGAAAATTCATACTGAAGATAACAGCTGAGATATGATGACTAAGTCCTTACCAAAGGACAAGTTCCAACTATGCAGAAATACAACAGGTATGGTGGAGCCCTCCACATAAGTCGGGAGGGGGAGATTGACAAGGTTATCCCTTCTTTTGTGGAGGTGATGAGAGGAAAAGAAATAATGAAATAAAAATATTAAATGCATAATTGAAGGAACATAATTTTCTCTCCTCAATTTATGCTATGACAATTCATATTATTAAAAATATGAATAATATAAAAAGCCTTCTTCAAAAGGCAACAAATCATCCTCGTAGAGTCTCTCAAGTGAAAAAAAAGAAAAAGAGAGAATTTAATATATATTTATATATATATATATATTAGAAAGAAGGAGAGAAGCAAAGCTTATACCGAAATTAATTCTCATTTGTATGTAAGAGAGATATCCTCTTGAGATTAAATCCAAGAGAGTGTAAAACTACATTTTTGTGAGATAATTTTGTATTTTCATTTATTAGTCAATATTTAGTGAAATATTTTACATATTTTTTGTTAGCCATTTTAAATATACAAGAGCGTAAAAAGTTAGATTCAAAGACCGCTGCAATTTTCTATTTGGCTATTATTATTATTGTTATTGTTATTGTTGTTGTTGTCATCCCAACAGTGGGTGTGGTTTAAAGAACACATAAGTCATTTGATGAATTCATCTCGCAATTGCAAATGGGTTTTGTTCTGCTCAAGTTAAGAGCATACAAGAATGTGGTTTACTTTATCTTTCAATCAGTGCATTTATTCAAATCTCGTTATATTGACTTACAAAAAATATATTTCTCAATAAAAACTTGGAGACATTTATTCTTAGAATTCTGGTTAAAATCCCACACAGTAACAATTAAAAAAAGGAAAAACTCTATATATCCTCACTATAACTACATCCTACTCAAAAACACATTACATGTTCTATAAATGTTTGTATATATTACCAAATTTAATAGCCAACTTGTATTTTAAAACTAACGTTAAATTGTCTTGTTGATGAAATTAGTGTCCCAGTAAGACAAATAAATTCACTCTTAAAAAAGGACAACCAAGAAGCTTTCAAAGCTAAACAACGGGTTGTATCTACCAGCAATGCATCTTCCTAAGCTTTTTTTTTTTTTTTTCTTCCCCCCTCTTTTTCCTCTTTTGAGTGCCCCTCAAAAAATGGTCCAAGATAATGAAAAGATTACCCATGCGCTCAAAAGCAACTTGGTAATAACGCAACCTCCCCAAAAAATATACACGTGAAACCTCATGTTCAAACGTATAACTCACAAATTACTACACACACACACAAAAAAAGAAGGAAAAAAAACGTATAACTCACAAGCATGATGAAAATTTTATTTGAATGAGTCAAAATGTGACATTGCAGCTTCCATTAATCCAATAACTAAAATATTACACTTCTGAATCCCCGTAGAATAAATCAAGCGCATATTTGATAACGATTTTAATTTATAATTTATGATTAAATAATTATTTTATAATTTTTAATTTTTTTTATAAAAATAATCACAAATATATTTGATAATAATTTCTATTTAGTAATTTTTTAAAAAAAATCAAAAATTATCTCCAAACTATTTGGCAATGATTTCCATTTTTTAATTTTTTTCAAAAGAATTTAAAAATAAAGAAAATTTTTGGTTATTTTTTATAAATTTAAAGTTTTTATTTATTTTATTCCAATATTTAATCATAAAAAAATTATAAGACTTTATTTATTCCATAGAAAAAACGTTTGATCAAAATAAAAAAAATCAAAAATCATATTAAAAAATCTTATTTTGAAAGATTTATAAATTACCACATATTTTGGTAATGATTCCTTAAAAATGTAAAAATCAAAATCAAAAATCGTTACCAAATATACTTGATTGAAAAATCACTTCAAAAAATTATAAATTATGAATCAAAATCGTTATCAAACAAGACTTAAAAAAAACCTGGTACCATAAAAAATCGACAATCCATATTAAAAAGAAAATGAAAATATGAAAGCACTAGAAGAACCAGATGTGAGCAAAGAAAGTGATATGACCGGCTCTGAAAAAAACTCATTTGAAGTCGGAAAAAATCACTGCGATACAATGACGAGGTTCTTTAGTGCAGCAACAGATCAGTTGTTTAGGTTTAGGGTGTACATATCAGCATTAAAAAAATTGGAAACAAAGACAGAAAAAGAGGATGAAAAAAACGTAGGAAAAGTGGAATCACATTCTTATATAAACAGGACATCTGCTACTAGGTGAGAATACTAACAAGCTACTAAATCATCCAATCGAAAAGAAAAAGAAAAAATATCAACAGTTGCTCTTATCCAGAGGACAATCGAATGTAATTCACTAAAGTATTTCTTTATAAAATCTACGTATATTTCTATATGCTTGTTTTCTTCTGAGTATAAAGATCATACAGCCATTGAACAGGAGAACAATGCCCCCAAAAATATTGATTCAACTTACTTACTGAAACTGTATTCAAGGCACATATGACAATGATTGCCTTTGAGAATGAGCTCCCTTGTGATATAAATTAAGGTGATACACTGCCCTCGACACCAATTCCTTCAACTCAGGCCATTGGGCAATTAAGGTGCGGTTAACCCCTTCTAGGGCAGTCAAAAATCTAGCTTTTTCCACAGCATTACTATTGAAAGCATGTAAGGCAAGGTAGCATAGGAGAACCAGTCCATGAAACTGTGACTTCTGATTGCGTCTTAGCAGTCTCAACAAAGACGGAATACCATTGAATTCGGTTATTGTCTTTGAATGTTCGATATGAAGAAAGTTATCTGGACAAGCAAACTTTCCAAGTGAAACTGCAGCTTCCATGGCCACATCCATGTCTTGATGGCCAAGATGAGCCACCAGTAGAGAAATGACACGGGTCTCTCGTGCTGGAAATGTTCTAGCAAGTGAACCAATAGATCTTATGGACGGGATTTTCAATGTTGAGCTATCAACCTCTTTAATTATTCTTAAGAGCTGATCAACAACAGCCTTAGAAGCCGGTGAGTTAGTCTTAAAAGCCTCACGTCGAAGGTCAGCATTGAATTCAGCTGCGGCAGAAATCTCCATAATAGTCATCAAACAATTGAACTGCAACTCTCCTACCTCCTCCTCAACTAACTTAGCCAAACAAAGAAGACCTTTTGTCTCTGTTATCCTCTGACAATTTGACACACTGCCTTTAGCAAGCATCCACAAAGCTTTTGCACAACTTATTTTAAGCTGAAGCTTTACTTCAGGTTTCTCATTCTCCCTCTCTTTGCTACCTTGACCTCCTCGACTACTACCCTCCTTGTACGAATAAGAACACAAATTCGAATGTGAAGTTGAGTTCTTATAAGTAAGATTGCTAGCACCATTTGAACTACCACCTAAAGATTTTTTTTCTATCTCCTTATTAACCTGAAGTATAGAACGAATGTTTTGTTTACCTGGATGAAGCTTTGGGTCATCCAAAAAATTCTCAAAGGACAACAACTTCACCAACGGTCTAATCACATTATCCAAAGCAAAATCCTCTTGTGCAATACGATCATGTTCTGCCATTCTAGCCACCAAGCTCGCAACCCAAGTCTGAACTTTCATGGGCGAGTCCCCAAGAACCAGAACAATGTCCGGAATCGCAACCTCATTCACAATAGTCCTAACCCTTTCTTGATCATTTGCCAAATAGTAAAGCGCCGTAGCCGCTGAAATTTGAGCCTCAGGGGATGAGCACTCCTTCAAGAGCATCAACAATGGAGGAATCCCACCTTCTTCCACAATAATTTTCTTGTTTCTATCATTATCTTCAGCAAGGGAAGCGAGCTCGTTGGCCGCCTCTATACGATCGGGTAGTTGACCCATTTGAATCGAAGCAATAAAAGACCAAACCCAAGAAAGAATCGGATCATTACTGGCAATCGAGGGTACAGAAAGTACAATACCATCAGCAGTGTCAGTGTCATTGATGCTGAGAAACCACTTCATGTCTCCGACGGAAGATTCCAGAAGATTAAAGAGTTTCCTAAAACGGGTAGATCTAGTGATGGTAACTACACGTCGTAAAAAACTCTTTCGCTTGCACTTGCAAACTAGGTTTAAAGCGCGCTCTAAATTCTTTGAAACCTCAGCTACTATTCGCCTGATTGGACGTTGGTACAGCGACGGTGTAATGGTAGCTAACCGGACCACGATTCGAAGCATTTGGCAAATCTGGTCAACTTGTTTGGCCACTTTGGTGCACTCAACTTTGAACAATTTCGCTTCATCAACCGCCGAGCGAACTCGCACAGTTAGTAGAATGGGATACGATAACTCGTCTTCGATTCGCTTCTCATCCGAAGTCATGGACTTTTGAGTCGGTGTTACAGAGTCAACCTACTGAGTTGCTAAATCGATTGCTTTAATGTTGCTCTGAACTTATCTACTTCTTTTTTTTTTTTTTTTTCCGAAACCACCTGCTTTTGGAGGTTTTTTTTAAGGCAAGTCAAGAGAGTCTACGCCGGGTCAATAACTGAATTAATAATAAATAAATAAATAAATAAAAGGAAAGGTCTTGGAAACTGATGAATTGGGGGTGATGAACTGCGGATGACTTGACGTTGTTTCCTTCCTTTCAGTTTTTGTGTCTTTTGTGTTTTTTTACGGTCGTACTCATAAAATATTTAAAAATAATTTTTATTATAATTTAATATATATATTAATTTATATAATATAATTTAATTAATCTATATTTAATATAAACATTAATAATTATTCCTTTATATAATATTTTTAACTTTATATTTAATTAATAATTAATACGCCGTTTAATATATATATCGTCTTTTTTTCTTTGTTTGACAAAAATAATTTAAGAAATATTAAAATCTTCTTGTTTTAGAACATTTTCTTAATTATTCTTTCCATGAAAAATATACCGTATAGTTAAACAATTAAAAATAATTAGTTAAAAAAAATGTTAATTAGCACTAATATACATACATTATCATATAATAATGACTCCCACTAAGATACACCATAGTTAATAAGAATTCATAAATTAAAATCAATAATTTTTTGTAATATATCCAGATTTTGAAGACAATTAATCTTAATTTTAAATGCACCTATATTTGTATAACTTTTATATAATCTTAATTTTAAATAAGTCTATATTTTTATAATCTTTAAAAAACTCTAGTTAGATAATAAGATATAGTTAGATCCTTCAAAGAAAAAGTCTAGGCTGATCCTTCAACCCGAGAATTGGTGAATGTTGACTTTGACTTTCTCCGCATGTTGCTTCATGTAAAAAGAAACAAACTTGTTCCCTTAGGTGTAAATTTTCAAAAAAAAAAAAAAAACGAAGTTTAGAATTTTCAAAAAGCAACATTTCGCCTTTAAAAGTCTTCATATTTCATCCAACGCCAAAAAGAGAATTTTAAAGACTTTTTAAATTAAATTATGAATTAAAAGAATTTTCTTAATTTATTTAAAATATCATAATTTAATTACTAAAATTTTAGTTCATATAAATAGATTAAATTTTAAAAATTACATTTAATTTAATAAAAATTGTTAAATTAAAATAAGGAACTCATTTTAAACAAACTCAATCCATTTTTTAAGCATGGTTTATAAAAAAAAAAAAAGCCTTGTATGTTGTTGACAGTAAATTTTAAGCCCAAACTCAAAATTGCCGCCAATGTTTTAGGGTTATCGATGGGGTGAATTAGGGTCGGAACTATCTCTCCATTTTTTGTCCCTGATTTTAAATTTACTTTTCATTTCTACTTAATATTATTGTAAGGACGTATAGGAAATCCTAGTAAAAAATTTGAACCCCAAATAAGATATACAGGATCTAAGTAATATTAAAATTATTATTTTTTAAATTTTTTATTTTTACTATAAAATAACAATTATAAAAAAATTATTCAATAATAAATATTTTATGATGAAATTTTTTTTTTGAGCAAATAAATAACAATATAATAAGAAGCAAAAAAAAATTTGTAATCATCTTTTTATACTAAATAGTATTGATCAAATTTTGTTATAAACTAGTTTAAAGCAATAAGAATAAATTATAAAATAATTATATAATTTTAAATTTTTTGAATTTAAGTAAATAATTTTATACAACAATTATTGATGTTATAATAGTATAATTTAAAGATAAAATATATAATATATAAGATAAAAGTGTTATATTAGTTTTGAAATTATGCTTAAAATTATATTTAAATTTTAAAATTGTTGTCTTAGGCACTATAAATCTTATTATTTTTTTAATGGGTTAAATTAGTCATAAAAAATTAACAGCGTTATTTTATTCTGTTAAGAATAGCGGTTATCTATGGATAATTAAAAAAATGAGATAGTTAAAAGATTTTGATGTCTTTTGATCTTAATTTTACTCTTTTTTTTTTAATAATCATAACTAACTAACAAACTAAAGGGGGGTGGGCCAGAGTAGTAAAGAAAATTATCAAAAATAATACCCTTAAAACTTATATTAATAAAACTAGAACCCTTAATAATATTGAACGTTTAAACGTGAAATATTGAACGAGTCTAAATTGTCGTCGTTCAATTATAATTGAATGGGTGTTCAAAGAAAAATGACATATTAGTTTTTTTTTTTAATTGTGAAAATTTAAATTTAAACAAGGGGTGCTAGTTTTATTAGTACAAGTTTTAAGGAGTGTTAGTTTTGTTATTTTTTCAAAAAGCAAAAAGGAAAATTAACGGAACCCATTTTCTATATATTTTTCTCATTTCTCATTTCCTAGCAAATTTATTCATAAAATTGTTTGAAAAATTATTTGTAATTTTCTTTAAATTACAACAAAATAAAAATGAAAATTGTTCAAAAACACTAAAAGAAAGATTTTTTTTATCTCACAAATACCCTCCGGAAAGAATATCATTGTTAGTTTTTAATAGAATTTTAAAAATATGAGTAATTCTATCTTTTCTTATAAATTATAGAATTTGAGATGCCTAACTTAAAATTTTCAAATCTAAACTACTTTTTCTAAAATATAAGGCATTAATGAGAATTAATTTTAATTTTATGTAACTAAATTTATAAAAAAATATATAAATAAATTTATATATTTATTAAAATAAGATATATAGTTTCAAGAAACAAGATGAGGAATGAAATTCTCGTCCCTGTCCCATCTCGTATTGTAAAATACAATTTTCTGTTTTCTCATTCCTTATTTATCTTCATTATTGCCTCCAACTCAATATTTTAGAATGAATTTGCTCCGCCATAGAAAATTGACAACCCGATTTTTTCCTAGTCATTATCATGTAATATAGCTTCATCCCTCTATGAAAAAACAAGCCAACTATTGAAAATTTTAATCATCTGTCCAATCAAACAAAAATGTAGGTATGTAAAATAGCGATGGCATAGTTGGGGACCTTCATTCCTAAAAAAATAAAAATAAATAAATAAATTAGGTGAGCTTTATCAGAAATTGGTGTCACTTTGTTTAACGTATTACAAAGTATGCAAAACAAGATTTATTTTCGAATCTCAATCGAATGCCTCAAATTTGTTTGTGTAATTCAAATCAAGGGCATGGAACATAGCTCTAACTAAGCAATCTTTTTTTGTGATTGAGACCTCATACTTCAGGCTGACTGGTTAATTTTTATTTTTTATAAACCATGGCCAAGAAAGTGGGTTATATTTGCCTAAAAGTGTTGCGTTATTTCAATTTAACAGTTATTGTCAAAGTGATTGTAACTTTTTGAAATTTAAAAACACTAAAGACCAAATTGTGTGAATTATAAAGTTCATGAAACAAATTGTGATATCTCGAGTAAATTAGGGACCAGTAATATAGATAAACACATAATATTGGCTTTTCGAAAATTCTAACTTGCATATTTTATAGCTAAAGGGATTTGAAAATCAAGATTTTTAACTCATCTAAAGAAAATTTGGACAAGAATAAAGGGTTAAATGTTAAACACCCTTTACCACCTATACTAAAGACTTGGCAGCTTTTATATCGACTATTGACCATGCATACTTTAAATTAATAATTTTAATCTCAATAAATTATAATTATAAAATTTATGGATAAGAATATAAAGAAATCTAAGTGCAAAAAGTAGCATGACGTACCTGTCACATTAAGAAAATTAAAACGACCTTGACCAATAATGGTTTTCAAACATAGGTACACAGTAATGCAAGGATAAAAGTGAACTTTTTATGAAATTATTTAAATATGTATTTTTGTTTTTAAAAAATAAAAACAAATATTAACAATTAGTAAATATCAAAGCAAATATTGTATGAAAATTTTCATATTAACTATGGCTCGAATTATTTATGGAGTTTCAATCCCTTGATAAAACAAAACCTTGCACATGCAAGTAATGTAAATCATTGAGAGAGAAAATCGGCTTACACAAAGAGCAACAAATGCCTTGTCAAGAAAGCAAACAAGGGCACAGCGCACAGTTAAGTCAACTAAGATTTGAGATACGATATTGCCCTACTATAGAAATAGAACAACAAAGGGAGCATGTGCCAACAAAGAGTCACCTCAGCCTAATTAAAGACATGGAAGTTACTGAATTAGCTTGTCTGCGACTCCCCAATAGTTTCCTTTGTCACTATTAATCTTATTTCCAGCAAATTTCCCCAAGACAATCCAAATTTCTAAGAAGAGAAATGCTAACAATACACAAATTTACATCTGTTTTTACATCCACAAGTCAAAATTATTTAGAAATTTGGAGAAGTGATTCGTTTTTCTTGATAATACTGAAACGAGGCACAACATAAAGTTATGCGCATTTAGCATTCCTCTTCAAACAATACTAACAACTAAGCCGTGAAAATGAGGATATATTAAAGATTTTACATAGGCAAGTCATAGCACAGATTTCACAATAACTATAGCGCTTCTGCTTCCTATCAGTTCCTAGAAAATTACGAATCAATCATTTGTATACACTCTAATAGTCAAAGATTTAATATTCCTATCAATCAAGAATCAGTTTCCAATTGAATTTCAATAATCGAATTTCATTTCCCTCTAAAATCCAATGGCACTATCCTTTCCCATCAAACATATAGAATGAAAATCAATAACAACGAATAACAAAAAGATTCACCATTTATCAAGACTCAACGAAGACTCAAATCACAACCCAAAAAAGAAAAACGTGCATTCGTTAAAAAATATTACAATTCCATCACACGCGGGTTTATCAACGATAAGATAACATAATAAGCAAAATAAACGCATCTTTGCAAAATGCATAATATATTGCAGATGTTTAACACTCAAGAGATATATCAAAAGTAAATTGCAGCAAATGGGTCTTTTTTGATAGCATATCGAATGAATAAACACTAAAATAACAGCAATTTTCAAAACTTTCTAGTCAAGAAATGAAAATTCAAACCTAAGCAGTGAGAACAACAGCACCACCAGCCTCCTTAATCTTCTTTTCGGCGATCTTAGACACAAGCTTGGCCTTGACAACAACAGGCTGGTTCTCAGGCAAAACACCCTTACCCAAGACCTTAAAGTAACCATACTGAGTAACATCGATCAAGGGAACGTTGTCCTTGGAGGCCTTGTCCTTAACCTCCTGAGGAACCATGGACCAGAGCTTGTCAATGTTGACAATCGGGCAGTAAAACTTGTTCCTGAGCTTGTGGAAATACCTCATTCCAACTTTACCGAAGTAACCAGGATGGTATTTGTCGAAGAGGATACGATGGTGGTGCATACCTCCGGCGTTACCTCGACCACCTGGATGCTTCCTGTGCTTTCCGATACGACCATGTCCGGCGCTGACGTGTCCTCGCTTCTTCCTGTTCTTCTTGAAACGTGTCGTCATCTTCGCGGCGCCGGATGAGAGAACGAGTATCTGTGTGTTAGGGTTTCGGCGAAGACTCAAAGGATGATGGTAGGGTTTCACAATTTATTTGTTTAAGAATGCGATTTGAGGACAAGTGGTGGTCGAAATTTTTAGTTTACCGTTTTGGCCTTGGGATTTATGGATTTGGTTTTTTTGAGTTAGGTGCAAAGATGGAAGATGGAATCCAGGTTTTTTGGGCTCTATAAGAAAGAAGTTGGGCCTGATAATGGCATACCTTATGATATTCTTGAAGTCTAAGTACACCCGTACAAGTTTTTATTTTTAATAAATCAAAACAAAACGAAAGTGAAAGAAAAATTAGGGGATATAATAGTAATTCATGACAGTAGGAGGCTTTTTATGCATGAGTAATGGATTTGAATTTTACAGCTTATGCCTCGTTTCATAATTATTTTAATTTTTAATATTTGATCATTTTTAATCTTTATTTTTTAAACTTCTAAAATTCAGCTTTATAATGTAATCAAATCTTGAAATTTAAAAAAAATTATTTCAGAAATTAAATATCTATTTTTTAACGCTCAAATTCTCATAACTAGTAACCCAATTATACTAAATCTTCTTCAAAGTGATTGAATAATCAAAGTATCATGCAAATTTATATAAACAAAATAAGTTTAATGTTTTTTTTTTTGTTAGAAAAAAGCTCATTGGGGAGAGACGGATAGTGTCCGCTATGCTCGATTCCATGACTTGGTGCATGTAGTCCAATGACATTACCTACTGGACTATCCATTGTTGGTAAAATAAGTTTAATGTTGATGAGCATAAAAATATGAAAATTATAAATTATAAATCCATTATTAAACATGCAACAATCCAATTTCTAAACTTTCAAATTTGAAATTAAAAATTAGTTATAAATAATCATTTTTCTAAAAAATAAGAAATTATGAACCCTAATTACAAAACTAAAAAATTAGCGACTATAATTTTTTTCATCAAATTAACTAGAAATTAAAAAATTTATCAAACATGACTTTACTTATTACCTATGGTACGTAATGTCTTTTGCGTGAAGCTATTTTTTAATCGAAGCAATATTTAGTGTAGAGTTAAGACAAATGAGTTTGTTGGGATTTTTATGTACCATTTCTTAAAAATAAGTTTTTTTTATCCCCCGAAGTGTTTATCCTAGGTTGGTTTGATGAAAAATGTGCAGACTTTTCCCCTTTATATGTAAGATATTTCCAATATGGCTAAAATTTTGAAAGACGAAATTTTCAGCTTCAATGCATAGAGATTCCTTGAATTTTATTTATTTATTTATTTTGGCTTGACATGTGTGAGTCAAGAAACTCATGAAAAGAAAGAACTCCTAAATTTTTTGGATTGTATTTTTACATTGTCTAGTTAACTTAAACCGAAGTTGTTGAACATAACCGATCAGGTTGGAAAATTGTAAACATTACATAGCATGGAGTTCATGTTGGTACATTCATGTGCATCATTGGATATGTAACTAGATTTGACCATCTAGGTTGGATTTGCATCTATGCCTCTCAAGTTTTGAATATTTAAACTCTTCCTAGTGAAGTAGCTTGTATTTGAACAACTTGTTATGTGTAGAAGATTGTGGATGAGAATGATAGTAGTGATTCTTTTAATGATTCTTATGTTGTTAAAAATTGTCAACAAACTAATTATAGCAAAATTTTAAACTATTAGGAAAAAACGCTAAATAATATTTTTATATACTTATCCCTTATAAGTGTTGATTATATGCAATTATGCATTATACAGTCTAAACACTTGCAATTTAACTAAGATACCATATTATAAGTTGTTAATATTATGTATATTATTCGTTCACAATGCTAAACTACTGTTAGGACAATAGGAAGGAAATTTTCAAGAAAGCATAATTCTAGAGTAAGAGAGACTTTCCTATAAACAATATCATTGTCAATTTAGAGATGAACCGTGAGTACTAAAACTCTAGCAGCACCCTAAAATTCGCCTAAGTTTTGAAGGCAATTTTGAGCATGGGGCAAATTGAACTAAAACCATTTTAAGTTATTTCAGGTTCGAATTGATTCGGGTATTCAATGACTCAATCCGTCTACTTGTTTTGGATACTATTTTAGTTTTTTTAATGTAAAATTTTAAAGAATAAATAAAAGAAAAATGGACTGTGACTTGACCGGACATGATATTACTAATAATGGAGCATCCACTGTGAGACGAAGTATTAAAGTAATTGATTTGTTTATTTAATGATGGCTAAATGGTAATTATATATACATAATTTTTTTTAAAAAGGGGTAAAATAGTAAATAGATAAGGTAGTTTTAAAAAAAAATATTAATTGAAAGCCCAACGGGCTGTTGAGTAAAGAAAAGAAATTAAAAAAGAAAGGAAAACAAGCAGAGAGACAGCGAGAAAGAGAGGAGAGAAAAGATAAAGAAGAAAGGAAAAGAGGAGAAAAGATAAAGAAAAAAGAAGGAAAAAAAAAAAAAAGATAAGATTTTCCTTCAAGCTCTTCTAATTTGATTTGAATTAAAGTAAATTTTAAAAACTTAAACCTTAAGTTTAGGTTATCTTTGGCATAAAATTATATATAAAATTTGATATTTATTTAAATTGACACCTTGATCGTATTTTCATTTATAACATTTTTCCATTTGAAACCTTTGTTCAAATCCCAAAAATCTCATTAATCTCTCTCTTATTAATATTTCACATAATAGCACAAATACTGTCCTTATTTGTGCTCAATTTGTTCTCTTTAAACTTTATTGTCTTTACACGTTAATCTATCGATGGATCCCATGAAAACATTTGACAAATTCATTTTATTTATTTTGACCATTTTGTAGTGTTGTATTTATACTTCTATTGTTCCAAGTTTCGTTTATATTTATAATTTCACTCATATTCCTATTTTATTTGTTCTTGTATTTTAATCATCATTTAATTCTTCCTAATCATGTCCTTGAATTTTCAGAGAGTGACATGCACTGAACTATTTGGGAGCCGAACTGATATGCCCCGAATGGGGCGGGTAAACATGGGCAATATCCCATTGGGTCAAAATGCCATCCCTACCCTTTGCAGTGTTAATTTATAACAAAAACATAAACAGACAACCTTCCAACTTAACAATTTCAATAATTTTACAATGAATCAAACATAGCTATAACATATTAACATGATAAGCTAAATATTAAAAAAAGATTCAACACATAATGACAAATAATATAGTGGTTGTAATTATACATACTTCATCTTTGAAGAAAGAGAGCTGCCCCAACTAAGCCAAACCATAATGTCAAGGCTATCCAAAATGCCTGGTTCTTCTCCAACCCAATTGGAGGCTGCCAGACCAGGAAATCCCCCAAATAATCTCTGGATGATGGAAGCTGGTTTGTTGTTGATCCAGGTGTTGATTGGTCCTTGTCCTTGTTCTTATCAGTCCATGTTGCAGCATAGCTGCATTAGTTACGGCCAGTAACACCAAAAACATCATAGTTTCACATAACTTGTACAAACAGAACTCAGAAGAAGTGAGGTTTATACTACCAAGGAACCAATCCATGCAAACATATTTATAACAACAGAAAGGGCACTGATAAATATGCTGTTAAAATAATTGTAAAACAAAAGAGAAAAGGGATGATTCAATTTACAGCAAACTCCTGAAACAACTATTGTAAGTCATGATAAATCAGTGATGATGACATTTTTGAGCAGATGATAGACATCCTTCCTAGCAGGCTGAGAAAAGATGCTATAAACAATGTTATTGGTTCATCGAACAAGGCAACATGTCATTAAAGGTAAGGATGTATCACCTTTTAAGGATATCCAGAAAGTGGCAGGAACTAAGATTAGGAGCTGCTACAGGTATGGAGGACTATGGTATATAGCACAGATGATTTGTCGTGGATAGGGTTCACATCCAGGAAGAAACACGCAAACTATGAATTTACACGACATGTACAGATAGAAGCTTCAAATTTTGTAGCCTTTGGACCAAAACAAATTTTTTAACATTAAGTGAGACAAATTTGCTTCCAACATGATCATTACCTGTCATAACTAGAACCGATCAATGGTATAGTCACCATCTCCTCTGGGGATATCTTGAGTTTTGGAGCTTGCAAAATGTAGCGAAGTTCAGCAGCTTGTCGCCGGATGCTGACACTAGGATGCTTCTTCTCCAATTGTTGATAAAGAGAAATGCAATCTGCATGGCGGTTGTTAGCCTCATAGGCCATGGCAAGCCATATTTGGATCTGAAAAACAAACGAAATTTAGAGTATTAATAATCAACAATCAAATATCTCGCGTTAAACCTTCGAAGAAGGATTATTTATCAGGAAATAACCAACCTCACCGCCAAGCAAAGTCGGTCTGGGAATAATGGTAAGTGCACCTTCTAGAAACTCAATGGCCCGACCATACATCCCTTTACCATAAGCCTTCTGACCCAACTCGAACATTAATTGTGCTGTGGCTCTCCTCTCTGCTTGCTCTTTGGCAACCTGCTCTCTCCATTGAAATAACAAATTCAAGGAAAACTTTTACATGTATTCGGTGGAATGGTCTAACTTGAACAGTTAAGAAGTATTGATTGACTTTTAATACACAGTGGCCTCTATTCTTTAGTAAAATCAATCACAGATTTACTACACAGCAAGAGCAAATAACTCTTCCATTCCAAATTCAATAGCCACAACTTAGGCCTATTTTAATTGATCAAATACACTAACCGAAAACAAATAATTTTCGACAATATCCGTTAAAAGTTTTTTTCATGGAAAAAGTGAAATCTTTTACTTCAAAAGAAGTAGAAATTTTGACAAATTGAGACCATAGGTTTTGCAGCTATCACCATAGCTATGAAGAACTAATTCAATTGTAACAAGTGTTCTTTTTAATTTTTCGATCTACTGAAAGCTAACAACATAGATCATATAAAAAAGGGTATTGGCGAACCTTCTCAAGCTCCTTTCGAACTCGCATCCGCTTCTCCTCCTCAGTTTCTTCACTATCATCGCCTTTCCCTTCTCCTTCCCCTTCCCCTTCCTCCATTTGACTCTGCAATTCTTCGGCTTTCTTTTCCAATTCCTTTCTTTCCTCAATCTCCTTCACTCTCCTCCGCATTTCCTTCTCCCAATCAAAGTCCTCCTCATCCTCTACACCATACCCATTACCATTCCCATTCTCATTCCCCTCTTCATCGCTATCGAAATCCACGCCGTTCACCTTCGAATTAGCCTTCCCACGAACAACCACTCGCTCTTTCTTCGCCTCTCCACCATCCAAGTCGAAACCCTTGGCAGCGATAAAGGTGTTATAGGTATGAGATTCTCTCTTAGGCAAATTAATGTTTGAAACGCCGTCGTAAGACACCGGCCGTGCTTTTCGATCTAATATGACAGCCCAAGGAGAGGCCACGTCAAGTAGAACAGCTAGATTTCCAAGAACCACAGACATGGATGCCGGAGATGACGATCTTAAGGACCAGAGTTGAGTGGGATTTGAGGTTCCTGCTGATAAGACAAGCCAAGCTCAACCTGGAGGATATTTAGGTAGTTTAGTTAACTTTTTTTAGGACTAAATTGCCCTTGACTGTAGTAATAATTTAAAAAATTATCAAAAAAGTAATAAATTTTTTAATAATAAAATCAACTCTTAATAATATAAAACATTAAATATTAAATAATTTAAATTATTATAATTTAATTTAAAAAATATTTAATTAAATAAATATTAAAAAAATTAATATAATTATTTTTTAATTATTAAAATACATAATTTAAATATATATAATATTATTTTTATTATTATAAATTAATTTAATTGTATGAAATAATTTATATTGTGTATAAATTTTATTTTTTATTTTTTTTTATAAAAATATTTTTTTTATAATATAAATAAATATATATTTTTAAGTGTTAATAAAAAATAAATATATTTATTTTTATTAATTAAATTAATTAAATTAATTAATTATTTATTTATAATTGTGAAGGCTATTTTCTACGTGTTTCTTTTTAAGATAAGAGCCGTGTGGAAAGTGGCTACTGGCTACAACAGAAAGAAGCTTGATTTTCTCAAACACGACAGTGGTCACTAACACGCCGTCGTTCTAAAATCAAGCGTGTTCTCGTGTTGTTCATGCTTCCACGCTATAACCAATCCTTGAGACTGTGTGGGTCCCAACTCATAATCTTTTTGGAGCTATCGAGCTCGACTAGTAAAATGCCCATTTTCGCCCCTTCGTCTCCGCGAAACATGAACCAGGAAAATTTGTGAAATTTAAGTTCAAGCTCTTTGCTTTATCTTCAAATCCTTTCTCATTCAATTTCAGAGGCTTAATCATGGCTTTGCTACTCTGCAATTTACAGCCTTATTTTGTCTACCGATCTCGTCACAATCAACTTTCTCTTAGAATTCTTCACAATAAGCTTCATTTCAATTTCAATTCCAGTTCTAAGGTCCGAGTCTCTTTGTCTCAACGTTCTTATAAATCTAGGCGTGTTCTTCTACTTCCTTTGAAATCAGCTTCAATTAATGGCTACTCAATTCAGAATAGTTCAGAAAATTATGCGAATGTTAATAAAGGAAAAGCAGTGGAAAGTGACTTCATTGAGAAGTTACGACGGTGGATTGCTTTTCTACCGTCCCTTCTTCCTGGAGGAAGTTGGTGGATTTTCGATGATGATGTGGAAGAGAGGATTTTGGCTGAGCCTGTAACTGTAACTCGCGCACTTTCTCGGATGTGGGACTTGGTTTCTAAAGATCGTTGGGTTATCATTGCCGCTTTCTCTGCCCTAATTTTTGCGGCGGTGAGTTTCAGCTTCGACAATTTTGTTTTATTTTGAACATGGATTTTGATTTTGTTTAGTTCATTTAGTTCTTCTTGAAAATGGTTGTTCAGCTTTCGGAGATATCCATACCGCATTTTTTGACGGCATCAATCTTTACAGCCCAGAGCGGCAATGTTGCGGTGTTTCATCGTAATGTGCGCCTCTTGATTCTGCTTTGTGTCATTTCTGGAATTTGCAGGTCAAGATCTTGTATGGTCAAAGCTTCCCTTCTGCTTCAAGTTCCACATTTTGACGTTTTTCTCTTGCATGCATATAATCCAATGCTATTAGTTTTCATGGTCAAGCTCTTTTATTGTAATCCTATTGATTTAATTATAAGTCTTTGGTTTCGATATATACATTATATGATGAGCAATACTGTACCGTACAAAAATAACAAACGCAACTGACACAGCAGTGTCACACTGGATACCAATCATTCAATGTTGTGGGTTTAATTGTAATATCGAATCGCACTCTGCCACTTCATTTGATTTGTGATATTTAGAATTTTCATATGATGGGAGCATTTGAGTTCTCTGTTTTAATAATGTCTTGTGGGTGTATTGACTCATTATTTGCTTATTTGTACTTCCAGTGGTCTCCGAGGTTGCTGTTTTGGGATTGCAAATATGATCCTGGTGACTTTCTGTTCTATTAACTAACTAAATATTTATGTCATATTATACTACGACTTACTTTAGATCTTAAAATATATTAAGCATTGTAATGTGTAAGCTATAAGATGTTTTTCTCAACTAAAACATTAGCATTGCGAAAACGTTCTCAAGTATTATTTTCTTTATGGTTTATTCATTATTGAAACTCAGTTAATTATGCAATACCTTACTTGGATTTTTTCGTAACTTGTTTGTGGATATGAGAAATGAATATTACACTCGTTTTTCTTAGGAGGTACTTGTTATTATTTATATTTCAACAAACTAAATAATTGTATATCGTCTGCAGGTCAAGCGAATGAGGGAAACATTATATTCTAGCCTTCTTCGTCAGGTTGTAATAAGATTTTTGATTTGAATCCTTTTAAAAGTTTATAATTTTACTTTGCAAACAAGCTATTGCAGTTCCTGACATATTTGACATTATCTATGCCGTAGGATATATCCTTTTTTGATACTGAAACAGTTGGTGATTTGACAAGTAGGCTTGGAGCTGATTGTCAACAAGTTTCAAGGGTCATTGGAAATGATCTTAATTTGATATTACGCAATGCTCTTCAGGTTTTTTCTCAATTAAAGTATTACCGCCTTCTATTTTTCATATAATGCTTTATGAGGATTTAACTTTTATTTCCCTTGTATTTTTCCAGGGGACAGGAGCATTGATCTACTTGTTAATTTTGTCATTGCCACTTGGTTTATGTACGTTAGTAATATGTTCTACTTTAGCAGCACTTATGCTGGTTTATGGCAGGTGAGAGTTTTTCTGTAATTTCTTAGACGTTTTCCTGAAATTTAGAATGTCTTGCGTGGAAATTGTTTATTCGGTTAGCTTTGCTAACAAAAGGTTGATTTATATTGTTGGAAGTTCTAGTATATCTAGTGCTATGAGTGTATTTGGATAAGGTCCAAATTGTGGCAGTTCCGGAGTAGTTGAGTATTAAGTGTTGAGCAGAAGGTGTTTATCCTGAAATGTATCTCGCTTTTCTGTTTTGTATTTTTCTCTGGAATTGGGGTAGGTGGTTGACTCAAAGATGTGGTTTGTTATAGGTACCAGAAAAAGGCAGCAAGGATAACTCAAGAGTTCACTGCTTCTGCCAATGAGGTAGAGTTAGATACTGAACTATAGCTTTTCATAAAATTATTGTCCTTGATAATTTCCGTTGTTTATTACAGGTTGCACAAGAAACATTTTCTTTAATGAGAACTGTTCGTGTTTATGGAACAGAAAAAGAAGAATTTGGAAGGTAAAGAGTTGCATATTCTGTCAATTATTATATATTTACACTTCTCATGATAGAGGATGCAATTAAAGATAGGCATGCGTAAGCAGCTGAAAATTCTTTTTGGATGATTCTGACAACTCTCTATCCATGTTGATATATAGGTACAATCAGTGGTTAGGGAAGTTGGCTGATTTAAGCTTACGACAAAGTGCTGCATATGGTTTATGGAACCTGAGTTTCAACACTCTTTATCATTCAACTCAGGTTAGAATATTTACTCGTATGTTAGGCAACCTGAAATACATGTGCAATGGAATACTTGTCCTCTAGACGCACTATAAATTGGACAATGTTATTTTATTGTGTAGGCGATGTTATTGTATTTAATTTGTGGTTCTGTCTTCTTCTAAGGACTTCAAACATCTCCAAGCAATTCAGATTGGCTTTGCAAAATTTCTAATACTTATCTAAATGTCTGCTACTCTAGCTCTGCCTCTTCTAGATCGAAGCATTTTTTTTATGCTATCAATAAGTAGATCTTGCATTCAATTTGGACTATTTCAAATAATCCAATTCGTCACACTTAGATCTTTTAGAATGCCATCTAGAACTTATTATTCTTTCTCATGTTTGGAGCGCTCTTGTAGTTGAATTTTGATATCAGTCTTTTTATTTATTTATTTATTTCTGAATAGGTTATTGCTGTGCTAATTGGAGGAATGTCTATTCTGGCTGGTCATACTACAGCAGAGCAACTTACAAAGTTTATACTATATGGTGAATGGTTAATTTACTCAACATGGTGGGTTGGGGACAATATATCCTCTCTAATGCAATCTGTAGGTGCAAGTGAAAAAGTCTTCCAGTTGATGGATCTTGCGCCTAGTGACCAATTTGTATCTAAAGGCAAGCGATTATAAACTTGGTGAAATGCCTTATCAGATTTTTAAGTTTTAGTTGTAGTTTTATTATAATTTCTTTGCTTTTAAAAAAAAAATTATGGGGAAGGGGATCTTGCTTAATATATGAAAATATGATTAGTGAAGATTAAAACGGGATTTAGCTTTTAGGTTCTTGTCTATCTTTGATTGTGATTTTTTTATTTATTCGAAGACCTAATGGCATGCTGCTCCTTATCTTTATTGGGCAGTTCTTGGCACGAAAAAAGAAAATGTTTCATCTAGAGAAAAGTTGGAAATTCTTCTTTTGTATGGTTGAATATGCTGTGTTTTGGTAGTTTATTTGACATTGTCTATATTAAAAATGACATTTTTCAGCTGCAGTCATTGTGTATATCTTATAGAATTTTTTTTTTTTTTTGGTTAATTGTTTGGATCATGAATACTACTGTGATACAGGAATTAAATTGCAAAGACTGATTGGGAATATTGAGTTTGTCAATGTATCTTTTCATTATTCTTCAAGGCCAACGGTACGTACCTATCCTCAGCATTATAATGGCTTCTGGGGTCCTCTCTATAATCCATTCCTTTGTTAATTTACCAGAACATGTTTGGTATTAGGATTGTATGTCTCATTACTAGTAACATGGAGAAAATATTGAACTGGAAATAACTAGCACTTTGAAGCCACTGTTTTTTTGTTTGTTTGTTCTTGAAGCATTTATGTTCTATAAGAAATATTATCTTGTTGTTAGCCCCAGATGTAAAGAATTATTGTGGTCAATACATTGTTTAGACGGACTTGATCCTTTTTCCATTATGTGCTAGTTTATATTATCTAGCCATTGGCTCTATTAAATTAAATTTGCTTTTAGTGGAGGAAGAACTGATGATCAGAAATTTAATAGGTGTCCGTGCTACAAGAAGTAAGCACTTCTGTGCATCCTAACGAAGTGGTTGCAATTGTAAGAAGTTTGATTTTCATCTTATGCCGTTTGTGTTGTTTTCTTGATGATTGACATTAACTTTATACTTCTTATGGCTTAAGGTTGGTCTTAGTGGTAGTGGAAAAAGCACTCTTGTTAACCTACTGCTCCGTCTGTATGAGCCAACAAGTGGTCAGGTGAATTTCTTTTGGCCTCTTACAAATATTTGGTTACAGTAATGTGCAACTGAGATCACTTCATGTCATAGAAGTTAGCATTGGCATTGAATTTGAACCTTCGGTACCTAAACTTAAGCAGCAAATGCGGCCTAGTCTTATACCATAAGTGTGGTGAAAGTGATGGTTTTATTTAGTGTTTGTATTATTTGTTAATTGCATTCTTGTTATAGGTATTGCATGCTTAGCTTAAATGCTTATCAGTATTCATGTGGATTTTCGTTTCAGATATTAATTGATGGCTTTCCTTTGAGAGAGTTGGATGTCATGTGGTGGAGAGAAAGAATTGGTTTTGTGGGACAGGTTTGTTATTCTAGGCATAAAACTATTTAATCATTTAGATCTTCCATTTTTCCTTATGATAAGACAATGGCAGGAACCCAGGCTTTTCCGTATGGATATTAGTTCAAATATCAAATATGGATATCATAAAAATGCAAGTCAGAGGGATGTTGAAAGGGCTGCAAAACAGGCATATGCGCATGACTTCATCTCAGCGCTGCCCAATGGTTACAACACTCTAGTTGATGATGATTTACTTAGTGGAGGACAAAAGCAGCGAATCGCCATTGCTAGGGCTATTCTTAGAGATCCAACTGTTTTGATCCTTGACGAAGCTACAAGTGCGCTGGATGCCGAGAGTGAATATAATGTCAAGGTAGATACTAAAACCATCCTCCAGTTAATGTGTAAAGGAAGTAGAAATTCTCATCTACGAAAAAGATTCTTATTAAACAAGATAGAGGAAGAAAACACTTCAAGCCATTTCCTATTATGATCTGCAGGGTGTTCTTCGTGCTTTCAGAAGTGATATGACTACAAAGAGATCTGTCATAGTTATTGCTCACAGGTAAATTTTCCAATACTACTCTCTTCTTCTAAATAAGTCTTTGTTCATACTTTGTTTTCATTCTTCACTGGAGACCCATTTTTCACAGGCTTTCTACCATACAAGCTGCTGACAGGATCGTAGTAATGGATGGTGGTAAAATTGTCGAGGTAAAGTCGTTGAACTAAAACTATGTCACTGTATCGTATAATTATCCGGATCGTAATGTGTTCCTCAGTTAGGTATGGTAATAGTTTCTTCCTTACAAGCTAAGTTTCATGCACCAATCAACATGCTTAGAGTCTTACACCTGTCTAGTGGAATTTGGAGATGCCAGTGTTTTTAAGATCTGTTTTGTTTGCTTCATTTGAAACGTTTGAACCTATGGGGTATATGGTGGGAAATAGCTCTAAAGTCTGAGGAAAAAGAAAGAAAAATTAAATCTTAGAAAAATTCTAAAAACTCGAGTAAGGAGGATCATTGTTATATATGATTTGAATCATGTTAAAACTATGCTAAAAGTATGAAACTTTGCCTGCATAATTGTTTTGAAATAGAGAGTGTTTTCTAGGTTTCCAAATAGTATTAGCTGTGAAACTGCAAAGAAAATAACTTGTATCATATTATATATACACGGATTGGGAGTCACAGCGAACTTCTCAATAAGGATGGCTTATATGCACGATTGACCAGAAGACAAATCGATGCAGTGGCATAATCTTAAGGCGTGATTGACAGACAGACCGCATACATATTTTTGCAGGTTCTTATCTGATCTATGCTGATGACATGCAGTATTGAGATAGCCAGCGTTTTCTTACAGCTGACCCATGGCCATAGCCCATATGCATATATTAATAACATTCACAGGGAAAAGCATACCTGGAAAGGGAAGATTAGATTAAGGAAAGAAAGAAAGGGAAAGAAGGGAACTATAGTCCCATCTTGTCTTTATTGTTTTTTTTTTTTTCCTCTTCTTTTGGCTGGTGAGGGAAGGGAATATTGTTTATATTGTTGAAGCAGTTGCTTTTGTGCCATCTAATTTTGTTATGGCATATTAGGTAGCTGTGGTGAGATCGTGTGAAAATATAAATTAAGCAAATAGAAGATAAATGTTAATGAGAAAATAGAAATAAATAAGTTCATTTTCTTTGACGTTGATTACTAGCTTTTTATCTCTTTTTTCTTGAATCCATTAAGCAGGATACATTGATGAAATAAATTTGTGAAAAACAACTTTTATATCAACCCATAAAAGTTTTAACTACAAAAATAATCTCTGATCCATAAATTGCATATCAAACCACGACACCTTCTAAGTTAAATTTAGGTAAATTAGACCTATTAATTATTAAACTTTGATAAATTAAAACTCATTTAATATTATTGTGTTATTTTTATTTTTATTGTTATAAATTTTATGATTTTATTTTATATAATTTCTCAATAAATTATTTAATGAAAGGAAAGAAAAGCAAATATTTTAATACATTCACTTTCTATTCCAAAAAAAAAAACTAACAATATTCACCTCTATTAAAAGCATTTTGCTATGTAGCAAAAAATAAATAAATTAACAGCATGTTGTTTGCATCGATTGTTACAAAAATAATGTTAATGTTTTCAACCAATTTTATCAATTATACGAACTTCTCTTTCAATTGAATAAAATATTATATCTATATTAAAGATTAGATCCAAAGAAAAAATCGTACAAAAACAAATCAAAAAATTGAGGGAAAAAAATAAAAAAACCTACCTAAGATAGCCAATTTTGTGGCATATTGACAACAAATGTTCTCTGAATTATTTATGTATTTTTTTTTAGAAGATGAAAAAGAGTTGTTCTTATTTTGTATAATATTCTCTTAATTTTGAGACGTCAAACATTTGTTTTGGAGAAAAATGTCAAATTTGGTCTAATATAATTGAAGGATGAATTAGACACACTTTTCTTTGTACTTTTTTTTATTTATTTATTTATTTAATAGAATGACACGAGATAATAAACTTATTAAATAACAACAAATAGTGGAGTTTTAATTGAGTTAAAATTAATTTATTATTTAAAAAAAAAATCTAATGACATGTGTTGTCAGAGTTCACAAGAGGACGTATAAGGAAGTGTAGATAGTATTTTTTATGATTGAAGTTGTTAAATTTGTGACCAATATCTACCAAATTTGATAAAATTAATAAATTATAGAGAAAATAACAAAACTAGCATCCTTAAATTTGTAATAACAAAACTAGCATTCCTGTGTTCAATTAAAATTAAACGACGATAATTTAGACCCGTTCAATATTGAACGTTCAGTATTATCCGTTCAATTAGAATTGAATGACGACAATTAGATCCGTTTAATATTGAACGTTCAATATTTTACGTTTAAATTAAATATTCAATATTAAACGTTTAATTCTAATTGAACACAATAGAGTATTAGTTTTGTTACTATAAGTTTTAGGGGTGCTATTTTTGTAAATTTTCCTAAATTATATTAGAGTTGAAAAAAAGATACAGTACACTTTTTAATTAAAATATTTTTTTATTCAAAACTGTTCTAAAAAAAAAAATTCCCCATTGTTATTTTCGGAAGCTAGATCAAAGAGCAGAGCTTCAGTTGTAACTTGTACGACAGACCTACGACCTAATTGTCCCCTCTCTCAGCTCTTCACAGCGTGCGGGGTTGTCTAGCTAAGAGAAGGTGGTTCTGGTATTTATCTCTTGAAACCTTTTCCTTCATCAATTTTTCTTACGCTTGCTTGTGTTCTTTTACAAAACATTCTTGGCAATCTATCGAAAAATTTAATCTTTTACGATAACTATTTATGTCTGATTTTGGGTTATTTAGCTAATTCTTTAGTTTTTGTTTTGGGGGCGAAGGGGTTTTGGGATTTTCATAAAACCCTCTTTCCTCTACAATGCCTCCATTTACCATTGATTATTATGTTTAATTTTTCCAAATTTTTATTTGTTATTTGTTCATTATAGTTGTCGAGTGAAGTCTCATTATGGAACCACCATTGGAATCAAACCAGTCGAACGATGTGGATCACTTGAGCAATCTACCTGATTGCATATTTCATAAAATCCTTGGTCTCCTTGATATCATGACCTTGTCTAGAATTGCCACATTGTCTAGGCGATGCAGGAATCTTTGCTTGTCCTCCCCAACTTTGAACATGGAATTGGAAGAATTTAGTGATCTTGATAAATTTGGAAACTTCATGGTGTTTTTTGATCACTTCTTGTTATTGCACAATGAAATGAACATAGATCGATTTTCTCTTTGTTTAAGAGGCTGTGCGATGAATTATTATGATGTTGGACTTCATGTTGGTACATGGATGAATAATTTGGTAGGCCATAATTTTAAAGAGCTTAATTTGAATCTCCAAGTGAATGACTGCTTTGTTTTGCCTAGTTATATCTTGAGTTGCTCTTCATTGAGGTCTTTAAAACTGAATTTAGGCTATGGTAGACTGAGGTTGCCAACTTTGGAATTTAGTTGGCTTGAGGATTTGTCACTAAAACATTTGCAATTCAATGACGAGTCATATGGTAGCTGGTCGTTGCTTTCTGATTGGATTTCAACCAGTTGCAAATTCCTGAAACGGTTATACATTGGTAGTGTAGATGGGATCAAGGAAATCAACATTGCCTCTCAATCTCTCGAGGAGCTATGCATTCACGGTCGTTTTACGACTTTTCAATGGGAACCATTTTGTATTAATGTGTTAGCAAAGGAGCTCAAATATCTAAGTATAAAATGTGATGTTGTATGCGTTTGTGGTTGTTCTGTTAAAATATATGCTCCAAACCTTCAGCAGTTTTGCTGGATAGGACAAGTTCCCAGGATGTTTTATCTACAGAACTCCAAGTCTCTGCAGCAGGCATATATAAATATAATTATGAATCAAGTTAATGACGTAGAAATTGGTTATATGTATGATTTCGTTGCGCAACTTGTCAAGCCTATAAGCCAAGTTTCATTGCTAACCTTAACTGATTTAGTCATAGAGGTATTTTCTCAAGTTCGCGACTCCACTAGTATTTGTGTTTTTTCTTTCAATTATGCTCATCTTACTAATTGCAGCTGAATGTTCTTAATTTTGCAGAGGATGTTGACCCATTCGCTTTCTATATTAAGTAACTTGCAAACCTTGGCTCTCTTTTTCAAACGTCGAGACATCACAATCCCTCTAATGGCTTCTTTTCTCAAGTTGACGCCTTATTTGAGAACCCTGAAGGTTTACTTTGATCAATCCTCAGTAAGTGACGCATGACCCTTTTTGCTGTTTCTCCTTTTGCTTTACTGTAAAATGCACTTTCAATATTGCTAGTCCACACGGGCAAACACTCTGCCACTCCCTTCTCCTTAGAGATTGTATGGCCCAAATATAAGTAGTATTTGTGGCCTTTAGATTGCTGAATGTTTTCATAGAAGTAGAGATCTATTCATACCATGTTCGGTATTCCTCACTGCCACATTTTGTGTTTATCTCTACTCTGCCATTTTATTTTTCAAGTCCTGATCTCAGTGCAAGCATGGCTTTCCTTCTCATTTCTTGTTGACTTGCTGTTTCTGTTCAGCGTTGGTCGCACTGGAGGTTTCTATCAACAAGGGCTTATTATGACGCAAAATATTGGGAATCTAGCAAGCTGCAATTTGTTGAAGTATTGAGGGAGGTTGAGATTCATTTGACTGGCCAGCACAATGAGATAGAGTTCGTCAAGTACTTGCTTAGAAACACGAAAGGCTTGGAGAAAATGACTATTGGTTATTCGACTGAGCTTTTACCTGAACCAATTATGACAATTAGTAGAGAGATTCAGCAGTTCAAGAAGGCTTCTTTCTCTCTTCTGATGAATTTTGTACCATGTACAGAAACTTGTGCATGCAAGAAAATTCATTAACAATAAAATTTGAAAGAAGGGTCTGTTCTTGCTTATGGTATCTTTGTAAAGGTGCTTTTTGCAGCGACCAAATGAGAAAAAAAATTCATAAAACACATTTTTTACTTAAGCACGTATGGGGGCCATTCCAGAGTGTTTATTAAGAGAAGTGATTTGAAATTAATTGGTTTACTTAAAAGTGGTTTGAAGAAAGCATTAAGGTATTTAGCATAAAATTTTGCTAGAAGTGAGGTCCATTTGGAACCGTTTTTCTGGTTGATTAAGAGCGCTTTTCAATAGATTAAAATATTTTCAAGGGTGTTTTATGAAAAGTGTTTTAAAAAGTTTGAAAAATACTATTTATACTTTCAAGCGGAATAATACTCATTTTTAAAATAAGTAATTTTGAATGCATTGTTACATCTTAAGATTATTATTAAAGTTTCAATTAAAATAATTTTTAATATTTTAATTTTAAATATTTAAATGCTTAACTTAAAACTATTTTTAGCTAAGTCATTTTATTTTAAACTATTTTTTTTTAAACAACTTTTAAGAGAAGTACATTTAAATGGACCCGTAGTTTAGAATGATACTTCGATAATTACTTTAAACGATGGTTGTGTATTCTAAATTACTTTTTTAAAAAGTAAATATTACTTATTTTTTTAAAAAATATAAATAATATTTTTAAAATTTTTTATAAAAATTATCAAATATTCTTAAATTTATTTTAAGTTAATGAAACCACTTTTAATTGGGGAAAAAATGATTTTAAATGGACCATATTCTTCTTACAACTGCTTCTATTTAAAATCACTTTTAACGGACCCTAATTTTAGTCAAGTCATCTATCTAATGCATATACTTTTATCTTGTAAAGTGGATAATGCAGCGAGTCCAGCGTCACGATGACATCACAAAGATATGCATCCCATTGTATTACGTATTCATTTTATTTTTATTGTAATTTTAATATATCTAATTTTGAGTATAATATTATATATATATATTTTTATTTAATTTATGTTATAAATAATCCTGCATTATTTTTTTTAATGTTTATTAGTCTTATTTAAGCTTAATTAATATTATCTTATTTTATTAAAAATTAAGTGAGGTGAAATAAATTTTAAAAATTAATGAATTATATTATAAATTTCTTTAATATTTTATCTCAATTTATACTTTTACTGTTGAGATAGTGAATGTTGTTAAATGTTTTAAACAGATAAAATTTAAATTTCATGGTTCTATGGCAAGTACAATCTATAACAGTGATCAAATATGAGTTCCTCATGATAATGCTCGAAATAAACTAATCAAGCCGTGGACGAGATGAGCGACTTTTATTAACAATTAGTACAGTATGAAAATAGGAGCGACTTTTAATTTTTTTAAATTAATAGCATGTCTACTCATTCCAAAAAATAAATAAAAAAAAACTTAACGAAAACTAGCACCTTTAAATATATAATTTAACAATAACTAGCTATCATTAAGTTTCAATTAAATATTTTCACATTTATTTAAAATTAAATGTATGTCTATGTTATATTTTATTTGAACACCCATTCAATTTTAAAAATTGAAGAAGTACAATTTAAATGGACCCGTAGTTTAGATATGATACTTCGATAATTACTTTAAACGATGGTTGTGTATTCTAAATTACTAAATTTTAAAAAGTAAATATTACTTAATATTTTCAAAAAATATAGTAATAATTATTTTTCAAATTTTTTATACAAAATTATCAAATATTCTTAAATTTATTTAAGTTAATGAAACCACTTTTAATTGGGGAAAAAATGAATTTTAAATGGACCATATTCTTCTTAGTAACTGCTAATCTATGTTAAAAAACGGACCCTAATTTTAGTCAAGTCATCTATCTAATGCATATACTTTTATCTTGTAAAGTGGATAATGCAGCGAGTCCAGCGTCACGATGAACATCTACAAAGATATGCATCCCATTGTATTACAAAAGATATTCATGTTAGAATCATTTTTATTGTAATTTTAATATATCTAATTTTGAGTATAATATTATATATATATATTTTTATTTAATTTATGTTATAAATAATCCTGCATTATTTTTTTTAATGTTTATTAGTCTTATTTAAGCTTAATTAATATTATCTTGATTTTATTAAAAATTAAAATTATCGATGACCTTTGTGAAAAATCAATAATTTTATAATGCCATTTACATAATTTAACAGTAAATTGCGCGTCGCTTTCATAAATTTACATATATGGTAATCAACTATTTTATATCTATTTTTTCAATATTTAAGTTCTATTTTATGAAGAAAAAAGAAATGACAGCATAAGTATTATTCTTTTAAAAAATATAACACAAGTTTCTTTTTTTAAGAAAATATAAAAAATATCCCTAAATCAATATAAAATATCAAATAAATAATTTCTAAATGACATAATTAATAAAAAATTAAATATAAATAAAGACACAATATATTTTAGAACATTTTTAACAATAAATGATACTTAGCCAAAAAAAATTCAAAAATTAAAATTTAATATTTAAAAAAAGTTATCGATTTAAAAAATCATCATTTTTAAAAATAAGAAAAAAAAAATTCCTATAAAATACATAATTTATTATGAAAAAGTAATATAATTATTATTCTTAATAAAAAAATATAAAAAATTTATCAAAGAAAATAACATAAGTAATAACCTATAAAATATTTTTCAGTTGAAATAAAAACTTAATGTGACTATATCATAATTGAAAAAAATTTATAAAATTATTTTTGTAAAACCTTACAAAGATCTAACAAATATTTGTAAAATTTTACATAATGAAAAAAAAAAAAAAAAAAACCTAATATTGTCACTTTTATATATATATAAAAAAGAAATTAAAATAATATAAAATATAAGTAAGAAACTAAAGTATATATTTTTATTAAACAAAATGACTTATTTGATCCCCTAGCCCATTAATTTTTTATTTTTATTTTTCAAATTGGTATCAATTGACATTTTTAATGGATATTTTTATCTACCCACATTTATAACCCTTTTTTTTTTTTTTACGTTAATTTGTTATTTTATTATAATTATTATTCATTTATTCCTTTTGAGGCTTATTTGATAGTGATTTTGATTCTTTATTTTTTATTTTTTAAAATAATTTTTTAATCAAATATATTTAGTAATAATTTTTAATTTTAATTTTTACATTTTTAATAAATTACTACCAAAATATTGTACAATTTATAAATCTTTAAAAAAAGATTTTTGAATCAAATTTCATATTAATTTTTTTTTTCCATTTTTTATAGAAAGTAAAATAAATCTTATAATTTTTGTATCTATAAATCTTGGAAAAAAAAATGATAAAGAATTTAAAATTTGTAAAAAATAACCAAAATTTTCTTTATTTTTAAAGTTCTTTAAAAAATATAAAATAAAATAAAAAAGTCTTACCAAAAAACTTGGAGATAATTTTTAATTTTTTTTCTTCAAAATCACTAATATAAATTTTTATCAAATACATTAATAATTTTTTTTATAAAAAAATTAAATATTATAAAATTAATAATTTAATCATAAATTATAATCGTTATTATGAGCTTAATAAAATACATTTTGCAAAATAGTTATGCTCCTTTATCATCCAACAAACAATAAATACAAAAGACAACTTTAAATACAAACTATCTTCTTTAAAAGCAGCACTAATTAATCATAGATTTGCAATTTTTTTTTTTTAATAAACCAACTTTTCTATAACTTCTTAAATATTCTAAATGAAGACATGACAATTTATGGCTAAAAAAATTAGTTAAGACAAATTACTAAGGTTTTATAATTTTTTTTTATAATACACTTAGTACACACATTTATAATAGACGAAATTTGCAACACAAGACAATCGGCTAAGGTTTGATAACTTAGCAGGGTGATAAATTAAAAAGAAAAACAGTTTTAGGCCTTAAAATGGAATTAAACCAACATTGGTACTCCTTTTATTAAGAAAAAAAATTACATTTTAGTCCCATTTGTTTAAAAAATAAACTTTAGTTTTACTTCTAGGACACTTAAGTCCTTTTTTTTTACTCATCTGTTAAATACTAAGCTAAGAAGGGCAAGTTGAAGATTTAATGATTTAATAAATTTGAATAAATCTAAAATATATTCTCCATTCTTTTGTCATGTTTCCTTCTTATTTTGCAATTGTTGGGTAAAGAAAAATCACATCTTAGATTTTTTTAGCGTAAAACAATGAGTAATAAAGGGAAATTTTAGAGGAGAATAGCATAGTAAGGAACCCATAGTTTATTGTAATTTTGTTCGAACATTGACATTGGATGAAAAAAATGAGGAGTAAAATGTAACTTTTAATAAAAAGATATACCAATTTAACAGATCGATACAACATACTTATTATACGATGGTTAGTTAAGTGCGATAAGATAAAGGTAATTTAGTTGATATCCTATTTAGATATATTGTGTAGAGTTGTGAATTTTATTAGACAGTAAAATTTATGGGATCAAATCTCAGACTTTTTACTGATGAATTATAATGACATATTTAGTTTGTAAAATAAAAAAGTAATGGGAATGAACTATAATGACATATTTGGTTTGTAAACTGTGGTGCCACATATCTTAAAACTAAATTTTGAGAATTTTATAGATAATAACGTTGCTGGTTTATATTGTTCAAGAATTAGCTCAATTGAAAATTTCACCAGCTTGTACACTGCCTATACCACTAAATTTAAAACCCAAAATCACTTCAATGAAAATAAAGCAAATAAGATGGAGTAACCAGGACCGGCTATGAAAATTGAGAGCTGAAGAGAGAGAGAGACGGCTGAATCTAATTTGAACATAGAGTGAAAAAGGTAGTTTAGGGTTTTTTTTTTTTAAAGAGTTTTGTTTGTGTTTAATACACAGTAAAATTAAAACAATACATTTTTTTTTTTATAATGGGAATGGAATGTAATAAGTTTTTCAAAATGGGCTAGTAAAATGACAATTTCATATATTTTAATAATTTAATTTATTTTATTTTATATATTTAATACAATCAAACATAAAAATATATTAAAATAATTGTATTCATTCAAATCAAAATCAAAGGTGTTGCTAAAATTTAATAAAGCCTTTTTGAACCAAGTAAAAAAGAAATCAACACGACAAGTTAATTAATAAAATTGGTCGATCGGACCTCTTAGACACACCTAAAACCAATGAAGTCCCTTAAAATATAAAGAGTTTATTGGAATTTATATGGAAGAAATACAGGGGTAGGGGGTAAATAATTCAATATTACCTTCTTTACATTGATTTTGCTCACTTAACACTTATGCAAACCCTTCTTTTTTGCCTTGCAAAAAATCACAACAGAACCCCGCGATCCAAAACGAATTCATAAGTTCCTCTTAGCAATCAGTGCCAGCAAATATCAATTCAAGAAACAGATTCAGGGAGAAAAATCAGAAACATAGAGGAACTTGGAACGCTATGGATGCATTCCAACAACAACATCGGTATATGAGACCCCCACCACCGCCGGCGATGGATCCCTATAACCATCACCAGCTCCACCAGCAACCTCCGGCGAGAGCTCCGGTCCCTTCGCATGGGTCGTGGTATTCGAACCAGTTCCAGTACCATCATTCTCACTCACCTTCCCCTCCTCCGCAACAGTGGGGTCCACCACCGCCACCACAGCCACCGCCGCCACCTGGTTCTTATCCGCCACACCCTCCTCCATATCCCTATCCTGCGCATCCCGCTCAACACCAGAATCACTTCCCCCCTCCTCCTCCTCCTCCTCCTCAGATTCCCCAGTCCTATCCTCACCCCAATCAGGTAAATTCCAAATATCTCTCCTTTCAGTCCGCCATTTACAACGGTTCAATTTTGTTCTGGCTTCTTCGATCTCTCTAGGGTTTTAATTTAATATATATATTTTTAATTTGCATGCTTATTGGTTTGTTTATTTTTTAATTAGTTAATTTTCTAAAATCATGGATGCCGAGTTTGAGTTTCGCTCTAAGCAAGCGACTAACGGTTTTAAATTTTCGTAGGAATGGGGAACTACCAATTGGACTCATCACCAAGGTTGGGATTACTTGGGTTTGTTGTTTATTGTAACCTACCGCTATGAATTACTTCCTTTCATTCTTATTTATTGTGTTAAGCAAAACCTATTATCTGAGAATCAGATTGATCGTTGTTCATATTCATCCCGTAATGAATTTTGTTTCCCATATAATGTACTCCTGATTTTTTATCGTCCTATAGCTTTTTGTATGCTTATAACGTTATTCATTTGTTCTCTAGCAGCATCTCATAGTAATGAAGAAGATTGGGCTGCCAGAGCTAGGGCATGGGCAGATGCTAAAGCAGCAACGGATAGCCAGCCTCCACAGTCGCAGTTCACACCAGTTGGCAGACCAGAAGAACAAAATCATTACCATGATCAACATTCACAGGCTGTTGACAATCGTTATTTGGAAGTTCAGCATCAGTCTCTTCCCGGGGCTAGCTATCAACAGGTTCCCCTTTCAGCCACACCACCTCTCCCACAACCTCCAGTTCATTCTGCAGAAACTCCATTTTATAGCTCTGGACCACCTTCATATGCTCTAGGAGGACACTTACCCCAGGGTGGCAGAGATTTAACTTCGGCTGCAGATCCAAATGCTGTGTTTCACCGCCAAGGAACTCTGCCTACAAGTTCATCTGTTCATCAGCAGGAGGTACCTTCTAGTTATTCTTCTGTTGCAGGTAACTATTCTCATAGTATATTAAATTTGTCAGTGAAGCTTGAGCTTTTGCTTCAGAGCTGCTGCTATGGAACTCATTATTACTTATTGCTTCTCTGTTGGCCTGTCTAAATGATTCATAATTCACAATTTTTAGTCATTTAATTATTGTGGTTCTTCCTGGGTGCTTCTTCAGCTCATACATCTTATTGAACTTGATATGATATTAAGCTTATATGTTTGACATATTGCTTGAGAAGCAACATGTGGAATTTGATTAAAAGGAACAACTTTGAATCAGACATGATCTCTTTGACGTCTGACCACTGAAGTAGGCATTTTCTCTTGATTTTTTTTTAATGAGAAATAAGATATTAGAAGTTTTTGTGACTAATGCTCAGTGAAAGATTCCAAATTGTCAATCCTTTATCTAGGCTATTAAGAGACTCAACCATTTGAAAGAATCTAATTTTGTGGTTTATGTTTCTCTAATAAATGACAGTGAAACTTTAGGGAGCAATCTAATTTATTTTATGCTTAAGGCTTTTTTTTCCTTTGATTTATTGACTATTTGCTTCATTTAGGTAATGAAGGGACTGCAGATCAGAGTGAGAAGTCTTATGGGCATCATCACATGCAACCGTCACAGGGAGTGCCATTTCCATATTATAGCCATTCAGCTGAATCAACGAGCAATCCTGCAGATCAGCCTTTACAGTTTGCACCAGGGTTCAATCGTGAGAATGACCTAAATTCCAGTTATGCGTATCATGATTCAGCTGGAGCCACAAGAAGCTATGAGTCTGTTCCTCCCATGCCTTCTGTGAATACTTGGACTACTTCTGTTGCACCCAGTGTAGCATACTCTCCTACTCCCCCAGTTATGCTATCATCCACTCAGGTATTATAATTCTCTTAGCTTATCTTCAATTGCAGATCTTTGTTGCCAGTCTGCTAACATATTTCATGGTCTAGTCACACGATCCTTCACTATCTGTACCTCCTCCTGCATCTGGGTATGGTGCACCTCCATTTAGTAGTTTTCCTGGGCCAGGCCTCCAGCCAACAATGGCCACTGCTGGGCTCCCCTTTTCCTTCAGTGCAGGAAATGCTCTTCCCCATACTGCAGCTTTTTCTGGTGAGGCATATGGAATTTCTGGTGTTCTTGAACGTCCCAAGAAGGTAGGTTTTTACCTGCATCAATGTTTGAATTGTGATAAAACCAATTAAATGTTCATTTTCATCTTCTTGAGTTTTTTGTCAGGCTTCAGTGCCTAATTGGCTTAGGGAAGAAATAAAGAAAGCAGTCATTACAAATTCCTCAGTAGACCATCCTAAGGAGGAGACAGAATCTCATGAGGATGAAGTTGCTGATAAGTCTTTTGGGAATGGAGACCAAGCAGATAGCAAGAGCATAAGTTCAGCCAGATCAACTGAAGAAAATGATGATGATGAGGTTTTTCATTGAATATATTAATCTTGCATATGTGTTAGTTAATTCATTTTTTGTAGAGAAAGGTGTGGAGGTTTTTTTATCTTATTGTCTTGCATAAATTAGTTTCATTGCATGGTATTGGTATTTAATCCATTTTCACTTGGGTAATTTACCTTCTGCATATTTTTTCCCAGGATTCTGTAGAAGCAACTAGAAATGCAGCAATTAATCAGGAAATAAAGCGTGTTCTGACTGAAGTTCTTTTAAAGGTTTTCAGTGCTTGCAAACAATTGATCTGTGACAGTTTTCTCTATAGTGTTCTAATTTAATTGTCTTTTAACAGGTGACAGATGAGCTGTTTGATGAAATTGCAACAAAGGTTTTAAATGAAGATGTGACAGATGAAGGTAAGTGTATCATAAGCATTAAATATTGCTAGATATGTAGACAACTTCTTAATTCTAATGGTCCTGCTGCTTCCTTAACACATTGCAGTTGATAAAGCTGCAGTTATTTCGAACCATAAGGTGTCAGCACCACCTAAGGTAACAGCAAAAGTTCTAATTCCGGCCAAAGTCAAGGAACCTGAGACTGGTGGTGTTGGTGAAAAATCCAGCTCTGAATCCCCTGGGGATATATTGGGTCTTGGTAATTATGCCACCGATGAAGACGAGGATGATGAGATAATGAGTTCCAGTATGCCCAATTCTATTAAAAAGGATATTCTTCAGCATCCCACAGTTGAAAAATCTTTAGAAGACCCGCATCATGTTGGTACTAGTGATAGTTCTCTAGCACCAGTTGAAGAGCAGAATGGAAACCTGACAAATTTGGAGAATGACATAAGCCAAACCAGCTCACTTGGATTCAAAGTCAGCAATAATGATGCTGTTTCTGATCTGACATATACTAGAAGCAGAAAGAATGGAACTAGCTTTGGTGCAAGTACACTGGACAGCACAGATGCCTCTATGTTGAAGGGCTCTTCAGGTATAATTAAAACTGAACTTCCCAAAGATGATCTCAAAATAATCACAAAAGATGATAATTATGTTAAGGCAAATGGAATGAAACCAGGTATGAATGATCAGGATGAAAGTAAAAGGGGTTTGTCTGGGAAAGATCTCCAAAAAAAGGTGGAGACTGATAAACTTAGAACAGATGATGAGAACGACAATAACCGTACGAGGCAGTATGAGAAGCATTCAAGAAAGGAAAAGACAGATGATCGCAATGTATCTAAAGAAAGAACAAGAGAGCAGAATGTTAAATATGGGGGGAAAGCGCAAGAATCTGAGTCTAAAAAGAGGTCGTCCCATCATGATGTCAAGGAGGACAGAAAAGAAGCAGAGAGACAACGTAGAGCTAGCACAAAAGAAGAATCTGTCAGGAAAAGAGAAAATACTAAGGATAAGGAGGAAGACAAATCCAGATCCAGGCATAAACTTGCAAATGACTCAAGCAGGCACAAGAGAAGACGCTCTTCTTCAATAAGTAGGGGCAGAAACAGCAAAGACAGCTCCAACCATGTTGATGATTCAAGTGATGAAGCTTCGGATGATTCCAGGAGGTTCATCATTGCTTTTTGACTATTCCTCTTTTTGCATATATATATATGTGTGTGTGTGGTGTTTCATAATTTAATTATTATTATTATTATTCTTTTCTACTCTTTATGTCTTGCTTATTAAACATTCAGCTGTTACTGCATTTCATTTAGTCTCTGCCAGAAATACCCTGGCTCGTACTAAGAATTTAACATATCATTGATATTGCAGGAAGCTGCATTCAAGGAAACGTAACTTATCCCCCTCACCAGTCAAGTCTAGACGAAGGTACCTGCATTAAACATTTAATTTATTAAATTTATCCTTCAGGTTTGTGCTATTTACCTATAATAGTTTTTGCCTTAATAACACTGAGGGACTGAAGGCACATTGTTTAATGTATGGAGATATCACCTTAATAACATCAAACCTGTCAAAAGAAAGCAGCAAAGTTCTCCAACTAAAGTTAAAGAATGATAAAAATGATTTTATTGGAGAAACACACTGAATTCATTGGTATCCTGCTTTAATCTATTAACTGTCAGAATTACTTTCCTTCTGATGGTGATAGGTGATGTAATTCCTTTTTGTGAAATTTCTTATTATGTAGTGTTTTTGTGCTTCGACAAATATATGTTATGCCTTCATGGATAATTTGCTTTTATGAGATTAGGATAATGTTGTATTCTATAGGTCTGTTAGATAATGTGATATAATATATATGTTGACCTATCTCCCATTAGCTATGGAGTTCAATACACTCCATGGTATCATCACAAAGGTGCCTTATATAAACCCTTACGGTATATTTGATGCACCGTATCAAATAGGTTAAATATAGTTATATTGGACTAAATTGTATTGAATTGTATTATAATTAATCCGTACAGTATTTAGTAAAAAGTTGTATAATATAGTCGGATTAAATTGATTATATATATTTTACTAAAATAATTTATATTTAAAATGATTTTTAATTATAAAATTTATTTAAATTAATATTTAATTCATTTATTATATTTTTAAAAATAAAAAAATATTATTTTTAATTTGAGATAAAATAAAAAATTAAGACATATAATTTTATAATTGAAAATTTAGACAAATTAAGTTGATTGTTCGGTAAGGTTTAGACCTACATTGTGGTAGTACAAAATTTCTACATAACTGTACTATTTTTATATTGTACGATACGGTCTGATTTCACAACCAAACATATGATTATATATAAATTATATAGTTAGGATATTTAGTATAGTGTAACAAATATGTCATAGTTGATTAATGTATTCCAAGTGATGTGCCTAAAAATTGTCAGAGACCTGAGGAGTGTGTTGGATAATATGATAGATATGTTGGCTCATCTTCATTAGCTTAGTTTTTTCTTTTGCGAGAACCGGAAACCAACACACTCTAAGTTGGTAGTCCAGTTCTCTTGTGCCGTATTTTGGTTTGTTACTGCATGTGCCATCAATGCTCAAAAAATATGTAGACAAAATTGGCTGAAAAGGTGGGAAATGTTGCATAAAAATTGGGTTCGTTTCCATGTGTCTAACTACTGTTGATGGTACATGCAGTGGTGGATGGGATTTAAAGTATTAAGTTGGTAGCTGTTATGTTTATGTGCAAGGCTGTTAGCTGAGATTGGAATTGGCAATAAAAAATTATATGAATTGATTAATGATTGTTTATTTTGAGGTGGTTGAAGGACTTTATTTCCATCTTTATATTGTTTCTTGTCAAGAAAAATAAAAGTCAAAATATCTATTATGATTCTAATATTACATTGTAAAGGTGTCTGCATTGCTGAAAGAAGTATTTATATTTAACTTTTGTGGACTGTTTCTGAGATTACTCATATTTGCTGTTGGAGACTTGCTGTGTAATATTAGCAAATGCTTACATCTCTAGTTCTTTTCAAAACTCATGATCGTCTTATATCTAGTTTCATTAATGAATCAACTTGTGCATCCCTAGTTCCTGCAACTTTCAACCAAGTACATCAAGAATATTAACAAGCCAATCTGGAGATAGACTCCCATTAAGACACATTTTAGCTACAGAATCTGCTACCTGACTTGCACTTCTAGCCATCCACCTTATGTGCACTGAGTGAAGAGTAGTTATAACAGCACAAACCTTATTAATGAGAAGTTCCAAAAGCCAAGCACAAGAGCCAGTCTTTCTGATGCTATCCACTATTACCTTAGCATCAGTTTCAACAATTACATCGAGTTCAACTTCAAGGGCTGAAAGCACAGCTACACATTCCAGCCTTTCTGCAGATGCAGTATTTTTTTATACCTCTTTCAAAGAGAACCTCACCCTTGCATCCTCTAGCAATTGATTCATTTTGTAAATTTATTAATTCATTCTGTTCGAACTATACTTTTGCTTCAGACCTTCATCCCTCCCATTTGCATCAGCTTTTGGTACTCCAATGTTTTTGCCTTACAGTTTTGTTTCTCTTTGGACTACCACATTATTTTAAGAATAGAACCAAATTGATTGATCTCTTAATTATGTATGCATATTTCTTCATTTATTATTAAAAACAATGAAAAACACGGAAAAGAAAAGGAGCCGAAATGGAATGGGATCCTCTCCCCTTTTCTGACAATTTGAGATATGACTAAAATTTCAGTTATCTTCCTGCTGTTAATCTATTCCTGTGCATATATCTTGTTCCATTCCTTAAATATGTTACTCTAGTCGGACAACATTAGGAGCTAATGGTGGTTAAATTTGAAACATAACTTTATGTGGATTATGTATTTCTAGTGCTTGGGCTAGTAAATTTCTGACGGATGGTTCAGCCGGTATTCTTGAATATTCATTAATGGATAACTGATTTTGGCTTGGTATTATAGGTTCCATTTTTTGTGTAAGTTGGAAAGATAATAGATCTAAAGAACATGCCAGTTTCTATTGAGCATGAGTCTAAACAAGGTTAAGAATTTATGTTTTGGGCTATGTATGTGTAACTCACTGTGTAAGTATGATTGGGTGTTTTTATTTTAGACAAGTTTCGCGGTCTCCTCATAGCAAGAATTCTCAGCGCAGGCATTCCCCCTACTCTTCTCTTGATAGCAACAGGTAATGCTGCCATAAAATATTTAATGTTATCTTATGTTTTGGACAGATATAGGTACTCAATAAGCAGCTCAGGTGAAACTCGGGGGTTTCAAATATTAATTTCAAATTTTCATGGATTGCTAAGAATGTTAAGTTATCTGCAGGAGACGGAGATCAAGGTCCAAAACACCTGTACGACGGAAGAGATGATGTTGAAAAGGCTCTGTTCAGGTGATGAGTGTTCGAACTATGATAACTTTGCCTACAAATCTTGGTTCACAACCTTCTGCCTTCAAGAATCGTTGTACTTACCCACCTATACAAGTGAGTTTGACTGGTTCCAGATATTAACCTAATTGCTTGGGTGGTTGTAATCGAAGTTTATTTTTGAGGGTCATTCGTTGAAGGATGGTAGAGCTTCGTGATGTGTCTAGAAGTTAATTTCGTTTGTATGGTATTTTTAAGTCTCTGGCCTCGTTTTGTAGTTATGATGTCTATTGGTATCTTAAATTTGATGTCTATCATGCTAGTGACTTGTGAGAAACTTTCACAACTGTAAGGTTCAATGTGAGGTATCATGCTTGTGACTTGTGAGAAACTTTCATGACTGTAAGGTTCAATGTGAGGGCCTCCCTATATTCTGAAAGAGATGTGCTAGCTGTTTGTTAGCAGTTTTCAATCACTTGGTTGCTAACAAGTTTCTCAAATTGTTTTAGAGTTGGAGTTTCAATATTCAAACTTTAGTATTAGTAATAGTAATACTAATTGTTGAATTTCAAGCATTGGGCTGGCATGTCACATGGATTCCAAACTTGTGTGGAGTGATGGTGTTAAAACGATTAGGTTAATAATACAAAGTAACAAGCTTTGCAAAGATGAAGTACCTCATGCTTGATAGGAGTGTTAAAGCAATATAAATGAATTGTTGGACCAATTTTGAGAAAAAATTCATGTCACTGACATCTAGAAATTGAATAAACATGTATTTTACAATGAATCACAAGAAGTCATAACTTTGACGTTCACAAATTACCGTTTCGTCTTTTTTAGTTTTTTGGGGTGCTCTCAATGCTTCTCATTAGTTGCTAGTCTTATATTCCTTTCACAATGACAAGTAGACAAATCACTAGCCATTTCTTGATGTCAATGACATGAAGCCTTGGTTTTTCCACCAAAGTCCTAAAATAAGATTATTAAACTAAAACAACTGAGCATGAGCAATGTTTAATACCTAGCAATGAACTAAAATGAAATTAATTTGGATTAGAAAACACTGCCGGCTATGCTGAAGAAGTTTGTTCAGTTGTTGGGAGTAGGCCTTAACATTAACCATGAACCCATGAAAAAGAAAAGACTTGAAGAACGGTCTAATGACACAGAATATGAAGTAGAAAAAGGAGTAACTTCCACTTCATTGGATTTCAATTCACAATCTAACGATACTTGTGTGAGAATAGTTTATCCAGGAGGGACCCAAGAGCTCCATTATAATGCAATTCTTGCATCTCAAGTGATGGAAAAATATAAGGGGATGTGCATTTCTCGGCCTGAAGTTTTCAAAAAACCTCATGAGTCCTTGCTAAAGCCAGAGGAGTACCTCTTACCTGGTCAGAAATATTACATAATCCCATGTTCTACTGCAAAGAAGCTCAAGTGTAAACATCATGCCGAGAACGACAAGGTCGAAGGATATGATTCATATGAAGAAGGCCAAGAGAAGGAGTTCTTGGATAAGAAGATTATGAATGTTCGTGAAGAAAGTAATATGAAATATGATTCCTCATGTTCTAATCAAGAATTCAATTTCTCAAAGGAAAGGTGGGCAAATAATTTATTGAGAAAAGGAATAAAAGGAAAGAAGCCTTTTAAGCCTCCATTTCCAAAAGCAAGATCATGTAGAGGAGTTGGGTGGGAGCCTAGCCTAACTTCTATACAAGAGCTCTCTCCATGAATTTACATGTTTTCTATGCAAGCAGGTTTGTATTAATAATTGATTTGTGCACTTTTGGATGTTGTGTTCTTGATAAATTGAGAGTTGCTTAGTGATAGTTTTCCATTTTTGGCCTGAAATTAAGTTTTTGTCTATGGTGGTTTGAATTAAAGTCTGTATATATGCTAAAGTCCATTGGGCATTGGTTTATGCAGCTGAATTGTTCTTTTGACATGGTTCAGGGACTGGAATTACAATCTTTTCTTTTCGCTTAGTGTCTAATTGTCATCGAAATGTTGTTGTTTTATCACTGCAATCACTTTGCATTTTTTTACAATAAAGTTTACATCAAGGACATGAAGAACATCTTATCACATATTCTTCACACTAGAGTTTACATCAAGTACTGTGTATTATACATGGAATGCGTACTTCGTTTATTTAGGATTTTGAAACCCTGTAAAATGGATTTCGACAATAAAGAAGCAGTTTTTAATCGTAAGACTCAAAAAATACATTTTGTGTTTTTCATGCCAATTAAAAAAAAAAGTGTTAATAAAAATACAAGCAAATAGATCATAAATTTTTGGTATATTCTTTTAATTATTGAGAAATACTTGTAGATATCATCAAATATGCTTTTCTTGCTATGCAAACACATAAATGGGAATAACTTTCCGGAATAATACAACCCAACTGCATGATGCCTTTAGGTCCCTTGTTATTTGTTAATAGCTTTATTGTCTGTATTTAAAATATCAATAAAAGATTGCAGTTTAATGACATGTAACATACGAATATGCAAGTGGTATAATTATTTAAAAATTAATAAATACATCAGGAAAAATATAAAACATCCAAAAGAAAAACTTACAAAACACATGAGAAGCATTTTGCAAAATTATATTTTTTTTTTTTTTTTTTTTTTGTTTAAGTACATATAATTGAAATTTCATTTTTAATTAACCATTTTTTAAAATAAAAATTTACAGAACACATGAGAATAATTTTGCAAAACCCTAACAGAAATCTTTTTCACACTAAAAAGTACGTGTTAATTTAAAATTCTTACCAAATATAATTAGAAGGAGGCACATTTTATTTATTAACGCAAAAACTTGAAGTTTTTTTTAGTGGATGATAAAAAATGAACAATATAAATAATTGTTTATGGATATCTTTTTTATTGAGGTCCTTAATTTAATTTAGTGAAAAATATCATAGATATTCCTTAGATTACGTCAATATATCATTAAGATTAAATAATATCATTTACTCTATTAATTATGAAAAAATTGAGTTCATTTTAGAATAAATTCATATTATGTTGAGGCTACATTTTATTTATTAACGCAAATACTTATAAGTTTTTAAGTGATTAAATGCAATCAAAACAAGAGTTTTTAATAATAATAAAGTGAACAATATAATATGCAATTGTTTATGGATATCAAATATTTGTTAGTTTGTATTGTTTCATTTTAATTTTAATTTATTTGATTAAAAATCATAGATATATCCTTAAATAATTATATCTAGAATATATCATTCATTATTTTCTTAAACAATTTATATTAAATTTTACTTTTATCATTATTAGATCGCTTAATATAAAATAATCATGATTTTACTAAAAAAATTATCAAGATAATATAATTTATCTTAATTAATCATTCTTCATAATTAAAAAACTAAATAATACTATTTATAATAGCTTAAATAATACAAATGATTTAGTCTAAAAAAGTTACCCTATCTTTTAATTTAGGAAGTAGGGTCATAAAAGTCCCTTAAATTATGTCAATTGTGTTATTTAATTCTTTAAATTATAAATGCTGTCATTTAGTTTCTTAATTTTATAAAAAATATCAATTAAAAATAAAACACATAATTTTAATAATTTTTTAATTAAAATATTTGTTTAAATTAATATTTTAATATCAAAAATATTAAAATAATATAATTTATTTTTAATTGACTTCTTAAAAATAATATTTTAATTAAAAAATTATTAAAATTATGTTTTTTTTTCTTTAATTTATTATTTTTTAAAAAAAATAAGAAATTAAATAACATAAATAATTTAATTTAAAGAATTTTTATGATAATATATTTTTTTTTAATTTAAAAAAATGTGACTGTTATTTTGAGAGAATAATTAGTGTCAAAAACAAATTAAAATTTAACTTATCAAATCACTTTTTTTTTATTTTTTTATAGTATATCAAATCACATTCAAGCTGTCTAAATTCTCTGCATATTCAATGCATGAAAGTGTGTGCCAAATCTGACACCGTCCCCAGCAAATCATGAATGAATATTTTTAGTAGTTATTAAATTTTTTTTGATAACAACTTTTGATATTAGTCACCTTATAATATTTTTAACATCAATATTTATCTGAATGAATAAAAGAAAAATGTGAAGAACTAAAATAGTTATTTTATTTATTAATAGATTTTATTTAATTTTTTAGTTTATAAAATGAGTCTTAAAGTTCATTTGTTTATGAAAAAAAGTATTTTGAAGTCCCTTTATTTGTAAAAAATGTGTCAGGTAAGAACAAAATTAATTTTCAATCTAATTTTTCGTTAAATCTAACAAAATAATACATATTAGATAATGAAAATTTTATTTAAATTTTATTAAAAATTATATTTAAATTACATTGAAAATTTTATTTAAGTTTTATTTTTTGAAAATTTAAAAAAATTGAGTAATTTTTTAATTAAATATTAATTTTTTTTATGTATATTTATAACATATGTTATTTCGTTAGATTTAAAGAAAAATTAGACTTAAAAATATATTTTTTAAAAATAAAGGAATTTAAAAATATTTTTTATAATTTAAGAAATTAAATGATATTTTTTTATAAAAATAAAAAAAAATTATGATACTTTTTAAAAATAAATAGACGTTGTTCCGTGTTCAAATAAACAAAAATTTCACTGAATACTAGAATCCAAATGTTCTCAGCTTCTTTGAACAAAAAAAAAAAAATTTGTTCTCAGCCTCCACATTCTAGCAGTTTATTGGTTGTTCGATATGTATTAGTGACAATATTAAATTAAAAATTGAAAGTGAATAACACCTCATTATTAATCGACAATTAAAGTGAAACATTACCGAACTTTTTGTACATATATTACACGGAGTTATTTTTCCATCAATGTCCTCCCCAATAAAATTAATTTTTAATATTATACAAAATATTGAAGTCATATATATTTTATTTTTTAATATTTAAAACAGTAACAAAAATGCATTAGATATTCTATTTATCATAAAAATATGTTAAATATTTATTTTTTTTTATCATCTTTTTAAAAAATTAACGGTTTAATATTATACATGTTAGTTTTTTTTTTTTAACAAAAATGATAAAAAAAAAACATAAATATTAATATAACTAAATATTAAAATACTTTTATAATAAATTATATATTAAAAATATTTTTACAACTCACTCTAAAGTTAAAGAAAATAAAATATATTTAAGTTTATTATATGTCCTGACTAAGCTAACATAAATATGAGGAAGGAATATAATGATAATAAAAACATACAACTTTTCTTATTGGTCTCTTTTTAAAATTACCATTCTTTATTTTAATCAACTTTAACTAATATTTAAACTTATCATGATAAATAATTTTCCCTTTTTTTTATATATAAATGATTTTCCTTGGTTAACACAAAGTTTGGTTCAAAGTGGCATGGCCCTGATTCTGACACGTGTGAATGTTGACACTTTATTGAAAACGGCACAAAACGACAGCCGACCCCTCTCTTAGCCCAAGTTGGATGGTTGCGTTTAACAGTAATACTGTTATAATTTGATGCGTCATCCACCAATTACAGGTGTCGTTGTGGGCCCTTTACACGTGTAAACGCGTATCCAATTCCAATTTCCAACAATCATCTTCTGGTATGCATCACAGTCATATAAGTGGTATAAAAATTTCATAGGGTGAGTGAATGAGAAAAATAAACAAGGACCATAAGAAATATTCCAAGAGCATATTCCTTTACTCTTTCTCTTTAATACTCGAAAGAAAGCCTCATTTGATGTACTAATTCATTAATAGACAAATAACAAAAGTTTAAAGGTTTAATAAATCATAAATCCACACTATAACTACACCAAAACGATGGATAATAGTAGCAGCTGTTGTGCATTAATATATTTATTAATTTTTATTTATTTATATAATAATTATATTTATGATCTACTACAATTTTAATTTATTTTCTCAAAAATCATAAGTCCACACACACACATATGGTTTTATTTATTTATTTTTGTAATCCGCGAGCATGATGGGCATCCACCACTTATTAAGGTTGTACACCATTTGCCTAGCATGCTGTCAAAGAATTTCATAAATAAAAAATAAAAAAAAATTGTTGTGAACAACAAATTTTCATTTTTTTTTAATCAAAGTTAATATGTTAGTATAGAACAATAAAAATATAAAATTAAAAATAAAAAAAGGGGCGAAATTTCTTTTTCTCTCCCATTATTGATTTGAATTATTAATCAAATATTAATTATTTAGTATGATAATAAGATTTTAAACTTATATTTTAAAACTATTTATTCTAAATTTAAGTAGTATATATATATATTAGTCCAGGTATTAAAATATTTAAAAAATAATAATTTAAAAATTATTTTTGTATATAATGTTTTAAATTATTAAATTTTAAAAATTAAAATATATTAGTAAAATTTTAAGAACAAAATAATTTAAAAGGCACATTTTTTCCTAAATAACACTTTGTCGTCGAAATCTTCACTGACATGCACAAGTATAATTTAATTGAACTATATGTAAGACATTATAAGTTTGAGAGATAAAAAGGTATTTAGTAGTTATTAAATTATTTTTGATAACAACTTTTGATATTAGTCATCTTATAATATTTTTAATATCAATATTTATCTGAATGAATAAAAAAAATGGTGAAAAGCTAAAATAGTCATTTTGTTTATGTAATAGGTATCATTCAGTCCTTTAGTTTATAAAACGTGTCTTTAAGTTCATTTGCTTATGAAAAAAGTATTTTAAAATCCTTTTACTGGTAAAAAAGGTGCCAGATAAGAACAAAATTAATTTTCAATCTAATTTTTTAAATATAACAGAATAGTACATATTAGATAATGAAAATTTTATTTAAATTTTATTAAAAATTATATTTAAATTACATTGAAAATTTTATTTAAGTTTTTTTTTTGAAAATTAAAAAAAAAAATTGAGTAATTTTTTAATTAAATATTAATTTTTTTTACGTATATATATATACATTTATTATTTTGTTAGATTTAAAGGAAAATTGGACTTAAAAATATATATTTTAAAAATAAAAAAATTTAAAAATACTTTTTGTAACTTAAAAAATTAAATAATATTTTTTTATAAAAATAAAAGAATTTTTATGATATTTTTTAAAAATAAATAGACGTTGTTCCTTGTTCAAATAAACAAAAATCTCTTCACTGAATACTAGATTCCAAATGTTTTCAGCTTCTTTGAACAAAAAAAAAATTGTTCTCAGCTTCCACATTCTAGCAGTTTATTGGTTGTTCGATATGTATTAGTAACAATATTAAATTAAAAATTGAAAGTGAAAAACACCTCATTATTAATCGACAATTAAAGTGAAACATTACCGAACTTTTTGTACATATATTACACAAAGTTATTTTTCCATCAATGTCCTCCCCAATAAAATTATTTTTTAATATTATACAAAATATTGAACTCATATATATTTTATTTTTTAATATTTAAAATCAGTAACAAAAATGCATTAGATATTTTATTTATTATAAAAATATGTTAAATATTTATATCTTTTTTTTATCATCTTTTTAAAAAACTAACAGTTAATATTATACATGTTAGTTTTTTTTTTTTAACGAAAATGATAAAAAAAAATATAAATATTAATACAACTAAATATTAAAATACTTTTATAATAAATTAAATATTAAAAATATTTTTACAACTCACTCTAAAAGTTAAAGAAAATAGAATATATTTAAGTTTATTATATGTCCTGACTAAGCTAACATAAATATGAGGAAGGAATATAATGATAATAAAAACATACAACTTTTCTTATTGGTCTCTTTTTTAAATTACCATTCTTTATTTTAATCAACTTTAACTAATATTTAAACTTATCATGATAAATAATTTTCCCTTTTTTTATATATAAATGATTTTCCTTGGTTAACACAAAGTTTGGTTCAAAGTGGCATGGCCCTGATGCTGACACGTGTGAATGTTGACACTTTATTGAAAACGGCACAAAACGACAGCCGACCCCTCTCTTAGCCCAAGTTGGATGGTTGCGTTTAACAGTAATACTGTTATAATTTGATGCGTCATCCACCAATTACAGGTGTCGTTGTGGGCCCTTTACACGTGTAAACGCGTATCCAATTCCAATTTCCAACAATCCTCTTCTGGTATGCATCACAGTCATATAAGTGGTATAAAAATTTCATAGGGTGAGTGAATGAGAAAAATAAACAAGGACCATAAGAAATATTCCAAGAGCATATTCCTTTACTCTTTCTCTTTAATACTCGGAAGAAAGCCTCATTTGATGTACTAATTCATTAATAGACAAATAACAAAAGTTTAAAGGTTTAATAAATCATAAATCCACACTATTACTACACCAAAACGATGGATAATAGTAGCAGCTGTTGTGCATTAATATATTTATTAATTTTTATTTATTTATATAATAATTATATTTATGATGTTCTATAATTTTAATTTATTTTCTCAAAAATCATAAGTCCACACACACACATATGGTTTTATTTATTTTTTATTTTTTAGAAACAAATATATTATTTTATTTTTTAAGAAAAATAACATATGTGTTTTTTTTTTTTTTTATAAAAGAAGCACTAAAGTCTCATTATTTTTTATTAACAAGAGAAAATACACTCACACACACGGGTGAGATTCGAACTTGAATTTCTGGTGAAAGAATTGAGAGGTTTATCACCTGAACCACAAAAGATTCCCAAAATTTAATAATGCTTATTGGGGATCTCGAACTTGGGATGCAGCGCCACATTCCCTCTTATATTAAAAATATAAAATACGTACTTTTTTTTTTTTGAAGAAAATTAAAAAAAAAAAGAAAAACTTTATATAAAAAAATTATGACTTACGATTAAAATTTTATTTTAATTAATATAATTTAAATTTATAATTTGAAATTAGGAAGGAATAAATTGTATCACATAGTTATGTAATAAAGCAATTAGTATTAAAATTACATGATTAAGACCGTTTAATTCTTTTTCTTTGCAATTACTTTCAAGTGGGATAATATGTTTTTTTATTTTATTTCTGGTCACAGAAAATAATATCTTTACTTTCAAGAGGAATAATATATATATATATATATATATATGATTTTTTTTTTATTAGTATATATAATACCCTTTTTCCATATGTTTAACAACTTTTAGCTAAACTACTTAAATGCTTACGGGAAAAAAACTACATAAATGATTACTAAATCTTTTATTAGTTTATATTTTGGTTAACCTTACGTTTTTTATTATGGTGTGTTCGTTTTTATTTTTTTAGTTTTATACTATGGTGTACTTACTTTTTCTTATATTTGATCAATTAATATTTTACTTACAAAATATATTTAATTAAATTTATGGGTATTTAATTTTATATAATTTTTTTAATTCAAAATATTCTGCTGGAAATAGGAAACTTGACAGATTAAAACAAAACGTTCGAAATTAATTTATGGTGTTATATATGTTAAAAATATATGAAATTTTTTATATAATGTTATATGTGTCTTATTTATTATGTGGTAAAATTTTATGATTTTTAGATCAGATATAAATAATTTAATAATTTGTTTATTTATATATGTTCGCTGCTAAAAACGTTTACAGCAGATTTTATAAACTGGATTCAAAACCTATTTTAGCTATGAAAATGGATTTCAAAATATTTGACAATTTATATACATGTTCATATTTAAGTTATAGAGGCACTGTAAAAATTTCAATTCAAGATAGTTTACTAATATTTTTCTAAAAATGTTTAATTTTAGTAGGGTTGCTGATTTTCTTAAATGGACAGCTTTAAAAGTTAGCGAACAAAAATTATTTTTATAATTGCTAAGCATTCGGTTTTACCCATAAATTTTACTGGACATTTTACTATACCTCTATGAAAATTATGTATAATGTTATTGTTTTATGACACCATTTAAGCCTAAAATAAATTATTTAGTTTCCGCTCACAGTGAAAACAACTAATAATTTTGTGATAAAATACGAAATTTTTAGAAAAGAATATTTTGCCTAAAATGAGGGTTAGACTTAAGTACTGAGAAAAGGAAGGTAATTTTAAATAATACGAGAGTCTAATATTTATTTACTTATAATGTATTTAGGTTAAAATTAAAGCGAATTAGTGGGTGATTTTAGCTGTGCTAGTTATTCGTATCAGGTAAGTAGACTAACCCTACTTGTAATATTAAGTATTGTTTGCTTTGGTTGTTTTGTTTGGTGTATGAATGTTTCCATGGTTGTTTTTACATATGTGTCTTATTGGTAGTCGTATGACTAAATAGTTTGTGTGATCTCCCTTTTATATGTATAAATGGGATGTGCTAAGTGAACATTCTTGTGTCATGGTTATATGATTATGTGATTTATGATATTATGCTTATTTGAATGGACTAAGTATTCTTACAATTACATGGTCATTAATGACATGACATATGCATCATTGAATCATGATATTTCAAATACAAGTTTTGAAAGTATTTCTTTTATGCCAAGCTTTTGAGAGATTATAAGTTTTATGCAAGGTTTAAAACAATAAATTTTATATGGTATTTTTATTGATACTTAAACCATCATTATAAAATTCTATGTTTTGGAGCAATACGATAAGTTAAGTGCACTATAATAAGGTAAGGGCCGTGTGCGGGAAGTGTCTCTCGTGTAAGTTAGGGTACCCGGGGACTAAAGAGTCCTCATCATTGGTTTGGACGTATGTATGCATGTGAGAATTATGTATGGAATTCCAATTTTGATAAGTTATAAGTTAAGTCTCACTTGCATATGCCTTTCACACGTGCCAGTTGCCGACGGGTGACTGATGTAAGGCTCCGCTATGATAAATTTTTAAGTGGATGGTTCAGGTTATATTATTATCATAAGATTTTGTATTTTCTTTCTAAGACATGTGCATTGCAAGCACTATTTCAAAAGCATAAGCATAAGTACGTCATAATTAAGCATGTGATATTTACTTGTTGTTTTTAAGTATATACATGTGTTGTGTGTGCTTAATGTTTCAAGTAAGATAAGTTTGCTTACTGAGTGATTTTCACTCACCCAAAATTTCCCTTCACTTTCTCAAGAACACCATGATGAGGATTTGGCAATGTTTGAGGATTGTTATTGGTTCCCTAGGATTTAAATTCCCCTTTTTTTAACTAATAAATTGTAAACTTTAATAAGTGCTAAACTTTTTGCAAGTTTTTATTTGTAAGTTTTTTTAGCTATAAATCATTCTCTATTTAAAGTCATAATCAATTATTTCAAGGTTTTCAATCAATAGAATGCATAAATAATGCCCTTATTTATATGTAAAATATCGGGGTGTCACATGTTTTTTTTTTTTTTTAAAAAAGAAGCACTAAAGTCTCATTCTTTTTTATTAACAAGAGAAAATACACTCACATACACGGATGAGATTCTTGAATTCTTGGTGAGAGAATTAGGAAGCTTATCACCTGAACTACAAAAGATTCCTAAAATTTAATAATGTTTATAGGGGATCTCGAACTTGGGATGCAGCGCCATATTCTCTCTTATATTAAAAATATAACATATATATTTTTTTTTGAAGAAAATTGAAAAAAAAATTTATATAAAAAAAATTATGACTAACAATTAAAATTTTATTTTAATTAATATAATTTAAACTTATAATTTGAAATTAGGAAGGAATAAATTATATCACATAGTTATGTAATAAAAGCAATTAGTATTAAAATTACATGATTAAGACCGTTTAATTCTTTTTCTTTGCAATTACTTTCAAGTGGAATAATATGTTTTTTTATTTTATTTCTGATCACAGAAAATAATATCTTTACTTTCAAGTGAAATAATATATATATATATGATATATATATATATATATATATATATATATATTATATATGATTTTTTTATTAGTATATATAATACCCTTTTTCCATATGTTTAACAACTTTTAGCTAAACTACTTAAATGCTTACGGGAAAAAAACTACATAAATGATTACTAAATCTTTTATTAGTTTATATTTTGGTTAACCTTACGTTTTTTATTATGGTTTGTTCGTTTTTATTTTTTTAGTTTTATACTATGGTGTACTTACTTTTTTCTTATATTTGATCATTAATATTCCATTACTTACACATATTTAGTTCAAAATGTGATGCCAATTTTAGTGTAGGAATTAATTTTGTGACTTTTTACAAGGAAAAAAGAAAAAGAGAGAATTAAAGTATGAAATTAAAAATTATAGAGGACAAATAATAAATAATAAAAAAAAAAAACTAAAATATACATTGGGAAAAAGTTTAAATATTAATTATCATGATCTTTAAGTCATGTTCTAAAAAAATTTAATTATAATACTATAAAATTATAATAAATAATATAAATTTTATAATTAGCTACGAGGTACGATTTTAAGTCTTTATTCTTAAGATTTTTGTATACAATAAAAATGCGAAAAAATGGTGATAGGAGATAACAGAATTAGAGAACTATAGTAATTAAGTTTAACTTTATTAGTTAATGCTCTCAGTATATATATTCTTGTAAACTCATGTAATTATCACTGGATAATAATACAATAAATAATATTTATTTTCTCTCTTCTTGAATTTTTAAAAAGAACAATTACTTTAATTCTTGTTATCCATCTTCTAGTTGTTGTCCTCGGCTAATGTCATGTCCCTGTAGCTTATTTATAAAATGTTATGCCCTTATTTAATTTAAGTTACAATTTTTTAATAAATTATAATTTTTTAAAATTTTTTAAAATATATATAATTATTCATAAATAATTACAACCAGAGTAATACTTTTTTTATGCCAAAAGTCAAAAATTTTAAACATAATATTTTATTTTTAAAAGTTATAATTTTTTTAACATATCTTTAACTAAAAGATATATATATTAAATTATTACAACTTTTTATCTAAATAATACATTTTTTTTTTTTGAAAATGTTCCACTAAAATATTAAGAAAATTTATTTGATAGTTATTCGATGAGGAGAAATAAATAATGTTACTTTTTGGGAGATTATTTAGATACATTCTTAATTGTTAAATAATTACTAAAAGCTTTATAAAAATCTAAAGTTTGTCGTTTTTCTTTTCATTTTTTTTTTTTTTGAAAAAATTAGTCAACTATTGTTTCTATCTTCTTACTAATGGGAGAGTTTTCTATTAAAATTTCTCTCTCTTGTGAAAATCGTCCATTTTTTTTTTTTAGTTTATTTCAATAATCACATATTATAAATTGTGCATTACAACTAGATCTTGAACTTGTGTGATTTTCTTTCACTTAGATTTCAATCTAGTGATAATTTTATGTTTGTTATAATATATTTTCGTATATTTTATTATTAGATCCAGATCTTGATATTATAATTTTAGTTTTACAATTTAAAACTTAAAAATTTCAATATATAAATAATCAAATTAGATTAAAAATACGTGATCTTATCAATAGAAATAATCATACATGTTTGAAGAGCTAAAATAGTTAAAGAATAAGAAAATTATGAACCGTGCTACATATAATTTTTATTAACTCTTAAAATAATTTGATGTATTTTTATTTTATTGATTTTATTATTCTTGTATTTTTTGTTTGAATAAATAAAATATAATTGTTTCTATAAAAAAAAAAAATTACGATCATTAAAATATTTAATAATAGTTTAAGGTAAATGTTTAAATATTTATTTTAAAATAATATTTTATATTTTTTATTGAAATATAATAATTTATTAACTTTCATATGAAATAAAATTATTTTTCAACTTGGTCAAATTATTTTTTTTCAACTCTAGCAAAAAAAATTTGTTTTTTTTTCAAAAAAGTACTATCTTGCCAGATAGGAGATGATGATAATGGAAATTTAGAACTAATCCTCGATTAAAGCGTGTTATTGCTTATTTATGAATCACAAACCAAAGACATTTATACAAGCAACTAGGAATTGGGACCTACACATGTATCAATGTATGTGAATCTACATGTATGTGAATAATTGGGACCTACGTATCAATGTATGGAATAAAACATAGTAAAGTGCCATGTCCCTAAAGGATAAGAAGATACCAGATAGGGTTGGATGTGCTTAGCCCATTTATTATTAATAAATTAAATAAAAACAAAAAAAACTGTGCAAATTCTCTGGAAAGCTAACGTAGGACGCAATGCCATGCCATGCCATGCCAAATTAAATAGGAAAGAGAACGATTGTGGGGATCTAACTTTAAAATTAATAATTAATAATATAAAATTTGTATAAAAAATTTATAAATTAAAAATTAAATTAAATATTAGAGTTAATTTAAGAATTTAATTTTTTTTAATAAATAAGTATCAAAATATAAGATTTGTTATAATTTTATTAGTTTTTAAATAAAAATAATTAATTTCTTAAAATTTAAATTTAGAAGAGACACTACATGTTAAATAAATATGATATAATTTTCATAAAAATAATAAAATTTTATATAAAAAATTATATCTTAAAAAAAAATACGTGCTTTTTCTAAAATACATACATATCTATCCTGATTATTGGGTGTTACAGTAAACGAAAATGACATAACTGGGGGGGTTTTAGCCTTAATCCAATATTTTATTCTTAAACAATTTAATTAAAAGTTATCCATAATAAGAATACGAGAAAACGATAGTTTTAGGATAAGCCATTTTGAGCGATTGTATTAAAGAAACTGTATTAATGTAATCTCTCTAAAATGTCCTTCCCAAGTTACCACATAGTTGTTCGGACAAAAAAAAAATGTAATTTCTCTAAAATGTCCTTCCCAACTTACCAGTTACCACATAGTCTTTAGACACACACACAAAAAAAAAAAAAAAACCAACAATGATTAAACTTACCAGTTTAGTTGTTTAAGGGAGAACAGACATGTAGCATCCAATGAACTATATTGATTTTGTACGTCTAAAGGACCCTAAATTATTTTTTGAGTTGCCTAAATTTAAACTTATTTTATACAAAAATACATATTTTTATTTTATTTATATATAAATACATTTTTAGAATTAAGATTTATTGTGTTAGTTAATTAGTGTCATGAAATGTATTAAATATTATCTGATGTGACAAGTTATAATTTAAAATAAATATTTATGTATAAATAAAATAAAAATATAAGCACTTTTTTATAATAAAAAAATAATTTAAGTATCTTTGTATTAAAATATACTTAAATTTAAATATTTTAAAAGACGTTTAATTTATTTATGAATTACAAAATAAATAAAGAATATATGAATTTTAAATAGAAGTAACAATGGTTATTGGATGTAAATAATGGCATCACGGCAGAGCCATACAATTTTTGACCCGTCCTGCTAACCCAACACGAACTTTTAAACTTTAAAAAATTTATATTGAGGTTCTATTGGTTGGTAGCAAATGGTCAACCTATATTAATATGTTTATTCAATAATTTGGGTTTGAATTGGAATAAAATTGATTATATTATAAATAGATTGGTTTATATATAATTTATTAATAAAAATTGTACTATAATTTATAAATTTAATATAAATTATAAGTTTTTAAATAAATTTGAATTAGTATTAAATGAGTTTGGTAATAAACGTGTTTATTCATTTTAATTCTTTTATTAAATGAATTGAACTGAGCGTTTTATAATTCTAATTAGAGGCTAGTCTAATAAACATTGAATATATATATATAATAGCAAATTTAAATAAGGAATCATATATCCTTATCATAAAAATGCTCTTTATCATAAAACAAGACATTGAGCTACTACTCTAATTTTCTTACGAAATCCATACTAACTTAAGCCTAAAGACAAAAATCGGCAACATGCATTTTCAATAATTTTCACAGTAATACTCTTATTTAGATGACGAGAGTATTATCATGATTTCGATAAGAAAACGAGATTTTATTATAAAATTTATTATATTTTATGATTGACCACCCAAATCTTATCCATTTCAAATGGATATTAAAAAATCGGCAATAAGTAATTTTGTAATCTGTGACTAAGAATCTAAGATTGAACAATCGATGTGATACTTTGTAAAACAAGTGGAACTGAATAGCATGAAAATTGTGAATTAAAAATATTTTAAATGGTTTATCTTTTTAATTTTAATTTAAAAATATTTAGGTTCATCTATTGATTTGGTTTTACTCTCAATAGAATGAAAATATTTAGATTTTTTCATTTCTTTTACATTTTTTTTCCTACTCTTATCTACCAACATTTCTCTAATCCCATCTACTTTATAAAAATTTTCAGAACTCGTGAATTATCTTAATAAATTGTAATTTTAAATAAATATCAATTTTAAATCTAATAGCTACAAAAATAGTTTATTACTTTAAACTTATATATTTTTATTATTAAAAAAAAGTTAAGTTTATCATTTTACAATAAATATTATTTAAATTAAACTATGATTTTTCAAACTTTTTTTATGTCAATCTTTTAAACATATTTAATATTAAATTTTGTTAGATTTAGCTTACATAAATTTTTAATATGTTATATTATATAATTACTTGAACTTTTTGTACGTGTAAGATGTGCGTTTTACACTTTTACTTGCTTTCTCAGTTTAATTAATTACGAATTTTATTTTGGCAATCCTATATGCTATGAACTTTTTATTTCTATGATAATCAATTACCTCTTTTAGGCTTTTTTTAAAAAAAATATAAATATCTCTTTTATGCATTCATGACCAGAAAATGGAAAGAAAAGAAAAAAAGTTAGCTCTTTAGGATGCCTTTATATAATACAAATAAATGAGAATAAATAAGAGAGAAAAAAAAATGTAAAATTTATTTTTTATTTTATTATTATTATTATTATTATTATTTTTATTTTTATTTTTTTGTGTTTATTATGTTAGTAATGAAGATCAATTAAAATAAAAATAAACATCAATTGAATTGAATTGAAGAGAAAAGTGTATGTAAAGCTCATTTTTTTTATTTGTGTTTACTAAAAAAGTATATAAGAAATTAGAATAAAAATATTAATTTGTATAAATATTTTTTTAAAATAATAATAAAAAATATTTAAATAAGATATAATTTTTAATTAAATATTATGAATTTAAAAAAAGATTCAATATTAAAGAGATAAACAATAAATGGAATTACTGCAATATGAGTTAGAAGATTTTTTTTGGTTTTTTTTGCTACAATATTTTTTTTTAACAAATCAGAAGTACTTATTTTGAATAGAAATTTTATTTTTAATTAATGATAAATTTTTACTTTTATCGAGGTTTAAATTTATATTTGTAACTATTTATTTTTATAAAATTTGAGCCAAAGCGTGGGACCTTTCAAAATTACTACCATACTCCACAGGTATGGGAATATATGACGTGAGCAATGGCTAATTTACAATTTAACCCCCTAAAAAATTTAAAAAAGAGAAAATTCTCTATAAATAAGGCGAAAAATCAACCATCCCTAGGCTTGGAAACACCACCCCACAAGCTTCAACAGCTTTGATAGTAGAGCCCTCTCTCTCTCTTTCTCTGTGTCTGTTCAAATTTGGCTGGACCAATTTATTCTTAACTAACAAACACACCAATCAATCATGGTCGCACCTTCCATGGACACCCTCAAACCCACCTCATCCACTACTATCAAATTCCTGTGCAGCTATGGCGGTAAAATCCTCCCCCGTTATCCCGACGGCATACTCCGTTATCTTGGCGGCGAAACTCGTGTTCTCGCCGTCGACCGTTCCATTTCCTTTTCCGGTTAGTTACTTAATCTAGTCTTTCGTTTTTTTTTTTTTATGTGTACGACGCTTGAGCTGAAAAGAAGTGTGAATTTTTTCTACAGAATTGTTGGTTAAATTGGGTGAATTATGTGGCACATCGGTGAGTCTCCGATGTCAATTGCCAAAGGAAGATCTAGATGCTTTGGTCTCGATTACCAGTGATGAAGACCTAGCCAATGTTATAGAGGAATATGATCGAGCTTCACCACCGCCTTTAAGTTTAAAGATCAGAGCCTTCCTTACACCTCCCAAATCCATCAAAAAAGTTTCCCCTCCTTCTTCGGCTTCATCAAATTCCTCAAACACCAGTGCATCCAGTTCGACTCCGAGATCTCCGCCAATTCCAGTCGCCGTAGATTGGTGTTTCCGCCAGAATAATTTTCCGTTGAAATTTCATAGATTCGCCGGGAGGAGTATTAATCCTCACTGTGCTTACCATGCTTATGGAAATCCGAGGCAGTATCTCATTCACAACGGAAACCACTGGCAATAACAATAATAATAATCCTAATGCTTGGATTGAATTGCGAGAGTTCACTTTCAGACTGAATATATATTCCAGCAGTTAAAAGCAAATACTACAAATAGTGAAGAAAAAAAAACTGGGGCAAATGGTATAAAAAAAGGGTTATATAATTAAAATGTTTAATTTGGGGGCTGTAATGATCCATCCTTTTGGCGATTATAGAATTTTCACTTCAATTTCCCTTTTATGTGATGGTGAGTGCTCTTAATTTCTATCTTTGTATATTTTTCATTTTAACCCCAAAAATTAGTTTTGGGCCATTGACGATGGATAAAAAAACTCCGTTTTACACCTCCTTAGGACTTTGGCTTTTGCCCACTTACCGTTAGACGTTCCGTTAACCACCATTAATCCGTATCACGCAACAGCTTGGAGCCTAATTTTTTAAACAATAAAAATAATATTCTTAAAATATTTAAAACATTTATGTTTAATTTGTATATTTTTATTATTAAAAAAAATTCAGTGTATTATTTTACAGCATCATTGAATTGAATATTATTTTAGTTAAATTATAATTATTTATATTTTATATTTTTAATAGAATTATCCGGTGTTAAATTGAATGTTAATTAAACATTCTTTAATGTATATATAATTTATTTATTTATATAATTTTATTTTTAATTTTTTATAAAAAAATAATATATGTTTTTTTATAACATAAAGTTTTTCACAAGAAATATATATTATTTTATGTTGTATAAGAAGGAAGGTTTGTTATATAATTAAACTTAAAAATAATGACGTTAAAATATTTTGTGATTATAGCTAACAAGAATTAATTATATTATGATAAATATACTGATGTATATATAAATTGTGATAAGAAATTATTTTTTTCTCCATCCGGTAGGTTTCACTGTCATTTCGTGTATTTATCAGTCTTTTTAATCGTTGGTATTTTTTTTTTAATTAATTTATATTTTTATATATTTAATTATATTGTAGATGGATTAAATATCATTATTTATAATTTTATGTTTTTTTTGCAGGTGAGCAAAAATAGGCTTTTGGAGAGAATTTATTCAAGTTCTGAACATGAATTGGCAGCATTTTAATTTTTCTTTTTAACGTAAGTTGAATTACACAAACTTAACTATTTTTTATTTTGGAATGAATATGAAAGTTTAGTTTGATAGTGGGTAATAATATGATATTTTAAATTAATAAAATATAAAATTAATACAAAAATGCTAAAAAGTTTTGATAATAATTTTTCTTCAAAATACTAGACTTTTTATCAAGAATATACAAAATCAACTTAATAAAGTAAATTATCCAACTTAATAAAGTAAATTATCTATACCACAAGTATATTTCATCTACAACCAAATAACCTAAGTGGATGTATCTAAGTGAATCCACTCTACCTTTTCAGTGGTGACCGAAGCATGCAAGTGGTGTCAATTCTATTTCATTTTAATTATTATTAGTTAATGATTTAAAAACATGTTAAATTGTAAAAGAAGAAATAAATTTCATTCATCATATGGTTACTTTTGAGATAATATAAATTTTGAATTATTTATTATTTTGAAAAAAAAATACATATTTTTTGTGTGATATTTACGTATATTATTTGTAGATTTCTCTTCTTCTTTTTTTTGCTAAAGTTTTATAGCTAATTTAAATGGTATGAAATATTATATTATGTTATGCAATTCTCTTGGGGAAAAAAATTTAATATATTATGTTACGGTTTTTTTATCTTGTGCAGGAATTTAAATATATGCGGGGACTGAGTGTTGATGTGGAAAAAAAAAAAACTTCGGAGACAAGTTTCTACTCATTCCCAATATTAGTGCTGAAAATCCTCGGATGAAGCACCGCCACTCAGTTAAAAAGCAAAACATTCATGCCTTTTCAAATGCGCCAGAATCCAAATAGCAACTATTCACACCACCACTGTTGGACCTAGTCCATGCCCTAAAAATCCCTGAAAACCGTCAAAAGTTTGATTTTGTGAAAAGTCAAATGCAAGCCAAAATGGATTCAACGGTATAACAACCCAATAAGTAAGCTAACACTTTAAAAACTGAAGTAAAAAAAAAAAAATGTTAGGTTATCATTTGATAACGATTTTAATTTTTAATTTTTAATATTTTTAAATAATTTTTTAATTAAGTACGTTTAATAACGATTTTTAATTTTAATATTTACATTTTTAAGAAATTACTACAAAAATAGGAGTGATTCATAAATCTTTAAAAATAAGATTTTTTAATCAAATTTATAATTTTTTTCATTTTGACCAAATATTTTTTCTAAAGAATAAATAAAGTCTTAAATTTTTGTATAATTAAATATTAGCATAAAATGATTAGAAACTTCAAATTTATAAAAAATAACAAAAAATTTTCTATATTTTTTAAATTTAAAAAAAATCAAAAAATGAAAATAATTACCAAACAATTTGGAGGTAATTTTAATTTTTTTTCTTGAAAATTATTAAATAGAAATTGTTATTAAACACATTTGTTATTATTTTTATAAAAGAATCAAAAATTACAAAATTAATTATTTAATCATAAATCGTAAATCAAAATCGTTATCAAACATACCCTTAATAATTATTATATATATTTTTGTTATTTTAAATCTATGATCTCTAATGAGAAAATTTTCAACAATACTTCAAAGTTTTATTTATCTTCACTAATATCCTCAATTTTTCAAAAATTGGCACTAATATCTTTCAATGTTTAATAAATCTTCACACATACTCATAACTTTTAACAGAAATTAATCAAAATTGGTAAAAATTATGAGTAAGATATAAAATATCTAAATTACCCTTACAACCAGGAAAATTTCAACAACATCAACAAGATTTTGCTTTTATCTTTCAAAAATGAACACTAAATATTTAATGAATCTTCACAAATATTACTAACTTTTAATGAAAGGTAATAAGAGCTGTTAAAAATTGTGAGTCAGATATAAAATACCTAAATTATCCCTATAACCAAGATGAAATACCCAAATTACCCCCAACAATGCAAAACACAACCAAAATTGTTGCAATTTATAATACTCATTTTCTGCAATTTTTTAGCTTGTTACTTTCTTATATGAAGAAGTTCATATTTGTATGGTTAAAAAAATAAAAATTTATATTAATTAAATAAATATTTAAAAATAGTAAGGCTTATTTAAATTATAAAATAATTATTAAAAATTAATCTAATGTTCTTGATTTTTTTTCTTGCTCATATTACTTTATCTCTTTCACCATTAATTTAAAAAATATATATATTTTTATATTTTCTATTGTCAAATAATTTATTTTATTATTGATATTTTTTATGAGAAAAATGATTAATTAATTAGTTAAATTCACAAAACAATTTTAAATATTTTTCAATGTCTTATAATAAATTAAAATTTTACTTTTTGATATATTTAAAATAATTAAAAAATTACTTAACATATTTTAAAAAAATAGAATATGTGTTTATAAGTATTATCGTACCCACAAAAATTACTATTATACCTTTATATTTATCAGTTCCTTAACTATGTTAAAATATGAGAGTATTATTGATATTATTTAAATATTAGAGGTATTTTTGAAAATATTAAAAAATTCAAGAGTATTGTTGAATTTTTTTTGTGACTGAGTAAAGAAATTACTCTATTAATGTATTTAACATTTTCTTACTCTATTAAAATTTGAAGATAGTATTAGCATTATTTAAATATTAGAAATATTATTGAAAATATCTAATTTTTTGCCCTCTTATGCAATTGGGCTATCCCGCCAGTTATTTTATTAAACTGACCTGGAAACATCTGAGATCGTTTGACAATTCATGACCTTCTCAGGTCTCGATAGATAAATCTACAAATATGTTATTAAATTATTACATTTGTATTGTTTTTATTATAAAATTAAATTTCATTCTAGTTTTACTATTGAATTAAAAAAAATATTTTATTTATATCATTTTGTTAATTTATATTCGAATGTCGGGCATTAAAGATCTCGTAATTATTTAATTTAAACAATTTAGTTTCATAATTATTACATTGGATACTAAAGGTCCTATAATTTTTAAAAAATGTCGCAATAGTCTTGTTATTATGTACAAATGAGTACTTTAATAATTTTTACATTAGATATCTATCCTTTTATTTATTAAAATGAGACACTATAAGTCATCAATTTTTATAATTTTGTTGGATTAGAAATGTTTATTTAAAAAAGTTATATGAGTAAAATTGTTTATTTTTAATAATAACAGTACTTATAGTACATAATTTATAAATTACGGAATTATTATATTTATTTTAAAAAATTATGAGATCTTTAATACCTAACTTAATAATTATAAAATTAATATATTTATTTGATAAAAATTATGGAATTACCTTTTTCACATATGCTATTGAAAACTAAACAAATCTAAATTTTATTACTTATTGTCTTTCTTACCAAAACAAGTAATATTTCTCGTATTAATTCCCTGAAATGATATATATACAATGAAAATTGACTTTTTACTTAATATAGCAAAATGATTGTCTTTTGACAAGATACAAATAACACTTTTAACCCCCAAATTCTTTAAAGTTTACAACGACAAACCCACCACCACCACTACCACCATTGTTGCAACGAAGAACAAGGAACAGAAAATGCTGAAGGTAAAAGAGATGAACTGGTATAAATTGAATTAAAGAGGAACTTTTGTGAATTATTAAATCTATCGTATATTTATTGAAAATGGATCGAAATATTTGTGATTCTGATTAAGTTTAATTTTTAAGTAATTATCAAACTGAGGTTCCTTTTATTTATTTGCAATATCACTTGGGTTTTGTTCTCAAGCTTTCGACTATGTCTGCAAAGAAGTATTTAGTTTAATTCCAATCACCCACAGGAAGAAGAAGAACAGCTTATGCAACTTGTACATTCACATTTTGTATGTACAGGTTATATACACATTTATTTTGTATGTACAGGTCATTCACATTTTGTATGTACAGGTCATGTGAATGTACAGGGCATTCACATTTTGTATGTACAAGTCATGTGAATGTACAGGTTACATACAAATTTATTCTGTATGTAACCTATATATTCACATAAAATGCATTGTACTGTTTGTATGTTATTGCTGTTTTGAACAGCTTATGAAAGTCATGTGAATGTACATGTTACATACAAATTTATTTTGTTTGTAACCTGTACATTCACATAAAATGCATTGTACTGTTTGCATGTTATTGCTGTTTTGAACAGCTTATGGAAGTCATGTGAATGTACAGGTTACACACAAATTTATTTTATATGTAACCTGTACATTCACATAAAATGCATTGTACTGTTTGTATGTTATTGCTGTTTTGAATAACTTATGGAAGTCATGTGAATGTACAGGTTACATACAAATTTATTTTGTATGTAACCTGTACATTCACATGAAATGCATTGTACTGTTTGTATGTTATTGTTGTTTTGAACAGCTTATGAAAGTCATGTGATTTTGTATGTAACCTGTACATTCACATGAAATGTATTGTATTGTTTGTATGTTATTGTTGTTTTGAACAGCTTATGGAAGTCATGTGAATGTACAGGTTACATACAAATTTATTTTGTATGTAACATGTACATTCACATGAAATGCATTGTACTGTTTGTATGTTATTGTTGTTTTAAATAACTTATGAAAGTTATGTAAATGTACAGGTTACATACACGTTTATGGATTTTTTCCACTATTTTAACCAATGCTTGCAATATAGAGTGATAATAAAGATTCATATTCAAGATGTGTTCCTTGTTCTTGTTCCTCTGTTCTTCGTTGCAGAGGATAATAATTAATTTCATAATTAAAGTGTGATAATAAAGATTCATATTCAAGATGTGTTTCTTGAATTTAATCCCCAAACTCATCACCACAATCTGTTTCAGAAATTTCACTTGATACATTAGCTCCCATTTGAAAACTGGAACCCCCCCAAACAAAATTGAAATCGCAGAATCAAATTCTAAACTCTGCTCTTAATTCTTCAACTTTGAACTTGAATTTGTACACTTTCTAAGACCAAAATTTGGGAGAATGATATCAAACAACCCCGAAATTGATTTCAAAGGCATGGAATTTGGAAAACCTAAAAGCTTAATTTATAAAAAAAATAAAATTTGTGGGAACATAAATCTAATATTTGAGTTTTAGCTCTGAATTTATCCCATCTGGACAGAAAAAAGACCAATTCAATTCTTTGTTGGTATACGCTATAGACGCCAGAGTAATTGTGATGGCGTAAGAAATAAACGGATGCAGATTTAAATAAAAGGGTATTTTAGTAAAAATTATATTTACTATTTAAGTAAAACAGTGAGTTTCACTACCTAAATTTACTATTTAAATAAAATTAACAATTTTTATCATATTTTTACTATATAGGTAATTCACTCGATATTCTCAGTCCCACAAAAGTCTCTTACTTCTCCCAATTCTCCAAATTCAACCCACTACCGTTGGCCCAAACTTAACTTTCTTTTAATTAAAATATATTTGCTCAATAACTTAAAATGAAAACAATGTTTATATTAATAATAATTTAATAGAATAAATATTATACTAATATATAGAATAGTTTTTTTTTTAGTAAATATTAAAAACTAAAAATTCTTTTTGAAATCGGGTGAAAAATGCTGCCCTTATGTTCAAGGATTATTTTTCAACACTACTTAATATCGTTATATGTGAGTAATTATTAGCAGAATCACTATCACTTGTAATAACATTTATGATTAAGGTTATGATTGGTTTTTAGAATATAAATATAACATAAATAATAATATAAATTAATTTAAATAAAAATAATAACATTATTATAATATTTATTTGAGTATTATAATAAAAATAAATGATTATATTAAAATAAAATTTATAAATTTATAAATAAAATAAAATTAAAAAATAATTTTTTTAGTGATAAATGACATAAAGTGAAAAAATCATAATAAATAATTATATATATGCATGTGATAAAAAATAAAACATTATAATATTTTTTTTTGGAGCATGGGAGAAATGAAATTATTGTGTTTAATTGTATAATATAATTTTATTCATATAGAGTTTCAATTTTAATAATCTAAAAAAGATTTTTTTTTATAATATAAATATATATATGTATTTTAATGTTATAAAAAGTAAATAATTTTTTTTAAAATTAAAATAAAATTAATTAAATAATTATATTATTTATATATCGATAATAATTTTATATTTTATTATAATTAACAATAAAATTAAAAACATGACAAGAGTATAACTTCGAAAGAAAAGACGGATAATCTTCCCTTTTTTTTCTTCTTGTACAAAATATGCCTCAATAATAACAACCCGTCGTTTTGATGTTTTCTCTGTATTTTTTCCCTCTCGCAATGTCTCAGCTCATTCTTTCGTTACGCTCAAAGTGTAATTTTTTGTCTTTCCACTGAGACACTGACGTTTTCTTGTGTACATAATTCCCTCGCTATCTTCCTTTTCTTCTTCACTATCTACCTTAGCATCTCAATCCAGAAAAATATTTCTCAAAGAAATGGATCAAAACTCAAATGACTTTCTCATCTTATCCTATGTTCTTTGGCAGTTCGATTCGAATTCTCATCCACCTCTCTCACACCAATTCGAAGAAACTCTGCTGACCCAGTTTCCCCATTTGAAGAACCCAAAGGTGCTAGCCTCCATGTTCCAGATCGTCCCTATCAACATAACTGAAACCCTGTCATTTCGTCGAACGCTTGGTCCTCGTCCTGATTCCTCTACAGTCGCTGTAGCTCGTGCTAAGATAGACGAGACCCAATCCAAACTCCGAAAGGCCTTGCAAGAGACTCAATCTGGGGTTGTGATTGATGGGTCCTTGTTGTACCCAAGATCAGATAATAATGCGGAAGCGATAAAATAATAATAACGAGCACCCACAAATATAAAGAAAAATAATCAACACAAAGGACACAAAGATTTAAGTGGTTCGGTAGTCAATGCGACTACCTAATCCACTGCTGAGGCCGGCACCGAAATATTTCACTATACTTGTCAAAGAGGAGTACAATAAGATTTGCCAACAGTTAATTGGCCAAATCACTCAAATATTCAAATATCCAATTACACCCAAATTAATCTCTCTCACAAAAACAATAAATAAATCTGTCTTGCCAATTTAGCAACAACAGATAAATTAAAGAGAAACAGTAACTATAAATCTGTTACCAAATAAATAGAGAGAGAAAAACTTATGTTCTTAATTGGATTTATCAAATGGATCTCCTCTTGACTGCATTTATGTTTGCTGCCTCAAAACTGTCGCTGGAGTTACGCCTGTTGCCGCTCGAGTTCTGCCTCTATTCTGCTTTTGCCGCCAATGCTACTTTTCTGTTCTGATTAGTTTTTTTCGCTGGAGAGCATATATATATATATATATATATATATATTAAAACCTAATGGGCCCTTCATTTAATTATAAGCCCAAAGGCTTAATAAGAGAGAGTTTGGGACATCACGCAACAATCTCCACCTTGGACCAAAAAACTCGTACCAATTCTTCAAACGTCGAGTCTCCAATATCATCACCTCAAGGTACCTCTCAATAGGCACCAAAAACAGCATTCTATTTATGGGTAGGAATGCTCCACCCTCTTCAAGGTTCTCAACAAGAACTAATATGGATCAAGTCCAAGCAATGCTCAAACTTATCCCTTGGCACTGACTTTGTCAACATATCAGCTGCATTCTCTTTTGTATGAACTTTTGACAGCTTGATCAACCCTTGATTCATCCATTCTCTAATCTTGTGATACCTCACACTAATGTGTTTAGTCCTCGCATGGAAAACTTGATTCTTAGCTAAATGAATAGCACTCTGACTGTCACATAGAAGAGGTACACTCTCTTGTTTGAAACCAAGCTGTTCCAACAAACCCATAAGCCATATGCCTTCTTTTGCTGCCTCAGTCATAGCCATATATTCGGCCTCTGTCGTAGACAAAGCAACTGTATCCTGCAAATTTGACTTCCAACTTATACAGCCACCACCAAAAGTAAAGACATAACCTGTCATCGACCTTCTGGTATCAAGATCACCAGCATAGTCAGAATCCACATAACCCATGGCAACATTAGAAGCACCATTTTTATCAAACATGATGCCACAATCACGTGTGCCTGCCAAATATCTGAAAATCCATTTAACAGCATTCCAATGCTCTTTACCTGGATTTGCCATGTATCTACTCACAACACTTACTGCTTGAGAAATATCAGGTCTAGTGCAAATCATCAAATACATTAGACATCCAACTGCACTGGCATAAGGCACCTGAGCCATGTACTCTACCTCATCCTCTGTACTAGGACATAAACTCGTGGACAATCTGAAATGTGCTGCAAGGGGTGTGCTCACAGGCTTAGCATTCATCATGCTAAACTTATGCAGGATCTTCTCCATGTAACCTTTTTGGGACAACCAAAGTTTTCCAGCTTTCTTGTCACGACTGATTTCAATTCCAAGGATCTTTCTGGCAACACCAAGATCCTTCATCTCAAATTCACTTTTAAGCAAATTCTTTAAATCATTGATCTTTTCCTTACTTTGAGCGGCAATTAACATATCATCAACATATAAAGTAAGCAATACCAATGTTCTATCATCACAGATCTTAAAGTAAACACAGCAATCATACTCACAACGACAATAACCATGAGAGACAATGAAGGAATCAAACCGTTTATACCATTGGCGAGGTGATTGCTTCAGCCCATATAATGACTTCTGCAGTCTGCAGACATAGTCTTCTTTACCGGATTCAATGAACCCCTCTGGCTGTTGCATGTAAATCTCCTCATCCAAATCTCCATGGAGAAAGGCAGTTTTGACATCTAACTGCTCCAATTCTAGGTCATATAAATTGACCATGGCAAGAACAACTCTGATGGAAGTGTGCTTCACAACAGGTGAAAAAATCTCATTATAATCAACTCCTTCTTTCTGTGAGTATCCTTTTGCTACCAATCGACTCTTATACTGCTTTAGTTCTTTTATTCGATAAACCCATTTGCAACCAATAGCTTTCTTTCCCTTAGGCAGTGGAACCAACTCCCAAGTCTTGTTCTTGTGTAATGACTTCATTTCTTCATTCATTGAAGCCTTCCAATTGTCACTGTCTTTTCTGCTCATAGCATCTTGAAAAGAATTAGGGTCATCACTACCAGTGAACAAAGCAAATGAAACTGTGTCGTCTTCAAACCCAAGTCTCTGTGATGCCCTACGAATGCGTGGCTCTCTATGAGTAGCAATACTATACTGGTCTGATTGCTGCTCTTCATCCTGAGCCTGTGGTTGCTTTTGATCCTGGACCTGTGGTTGCTGCTGAACATCTCTAATGACCGGTTGATAAACCTTGTCCTGTGAGTTTTTAAATGCAAACTCCACCTCCTTTGGAGCTTTATCCTTCTCACCAAAACTTTCTGACATAGGCTCTACCGTCACACTTTTCAGCATAGACTTCTCGTCAAAAATCACATCTCTGCTAATAACCAACTTCTTAGCTTCTAGATCAAACAACCTGTAACCTTTGACACCTTTCTGGTAGCCAAGAAAAATGCACTTCTTGGATCTGGCATCTAACTTTGATCTCTCGTCACTCTGTATATGAACAAAAGCAGGACAACCAAAAACCTTTAGTATAGAATAATCAACAGGTTTAGAGTACCATACCTCTTCAGGAATTTTGAAATCGATGGAAGAATGAGGACTTCGATTAATAAGGAAAACAGCAGTGCTCACAGTCTCTGCCCAAAAATTCTTTGGCAAACCTGCTTGCAATCTCATACACCTTGCTCTCTCTACAATGGTTCTGTTCATCCTCTCAGCAACTCCATTTTGCTGAGGAGTCTTCCTCACTGTATAATGTCGAATAATACCAGCTTGCTTGCAGAACTCTCTGAATGCCTTGTGTTTGTACTCTGTACCGTTATCAGTTCTCAAAATCTTTATCTTTCTGCCAGATTGGTTCTCTACCTCTGCCTTCCATTCCTTAAAGATATCAAATACCTGAGTTTTACTTCTCATAAAGTAAACCCAAACCTTTCTGGAGTAGTCATCGATGAAAGTAACATAATAGTAAGCTCCACTTTGAGAAGCAATAGTCACGGGTCCCCAAACATCAGAATGGACATAGTCCAAAATACCAGAACAAGAGTGAGTTGCTGTCTTAAAACTAACTCTTTTCTGCTTACCATAAATACAATGTTCACAGAAATCAAGCTTGCAGGTCTTCACACCTTTCAGCAAGTTCCTCTTATGGAGTTCCAACATATTCTTCTCACCCAAGTGTCCAAGCCTCATATGCCAAAGCATAGTATCATCAAAAGTAGGATCTTCAGAAATTAAAGCAGCTCCACCTACAACAGTATTTCCAATCATCTTGTAGAGATTGCCAAATCTCTTACCCTTAATTACTATTAAAGCTCCTTTAGACACCTTGAGCACTCCATCTTTTGCAGAATACGAATAGCCCATCTCATCTAACCCACCAAGAGAAACCAGATTCTTTTTCAGATCAGGGATATGTCTTACACCTGTTAAGGTTCTCACAACACCATCAAACATCCTAACCTTTATGGTTCCTATTCCAACAACTTCACATTTTGCATTGTTGCCCATATACACACAATTACCACTCTTAGGAGTATAAGTATCAAACCAATTTCTATGTGGGCACATATGATAGGAACAACCGGAATCAAGAATCCAAGAATTGGCAAAGGAATCAATACCTGATGAGACAGATAACAAATCATCATCTTTGTCTTCACTTTTATCCTCTGCAACACTAGCTGAATTAGTAGGTTGTATCTGGTTCTTTCTATCCTCCAGTTCCTTGGCTAAAATTCTGCAATATTTTCGAATGTGACCTTTTTTGTGACAATAATGGCACTCTATGTCTCTATTAAACTGTCTAGGTCTTGAGCTTGATCTTCCTCTACCTTTATCATAATTTCTGTCTTTAGACTTGCTTCTTCCATGCCTGTAGCTGTGATTGTTACTATCTTTCTTAGTAACGACGAGACCATCTGCTTGTGATTGCTCACCATCAACTTTCTTCTTCTTGCGGTAAGACAACAAAGCTTCCTTCACACTCTTGAAAACAATGGTCTCTTTTCCATATAATAAGGTGGTAATCAAATGATCATAAGATAATGGCAGAGAACACAATAACAACATACTTTTATCTTCATCATCAAATGTTACCCCTAACTGAGCAAGTTCAGAAATTAACCTATTGAAGGTATTCATGTGTGTCAACAAGTTTGTATTCTCAGACATACGAAGAGTGTACAACTCTTTCTTCAAAAATAATTTATTTGTCATATTTTTGGCCATATAAAGCTGCTCTAAAGTTTTCCATAAATCATAAGCAGTTTTCTGATCAAAAACATTATGAACTACCTCATCTGAGAGTCCCTGACGAATTGCACTTGCTGCCTTTTGATTAAGCTCATCCCATACTTCATCTTTCATATCAGCGGGCTTTTTATCTTTGCCTTGTAATGGCTTTACAACTCCCTGTTGAATCAAAACATCTTTCATACGCATTTGCCATAGCGAGAAATCATTATCTCCATTAAATCTTTCAACCTTTGTGGATGACTCTGTGCTCGTCATCTTTAACCTTGCTCTGATACCACTTGTTGTACCCAAGATCAGATAATAATGCGGAAGCGATAAAATAATAATAACGAGCACCCACAAATATAAAGAAAAATAATCAACACAAAGGACACAAAGATTTAAGTGGTTCGGTAGTCAATGCGACTACCTAATCCACTGCTGAGGCCGGCACCGAAATATTTCACTATACTTGTCAAAGAGGAGTACAATAAGATTTGCCAACAGTTAATTGGCCAAATCACTCAAATATTCAAATATCCAATTACACCCAAATTAATCTCTCTCACAAAAACAATAAATAAATTTGTCTTGCCAATTTAGCAACAACAGATAAATTAAAGAGAAACATTAACTATAAATCTGTTACTAAATAAATAGAGAGAGAAAAACTTATGTTCTTAATTGGATTTATCAAATGGATCTCCTCTTGACTGCATTTATGTTTGCTGCCTCAAAACTGTCGCTGGAGTTACGCCTGTTGCCGCTCGAGTTCTGCCTCTATTCTACTTCTGCCGCCAATGCTACTTTTCTGTTCTGATTAGTTTTTTTCGCTGGAGAGCATATATATATATATATATTAAAACCTAATGGGCCCTTCATTTAATTATAAGCCCAAAGGCTTAATAAGAGAGAGTTTGGGACATCACGCAACAGGTCGATTGATCGGGATGAGAAGGAACTGCGTATGTACGAAGCACTGGTGGCTTTGGAGGACATGCATGAGACTTCTGGGAAAGAGTTGAGAGGTCTGGAGGAGAGGTTGGTGGAGGTGTATAGGTCGGTTGTGACTGAGTTAGATAAGGAGTACTGTGAAGGTGACGTGAATGAGGAAGTGATTGGGATATTGAAAGAAGCAGAGGATGGGAAAGTGGTGGAGAGAGTTGAACTTTCCGGGCATCAACTTAAGTTCCTTCCTGAGGCTTTTGGCATGCTTCATTGGTTGATCTCGCTTAATTTGTCTCACAATCAGTTAGAGGTTTGTGTTTCTGACTTTAGTCTCTAATTCAATTCCAATTACAATGAAAAGTTCTTTTTTTGACAATTAGAAGAAATTGATTATTCGAACTAATTAACATTAACTTCCAATGAGCGAAACATAAATTGGTTCTGCTTGAGAAATCAGACTTATAGATTAGCCAAAGAATATGGGTCTTTTGTTTTTTGTAATTAACTTTTGTGCTTTAATATTAGGGGTGTCAATCGTGTCGTGTTAATCGTGTTCGTGTTATTCGTGTCGTATTTTCGTATTTGTTGACACATTAAAAAATTTACTTGAATTTTTTGTATATTACTTATTTATAATAGTAGAATATAAAAAAATTATGGATCAATTTTTACTAAAAAAAATTCGTATCGTGTCATGTTCAAAACGTGCTATCATGTCGTGTCCGGATCGTACTATCGTGTCGTGTCAGAAATTGCCAAATATAGGTAGAAGTCGAACAAAACAATGCTTTAGCAACTACTATTTGTTGTCTTGTTTTCAAAGACTTGTCATATCGTATTTAAGATATTATAATATAATTTCATAATTTTTAGATTCACACAATTTTGTATATAAAATTTCTAAATTTGAAAAATTTAATCCAAATTTTCAATTTTCCTCAAATTGGCCGGCCTTATACTTGATGTGACTTAATTTTTGAATTCATTTGGTCCCATCCTATAACTCAAATTTGTCCACAATCTTTCAATCATGTTACAATCATGTGACAGCTACGTGAAACGCTGTTAATAGAATTTGTTTGACGTTGAAAATTTGGATTTCATTTATCAAATTTATAAACGTTAGGACAACTTGTAACATCTCAGGGACCAAATGATAAGCCTTTTCTAAATTCTATTCTTAATGCCTGCTTGAAGATACTAGGTCGTTTGAAAGAATATGCACATTTTCAACCTTTGTAGAATCATATTCTTATCAACTTCTTGTTATTGTTGTCATATTTAACGTGCAATTATTTTCATAAGATCCTTACAATTTTTTCAATGCATACCTCATTGCTTGCTGAAAACATGGCAGTTTTCCATGTGTCTTTAAAGGACCTTACACTATGTGCTACTAAAGAATCTTTACTTTCTAATATGTGAGATATATATAAGTTATTCAAAACATAGTACTTTCTGATTCTTGATATGAACTAGTTTATTTCACATGTCATAAACAGGTGATTCCTGATTCAATAGTCAGGCTTAAGAAACTTGAGGAGCTTGATGTTTCTTCCAATCTCTTAGTTTCCTTGTCAGATTCAATAGGATTGTTACTTAACCTACGAGTACTAAATGCGTCAAGAAACCAGCTGAATGCCCGTCCTGAAAGCATTGCTGGTTGCAGGTGTTGTCTTAACTTTTCTTTCTCAAGTGTTTCTTTAATCTTTGGTTGATATGATCTGCCTTTAATGGCGTCATGACACTTTGTTTTCGCGTCTTGGATTGTACTTAATGTAGTTCACTGACGGAGTTAGATGTAAGTTTCAATAACTTGACGCGTCTGCCAACAAATATTGGTTATGGATTAATCAATCTTGTAAAGCTTTCGATTGGATTGAACAAAATCCGTTTCCTTCCAATCTCTATATGTGAAATGAGATCATTGAGATACCTAGATGTTCACTTCAATGTGTTTCGTGGTCTTCCTCACTCATTTGGGAGATTGACAAATCTTGAGGTCTTGAACCTTAGCAGTAATTTCAGTGACTTGACAGAGCTTCCTGAAACAATTGGCGATTTAACCAATCTCAGGGAGCTTGACCTCAGCAACAATCAAATAAAAGTTCTTCCCGTCACGTTTGTCCGGCTTAAAAAGCTAACGAAACTCAGCTTGGATCAAAATCCACTCACAGATCCACCAATTGAGGTAGTGAACAAAGGGGTCGAAGCTGTGAGGGAGTATATGGAAAAAAGGTGGCTGAATATCATAGAAGAGGAACAACATAGGAGTATGCTTGAAGCTAGAAGACAAGAACCTCAGACTGGATGGTTGGGTTGGGGAGCATCCTTGTTGAATCAAGCAGTTTATGGGGCTTCCCAAAGTGTTTCCAGCTACTTTCGAGCAGGAAAAGCTCCAAAAGACAAGTGGTTGGATCAGCAGTTGTGATTTGATTGAGTTGTAGACTCAATTGTTTCCCTAAAATAACTTTTTTATATGTTTTGATTGAGTTGTACAATAAGTGATAGATATTCTTGGTCCTTGTAAGATAAAGAGTACTATGATAGATATCTTTGTATGATTGTGTCGGAAGTTCGATGATAATTAATTAGAAAACATAAAACATAAGTTGTATGTGTTGAATTTCTTTTTATGAAAGACTTTTACGTTGCATATAGAGGCATATTTATAGATAAATGGTGAATTTGCAACCCAGTCTCTTCAAAATTCGTAGTTGTTGGTGATGTCTTCTATATTTTCTGTAAAATATGGACGATCATGGCCATTGATTATGCCAAGTAATCTAGAAAGTGTTCTTTGAAAATTGGCACAAAATCTTCCTAATTTGGGTTAATTCTTGGTGTCAAAAGAATAAAATTGAGTAGGAAAGCTTGGCTCCAAAAAAAAAAACTACTACTATTTGACTTGGTTTTACTAGGATTGACTCCCATTGACAATCGGTCAAACCAATTGAAAATTAATTGAAGATACAAAATTAGCTCAATTAATTTTAAATAATTATATTATTTATACATCAATAATAATTTTATATTTTATTATAATTAACAATAAAATTAAAAACATGACAAGAGTATAACTTTGAAAGAAAAGACGGATAATCTTCCCTTTTTTTTTTCTTGTACAAAATATGCCTCAATAATAACAACCCGTTGTTTTGATGTTTTCTCTGTATTTTTTCCCTCTCGCAATGTCTCAGCTCATTCTTTCGTTACGCTCAAAGTGTAATTTTTTGTCTTTCCACTGAGACACTGACGTGTTCTTGTGTACATAATTCCCTCGCTATCTTCCTTTTCTTCTTCACTATCTACCTTAACATCTCAATCCAGAAAAATATTTCTCAAAGAAATGGATCAAAACTCAAATGACTTTCTCATCTTATCCTATGTTCTTTGGCAGTTCGATTCGAATTCTCATCCACCTCTCTCACACCAATTCGAAGAAACTCTGCTGACCCAGTTTCCCCATTTGAAGAACCCAAAGGTGCTAGCCTCCATGTTCCAGATCGTCCCTATCAACATAACTGAAACCCTGTCATTTCGTCGAACGCTTGGTCCTCGTCCTGATTCCTCTACAGTCGCTGTAGCTCGTGCTAAGATAGACGAGACCCAATCCAAACTCCGAAAGGCCTTGCAAGAGACTCAATCTGGGGTTGTGATTGATGGGTCGATTGATAGGGATGAGAAGGAACTGCGTATGTACGAAGCACTGGTGGCTTTGGAGGACATGCATGAGACTTGTGGGAAAGAGTTGAGAGGTCTGGAGGAGAGGTTGGTGGAGGTGTATAGGTCGGTTGTGACTGAGTTAGATAAGGAGTACTGTGAAGGTGACGTGAATGAGGAAGTGATTGGGATATTGAAAGAAGCAGAGGATGGGAAAGTGGTGGAGAGAGTTGAACTTTCCGGGCATCAACTTAAGTTCCTTCCTGAGGCTTTTGGCATGCTTCATTGGTTGATCTCGCTTAATTTGTCTCACAATCAGTTAGAGGTTTGTGTTTCTGACTTTAGTCTCTAATTCAATTCCAATTACAATGAAAAGTTCTTTTTTTGACAATTAGAAGAAATTGATTATTCGAACTAATTAACATTAACTTCCAATGAGCGAAACATAAATTGGTTCTGCTTGAGAAATCAGACTTATAGATTAGCCAAAGAATATGGGTCTTTTGTTTTTTGTAATTAACTTTTGTGCTTTAATATTAGGGGTGTCAATCGTGTCGTGTTAGTCGTATTCGTGTCGTATTTGTTCGTGTTTGTTCGTGTTATTCGTCTCGTGTTTTCGTGTTTGTTGACACGTTAAAAAATTTACTTGAATTTTTTTTGTGTTACTTATTTATAATAGTAAGAAATAACAAAATCTTTAAGAATATAAAAAAATTATGGATCAATTCTTACTAAAAAAAATTCGTATTGTGTCGTGTTTGGATCGTGCTATCATACCGTGTCAGAAATTGCCAAATATAGGTAGAAGTCGAACAAAACAATGCTTTAGCAACTACTATTTGTTGTCTTGTTTTCAAAGACTTGTCATATCATAATTAAGATATTATAATATAATTTCATAATTTTACGATTCACACAATTTTGTATATAAAATTTTTAAATTTGAAAAATTTAATCCAAATTTTCAATTTTCCTCAAATTGGCCGGCCTTAGACTTGATGTGACTTAATTTTTCAATTCATTTGGTCCCATCCTATAACTCAAATTTGTCCACAATCTTTCAATCATGTTACAATCATGTGACAGCTACGTGAAACGCTGTTAATGGAATTTGTTTGAAGTTGAAAATTTGGATTTCATTTATCAAATTTATAAACGTTAGGACAACTTGTAACATCTTAGGGACCAAATGATAAGCCTTTTCTAAATTCTATTCTTAATGCCTGCTTGAAGATACTAGTTCGTTTGAAAGAATATGCACATGCACATTTTCAACCTTTGTAGAATCATATTCTTATCAACTTGTTGTTATTGTTGTCATATTTAACGTGCAATTATTTTCATAAGATCCTTACAATTTTCAATGCATACCTCATTGCTTGCTGAAAACATGGCAGTTTTCCATGTGTCTTTAAAGGACTTTACACTATGTGCTACTAAAGAATCTTTACTTTCTAATATGTGAGACATATATAAGTTATTCAAAACATAGTACTTTCTGATTCTTGATATGAACTAGTTTATTTCACATGTCATAAACAGGTGATTCCTGATTCAATAGTCAGGCTTAAGAAACTTGAGGAGCTTGATGTTTCTTCCAATCTCTTAGTTTCCTTGTCAGATTCAATAGGATTGTTACTTAACCTACGAGTACTAAATGCGTCAAGAAACCAGCTAAATGCCCTTCCTGAAAGCATTGCTGGTTGCAGGTATTGTCTTAACTTTTCTTTCTCAAGTGTTTCTTTAATCTTTGGTTGATATGATCTGCCTTTAATGGTGTCATGACACTTTGTTTTCGCGTCTTGGATTGTACTTAATGTAGTTCACTGACGGAGTTAGATGTAAGTTTCAATAACTTGACGCGTCTGCCAACAAATATTGGTTATGGATTAATCAATCTTGTAAAGCTTTCGATTGGATTGAACAAAATCCGTTTCCTTCCAATCTCTATATGTGAAATGAGATCATTGAGATACCTAGATGTTCACTTCAATGTGTTTCGTGGTCTTCCTCACTCATTTGGGAGATTGACAAATCTTGAGGTCTTGAACCTTAGCAGTAATTTCAGTGACTTGACAGAGCTTCCTGAAACAATTGGCGATTTAACCAATCTCAGGGAGCTTGACCTCAGCAACAATCAAATAAAAGTTCTTCCCGTCACGTTTGTCCGGCTTAAAAAGCTAACGAAACTCAGCTTGGATCAAAATCCACTCACAGATCCACCAATTGAGGTAGTGAACAAAGGGGTCGAAGCTGTGAGGGAGTATATGGAAAAAAGGTGGCTGAATATCATAGAAGAGGAACAACATAGGAGTATGCTTGAAGCTAGAAGACAAGAACCTCAGACTGGATGGTTGGGTTGGGGAGCATCCTTGTTGAATCAAGCAGTTTATGGGGCTTCCCAAAGTGTTTCCAGCTACTTTCGAGCAGGAAAAGCTCCAAAAGACAAGTGGTTGGATCAGCAGTTGTGATTTGATTGAGTTGTAGACTCAACTGTTTCCCTAAAATAACTTTTTTATATGTTTTGATTGAGTTGTACAATAAGTGATAGATATTCTTGGTCCTTGTAAGATAAAGAGTACTATGATAGATATCTTTGTATGATTGTGTCGGAAGTTCGATGATAATTAATTAGAAAACATAAAACATAAGTTGTATGTGTTGAATTTCTTTTTATGAAAGACTTTTACGTTGCATATAGAGGCATATTTATAGATAAATGGTGAATTTGCAACCCAGTCTCTTCAAAATTCGTAGTTGTTGGTGATGTCTTCTATATTTTCTGTAAAATATGGACGATCATGGCCATTGATTATGCCAAGTAATCTAGAAAGTGTTCTTTGAAAATTGGCACAAAATCTTCCTAATTTGGGTTAATTCTTGGTGTCAAAAGAATAAAATTGAGTAGGAAAGCTTGGCTCCAAAAAAAAAAACTACTACTATTTGACTTGGTTTTACTAGGATTGACTCCCATTGACAATCGGTCAAACCAATTGAAAATTAATTGAAGATACAAAATTAGCTCAATTAATTTTAAATAATTTCAAAATTACCCTTTTCTTTCTTTTTTTTTATTATAACAAAATAGATATGTTATTTACATGTTACCCATTTTAATTTTTAAGCTCATAATAACTTGTTTATTTGCATATACTTATGTGCGTAGTTACCATAAAAGTTATAATATTATCACAATTGACGTTTTAGTTAATTATAAACTAAAAAAATAAATTTTATTATTTTAATTTATAATTACCTATCTCATCAATTATAATTATAACATAATATATTATTTTAAAACTTATATAATCATATAAATGTTTATGTGCTATTAGGTGGTAAACATTATTAGCTCATAATTTTAACTTATATGCGTATATACATTAATATATTATTTTAAGATTATTTTAATTAAATATATATTTATATACTATTTAATTTCTAAGATAATTAGCTCATATATATATATATATATATATATATATTATGATTTAATTATGTATTTATTTATTATAATTAACTCATAATTTTAAGGGTGAAGAATGCTAGAAGTTCTATAATTTTTATAAGAAGAGTACTTTAGTCTTATAATTTTCGTATTCTATGGTTTTAACTTAAGTATCAGTTAAGTTTATCATTAACTATAATTTTGAAAGTATGACCAGAATTCTTTTGGACAAAACTGGAATTTAAAAAAGATTAAAAAGAAAAAAGCCAAATCGAAGAAACTCAAACCCACCATAACCACCCATATCTGCCACCATCTTCATTCGCCTTCCGCCCGCCGTCCACAGTCCGCTAAGTAATTATAGAAATCAAAAAGATATTTAACTTATTAAGAATAAAATCAAACTTTATTGTTTTAATATGGCAAAAATTGAAAGTTTAAAGAAAACTATCCTTTTCTTGAATCAATAATAAGGACTTGATGAAGAGCCACATCTACGGGACATAATTCATAGAATGTCACTTTCACTTGGAGTAGTCAAATTTTCTCTGGTGTTTGAGATCGTTTACTTGACTACTGGAACATGGAATGAAATCTACTTCAACAAAAATGAAGAATCATATAGAGAAGGTTTACAGGAATAGGACTAAGATATATTTCATATTTAAAATCCAGATGTCAAAGAAGAGGGCGCATTGTTAATGGTGCTCTACGAAACTGAGCATGCCCTATTCTTCCTCTATCCAATAATGGTGCATTTTATTAATCTCCAAGCCTAGATAGGGAAAAAAAAAAAGTAAAATTATCTTTAGAATATGTTTCTGCTTTCGAGAAAGCAATCTAAGAAATATATCAACACTTTGAATTCCTGCAAAATCAACGTCCTAAACGCCATCAGTGTGAAGAAACAAACAAATGTTACAGAAGTTGTTCTTTGACATGTCATTTGAACTTTGTAAAAAGATGTAGTTACAACTTGAAAAATTTGAGATTAGGATATTAAGCAAGTTGGACAAACGAAATATTTATGCACTAATTTGAAGGAGAGTGTTGAATTATAAAATCAACAATGGCGGCAACGATATTGGTTGGTGAATTCGAGGCCGACCATGGTTATTGAATTCTTCTTCAAACACTAATTTCCTTTGAATTATTGAATATGGTTGTTGTAATAGTAGTTTATATTAGTCTATATAAACCATGTATAAATTTATTGTAAAATCAAGAAACAAAAATAAGAAGTGATACAAAATCAACGTCCTAAACGCCATCAGTGACAGTGAACGAAAGTTGTGGTGTGGGTTGGTATAATGGGTTTATGATTTCTGGGTTTTAGCTATTTTTTTAATTAGTTTTTTTTTGAAATGAAATTTCAATTTTACTCTTAGATAATATGGTCAAACTTTCAAAAGTATAGTTAATAGTAAACTTAGGATTTAAGTGATATTTAATTTAAAGATATAGAATTAAAGTTCACCACATGAAAGCTACATGCTCCTCTCTTAAAAGTTATAAGATCTCTAACACCCTAAACCTAACTTGAACTAAGTTGCAAACTAATAAGCTAGCATTGGTCCAATAAGGTCAGAGACTTGGGCCTAGTCCAATGTGCTTGGACGAGTCCTGGTGCATTAATGTCCAAATGCCTCGTTACCTAAATGAACTTAGTTAAACTTAAGATCTAGAAATTGACCGAATTTAGTAATTTGAGTTTAAATAACTTATATTTAGATGTTAGTTAATATTTTTAAAAATTAATAAAAATATATTTAAAATTATAAATTTTAATTATATAAAATTCATACAAATTATTAAAATATTCTATAAGATTAACCCTAAAGTTATGGTAACTTTGTCGGTAAATTAATTAGAACTCTGGCGTCTTCGTCGGTAACATCACCGAAGGTTTGGTTATCTTAGGCATCGTTTGATATATATATATGTAATATATATCATACAACAGCAGAAATATATGTAATATTTTACATACAACGATAGATGTATATGTAACATATTATATATAATGACAAAGATGTATATAACAGGTTACATACAACGATATATAAGAAGAAGATAAATTTAAGGACATGAATAAAAATAAATACTAAAAAATTTCACAAGAAGAATAACATTAATAAGACATCACATATTATCATTCAAGAATTATATGTAACATGTTACATACAATGTCAGACATGATGTAACATGCATGTTACATAAAAAAAAAAAAGGCAACTCACTATCAATTATTAAAACATAAAATTTAATGAAATCATTGTTTAGTTATTAAAAATAAGCATATTTAAAAAATTTGACGACTATAAAAAAACAAAAACAAAAACCGATCAACTTAATCCAATCTAAAAGATTTGGTTTAGATTAATTTTATAAATTTTATTGAATCATATCAGCTCTTATTTTTTAAGAATGAATTTTATTAGTTCAATTTTAAATACAAACTAACTTATAGTAAGCATGCCCTCGTAAAAACTAGAATCACTTAATTTGAGAAAATTCTAAGCTCAAATTCAATGTTTGGTATTAAAAATGTCACTTATATCAACACAAATTGCCTCCAAAACTATATAAGATACGTTTACTACTTATCCAATATATATATATATATATATAAGCTATATTTATTTATCAATAAAATCATAAAATTCATTCATAAAGATTGAATAAATGCTCTAGTTAGTTTAAACCACCAATATTAGAATAGTCAAACAAATGACTAAAACTCATTCACCATTACATGTATTTCAATACATATTATAGTTATTAACCACATTTTCTTGGTTTTTCAACCATATATATGTGCAAATAATCAATTAAAAATGCAAGGAATAAAAATGATATATATATATATATATATATATATATATACTTTTGTGAATTGTCTATTTAAGTAGATAAGAGCAAATTGTAAGGAAAAACAAATTGTACCTAAAATTTAAGTTGAGATGAGAGGAAAATTTTTCTGAACACTCCAACGTTTAATCCATATATTCCACTGTTGAAGCACCTAGCTTCTCAGTATTGCTTTAATGCTATGGTTCAACGTCTGGTCTTCAACTATTGGACTTGTTGTTGTCAACAACCACTAGTGACTTAAAATGCGATATATAGTCGAATTGTAAAACACATAGAGAGACATCAAATCTAGAGTAGTGGTTATAATGAGGTAGGATTGGTCAATCTCTAGCACAAGTCTTCCATGACAAACGAAATCGACCCAAACAAGAGATGAAAAAGAAAGATTAAAGATGGAAGGGAAGCATCTGAGCAAAATAATAAAGCGCACAAACGATGGTAGGAGCGAAGGTCAAAAGCGTAAAACTATAATGTTGAAACGACGATGTGAATTAATTTTTGTAAAAAGTTACAAATTTTATATTGTACGTCGATATTAGGTCATTATTTCACCAAATTTATATATAAATGTAGAAATTTGGCCTCATTCTAAAAAAAGGCACGATAAGGATCTTTGGTAAACTTTGAAAGAATTATGATCATCTTGTTCTTGTTTTTATTTTTTAAATTAAGCTATATATTTTTAATTTAAATATTAAATATTAATTTTAATTAAAAATTTTAAATTTATGTTGCGCATTAAATATAAAAATAAATCGTTATAATTTAAAATCAAATATAAACAAGTATAAAAAAATAAGTAAAAGATATTAATCTATATTGAAGAATTTAAATTTATAACTATGTTAGAAATAGCTCACAAATTGGCAAAGCTATGCTATAGAATGAATATTTAGATGAATATTTATTATTTAAAATCATACATTATATTAATCTATAATCAATATGCTTGCATTGAAGGACAAAAGAAATTGAATTGTGTATCTTATGAACAATTTTATTTGTGTTAATATGAATCATTTATTTATATCACTATAATATTTTAGTAATTTTTTTTTTCTTCATAAAAAACACTTTGGTTATTTTTTTCAATAAAAATAAGATACTTTAGTAATTTTTGAAATAATAAAATATTATTGTATTAATAAAAAATTATGAAAAAATTATAAAGATAATTTAATGAGAACAAAATTTAATAGATTAAAATTTAATTTAAACAATACAATATTTTTTTGGTAATTTTTTTTTTATAAATTTTATATTTTATAGAATTTTTCTATATTTTTTGAACACTTTTATGTATCTTTTTTCTTTTAAAGTATCGTATTTGAATTAAAATTGTAGACTTTTTAATATCAAAAATGAGGGAATTCACAGGTTAAAAAATTATAATATTAGTGACATTATAATCACACAGATGAGCTATCTTCATTTTACTATAATCTAAGGCCAAATGAATGGTGCAACCACTGCTCAGCTGTGAGCAACACAACGAAAGTGCACCGTTCAATTTCTAATACTAGTCGCCGAAGTTGATGGACATGAAAGAACTTATTCATGTGATTTTAACGCCATTAATCGTATAATTTTATGACCCATATAGCCCATATTTTTATATTATAAAGTTTATATTTATGATATAAATGTAATACCTATAAAAAAGTGCTCAAAAAAATACACAAAACTTTCATAAAATGTAAAATTTACAAAAAAAAATTATATTATATTATTCAATTTAAGATTTAAATTGTAAAAATAAAATAATAATTTTTCCAAATTAAATAATATTTATTATTGTTTTAAAAAAATTTATTAATAAGATAATATTTTTATTATTAAAAAAATGACTAAGTGCCCTAATTTTATAGAGACATTAACTAAAATATCTCTTGTAAAAGCAAAATAATTAAAGTATTTACTTAATACAAGCAGATTGACTTCCACAATTCCACCCAAAAAAATGATAGATCAATATATTTGAATAATAATATTGCCGTAATTATTTTTATTATTATCACAATAAAAATATATAAAATGTTAATTTTATTCTTCATATTAATTACACTTTATTATTATTACTATTATTTATTGAATAAAATAATTATTTATATGATAATAATAGTTAAAATTTGATAATATCCGTCCTCGATATCTCTACATAAATTTAAGTACATAAAATGTATGTCTGTATGTTAAATATTTAGGTGACGTTTGATTCGCTGAATGTAAAAAGTAATAAAAATGGTAATTGTCATGGAATTGAATATAAAGGAAACAATATTACTATTATTAATGAACTTTATTTTGACCTATGTTTTATTATGTTTTTAAGAATTCATTTTATATTTTATTTTATTATTTTCGTATTTTGGAAGGTATTTATATATTTTATAGGTTTTTAGACTCTTAGAAGAATATCAGGATTGAAATGCACAAAAAGAGAGAAAATAGAGTAACAAAAGTTAGAGAATGTAAGGTTTACATTAGGAGTCAGAAACTTGTTGCTCTAAAAGTGTATAAGATAATACGCAAGTGCACGTGTCACAAACATGTAATATAATGATAAGAAAGATCGTTCCCACAGAGATTGAAATACTAGAAAATATCGTAAAAATTGACTATTAAAATCAATATTTGGTATTTTTTGTGTATCAAAATAAGATAAATAAAATAAAAAAAATAAAAAGTACGAGAAGACAAGAGTAAAAATACTGAAACAAAATTCAATGAGAAGGATATTAAGAATTGTAAGTGTATAAATCAGTTAGGATTGCAGATGTGACAAGTGATATAGACAAACTGCGTTGCTGTGGCAAAGTACACCAGTAATTAGAATTGCAAAAATTACAAAGAATTCTTCCGAATCTGCAATGTTTATATATTCTATGACTCAATGAAACATATTCCTATGCAAAACTGAATCTAAGAACAACGTTTCATGCACAAATTCTCTTGGATTATGTGAGATAATTATATATTCTTATATTAATTTCTACACACTATTCTAGCTTCATCCAACTTAAATTAACCTTTCCAGAATTAATTTCAGTTTACTATCCTATCAATTGTTGATCAAGCAATCAATAAGAATAAATCAATAAATTAAGCATCGAATAACTAACACCCTTTGTCAAGCAAAACACAAGTTTTAAAATTGAAGTACAAAGTCTACATACACTTACACATCCACAACCCTAACTGAATAAAAATTTAGCCAATCATATTCATGAAATCAAATATCAATTCATTCATATTCAACATCAAATCCATAGAGTTATAGAAATTTGAAAAACAATAAAAGAGTAATAGAAGAAGGAATAAATTAATAAAATCCCTTTGATTAAATCTCAATAAATTGGGTTCCAAATCTCTAATTCTCTCTTGCTTTCTTCAATAATTATCCTTGTAAATCAAATCTTCAATTGGTCTCTTTCCAGATCTCCCTTGATGCTCTGTTCTAGCTGTTATTCCTTAGATTTTCTGCGTGATTTCCTGCTATCGAATCTGTCCAGTTTTTCTCCTCTGTGCTACCGTACTGTGCTATGTTCTATTTAGGTTAAAATCAGCCTCTGTTTTGTGTATTAAACCCTAGATTTAATTTGGGTTAAGCTCCTTGTGTTAAGTCCCAAAATTGCCCTTAAAAAGGTGAGTTATTAGATGTCCAAAATTATCATTTTATTGAAAGTCCAAATCAATTCCTATTATTTATTTCTAAATTAGTTCCTGTTTTTCACGCTGTTTTCTTGGTGTAATGTTGCTGCAAAAATGTTGTGGATTATGCACTTTTTTGTTATTTTCTTTATCTCCTGCAAAGGGCAATGAAAATTTAATGAGTTGACATCAAAATATAACTCTTTCTAACGAATTTCATGATTATTTTGGATTTATTATCAAAGAGTTTACTTAAATCCACAAATTTCAATAATATTGTATAAATGATTATAATGTACAAACATTCTCAAATAAACTAGCAAATATTTATGAATAAAAGCTAATAATACTATAATAAATTAGATTTATCAACATACAAGGCAAAATCAACGCGCGCCATGACGGGGAGGTCTATATTTTCTATTATGGAGCCAAAATTCAATGCTTGCTACGGCGGGTAAAAATGTGCACCAGGGCATGCGTGCCAAAAACGCCCAGAAATTCTAATACGCGTGTGCCACTTCACTCTTCCTATAAATACCACATTATACCTCTCTCAAACACAAGTTTTTACAACCATTTTCTTCCTTCCCCTAGCTGTTGTTGCAGTAAGGGTTTTCCACCCAAAATCAAGAGGAGACCCTCCATTGTTAAAGCTACTCCAAGGAATTGAGAAAGGAGGCCAACTAACTTCAAGGAATTAGAGCTGGAGGATTCATTGGGGTATTTTTATTGTATATCTTTTTCTTCTCTTTGATTTTGTAGTTTTCTTCTCATGACTAAATTGATTAATACCAATTAATTTATGGTTGGCTAATTTATGTATATGAGAATATTAATATTGCTTCCAATGATTGTAAGAATAATTTTGTAATTTAATAATATTTGAGTTTTAGATTTTTTTCTTGTTCATGTTCTTAATATTTCTGATTATGAATTAATGATGAGCCAAATCTTGATTTGTAGTTAGAGAGATTATGTTAGAATTTAAGCATAAGAAATACCATCTTTGCTTGCTTGTGCATTATGAACAAGTATCTATTGATTTGTGTTAGATTAGGTGATTAAAATATTTCCTTACACTAATTCTAATTGATTAATTAACGGTCCGAATCAAAGACGTTAATTAATTGATTGTAGTGAAAATTACCATTGATTTGGAATTTGTTAGGTTTAACAGAAAAATCATTAAATCTGACTTTAAATTAAATTGCTCAATTTGTTCTTTCCATAAATGATAGCGAATTAAAATTCTCATTTACATCCATCATCCCCACTTTGGTTGTAATTACTTTTATTTGCATTTTATTTTAGTTATAAAATTAATTTAAGAATTTACAATCTTTTCTGCAATCGATAATTGTTAGAATATTTAGGATTGTTTGTTCGATAAAATAAGAAAATAAATAACATTTTAAAACTACCGTAATTCTTTGAGAGACAATCTTGAAAGTATACTTTTCATTTATTACAAGTGATTCGTGCACTTGCGAGCTTATTACGAATACAAAATTTGACTCTCATTGTGCATCAATTATAATGTTTGTTTAAGGAATGTAATCAAAATAAATAATAATAATATTAAAAATGAAGTAAAATTAAATAATAAACTTTTTTTTATTACTAAAAGAGATAGAATGAGCAAAAAAATTATAAACGACTATACAAATTGTGAGAAAAATAGAAAGGACTGAAGGCGTAATGAAAATTACAAAGGACTGCAGGCCTAATGATGATTACTGCTACTGCTGTAATTTATTCACATTCTATTACAGAGTACAGTTAAACCAAACACAGTAATATCGTGAATAATTTTTATTAAAATTATGATTATTGTCAATCAAACACGCTGGCAACTGCACTTAAATGTCTCAAAGTTGAATAATATTTTAAAGCATGCAACCCATTTAAACCTAATTTTCCTTACATTTTATTTTCAATTTAATACTATTTTTATTTATTTATTTATTTGTTTATCAATCTGCTACTTTTATGTATTCAATTTCATTTCAATTAAGTACTTCGTTACTATGATCATAAAACTAACAACCCACGCTTCTATGTCGATAACGAGATTGACATTTGCTCAATTTTTAAGAGTATTTTTGGTGTTTTTTAACAGTTCATACTTTTCACATGCGATATAGGATTGTAATCCAGAAAATGTCTTTTAAAATTTGAACGTATGCTAATCACATGATTAACTAAGTAGCATAAAATGATTAGTTTTAACCGCCATAATGGCAAAATATCTGATTAAAATAAAATTGAGCACTTAACGTGATATCTTGTTTAACGATGGAAAAATATTTTAGTTGTAAATAATAAATTAATAATTTTAATATTAAATAAAACTTGTGCCTTTTTTTGATAGTCGCAAATTAATAACATATTAGCCCATTCTTATAACAAATTGGCATATACATTTTGGTATAAGGTGAAAATATTATTAGAGTTCACCACTTAAAAATATGGTTGTTAAAATTCATTAGAAAAAATATATATGTATTAAATGTAAAGTAATAGGTAGCAAGTATTTTGTAAAATAAATAAAATTAAAGACTTAGCTATTTTATTAGTTCTTAAAATTTTAAATTCTATAATTTAGTTTTTAAATTTTTACATACATGATTCTAAATTTTTAAATTCTATAATTTTGTCCTCAAATTTTTAAAAATTTATACATATATACTATCTTAGATATTAAAAAACATGTTTTTAAATCAAAATTTTATAACTTATATGTAATTTTTAAAAAAATTGATAACTAAATTAAAAAATTTAAAGATCATATATAAAATTTTAAAATTTAAATTAAAGAATTTAAATTTTTTAAATCTAATAATATAATTTAGCATAAATTAAAAAGCATGTAAAGAGCAAGAAAAAGAACAACCATTATCAATCTAGTTATTCACGCCTGAATCTAACACTTGATTTTGATATTTCAATATTTTAAATTTTCTCGTTAATATTTGATAAAAAAAATATCATTTTATTAAAATAAAATATATATATATATATATATATATATATAATATAATATAATATAATTTTATTTATTTTTAATAAATAATAATATTATTATTTTATTATCTTATATTTTAAATTTATATTTAATTAATAATTAATATATTTTTAATTCATTTAATAATTTAATATATATAATACTACTTTAAAAAAAAAAATACTTGTAAATTAAAGAACAAACTGGCACGTATGAGAGTATTGAGCTCAGAATCTGCGTAGACACGGCAGAACTGAAAAGTCTTCGACCCAGTCTTCAAGTTACACGATTACGATTACGAAATTTTAAGGTACAACGTAAACAAGACCCACACGACACACAAACGTATCGTTGTCTTTAATGACTGCGTGTCTGTCTTTAACTAGTCAATGAACTGCGCGTCTGTCTAACAAGTCAATGGACTGCGTGGTTGACACAATGTCAACACATCAGACTGTGTCCCGCCCCTCGCTCCCACGTAATTTTTTTCTATACAATAAATATATTTTAAAAAAAAAAGACCAATTCAAATTATTTACTTTTTATTTTTTAAAATTTAATACTTTTCTGTTTCCTATATTTAATCTCCGATTTATATTTAACACTCTCATATTATACTTATAATTTATAAACATCTATAATATAAAAAAAATTTATCCCACCCCACTCCCAAAGTCTTAACTCTCACAATTGTCTATCCTCTTAATCACTTAAAAATATATAAATTATGATGAAATATTAATTAAATTTATAATATAATTTATTAATTTTTAAAACTTATATCTTTTTATATTATTTAATTTTTTTTATAAAATAATAATAAAATAATATTGATTAAAATATATTATTATTCTTAATAAATCTAAATAAGATAAGTAAAAAAATAAAAATAATAAAAAATACACTCCATTACATAAATTACTATATTTAACTAGTTTTATTCTTAATGTCTCAATAAAAAATTTATTTTGTTCTAATACTAAAAATTATATATTTATTTATTTTAATAAAATAATTTTTTTTTTATAAAATTTTTAAAATTAATATTTTATTATATTTTTATTACATTTTTATAAATAAAAAAGTATTTTTTAAAATTTAAGATGAAATACAAAAGCTAAAACATATAATTTATTGTATTATTTTGTGATTATTTGAACTGGCAAAAGGAAACGGCTTTCTTCTTTCTCCAAATAGAAGAGAGGCCAAAAAAGCAGTTATCTCTCTTCATTTTTTCTCTCCTCCTTCTCTCTAAGGTTTCAAACTGTGCACTGCTCGTTTGGCCGCCGGCAGGCGGTTTCGGCTGCTGGTTGGCGGCCAGTCTTCCCTTTCTCCTTTCCTTTGGTTTCCTTCCTTTAGATCTATGGTTTGTGGGCGTTTGTCTCGCTCGTTTTCGTCTCCGGCGGATCTCGCCATTACTGTGGCCGTTCGTGTCTCTTCTTGGTGGCTGCTCGGAGTATTTGTTACCGGTACCTTCCCCTCTTCCTCGCGTGGCTCTGGGTTTTACTCTGTTCGGCTCTGCTGCTTCCGGTGGCGGCTCCGACAGTTTCTGGACAATAGTAGGGTGGAGGATATTTTGGTATTCTGTGTTTATTTTAGTATGGTTTTAATAATGTTCTGGTATTTTTGGTGTACCTTAAATTATCCAGATATGGTTTATCTTAATTTTGTTGATGAGATTTTTGATTACTTTCTTGTTACATTTTCTGATTTTGGGATGTATACATCGTTTTATTTCAGTCAGTCAGGCAGTATAATGAGTCGAAATTATAACGAGCTAATGTTGAGAGCTCGCAAGTATTCACTGTGTTTTCTTGCTTCTAGCTAGACCTGACTATGTTATTAAAATGGTGATGTATTTCTTAGAATCGATGTATCTTAAGATTGTATTTTGAATCATTATTTAATGAAATTTACCTTTTATCAAAAAAAAAATAGAAGAGAGGCCACAGCACACGTCTAAGAGTGACTTTCCTTCTACTTATTCCTTCTTGTCTTGATTTAATTAGAATATTTCCTGTCTTCTCAAATATATCATCGACTCAGCTTGTATTTGTTTGTTCCTTTTATTGTTGTTGTTTTCTTCGTCAAATTTTTGGAAATTATTGGGTGTATTTTTCTGATCCGAGAAACATATAAGAGTTTGGATATAGTTAACATTGAGAAAGAGGGGCTTCAATCAAAGGTCCTTCTATTTCTGATTCGAAGAAGAAGATCGGTGGTGAAACTGATTCTGAAGCTGAATTTTCCGATTGTGCCACTAGGTTCTGCCTCATTTTGGTGATTTAGAAGGTCGATCTAATACAATAGATTGCTGAAATTGCAAGAACAACAATTGGTTGATCTGAAAAATGTGGTGGATGATGGGTGAAGGAGGAGGACACTACTCTTCCAAAAAGACTGATGATATCTGTGGTGATGTTTGTGGCCAGGTCTCTCGCCTTTTCCTTTTTCTTTTTATTCTTTATTCAGTCTATTTTTCATATATATATATATATATTTGTTTTCAGATAATGGATATTATTTTACCATTTGAGTGTGCTTGGTTTATGATATATTTTTGCATATAATTGGGAATTGGGTTAGAATCCTGGATCTCTGGTAAAATGTTGAAAAATTGCTCTGCTTTGTTGCTCGCAATGCTACTCTTACGTTTTCAAAATTAGCATTCTTGACGATTTTCATTAAGATTTATAACTGCCTTTTTGACTAAATGGATTGTAGCTATTGCTAGCTGTAAGATGTTCACGCCTGCTACTGTACTCTATTGAATGTTATTAAGGGATTTGAGAGGAATTGGCAAATCTTAAGAAAATTCAGAGAGAAGCCATCTTCTTGTTTGTTCTTTTATATTGGGGGTGGGTTATATCCTCTTTCTATTTTATATCTTAATACCAAATTTACCATTCTTTTATTGCAAATAGATAGTAAACTCTCTTACTTGTCACTATGGCATCAAACTGCTTTCATTGTTAAACCAAATTTGTGTTTATTAAGCCTCGAATGAATCTTACAATGTTGCTATTTATGTACAGGAATCGAGCAGAATGTTGAGCATGTCAAGAATCCGTTGCTTTATTCGTGGCTTGGACCTCAAGACCTACATTCTTCTCTTTACACTTATTCCAACATGCATACTTGTCATCTATGTACATGGACAGAATATCTCATATTTCCTGCGCCCGCTGTGGGAAAAACCTCCTAAACCTTTTTATGATATACCTCACTATTATAATGAAAATGTGACAATGGATAACCTTTGTAAGCTTCATGGTTGGGGAATCAGAGAGTACCCAAGGCGTGTTTATGATGCTGTATTGTTCAGTAATGAATTGGACCTTCTTACCATCCGATGGAATGAATTGTATCCCTATGTGACACAGTTTGTTCTTCTTGAGTCAAACTCAACGTTCACTGGGTTACCTAAGCCTCTGGTTTTTGCCACTCATCGGAATCAGTTTAAATTTGTTGAGCCTCGATTGACTTATGGGACAATTGCTGGACGTTCTAAGAGAGGGAAAAACCCATTCATTGAGGAGGCATACCAGCGAGTGGCATTGGATCAGCTTCTCAAAATTGCAGGTATTTCTGATGATGACTTGCTGATAATGTCTGATGTTGACGAGATCCCAAGCAGGCACACTATTAATCTGTTGAGATGGTGTGATGACATACCTCCCATCCTTCATCTACAACTGAAGAACTATCTTTATTCTTTTGAGTTTCTAGTGGATAATAACAGTTGGAGAGCATCAGTCCACAGATATCAGACAGGAAAGACTAGGTATGCACATTTTCGCCAGACAGATGACATCTTAGCAGATGCAGGATGGCATTGTAGTTTTTGCTTTCGTCGTATCAGTGAGTTTATATTCAAAATGAAAGCATACAGCCATTTTGACAGAGTTAGGTTTTCTCGTTTTCTAAATCCTAAAAGAGTACAGAGAGTAATATGCAAAGGAGCCGATTTGTTCGATATGCTCCCAGAAGAGTACACTTTCAAGGAAATCATTGGGAAAATAGGGCCTATTCCTCATTCATTCTCGGCTGTTCATCTTCCATCATACCTTTTGGAGAATGCTGACAAGTATAAATTTCTCTTGCCTGGTAATTGCATTAGAGAAAGTGGCTGATGACTCTTTTGAATAAGAGTTGATGTCTTATTTTGTAAAGGTTGGTTGAATTCTTTCTGAAGTGTCCTACCGAGCAATTGACTGCCCTGGTGCATCACTGAAATTATATCATTCTTTGGACAATTCTTGGATTCAAGAGTAGTGAGGCTGTTGTAAATATTTATATATACATATATATTTCACCTTTCCTGGATTTGAGTTCATTGTAAGGTATAGCTTCTCTGCACGCTGAATGGAAGAGATTACTTGGCTAGGAACAGTTGTAACACCATGTTTGTTCCTAAATAGCAGCTGGTATTCTCTGTTTTTCGCTCGATATACATGATTTTACATCGGTATCCCTTTCTGCTGAAGTTTTGTTAATGAGACATTTCTGGTATGTATCATTAGTTCATCTTCACTACTTTGTGTTGTTATTTGGTTTATTTTAGTTTTATAGTTGATAAGAATAAATTTTAAAAAAAGTTGGACCGGTTGTGGATGTCTTACCTTTTCATGGCTATTTTTAGTAAAAAAAAAACTGTTCAAATTCCCTCGTTCTAGATAATACCTCCATTTGTAAAATTATCCAAAGACATTGGCAATCTTTTTTCTCATCCTCAGTTCTGTTTCCAGACCTCTAGTCTGAGTCGTACTTTGCTACAGGTTATCTTTACGTGAGTTTCATAAATGGGTTTTTAATTTCGGTTTGTTGGGACCAACATTTTAAATTATAAAAAAATGAAGATAAAAATACCTCCCTTTAAACTTTCTTATAGTCGGGTAGTTTACCCATATTTCTTTAGGTACTACCATGTATCATAAAAGGGATAAAAGTTACTGTAAGTTTCACGATTTTTGTAATAAAATATGCATTAGTTTTATAATTATTAAGTCGGATATATAAGGTCTTCTAATTTAGACGATAGTGTTTTTGTTCATTTATTCCAAAATAACATGTATTAAACATATGAATATTTTTGTTAAATTTTGATTGATTAATGTAAAGTGGACTAAATTGACTAACGTTATAAATTATGGAATTTAACGTGCTTTACTTGAAAATTTTGAGACTAACGTATTGATTTTTAAAAATAACGTTTCCAATCATAAAAGTGTCACAACAGTTGATATATTAATAATTGAATATCCTTTTGTAGGTATAATTGTAATTTCCAATTTTACTGCTACACTTTTGTTTAATTTTTTTCTTTTTTTAGTTTTCCTATTTTCTTTTTCTGTCATTTGGTTTTAATCTTTGATACTTTTCATCTCTAGCGTAATATACAATCTAATTTTAGTTGTGTATTTCGCTGTGTCTTTTAAACACAGCTACGTATTTGCTCAACCTAGAAGAACATTTTAAGGATGGAAATCTGAAAATAATTAGTTTCATGGAAGGGTTGGATTATGTACCATCCTCAATCTTCTTTCACAGAAGTTTCATATATTCGCATAACTAGTTAGAATATGAGCTCTACATTATTGACTCCCACTACAACTACTATTTAACATGACGCTTTTGAATCACGCGTTACACGAATACAATTATCAAGAAGGCATTAACAATTCATGAGTGATATGGCTCATGATATTCCATATCACTGATGTTATTCGTTATTTTTGAAATATACTTTTTACTAATTTTATTAATTATTTTCTTTACCAAGCATTAAATAATTTATCTTAAAAAAAAAAATAGGTGTACTAATATTTTATTTCATAAGCTTAACTCCAAGATTAAAAAATGATTTCTCTTGTATCAATACCCAATCAAAACAATTAAATTCAATAATGAGAAAGTAAAAAAATAAATTAAATAATTCAATCACCGGTCATGATAAAATAGTGATATATAACACTATTCTAAAAGCCGTGTTTCATTATATTTTTTATATCGAACAGATTAAAAGTCATGTTACATAATATTTTTTATAACGTAGAGAGAGCCGAACTTCCAACCAATAAAAATCAAACATGTGAAGGAGGCCATGTTCCTTCCCGGCTGGTACAAACGGAATTGTTCCATTGGCTCCACTAGGACAGTGAGTACATGTAAAAGATGTAATCCACGCCTCCACGGCTCCCGTATAAGGGAAGCTTGTTAAAGCTTGGCAAATTAATCAACTAGACAACTTTGTCTGGAAAAGAAAAGAAAAGAAAAGAGGCAAAAAAGAAGAAGATGAAGACGAGAAGATCAGCCATGTGACAATCATACAATACAGACCCATATGATCATGGCTTAAGGTGCTATAATAAACTAAAAGATAAGCACCGGCTCATGTGCGCACATGAAAACATTCCTATTGATTCTCCTATTACAGACTCAATTTGTTTTGTTATTTTGTTGTTACCCTTTTCCTCCTCATCCATAAGAATAATGGGTGAATATTTTAAAATACAAAATAAACCCCCCCACCCCAACAACCTTTGTCTAAGTAGTACATAGACTCCTATTTTGTATAAATTGTACAGGGAAAAAAAAAAAAAAAAAAGCCGAGGACTTGTGTTCAAAGTTTTTTTTAAGACACAATTCTTATCTTTTAATTAAGATTAATCTATGCAAATAATTCACATAACGCTTATGAGGGGATTGCTCGAAAAATACATAAATGATTTAAAGGTGTGTTTGTTTATACTTGAGATTACATAACAGTAAAAAAAGCATTTTGAAACCAAACAAGAAAAAATTTGTCACAATCGCTTTCAGGGCTCAAAAAACACTGCTTCGTGTTTTTTCCTCAAATGTCTTGTTCTGAAACCATTTTTAAAAAAGAATCAATTATATTGTGCTCTGATTTTTATTTTATTTTTATCAGTATTGTGCTCTGATTAATATTATACAAATTAAGATTTTCAATAAACAACTGCCATAATCATAATGGAATCTACAAAAAATATCTAAAACGCTTAACGTACTTTGGTGGTGATGATTATGTATGCACCTTTCCTCGTCAATATTGTTTCCCTATCGAGCGGTGGAATTGGAAGGATCAATCCCCATATCTCTATAATAAGCTTGCTCTGCATTTGCTAAACGATCTTGAAACATGCTCCACTCTTTTCTACACCTCTCCCTGACCTGGTACAGAACAAAGTACTTCATCAGCAGCAGACTTCATTAACAAAATACTGAAATAACAACACGACACTGGCACATTGAAACATGCCATAAAAAACATTATGAAAAGTGGTTTTACATACCCCGTGCCACGGTGCCTTCCCATCTTTTGATTCGCCCTTATCAAACGTGAAAGACTAGTGTTAGAATTTCATTTCCATATGCAAGTGGAAGATAAAAGACAGAAAACATGGCACTGGTCGAAAATCTCAAATTACCTGGTTCCCAAGAGAGGGAACAGTTTGATGAACAATCCACTGGGAATCTACAACTCCAATTTTCTCATGAGCAGGCTGTTTTGAGAAATTTGCATTAAATCTTTGGTTATGATGACATGAATGGCCGTGAAATAGATCCAAGTGGGACAGAGTTAGAGAACTAACCTCTACACATTTTCTAAGGGCAAAGTCAAGACCCCATCCATGGACCAAGTCATTCTACAATTCACTTATATAAGTTCGGACTAGTGGGCAGAAAAAATTAAGGAAACAATAAACAAAGCTTACTAACTAAAAGATATCAGAATAGCCCACACTACCTGAATCATATGCCATACACAGCGCCATGCATCTCGGGAAAACACTGGTGCCATGATCTCAACAAACCTGATCATCAAAGGAAGAACAGAAAAAAAAGAATAATTATTTTCATTGCCTGAAAAGATGCTAAAACTTGTATGAACAGTAACAACAAATGCAAACAAAAAATTATTAAAAATCAGTTCCTACGCTGCACAGGGAGGAAGATGTGGGTCACTGCACCAGCCTGGCTTCTCCTCTGTTACTCTGAAATAAATTAAAGATAATGTCAATTTATGAACTTTGATTTGACTTTAAACAAATGTAAACGTAGGTCCGTTTCTCACTTGTGAACCTCACTGTCACCTCTCCTTTTTGTCATCTGCCATGTTAGCCCTTTATTAGGTTCTAAACCAGGCTGTGAAATCTCCAAACCATGCTTCCTCACTAATTTTATATATCTGGAACAGAAATGGACAAGAACGAAGCAAAACCATTTAGTAGAATAAAAAAAGAAATAAACATAATTCATAAGAAAACTCACTCTTCTGAATTGAAATGCTCAACTCCCAGGTCTTCATCCTGGGAGCAGAAATGGATAGCAGCGAAGCAAAACCATTTAGTAGAATAAAAAAACAAATAAACATAATTCATACGAAAACTCACTCTTCTGAATTGAAATGCTCAACTCCTAGGTCTTCATCCCATATAAATATGTAGTCATATGGAGCAACAATGTCAGGATGCAAAAATCGCTTAGCATACCACCTTAAACAATGTTTTAAGTTACAATCATGATAAAGATGTAATTAATATACGAAAACAAGACGTTAGGGATAATTACTTACCATTTAGTCTGCTTAGGAGCACTCACATGAATAGCCCGCTTTGACCACTCAAATTCATCCCATTCAGATGTTCGGCCATCATAGTGAAATAATAGAATAGTAAAGTTCTCTGAGAACTGGAGGAGAAGCAAATTTAGTGTCGTGCACCCTAAGAAGAGGGAGAGTATGAAAGCAAAAGAGAGACAAGCACCTTTGTCACAGCAGCATCAATATTATTTTTCTGATCATAACCAACAGTGAAGGTTACAAGGTACTTTGGTTTGCTGGTCAAGTCCTGCAAATGATAGCCTGATAAAATACCTCATGGTTGGAATCATAGAGTATCAGATCACTATATTAACACCAGAATATTAATTTATTGATACTCAGTCAGTTATGCATCAAATGACTTCATTATTTTGCATTTTCGCTTATTTCATCACCAACTACCTTAGCACAAGAAAACAGGAAATCAGTAACAACAAAACTTTTCCTACTACAAATAGGAGCATCAATCTCACTAACAGGATTCATTTTGCATTATATTCAGATACGCAGCAGGAACACGGGCTTTCTCAACATCCGTAAAGACCAGATGAACTCTATAGTGATTAGTCAGTGGTAGAATACACACCTCGCTGGGCTTACCCCACAATCTTCTGAGGTAAAAGTCAGACTCAGCTGCAACTATACCAGGTGGAAGCCTTTCTGCACCTCTGGGATTTGATGGAACCCAAATCTGTAACAGAGATCGGTTTAATGAAAGTACTCTAAAACAGGACATGTTATGGCACTCTCCATAAAATATCAATGATGACGTACATGGAGCATCTAAAACCAATAAAATAAGCCAACTAAATTTTTTCTTTGTAAGAAGTTAAGAAAAAACTATCCATAAGATGAAATGCATTTAATTATCTGGTTATGAGGACATTGTCCTAAAGATCAGCCACAAAGTTAGTATGCCCTTTCATAGCAAGGATCTTCACATCCATGTTCAGCTTGCAATGTAGACAATCAAGTAGCACAAAAATTTAAGTAGAAAGTATACCTTTGATGTATCATTTGAATGTTGAGCTTGAGTTGAGCTTTGGTTATTATTTTTCAACACAGACCAAGCATTTAGAAGTGTTTGAGAAGAAATGCCTGATTTTCTATCTTCTACGTACGAGAGATCAGTAGGAGGAAGAAGGCCAGATGTAACATTCAGCTGCCATATCATGGTAAAAATGTTTCAAAACTTACTTATAAAGAGATTGTCCTTAATGAAACAAAGAAAAGGAGAAAGAAAAATACTACTCTAAAATATTACGATGTCTTTTGTACCTTTGTAAATGACAATGACGGGAAGGATATGCCTATAAAGAAACCGAAAACAATTCCAACAAAAGTTGTTACAATGAGCCTCATAGCCTCGTTTGGTTTTCTACTAATTGAACTGCAAGATGAAAATACTGGATAACTTGGTGAAACGTTTTTGAAGTCCTAGCTAAATATTTCGACTGAAACAAAAGTTAGTTCTCTCAAATGGAAATAGGCCATAAAGTATGAACCTGAGAGAAAAAACTCCCATGTTATTTATAATCTTCTGAGCATACATTCACAAAGAAATGGACAGAATCAGAAAATGAAGGCTATATATGGAATTATCTAACAGGTTTTGAATTTCCAGTTCTCCTTAAATGAAACAGCAACCATCATTGAAGGAAAACATGACCTGGTGTGACATAGTATGAGAAGGAATATAAGTTTGGAGCACACTACTTTAGGAATCAAAATAAAGATTCAATGAGATAATACAAATAGAACGAAGCTACAGTCAAGTATTATTTCAGGATGATTTGCTTAGCATTTTTATTCATTAGGAATAAGGTTATGAATGAGGTTGGCTCTTATAACTTAAGTCAGATTTGGTATCCTGACATTAATTCTGCCACAACGTCATACTTTTTTGAAATCAACCTTTACAAAGCAACTTTTCTGAGAAAGCAACCATGTGCCTTTGACAATCAAGGGCCACCACCACAACCTAACTATCCAACTTAAAAGCATCCATGTGTTTTCTTTGACTATCAATCGTTACCATAAACTAAGTGCCCATACTCAAATCCTTCACAACCAAGCATGCAGGCCTAAATTTGCAACAAATACCAAACCTCCAATTTTCATGAATTAAGAAAGACTAATTAAGAAAAATATAGCATAGAGAAGGACAAACATCTGTTCTTTGCTTAATTCCAAAGAAATATCAAATACACAAGCCCAAGAAACAAGTTAGTTCAACTAAATAAAAATAAACATTATTTGAAGAAATATTCTAGATGACTTTTTCAAGACGATTTACGCATATAATTAACTTTAACCTAACTATAAGATTCCACAACGGTTGATATTTCTTCAAAATTCAAAATCGCAAATCCGGAAACAATTTATTATAGTAAAATGCCGAACGAAATGGAACTTGAACTTAGTAAAGCAATAACGAAATTATCATATTGCTGATAACAAACTTGATCAAGTTGGGAAAAATAAGCTTTCAAGTTAACTCTCTTTGTACTCAACGACTTTAACATGCAAACATAAACACCAATGAAGGAAAAGTTCAAATATTTCTACCAAGTTCAGCAAAACGAGAGTAAAATAAGAATCAAGCAGAAATCAAAATAAAAAAGAAAATATATAAAGGAACCTGGAAAACTGAAGAAACGTTGAAGATAAACCCTAACCGCCAGAACGAGATCTGGTAAAAGATAAACGTTGTAAAAGCTCGAAATCACAAGAAAGCCACAGTAATCAAAATCCGAGCTCCTAATGCTCAAAAAATTGGTAACCGACTACTGTTTATACTTATAATTACAAAAGAAGGTAAAAAATCGTGAGTATAGAAACGTCAAGCGGCAAAGAAGAAGTTCCTTGTGGCGTTTGTGTTTTGGTCAGTAATTTTGTTTTCTTTGGCAACTGTAAATTATGAAACAAATATTCCCTCTGATTTTGAGAAAGCTGGAGGGAAATATGAGGAAATCAGTTTTCACAAAAATCAAATCTCAGCATTTATCTCTATCCTTTTACATTTGTAGAGTTCCAAGTAATTCAGCTGTGTTCACATAATTGGTCGGCTGTTTTCAAAATTTAATGGAGATTAGCCGCGGATTTTCTTTAGATAATAATTATTTTGAAGAAAGCCGCATTTATTTTTTAATAATAAAGAGTAAACACTAACAGAGAATATTTTTTCAAAAGAATAATTTATCGGGGTTTTTTTGTTGCTAAACTACGGGCTTATCAATTTTTTTTTTTTTATTCTTAGCAAAAAATAATAATAATAAATAAATAATTTAATTATACAACTTATTTTACTTTTAATCGTAAAAAATATATATATTCATTTTCTTCTACATTTTCATTTACATTATAAAAAAAATAAATATATATATATTTTTAATACTTTCCAAAATAAAATTCTATTATGACATGTAATTAAACAATTAGTTTTTAACTTTTTTGTAAACTACCTTCTATTTTTTACTCCTTATTCAACATATACTCAAAATTAAATACATATTAAAACAATAAGCTTATTTGAATACATGTTCAAGAATAATATATAACCTAATTTTTTTTTATAAGTATAACTTGATTTGATGCTCTCATTATTATACGTAGTTAAAATTATATTAAAAAAAAATTTTGAACATACGATCATCTCATGCAATAATAATAATATATATATATATATATATATATATTATTTTTTATTATTATTTTTTTTTTCCGTTGAAAGGATTATCAGAATTTTGATCATTTTTTGTTTGCCGTTGAATGATGGACTCGTTTGAATGGTCGCTGTGTACTAGTAAAAAACTGGCGATGGAAGTTTTGAATTGTATTAGTGATATTTCTTCAACAAAAGTAAAATCTTTTAAGTGGGAAAGAAAAAAAAAGGAAATCTTTTTAAAAGAGAAAATAATGATCTTCCTATGTTGTTGTCTTTAGCTTTATGTTTTTTATTTATATCTTTCCTTTTTCTTTTACTCAGTTTAGTTTATGAGTTGTTAAAGAGCTAACTCATCACTACTTGTCTTGTAAAATTTGAGACATTCCTTTGTCTTTGTCTTTGTCTTTGTGATTTTTTTTTTTCTTTTGTGTGCACCTTATATTTGAAGAGTTATTACTAATTATTTTTTGAATGTATTTTTCATAAATTTTATTGATTGTTTTTCTTTAACAGACATTAAATGAATATATATTTTTTTAAAAATAATTGCATTAATATTATATTTTATTAACTTAAAATACCACATCATTACTTATTTCGAAAGCAATGAATAATTTTTCACATTTTTAGTGCACTAATTCCGATCAAATTATAAAGTTTAAACCCAAGCTAGCCACACCACACACCACGTAAACCTACACACTTGTAACAAACGTTCCGCTGATTACCCAATCAAGGTACTCTAGGAACTAGTTTTTATACTTTTTGTCCCATGTTTTGGCAAATTGTTCAATAAACGTAAGATTATTTCATGCTTGTCACAAACGTTCCGCTAATAATTTAAGTTTAAAATATACAAATATTAAAAAACAATTCAAAAAGTAATTTTTATTAATAGTTTCAATATCTTTTACATTGTTTTATTAATAAAAGGAATTAATTATATATTTAATTTAACAATATGGTGGAGTTTGTACGAATTATGATACACTCTATCCATTTTATTAACATTTTGGTCACGTTTGGTTCGCTGAATGTAATCGTAATAGAATGTAATGTAAAAGAATCAGTATTACTATTACAGTGTTTGGTTTAGTCACTGTAATCAAAGAAGGAATCAGTATTACAGTGTTTGGTTTGACCACTGTAATGTAATGAAATAGAAAAAAAAATTATATAATTATTTTAAATTCAACAATTTAACAAAAAAAAAATACAATTTCAGAAAATACAATTTCATAACAACAATTAATAAAAAATACAATTTCAGAAAAAAAATAACAATTTCAAAAAAAAAAAAATACAATTCAGAAAAAAAAAATAACAATTTCAAGAAAAAAATACAATTTCAGAAAATAAATACAATTTTATAACAACAATTAATAAAAAATACAATTTTAGAAAAAAAAAATACAATTTCAAAAAAAAAATACAATTAAAAAAAAAGACGAAGCCATCGCGATGGACGCTGGTTCGCAAACTGGACGCTGGTTCGCGACGGAGGAGACAGGATGATGCCGCCAGCTGGACGACAACGACGCCAACGATGGACGGGATGGGACAACAATGGACTGGCGCATGCAGAAACAGGAACAGTTACTGTTCAGTAATGTAATCCCAATTCATAATATTGGATTATATAATGGGAATTACTTAAAGAGATGTAATGAATTACATTACATTACATCTCTTTAAAGAAATCAAACACTATAATGAATTGAATTGATTATATTATGTGTTATTACACCCAACCAAACATGCACTTGTGATAACTTAAAAAAAATAAGTTTTATTGATTTTAAATAAAAATACATCAATAACTTTTAAATTAAAAAATTAAAAAAATATTAAATTATCATAAAAATCGTAACAACATATTTTTAATCTAAGCAGTAAATTTTTTCAAGCATTTTTCTAGTCTCTATTTAAGTTTGTCACTTCTAATTGATAATAAATCATTAACAACATCTTTAATAAGTTTTTTAGACTTTGAAACGTAAAAAAGCTCCAAATAATAATATTATACATTGATTTAAACCTCGGAAAAAACTTAACAAAATAAAACATGTCTAATATTATCATAATAAGATTTAGGTGAAGTGATTACCATATTAAATCTAAATTAGAATGAAAAAGTTAAAGATTAATTCTTATGATATTTATACAAAATGAAAAATAAATAATGATTAATGTGCTAGAGATAAAATTTCTATGAAAAATGAACTTTCTCTCCATCAAGAAAAAAGTTAGTTAATAATAGTTATTCTTTTTTTTAACATAAATAATTAGTCATATTTTTAATTAAAAATCATTTTTCACTTTTTTTTTTTTTTTTATAGAAAATCATTTTTCACTTAAAATAAAACAAAATATAAATAAAAAAATGCCTTCGTATAAGGTTGATAGGCCGGTCAATTGAATTGTAAGATAATGTCAACTTCATACCATTTCATCCATATATCACAATTTCCACAATATTATACGATGAAATCAATTTCATCACGTGAAGCCAATTTTATTTGGCAAAGTTATCTACATCAATAAGAGAAGTGTTGCTTCAAAGATGACACGTTTATGAATTTTTGTATTGCTTTTTTTAATGGTAAATTTTTATATTTCTTTAAGTGAACTCTACCAACATTATTTTTTAAATATTGATAAAAATATATAAATTTATTTTTATTTTTATATCTGTGTTATGACACATATCAACATTTTGTTAGAAAAATAAATAACTTTTTTATTTTAAAATAATTTTGATAAATGATATGATATAAAAATATGTGTAAAAACGATTACAAAATTATGTGATATTAACATTTTTTTTATATATATTTTTTAATTTTTTAATTATATATATAGAATGACTTCAAAAGGAAAGGAAAGTAAAGCATATATTTGCGGGTTTATCCAATTTATTATATATAGAAAGAGAATTTTCAAATCATGCATTAAATTTTGGGCTGAAAAACAACAAATTAGGTATGATTGACATGCAATTCCATTTCGAGTAGAAAACTCTAATGGATTAATAGCGTAGAAAACAATCATCGTAAATTGATTAAACAAAAACCAAAACAAGTTGCTTGAAACACGTAGAAATCGAACAACTAAAGGAAAGTGCAATTTTCCATTAGACTTTGGGATTTAAATTACCTTATGTGTAATGAGTTGCCTTTGACTCGCTTTAGTTGAAATGTTTGGCAGGTCTGAACTTTTGAATAAAAAGTGGGCAGAAATTTGAAATTTTATCTAAAAGGTTAATTAATTAGGTGCAGTAATTCAAGTTTTTTTAAATTTGGATGTATGATGTAACTCACGATAAATCTCAAGGTCATATAGATGAAGTCCATGCAGTTTATTGAGTCACATAAGTGCCAACGAATTTAACTTTATCTTAAAAAGTTAATTACTTAGGTTGAATGACCTAAGTTCTTGTAAACCCGTAAATGTTCTTAAGTCTAAACAATGTGAAATTTTGTTTGCATATTCCAACAAGTGAACCATCCAATTTTTGAGCAGTTTCGTTGTGAGTGATGTGCAAGTTGGTGGTGCTTAGTTCATTTGGGTTTATAACCCTATAGAGTTCCTATAGTTGAAGGTCATTCTGATTACATCTAACAAAGTCTCCAAGTAGATACATCAAGTATATACTCGGCTTAGAGAGACATTTACGTAGAGGTTTTGTTGGATGTATCAAAAATTGACACAAAGTTGAATTACCTCAACAGTCAATACACAATACTACAAAATAGGGCTTTTGGTTGATTAAGAGATTAGATTTTGAGTAAATAACTGTAAATTTTGTGTTGGTTGAACCGTCCTTAAATTTTGGGTCGGTGCAACCACACAAGGGACCCAAAATTTTAGACTATAATTTTTTATTTGTATGTACTCTATTTTGTACTACAATTGAAAAACATAAACCAAAGTGTTATGGCTTGTGATCTCTATCTTATAATTACTACAGCTTTAAGCTTTGAGTAGATTTCAAATTGAAATTAGTTTTGATATATTATGCGCTCTAAAAACTACAAGATAAGCCAAACGTTACTCGATTGAAGGCCTCTTGTTCATGACTTTAAAAAAGCTTTATACTTCTAGGTAAGCAAATGACATGAACAACACAGCCAGAACTCTTGAGTATCTCACGTGCAAATTGTGCAATTCCTGCAATAAAGTTCCAGGCCATGTTGTTGGACTTGGATTCTCTCCTTGTTTTTTTCGTCCTTGTTTTCCTTTATTTTTATCGCAATCTTTTATTTCATATCTAATCAGGGGCGGATCTCTTTGGAGGTTAGAGGGGCTTCAATCTCGATCAATTTTTTTATAAAAAATTAATTACGTGTATATTTTTAGCATTAAATAAATATTTCTTTTATAGTAATATATTGTGTCTAATTTTTATGTACATATTTTAGTATATATTAACAATATTTAACAAATACGTGGATAAAAATGACATGAATTATAAATAAAATGTTTAAATATATTTTTTTTTTCATATATTTGGTAACTATTAGTAACAAAAATAAAATTAGAGTAATATAGTACAAAAAATTCTTCTTAAATATAAGAATCTAAATAATATTTAAATATTTTTATCTCAACATTATAAAAATAAAATTAAAAAAATAAGTATATGATAAGCTTTATATTAAAGTTTTTTAAGTTTGTGTTTATTATATTTTATTCCAATCCAAATTTCAAATTTATCTAATATTATATTATTTGACATTTTATTTTAATAATCTTTTAGAATTTATTTGAAATTTTTTTATAAAATTTTTTTATTATTTTTATTATTATTAGTCATTATTATATTGTTTATAAACATATATTTTTAAATATAGTCTCAAGCTTAAAATTATAAATCACATTTTACTTTTTACATTTTTACATGTTTATTTTAGTTTTAATGTCTATAAATCTTAATGTATTTCATTAAGTTTTTTATTTGCTTAAATTTTTTAGTTAATAAATTTATTTTATTCATGAATGATACTAATATTTATTAATTTGTTATATTTTTGTTTATTTTTTTTTATAAGTTAATTATAATGTGTTAACTCTATGTGTCTATTATAATATGATATAAAAAAATTTAGTATTGAATTGAGTATAATTTATAAAAATTTTTACTAATATTTTATTTTGTATATAAAAAAAAAATTTAGCCCCCCCCCTCATATTTTTTCTGGCTCCGCCTCTGTATCTAATGTACCTAGTTAGTTTGTGATTAAATATATTACATGACTACAGTTTTTTTTATACTTTTTGTCTAACTACAAGATAAGCCGAACGTTACTCGATGGAGGGCCTCTTGTTCATGACTTTAAAAAAGCTTTATACTTCTAGGTAGGCAAATGACATGAACAACACAGCCAGAACTCTTGAGTATCTCACGTGCAAATTGTGCAATTCCTGCAATAAAGTTCCAGGTCATGTTGTTGGACTTGGATTCTCTCCTTGTTTTTTTCGTCCTTGTTTTCCTTGATTTTTTTATCTCAATCTTGTATTTCATGTCTAATGTACCCAGTTAGTTTGTGATTAAATATATTAGATTTTTAAAATGTTATTTGAATCGCCTTATGTAAAAAAAAAACATGGAGAGAATCCTTAACTCCATGTTGTCTCCAACCATATCACTTGAACAGAGATCTTCTCCAAAGAGGGCCAGGCAATGCATCTGTGTCTGAACACAGACACGCCAATATTTGAAATTACTTCACTAAAAATTTTGCCAAAATATTTTTTTTTCGTAATAATCCCTCAAATGACACATATCGTTGTCACCATATAGTGCATGTTAGGCCCATCATCAATTACCATCCGAGCACCACCTAGTATGAAATTATACATATGAGAATACTACTAGGGTAGTGTTTATATGTAATATAACTCTCACATTATTGTAGAGTTTACGAGCAACCTGAATCATTTAATTTTAAAACATTAACTTAAAAGATTAGTATTATGCTATTTATAAATTTATAATTAAAATACTACATTTATATCATTCTTAAACAATGATATTATTTTTATAGGTGTATGCATCTACCTATTGAAAAGTCTTCATAAGTATGTTGCCGAAGCTAAACAGAGGAACTATTAATAATAAACATTGGAAAAAAAACAACACCAGTCCACTTCATCTGCTGCTTGTTTAACAAGCACCAGGTAACACGTTCAAGGACTGGTACAAGTAAATAAAAGGAAAATAAATACAATCAATTATGAGTTGCTCTAAAGCATCTCTGTTTTTTATTTACGTTTCTTTTTTTGAACATTTTCAAACCAGAAACAATGGAATTTAATATCAAAGACAAATTACTTTGAATACAAAGCTTCTTCAATTAAAGTCAGTAAGACTTGATATTTTTTAAGAGAGTTTTTTTAGTTCGAATCCCCACCTTGGAATAAAAAACTTCTTTGGATTTGTATCAGCAAATCATTCTTGGCGAACAAGTAGGGCAAACCGCATATTTGTAATTGTTTCATGAATAATTGAAAACTGTAGGAAGTTCATATTTCATCCTTCTCTGTTTCCTATGTCTACATTTCGGTGAATTGTATTCAAAACAATAAAATATTATTGTTGTTGCATCAAAATCATATATCTTTAATTTCAAAAAAGAAAAAAATCGGACAAATAGTTTGGGAAAAAAAGTGAATATCTACGTCTGAAGATGATTGTAGTATTCATTCTTTTTTTTACTTTTTTTTCTTCCATTTTGTGTGTGTTGTGTGTGTGTGTGTGTGTGTGTGTGTGTGGGGACAGAATATGCATTCATTTGCATTGATGTTATTTTAGCCTTGAAATTCTCTCCATATATGACTACTATATGTAGTGTCTCACAGTCTCAGTGCCTAGAGAACCCAAATAAACAATATATATATATATATATATTGTATTATTATTTTATTTTAAGAGTATCAAATTAAATTTTAAAAGTACAATTTTTTTTGTCCAACTATTTTTGTAAATTTAATATTATGTAAAAAATTTATATTTTTTTTTATACTTTTATGTTTTGCATTTTTTTATTTAAATATAATATTTACAAAAAATGCGATATAAGATATCTAAAACACCAAATTAGACTATTTAAGTACTTTTAATTAAATAGAGATCAAAATTATGCTATGTACCGTTTATGAAATATGGGAGTTTTAATATATCAAATCCCAAATAATCGTTAAATGCTAAAAATCTTACGTTGACAACACTGGTTGTTGTAGCCTGTTGCATTTCTTTAACACCTCTGAGAAAGTGTGCACAGGTTCGAGACTGGTATTAAGAGAGAAGAGAACAGAAAGAAATGAAATTAATCATCGGCATTCTTGTTTGATGTCTTCATGAGGTATTATAAAATACCTTCGTTTTTTTGCTTCATTAATTTTAATATTCGAGAACAGTAGTTCTACGTGATTTTAATTGATTTGTTCACTATCAAATTTTAACAATTAACATCGCAAATTGCAAATCCTGAAAAGCTTAGGCTATCAGCATATTAATTAGCTTTTTTTTGGGGCATATAATTATATTGCCTTCACCTGATTTTGATTGATTTGTTCACTATCAAATTTTAACAATTAACATTGCAAATGCAAATCCTAAAAAGCTTAAACTATCAGCATATTTTTTGAATTAGCTTTTTTTGGACTTTGGCATAAAGTAACTATATGAGAGATTGAAGAACATAAAAAACCCAACCAGTGACAGCACTAAACCAAATTCTCGGTGCTTTTGGATAAGGCAGTAAATGCATAAACATGTTATCATGATGTTTCTTTGAAATTAAACAAACCTCGCCAGATGCAGAATTCTATGTATCTTCATATTGGAGCTTGGTCCTGTGATTACGAACCAAGAGGGTTGTGACATGCTTGAGTGATAGATGTTGCAGGTTCTGAAAGAAAGCCATCAAGAATTTTGTAGGCTACCAATCTGTTTGCAGCATGAGAATAATGAATTCCATCCCAACTAATATAAACTAAAGGATCCTTGCATGCAGCTCCAAAGAATTCAGTCCCATTTACTATTGTTTTCTTTCCACATCCAACACGATAGTCCATACCATAATGTCCACAACAATATCCAAGTGGATTAATGAAACCTGCAAGCCCCCAACAGAAAAGAACCAATTTACACTAAGATAAACACATCAAAAGTTCATTTCCCAAAGACAATTTTACATTCTCACAAGTAGAAACAGAAGTCAAACAATCATTGATGGACTTACCAAGCTTGTTTGCTTCAGAAATTAGAGAATATTTGGCCGCATATATGTCCACATAAGTAAATACTGCATCTGAAAGTTGCAGCCTCAAGTGTGATACCGTCTCATTGAGCTGCCTGTTGAATTCCTTGGCGACCTCATTATGGGACCTCAAACAACCATTTGGGTCCTTATTTTCAGGATTTGGAGGATAAAATAAAATAAAGTAAGGCAAGCAACCGATAGGACCAGTATTGTGGATCCAAAACAATCTTGCTCCTAGTTGGTAAAGTTTCTGAAAATAAATAATGGCAACAAAATGTTCAAGTTTTAATTAAGGGTAATTTGTCTGGTAGTTCGATTGACCGAATCAAATCCGAATCGAATTAAATTGGAGACAATTTTGGCCAGCTCAAATAACCAAGCAAAAATTGAGCTGGATTAGGAGCTAGCTCATTAACCAGAAATGAAATAAAATAAAATAAAATTTAATTATAGATTAAAAATAAATAAAAGACATGAAAAAGCTATGTTAAATTTAAAACAATATTTCATCTCTTTTTAATCTTTATTTTTTATGATATATTAATTATTTTTTTTGTCTTTTAGACTGATAACAAATAAATAGTTGTAATTTATTAATTTTATTACATTAATATGTTATATTCTTTACTCATCTCTTTAAACAAAAAAAAAATTATTCATCTTTAATTTCAATTAGCATTATGAAGTTTCTACTTTTAAACCAATTAGAGATTAGCCTTTGAAGTAAAACTAAACATTTTATCAGCATGTGTTGTATTATTTTCTTTTCATCTAGTCAATTGTCTTGAGAATCATCTATTATATAATAGTAAAAGTCGTATTCTCTTGTGAGATTTTAAGTTACTTAAAATTTTGATAAGTATTTATGTCTAATAGTATATGTAGATAATTTATTAGCAATTCAAGTTATTTTGAGCCAGCTCATTTGTGTTTAATTTAAGTTTAGGCTCACCTTTGCTGACTCAAATTAAATTCAACTCAAATTAAATTCAATTTGAGCTAAAATTGAACAAATTTGAGCTAAGCTAGCTCAAACTAACCTAGAATTGTCACTCCTACTAATTCCAACTTTCCAATGATGCTCTATTCTGACAGAACTAGTATGTTTCGAACAAAAACAAAAGACAGAACTAATAGATAAAGGTTTCACTTTTCTCTTTGTCCTATTGTTACCTTTACTGCCTCAGAAAACAAACTAATAATATGAGGAATAGATGCCAAAACTTCTTTTTCTATTAGACCTTCCAACCCTGCATGAAGATCATTTTGTCCAATATCTAGCGTGTACAATGCCTTGGAAAAAGCCTCTGGTCTTGGGAGACGGGTTTTAATCCATGACTCACTGGCTGACCAAAGCATAAAAGAGAAAAGTTATTTCAAGTATATATTTTGATCCCTTACAGATCAGATTCAGAACTACTACTAAAAAAAGATGGCAAACCTTGATGATATAGCAACTGAGTGCGTGCTTTGAACTGCTCAAACTGCATAAGCTGTTTGTCTAGGGAGACAGGACTAAAACCTGCTAATAACTTGGTATCTAAAGGCTGAATCGTTGAGCCTGAAGTTGCAAAATTTGCTCCGTTCCGAAAATTGGACCCAATAGAATCCAAATACGCACTAATATATGACAAACCCAACTTCTCAGCTACACAAATTTGTAATAAATCAATATCAGATGAGCTCCATAGTTTAAGTACTCTGAGAGTGATGAATGAGTATAGTGTGATTTTGTGATCTCACCCATGAAATCAAGGACGACTTTCCCATCGCAATACCTTCCAGAAGGTTTACGGAAAAAGGTCTCTCCATTTGGATAAGGCTTCCTTTCGAACAAGGCGGACATGCCACCCGTATCGGAATTTGAATCGCCGAAGTTGAAAATTGCCGGAAAAGTGCAAACACTCTGGTTACTCATAGCCTTAGTCAAATCATTCCGGCGTCCTATTATGGCAAAAATAGAGAAAGCAATGGCCACAGATCCGATAAGTGTCACGGTCTGCAGAGTCTTTCTCTGCCGCCAAGCTGCCCACCATGTTCTAAAGACACTCACAGTCACAGATCGTACCAAATCCATACAGATCGAATTACTCCTCTTTCAAGACTTTTGTCGAACAGGTGGTGTTTGCAAAACCCTCTACTAACAACGTTGTAATGGAGGTCTCAAGTTGAGAACACAAGTAGCATTTAGTTAGTGACGGGATTTTAACATCCGCTCGCTCCTAAGTTTCCAAGGAAAACTCTCAAAGTATATAAATACATTAACTTGAGCATGCTCATTAATCATTACCTGTATTGATGAGCTTTATAGATGAATTCTCTTAACAAAAAGAGAGAGAGAATTCAGATCTAACTCAACTTGTTCCGTAAATTATATGAACAAAAAAACTAAGAGGATTATGAAGTTGAAATATTAAGTGGTAATTAGCATGAATTACGGTAACATTTATAAAATAACTATAGTAAAGCAAAATATAGTATGTGTTAACATCGTCCATTTTACTGATATATATATATATATATATATTGTTGGTCTTGAAAAATTTTTGGTAAAAATCTAACTTATAATAATGAAAATTGCTAGAATAATTGATATTGGGTAACAAAATGTTGTGCAACAAAAATTTTCACTAACAATAAAAAAAAAAAAAAACAGAAAAAATTTCACCAAAGTTAATAAATAGATATAAATATAAACACAAATGTACATAAATAAATAGATATAAATACGAATATAAATTATTATTATATTAATTTAATTTAAAAGCTTTATTTTGGTTATAAATAGAGTATGTATATAATCTCTTTATTTTATACTTTTTATTAGAGGTGGTAATTTTTTATACGATTCGAATATTACACGTTACGAATTTTTTTTAGTAAGAATTTATCAATAATTTTTTCATGTTCTTAAATACTTTAGTATTTTTTACTATTATAAATATGCAACAAAAAAATTCAAATAAATCTTTTCATGTGTCAATTAACATGAAAATTTGATGCGAATAACACGAACAAACACGATAAAAATACAACTAATATAACACAATTGCAACCCCAACGTCTCACCCTTAAATCTCTTTGTTATATATTTCTCACCCTTAAACCGTCTTGGTTGTATTTATTCTTCCTCTTCGTGGGTTCTTAAGCCCCACAGTAACAGAAGAACAAGTACATTCAAAGACAACATCAATGATTAATTTCTTAAATCTAAAAAACACAAAATCACATACATACACATATATTATATATAACTCATATAAATAATTAAAAAGAAATGTAAAGTATGTATGTAAATGAATTTCTAAACGAGTGTGTTTCTAATGAGATATTACATTTATTGATTGATCACTCGTATGTAACTTGCTCATTTGGATTTCTTGGATCTTCTCCTTGAAATAGCTGGAAGAATAAATAAAACAAATAAATTATAGATAATTCAACATTCAAAAATTGTGCTTTATAACAATTTCATGCATGTGAAACAACCATGTTTTTCACCACTTTATTATATTTCTTTATTGGTATTGATACTTCAGCTAAATTATGACTCTCTTGCTCTATCTCAAATAATAAGAAAATAATTTATTTTATGAATGTGATATTTTTTGACTTGGTAACGATACATCATATGTTCATTTGAATTGTGTATACTTTATTTTGAGAAATTGTTAATTAATTTTGGACTAATTTATTGTCAATAAACATAAAATTGAGAGAATTATCAAACAAAGATCATGAAGAGAAAGAAAAATGATATGGAATAAGTGTAAAATCCATTTCTAATTCTGAGATTGAATGATTTGTAGTTTGGGTTTGGCCTTTTCATCTTTTGTCTTTTAACTTTCTGTTTTTTGTTCATAAAAAATTAAAAATAAAAATAAAAATTCAATTTTCTTTTACAAATCACCAGAAAAGAAAAAAAAAATCCAAAATATTTGTTATTAGAGGTGAAAATCGTCCGCATATATTAAAAAAAAGGTGTTTACATATTTCTATAAAAAAAAAAAATCAATACTATTATAGAAAATGTGAGTACACGTTCACCTGTATTTTAGATTTGTATACATTTTTCTCTTCTATGTTATTCCATCTCTGTGTGACTCTCTGTCCTATATAATACATATAGGATTGTACTAAAATTAATCTCCTATTTTTAACAATATTATTTATGCATCATCTGTTTATCTTCTTCTCAACCGTTTTTAAGATAATAAAATTTCAATATCAATTTTCAAATTGTCCTAAGATATAGAAATATATTTGTACAAAATTTTAATAGTTATGATTTAAATTTTTATAGATAGATACAAATATATATAAATAAATAGATATAAATTTAAATTTAAATTTAGATATGCATTTAGATTATTATTATATTTGTTTAATTTGAAAGCTAAATTTTGTTTATAAATATAAAGTATATATAATTTCTTGATTTCATAACTCTCATTCTTAAATCGTTTTTAGTTATACTTGTTCCACTAAATAGGTAGTTCAGTTAGTTTAGGTACTGTGCATAAGGTGGTGTTTATGTTGGACAATAACGACGCAGGTTTGAGGTTTAAAACTAGCATCTCTATGTTGAGCCTAAATATGACCTTAAGCGTTCCTATGGTTGGCAAATCAACTAAATTTTTTATGATTTAAGAGTGTCACAATAGCTCTAATGTGTTAAAATGTGTACTCGCAAGTGTACGAATCACTCGTAGTAAAGTGACAAGCAACTTCCAAGGTCGGTCTCTCAAAGAATTGCAGTGGTTTTAAATAACTAACTTTTAACTTAAACAGAGTTCTAATGAAAACAAAACACTAATTAAATAGAGTTCTAGTGAAACTAAAACTCTAAGTAACTAGAATCCTAACGCTAATAAAACTGTAAAAAGGTTGTTTGTTTTTGGTAACGAGAACAATCATACGACACTCAAACGAAAACAAAATCGCAATTAAACAATCAATTCAATTAAATCAAATATCAATAGAGGATGTATGGACGTTTAGCTTGGTTGACCATGCTTGCATCGAAAAGGTATGGTGAGATAACATGAACGTCCTATATAAACAAAACTACCGGCTTTCCTTTTAATTACGAAACTCCTTTTGGCAGGGGTAGGTCTCTTTGTTGATTAACTAATTAACTGCCTTTGGCGGGGGTAAATTAAATAGCAATCAAATTATGCGCAAGGAAAACATGCCAATCAAATTAATGCTATGACTAAGTCACTAACTTGAAGCTTTGATTAAGTGTTTCGGAATAAAGTTAAGGTGACGTTCCTATAACTAAATTCTCAGATTTTTCAACCTAACTACGAATATCAAATGGGCCCATGATTATTCATAATCAAATATCTAAACATGCTCTTAATCAAAAAGTAATTTATTCATAAATCAATAAGATACACCATACACAATTCTAGCAAACATGGCAACACAAACTAAACATCCATAATTAGACTAGCCGCTCATGTTCATATTATTATTCATAGACAAATAAAATATGATCATACACTTTAACAAATAGAGAAGAGAAATTAATTCTATAACAACAAGAAAATCCTAGATCTAAATACCGCTTATGGATTGGATGACGTTCTTCTCCGTAAGCTTTATCTTCGATCGTCGTTGGCTTCCTTGAATTCTTAGAATATTGTCTCTCGCTTCGTTAGAGTGTGGCAACGCTCTCAAAACTGATTGAATGTAGTGTTTGGTCGTAAAATTGTGAAATCTAAGAGTTGTGTACGAATTGGTCGAGTTCTGTTGTAAAGGGGGTCTAAGGGGGTATTTATAAATGTAAGGGATTCCTGATTGCATTAGGAATAGGCGCGCCGCGGCGCAACACAAATTCTGAAAATTGTGTAAAAACCTGAGAGCTCCCCGCCGCGGCATGACTTTTCCTCGCCGCGGCGCGCTTTTTCTTCAGTTTCTTCACATGTACCCCCTTACATATGTGATGGCTCGTTATGTAAGGCTTACATGTTTGTCTCGTTTAGCCCGTAACTCGTGATCCGAGCGCCGTAAGTGTTCTGTCTTTGCGTGTTTTCATTATTTGACTCATTTGACGCTAAAAACACCTGAAATACACTAAAATATACCCGTGACTCCGAATGGATAGATTTATGAAATTAATTGAATAAACAATAATAATAAATCTATATATCAAACAATTAAGCACAATTAATCACGAAATATTAGTGCTTTTCGAGCACTCATCACAACCCCCAACCAGCTTCTTGCTAGTCTCTAGCAAGTGAAGCGACCTAAAATAAAATTAAAAACAAACAAATAAACTAACCTAACCTAAATCACTTCCGTAGATTGTCACGGTTGCATTTAGCATATGCAACAAGCCTTTAAACCCCTAGGTGGCCCTAGTGGACGAGTTATAGTCTCGTGAGGGTTTCCAGTGATGATACCCGCAAACATCGTAACTGACACAAATAAAAACTCAAAACATACTTGAATCAATCCATGCATACGTCTCAAAAATTGTTAATAACGAATGGCACATAAAATAGTTAAACATTCCCTAAGCTCAAAAATAGTCCAAACATCAAACTCATCATGGTAATCGGATTTTGAACAACCAAACAAACCACAAACCCGTTAGTTATACTATCTGACCGTGTCATGCATGATATTCATAGATTACATTTCAATGTCTCATAAATGTGCAAGTAAAATATGAATGTGAATTTTTGCACTTATAAACTCCATATGCTCATTTTTCAAACTCATCTCCACTAATATAGAAACTAAACTACCTAGAATCAATAGGACTTCATTAAGCTTGTAAAGTTGTGGCTAGGTGTGTGATTATGAAAGTACGAAAATGATGTTTTCATATGATAAGAGTACTTTTTATGTCACAAACTTATTTTCAACTTTTTCCACCAAGTGTTCTTTTTCATCCTCCTATAAATTCCATATGTCTCTTGGATCTTTTTGCTTGATTCTCTTTCTTTATTTTTCTTGCTTATTTTTTTAATCATCATCATCATCATTTTTTTTTTTTTAATGATGAAGCAAGATAAATTCAACATAATTGCTCATGAAAATCAAATATTATATTGAGTACTCTTATCACTAAGGGTAGTACAATATATGTCAATGTTGAGTTCAAGGGTATACTATGGATAACAATAATACGGGGAGGCTTGAAAAGTCCAAACGGTCCAAGGATGGCCTAAATCACTTTCTAGGTGGCATTTGTTTCTATTATTTCGCTTCAATTTGTTTTCAAATGGGTTCTAGAGCTTGTTGAGACTTAAAACATATCATGAACATGCATACATTCTACAAATCAAAATAGCTATACTAATCATACAAACTACCACATGTACCACAAAATCCTCAAATTAGATGAATCTAACATTTATGTGCTTCGTTGCTTAGGTAAAAGTCTAACATCTCTCACATGTCATCGTCATTACAATCATGTTAATATCATAGATTTCCGGATTGACTCAAGTAAACACGACACTAACCTAAAACACTTCAAGTGACAAAAGTTAAAAATTTAAAATTGGTCATATTTCATGCTCATGGAATATCCTTCCCACCCCCAACCTAATTTCTGCATTGTCCTCAATGTTGAAAAAGAAGAACAAAAGAAATAAGAAAAAAAGTGTGAGAAGTTACCCCCCTTTCGTAATTGTGTCATTACTCGTTATGCTCCGGTTCACTGTTCCTCGCTTTTCTCATGAAGAATTTATGTGTATGAACATGTATTGAACCTCAAAGTGTATGCAACACAATTCAAACTCAAACCCAATTTTAGATTATAATTAAGTCAGATGAAAACAGAAAAACATTAAACTAAGTTAAACAATTCAAAATAAAATAAAAGAAAAACTGAAAAAGAAAATTAAACTAAATAAAAAGAAAATAAAGAAAAGAAAATAAGTTGATACTACCGAATATGGTGGGTTGCCTCCCACCAAGCGCTTTCTTTAACGTCTTAGCAAGACGTTGCTAATTTATTTCTATCCACCATCATCAAAGATCTTGAAGTGTGTGATATCAATTTTCCGAGCTAATATGTCATTAAGCTTGTCCTTCCATCTCGGTAGTTGTTTCCTATGAAGTACAACACACACTCTTTTGTGGAAGTGGTATGGAAAATGATTTGGGAATTTGCAAGTCTTAGGTCCCTTGTGCGGCATGGGAGGTGAAGATAATTCCTCCTCGTTCTCCATAGAAGTTTGTAGAATTTGATATTCTTTAGCTTGGTATTCTTTGAGAATTGCTTGCTCCCCATCTGTATTTTCTACATAAAATGGTAAATCATCAAAAATTTCAGGAAAATAAATATTTTCAAAATTTTTACCACTTTGAAGGATTGTGTCATCCTTCACTTGCTCAATCTGAGTGGGCAACTCTTCTTGTTTTTGAATTTGTTCCGCTAATTGCCCAACTTGCATTTCTATTCTTTTCATTGATGCCTCCATAGACTCCATCCTTTCATTAGTAGATTGTATGAAATAATTTAAGGTTTCCTCTAAGGTTGGCTTAGAATCTCTACTTCCTTGTATGAAAGAATTCAAGCTCTCTTCAAAGGTGGCCCTAGATGGATATGGATGAAAACTTGAGCTTTGCATTTGGTATTGTGCATAAGGCGGGTCATATGGTTGAAAATTTGAGCTTTGCATGTTGTATTGGGCATAAGGTGGGGTAGAGTTTGCTTGCCATGAAGAATTATGATGATTTTCCCACTCAGGACTATAGGTACTAAAATAAGGATCATTCCAAGGTGGGTGACATCCCTCATTAAGATCAAAGTTTGAATTAGTGGATGCATAGTAATCACCTGCAAAAGTGCAAACATTAGCATAATGCCCATATAAACCACAAATGCTACATACCTCCATGTCTGTCATATCATGCAGCTCTTCAAAAGGCCTTGTATTGGCTCATGGATTTCAGTATCCAGCCTGATTAGGTGCATTTTAAAATTTGTTGATGTTGTTGATGAACGGTACCTTTCAAAAACTAACAAAAACAACAGAGAAATCAAAGCACCACAGATTAAGCAATTAAAAGCACTATTTTTTTTTTTTTGAATTTTGAAATTTTTTTTTTGTATTTTTTTTGAATAAAATAAATAACTAAAATAAATAAACAAATAAAAATAAATCAGAAACTCTAAAAAGTTAAAAAGAAAATTATTTAAAACGCCAATTTTCCGGCAGCGGCGCCAAAAACTTGATGTGTTAAAATGTGTACTCGCAAGTGTACGAATCACTCGTAGTAAAGTGACAAACAACTTCCAAGGTCGGTCTCTCAAGGAATTGCAGTGGTTTTAAATAACTAACTTTTAACTTAAACGGAGTTCTAATGAAAACAAAACACTAATTAAATAGAGTTCTAGTGAAACTAAAACTCTAAGTAACTAGAATCCTAACGCTAATAAAACTGTAAAAAGGTTGTTTGTTTTTGGTAACGAGAACAATCATACGACACTCAAACGAAAACAAAATCGCAATTAAACAATCAATTCAATTAAATCAAATATCAATAGAGGATGTATGGACGTTTAGCTTGGTTGACCATGCTTGCATCGAAAAGGTATGGTGAGATAACATGAACGTCCTATATAAACAAAACTATCGGCTTTCCTTTTAATTACGAAACTCCTTTTGGCGGGGGTAGGTCTCTTTGTTGATTAACTAATTAACTGCCTTTGGCGGGGGTAAATTAAATAGCAATCAAATTATGCGCAAGGAAAACATGCCAATCAAATTAATGCTATGACTAAGTCACTAACTTGAAGCTTTGATTAAGTGTTTCGGAATAAAGTTAAGGTGACGTTCCTATAACTAAATTCTCAGATTTTTCAACCTAACTACGAATATCAAATGGGCCCATGATTATTCATAATCAAATATCTAAACATGCTCTTAATCAAAAAGTAATTTATTCATAAATCAATAAGATACACCATACACAATTCTAGCAAACATGGCAACACAAACTAAACATCCATAATTAGACTAGCCGCTCATGTTCATATTATTATTCATAGACAAATAAAATATGATCATACACTTTAACAAATAGAGAAGAGAAATTAATTCTATAACAACAAGAAAATCCTAGATCTAAATACCGCTTATGGATTGGATGACGTTCTTCTCCGTAAGCTTTATCTTCGATCGTCGTTGGCTTCCTTGAATTCTTAGAATATTGTCTCTCGCTTCGTTAGAGTGTGGCAACACTCTCAAAACTGATTGAATGTAGTGTTTGGTCGCAAAATTGTGAAATCTAAGAGTTGTGTACGAATTGGTCGAGTTCTGTTGTAAATGGGGTCTAAGGGGGTATTTATAAATGTAAGGGATTCCTGATTGCATTAGGAATAGGCGCGCCGCGGCATGCATTTTTCCCGCCGCGGCGCAACACAAATTCTGAAAATTGTGTAAAAACCCGAGAGCTCCCCGCCGCGGCATGACTTTTCCTCGCCGCGGCGCGCTTTTTCTTCAGTTTCTTCACATGTACCCCCTTACATATGTGATGGATCGTTATGTAAGGCTTACATGTTTGTCTCGTTTAGCCCGTAACTCGTGATCCGAGCGCCGTAAGTGTTCCGTCTTTGCGTGTTTTCATTATTTGACTCATTTGACGCTAAAAACACCTGAAATATACTAAAATATACCCGTGACTCCGAATGGATAGATTTATGAAATTAATTGAATAAACAATAATAATAAATCTATATATCAAACAATTAAGCATAATTAATCACGAAATATTAGTGCTTTTCGAGCACTCATCAAGCTCTAACTCGAAATTTTTTTTTTTTTTTTTGACAAAAAAATAAGTTATACTCGTTCCACAATAATGGAAGAACAAGTACAACTAAAAATGACTTTGAAATTTCTAAATCTAAAAAACATAAAATTATACACACTATACACACGAACATTATATATAACTCAAGTATTCCCTAATAGGATATTACATCTATTGCTTGATCAGTCATATGCTCGTTTCTTTTTTTGTTGGGACGATTTTTTGGTTTCAATTTTTACTTTCTTGACAAAAAAATTTAGAACAAAGACAAATGTTAATAATACTAAATTATTAAAATATTAATAATAGAGATTCAATATACTTTGAACGTTCATATGAGTGGATTTCTTGGATCTTCTCCTTGAAACAATTGAAAAATAAAATAAAATAAATAAATATGATAATTCAATAGCTAAAGATTGTGCTTTATAACAATTTCATGCATGTAAAACGACCATGTTCTTCGACGCTTTATTATTTTTTTTCATTTGTATTAGTAATTCAGCTAAATTATGACTCTATTGATCTATCTTAAGCAATAAAAATGACTAATTGATTTATTCCATTAATGTGATATTTCCTAACTTAGTAAGGATACATTGTACGTCCATACTTTATTTTGAAAAATTGATTTAATTTATTTTGGACAAATTCAGTGCCAATCAATATAAAACGAAGAGAATTATAATCTATATCTATGTTTATAAATATATCTAAATCAAAATTTAAATTTTTTTAGACAAAAATATATTTAGATTTTGAAATAATAATAATGTTTTGCTCTTCGTATTTTATCTTAATTGAGAAAAAAGTTTTGAAAAGTACATTAAGAAGAATTGTAAAATCTTAAAGAGTTTAATTATTTTAATTAAAAAAATAAATTTAATTATCTTAAAATAATTTAAAAGAGTTTAATTTTACATATTTGTCTCATGAGTCATGACTCTTATTTTATAATAAGATGTTTTTATTTTATTTTATCAAATTTAAAGAGTTTTAAAAGGTTAAACAGTTAAATTTCTAAGACTTCGCTTTTAAGATTTTATTTATTAATAATTTTAAGACTTTTTTCTTCAAATATTTTTAAAACTAATTAGAACTTGATATAATAAAATTCATAAACCATAATAACATAAATGAATGTAGTAACAATTGGAAAAAAAAAAATCATAAATGAATCAAATTAGTCAATAAAATGTTATTAAGGACTTTATATGTATATAAATACGTATGTTTGCTTTACTAATATCATTGAATTAGAAAAACAGTTTTTGTTTTACTTAGAATTGAAGAAGATTTCTTTAACATTCTACAAAAGAATATTTGTATTTTAAATTTACAAACACTTATCATATACACCAGGACTGGTGTCACCTGCAATGCGGTTGACACTATTTCAATTAATTTATTAAAATAATAATTAGTATAAAATATTTAAGTAATAATTTATATAAATTATGTCTAATTATTTAACAAATATATTACTATGTATTTAATTATTTATAAATATATAATATTTTATTTAATTGTTTAATTTATTTTTATTTTGTTGATAAATTGTTCATGTTATGTTAATTTACTTATAAATACATAATATTTTATTGAATCTATTCATAAATTTTCAAATCAAAAAACAATAAATTAAAATACATATTTTAAGCTAAAAATACTTGTTAATTTTATTAAGTATTATAGTGTTTAATTCTAGTTGACAAGAAGGATTATTAAATAAAATAAATAAAATTTGAGAATAAATATAAACTTGAAAAATAAGATTTATCTCAAATTCTATCTTATATAAAATATATTATTAGTTGTATATACTTTATTCTTACATATTTAAAAATATTACAAAAAAGTATAGTAATGATATTCATACAATTTTTATCAATGTCACTACAAAAATGTATGAATTATTTATTATAACTTTATATTTAATTACATTTTATTATCATTAATACTAAATAAAATTATTATTAATAAAAAACTACTTTATGATTGTGGTAATAAAATTTTATTTAGATAGTCAACTAATTTATGTGTGGTTGGATTTGTAAATAAGTTATATATTTTAGAATATTAAAAAAAAAAATTATAATTTTATAGAGTAACTTTTAGTTTAAGTATTGGTGTTGTCATTATACACAATTTTTATAAAGTGATATAATTATATATGTTATATGATATTTATATAAGTGATATGATATCTAATATTTAAATGTGTGAGTTTGGTCTTTATATTTTTATTGTGCACATTTTTAATTATAAAATGATGCTTTAAAATTTACTTGATCAATTATAATTTAGCTTTTATAGGGGAAAAATATTTATGATTTTATAATTTCGTCGTAGGTTTAAATATTGGTATTGTAATTATACACATTTGTTTTATAAAGTGGTATATTTATATAAGTTATGTAATACAAAATATTTATATATATATATATGATATCCAATATTCAAATATGTAAGTTCGGTTTTGATATTAATATTATACAATTTTTTCATTATAAAATGATGCTTTAAAAATTATTTTTCTAATTTTTTTTTTTTGTATAATTTGGCTCTTATGGAGGGAAAAAAACCATAGACAATGTCAAAAAATGAGAGTAAATTATGGCGATAAATTTTATTTAAATAATTAATTAATTTATGTGTAGTTGGATTATAAATGAGATAATATATTTTAAAATTTTAAAAAATAAATAGTCATGATTCTATAATCTAGCCATAAGTTTAAATATTGTTGCTATTATTATACACATTTTTATAAAGTAGTATATTTATATAAGTTACATGATACTGAATATTCATATTTATATAAGTTGTATAATACCTAATATTTAAATATATGAATTTGGTCTTAATATTTTCATTGTGTACATTTTTTAATTAAAAAATATTGATTTAAAATTCACTTTCTCAAATTTTTAGAATAATTTTACTTTTATCATAAAAAAAATATTAATTCGTAAATGAATCAACATATTTTAGAATATAAATAAAGTAGTTATAATTTTATAATTTATCTGTAAATTTAAGCATTAATATTATCATTATATATATATATATATATATATATATATATATATATATATATATATATATATATTTTTTTTTTTTTTTTTTTTTACCAAATGATATATTTATATAAGTTAATAAGTTATATTATAAAATGTATGATATTTAATAAGTTATATTTAATATTTAAATTTGATCTTAAAATTAATACTGTTAAATTTTTTTATTTTAAAATCATGATTCAAAAATTTATTTTATTTGACTTAAAAAAAAAAAAATAGTGCACGACAACGTCCAACAATCCAAGCCAAAACTTTGGCTTTTAATATAGTTCATGATATTGAACGTATATAATATTATTATATGATTACTTTTTTTTTTTGTTTTCATACAATAACTTAACTTATTTTATTATTAAAAAAATGGATTATATAATTAATATTTTTTGTTTTAACATAAAATTCATATTTATTATTTATATATAACATATATTTAAAATATGATGAATAAATTACTTTAAAAAATATATATAATTAGAATAATAATATACATCATACATATAATACATTTATTTTTGATTAGTATATATATCTATTTGTATGTGTGTACTTACTAAAATTTTGAAAGATATTAATTTTTTTTAAAATAACTTATTATATTCGATGTTATTTGTATATTTAAAAAAAATAATTAATAATAATAGAGTAAAATATAGAATACTTTTTTGTTTACTAAATATAAAAATTATAAAAACTAAACTAAATTAATTAGCTCAAACCAACCTAACTTAATTTTATCAATTTTAAAAATTATTAAATTAATTTAATTTTAAATTTTGAAAAACTAATCATGATTGACTCAATTTTTAAAATTTGAAAAGCAATCAAAATCAACCAACTTATATAAATATATTATATTAAATTTATTTTTCTCAATTTTATTTATTTATTTTTAAATTATTCATATTTTCTTTTATCTAAAATTTTAAAAGTTCTAACATATAATACTAGTCATCTAAAATCTCAATTTTTTAAATTATAATTGTGTGCATAGTACATATTAGGGGTGGGCGTAGGTCCGATAGGTCTGCTATTAAATCATTTTACAAGTCGACCTTATCTTGGCAGTTTTTAAAAATTCAAAACCTTAGTCGACCTATAATCCTTAAAAAACCAACCTTCAAGCTGACCTACAATATCGGTTTGAGAGAGGTTAGTTTGGCAGTTTTGGACCTATAATTTTACTAAAAAATTATTATCATAATAAAAAATACAAATAATATTTTACCCCTATAAATACTTTTTTAAAAGCTAGAGGATACAAATGTGTTGCTTTCGGTTATAAGAACTACTATCATTGCTCATATTATGTGTCATATGAGAATAATATCTCATTATTGACACTTCATGTTTGATGCTCCACTACTCACCCTCCTAAATTTAAAATTATGATTTTAAAAGCTAAATATTTGTTTAAGACTTTTACATTGTATATTTGTATAATATTAATTAATACTTCATTTTATTTATTTTTTATAACATTTATTATATAATATTGAAAAAATATACTAATATATAAAAGTGTAGGTCGATTCGATTTTGTCGGTTTTTATGTTTGGCGGACCTACAATCGAACCGACTAGGTTGATTTTGTAATATTTTGGACCTATCGGACCAATCAACCTTCAAAAACAAAAAGTATAGGCTCGATTTGGACCTACACTTGGGTTGATTGGTCAGTTTTTGAAAAAAAATGTCCACCTCTAGTACATATGTATAGATATATAAATTAGGATATATGTATAGATTACATTCAAAGTTTATAACTATATAACTTAAACATTAACAATTATTAAATTATATACCTAATACAAATTATAGAGCTTAGATTATAAAATTAAAATAATTTTTAAGAAACAAAAATTTATAGTCATAATTAAAAAAAAAAAAAGTTGAAAAAAAAATACAATCAACTTAAACCAACCTAAATTTTGGGATTAATTTTATACATTTTTATTCACTTTTTATTAATAGAAAGAATTGATTAAATTAGATTGGTGGGAATTTTAATTTAAAATTGAAACAACATAAATACTTATAAGAATTTTTTTCTATACAATAAGTATATTAGAAAGTTAATATATTTTAAGAAAATTATAGACTCAATTTTTTTTTTTAAGATATATATATTTTTATATTTATCCCTTTATTTTATATATATATATATTTTTAAAGTACTAAAAACAAAAAAAAATAATGCATACGGCATACCGTTAGTAAAGATTGTATCACTCAGACACTCACCCTTAAATAAATTATTAAAAATATATATATTTAATGTCCCGATTTATTTTTTCGACCCCTCCAGTTCTCGCTACATTTTCCAGTGTTAGAACGTTCGCACCTACGAGGCGGGCATTTTCTTCTGATTTTCAGTTTTTTGTTGAAAATTATTCGGAACAATATTTTATTGATTTGTTTTTATTCGGCAAATGAGATCAAGTTGAAACCAGCAGTCCAAAAGTTAAGTTATAAATTTAGTATTTGTAGTTGTGACATGAATGAATCTGTAACTCTCTCGTAATGCAATCAACTCCGAATCAAGTGTGAGGGAGGAATCGTTGGTCTGTTGAGCTAAAGTTGTGTTTATTATATAATTTTTTGGTAGTTTATAATAGTCGGATCAGAGTTACCACATAACATCACTACAGTTGCTTTTGAAAAACCGAATACCCATTTGGCCTGCACTTTGAAGGAAACGAAACCCTAGGAATGAATTCAGTGTCATTGGGTCTCTTGAAATGGTCGAGCCGGATAGTTAATTTACCAAATGGTGGAAACCAGCAACTTCAGCAATGGAGAGGAATTCGAGTTAAGGTGCTGAATGGGAATCTGGAGAGGGCGCTGGGAATAATGCAGAGGAAGATACAAGCGAGCGGGATTGAGAGGTTGATAAAGCAGCAGCAAACCCACCACATCAAGAACTCTGAGAAGCGTGTTTTGGCCCGCAAGAGCCTCGAGCGTAAACTTCGATCCCAGGAACTCGCTCGCAAGCTCCAAGCCATCCTTAGCAAGAAAGTCAGGTACGTATGGAGAATGCCGTTTAAGATTGGAAATTTTTATCCATTGGTTGGCATTGTAAATAAAGTATTAAACTTAATGTGTCCAATAATACGATAGAGGAAGCTTTATGAAGTTTCTGCTTAGTAATCGAATTACTTTGGTTAACGTTTGTGAGCTGTTAGTGTTTTCATCTGGATATTGGGAACTAAATGCTTACTTGAGACAGGCCTTTAATTGTAATTTTGAAATTGAGAAGGTGTTATGTTTCTGAAATTGAAACTTCCATTGATCCTGTGTATAATTGGGATGGGGAATTTTGAAAATTGTGGATTTCGTTTATTGATTGCGTTGACTCTTTGAAGGCATAGGACCATGATAAATTGGAAACTGGAAGGTGATGATGCTACTGCATTTGTTGCTTGTAATATCATCTTCTTTAGCTTTTATTTTCTGGAAGATATGGGAAGGAAGTTCATACGTCTTCAACGTTAGCTGCTTTTCGTTTGATTTTTTCTTGATGAAAACAAAAGGCCAGTCACTGTTTTTCTATACTCATTATATCTGGGAATCTGTAGAAGAAACATTATTAATTGATCTTCTTTTCACATAGTTTCTTCTCAATCTCCATCAACTTCTTTTGGATCCAATCTGGAATTTTGTCTGTTATTAATTATTATAGGTAATGTTTATTTTATAATTCATATTACTTTATGTTAGGTCATTCAATTGTTGTGTTGGAATATTGCAGGGGCCTATGAAAATGGCATCACATACCTTTTTGGGGATTCAGAGCTCAGGCTACTTTAAGGTCATGTTCACTGAGTATCCCTGCACTACAGCAGTAACTTTGTATTCAATTTTAGTTTTATCAGAGCGACTGGTTTTAATCTGCTTGCACTATTTTTATCACCTTATATCCTATGGGCTACGGCTCATGAATGATCTTATGCAGATAGATACACTTTTATTATCTGAAGTCTGAATCATTAAAGGCCAGTGTTTGTGCAACTGCATAAAAGTTATCAGAACTGCGTTGATCTGGCCCATGCCCTTCTAGTAAAAGGTAGTTAAGTGAGTGTTTCTCCTCACGCATATATGATTTTGAAGTCTTCCTAGTCCTGTTTGTAGATTTAGTTTACAACTAATCGGGTGCTTATCTCTTTTTGCTAAACAACTAATTGGGTGCTTCTCATTTGTTAAAAAAATGGTCTGGTCTAATGACAATATGACATATATGATTGAGACCGTTAGAAGTTGGGAAACAACTCTCCCAAAAAGTTAGTTTTTTAGATGGGGACTAATTATAGTTTTAAACATTTATCATTTTTCATAAGTGTTGACTTTTTGTATAATGTAGGCCAAAACTTGCAATTTAATAATTAGAATTATTGGGTTTTGTACACATGAAAACCATATTAAAAAATGTTGCGAAATCAATTCTCCTAAAAGTTTAAGTTATTGGGAGGAGTACAAATTATACTTTATATTTTTATACATTTATTACTAAGTTTAAGCTCGGCAATAGGCCTGTTGTCTTTGTCAAACTCCAAGTAAATTGTAGGAACTGGAATTATGATGACAGAGAAGTGCTACACGCCTTAGACTATACTCACTTGCAATTGAGTAATGCTATGTACACGTCCCTTTATGCCTCATTGTACACACTTTCTTTTCACACAAAATATTAAAGTCTAATTGTCTTACCAATAGTGAGTCTCCATATTTTGCGATTTTTTTAAAAGTTATCCATGGCAGAAGACCTGGAAAATACATAAAATCACAATGTTTGGTGGCTCTTTTGTTCATTGATGTCGAACCAGATTCAAGTTCTTTGAGTAGAGGATCATATTTTTGTTCTTCAATAGTTCGACTTACTTTTGCAGCCAATTTGTAAGTTAGGAGAAATATTACGGGTTCCAATCCAAGTTCACGAGTCTTCGTCAATGGGAATTATGTAATAAAATGACCAAAATATGTTGATGTTTCGCAACCAATATAGACTAATATGCTTCTATGGCTTAAGCCTCTTCGACTAAAAATTACTATTATGTCTTATCTTACTCGAGTTTTTGACCAATCTTGCATATTGTTATTATTGTGTGTATCATTTTTTTTAAACCTTGGCTACAGGGAGGTCCCTCTATACGATTTTTTTTTTACGAGCTAGTCTCCTCCTATGCCTTTCTTGGCCTTATAAATTAGGGGAAAAAAAAAAAACTCATTATCAATGTTCGCTAAGCAATTTGATTTCTTTTGAATGATAAATTATTATTTTTAATACTGATGCACAATAATTTTGTTTTTATGTTATTTCTTCCTCATTTATCTTCTATTTGTGACGATTTGTGTTGAAGCAATCAATGTAAATAAAAAAAAATGGTGAGATTTTTTTTATGGAGTAGGATGATTATTAAATTTATTTGTTATTCACGAACATGAAAATTCCAACTTATGGTTATTCAACTAATAGTTAACCTCCTGTCTCTATGCTTGTGTACTTAGCGATTACTAATATGTAATTATTAATTTATAATGTATTAATTTTTTTAATAAATATTACACAAATTCATACAATTTTTTTTTTTTAAAATATATTTGATAGGACTCGAACTCACGTTTTTGTATCGACTATCTGAAACAAATGTCATTACGTGGCAATTAACAATAAGGTGAAACTGAGTAGGGGCATATTTTCCAACGTTCTTATAAATTATTAAGGGGGGCCAATTTGGCACAAATAAAATCGTCAATGCCGCAGTTATTTTTTTTTATTATTGACAATTTTATTAATAAGAATGTTTATAATATAATTAATTATAAAAATATAATAATAAATTCATATATTTTTATTATAATATTAATAAAAATAACTATAACAATGCTATTAATCATTATTAATTTTAAGAACTTTTAAGTTCTTTTAGTTTTGTTGTCAAATGAGCAATGGCAGAGTTAGAAATAATTTAGGGCGGCTAATTCTTTTTTTCATGCAAAATAAAAGATTAGTATAAATTATATTTAATTCAATATTAAATTTTGTCATGTCATATTATAATAAAGATATAGAGTTAACACATTATAATTAACTTATAACAAAAATTAAACAAAAATATAACAAGTTAATAAATATTAGTATCATTCATGAATAAAATAAATTTATTAACTAAAAAATTTAAGCAAATAAAAAACTCAATCAAATACATTAAGATTTACAGATATTAAAACTAAAATAAACATATGAAAATATAAAAAGTAAAATATGATTTATAAACAATATTATTAATATATACTAAAATATGTACATAAAAATTAGACACAATATATTACTATAAATAAAATATTTATTTAATTCTAAAAATATAAATGTAATTATTTTTTTTTTGAAAAAAAATTGGTCGAAATTCCGACCCCAGCCCCACGTACGTCCGCCCCTACAAGTGAGCTTCACTTCACGTAAGAATGTCAAAGGGATGAAACATGGTCGGAGATATATTTCTCGAAAGAGAAATCGAATACAGTACTACGCCCGAAACGTAAACTGAAACCAAAGGGTAGAATTTGGGACTCACTAACACTTAGGTGCTGTTTGGTAGACTGTAATGAGACATGTAATGTAATTGATTAAGCACATTACATTGTTTGGTTTGCCCAAACACATGTAATGTAATGTAATCAATTACATGTGTTTAAGTAATTCTCATTACATGACCAAACATAAGGAATACTCATTACATTATTGAACAGTAATTTTTTCCCCAGAAATGCGTAACATGAACAGTGATTTTTTTTGTTTGAAACGTGTAACAGCCAGTTCTGGCCAGCGCCGTCCGTCGCGTCGTCGTCGTCGTCCAGCCGTCTAGTGAGAGGAGCCGTACCGTCAGTCGCGTTGCCCAGCTCGCGAACCGTCCCTCGCGTCGCCCAGCTCGCGAACCGTCCCTCGCGTCGGCCGGTTCGCCTAGCCCAGCTCGCCTCGTGCGCCAGTGCCGTCCGTCGCGAACCGCCTGAAATTGTATTTATTTTTTGCTGAAATTGTATTTTTTTTTTTTGAAATTTTATTTATAAAATTTTATTTTTAAAATAATGTATTTTATTTTTTAAATAATGTATTTTTTTTAAATTGTATTTTTTTTTCTGAAACTGAAATTGTATTTTTTTTTAAATTGTATTTTTTATCTGAAATTGTATTTTTTATTAAAATTGTTGTTATAAAATTATATTTTTAAAATAATGTATTTTTTTAAAATTGTATTTTTTTTTTGAAACTGAAATTGTATTTTTTTTTAAATTGTATTTTTTATTAATTTTTGTTATGAAATTGTATTTTTTTTGAAATTTTATTTTCTGAAATTGTATTTTTAAAATAATTATATAATTTTTTTTTCTATTCCATTACATTACAGTTGTCAAACCAAACACTGTAATACTGATTCTTTTTTTGATTACACTGACTAAACCAAACACTGTAATCGTAATACCGATTCTTTTACATTCCATTCCATTACGATTACGATTACGATTACATTCAGCGAACCAAACGCCACCTTAGTTTGTTCGGAGTTCCAAAAATTGCTTTTTAATATTTTTTTTAAGTTAAAATGTTTCAAAATATATTAAATTTAACAAAAAAAAAATTGTACATAACTAGTTCAATAAAATATAAATTATAATTTGGGGTATTTGGTTTGGACTATTCCTCTTTAAATTAAAATTTTTATATTTTTAAATGTTTTATTATTTTTTATTATTACAAATAAATAATACAGAAAAATATAATACAATTAATATTAAAATACAACACAAATCCAACTGATCTAACACAATTATCTACCCTAGTTTCACTTTTCATGCCATGTAAATTAACGGTTCATATTTGAACCTTTTCACCCGTTCGAATGAATCGCGCGGGCCAAGCAGAGGGAAAATTCACAAATGGGCCTTTGGCGACGAGTCTCATTATTATGAACCGAGTTTACAACCCCAAGTTTTACCGGGGGTAAACACCTTAAATAGACTTTTTCATGTGTCAAACTACAAATTTATACCTCATGGTGGAACTCTTGCAAAAATGGACCCCTTACATAAGCAACAAAAATATGAAACACCTTACACAAATAATAAAAATCTGTAAAAACTTGCAAAACATATATAATCAAAAATGTCAGAGATAATAGAAAATCCAGAAATAATGGAAGTAGAAACACAAGACATCTCAGGATGTTTTTCACAAGAAATGATATTCAGTAAAAAGAAATTTGAGGAAATTCAAAAATTAAAATTAAATCTTAAAGAAAAAGATGAATTTAGAGAAGAATCATTCTCTAAAATAAGAAAATTATTTCCAAGAAAGGATATAATATATTACGGCATAAGTAATAAAGAAATGAGTATAACTATAGCTGATGCAAAAGGAAGGTTTAACATACCATTAATTAATAAAGAAACTATTATGGAAAAATTATCAAAAATCCCTGAAAAAGATAGAGAAAAAATTGGATACATCCATTTAGGAGGAATACAAATATTAATAAAAGCGCACTTTAGAGAAGGAATAGATACACCAATTAAGTTAGCATTATTAGATAACAGAATAACAAACAGAAAAGATGCTTTGCTAGGAATGATTAACGAAAATTTAGGATACCAGAAATTAAAATTTACAGCATATCCAAAATTTGCTGTTAACATTCATGATAAAAATCTAAATCAAGTATTAAGTCTAGCTTATGACTTTGAACGAGGAAATTTAATGAAAGATGGAAACCACCCATTTTCAATCCACTACTTAGTATGATATTCATTAACAAACAGTCATAATAATTCAATATATGGACAACATAAATACATAGAAATAGATAAGACTTTTAGGGATATAGGACAAGTAATAAAAAATCCAGAAAAATTATTAGAATATGAAGTACCTGATGAATGGAACTTAGATATTAAAGAAAAACCTTTAATAACGTCAAGAAGAAGTAATGTACAAAGAATAACATTTGTAGACACCCAAGCAGAAGTCAGTTGAAGAAATAGAGAAATAGAAGAATTAAAAGAGAAAATTGAAGAAGTAAAAGATTTGGTCTACACAATGAAATAATAATGATACTAGAAAGAATATTAAAAATACAATTAGAAGGAAATAATAGTTTAACAAGTATAAATAACAATCAGATATCCATAATGAAAGCTTTAATTCTCATAGCAGAAAAATTAGACACTACAGATGAAAATATACAAGAATCAAAAAGAATACAGTTAGAAATAAATAAAGAAATTTTAGAACTAAAAAATAACATTAATAACATACCAAGAGAAAATGGAATAAAATTTGATCCATTAAAAGGATTAAAAGAAGAACCCCCTAGAAGATCTGATGCTTTAATACCTAAAAATGAAAAAAGAAAAGCAGAAGAATCTAAACAAATAATAACAACCTAATGGATTTAAAAGAATACAGAAAAAATTTAGAAGAACAATTTATGAATCCTGAAAATAAGGATATAGAAAAACTAATAAGCTTACTAACATTAACAGATAAAGAATTAGAAAGACATTATGAAGAAAAATCTTATGTAAATAAAGAAGAAGATGATATGACAGTAATAAGTGAAGATGAATCTGAACAAGAAAATACAACCCAAAGAATAAATATGGAACCAGTATTAATACCTAGGATAAACCCAGAAAGAGGAGAAACATCTGACTCACATAGAGAACATAGATATAGGCCAGAAGAACCTAATCCTACATATAGAAGAAGACAACAACCTAAGATGAAAGAAGGATTATATTGGGGAACTAGAGGAAGTATTCCACCAGAATTCAAACCACATGAAAATTATAAAACAGAAATTTTAGACTTAGATTGTATAAGAGATAGGAAAAAAGCCTTAGATGAATGGGCTAGTGGAATGAGTGTAATAATACAAACATCATCAACTACAAACACAAATCCTTCAGTCTGTAAAGTTTTAGTCGCACATAAAATGACAGGAAATGTAAAAATATGGTTTTCAAACCTAACTGAACAACAACATTTATTAATGCAAGGAAATGCCACAACAGGAAGAGATTATTTAGATACAGTAATAAATGAAATATATAAAGAATTTATAGGAGAAGATAAATGAAGAAATATAACAGAATCTAGTAGAAGAAGCTAAGTGGCACTTAACAAACATGGAAATATGTGACATGTGTTATATAGATTCTTTCATATGTGAATATGAAATGTATTATCATAAACTACCACCATCCATCCAAGAAATTTATAAAGAAATGTTTTACAAAAAATTACCCGGAACATTATACAAAACCATGACAGAAGAATGGAATAATAGAAATACACAAATTACACCTGATACCCTAGGAGCAAGAATAAGAGTACTTAAAAATTGGATAATAATAAAATGTCAAGAAAGAAAAGAATTCAAACAAATAAGAGGAAATGACAGACTCTGTTGTGATTCAAGAGATTTCAAGACACCAGGAAAATATGGTTGTAATATAAAACCATATAATAAATATAAGAAATATAAGAAATTCAAAAGATTCAAAAAATATAAATTTAGAAAACAAAATTTCCAAAAATATAAAAGAAGATACAAAAGAGAACCATATAAAAAGAAATATTTTAGAAGAAAAAGGTATTATACACCTGAAAAGAAAAATTATTGTCCATCAGGAAAAAAGAGATGCAGATGTTGGATATGTAACGAGGAAGGACATTATGCTAATGAATGCCCAAACAGGCTCCAACATAAAAAGGAATTTAAAAAAGAATTTTCACAGAAAATAAAAATATTAGAAGAAGCCTTTAAAATGGAATTAGAACCAATAGAGGAATCTGATATATATGATACCTGTAGTATTTATCTATTAGAAGAAACCGAAGAAGAAATAACAGACTCAGAAACGTTTAACTATAATTCTGATTCTGAATATGATTCAGAATAATGGATGAAATATTAAGCATAACAAATCCAAATAGTACATATATAAAAATAGGATTAAAATTTAAGGGATATAAAAATTACCATTTACATGCATATATTGACACAGGTGCAAGTATGTGTGTAGTTAGTAAATATGTATTCCCAGAAGAACTCTGGAAACAATCCCCAAAAGATTTAATAGTAAGAATTGCAAATAATACTACAATAAATTTGAATAAAGTATTAAAAGATACAGACGTATCAATAGGAGGAGAAATCTATCATATACCTACAATTTACCAACAGGAAACAGGAGTTGATATTCTATTAGGAAATAACTTTCTAAATCTATATCAACCATTCACAGAATACATAGACAAAATAAGTATAACAACCTTAGATGGAGAAACAATTTATGTATCAAAAATTAGGAAAGCATTAACTGTTTCATCACAAACTTTTATGTCACAACATAAAAAGCGAAAACGTGGTGAGGATAATACAGAAAAACAAAAACCACACCTAGAAAATATTTCTTTAGATATAGAGGTTGACCAAAACCCCTTTCTAAACGAAATACAAGAAGATAAAGCCTTAACAGGAATAAGAAAATTACTAAAAACAGTATGCTCAGAAAATCCTTTAGATCCAAATATAAATCAATCCAATGAAATAGTAAGAATAGAATTAAAAGATCCGTTAAAAGTTATAAGAGTAAAACCAATGATTTATACTCCAGAAGACAGAGAATAATTTGAAAAACAAATCCAAAAACTTTTAGAATTAAAAGTAATTATACCTAGTAATTCACCACATTCTAGTCCAGCATTTTTAGTAGAAAAAGAAGCTGAGAAAAGAAGAGGAAAAAAGAGAATGGTAATAAATTTTAAAGTTTTAAATAAAGAAACAATTGATCATGGTTATTTCATACCAAAGAAAGAAGAATTACTGTCATTAATTAAAGGAAAGAAATACTTTTCAAGTTTTGATTGCAAAAGTGGATTTTGGCAAATAAGACTTGATAATGAATCACAAAAATTAACAGCATGTAGCTGCCCTCAAGGACAATTCCAGTGGACAGTTGTTCCATTTGGACTCAAACAAGCACCAGGTATTTTCCAAAGACACATGGATAATATCTTTAAAAAATATCACAATTTTTGTTGTGTTTATATAGATGACATTTTAATATTCAGTAATGAATTACCAAAATACTATTTAGATATTATTAATGTTTTACAAGAATGCAGAAAATCAGGAATAGTGTTATCAGAAAAGAAAGCAGTAATTGCTTAACAGAAAATAAAATATTTAGGGTTAGAAATAGAAGATGGAAAACATCATCTACAACCCCATATATTAAATCACATACAAAACTTTCCCAGCATAATCAAAGATAAAAATCAATTACAAAGATTTTTAGGATGTTTAACATATGCGGAAGCATATATAACGAAACTAGCGGAAATGAGAAAACCATTACAGACAAAACTTAAAAAAGACTATGTTTGACAATGGACTAAAGAAAACACCAAATACATGGATAAAGTAAAAGCACAGGTAAAAGATTTACCAACTCTATACCATCCAGGACCAGATGATAAAATGATAATAGAAACAGATACTTCACATGAATATTGGGGAGCAGTATTAAAAGCAAGAGTTGACGACAAAGATGAATATCTTTGCAGATTTACTTCATGATCTTTTCAAGGCCCTGAATTAAATTACCATAGTAATGAAAATGAATATTTGGCTTTTAAAAAGGCTATTAAGAAATTTGCAATATATGTAATAAGTTCAAAATTTATTATTAGAACTGATAGTAAAAACTTTGGACATTTTTTAAGAACTAACATTGCAGGTGATTATAAGCAAGGAAGACTAATAAGATGGCAACAATGGTTTAACTACTACAAATTCAATGTAGAACATTTACCAGGAAAGAAAAATTGTTTAGCTGATGCCCTAACCAGAGAATTAGCACCACTAACTATGTTTTTCATGACAGGAATGGATTCACTTGATATTGAGATTGTGATCAAGGAAAAGGAAATATTGGTTCATGAAACACAGATTAAATGCCTCAAGGAGCAACTAAAGGTATTAAAACTCAAACAGAAATTAAGGAACAGAGAACCATAACAAATCCAGAACTCCATATGGAAAAATCTGAAGGAGAGGAAGCTGAACCCTCAATAGGAACAAAGATGCAGATTGAGGAGACCGCTAGTAATAACCCAGAACCAATAAAAAATTCAGAAAAGAAAAAACAAAAAATGAATTGGGCTGATGAAGCCGAAAAGAAAGATTTAAAAAAGATTTATGTAGTCTACAATGGACCTAATCCAGGAATATATACCAGTTGGCCAGAAGCAAGTAAAGCAGTAAATGGAATTAGTGGAGTCATCCATAGATCCTTCACAAACAGAATTGAAGCAGAAGGAAGCTATAAAAACTTTAGAGTCCCTAAGCTCTTAACCCCATCAGAAATAACAAAAAACTATTCTCAGATAGTACAGCAACTAGCAATAGGAACTAGTAGAATGAGAAATCTTGGAACAATCCACAGACCAATAATTTTCAAAGAAACAATTAATAATTCTTTAGAAGAAGAAAAAGAAAGACAAAGAAATTTGACGAAACAGGAATGGTTAGGATTATATAATTTAGCAAGAAAAACTACTGAGGAACATCTTGAGAACTTAAAATTCTATACAATAGAAAAAGACTTCCCTTCAGGTAGTAAATTTAATACTTTAGAAGGAGCTAATCCAATATTTGTTTATAAAGCATTTCATGTAGGACTCATTGAAAATATATATCCAGGAAATGAGCTGAAGGAATTAATATATTTTCCTGAAAACTTTAAGAAGTTTATAAGAAATTTCAAAAGAAAAACCAGGGCTACAGAAAAGCCTATTTACTTAAGATGTTTCAGTTCTTTAATGGATTGGAACCAAGAAATACCAGTAAGTCCTTATCACTTCATTAAGCTTGGTGTTTCAAGCAGCAAAAGAGAAGTAACTCGCCCAAAGGGCTTACCAGAAAAGGAATTTAATATTGATGAATTAAACCTCGAAAGAGGACAAATGTTAAGCCAAATCTATTATGAAATAAGAAGAATTAACAATTCTTCAGAAGTAAAAGTAAATTACTGCACAAGTAAAACCATTATTACTTCCCAAAGTAATTCGGTTATCAGTAATGAAGACAGTAAAAAAGTAATTTCCTATGAAACGAACTTCAATTGTGGAAATATTGAAGTAAGTGAGGAAACAAAGAAAGTATTTTGTTACTATTATACACAGCAATCAACTGATCACAAGTGTAATTATTGCATTAAAGGAAAGATCCACCTGTCAAGCTCATCCAGCAGCAGCTCTATGTCGGCAGAGCCAACCATGTAGGACCAGCTGAAGACAATAATTCAGATAGCAATAATGTAAGGCGTCTTAACGCCAAATAGGAAAAAGTAGGAATAGTGTATTCCCTCCATTGTATATAGAGAACCCTTATTCTATAAAAGGGAACTCTTTAGCTCTGGAAAAGATAGAACAATACGACTACTTATTATCTATCTTCTAAGCTTTAAGCGATGTATTCTGAAACCAGGAAGAACTAAGAACCTCTTCAAGGTTACTAGTTCTCTAGTTTGTAATACTACCTGTCAAATAAATAAAAAGTCCATTTCAATTCCAAAATTATCTCTTTCATTTTCATTAAAATTAAGTACGGATCTCATAGAATCAGCAGGGTCAGAAGGACTAAAAGCTTGGATCCAGGAGTGAGGCTTAGTTTTTGAAACAAGGAGATAATAAGGAAGCGGAAGAACGTGGTGGACCCATATTTGTAAACAGGTTAGTCTGCAGGTAGAGACTAGTATTCCTTGAAGATCCATTAATATTGTTAATACCTTGTTTAAACTATAATCATGCATGATGAACGGATAAACATGAAAAGAAAATCAGAAACTATACTCTACAGAAGTAAAAGTAGGAAATACTCTGAAAATCAAGAAAAATTAAAAGATGCAATATATTTAAAACAATCCCTTATTTGTTTTAAGACATCTATAAAAGAAAACTTTGAAAAAAGTACAGGAAGATCAAAAGTAATGGAAAATTTACAAGGATTAATTGACCATTTCACTAAACAAGAACAAAGAAATAATCTAGAAAAAAGAGAGGATAAAGAACACTTAGATTTAGAAGCAAGCCTTGAACTGATACAAATAGATATAGAAGAAAATAAGGAAATTATAGAATTAAATCGTTGGATAGAACAAGAATTAGAAAATATCAACTCTGAAGTCCAACCAGAAAGCCATGACTAGTATAGAATACTTTGAAGGAAAATATCTGGAATTACTAGAGGAATATTTTGATAATGAAGACTATGAAACATGCTTAGAAAATTTTAATAGGTTTGACACCTTATTAGATTATTATACAGACTATATCTCCAGCATAATATCTTTAATAGATCATCCTATAAGGAAAATATTAAGAAATTATTTTACATAGAAATTTGTACAAATAAATATAGCAGAATTTGATAATTTAATCTTCGAATTTTACCTATTCAAAGAACAAATAGGAAGATAAATAAAAATTTAGCCGAAAATATAATAAGCAAATGAAGCTTAAAATTCAGTCAAAAATTGGTATCAAAGCCAAGAAATTAAAATAAGAAGAAAAATCGCAAACAAAATGTATAAAATAAGATATACTCAACCAAATTCAAGCAGAAAAATGAATTATTTAATATATTATAAAGAAAAAACAATAAAATTAATATTGCTAATAAAAGAAATAATTAAAAAATTACCTGAGGAAATAAAACAATTAATAATTTACAAAGTACTTTATAATTATAATAGAGATTTAACATGGTTACATCATAAATAAAAATGCTTACAGAAAAACAAATAAATAATTTAAAAGCACTAATTAATTTGATCAAAAACACAGAAAATAAAAAAGAATTTAATAAAGATTTTACAGGAATATTTTTAGCCTGTATGGAAATAAAAATGGGCAAAATAATTCTGTCATTAGAACAAGCAGAAATCTTAAAAGAAAAATTAAAATTCTTAGAAGAAATAAAAACAAAAGAAAAATTTATAAAAGAATATAAAAATTTTATGAATTTTATTTTAGAAAAATTAATAAAAAAATGTTAAAAATAAGAGAAATAGTCTAAAAGATTATTTTTGATAAAAAATTACTTATGAGTAAAAAATGCAAGATGACCTTTAAAGGGTACATTTAAGATAAAAACCCTTTTACCGGCCGTATAAACTCTTAAGAACTGGAGGCAAGTACACTGCCGTTGTTATTTTCTGCAGAATCACTATGCTGCTCATGGTTGTCTGAACCTGATGCGTGAGTGAGTGCTGTAATGGAAGATGTACGACTGCGCTTAGTGTTCGCTGACCGATACATGCTCAGCAGATCACAGAGGACCGAAGGACTAAAACGTAGCTGGGTTCTACTGAAGCCACACCACCACACAATCTCTGACCTCGCCAACTATCTTCTCGATATTTATAATCTTTTCGATGCTTGCCCTAATGGCCTGTTACTTTCCGTAAGCTTCTTGTCTTGTCTTTTCTTTTTCTTTTGTCTTTCATCTAAGGATATGGAAAATGGGTTGTGAAATTGCTTTTTTGAGGTTTCTTTTAGTTTGGGTTTTCGCTTTGTTTGAGTTCAACATATTTACTGCATTAGAATCAAAAGGACCATTGTGGAAATTTTTTGGTAGAATTTTGTAGCTCTAATGGAGTTGGTACTGCTTTACTGTCCTCTTCATACCTTTTTGACATTGTTCAAAGGACTTGTAGTAGCTTCCCCCCCCTTCCTTCCCAGCCAGCTATCATGTCTAACATCTTTTACAAGCATTTTCGTGCACGAAGTGCTCCAGAATTTGTAAACAATTGAGCAGTTTTGACAATTATAACTACCCCTTTTTAGAATAGTTTACCAATTCGCCTCTACATTGTTGCAAACTGATACATGTGTTGCGTTATGATTGTTAAATTACCCCTTCCGTTATTTTTTCTTGCAGATGGATGGCTTTGTGTTACCACCTTTTGAGTCTATTAGTATATTTAAAGACAAAGATATAATACGGTCAGTTCATGGTTTTTTTTATGATACTTATTATAGAACATATTGTTGGGATGTTTGTTTACAAGAATGAGTTTGTAATCTGTAATTTCGTTTTTATTATTCTATAAACAGCGTGAAAAAGAAACAGGGTACTTCTTTAGATACTACCGAAGAAATTCGTGATGGGGTAAACAATTTGGAGTTAGAAGTGGTGGAGAAGCAACCCATAAATGCAGGCATGAAGCTTCTGGCTGACGAGAAGTTTGAAGAGGAGGTGGAAGGTTACCAAAGCGAATCTGAAGATGATGATCTTGAACAGTTGGAGGATAAACTCTTAAAATATGATAGTCCTGACAAAAGTACAGTTTCTAAGAAAAGAAAGGCATCAAAGAAACTTCAGACGCCAAAGTATGCAATATCCCTCATGTTTCGATATATGAATACATTCTATTTATCAATATTTGGTAACATGATGGCTGTGCTGGCGAGTGATATATTATGATACTAGATTCGGGTGCAATGATTGAGACTTTATCAAGTTTATGCATCATTGCGTTGGAACATGGACATTAGTTGAATATGTGATTTGTAGCCAGAACTCAGTACAAGTATCTTTTCCATTCTTTATTAACAAAACCTGCAACCTTTTCCTATTGTAAATTATTATTTTTGGTTTGAATACAGGAAGAAAAAAAATAAACATGCTACTACTGAAGAACGTTCAGGTGCTCTAAGAGATTATCAGAATAATGTCCTAGCAGAAAAGAACCATTGCTTTCAGCAACCTGATGTCCTTGTTAGAAACAGTTCCATAAAGAAGAAGTCATCTTATGGACCGCAGGAAGCAGACACAGATGAATCAAGCTCTGGAGATAGTGACGACACAAGATCTAATGACATTTATACACCCTGTCCAAAGAGGTCATTTCAATGCTTCCTATCTTATGATGTCAATATGAATTACCACCATATTACCCCTTTTCATGGATTGATTGAAACATTATATTGCATTTGTATTTACTGAGTTTTAGTAATATCTCTTATTCTTTGTTGTAAATTAGTAATTTAGATACACTTCTATTAACAGTCAAGGAAATGTATTATCAGTTATGGCTTGTGGGAGGGGGCGAAGATAGGTTTACAAATCTTGCATGGGGTTTTATATTCTGATACTTAATGGTTAAGCTTTTTTTTTTTTGCCTCACATATTCTTCCAAATATTCAATACACAACAATAGAGACCCTTTTCTGGTTGTAACTTCTTTGGTTGCATCTTCAAAAAATCCTTACCAGTGCCAGTTAGCTTACTTGTTTTCCCTGATTTTATATTATAGTTCCTCTCAGATGCTGGAGAATGGTGAAAAGAGTGTGGTTCCATCTGATGTGCCTGACAAAAATAAGAAGGTATTGCATAGTTTGTAACCTATTAATCATTGTAAGACCACTTCCATGCATAGAGCATAAGCTGGCTGTAAAGTTGATCGATTTTGAGTTCACGCGTTTTTTTATTTTAACATCTGCATTTTTTTTTCTTCATGTAAGTAAATCTGTGTAATTTTATTTCTCATGAAATTGCTAGTGAATGAATGGATGGTTGCATCCTTTTAGGGTCTTTCAACTCAAATGAGCACGATTTGTATTGTTTATTTCTACTCCATCTCTGCCAACAGTAGTATGCATGACAATGTAAAATCAAAATTGATGTTCTTACTGTGTGTTGCGTCTTAAGTATCATTACATGTAATTAAGTCATGGACAGTTAAATCTTATTTGAGCATCTTGAAAATGATATTAAGTGTTACCTGGTATATGAATTAAACCCATACTTGATAGTATACCCTCATAGTTATGTAATCTATGCAAATCCGTTAAGATTACGGGCTCATGCTAGTAAGACATGTGAATCCCATCACACATGACAATAGGCAGTGCAAGCAACCATACCAGGTAGGTAGGTAAGTGCTAACACCAAGTGTTAAATTTCAGGTCTGACCTTATAGTGTATTTTTCGCTTATTCAATGATGAAGGCACTGGTAAAATTTACCTTTTAAGTTATTCACTTTTAGAGATTGATATATAGGTTCTAAGTTCTGCTACAATATTTTAATTTTTAACAGTGTAGTAGAAGTTCCCGGCGTAAGAAGGCCAAAAGGCAATGGTTGAAAGAACTAGTAAAGGTTGAAAAGAAAGAGGTAAAGTGTTGTTACGAACTGCATGTTTTTGTAAGGTGTACTCAGATTTATGCATGCTTTGTCACAAATAAAAGTACCAACATTAGTTTGGTTGGTATCTTATGTTTGCAATTGTCCTCATCTGTTAATGAAACCTCTACTAAATTGTTTCTTTCTATAATTTATCTATTATTTTTCATTTTGCATCTTCATCTGCAGAAATTAGTCAAAACAGATAGTCAGAATGGCAAGTGTGCAAAAGAACACCAACAAGAAGACAGTAGTGAAGAGGATAACATTGTTCCTGTGGTAGTAAGGCCTGGACACATTCGCTTCGAGCCCATTGGGGATGGTAGGTGTTTTTGTATACAGAATTCTAGTTTTCTTTTCCAGTTTCAGTACCTTGATCAGCATTATTTATTATAGTTTTTTATGCTTTAAATGTCTGAGATATTTATTTGTTCCAGGGGATACAGATCAGGCCATCCAATATCACGAAGTTCCTGTACGCCTCCTATTCTTTTTTTTCTCTAATTTTTATTTAATAATAATTTATTTCTTTCCATCTCTACTCCTAGCATATTTTCTTAGTCCAAGATTATGAAGGTATCCACTCAGTTGTTGTCCATTGAGATGTCCTTTTACTTTTTTACTGCTCCACTTTTATGCTTCCTTTATTGCAGCCATCTTTACAAGGTTTTTCTTAGGTGAATAAAGAAAAGGGTGATGATCAAACTGCTTCTTGATGTTGTTTCTTTGAAACAAAATTTATAGTTTTTTTCTTTCACTTTTGAATGGGGCTATATTTTATTAGGTAATTTTTGCTGGCTTTTCACATTGACTTGCCACTTCTTTAGTTGTTTGTTTGCCAAGGTGGTCATACATAATAAATCAGCTTCTAGACTCTAGTGAAGCCTTCTCTTCTACTTTCATGTTTTTGGTCCCAGAGTCATTGATGCCCACTTTTAACCCTCTAACTCTTGTTTCAGGAAACTTTTCGGTGGAATGGAATAACCTGCAAGAAGAAGGGTCAAAAGTGGGGTAAAGAGAAACCTACATCTTGGAGAAAGAGAGATGACAAAAATCTCAACCAAGAGTCTTTTGAAAGGCACGCTGCAGAAGAGGAGACACCTCTAAATCTTTCCATTGACTTTAACAAGCTTAAACCATATACCACTTTACCTGAGGTATGTAGCTTTATGCTCTTATAATTGGTTGCAGAATGATACAATATTCACCAGAATAAAAAAAGAACGCTAAAGATCAAATTTGAAGGAGTAATCAGCTTTTTCTCTCAAAACACATTTAGGCTTGTTTTGGGCTTGAAACTTAAAGCAAAGGACTGATCCCAAAGTAGAATTGAGTTTATATTTGAAGCTCAAAACTCCTTCTAGGCTCCATTACCAAGCTGAATTTTAGCTTCAAATTTCTTTCTTAAATGTCTTCTGCGTGAATACATGATATAAAGCTGGCTGCAATAATGGTTTTTATGCCAAGTGACTTCTTGTTATTATTGGTATTGCTGCTGCTGCTGTTGAAATGTTTTGAGGATGAGAGCTCTAACCTGTTTTGTGTGCACTGCAGGAAGGTGATATAGTTGCATATCGTTTGATTGAATTATCTTCTTCTTGGACTCCTGAGTTATCCCCCTTCCGGGTATGGCTATTTTGCTGGTATTTACTATAAAACTCATGTTGGACATAAAATGTACTATATCATAGGCTTCTCTCTGTAGGTGGGAAAAGTAACACGGTGTGATACTGTATCTGATAAAGTTGTACTAGTACGAGTTCCAGAGCATCCAATTGTTTCTGCAATAGGTGAAGACGAGGAATCTGCGGCAGAACCAATTATGTCCTTGTATGCTGAAGATGGTTCTCTAGAGGTACTCAGCTATTATTGTATATCTGTATTTTTTTGGTCATGAAATTTATCTCCATATTTGTATATATTTCATGCTACATTGTTAAACTGTGGTGTAATCTATGTGTTTACTGTTTAATGTCGTCGTGTTTTCTATGTGTCTATTCGTAAGTGATGTAGGAGTCTTTTGAGCACAAAAGTTTTAAGAAACTTTGGCTATGGAACTAAGCAACTATGGCTCAGACCAAGATTGTATTCAACTGAGAAAAAAGAATTCCTGAGAATTCGTTACAAAGCAATCATCAAAAGTGTGAGTTAATTCTTACTCAGTTAGTACTAATAATAGAAGTGGTTGCTCAAAACTGTGTAGTTTTGAGTAACAAACAAAACGACTAAACAAGTAACAAAACGACATGAAGAAAAAGAAAATAAAGAAATAACATTTAATTCTTATTCAGCTCCTGCGTCATTGTCCCCTTCTTGAGAAGCTGACTCTCCCGAGTCGGCTAGTAATGTGACCCCTTCATCAGGTGGGAAATACTCATGCAGATCAGCCACATTAAATGTAGAGGACACTTTAAGGTCAGTAGGAAGATCCAACACATACGCATTGTCTCCCATCTTGTGCAGTATCTTAAAGGGACCCAATTTTCTGTCTTGTAACTTAGAGTAAGTACCAGTAGGAGTCCTGCCTCTAACAAAATGAGCCATGACTAAATCCCCTACAGCAAATTCTTTGTACTTTTTCTTCCGATCGGCTGCAGTTTTATACTTCAGGTTGGAGTTGTGCACGTGGTCTGCCACTTCCTTTAACATGTTAGAAATCTCCAAAGCTGTTTTAGCGGCAGGGGAGCTCTTGAAGTGTGGTAAAATGGTGATATCAGTAATGAAATTAGGGGTTTTAGTATAGACTATTTCAAAAGGACTCTTGCCAGTGGACCTATTAATCATACCATTAAAAGCAAATTCAGCTTGAGGGAGGCATAGATCCCACTGTTTTGGTTTAGATCCAGAGAGACATCTAATTAAATTGCCAAGCGTCCTGTTGATTACCTCTGTTTGTCCATCTGTTTGTGGATGACAGGTGGAGCTAAATTTGAGGTGAGTGTTAAACCTCCTCCAAAGTTCCTTCCAAAAATGGCTTGTGAACTTTACATCTCTGTTAGAGACAATGGATTTAGGAACCCCATGTAATTTAACCACATCTCGAAAAAACAATTGTGCAACCAAACTAGCATCAAAAGTCTTTTTACAAGCAGTAAAATGGGCCATCTTGGAAAATCGGTCGACTACTACCATGACAGAATCCATGTGTCTAGGAGTCTTAGGTAAATCAAAGATAAAATCCATGCTGAGATCTTCCCAAATATTTTGAGGGACAGGAAGGGGAGAGTACAACCCAGCATTATTACTAGTGCCCTTGGCAGATTGACAGATAGCACAGTGTTGAACAAACCTTGCTACATCTCGCTTAAGTTTAGGCCAGTAATACTTACTTTCCAAAACTGCTGTTGTTTTATCTCTGCCAGCGTGCCCAGCTAGACCTCCCATATGATGTTCCCTGATTAACATTTCACGCAAAGATGTGTTGGGAATACACAAACAGTTACCCTTAAACAAACATCCTGCTTGAATAGTGTAGTCTTCAAGGAACTCTTTGGCCATCAGTTTCTGCCAAATAACTCCAAAATCTGCATCTCCATTAGTGATCTTTAAGGGTGTCAAAACTAGTGATCTCACTCCTAACCACAGTTAATAACATACCTCTTTTACTAAGAGCATCAGCTGCAATATTGTTTTTTCCAACCCTATGTTTGAAAACATAGCTGAATTTTTGTAAGAACAGAGCCCATCTTGAGTGCATCCTACTCAATGTCTTTTGAGAGTTGATATATTGCAATGACTGATGATCACAATGCAAAATAAATTCCTTTTGTACAAGATAATGTTTCCAATGCTTTAGAGCTCTTATAATTGCATAGAATTCTTGTTCATAAGTGGTCCATTTCTGTCTGGAGTCATTGAGTTTCTCACTGAAGTACTCGATAACCCGTCCTTCTTGTAATAAGACAGCCCCTATGCCAACTCTTGATGCATTAGTCTCTACCTCAAAAACCAAATCAAAGTTGGGTAAGGCCAACACTGGTCCACTAGTGAGTTTTTGTTTAATCACGTCAAAACTGTCTTGTTGTTCTTGTCCCCAGTGAAAATTCCCTTTCTTCATGCAGTTGGTAATAGGAGCTACCAATGTGCTGAAATGTTTGATAAATCTCCTGTAGAAGGTGGCAAACCCGTGAAAACTCCTCACTTCATGCACACTCTTAGGTATAGGCCAAGTAGTCACAGCTTCAATTTTTTTCTGATCAACTGAGATGCCATGCGAACTGATTACAAACCCCAGAAAAATCAGTATGTCAGTGAGGAACTCACATTTCTTCAAGTCAAGGAACAAACTATTTTCTTTTAAAACCTCCAAAACTGATCTGAGATGCCCAAGGTGCTCTTCCTCTCCTTTGCTAAATATAAGGATGTCATCAAAATAAACCACTACACACTTTCCAATAAATGGTTTCAAAACTTGATTCATTAACCTCATAAAGGTGCTAGGAGCATTACATAATCCAAAGGGCATTACTTGCCATTCATATAATCCTTCTCTAGTTTTGAAGGCCGTTTTTCATTCATCTCCTGGGTGAATTCTGATTTGATGATACTCACTCCTCAAGTCTAGTTTAGAGAATACTTGAGACCCAACGAGCTTGTCAAGCATATCCTCAAGCCTAGGAATTGGAAAACGGTATTTGACAATAATTTTGTTAATGGCTCTGCTATTTATGCACATCCTATAATTCCCATCTTTTTTTGGCACAAGCAGTGCTGGAACTGCGCAAGGACTAATGCTTTCTTGAATCTGTTTCCTGTTCAGTAAATCCTCCACAATAGCTTGAAGTTCTTCATGCTCCTTAGGGCTCATTCTATAGTGAGGTAGATTGGGAAGTTTGGAGCCAGGAATAAAGTCTATTTTGTGTTGGATATTTCTGAGGGGTGGAAGGCCTGTGGGTAGTTCATTGGGACTGATTTCACTGAATTCTTCTAGGAGTGAATTCAGTAATGGATTGTCAAGTGGAGTAGTAGGATTACTTTCTTTGAGTATTAGTGCAAACACTGTGGAGTGCACTTTGAAAGCTTTCTGCAGTTCTGGACCTGTAATATTGGAAACAGTTAGGGTTGGATGAACTCCACTGGTTGGGTCTTTAGTTTTAACTTGTTGGGGCAGCAACACTATCTTCTTATTGTTTCATTGGAAAGAGTAGGTGTTGTCCCTCCCTTTATGAATGGTATCCTTATCAAATTGCCAAGGTCTACCAAGTAAAATGTGGCATGTATCCATGTCTATAACATCACAAGTCACCTCATCTTGATAATGTTTCCTAATAGAGAGAGGAATGACACAAACTTCAGTTACTCTAGTTTCAAATCCCTTTTTGATCCAACCCACCTTGTAGGGCTTGGGATGCTTTTGTGTATTTAGTCCCATTGCCTTAACTAAATTTCTGGAAACTACATTCTCACTGCTACCTCCATCCACTATAACATCACACACCTTTTTGTTAATAGTGCACTTAGTTCTGAATATGGCATGTTTTTGAGACTGATCTGCTTCTTTGGATGATAGAAGTAACCTTTGCACAATGTAGGTAAACCTCTCTCCTTCATCACCTTCTATGAATTCTACTTCTTCCAAATGGTCATTATCGGCATCTTCAAATCCTTCCTCCAAATCCTCCATTCCATCTACTATATTGACAGACTTTCTAAGGGGGCATTCACTGGACCTGTGTCCTGCTTGGTTGCACTTAAAACACTTGCCAATAGTGGGTTTGGCATAAGGATTATGGGGAGGGTTGGCTTTAGAATTAATGAAGGACTGTTTGTTTGGATTTCTGAAAGGCTGACTTGGTTCAATGGTAGATTTATAGGATGGTGAATTGTTGGTGAAAGAAGGGGGTGGTTTATCTTGTGGTATTTTTGGGTTGTTTTTCTTGAATGAAACAAATCGAGAGGTCTTATTGAGCTGAGATTCATATCTAGTAGCCAGTGTGACAGCTTCTGGGAAGTTGGATACATTTCTCACATCTACTTGTCCCCTTATAGGCTCACGTAAACGAGTGATATATCTTAGTACTTCTTGAGATTCATTCTCTTCCAAATCATTACAAGCTCTCAGCTCTTGAAATTCATCAGTATAGGCAGCTACACTCCTCAGACCCTGTTGACAATTGTGATATTGTTTGAATAAGATCTGTTGATAATCTGAGGGCAAGAATTGTTCATACATTAGTTGTCTCATCCATCCCCATGAATTGATTGGAAGTTCTCCATGCCTCTTCCTGGTTGTCTGAATACGGTCCCACCAAGCACTAGCAGCTCCTTTTAGTTTATAAGCAACCATTCTAACTTGTTTCTCTTCTGGGATTTCCATATACTCTAGGAAATTATCCACAGATTTGACCCAATCCAAGAACTCGCCAATATTTAACCGACCTGCGTAACATGGAATCTCATTTTTGGCTCTAAAGTCTTGGTAACCACAAGAACGTGGTCGATGAAGGGTGGATGTTCGATGACTTTGGTTAGATTCTTCAAAGGGTTGGTGACCCATAGATTGGGTGTTGGTTAAAACTGTCCGGCGAAAGGAATTGGTGTTCCCACAGTCCTCGCTACCCCTATATGGAGTTAGCGAAACTTGTTCATGAGAGTTCCAAGCTGTTGAAGGGGTTGGGTTGGTCGAAATGAAATGGGTAGGTGGTGGAACGGGTCGACTAGAGCTACTAGTAGGTGATTCTCTGATTTCTTTTACTAACTCTACTCGAAAGTGGGTGAGGACCTGACGAAGATCATCCAGGAATACTCGAAATCGAGCTTCATTCTTCTGATCTTGTTCTTGTAAGTAAGCTATCAAAGCTTTTGCAACAGGTTCTTGGACCATGTCACAGTGACTACCATCAGTTTGTTTTGCCATCAAGTTCAGGAAAATCCACGAGCTTTGATACCAAAATTGATGTAGGAGTCTTTTGAGCACAAAAGTTTTAAGAAACTTTGGCTATGGAACTAAGCAACTATGGCTCAGACCAAGATTGTATTCAACTGAGAAAAAAGAATTCCTGAGAATTCGTTACAAAGCAATCATCAAAAGTGTGTGTTAATTCTTACTCAGCTAGTACTAATAATAGAAGTGGTTGCTCAAAACTGTGTAGTTTTGAGTAACAAACAAAACGACTAAACAAGTAACAAAACGACATGAAGAAAAAGAAAATAAAGAAATAACATTTAATTCTTATTCAGCTCCTGCATCAGTAAGTGTTTCTCATAACTCATTAAGAAGCAAGCTTCCTTGCCTTAATTGGGATTTAATAATGTGCGGAGACTTGGAGTTTATGTGTGCAGAATATCTACCATATTGTAAAGTATTTGGGAAAAATTTTCTCTCTTTTTTGAAATGTGAATTTTGACCAAGCTGCAAAAGATCGTGTTTACTATTTGTTTAGTATTTTGTGATGATTTCAGAAGCATTGTTTTCTGGCAGATTGATTATTCATCACTTGTTGACGTCCGACTTATCAAGCTTGGCAACTTGAACAAACTGAAAGCAGCCAATGGTGGAGACAGTGACATTATTAGGCGAGACAAGAATCCTGCAGCAGCCATCAGGCCTGACCATAATGTGGAAGCCCAGCCCTCCAGGACAGGTGTTAATAATATTTCTTTCTAGGGATTAGGTTTATAGTTTATTGATGAAGTATGAGGCTATTCAATATAATTTTAATTTTCATCTTTATAGAGAACGGAAAATCAAATCCATGGGCTGAAATCAGCCAAGCATTGAGTGTAAAGAAGGCTCAGCTGTCTCAGGTGAGCCAATGGAGTAAAGGTGAGAGTTCTGGCTCAGGCTCTTGGTCACGCAGGGCCTTGCGTGGTAGTGCTCTGGGTCCAACAATGGCACTGTTAAGATCTCAAAATGGGTTTGGAGGAGAAAGTACCTAGGAGCCTGGGCCGTATCTCTGTTGTTTGGTCCAATTATTAGATCAAAAGTGCACTCCACATTTCTGTGACCTTTCGGCCTAGGTAAATTAATGAGTGCTACTTTTTTTTTTTTTTTGCAAGATTAAAGGAAAAGCAGTTGAATACTACTATGGTCTATGTAATGCAGCAAGATCATAGTGAGATTTACGACAGACCAACTAATTGTGCATGGTGATTGGTGTAATTAACCCGCCCCTTAGTCTCCAGGTTCCTTGTTCGAACTTCAAATGCCAATACCCTTTCCTTTAGAATTTAGAGTCAATTTATGATGAATATCGTTTGGAGGAAAAAAAAAATATTGATCAAAGCAGAAATTAAGCCTGTCCTTTATTAGACTGTCATTATTGATTTCTATTTTTAATTTTTGAAATAACAGTTGCATTGAAACACCCACACACATTCATTTGTACATTGGTAGGATTCGTATACACGCTACCAAAGGTTCCATAAAACGCATATGGGATTGCATTATACGACATTTGTCAATATTGATAGACACAAGAATGTAAAACCTCTTGAACTGTTCATGTGGCATTTGGTTCATGCATCTTTTCTTGGCTTAAGATAGATGCTAATATTACACAAATTTATACTCATACATGTATCAAAATAATTTTGAAAATTGAAAAAGTGATTCGTTTTTTCTAGATAATATTGACATGTGTTATAGCATGAAATATTTGAGTGTAAAAGTAGGTGTAAATTTATGTGCCATTAGCATTCCTAATGATGGTGAGTGAAACCCATCTCAAGGTTCACGTCATAAACTCTACTCCATCTAGCAGATCGTATTCTTTTGACCTTGCAAAAATTGCATAGGGTTTTAGTTATTTTAATCAAAATGCTTTGATTCAAACGTCGTCGGCAATTTTGTTGACAAAAACATGTATTATGATTTTCATGTTTGTATGGTGTTGAGTTGCATCAAGTTGAAGAAATCTAAAGCTAGTCATTTTTCAGGTAAAAATAATCATTAATAGGTGTACGTAAATTATATTTTTATGTGCTTTAAAAGGGATTTTTTTAAGTGTTCGATCGATATTGGTCGATTGTGTTTTGATCTCATTTCGAGCAAGGAGACTTGGATAGCAAAACTATAGTTGGTGCCACCCCATTGATCAGGCGACCCAACTTTGAGGGGCCAGCGGGCAGTCATACATTAGCATTTTTTGACCATGTTTATGTACCGGCTCCCGGCTGACTCCACTGACTTTTGGGCTCCACTGTCAGTTCTAGTTTGATTTCTTTTAATGCTAATTCATTTAGTTGTTGCACTTATTAAGGTTTTTAAGCAGACTGACCAATTAAGTTTTTAATTGTTGAAACCCATATAAGGGTCCCTTATATCTTTTGCTTATTTACCCGACAACTCACAAGTACACACAAAACTACATGTCTGTATTTTGCACGAATTAGGCAGTTTTCTTAAATTACGTTCATACATCTTCTTTATCCTTGGGATTCTTTTATGCTTGAATCAATTTTACATGTAGGGTGTACATTGAATCAAAATCGTTGATTTTATTTGCATATGATTTGATCAAAAGAAGTATCTTAATTTACATCCCATTCAATCGCATTTTGAATCTTGTCTGATTTGATTTGTAATCTTTTTAGATTGTATCGATTAAATTTGATCAATCTAATTAATAAATTTATTTTGCTCTTTTTTTTTATAGTAATTTTGAATGAAAAAAAACTTAAATTTTCATTTAACATAACATACTTGAAAAAAATAAAAATAAAAATAAAATTAAATAATGATATTAAAGAATGAGTCAAATTTACATAAAAATAATAATATTAATATTGTGGGGTTGAGTAAGAAGAGATATAGGAGCTGAGTTGAACGAGGTGTGGAGGGTTGGGGGCTAAGATGGAAAAAATTGTTATTTAGTCTTTATTTCACTGATATTGTTAAAGTATAATGTGTTATATAATTAAAATAAAAATGATCAATGAAGATATGTTATATATATAAATGTATATTTAATTTTTTGTTGTTGGATCGGATGAGATCAAATGATATATAGTGAAATTCACCATCCGATTTGAAATCAATGGATTGAAAAAATGTTAATGTAATCTGATTGTCGTATCGAAACTGTTAAAAAATTAATAGATTGGATTGAATTGATCAAGTTATCGAATTTTTTGCACACTTTTATTTACATGTGTGTAGCCATGCTTTATTGTTCGGTCAAAATTTTAACAAGTTATTTTTATTGAAATATTTTATTCTAGGATTAACTAGTTACTTTTGATTAATTGATGTATATTTTGAAGCCATTAGCTTAGGAGTTGATGTTTATAGAAGCATTTTAGGACATATGCTAATGTGCTAACCTTGTTAGATATGTTCATAAATTCAAGTTGATTGAAGCATTTGGTTCGGATTAGATACACATCTTAGTCCTAAGGAGACTTGAAGTACAATAGCACTGCGGTAAGGATTGTACAAGACTAATTTTGTACTTGAAGTTATTTTTCCACCGATTAAATACTCTGTGGACCTGTGATTTTTATATTAAGTAGTGTCATTTTAGATTGTTTTCAAATAAAAATATCGTATTTTAAACTTTATATTCTGCATTTAATTTTATGTTCAAGTAAATGTGTAGTCGCTTATATCGATAGTAAATTTTTAACTTGGGTATAGTAAAGAAATCCAAACTCCAATAATATAAATAAAGTATATAAATTTCGTATAATATAGATCCTGTTATTTTTATAAAATTAATATTAAAATTTTATTTTAACTATTAATTGAAAAATTAGGTTAAATTTAGTTATTTTAACTGTTTGAAGTTAATCTATACTTACGAACCTTTTTTTTTTTGCTAAGAAATCTATACTTATGAAGTAGAAACATAAAGTAAGTTTTGACTTGAACTTGGCACGTAATTAACCTCATAATTTAACTTCACGCTGTAAGCTGTCAAGCCATGAAAAGTGTCTCCAGATACTTCACCAAGTGGACATAGATCAAGTCGGATGTATCATCATCCACTAGGAACTGAATCATAAAAGTGAAAGGAACAGCTTGATGATCAAACACCTTGCTCGGTTTATCAATATTGCACCCCAAAAAATCTAGCAGGAGATTTTCGCTTTTTGATCGATCTCCACTCCAGAACAGACCTTAAAAAAACAAAAAACATTATTGATGATTGAAAGGGTCCCACATTAATCTTAATCTGCAAGTCTTGACGTTAATCTAGCAGCAAGCAAGCATCTATTCGATATACTGGAACAACAATTAAGCCCAGCCGAACTCAATTCTCTTAGGTCACTTTTGGTGCATTAGTACGTACGACCGGGTTGCTGAAAATATGAGCAAACTAGTTTAAAAAAGGAAGAATATTTTTGTCTACTTGTACGTATACTCTATTTGTAAACATATTTAAAAGTTCACAATTACGATAATATTTTTTTTTTTTGGGTCATCACAAGTCTAAGATTACTTGCCTCCCATACTTATCTACCTGCGATTCTTTGCCTTTTCCATAAAACATCCTTGAAGTTGTTTGCAAGTAATCTGCTTTCCTGTTTGTTGGCTGGCTTAACAACAACTCCTTATTATCATTCCTAGTCTCTCCTCCTCTTAGTTCAATTTTTCTTGTCATTACTTCTAATCCATTCTAACATGTATCCACGTCGTGAAACCAATCCACATTTTATTAGACCATCACAACAACATCAATCTCCTGACCACCTTCCCCAAGAATTACACCAACCAACCAGACCATGGACACAACCACACCAAGAAGGCCACCACCCCCTTCCACAGGTTCCAAAAGTGCCACGACAGAAGCGTCATGGCCGCCATGCCCATAAACCTATTGCCGGGATGCAACACAAAGACGAAAATGAGCAGCCACCCCAACGACACGTGCGTTACGAAGATCATAGGTCCCCTCCACTTGGTCCAGGCATAATTCCTCGTCCACGACACCAAGACCAACCACATGAGGACCATATGTCCCCACAACATAGTCCAACCCTAGTTTCCCATCCGCAACATGAGGATTATAAGTCCCCACCAGTTGGTCTACGAAATGGTCATCAACATGTTAAAGCACATCCAGATCACCAAGGGCAACAAAGTCGACATCAAGGTCGATCTTCCCCAAATGGATTGCGTGTACCAACACCACGCAAAACAAATTCTTTGACATGGTTTTTTGGTATTTTTTGTGCAATCTTTTGGGTAATTATAATTATAGGTGGTCTTGTAGTTCTCATTGTGTACCTTATTTTCCGTCCTCGGAGCCCACGATTTGAAGTGTCTTCTGTCACACTAAATGCAGCTTACCTTGACATGGGTTATTTGCTAAATGCTGACGTTACAGTGCTTGTAAACTTCACAAATCCAAACAAAAAGGTTAGCGTGGACTACAATTACATGATCATTGATCTTTATTATGGGCATACGCTTATAGCTACCCAGTATGTACAACCCTTTTCTGCAGCCAAGAGAGAATCTAAGTTTGCGTATGTTCATATGGTTACTAGCCAAGTCAAACTACAATTGTTAGAGAGACAAAGACTTGAAAGACAATTAGAGACCAACGGAGTAGTGTTTGATGTTAAGGGAAACTACCGAGCTCGATCGAATCTGGGTAGTCTTCTAAGGTATTCATATTCGATGCACACTCAATGCACCATTATGGTCAGTAGACCTCCTGATGGATCTTTAACTGCAAGAAAATGCAAGACAAAACAGCAAGCATTTTGAATCAAGTTTGATTAACCAAAGTTGAATTCTTTTTGTATTCATGGTTTGAGAAATTGATTTTTTGTACATTTTCCTTCACCAGTTACCATCACCGTTGATTTATGAACATTTCGTTGCTTGCTCTTATCTCAAGTTAACCCTGCTCAGCTTAATAACAATTTCTTGAGTCATTTCAATTGTCCATTTCCATTTGGCATTTTTCAGTTCTCACTCACTTCAGTTCAACTATTATGTAAGCCAAACATTGGCTTCTCTTGTTCAAGTTGCCAACTTGCGCAAAAATGCACCACCCAGTCCAACTAAATTACTATATGGTTCAACTGTTGTGACACAACCCCCAGATTTGTATTCTTTGGCTCTGGACCGCTTAACACTGAACATTTTCCAAGTATTTAACGAGAATCAAAATGAGCAAGAGAGAGAGGCTATGAAATTGAAACTTAAATTATTCACTTAAATGTTTTATAAACCATGCACTGCACAAGTTTTATATGAGACCTCCAGAAGAAGTAATAAAACACTAGATGTTTACAAGATGTTATCAGCTTTCACAACAAATGAACAACAAATGAACCATTCGTGTGTCAGTAAGGGCGGCGATGTAAAAAATAATCACTGAAAACAAGTTATTTACAACAGCTACAAAATCAAGTAAAATTACAGAATGAGGAATTCAGATTTGAGGCCAGCATATTAGTGATTGCAGTATGTCTAGAAATAAAGCGCTTGGGACTTAAAAAGCATCAACATTTCACGCTTTCAGCCATAATGTAGTAAACCAGGGGCACAGCCACAGCACAAGAATGGAAAATTAAACCACTTAACTAAAATCTTTTGTACTGATCTTTCGTAAAGAAAGGATGCCTGAGGGCTTCACGAGCTGTTAGCCGGTTGGAGGGATCATATCTTAGTAAACCTTGCAACAGGTCAATAAGATCCCCAGCTGAATGATCTACGAGTTGCATTATCAAATTCTGCCAGTGATGAAATTTCAATTTATAATTTTAAAATACAAAATTCAAGAAAACAGACAGAGACATATTATTACAGGAACAACTTCCGAAAACAACTGTACAACTAATATTATAACGCCACCAATACTGTAAAAACAAAATAGTTCAAACAAAAAATAGCTATGATGCCAATTATAAATGGGATAACATGGTACACACCTGAAGACGAGGTAGCTTAAGAACAGCTCTAATACTTTCTCGTGAGGTGGCACCTTCAGGCCAGTCCAATTTACCCCTTTTGACATACTTCTCAGCACAACGGCTGACCAATGTAGGAAATAGAAATATCATGAAGACAAGTTCTACTAATGGTATTCTTACATATTTGATTATCAAATTAATAATTAATTTAAACTACAAACATCATAGCCCAAGCAAAAGTTCAGAGGACAACATACTCTGCTCTTTTCAGCATATGCTGTGGTAATGGGCCTAAAACTCTTTCCATCATGGCTAGGTGTTCTAGATTCTCATGAGTCTGGAACAGAGCCTCTCCCTACAGATGATTGTACTTTGTCTCAAAGTTGTGTCATAAAAAGCACCTAAACCCAGAATCTAGAATACCAGAATAATACACCATACTGAACATACCGAGCACAATTCTACCAGAATACAACCAACACTCCAGATGTCACACGGATGACTCCATCCAAGACCTGAAACATGCATAAGCTAACATCTTAACATTCAATACATAGAAGTGGCAAAATTGACTGAAGATGGGCAATCTGGGTGGCAATAAAAAAAATCAATCAAAGTAGTCATACCAATAATAACCTCAGGAGCACGGTAGTGCCTCGTAGAGACAATGTAGTTGTGTTCTTGATTGTCATATGCTGTGCTGCCAAAATCGATAACCTTGATGGCACTAGATTTTGGCAATCTTTTATAAAAGATTCCTTCTTTTGATGACCGAGAAGTGACCTGTAAGAGCAGATTAAGGGCTCAGTTTGCGGTTTGCATCCACAAATGAAAAGGAAAAAAAAAAAAATAATAATAATAAAGTTAATGAACTAGAAAGGCATAGGCAACTAAACAACATCCTTATTAAAATGTATACAAATATACCTTGCCATCAGGAACTTTTATATAATCTGGAGAAACAAAAAGTATGTTTTCAGGCTTCAAATCAGTATGGGTGAGGCGCATATCATGCATGACTGCAAAATAGTATACAACATTCCCAAGTATAAGTACTAGAAGACCGAATTTCCAATTTAAGCAACCAAACTTACTTTTTTCCCATTATAGAACACAATTTGCATACAAAAATTCAAAGGAAAACTGTAAGGATTCATAATGTTAATATTATGCCCACATAGAAGCTAGCAATAAATTTTAAAATAGTTTGAAAAGTAGATATCACAACAGTGAAAGTGCTGCTAAGAGCTTTAAAATATAAAATAATGGCGAAAGAACAACCACACACATGCTACACATTCCAACAGTTGTCGGCCAAGCTCGCGGACGAGATCAACCGGAAATGGACGATAACTATTTTTCCGGAGAAAATCGTATAAGCTTGGTCCAAGCATCTCAAAAACCTGTTAAGATAATTTGATTCAACAAAAACTCATAACCCCAAAGCATTTTTGAAGTTTGGGAATCATGTCATTAAAAAATAATCATATACTTACGATGCAAATATGATTACGATAGTCAAACCAGTTACGCATTTGAACACAACTGCAAGGAATAAATCAACTTAACAACCAACTCAAATTTCTCCTCAAATAACAAAGAAGCTTTAGGAGCAATTATTTAAAAGGCACATAACTCACCGGCTGCCACTTTTGTCATACCTCCCGAGCAATTGTAACACATCAATTTCTACCATTGCTGCTTCACGATATTTCTTAATACTTCTAACTACTTTTATCGCTACCATTTCCCTTGTTTCCCGATCCCAGCATTCCAAAACCTGACCAAATGTGCCTGTAGAAGTAGCATTCTAAGAATGTATGTCTTTCAATATAGAATAACATTAATGTAATAATTTCTGTAAATGATCCAAAACCAGAAGCCGGGGTAGCTTATGGAACCCCATTGCAGTTGCATATTTGTTACATGGGTAACTCTAAATTGGATTCCATAAAAACCTGATTTATGGCTCTAGATCAGCTCTCTATACATATAGAATACATAAATGTTACAATGAACACTGGTGTGCAATTTTTGTCCTTAAGTAAAGCACCGGTGCTAACTATAATACGCACCCAAGGAGAGGGAGAAAACTAACCTTCGCCAATTTTTCTGTGGATTTTATCTGCAAGTACAGAAACATGAATAAGCAAATCTGAGACATAAAATATTTAAATAAATCAAGAACTTCAAAACCAACACTGCATCATACTAGAATAAAAAAAATTGTTGAAAGAAATTTCCATGCACTTAATAAGGAAATCAAAAGAAACAAAGATTATATAATGTACTTTAATCTGAAAACCAAAATTTATTTTGAAGAATAATAAACTTTTTCTGTTACATTTTGCAAAGGAGGGTGCCTTGAGCGAGGGTTTCAGGAATATCATTCCTTTAAAGGAAATTGACAAAGTCAACCTTATATAATATTTACGAGAAAATTAAATTACTAGGCAACAAGAAAAGTATGTTAACCTGAAGCATTTCAAAAAAAAATACAATGTTCTAGCTTAACGAAACATCCAAAGAAATATTAAGTAAACATTAACTCCCAGATGCATTTAATGTGGTACATGTTATTATACAGAAGCAGAATATAATGTATAAAACGAGTGCAAGTAAATTCTTCAATGGTGATTGAATGAAATTACAGCGAGAGGTTAAATTCTCTCCAAGAGCAAATGTGTAATGGCCATCTTTGTCATCGTCTCGCCATGGAGGAGAGCCTTTCTGAGTCAATCCCCTTACAAAATTACTAGATTGTTCTGGGAGTACCCTTGAAGGTCCAAAGCTTGCCCCATTTCCAACATCTTGCCCACAATATAATTCTGACTGATCCTACACACAGTCATTTATTCATATTCTACTAAACAAAGAGTAATAACAAACTCACTCCCTTCATTACCTACCATTTACTTTGGGTTCCCTCATTATTTTATAGTAACACAGACATAAATATCACATCATACAAGAATGAATAACGTGTAAATCAGAAGCAAAAGAAAACCGCTTAATGATCAAAGCCAATCACATGTTTCAGCGGATAATGATAAAACGACAAATCTAAACAACAACTGATTGAAATCTATAAAGACTTAAGCAGAGGAGATGGAAAATTTAAGCAATACCAAATATTTTGAGTGTTCGTAGTTACATACAGATCAGCGACTTATATTTCACATAAATTTTAAGTTCAATAAGAAAACACTTTCGTTTGAAACCTAATGCTGAAGAGTCTAAGATCATTGTCTACAATGAGAAAAATTTGCTATAAACTTGAACAGTATGGAACAATTCTCTATTACCATAAACAGAAGGAATCAAAAGCTGTGTGTGGCATGTACTTGGAGAAAATATTGAAGATTCGAAAAGCCAAAATTTATACCTTTTGGTGGGATTGAGGGTTGTCCCAAGCTAACCTGGGCTTCTTCCTCGGTCGCCGATCTATGTGAACAATAGGAAACTCGGTCAAATAGTTCATCTCCATCTCATAGAAAAACCCTAACCCTGACCCCAAAATTCGATTGCTCTTGCGTTCAGATTGTTCAACAGACATCTCTGTGATCGAAGAAGTTTCTATAGAACAGACCCAAAAGTTGTTTTCGTCGTGTAATCACTGACCGTCAGATAAGTTCCCGGTGATTAGGCTGGAGCGTCCGATGGTATTTTTTTTTTTAATAATATAGTAGCTGTCTAGTTCAACACGTGTAAAATGATCGATTTTGTCTCTGCTGGGTTTAAACGAAATATGATTAAAGCGTTTAGTAAGACTCTGGAGACTCTAGACGAACGTTGTTGCAAACTTACGCCAAATAACAATCTTAATACGCTTAATTACTCAATTAGTTACTAAAATTTCAACAATACTTAATTTTTTATTTATTTATCTTAAATTACTTAAATTTTTTAATCTACCATTTAACTTTTAAATTCTTTACATATAAATATTAAAATTTTATAATTTAATTCTCAAAATTTTTAAAATTCATACATAATTTTTGTTTGGTTACTAAAACACATATTTATAAAATTTTAAAAATTTGAGAAAATACGTTTTAAAAATTTAAATATCTATATATAAAATTTTAAAAATTTAATGATAAATATGTAAATTTAATTAAAATTTGAGAATTAATAATATAGTTTAATTTTCTTAAAATTTAGGATAAACAATACTTTTGATATATCTTAATTTTTATAAATTCTACGCTTTAGTCAACTAGCTTTTTTTTTTTCTTAATATTGGTTCCTTAATTTAAAAATTTATACAATTTAATTCTCTAACTTTTTTCTTTAAAATTTGGTCTCCTAAATTTTTAGTTTTGATAAATTTATACAAATTTAATATAATGTTTGTTATCAAAATGAATCATGTTAGTTGTATTCACTTAATATAAATTAACATTTGATAACTGCTTAAACTTTAATTTTATATCTTTAAATTATAGAAGTTAGCGATTAAATATTTAGAAGAAAAATTAAATGATTAAAATATAGAATTTATAAAAATTAATAAACCAAATATTAAAAAAAGAGTGGGGGGATTAATAGTACTATTTAGCTTAAAATTTATATAATAAAATTAACATTAAATAAGATAACAATTAATATTAGGTGTATTTAATTAAAATTTTGATTTATTTTTTAGACATATAAAAAATTAAGGATTTTTGTAGATTTTAATAAAATTATGAAATTGAAGTAAATTTTATTTTTAAATTTTTATAAATTTAATTGATACTAGTAAAACCATAATAAAAGAGATAAAAAAATATATCGGAAAAAAATGTATAAAAAATGTTTAGAAATTTTAGAAATCTTTAAAGTAAGAATTAGTAAATAATTTTTACAAAATTATAAAAAATAATATTATTAAAATTAATAATAATAAAAATAAAATTTTAATAATATTAAATAGGGTTCAACTGGACGAATTTTAATATTTAACAAGTTTAAATAGTCATATTTTAATTTAAATAGAATCTAATTAGAAGATGTTTAATGTAAATTAATAAGGTGAACTTTCTTTAATAATAAAAATATATGAATTGAATATAAGATATTATATTTTTGTGATTACAAGTTTTAATAGTAATATTTTTTGTTATTTTTTCAAGATTTTTTTACATACAATTTTAATTAAAACTTCATCAAAATCAATCAAAATCTATATGTTTTTAAATCTTTAAAAATTAATGACCCTTTCAATATAGTGAGATTTTTAAACACTTTAATAAAATTCTATTCGAATACATTTTAAATTTTATAAGGTCTTTAAATTTTTTAATTAAATATTCTTAAATTTTAAAATTTTAGAAAATTATTCAAAGTCTTAATTGAATTGTAAATGAGATTTAACTTATATTCAATTGAATTAAAATTTAATTGGAATGGATTTAAATAGTGATGAAATTTAATTAAAATAGTATTTTTTTTCTCTTAATAAATATATATGTGCCGAAAAGGGTGTTATTTTGCAGTAAAAAGTGTTATAAATGTTAATTTGTTGAATGGTATAGAATTTATTTAGGTATATAAAAAATTTATAATATGGTATTTGACTAATGTAATTATTTTAAAAAAATCAATCTTAGATATAGTACAATGTACCTTACATTTTTGCTAAGAAATCGTTGCTAACACATAATCACACAATTTTTTGGGATATTTTTTTCATCTTCCTTTTTTATATTTCTTTTTTGAATAATTGCTACTTCATGAAAGAGTTTAAAAAATAATAAGAGATAATTGCTTTTGGAAAATTGATGTCACAAATAATTGTTAAATTAGCGTCCATTTTAAAAATTCTTTAAATGTATAATGTGAATTTATGGACAAAAATGTTGATATTAATGAAAATATTAAAACTTCATGAATATTTATAAAAAACTTTATCAAAATTTTAAAATTATATAAAATTTTAAATTTTTCATGATTTTTTTGAAACTACTAAAACAAATAATAGACTAATTAAATTAATTTTTATTTAAATATTATATTTGTGACTCAATATAGAGATATTGCTCGTATATTATGATTAAAAATATTTTTCCACCAAGACAAAATATTTTTTTTCATATCTATATAAATTACATTAAAATAAATAAAAAGTGAACAATAATTGTAAAAAATATTTTTATAAATAAGAATTATATAAATGAAAAATACAAAATAACAAGAGATAATATACAAAGTATCATGAGAGAGCATAAAAAGATAATTGAGAAAAAAATCATGTAATTAAATATATACTAATGTATAACAATTTAAGAGAGTTATTGTAAGGTTTATTTTGTATTGGTAATTTTCGTGGACAAAATATTTGATTGTAATCTAGAATATGAATTCACCGATTAATCAGACAATACATGATGATGGATTCACCAAGCTTGTAACGCCCATATGACAGGTATAATATTATATCATGCATACATCTTCACACAATTGAGCCCGACACTTAGTATGGATCGTAACAAAAAATGTATTGTGCACATGTTGGTCGATCGATCGAGAGTATTGTTCGATCGATCGAGTGGTCGATCGATCGAGCCTGAGATAACTTCGATCTAGATTCTCTCTGTTTGGACTGGATCGATCGATCGAACCATGTTCGATCGATCGAGTATAGAATAACTTCGATCCAGGTTTTCTCTGTTTGAGTTAGATCGATCGAGTTCTGTGTGTCGATCGATCGATAAGGTCTCGATCGATCGAGACAGCCTATCGATCGATCGAGCCAGTATTATATTCCTACTCAAACTCTTTTTGTGTATTCGACCAATGTGTTACTTTTACCAATTTGACTCATTTAATGAGAAAACAGACTTCTAGTATGAGTAGAAGTGTTAAGAAAGTAGAATCCTTGTGTGAATAAAAGTGTTGTGAAAATAGAGTCCTTATTTGGGCAGAATTGTTTTAATTGTGGAATCCTTGTATGAGTAGAATTTTTGTGAGAAATAAATCCTGATGTGAATAGAATCATTGTATGAAAAGAATTCTTTTGAGAACTAAATCCTGATATGAGTAGAGTTATAGTGAATTGCAAATCCTATTTGAAGTAAAAGTTGGACTCTATATAAGGGAGGTTAGTTTGTGCATATTTTAACAACTTGAACTAGATTGAACTAATATTTTCTATCATCTGAATTGTGCTTTAACTTCTTCTCTTCATCTATCATTCTTAGGCGTTCTCATGTTTTATTCATATGCCTAATTGATTTGCATGATATTGAGCTTTATATGATTGTTCTAGAGTTTGCTAGCTGATCCTGTTTTTACATCGCATGTTGTTGAATCTGCTAGTTAGGATATTCATTGTTTGAATCCACTATAGGACACACTTTGCACTTGTGTTATTGTGCTAACGTTTCAGGTGACGGGTTCGGTATTTCGTGTGACTCGAAATTACCGAAGGTGACGAGTTCGATTGATCTTGTGTGACTCAAGTAGATCGGAACGTTGGTCTGGATCCAGACATCTAGCTATTGGAGGCTGTGAAAGGAGCGACGGCTCGTAAGTAAATTACAGAAAGGGGGATCTATCTGCGACGGGTAGTTCTGGACTCTATGGTTGTAATTGAACATTAATTTTCATAGTGGATAGTTAGGTGGTCCGGTGGACCGGTGGTTTTCCTCTTAGGTCATTGTTGTGGCCTTGGTTGTTTCCACCTAAAAATATCGTGTGTTGTTTTTTATTCCGCATTTATCTTTACACGCGATTGCATGTCTGGCCGTTGTGATTAGATTACACTTTTAATATTTGTTAAAAATTGAAAATAACCTATTCACCTCCCTCTAGACTTATTTGATCCGTGATTAAAAACTTTTTTCAGTTATAATTAAATAATTATTATTAAAATAAATGTGAAATTTTTCGAGAAAACTAAAAGCCATTGCTTTTACATAAATATTGACATGTAAATAATATAAATAATAAATTGTGTATCTTTAATTTGGTAAAATAAAAAAATTAAACCTGTATTTTACATTATATTTATATCAATATTTTTTATAAAATATAGAAAAATTTCGACATTTTTTGAAATTTTCATAAAAATATTGAAAAACTTTCAGATAGTGGAAGATATTTTGAAAATAGTATTTTTTTTTTTACATAAGTATCTTCATTTTACGAAAATTTGGATAAAAATATTGAATTATTTTTTTTTGATATATTTTCGTCCATGAATGTGATCCACTAAATATTATTCGTATCTTGAAAAGGAGAGAAAGGAAAAGTGAAGCCAACAAAAAGTCTAATATCAATATTCTGAGACATCTCTTTTCTTAATCACGGATAGCTGGTGGGTAAAAGAGTCTGCACAAGTTTCATGTAAAAGAGTTGTCCCCATTCAATCTCTAGCTTTTACTCAACTTTGAGTTAACTTCAGCATTACAAAGAACTAAGGAAGTTTAGAGAACTGTTGTACCAACCTCAACCATTCTTTATAAATGCATTATAAATATGTTTTATTTCCTTTACTTTTATATCAATCAGTTATTCAATTCATCTAACTTTAAACCCTTAAAGATTACATGTTTTTCATATTATAAAAAAGAGAAAAATGTCATAGTTGTCTCTCTTTTGTGTCATTTGTCTCTTAGATTTTAAATTATATCATTTGTTTCCTTATTATTAAAAAAATGGGTATAATTTTAATGATTTTTAATTAAAATATTACTTTTTAAGAGTTTAATTAAGAATAAATTATATTATTTTAATATTTTTTTTATATTAAAATATTTTAATTAAAAAATTATTAAAATCATGTATTTTTCCTTTAATTGGCTTATTTTTATAAAATTAAAAAATCAAATGATACTACTTATAATTTAGGATCAAATGACATAATTTAAGGAATTTTTATAATACTCCCAAAACTAAAAAAAAATGTATGTATCGTATTTTTTAATATTTGTTAAATATGCTTTTCACGTAAGAAAAAAACACACCAATATATGATGAAGATACAATCTGCACTTAACTTTTTTTTGGAACTCCAATATGACGTTATTCTAATTTCATTTATCCCAATTATTAAAAAAAAAAAAACTTTTCTCTCAAGCTTGTCTAACTATTGTGTACTCCAAAACTCTGTTATCTCACTTGGTTGAGTAAAAATTTTTTACCTAGTTTTCTTACTTTGACAAGTCGTGTAACAAATGTTATAGTACGATGAAGTTGATGAGAATTGTCATTTGACAATCTCATTTAGTTCGTACATGGTTAGCATTCTATCTTGTTTACCAAGGAATTGAATAATCTTGCACCTAAAGCTATAAAGTGAAAAAGGGGAATGCTTTGATTTAAAACCATAATTAAGTATGACTAACTAGTAGTATTCAGAGCTAGCTAGTTGATCAGTTTGTTTTCTTTCCTTATATCATTGTATTTCAATTTATTCATTGCTTCACCTTTGGTTTACCATCCCTACTCCTACTACCATGAACTATCTCCAAGAAGACCACCTCTCTTGTAAATCCTCGCCATTTTCAGAAGATTATCTCATAAAGAAGCTACTCCTTAGCCATGATCCTGATAGTAATCGTTTTGATTCCGAGCTATTGCTTCATGCAGTGGAGACCATCATGCTTTTTGCAATTAAATCAGAACACGTAATAGTAGCCCCTCTGAATTTTTTTTGCTTTTTCTTTGGATAAAGAATCAATTTTTATTAAAATCTTTACTACTCAATGATGAAATATATAGCACTTGAAAATTAGGTTATGCAACTATATATTAAGGCTTTGACTTGATTTTTATCTAGGTTTGCTTGTATTTCAGACTAAAACAATTTTAGGACGTTGGCTTCTTTTAACAAGCACAAAATATGTTTTCTGAGTCCTGAAAATGATTCTGACAAATTCTTCCTTGTATGGCCCTAAAGCGGTTTTTTATTGTCAAAATCACTTTTATAGATCCCAAAAACATAAACAAACCGACCCACATTCTCCTTAATTTTTGTAGTCATGAGATTGTAAATAAACCTATAACGGGGATCAATGCATAATATAAAGATAGTTGTTTGGATGGATTAGACTTTAGTGTCATAACTGTCTTAAATTCGGGCATTGATCATTTGCTGGTCTTTTCTCAGGTTTGGGATATAAACTTTGATGCTGATGAGAATGATGAAATAGGCTACATTAAAGAAATTGAAATACATGAAACATTTGGAGACACTATTGGTATGGTTTTACATGAGGTATTTCTCTTTTCTCTTCTCTTTTCCTCATGCCCCGTACCCTTTTCAGTCATAATCCCTACATTACTTTGTTTTTCAAGATTAAAGAGTGCTTGGAATGTTTCGAACCTGATCTATATATTCCTTTATTAAAATGACAGGTAGTCTGTAAGAGCTATAAGCAAGGGAATCTACATGAAAGGACTATGTCTTTGTTTGATTTGTTAGGAAACTATAGCTGGGATACAAAAGCAGTTTTAGTAATTGCAGCTTTTGCAACAAGCTATGGTAAATTGTTGCTTCTGATGCAAATGAATCCTAGTAATCCCTTGGCAGTATTAGTTGCAAAGCTTAAGAAGCTGCCTACTGAATTGAGCAAATTGAAGTCTAGTTTTAAGGCCTTGAGATTGTTGATGAAGACAGTGTTGGATGTAACAAAATGTGTCATCAAGTTTGAGAGACTTCCATTTTCACATTCAGAGGTGGATGATGAGGCAAAGACTAACACAAAGTTTCATATCTATGTAGCTGTTTATTGGATTATCAGAAGCATCTTGACATGCTTTTCTCATCTCTCAAATCCCACTCCAGTGAAGCCTGAGCAAGTGCATGTTCCTTCCCTTTAATCAGACCATTGACTATGCTGATTCTTCTTACGCCTTTTTTGTTCATATATTGATTCCAAGAAACGGTTCATTAATTTTTGTCGGGCAAACTCACAATACAATCATGAGAATTGAAGAAATTCACCATGCAATTTGAAATTTATGAAAATCACAATGTAGTCTTCGGATTTCGGTTACACGTGTGTAATATGGGCATGTAACTGATTTCCTATGACTATATTGTTAATTTTAGTGGTATCAAATGAGCAACTTATTTTAAATTGGTTTAATAAAATTATAAGCTTAAAAAACTTAAGCTTACTTAGGTTATCTAGAAAATGTCTTTGTAAAAAATAGTTACTACAATGTCATTATAAATAAATATATTTAAACGATAATATTTTTACTAATATTTTTGTTTTTAAACAAAATTATGAATATATTTTATATTTTATTTTATCTTTCATAAAAATATATGTCAGTTCATGAGCTACTCATTCCATCATTTAAAAGTGATTGAGCAGTTTAAACGAGTTGATTTGACGTACATTAAACTAAGATGAGCTGAACCTAATTGAATTAGTTCAGCACAGTTCGTTTGGTACCTCTATTAATTTCTTCAATTCTCAAGGACTGTTATTGAGCAAATATTATTAACTTTTATGCTAGTTTACTAGTATAAGCTGATCAATCTCTAATATTTATTCCTCAGGTACTCAGATTCGAGAGTAATTGAAATATGGGAACTCTCAAGTTTGTTAAACAGGCTAAGCAAAATCTATGTCATCCTGAGCCAACAGGTGGAAACATGTCATCAACAAGCAGGTACTTGTTCATTAGTTTTTAGCATGTAATGGTTTCTAAATAGAGATGATGTGGACTGTGAAGCTCAAAATTTGTTTGTCATCCATCTTTTCTATAACTTGCAGAGACAAAACTGTATCAGAAGTTGTTTGATGTTTTTAAGAAGTCACAAGTTGAAAACCAACAAGTGCTTAAAATGTTATTTGCTTTAGGAGATGACTTCCCACTCATAGATTGTTCTTCACAAGCCAAGGCAAGTCTCTACTTTGCTTTGAAGGACTTTCCAATAATAATGTCCATTAATTAGAATAAGAACATAACTAATTCTGCTTTCTCTGTTTCGATCTCCCTAGCCTGCACTCATTTTCAGAGTTCTTTGAATTGCTTAGGGCCCTTTTGTAACAAGTTATGTTTTTTTGTCATTAAAACTGATTTTTATTTATAGTTTACTTTTTTTTTTAAAAAATAATTTCTTTTGGTAACGAGTTCAGTTTTTTGTGAACACATAGTACAAGAAAACTTGTTTAGTAAATGTGCTCCTATGCTTTTTTTGTTTTTATTTTTTTTTATCTAATACTTATTTTTAATTTTTATATTCTAAATTTCCAATTTTTTTTAACTGAGAACAATGATAGAAAAATGGTGGGGTAAATTAGGTGTTGTAGTAAGATTTGAAATTTATCATCAAAAATTTGAAATTTGTGAGTGAAAATCAAGTTTTTCAACTTTTTTTTTTCAAGCTCCCAAATTACTAGACTAAAATGTGAAACTCATTTCCTATTGAAATGAAAATTGAAAAAGAGCTTTACCAAGTTGAAAAAATCGAGTTTGAAAATAGAAATTTGAAAACAGATTATGTTACAAAACGAGCCCTTAATTAGATCTTTTGCATGCAAACCCTACACGTCCTACATGTTCTAATTCTCTTAAATATGGATTGAAATTTTTGTTTGACCAAACAATGTTTTTTATTTATTTATTTATGTATTAACAGCTAGGTGTAGCTGAACTTGATAACAAGGTAGTAATCCTTTTGATCTCAAAGCCAGAGCTGTTCTCAATAGAACAATCCCTCTTACTTGTTCAGCAAACACATTCACATCCTCACAACAAAAAGTTAGAAGGAAGCTATAAAATTATATGGGTTCCAATTCCACTTTCAAGTTCTTGGACTGACACTGAGAAGAGAAATTTCAGAATCCTATCACATTATTTGCCATGGTACTCAATAAGGCGACCATGGTCACTCAACTCAGCAGTAATGAAATTTGTACATCAAGAATGGAAATATAAAGGTGATTCCATTATGGTTGTTTTGGATTCACAAGGAAATATCACAAACTTAAATGCTATAGACATGGTGCTTATATGGGGTTACAGGGCATACCCTTTTTCAGCTTCAAGAGAGACTGAGCTTTGGCATGAAGAGAATTGGACATTACAACTTCTAGTCGATGAAATTTCTCCCATAATCACTAATTGGGTACTTCTCTCACATTTTCTATGAATATATTTATGGTATTATATCGTAGATTGCCTTAAATAACATGTAAATATTATATATAATCGAATTCGCTCTAAAATAGCATATTAATTGTACATATACTTTGTATAACTTACTTGCTATTTTAGGCTATTTATGTACAACATATACATGAATTATAGGACTTTAATGCTAATAGATTTGAACAAGAAAAAATATGTTAGATTGTATATGTATACATATCGTACATATTTCAATTATATATAATGTATACATCTTATTTAGCAACTGAATTATGCGCGTAAGTTCATGACAACATATCAATTATCAATTACAGGTACAAGAAGGAAAGTATATTTGCATTTATGGGAGCAGTAACATAAATTGGACTTTAGAGTTCAATGATAAGATGAAAGATCTAAAAAAGGCAGGCATACAAGTTGAGATGGTGTATGTTGGCACGAGAAAAGTAAGCCAACATGTGAGAAAGATATTAGCAACAATAGAACAACAACAAAATCTATTTAACCCATTGTCTTTAACCAAGATTCCATTCTTTTGGCTCCGGTTGGAAACCGTACGAAGATTGAAACTAGGACAAGGAGCGAGGGTCTACACTGATAGTGTTCTTAAAGAGGTAACTTCCATATTAGACATGGATGAGAATGGTGAAGGTTGGGCGGTAATAGGAAGAGGAGCTTCAATGGACAATGTTGTTAGACTTGCTGGCAACAAACTCATGGAGTGCTTAAACAACTTTACAGAATGGGGAAAAAATGTGTGGATATTGGGATTTTTGGGTGCTCTAAAGACTGCAATTGAACCTCCACTTGTTGCTGAGCCATGTGGTGATCACTTTAATGTTGTTTCCTACCATGAAGAACCAAAAGAAGAAATGGTATTATGTCAGAAGTGTAGGCATCCAATGAACAAGTTTGTAATCTATAAGTGAAAAGTGTTAAAAGACTGTTTGACTTACATTTAGTCATCTATTATTTAGAATAGACACTCACACAGATGTCAATACGGTGATATGTCAACATGGTGATTGTTGTATCTTGAACCAATTGTATGTGCATCTAATAACTGAAAATAACATAGCTTTGTTTTGTTGTTGTTGTTGTTGTTGTTTTTTTTTTTTTTTTTGCATTAAATTGAATATATATGACAGAGAAAAACCAATAATAGTATTGAGAAAATAAGTTTAGGATTTAAAAAATTACTTGAAAAAGATTTTTTTTTTTTTTTAAAATTATGTGATTAAGATGTAAATTTGTTTTAAGAAAAATAAAATAAAAAGATAAATGAAGAAAAGAACAAAATAAGCAAAAAAATGAAGGAAAAAAATGCAAAAGAAAGGCTACAATTTTAAATTTATTTATTTATTTATTATTGTTACTAATGTTGTTATTATTATTGTTATGTGTAATTTTAACCTTTTTATCAAATATTATGTAAAAAATTTAGTTCATTTACCAACAACAGGAGTGCTTAAAGCCGTGTTCAGTCTCAATTGAGAGACATTAGTCTCAAGCCTCGAACTCGCATTCTTACTGTCCAACTCGCATTCCTACTGTCCAGTAGGACACGACCTTATGCACAGTTCTCAAACCAACTGAGCTGCATATTTGTAGCACATAAAAATTTAAAAAAATAACAAAAAATTGTTTTATATAAATATTTGTTGTTATTTATATCAATTAAATTTTGATATATTTAAAAAAAAAATATATTAATATTACAAATATACTCAAAAATATATTTATAAATACTAATAATATTAATATACTTAAAAATATATTTATAATTGTATTAATAAATACAGTAAAATGTCAAAATAATAAATATAATATATAATTCTTATTATTATAATAAAGAAATGTTTAAAGTTATAACATATATTAATAAATTGAAATCAAAGATTAAAAGAAATTACTATATCAACATAATTTCAAAATTGAGACTAATTACATATGTTGTTCATAATATATTAACCCAACTCATAAGTAAAGGTGACAAATCATGTAATTAATATTTCAATTAACACCTAAATATTAATAGAAAACCTATATCCAACTTAAATTTAGGGATTACTAAAAATACAGATAAATATACTTTTGAGTATATCTATATTATTCATCTATCTTTTTAAAAATATATCAAAATTTAATTTGTATAAATAATTACTTATATAATACTATTATGCTATTATTATGCTGGAGATTTCAATATGGTATATATGATTGTAGCTATTTCAATTTACTCCTTAATGTTTTGAGTGAATTACTGTGGAATTTTTTGTTGCCACAATCTTAATTTGCAAATTCTTTAGAGTCTTGTGAAAATGTTATTACATAGTTATGTCAATCTTCTACTTGCTAGTTTTCATTTGTTGCACTAAAAACTTATGATTCTTTGCAGAGATTATGCTAGTTCAACTCCATTTGGGCATAATAAAAATTCTTTCTAGTTGGTGTATTGTGAAAATGTGATTTAGTTATGACTTATGTCAAGCTGATACCAACAATACCAACATTAATGTTGCATTTTTCTATGTGGTATGTAACCTATATCTATAAGTAATTATAAAGCGGAAATAATTGTATAAAAATAATCAAAATAGATATAGAGGAGAATAATAAAATTAAAGAAAGATATCTTATTCTCATTCATATTTAATATTGAAGAATTATATTGATATTTATAGTGATAATAAACTAAAATCCTAATCCTAGTATAACTAAAAATAAGCAAAAAGTTGGTCTGTTGACCTTTCTAGAAAACTACGGTGGGTCGGTTGACCTTTCTAGAAAACAACTATGAGTCGTTTGATCATTCTAGAAAACGCGGCTATGAAGACGTGAGCTTGACAAGAAGACACCAATCTGGAATTGGTGATGACGACACACGAGAGTAGGCCGGTTGATTATTCTAGAAAATGCGGCTACGAAGACGTGAGCTTGACAAGAAGACAGTCTTTAACTCTCCCCCACAAATTGGAGTATAAATATCACACATGTCCAACTTGAATAGTGAGGTTGAGATTGAGACTGATACCAACAGTCGTGAATCCTTGGGCGCCAAAAACTTGATGCACAAAAACTTGATGTTCAAATTTTGTAATTTATAAAAGCTCGCAAGTGCACGAATCACTTGTAATAAGTGATAAGTATACTCCCGAGATCGTCTCTCAAGGAATTGAAGTGGTTTTTAAATTCTTTACTTATTTCCAAAAATAACAAAACATAAAATAAATAAAAATACTTTTTGTAAATGGATAATGATTAAGTGACTAAGTGATCAAACAAGTAAATTAACTAAAAGTAAATGAGAAAATTTAATTAAAAAGATAAAAGAAATAATGGAATTTTTAGCATGCTAATCAATCATATTTTGGATTAAATTTAATGTGTATTTATAAGTTGATATTATTGATTTTTCCACTAAAGCTAGAAAATCCCAAATCAATGGTAACCTTCACTTACAATTATATAATTAACTTCTTTGATCCGGACCGATAATTAAATAATTGGAATGAGTATAAGGAAATTTTATAATCATTTAAACTAACACAAATCAATGTAATCAATTTAAACTCATGTTCAAGATGGCACAATTAGATGCAGATGATGTTTCTAACAACATAATTCCAAGATATTTACTTCAACTATAAATAGTGATTTGGTCCATCTCCTATTAATAATTAAAGCTATTAAGAAAAATGAACATGAAATAATATCAAACTTTTCTATAATAATTAATCCAAAATAATTATGGTAGCATAACTAAAAATCCCATATAAAAATTTAGCCACACATAATTAAATTTACTTTCGTAAATTTAATTATTAAAGGCATAACAAAATACAGTAACAATATTTCAATTTTAGAGATGAAAATATTATACAAGAAAATAATATTTCATTTATCTAAAATTTCATAAAATTAAACTGCAAAAATAAATGAAAACAGATACAGAAAATAAAATATAACAGACACAGGAATAAAATAAAAGAAGAGAAAACTAAAAATTAAACTAAGAAAAATTAAAACAAAAATTGAGGAGAGAATTCCTTTGCAAAAACGAGTGAAAATGGTGTGAAATGTGTATGAATTGTGTATTAGAAATGATCTGGATGCCCCTATTTATAGAATTTGAAATTCAATACGCGTGCCACGTGTCATCATCGGATTGGCTGGCCAACTGCGAGGGACCCACGAGTCAGAGCGTGATTGGCGGGCAGCGCGGTGCAAGGCTGGCATGGCGACAACTCTGAGTGCGATGCCACGTGGCGGATTGTGATTGGGGAACATCGCGCCGCTTTGTCTGGCGCACGCTTGGCACACGCTCGGCACACGCTTGTCACACGTTTGCTGAGCTGTCTTCCACGTGTCGCAAAATGATTCGCTGGTCAATGATGATGTGGCGGTGACGTGGATGCTGATCAAACACGTGCCACGTGGCGCAAGCTGATTGGGCTTTACTAAGTGAATCCACACTGCCTTTTGTATGAATCCATATTTCTAAGTACATCCACATTTATTTCTGTACACATCCACAAATTCAATTAAATTCATAAAAAATACAGAAAAATTACAGAAAAATTCTAAAAAATTGTAAATGACTTTTAATTAATTATAAACCTAAAAATGACCAAAATATATTTATTTTGAATAAAATAATAAAATAAAACATAAAATAAATGCTTAAAAACGTAACAAAATATAGGTCAAAATTATGTTTATCAGGCGACAGTGGTGAAAACGGATGATACTAACAGTCGTGAAATTGACAAACAACATTGTGGCTGAGAACGGCGCTGATGGGCCGTGGTTGAAGTCAATTGCTGCTAAACTGAGATGACAGACAATAGTGATGGAGATGACAGTGGGGTATACGTATGACAGATGATGCTAGTGATGACCTCCCTGATGATAACATTGAGGATGAAGCCACAGACAAAACTACACCATAGAAGAAGTCAACATGCTCAATTTTAGATGGCTATAATGCTCAATTGTAGATGACTATATCAAAACTCCCCATACCGTCTACAATTGGTGTCAGTTAGAAAGTACAATTACCATATATTTATAGAAAATAAACCTATGAATTTATTATTTTTAGATGGAAGAGGTGGGATTTGTATATGAGGTTTGTGACATTTGTGTATGAGGAGGCAGATGGAGGCGCGTGGAGGCTGGAAGATGTCAGAGGCGTGGACGGCGCTGGTGATATCTAGTGCGGACGGCGCTGGTGACTGGTTTGAGGCAGCGTGGACTGAAAGGAGGGGCGCAGAAGGGTGATTGGTTTGCGGATTTGATGGTTGGCTTACGGTGAGACTGGTGACTTGGCGCGGACGGATAGCGTGCGGTGCGGTGCGGCAGAGACAGGCGCGCGGAGGGACAACGCGTTGAGCAAAGGCATGGATTTGGAGAGCGGTTGAGGGACAGGCACTCGGACTGCGCGCGGAGGGACATGCTTTGACGGACAGGCGCGCGGAGGGCAGAGTGCTGGCGAATGGCGCGGGGAGGGAGCTGCAGACTGGTTGGACGATAAGAGGCACGATGATTGGAAGAGCTGGTGAGTGCAGATCTGAGGCCGCGTAGTGATGCTGGTGACTGCGAACTGAACGGAGGTGGGCTGGTGCGGACTGAACTGACTAAGCTGTGGGAGCTGTTGAGCGGACTGATCTGGTGAGATGGTAAATTTTTTTTTTCTTTTGAAAATTGAAGAAAGATATCAAATAAAACCAAAGAATTTAGAAAAGTGTATATTAGTGTTCAAGAATCGAACACTGCTCTAATACCAAGTTAAATTATGAAGCGGAAATAATTGTATAGAAATAATCAAAATAGGTATAGATGAGAATAAGAAAATTAAAGAGATATATCTTATTCTTATTCATATTTAATATTGAAGGATTACATTGATATTTATAGTGATATTAAACTAAGATCCTAATCATAGTATAACTCTAAACAAGACTTTTAAACTAATAGGAAAACATTATAATAATTATTTAATATCCAACTATTTTAGCACTATATCCATTTCTTCCTTTATGTTTTGAGTGAATTATGGTGAATTTTTTTTTCTCCTTTCTTCATCTTCTGACTTGAGCATTGGAGAGAGTGTTTTTGTCGGACACTCTCATCTGACCATATTTATTGTTTTACAGTTGTAACTACCGTACCAACAATCATTCTGATATAAGTAATGTTGCCTCTCACAATAATAACAAATATAATTTTTAGTATACTATTAATATTAGTATAATTTTTAGTATATTATTAATATTAGTATAATTTTTAATATACTATTAGTATTAGTATATTTATAACAATTATATATTAACAATTAATTATAATATGTCAAAAATAATAGATTTGAAACTTTGAGACTCATATTTGTAAGGAAAAATTGTTTTATATAAATATATGTGATTATTTATATCAATTAAATTTTGATATATATATTTTTAAAATATATACTAATGTCACAAATATACTAAAAAATATACTTATAGATACTAATATTATTAATATACTTAAAAATATATTTATAATTGTATTAATAAATATATCACAATGTTAAAATAATAAATATATTATATAATTAATTTTTTTATGATACATTTTTTTAAAAGCTATAGTAGATATTAACAAATTGAAATCAAACACCGAAGGAAATTACTACAGCACCATAATTTCCAAATTAAGACTACAACTAATGGTATATGGTTGAGTCAGGAGAATTGTGTTCCAAAAAGGTACTTGTTATCTTCTAACCACACCAGTAAAATTTGAAAATGTCCCAAATTCATATTATATCATTTTAGATCATAATTTGATTGACAGTAATTCGACAAAATGCTTACACATGAAAATTAGAACCAGAAATTGTATGTCTTATATTTGAATATTCAAAGACAATTAGTAAATAAACAAGTTAAAGAAGTGAGGATTGATGAGATTATCTAAAAAACAGTTTTCCATTATCTTTTGCCAATGTAGCTCAGTTGTTTTTGTCACATTTTCTAAGCCAATTAGATTCACATCTGTAAGAAATACAATATACAGAAAAATTAAAGATATGTGGTTGGTGACACAAGAATAGTAGTTAATTTTGAGTATTAAATACAAATTAAAACTAATTTAATAAACTTAATAGAAAATTAGAGTAATATTACAATATACTTTATATGTGCTTTATTTAACATATAAAATTAATAATATTACAATATACTAGTATACTTAAAAATGTATTTATAGTTGTATTAGTAAAAATAGTTTAATGTCAAAATAATAAATATATTTAGAATTAAAAACAAATATATTAAATGCCTAGAATTTAAAAATTACTTATCACCATGTTGTTTTATTTAATTCTATTTAATTTAAAATTCCTAACTTAGATTCACTATTAAGAAATTTAGTTTACCAAGAAATTAAAATGAAAATTTATCCAATACTGTAAAATAATATCAGTAAACTGAAGAAATGAAGTGAGAATCAAGCTCTTTTGATTGATTCTTGTATTGAATATAGACGAGTACTTATAAACTGTGTATCACAAAGTTTGTTACAGATATTTACAAAAACAGAAGTTGCAGCGTTGACATGACACTCCACTTATTAAACCAACTAACAAACTAACAAACAATTATAACAGCAATAACTAACTGCTTAACATTTCCCCTAAAGCTCACGGCTTCTCAAGGACAGTAAGCTTCACTCGTAACTCTTGAAAACGTTGAGAAGAGAGAGCCTTGGTCATAATGTCTGCAATTTGATTTTCAGTTGGAACATATTCTACCACAAGAGCACCGGCTTGCACATTTTCCCTGATATAATGAAAGTCGATCTCCACATGCTTTGTTCTAGCATGAAGCATTGGATTTCTGGCCAAATAACCTGCACTAATATTATCACAAAAAATAACAGGACACTGACGAAGCACAACTTGCAGATCAACTAGCAATTTTTGTATCCATGAGAGTTCAGCAACAACATGAGCTAAAGCTCTAAACTCAGCCTCTGTAGAAGACCTTGATACAACCCTTTGCTTCCCTGAGGCTACAGTTCATGACATGCTATGTGGTCAACATAGTAGTGGATTTGGATGAAATCCTGTGAATAAACTGGTGACTGCTGAGACACCAGTTTGAGACGCATATCTTGAGGTAATATAATGTTTTTAATCTAACTAGATAACAACGTATTTAATTTTTAATATTTTTAATAATCTAATACTTGTTTCAAATGTTTTTTAGAGTCACAAAGAAGCTGCTTATTTTAGACATAAGTCATTTCAACATTACGAGGACTTGTCTATTATATTTGAAAAAGACAGGAAAACTGGAAAAAATGCAGAGACTGCAGATAATGTTGTGGCAGAACTTGATAATGAACGAGATCAAGAGGCAATAGATGAAACTGATCCAATATTTATGTTCGTAGATGCTACCAATCAAGAGCACTCTAATACTTCTTCCAAAAAAAGGAAGAGAATTAGAGAAGCTAATGACTATGGACAATCTGTTGAGAGGGCCGCATCCATGCTTGCTGATGAGATGAAAAACGTCAGCAACATTTTAAGTCGATCCATAGCAAAAAAAAGGAGAGGAGGGAAAACAAATGAGGTTATATAACGAATTGCAGAGAACCACATCGCTCTCCTCTGACGAGCTTGATGTTGCCACTATTATACTTATTGACAAGCCTGCAAGGATGAATGTCTTTTTCGGCGTACCTGATGAGAAAAAGGATAGTTGGATTAGAAGTTTCCTTAGGCGTGAAGGTGGTGTCTAAATAATTATGAAAAAATGGACCTAATATATGTATATGGATTTGTATTTCCTGTCCAGGATTAAGTATGCTATTGTTATGTATTTTGACACAATTACTTGATGCTTATTTTTAAGTTATTGAATACTTACTATATTTGTCATATGAATTTTGAGTTTATGAAAATATTTTGGTTTTAATATTGATGTGTATTTTTATGCTAGCCTTCTTCTATTGCAATTGATAAAGGCTTGATGTTTCTTTAAGAGTTTCCTATTTTATAATTCAGTGATTGACAATAAAAAAAACTAATGGCAGATTATCTAAGGAAAATAGTAGCACAGGGGAGATCACCCATCTATACAAGAGTAGCTGAAATAATGACCGATGAGTATAATTTCATTTGGTTTAATTTTATTTGCTAGGCTTTAATTATAACTGATTGGGATTTGAAATAATGATATGATACAGAATAAACTAACAACGGTGACATCTGATACAAATATTCTTCAAGCGATGAAGCTTATGGCAGGTGACTCATCTCAGAAAAGAATTTAATCTCAGAAAAGAATTTAATCAATCTATATATGCAGACATTTTTATAAAACATGAGGGAAAATAATAATAATATGATTTTTTTTAACAGAAAATCAAATTAGGCACGTCCCAGTTATAGATGGGAAGATAGTTGGCATGATTTCAATCAAAGATGTTGTGAAAGCAGTAGTGGAACAACAAAGTGGGGAAGTCAAGCGATTAAATGAGTTTATTAGAGGAGATTATTACTAAATCAAAGCATTTGTTTTTTCAACAAATTCAAAATATGGTTTAAATATCATGTTCAGAAATTATCATAAATATGTATATGATGTAAATATAATTAATGTTCGCTGTTTCTTGTTAATAATATGAAATTTTCCTATTTTTTTTATTTGAGTTTATGAATTTGATAAATAACCATATTGTATAATATTATTAAATTTTTGTTTTATTATGGTTATAAATTTTAATTTATTAATTAACAAGATTAAACTTTTATATAATTATTTTTTAAAATTTTATATAATAATTATTTAAAATAATTATTTAATTTTGAAGAATATATTTTATTTGATTTAAGAAATAAATAGTAAAATAATAATTGAATATAAATTTTAAGGGTATTATTGTAATATTACTGTATTTTCCATTACATTACAGTTGTCAAACCAAACACTGTAATACTGATCCCTTTTTTGATTACAGTGGCTAAACCAAACACTGTAATCGTAATACTGTTTACATTCCATTACGATTACGATTACGATTACATTCAGCGAACCAAACGCAGCCTTAAAGTTGGATGATTGTAATATTTTTAATTTTCTTATTTTCTCTGCAAGTTTATGCTAGCTTACTGGATTGAATCACAATATTCAATCCATTTCTAAGGTTTACTACAATCCTTAGAATAATTCAAATGCTTCTACGCCAAATTGGAATTAGAGTCTTAGAAATCTCCTTAGAATTTGCCATGGCCAAGGATGGTAGTGAAGACTCGGTTGTGACTACTTTGCTCAAATTCCTTCGTGATCAAGAATAGACACTTGTGTCTCCTTAACTTTGCGAATAAAGCTCGACAAGTTCTGTCATAATTTTGTGGTGTTAGTGATCAATTTTAAAACCTCATCAATCCATAATTCAAATTCCTTTTACTTCTAGATGCCAACATCCCTAGAGTGCACCTCTACACGTCCCTCTCTATCTCTTTATGGCCTAGTTGCACAGCTTCGTCCTAGATAGGATATATACCTTCGACAGGGGCTCCCATGGTTGATCAAGATATAATCTTCACCCCTTGTTAACTTCGCAACAAGTTCAATCATCCGCGCATACCAAGTGCTTCACTTACAAAATGACTTGGATAAAAGTAAAGCCATTACAAAGAGGACAATAAAGTCCCACCACTAGGGTATTTTTGTCCAAAGATCCTGGCCATACTTTCTAGAGCAAATCTTTACTGCTTCGTATCTCCCTAAATAGGAGTCAGATTCAGACATGTGATATAATATTTGAAAACCTAAAAGCTGACGCTCCCTGTTAAGCCAAGTAGACAAAGATAATAGCTATAGGAAAAGCAAAGAATTCGAGGATTAGATCTAATGACGTAGGAGTTGATAAAACTTTGTGTCGAATTAGCGTCAGAGGTGAAGAAACAATTCAATGATTGTTCTTCACGGGACTAATATAGAAAATCAATTCTCCAGGAAATTGTGGTACAAAGTCTATAAAAAATGCATGGTTTTAGGGACTGACTTTATATATAGCTAGGCTAGTAGCTCTCATGTTGGGATTAATTGTGAATTTGAATAAAAAGGAGAAAAGAGAAAAAGTGCAAAAACTAAAAAACCTTAAGTCCTACATTGTTTTTTCACTCTTCCTTAGAAGCATATATATATAGAAAAGAATATGTTAGTGGGATTGGGCCCCAAGGGGCACCCAATTTTGTGGAAGGGGGGAGGACTTAGGCAATTGTGGGTCCACCACACGCGCGCCGCAGTAGTCCGGCCGCGCCGTTCCGAGCCGAGTGCGTGTGTGTGAGGTGACATTTTATTTTTTGATAAAAAATTATTTATTAAAATTAATTTTTCCAACAGTCCCGTTACCCAAATGTGACCGTTATCTTTTTAACGTTCCGTTCCGTTGAGACCGAGTCTCACAGAATCTGTTCCTCACGTCGTGACCGTTGCGTGTGATCGTTTCGTTTCGTTCCGGATCGAGTCTTACGGAACGTTTCACAATATCGTTTCTGAACGTTGCACATTCTCCACGACTGATTTTGGGTCCATTATTTGTGACTTGCCTCGCCTATAAATAGAGCTCTTAGCTCTCAATTCATTTCATCCTTCAGCTCTCAACTCTTCTCTCTCTCGCTCTAACTATTGAGCAACACAGAAATATCCAGAAAAGAAAAACCATACAACCATAAATATTTTCCCGTATACAATTCAATATAATTTCTAGTTTTCGAGCAACAAAATTATTTTACAGGGTGTAGCATTCCGGAGTTCATCAGTGCAGTGTAATTTCGAGACAAAATTTTGCTGGGTTGTTTTATCCTGGGGACGACGAGACTGTGTTTGCTTGCACAATTTTGGGCAGAGCCGCGAAACGTCTTAAAGAGAGCAACCTAGTCCGCGACTCAACCCAAGCAGTGTTATTTCAGTAATTTGGTAACTTCGTTCCTATCAGTTATTTACGTAATTGTTTCAACAATTTTAAGACGTATTTCATCTGCTATGTCTACTGATAGCTGCTGACCTTAACAAACCTTTTTGTTTTGAGGGGCTACATTTTAAAAGATGGAGACAAAAAATGTTGTTTTTCTTAACAATGAAAAAAATAGTCTCTGTTCTTACTACTGAAAAATCAACACTGGCAAATCCTCCTACTGAAGATACAACTAAGGATTTAAACACCTGGCTGGAAAATGATTTCCTTTGCAAAAATTTTATTCTTAATGGTTTAGCTAATGATTTGTATGATTATTATAACTCTGATAAGACAGCTAAAGAAACTTGGGATGCACTTCAAAAGAAATATGATATTGAGGAAGCTGGAACCAAGAAGTATGCTGTCAACAGATATCTGAAGTACCAGATGACTGATGACAAATCTGTGAAAGCTCAATCTCATGAACTGCAAAAGATAGCACATGAAATAACTTCTGAAGGTATGACTTTAGATGAACAATTTCAAGTAGCTGTTATTATTGATAAATTATCTCCTGCATGGAAAGATTTTAAGAATATTCTGTGACATAAAACTAAAGAATTCTCCCTAGAAAGTCTAATAACCCGTCTAAGAATATAATAAGAAGCCCGAAAATAAGACCAAAAAGATGAAGTGCTTGTTGTCTCAAACAACAGTGCAAATAAAAAACCCTCCTCCATAATTCTGAAACCAAAAGAAAGAAACATGAAATTTCAGAATCGTAATAATAACCAGAATAAAAATAGAAATCCTCCACGGAATGGACCTGGACGTGGAACTCAACCCCCCTTAGGAAATAACATATTTATGTGTTATAGTTGTAACAGGCCTGGCCATTTGGCCAGGAACTGCCGGAACAGGAATCGTCCTGCCCCGCAGGCGAACCTTATTGAATATCAGTTTATAGCTATGATATCTTAAATCAACTTTGTTGGTGGATCTGATGGGTGGTGGGTGGACACTGGTGCTTCTCGCCATGTTTGCTATGATCGTGATATGTTCAAGTCCTATTCTGTATCTGAGGATAAGAAAGTGCTGCTGGGCGACTCCTACTCCACTAAAGTTGCTGGTACTGGTGAGGTGAAATTAAAGTTTACCTCTGGAAAGACTGTCATCTTGAAGGATGTCCTACATACTCCAGAGATGAGAAAAAACTTCATCTCAGGCTATCTTCTCAACAAGGCTGGGTTTACTCAAACTATAGGGGCTGATTTGTATACAATTACTAAGAATAATGTATTTGTTGGGAAAGGGTACGCCACTGATGGCATGTTTAAATTAAATGTTGAAATTAATAAAGTATCTTCTTCTGCTTACATGTTGTGTTCTTTTAATGTTTGGCATGCTAGACTTTGTCATGTTAATAAACGAATAATTAAGAACATGAGTAACTTAGAACTAATTCCTAAATTATCAATGAATGATTTTAAAAAATGTAATTTTTGCAGTCAAGCTAAATAACCAAAACTTTACATAAATCAGTAATTAGAGAATCAGAACCATTAGATTTAATACACTCTGATATATGTGAACTAGATGGTACTATAACAAGAAATGAAAAATGCTATTTTATAACTTTTATAGATGACTGTTCAGATTATACTTATGTATATCTAATGAAACATAAAAGTGAAGCGTTTGACATGTTTAAAACATTTATGACGAAAATTCAAAATTAACTTAACAGAAAAATAAAACGATTTCGAAGTGATAGAGGCACTGAATATGATTCAATATTTTCAATGACTTTTATAAAACCCATAGAATTATACATGAAAAAACTGCACCTTATTCTCCTGAAATGAATGGCAAAGTTGAAAGAAAAAATAGAACTTTTACTGAATCAGTTTTTACAATTTTATTAAAATTTGATGCTGCTTTCCATTGGTGGGGAGAAATTTTACTAACTGTTTGCTTATGTGCTAAATAGAGTGCCTAAATCTACTAGTCAAACTTCACCTTATGAAATTTTGAAAAATAAGAAACCTAACTTAACTTATTTAAAAACTTGGGGCTGTTTAGCCTATGTTAGGATCCCTGATCCAAAAAGAAATAAACTTGCTAGTAGAGTATATGAATATGTATTTATAGGATATGCAGTAAATAGTAAAGCTTATAAATTCTATGACTTAAAAGATCATGTAATTATAGAATCAAATGATGTAGACTTCTATGAACATAGGTTTTCCTTTAAACTAAAGAATAGTGAGGGCTCGTCTTCTAGTAGTTTACCCATAGTTACATCTAGTGAACAAAATGAGGAATTAGAAACTGAACTTAGGAGAAGTAAATGAGCTTGAACCTCTAAGGATTATGGGTCTGACTTCTATGCTTATACCTTAGAGGAAGATCCCCAAACCATTCAAGAAGCCTTATCTTCTTTAGATGCCAACTTATGAGAAGAAGCCATAAATGATGAAATGGACTCTCTTGAGTCTAATAGAACTTGGCATTTAGTTGACTTACCTCCTGGTTGCAAGACCCTAGGATGTAAATGGATTCTAAAGAAGAAATTAAAACCCGACGGTACTATTGAAAAGTACAAGGCTCGCCTCGTAGCGAAAGGGTATAGGCAAAGGGGAAATGTGGACTTCTTTGACACCTGTTCACCTGTCACAAGAATAACTTCCATACGTGTGCTTTTCTCCCTAGCTGTTATCAATGATTTAGTGGTGCACCAAATGGATGTTAAAACTGCCTTATTAAATGGTGAATTAGAAGAAGAGATTTATATGGACCAACCTGAGGGCTTTGTAGTCCCAGGTCAAGAAAATAAAGTATGTAAACTAGATAAATCTCTTTATGGTCTAAAACAAGCACCTAAGCAATGACATGAAAAATTTGATAATCTAATTATCTCACATGGATTCAAATTGAATGAAAGTGACAAATGTATTTATCATAAAACAGAAAATAACATTTGCACTATTATATGTTTATATGTGGATGACTTGCTTATCTTTGGGTCAAATATTCATGTAGTAAATAATGTGAAAAATTTGCTGTGTGCTAATTTTGACATGAAAGACCTAGGTGAAGTGAGTGTAATCCTAGGTATAAAGATTACTAGGTCTGAAGAGGGACTTTCTCTATATCAATCTCATTATATTGAGAAGATCTTAAAGAAATATAATTACTCTAACTGCAAACCTGCATGTACCCTTTATGATCATAGTGTAAAGTTGTTCAAGAACACCGGAGATGGTGTTAGACAAACTGAGTGTGCGAGCATTATTGGTAGCTTATGTTACGCTACTGATTGCACTAGGCCTGACATAACCTATGTTGTGGGACTACTATGTAGGTTTACCAGTAGACCTAGTATAGAGCATTGGAATGCAATTGAAAGGGTCATGAGGTACCTTAAGAGAACAATGAACCTTGGATTACATTATAAGAAGTTTCCTGCTGTTTTAGAAGGCTACAGCGATGCTAATTGGAACACTCTTTCAGAAGACTCCAAAGCAACTAGCGGTTATATATTTAGCATTGTTGGTGGAGCTGTTTCTTGGAAGTCTAAGAAACAGACAATTTTGACTCAATCTACGATGGAGTCAGAAATGATAGCACTAGCTACTGCTAGTGAAGAAGCAGGCTGGTTAAGAAGTCTGTTAGCTGAGATCCCTTTATGGGAAAGACCGATACCAGCTGTCCTGATCCACTGCGATAGTACTGCAGCTATTGCAAAGATTCAAAACTGTTACTATAACGGCAAGAGACGACAGATACGTCGTAAGCACAGTATTGTTAGAGAATTACTATCTACAGGAGCTGTAAGAGTGGATCATGTACGTACTGATGATAATTTGACTGATCCTTTGACGAAAGGATTAACAAGAGAGAAGGTTTTCAAAACCTCGAAAGGATCGAGACTAATGCCCTTAGAATGAAGAGTCACTCGTGATGGTAACCCGACTTATAGACTGGAGATCCCAAGAAATAAGTTCAATGGGTAATAACAAGTTATGAAGTGATATGAGATGAATCATGCTATTATGAGTCCTATTCTATACTGTTAAAAGCATGAATTCCTGAAGCGACAGAATGATGAGTTAATTGTTAACTCTTAATGAGTTCTGTACTTGTGGAGTGGAGTACATAGCTACAGGAGTACTCTTGATAAACTCACCTATGTGAATGTAGAAGTGTGACTGCTTCCTATGAAATTTTGGGCAAAATTTACTAGAGCATTCACTATGCTGGGATACACGTGCATGGCCGTAAAGCACAGACTTTTCGAACTACACTTGGAAAGGTTGTGTGTGTAATGTTGTTAGAGATAGAGTTCAAAACTACGAGTTACTCTAGTATATTCTAAAGCATCAACACTATGCAAAGGTTCAAGTCGAAAGACACCTTCTGCTTATGCACAATCTTATATCTTTGATTGATCGGTTGCTCGATGAAAAAATATTTTTATATAAAATTCAAGTGGGAGATTGTTGGAATTAATTGTGAATTTGAATAAAAAGGAGAAAAGAGAAAAAGTGCAAAAACTAAAAAACCTTAAGTTCCACATTGTTTTTTCACTCCTCCTTAGAAGCATATATATAGAAAAGAATATGCTAATGGGATTGGGCCTCAAGGGGCACCCAATTTTGTGGAAGGGGGGAGAACCTAGGCAATTATGGGTCCACCACACACGTACGCGCCGCCGCCGCCGTCCGTCCGACCGGTCGGCCATGCCGAGCCGAGCCGAGTGCGTGTGTGTGAGATGAGGTGACATTTTATTTTTTGATAAAAATTTATTTATTAAAATTAATTTTTCCAACAGTCCAGTTACCTTTTTAACGTTCCGTTCCATTGAGATCGAGTCTGACGGAATCTGTTCCCCACGTCGTGACCGTTGCTTGTGACCGTTCCGTTCTGTTCTGTTCCTGACCGAGTCTTATGGAACGTTTCACACGATCGTTTCTGAACGTTGCACATTCTCCACGACTGATTTTGGGTCCATTATTTGTGACTTGCCTTGCCTATAAATAGAGCTCTTAGCTCTCAGTTCATTTCATCCTTCAGCTCTCAACTCTTCTCTCTCTCGCTCTAATTATTGAGCAACACAGAAATATCCAGAAAAGAAAAACCATAAAGCCATAGGAAATTGTATTTAGAAATCATAGGAGAAATTATAAATTAAGAGTTCCACATAGAATTAATACAACAAAGTAATCAAAAAAATTGGAAGCAGCAAAACTATAAATAATCTTTATGCTCCTAAGCTATCCTCTTTTTTCTTTGTAGAAATCTCATTTTCTCACTCTAAAATACCCGATTGAGAGGGAATGGTGGTTGTTTGATTAGATGTGCAATTGTGGTTTAAAAATTGGAGGGAGGTCAGAGAAACTTTTGTACCGTTGAATTGAATCAAATCAGATTTAACTAACTGACGTTTATGGTCCATTAGACCATTGAATCAAATATGATTTGATTAACTTAAATTTTTGGTCCACTGTACCATTAGAAAGGTGTAAAAATTGGTGCGACGGGTTTTGTAAAGATTAGATAACTTATAGTTACAACCTTCTTTTAAGTAGATTGTTTCTCCACTTTTTTTGGTAGCCGAATAGGGAAAATTATTGACAATAGGAAAGATATAAGTTTAAAGAAATTAGGTTCTGAAAGTAAAAATGTCGTCCTATTCTATTGATTGGCAAATAAAGTTAATTTTTTTAATACAAATAATATATTTTTTTATTTATTATTATTTTTCTCTTATAAAAGTTAAAACACACAATTTTATTGTAAAAATATAATAAAATAAAATAATATATTTTACAACTGATAACGATATTGTAAATTTCAAATTACGAATGTATTTTTTTTAATAATTTTAAAATTATATGAGCTTATTTAATAATGAATTTTTTATTATTTAATTAAATTTGAATTTTATATATTTTTTAATATTAGCTCTATTAAAGTGTGTTTGTTTTTTTCTTTGTTATTTTTTACGTTATTGCATATTCAATGTGAAATAAATGCATTATTGATATTTTTAAATATTTATTTTTGTATTATATTATTATAAAATATAAATAATATAAATTTTTTATTGGGGTGCAAAGTTGAATGCGAGAGTCTTTTATTTGCTAATGTTAACATGTTGTAAGAATGACGGAGATGTGAATGTTTTTTAAAAAGTAAAGAAAAAAATTGAAAGATGTAAAAAAAAATTGATAACACTTATGTGAAATTACGTAAGAATTATTTTAAATCTGTGAAAATTTATAAAAGTCTTGTAAAATTTATTGAAACATAAAAAGTTTATAAATTTTCACATGAATTCTTAAAAAATTTATATAAATTTATAAAAGATTTTAGGATTTAAAAGTCTTAAAAAAATTATTAAAATATAGATGGACTATCCTATGTAAATATGAAACTGAAATAAGTATTACAAATAATAAATACTCTAATAATATGATGTTCACAATATTCAATAATGATTCTAAATATTAATTTATTTTCACAATTGATATGGAAGCATAAGAATTATTTGAAATTAATTTTATATTTATTTCAAATTTGTTACAGAAATTAATCAAAGAAAAAAAATTAAAACATGTAAAATAATTTATGTATAATACACATATTTTTAATTAATTACTAGCAAAGAGTAGAAAAAAGATAATGCATATGTGTAAAATAAAAAAATAAACACAAAATAAAAATGAAAGAACAATTACATCATAAATACTATATCTATTAAATATAAAGCCTCCATAGTTTACAAAGTGTTCTAAAAATTGGTTGCAAATAAAAAAATAAGCTAGTATTAATCTATAAATGCTAGTATTAATCTATAAATGCTAGTATTAATCTATAAATGTGGGAATAGTTGTAGTGATTTGATAAATGGGTGAAATTTTTTAAGGGTAACACGATTAAAGTTCAATTTGAATTATAATTAATTGAAGAATTTTAATTGTAATACAGTTAATGTTCAATTTAATTTATAATTATTTTCAATATTTATCATTTAATTAAATTTTTTATTAAATATAATACTTATTTCATTATAATATTTTAAAATCTTTATTTGATATAATGTTAAATCAAAAAGAGCTAATTTTAATTGCTTAAAATATAAGAATAATTTTATTCAAAAAAATATTAAGCGTGATTCAGAATTTTATGTATAGTATAGAGTTTATTTTCACAATTAATTTAAAAATATAATAAAATTAATTTTGATATTATTTCAAAAATATTGTAGAAATTTGAAAAATAAAAATAAGTAAAATAATACATATGCAATGATCGTGTTTTTAACTAGTAACTTTTAAAGTTATTAAATATAATAAACATCATATCATATGATTCTAATTTGATATAATCCTTATTTTATTATCATGTTTAAAAATTCTTATTTAATATGATAATAAATCGTATAAGGTAATTAATATTAATAGATTAAAATATAAGAATAATTTTAATTAAAATAATATTAGGCTTGAGTCCTTATTTAATATATCGTATAAGAGTAATTAATATCAATAGCTTAAAATATAAATCTTTATTAAATATAGTAATTATCATATGATTAAAATTTTTATTGAATTGTACTTTTTTCATTATCATATTTTAAAATACTTATTTAATGTGGTAATAAATTTTAAAAGGATAATCAATATCAATAACATAAAATATAAGAAACATTTTATTCAAAAATATATTAAACATAACAATATATATACACACACACACATAGATATATACACACACACACACACACACACACACACACATATATATATATACACATATAAAAAATTTGTCTCAATTACAATAGCTATAAGTACAATAAAAAAAAAAAATTCTGAAAATGACTTTATCTTAGACTATTTTAAATAATAACATAAAATTCATAACAATAAAAATAATAAATTATTTTTTATTTATTTAAAGAAAACACATTATTCTTAAATAGATATGAGTTATTATTAGAATTATTATTTAAGTTGTCATTAATTTTAGGTGTATTATTTTTGTTATTATTAATTTTAGTTTTTTTAGATTTAATACTTTTTTAAATGAAAATCAAAATTCTAACAAACTTAGCATAGAGTTAAAAGGTATATTGTGTTTGAAAAAATAATTAAAAATTTTAAAATGTATCGTTGAATTGAAAAAAAAAAAAAAAAAACTCTAAAGAAATAAATATTATCATCTTATTGTAAATATTTAGAAAGTACCAAGAAATTAATATTTTTTACGTTGTTTCAAACACAATATATTTTAACTCTAAGCTAAATTTGCTAGAATTTTGATTTTCATATAAAAAAAATCAAATCTAAAGAATCTAAAATTAATAATAACAAAAATAATACATCTAAAACTGAATGACAACATAAATAATAACTCATACTTATTTAAGAATAATTTTTTTTTTAAAAGAAATAAAATAAAATTTGTTATTTTTATTATTATGAATTTTACATTATTATTTAGAATAGTTTAAGATAAAGTCATTTAAGAACTTTTTTTATTATACTTATAGCTATTGTAATTGAGGCAATTTTTTTTATAACTTAACTGAGAAAAGTTAAGTCTCAATCTTGGTGTAAGTACTTATAAGAAATAGACAGCTTTGAAAAAAATAAAAAATAAATAAAATTTTAAAATATTATCAATTAATTGAATATTAGAGATTAGATAAAGAAAAAAAAAGGTTAAATTAAATATGTTTTTTTTTTTTTTTTTTTTTTTTAAGTTTTTCGATTTAGATTTAATAAAAGACATTGATAAGTGGAAAATAATAAGAGAAAAAAATGTTTAATAAAGGACACTGATAAGTGTAAAATTGTAATTGATAATCTAATTATTGGAGAGATAATTATAAGATCAAAGTCATTAAAATTTATTGAATCCAAAGGCTATAAATTGTAGTTAAATTTGTGTAAAAAATGAGGGCCATAAAAATATATATATATACACACACATACACGTGGTTTATAAGTGAATTGTTTTATTTATTTTATTTTATTTTATAGTTATTTTTATATTATATTTAAAATAAATAAAAATAATAATTTTTTATGTATATAAATTAATTATAAAATTAAAATAATATTTAAAAAAATATTGAATACGGTAATTATCATATTATTAAAATTTTTATTAGAAATAATTTTTATTTTATTATTATGTTTAGAGTGCTTGTTTAAATATAATTCTTATTTTAACATTATCTTTAGAATTCTTGCTTAATATAATATTATATTATAAAAAAGATAACTAATATTAATTGCTCAAAATATAAAAATAATTTTGTTCAAAAAATTATTAAAAATAATTTAAATTTTAATATATATATATATATATATACATTATCTTTAGAATTCTTGCTTAATATAATATTATATTATAAAAAAGATAACTAATATTAATTGCTCAAAATATAAAAATAATTTTGTTCAAAAAATTATTAAAAATAATTTAAATTTTAATATATATATATATATATATATAGATAGATAGATTACACAATATATTAAATATATATATTGTGTAATCTATATATATATAAATTACACAATATTTTATTGTATATATATATTAAATATATATTTTATTATAGAATTATAAAAGTTCTTGATAATTATTAGAAAAATAAATCACAAAATCATCTATTCAAGTATAAGAAAAATAAAATTGGTTTTTTTTTTTTTGAAATATTTTGTAATTTAGGTGGTAAAATTTTTAATCTCTTATGAACTTAAATTTAAATTTTATTTGATTATATAAGTGTATTTTTTTATTAATAAAAAGAATGTTTTTTTAAAATTAAAAAAAAATGTATAAGAATAATAAAACATATATATTAAAAGATTAAAATAAAATTAAAACATATATTTATTTTTTAAAAGATTAAAAATAAAACTATAAAGAAAGTCATTTCACAACCCAATTTCGTTCATATGCAATTCGAGTATTCGATCTGCCCTAATTTGGTCCTCTTTCCCACCGACGCTGGCTGTCAAGTATCTCAGACTCTTTGGCCGCCGATCAATAGTCTTCCAGTCTCACTCTCCCACTCTCTTTCCGGTGAAGTATTCTGCTTGATTGGCTTTTAGTTTGTAATCGGTTAATCGCTCTGCCTTATAATGCTTATTTATTTATTGGTTTCAGTGTTATTGTCTGCTTAGAATTGCCGACCTTGTATGTATGTTACTGTGATATAACCTAATTTAAAGATCTGATAATTTATGTACCTTTTCAATCATTCAAATATATATTCTCAACTTTTCAATACATTCATGATTTCAAGAGTCTAGGGCCTTCAAACTCTTGAGCCGCCCGGTCTCTATGTATCTGTTTATTTTTTGTCTCTTGTTTTAATAAAAAAAAAAAAAAAAAAATCATTTTTGGTGCTGATGATGATGTCCTGTGTATTGGTGATTAATCATTATTACTTTTTATGGTTATATATAACTTTATTTTAAGATTATGTTTTATATTCCGGCAGTGTCCGACCACTGGATACTTACGACACCCCAGTCCACGTAACATAGATGTTTTATAACTGTTGTCTGTTAGTTTTTTCTTTGTTTGGATTGCAAATGGCATTGTAACTTACTAGTGGAACCTTTCATGTCTGGACGAGCAATGGATACTGCTGCTTGTAATTTGTGTCTTAGCATAACATTAGCTTTTGGGCAAACCACTATGTATATATGTTCACAATAAACAACCAAGTCTAAACTGGGCATTATGAAGTTATTATTATTGATTTGTTGTTGTTTTTTTTTTTTTGTCGTCACAGTTCTTCTTATATCTCAATACTATTCATACGGGGATGACATTGTTTGTACAAACATTAGGCGAAGTGATCTCTGTCACTGCCTCCATGAATGATGGAAGAAAGTGCAACGTGTATGGTACCATCACTGTCAATGAATTCAACCCGTGGTTTGGTCCTGTAGTCGTCTATAATCGCACCAGAGACAAATCTGAACTCACAGAAGATGGGAAGATTACACTTAATCCTACTCGTGCCATCAGATGCGAAGTACAGTACGTAATCAAAGCTGAACTCTATCAAAACAATGATTGTGAGATGGACGAAATAATTTGCAATGGAAATTATAATGCTCTTCGTGATGGGTATGCTTCAGTTGACACACCCTTCATACGTGAAATTAAAGGCCTTCATGGTAAGGCTTCAATTAAGTTTATTGTAAGTGACAGCTTGGCACTTTTTTTACAACTTGAACACAATGATGACCATTCTGCAGTTGTCTATGGAACTATTACTACTTCCAACATTTATTGTGGTGGATATGAAATAGAGCTCTTTAATGCCTCTCAGCCTGAGGTAGTAGAAAAAGAGCAATCTCTTCGGTTGTCCAGGCCCTTTGTTTTGGTGCCCTATAAGTCGAAAATCACTATTAAGTTTCAGGATGAAGCTCCAATAGACATTTGCTATCCTTCTTTGCCGGCTTCAGAAATGGACGTTCAGTGGAGAGGCTGTCTATTTAAATTGAAAATGCGATGGGTGGGAGACCCTACCATATAGCACTACCGAGCATCAGAACCATTGAGGACAATTAAATTTGAGACACAAAAGTGTTACTTTATATATATATATATAATCAGTTATTTTCTTGGGTGTGATTTTTTAGAACGGGAATTGGGAAAATTTCTTGGTTGTGTAGTTTTATTTTTCTCTATCAATTTCAATTGTGTTTGTTTTTAACTTCCGGTATTGTTGCTCTTTTGTTCTAACTTTCTGTTTGAGAGATTCAAACTTACAATTTTTATGTAGTTCCCACTTGAATTATCAATGTTTTATCCGCCAAGCTTGTTTGGTAGATTTCAGCATGATGATGGACTTCTAATATCCCAATATTAACTATTTAAGGATAATGATATTTGTCATAATTATTTTTATTATTGTTCTAATAAAATTGTGAACTGTTTATTTAGTTTTTATAATTAATTATATTTTAATAATATTTTTATTGGATAAAATTATTATTAATAAAAAATTAATGTAGCACTTATAATTTTAAATTGTACTAATATGGCCACCCTTATAGCAACTTGATGGAAAACATGTTTTGCCCTATTGTGTGATAATTAAAGTTTAAACATTTTTCCTTCATCCTAGCTCTTGGCGAGCAATATGCGTGTATTTATTATTAGAACTGTCAAATGGATGAATTGGGGCAACTTGATGGAAAACATGTTTTGCCCTATTGTGTGATAATTAAAGTTTAAACATTTTTCTTTGTGTATCTTTTTCATGAAACTTCATCCTAGCTCTTGGCGAGCTATATGCATGTATTTATTATTAGATCTGTCAAATGGGTGAATTGTGTTAGATTTGGGTCGATTTGTTTGCGATTCGATCTATGTAAGTTTGATTATGATCTAATCTATTTATTAAACAGGTTAAAAAATGTAGCTTTAATTTAACCTGTTTAATAAATGGGTTGACTTATTTAAATATATTAAATAATATATATTATAATTTATAATATAAAAAAATTAGAAATATTATATTGAGTATTAATATATATTTATGTAACATATCAACATAACAAATTTTATTTAAACTCAAAAAATTAAATTATTTTAAACATTATTTTAACAAAAAAGTAAAAATATCAACTAATATAAAATAAAAATAATATCAATAATCATAAATATTGTGATACATCAAAGCCAATATGTTAAAGTCTCAAACAGTAACAAAAAAATCTAACAAAAATATATATATCATAAATTCCTTGTAAGTAAAAACTTGTTTTAAGTCTAAAATAATAATCAATAATAAAAACATACAAAATGAAACTAAATAACATATTATTATAAATTGATAAAAAATAAAAAAATAAAATATGAAATGAATTTAAACATCATCTGAGTAATATTTCAAAGTATAAATCTACAAAATAATTAAATAAAAAATAGTTACCTACATACCTTAAATTTTAGTTATTTACTTGTGTTACTTATACAGGTTATGTGTTATCCGATTAACCCGTTATGACCTGATTTTTTAAATGGGTTAAATGGGTCGACCTGTTTACGACCCAACCCATATAAGTTCAACTCGGATCTCACTATTTCGTGGGCAGGTTGTGTAAAAAATTGTCGACTCTATCTATTACCATTAGGGGTGAGCATTTAATTAAAATTGTTTATTTTTTCACCCATTTGAATTTGATTTGGTTCGAAGTAAAATTTGAAGATTTTTAATATGAATTTGGTACGATAATGTAATCAATTTGAACCAATTCAAATTTGAACATATTAGATTTTTTTCGAATCAAATAAGATCGGATTGAGATTATAACTTATTATTATTATTATTATTATTATTATATATACACAAAATATGTACTAACATTTAAATTTTAAATTGATGTATTTTTAGTAAAATTTATTTATTTATTGTCACCATTAAGAAAATTAAAATAATAAAAAGTATATTCTTGAATATTATTAAATTATTATAGAGAATTTAATAATTATATTTATTTTTTAAACTAAAATAGTAATTTAATGTAATTGTGGTATGTATAATATTTAAATTTAATACAGTAAAAATAAAATATGTATTTATTTATAATTTTAATAGTAATTCAGTCTGAATTTAATTGCAGCTGATTATAAAATATGCATTTATTTATAATTTTAATAGTAATTTAGTGTAGATTTAATTACAGTTGATTATAAAATATGCCAATTCAAATTTAAATGAACTGTATATTTTTTAATTCGATTATAAAATATATCAATTTAATTTAATCTAAATTTATGAATAGGATCTAATTTTTAAATTATGCATTTGATCATGTCTTCGCTTCATTGCATTTATGGAGTTTTAATTATGCAAAGTAATGGACAATGACACAAATAATGTCAAGTCCACCGTTGGTTTAGTAAAAAGGTCTTCCTAGAGATTTCAAATGAAAGTTGATAAATAAAATGAATGATCCAGGTTAAGGTTGCTTAGTGTTGATTTTTGACACTAAATGATAGAGTCTTGTTGTGGTATCGAATGTATACTACTAGAGCTCATTTTATAATCTCAGCTAATAAATATAAGCTAATTGGTAAAGGCCTAAAGCTTAAGAAATTATGTTGTAACTTATTTATTGTATTTAGTTTTTTGTTGGGCCCAAATCTTGTTTACATGTGTGGGTAGTAAGGCCTTTTTAGTTTAGCCTATTTAAAGTGATTTTGTAAGCTTTAGATGATGTTTGGTTCGTTGAATATAAAAGTAACGAGAATAGTAATTGTAATGAAATTGAATGTAAAGAAAATAGTACTACTATTACAATGTTTGTTTAAGCAGTGTAATCAAAATAAATAATAATATTAAAATAAAGATTATAAAATTATAAATGAAGTAAAATTAAAAAATAAATTTTTTTTATTACTAAAAGAGATAAAATGAGCAAAAAAATCATAAATAATTATACAAATTGTGAGAAAAATAAAGAGGGCTAGGATTACTGCTACTCTGTAATCTTTTTACATTTCATTACAGATTAAAGTAAAACTAAACACAGTAATATCCTTCAATAATTTCTATTACGATTACGATTAATATAAACCAAACATACCCTTATAATTAGACAGACCTCTTGGGTTATGTTTTTGACCTTGTATCAGGGTGGGTGAGAGTATGTAATGTTCCAACTCCATGATCAATTTAGTGAGTTGTTATGCTTTTCCCCAACGTGTCGTAAGGCAACCGAACCACGTTAAATCCTTGTTCTCCTATTTCTTCTTTATGCTTGCTACATTTCATTTATTTATTTGCTATGATGCTCTAAGTTTATATGTTGAAGATTGTAAGAGATTAGTGAAATTTCTGGGTTCAATCTTGAGAGAAAACATGGAAGAAAACTAAAGAATCAATAAATTCACAACAATTGGTATTAGAGCTCCAGATTCAGTCTTGGGAGTTTCAGTTATACTCTTGTTCTCCATTTCGGTTCAAGAAAGGAATATTCGAGTTTGATTTTATTCCTATTTCAAGAAAGTTTTTGGGGACATTACCATTGGGTCCCAAATTTGATTTTTCTTCTGTGCTCCGTATTAAAGTCGATTGTGTTTAAGAAAAGGGGATTATGGGTTACTTGATGAATTAAAATTTCAAGTCCATTTGGATTTCCTGGGGAAACTGAAGTCCGTTATCACTGGTGTTGAAGAACTGTTTTATGTAATCTGAGTCGAAAATGGTTCGAGTTCTTGACGAATAGGTTCTTGGTGGATTGTGTTCTTTGATTCTTCTTGGGTGTTTTCTTAAGCAAATAAATGGGTGCAATTTTCGATCAAGAAAGGAGACTTCTTGGTTAATTAAGGGTCTCCTATGGTGAAGAAACAAAACGTCAATTTCATGGGTAATATCAGTATAAATCTCTTCTTCTTTATTTAATTTTGCTACTAATATATTTTGATTTTTATTATTAAAAATATGAGGTCTGTTTCTTAGTGTTGATTAAATTGAAAATAGAAGAGATTAACATTTGTGTTGTGACTGATTGTGTATGGGCGTTGGTATTAACTCTTCATTGATACCTAAGAAATTGTTTTGATGAATATGATATTTTCTAACTTTATTCTTATTGTTTTATTGCTGGTTTTGCAATAGTGATTATCTTATAATGATAAGGGCTGGCTTCTAGGTTGTTCTTTATAGAATTGAAACGCAATTATGTCTTTGTTACTTTCTGATTTGTTTAGATAATCTGAAAGAAGATTAGTTAAGAAATTAGTACTATTGTTTTTGTTCTTTGATCAAATTGTTTTAGAAATCTCCTCTTATATTGAAATTTTTTTTGTGAATTATAAATTTGCACTAGTTGGCATGATAGTGATAATGTGATTTCAGATTTGATGAGAAGATAATTTGCAAATTATAGTACTTGCAAGTGTACGAATCACTTGTAAAAAGTGATAAGCAAACTTCCGAGGTCGATCTCTCAAGAAATTGCAATGGTTCTAAACAACTTTTTTCTTAATCTAAATAGAGTCCTAAAGCAACTAAAATACTAATTAAATAGAATTCTAGTAATACTAAAACTCTAAATAACTAGAATCCTAAATCTAATAAAACTGTAAATAAAATGGATCGGTAGCAAGATCAATTGTGTCAAACAAGCAATTACGCAAATTCTGAATTAACTCAAATAGATTTCAAATATCAATAGAGGATGTATAGACGTTTAGTTTGGTTGGCTATGCTTGCATCGCAAAGTTATGGTGAATTAACATGAATGTACAAATAAACAATTTTTATCGGCTTTTCTTTTAATTACGAAAATTCCTACGATCGGGTAATTCTCTTTGTTGATTAACTAAACAATATCCTATGATCAGGTATATCAATTAGCAACCAAATTATGCACAAGAAAAATATGCCAATCATACCAATGCTATGACTAGGTCATTACTTTGAAGTTTTGATTAAGTTTTTCAAAGTAAAGTTAAGGTGATGCTCCTAAAATCAAACTATAAATTGGTCCATGAAAATCACAATTAAATATCTAAACATGCTCTTAATCAAAAGGTAAATTTATTTATTTCAAAGCAATGAAAACATTCACCACAATAGTTCTAGCAAACATGGCAACACAAATTAAACATCCATAATAAAATTAGCTACTCATGTTCATATTAAAATTCATAGACAAATATAATCTGAATATACACTCAAGGAAGTAAGAAGAATAAAAAGAAACCCTAGATCTCAATACTACAATTGGATTGGATGACGTTCTTCTCCGAAGGCTTGATCTTCAATCTTCAATGGCTTCTTGAATTCTTAGAATTGATTCCCTTGCTTCTTTGAGTGTGAAAAAGCTCCTAAAAACTGATTGAGTTTTTTGTTGGTTCGCAAAATTGAAGTTTGTCTAAGTAGGACTTTTAAGGAGATATTTATAGATGTAAGGGTTACATAATTCCTAATTGTATTAGGAATAGGCGCGACGCGGCATGCATTTTTTCGACCGCAGCACAACAACAATTTGGAAATAAGGGTCAAAATTCGAGTGGTGCTAGCCACGGCACACCTTTTCCTTGCCCGTGGCGCGTGTTGTCTTCAGTTTTTTCACATGTACCTACTTACATATATGCTAGCTCGTTATGTACGGTTTATATAATTTGACTCACGTTGCTCGTTGTTATTCGAGCGCCGTAAGTGTTCCGTCTTTGCGTGTTTGCATTATTCAACCCATTTGATGCTAAAAAACCTAAAATATACTAAAACATACCTATGATTTCTAATTGATAGATTTATGAAAATAATCAAATAAACGAGATATAACAAATCTATTTTTAAATAATTAAGCATAATAAATTACAAAATGTTAGTGCTTTTCGAGCACTTATCAGAAGATAAAGCAAAATAAGAATTGTGATGACTTTTTTATTTATGAGACAATGGATTTTTTGAAGGTATTTTGTCTAAAATGGGTATATCTATAGGCATAGTTTAAAAAAGACCCATGTTATGTTAAAGTTTAAAAATAAGCAAGTTTTAACTGCCCACCTGATAGGTTGGTTTTTAGCCGGTAGTTTGTCAAAAAAAAAAAAAATAGAGGGATGTTTTAAACATTTTGAAGAACCCGAACAGTTCCCACATAACGCTCGAAACACTCTCCCACTAACTAACTTGCGGAAGATGATGCAGATAGGGTTTTCTCCCACTAATGCTGAAACACTCTGAAACACACTTAATATCTAGACAAAACTTCTCCATTTTCAGCTCTACATTTTTCGGTAAGTATTTTCAATGAATGTCTTCTCCTTCGTTTCGTTTCTTTTAGTATATGACTGTAGTGATGGTTGAAGCTCAGGATCTAGTCTATATGAAATGTTGTAATGAAACTCAATGAAAACCCCTTCTTTTTTTATGAATTTTTGTAAAATGTTGGTTTAAGGTATTCGACTTTTGTTAAATGTTGGTTTTTTATATTGGGATTTTGTATGTATGTTTGACATACACAATACACATTGATATGGGTAATCTTATTTATGATATTTTGTTTTCTTATTTTATGGTTATTCATTAATAACAGTATGACCATTGAACACATTTTTTGTTGTGTCACTATGTTAGGTATATTTTGGTATATTTCAGTATATTTCCTTCAGATTTCACTATTTTTAAAAAATATTTTGTATATTAAAGTTCAGTTATTAATTTTTAGACATGTTTTTGTTAATATTTTGTATTGTACATCTTTATCTGTATTTTTGAGTTGAATTCTGTTGCATAAATTGTATAGGTATATTTTGGTATATTTTAGTCAATTTTTCTCAAATTTTACTATTTTCTGTCAAATTTTAGTTTATTAAAGTTTAGTTCATTATATTTTAGTTCTGTTTTGAAAATATATTGTATTGTACATCTTTCTTTATTTTTTTGGGTTAAAATCTGTTGCGCAGGTATATTTTAGTATATTTCCCTCAGATTTAACTATTTTATGAAAATTTTCAGTATATTCAAGTTTAATTCATTATTTTTTAGACCTATTTTTGTTAATATTTTATATTGTATATCTTTCTTTGTGTTTGTGGGTTGAATTTTGTTACATAGATTGTATAGGTATATTTTGGTATATTTCGGTCAATTTTCCTTAGATTTTACTATTTTATATCAAATTTCAGATTATTCAAGTTCAATTCATTATATTTTAGTCCTGTTTTATAAATGTATTATATTGTATATCTTTCTCTATTATTGTGTGTTAAAATCTGTTACATAGGTATAATTTGGTATATTTCCCTCAAATTTTACTATTTTTTAAAAATTTTCAGTATATTCAAGTTCAATTCATTATATTCAAGTTCAATTCATTAAATTTTCTATGTTTGTGGGTTGAATTCTGTTGCATAGATTATATAGGTATATTTTGGTATATTTCGATATATTTGGTCAGTTTTTCTCAAATTTCACTATTTTTTGTTAAATTTTAGTTTATTCAAGTTCAATTCATTATATTTAAGTCATATTTTGTAAATATATTGTATGTACATCTTTCTCTATTTTTGTGGGTTAAAATCTGTTACATAGGTGTATTTTGATATATTTTGGTATATTTCAGTATATTTTCCTCAGATTTCACTATTTTTTGAAAATATTATGTATATTCAAGTTCAATTCATTATTTTTTAGACCTATTTTTGTTAATATTTTGTATTGTACATATTTCTTTGTGTTTGTGGGTTGAATTCTGTTGCATAGATTATATAGGTATATTTCGGTCAGTTTTCCTCAAATTTCACTATTTTTTATCAAATTTTAATTTATTCAATTTGAATTCATTTTATGTTAGTCATGTTTTGTAAATATATTGTATTGTACATCTTTCTCTATTTTTGTGGGTTAAAATATATTACATAAGTATATTTCGGTATATTTCAGTATATTTTCCTCAGATTTCACTATTTTTTTAAAAAATTTCAGTATATTCAAGTTTGATTCATTATTTTTTAGTCATATTTTTGTTAATATTTTGTATTGTACATATTTCTCTGTGTTTGAGGGTTAAATTCTGTGTCTTGTGTAAAATTGAAGTATATTTTTGTTGCTTTAATTTTATTCATATTTTTTGCAATATATTTCTCTTATATATATTTTATTTTTAACAAAATTTTTATAAGTATTAATTATTTGGATTTTCTTACATCTTATATTTAGAGGTTATTGCAGACAAATAAATCTTTAGTCCTTGTGTTTTATCCTCTGAATATTATGTTAGTAAAGTAACCAATCTTTCACGCTTTCAAAATTTTAGCACTATGAAAACGACACTAGAACTATTTGGTATACTTGAGAGGTATGAGGAGTTATGTTTTAATTTCATTAAAAAAATGAGCCATATAGAGTTCATTGTTGGGTTGTTACACCACATCTTAATGATGCAAGATAAAAATCAGTCGGGAAAAGAGTTGCGGATAATTCTGAATGGCAAACCCCACATATTTGGATATGAAGAATTTAATTTAATTACTAGTTTAATGTTTGCGGTGAGGAAGAATGTCCACCACAAACTGGTCGGTTGTAGAAAACTGATGCACAAAAACTTGATAATCAAATTTTATATTTTATAAAAGCTCGCAAGTGCACGAGTCACTTGTAGTAAGCGACAAGTATACTCCTAAGATCGTCTCTCAAAGGAATTGCTGTGGTTTTTAAAATAGCTAAATGTAATCTAAAACGTAACAATAAAATAAATCCTAAACACTCTAATTAATGATTGGTTTTGTAAACGATTTCTAAAATTATTAAAATTCGAAAACAATTAAAGGAAATACGTGAAAGTTTTGTTGAAACGATGAGATGAACGAGTGTGGAAAATTAGTTAGTAAACTAATCATGGATGAGTTGATTTATGTGGTTTTGACAATTAAGTACCAAAGAGTAGAATTTAATGATTGTTTTCTCTTATCCTAGAAAATCTCAAATCAATGGTGATTTTTCCTTAATTAACTAATTAGTTTCTTTGATTCGGACCGTTAATTAGTTAATCAGCCTTAAACTTAGGAAAACAATTTAATCACCTAATTTAAGACAAATCAATGCACTTAAATTAGGCTCATGCTAAAAAATGCTCAATTGAATTTAGATAGTGTTTCTAAAACTCAACCCTAAAATGTTTCATACATTCACAAATTAAATTGGCCAAAAGTAATTGATGAACATATGGATTACGAACAATGAACGTGAAATAAATCACTTTATTATAAAATCATCCACACAAACAATCATCCAATCATAGTTACATCACCAAAATCCCACACACAAGGAATTTAGCTACTCATAATAGAATCCAAATCAATATTTTCTATTAAAAATAACATCCTATGAAATCTTAAAGAGAAGAAAGATTACAAACAATAAAATACCCCACTTGCACTCTTGAAACAAGCTCTTGATGTTAGATGATCACCTTTTTCAAGATTGTTGATGAAGCTTCAATGGAGGAGCTTTAATGGGTAATCTCTCTCTCAAAATTCAGGAGAAGAAGAAGAGTTTTGCAATGTTCACGTTGCTTTTCTTCTTGGTCTCTCATGTGTTTTGTTGGAGAATGAAAAATTCTGTGATCTGGTTGTGTTATTCTTGCATTAGGTCTCCTCTCAATATTGTTGTAAGGGTTTCCCAGAAGGTATGTGCGTGTGTGGGTGGGGAGGAAATTCCATGCCGCGACACGCAATGTTTTTATAATTTATGAACCAAAACAGAAACCTCTCCGCTGCGGCGCACAACAATCATGCTGCGGTGCGCAATGTTTTCATGATTTTCCAAAGTGCAACCCGAGAACCTCTCGCCGCGGTATATAGTTTCTTCGCCGCGACGCGCCTTGTATGTAATGGTATGTAAATACCTTTACATACTTTGCTGATTCTCTCGCCGCGGCATATGATTCCTTCGCCGCAGCGCGCATCTTTGTTATGGTATGTAAATGACTTTACATACGTTGTACATACTTTACTAATTTTGTAAATACCTTTACATACTTTGCTGATTCTCGATGTAAGGCTTACATTTTTAAACACTTTTGCTTCACTTTTGCTCTCTTTTTCCACATTTCTTCCCAAACCTACTTTAACCTACAAAACAATAGAATACCCTCCAAAATAAGATTATATCGAGATTAAATGCAAAATAAATAGTTAAAAATATAACAAATAGTAGGTCAAAATAGTGTTCATCAAAAACATACTTCAACACTGACAAAGCCAATAAAGAAAGTTGAGCTGGAGAAGGTATTAGTAAACCTTCCTATTTCCACCAAGGCTGACGATATTTTGAGGTTGGCTCTCATTTATACTTTGAAAATAATTCTTTTGGCCGATAATAATCAAAAGGTCATTAATGATGATTACTTGGAGGTGGTTGAAGACTTCCAAGAATTTAATATCTGCTCATAAGGTAAGATAGTTTATGATTTTACAGTAAGAGCACTTAAAAGTGTTATATTGAATATGGTTGATAGAAAACTAAAAGTTGACCACGAGGGTGATGTTGCGGATGTTGGGGGGGTCAAGTGTGAAAAAGAAAAAAAAAAATACTCGACCACATATAGTGTCTATGGTTTTAGTTAGACACTGCAAGTTTGGGCTTATGAGGCCATACAGGTGGCTGTAATTGATGTAGCCATCAATAGATCCCCTGATGCATTGCCCAGGATATTACGTTGGGAGAACCAAACAAAGGGATAATATTTGAAGTTCTGAGACTTGAACCAGAGAATATTCCAACAAAAGATGTAAGTTTGTTGCATTTATATCTTGTTATTAATGATTGTTTGATAACTAAAATTTTATAATGTACTTAACTGTTTTTAAATATTTTACAGTTTTATATGCTGAAGACACTATCTCCTAATGAAAAGGAGAGACAAAGTCGTTACTATATTTCGACACAAAATGCAAGTGAAGGATATAGGGGTGTGCCGAATGTAAGAGTCGATGGAATGGATGATTGATGAGTGCTCAAAAAACACTAATATTTCGTGGTTTATTGCGCTTAATTGTTTAGAAATAGATTTATTATTTGTTATTTATTCGATTAATTTCATAAATCTATCCGTTCAGAATCACGGGTATATTTTAGTGCATTTCAGGTGTTTTTAGCGTCAAATGAGTCAAGTAGTGACAACACGCAAAGACTGAACACTTACGTCAGTCGGATCACGAGTTACGGGAAAAACAAGTCAAATATGTAAGCCTTACATAACGAGCCATCACATATGTAAGGGGGTAAACATGAAGAAAAGGAAAGTAACACGCGCCGCGATGAGGAAAATTCATGCCGCGGCGGGGAGCTCTCAAGCTTTGACATTATTTTCAGAATTTGCGTTGCGCCGCGGTGGAGAAAATATGTGCCGCGGCGCGGCTACTCCTATTGCAATCAGGATTTGTGTAAACCCTTACATCTATAAATACCCCCTTAGACTCCCCCTTACACACAACTCGAATACAATCCTTACACACAATAATTTTGCGACCAAGCAAGTAATTCACTCAATTTTTGAGAGCTTTCCCACACTTAACGAAGCGAAAGAAACCATTCTTAGGATCCAAGGAAGCCGTCAACAATCGAAGATAAAGCTTTTGGAGAAAAACGCTATCCCATCTATAAGCGGTATTTAGATCTAGGTTTTCCTTGTTGTTATAGAATTCTATTTTCTTCTTCTTTCGTTGAAGTGTATGATCATATTATATTTGTCTATGAATGTTAATATGAACATAAACGGCTAGTTTTATTATGGATGTTTAGTTTGTGTTGCCATGTTTGCTAGAATTGTGTATGGTGTATATTTTATTGATTCAATATAAATGAATTATCTTTTGATTAAGATCATGTTTAGATATTTAATTATGAATTATTATGGGCCAATTTGAGATTCGTAGTTAGGTTGAAAAATTTGAGAATCTAGTTATAGGAACGTCACTTGAACTTTATTTCGAAACACTTAATCAAAGCTTCCAATTAGTGACTTAGTCATAGTATTAGTTTGATTGACATGTATTTTCTTGAGCATAATTTGATTACTATTTGATTTACCCCGACTGGAGGCAGTTAATTAGTTAATCAATAAAGAAATTTACCCCGACCGAAGGCAGTCTCGTAATTAAAAGAAAAGTCGGTAATATTGTTTATTTAAGAACGTTCATGTTATTTCACCATACCTTTTCGATGCAAGCATGGTTAACCACGCTAAACGTCCATACATCCTCCATTGATTTTTAATCCATTTGAATTGATTGTTAAATTGCGATTTTGTTTTCGTTTAATTGTTCGTATAATTGTTCCCGTCACAAAACAAATACCTTTTTACAATTTTACTAGATTTATGACTCTAGTTACTTCGAGTTTTAGTTAACTAGAACTTTATTTAATTAGTATTTTACTTTCATTAGAACTCTATTTAGATTAAGAAAAGAGTTATTTAAAACCACTGCAATTCTTTGAGGGACCGACTTTGGAAGTTTCTTATCACTTTCCTATGAGTAATTCGTTCACTTGCGAGTACTAAATTTATCACATCAATGATGAATTGTGTACGAAAAGCGATGAACATCATCATTCATCTAATCACATGGATGATAACAGTGACCCTAAGCCTGATGTCCAAAAAGATAAATGTTCAGCTTATTATTCTTAATTTAAAAAAAAAATTCGCAACCTAACGTCTGCATGATTATCTTCTTTTAGGTGTTACAAGAGCTGAGAGATTTGAAGAAGAAGGTGATTACAATAAAAGACAACTAAATGTGGATCTAGGATTCTTTGAAAAAATTATTAACATCACAAAAAATAGCTTCAATAGGGGACTAATCAAGGAAACCTAAAATGAAATCGTCTAGAGTTAAAAGTGTCCCACATTTTGACAGACGAAAGGTTCAACATGAACAATTATTTGTGGACGAAGAACAGGGGATGCCCATGGATGAAGTGCCAGAAGTGGCACGTTACAAAGGCAAAGAAATAATAGTGTTTTTAGAAAATATTGGTGAGGAAACTCCCATGCCTAATATAACAAAAGAATAAACATTTGTGTGTGTCAGAGAACAATGTTCCATCGAGTTTAACCTTAAAAAACAACCAGTTGATGTCTCCCGAGTAGAGGAAAGCTTGACAGATGTGGCGTTGTCTACTCTGGAAGACATTTTGGAAGTTGCCTCAATTATCAATGGTCCATCTTCAATGCGTTTAGGATCGTGATGTGAAAATTATAATACTCGCAAGCACAAGAATCACTTATATTCTAGTAATAAGTAACCTTCCTTGGTCTATCTCTCACAAAGTTGTAGTGGTTTTTAAAATTTTTAATTATTTCCAAAACTAGCAAAACATAAAATAAATAAAAAGACTTAAGCAATTAAATGACGATAAAGTAGTTAAATAATCAAACAACTAAACTAACTAAAAATAAGTGAAGAACTTTAATTAAAAAGATGAGACAAGTAATGAGAATTTTAGCTTGTTAACCAATCATATTTTAGATTATTAGTTAAATTTAATAATTGTTCATGAGTTTATATTATTGATTTTTCTACTAAAGCTATAAAATCTCAATAATCATGACAACTTTCACTTACAATTAAATAATCAATTTTTTGATCGAGACAGTTAATTAAATGATTGCAATGAGTGCAGAGAAATTATAAACCATCTAAACTAACAAAATGATCATGTAATTAATTTAGATTCATGCTCAAGAGAGCATAATTAGATGCAGATAATGTTTCTAATAAACTAATTCACAGATATTTATTTTAATTATAAATAGTAATTTGATCTATCTACTATTCATAATTAAAACTAAGAAGAAATTTGAACATAAAATAATATCAAACTTTTATATAATAATTAACTTATTAATATAAAATAATCATAGTAGCATAACTAAAATTTCGTATATAAATTTATCCAAATATAATTAAATTCACTATAGTAAATTTAATTACTAAAGACATAACGTTTATAGTAATAATATTACAATGCTAGAGATAAAAATATTAATAATAAAGCAGATATCCAAACTCTTGAATCAGTTGATGTTCCTACTCCAAAAGCTTGAAATATTATATAATAATGTAATATTTCTCTCTCTAAAATATCGTAAATAATACTAAAAAGGGAGTATTTGTGTTGGAATATGATTATAATTAAGTTACTTAAAAGATTAGAGTTTGTATTCAACAATGAAACAATACAAAATAAAAAGTCTAAAATAAGGGAGGAGCATGAAATACTTTTACATTAAATCTTTTTTTTTCTCTCTCTTCTCTTTTTGGTTTCTAACATTTTAGGTCTTTTAAACAGCCTTATAAGCAATTTCAAGGTAAGAATTTTGTCCTAAAACTCATAATGTTTGATAGTTTTCATATGTTTTTATTAAGAATTTTAATAAATATTTTCACATTAAATCTTTTTTTCTCTCTCCCTCCTCTTTTTGGTTTCTAACATTCTAGGTCTTTCAAGTAGCCATAGAAGCAATTTCAATGTAAGAATTTAGTCCTAAAACTCATAATTTTTGATAGTATTCATATGTTTTTATTAAGGATTTTAAGGTAAAATAAAAATTTTAAATTTTTATGATACAATTCTATATAATCTGAGTTTTCTATAAATTTTCACGGCTTTTTATGCACTAAAGATAAAAGGGGAAAATGAAGTTAGAATGAAATCTCAAAACCCTAAAATTCTGAGTCAAGTGTATTTTATGATAATTTCGAAATAGTTAGGTTCTGAATTAGGACTTGAAATTTTTATTAAACAATATAGACATGTTTTTGAGTCTAATGGGTTTTGAATCACTCAAAAATGTTTTTTTTTTCTTTCTAATTTTCATGAATTTTTGAATTTAGATGTAAAACTTTAAAATTCTACAGTTTTTGTATTAACATCTGAAATAAAAATAGTTTTAGATTCTTTAACTTAGTTATTTTAATCTAAAATTTTAATAATAGCTTTAAATATATGTTATTGATTGTTTATGAAAATTTTGAAGCCAAATAAATTTTATAGAATATTTGAGATATTTTTCAATAAGGAGTGCTTTGACTAGGAAATTTCTTGACAGATTTCATAAACTGATTTTGAAGTATGTTTTGAATATGATTCCTATATCATTTGAATATAAATTTTTTAATACAAATAGATACATGTATCTAGTTTGACTCATTTTACGAAGAAACTAATTGTTTGTATTCAGTAAAAAATTATGTATTGAGACGTATTCAGGTTAGCTTATATTTTTAAGTTATAATAAGTGTTATATATTTTTCTTGGGATAATCTTCTATAAGTGTAAAGCAAATTAGAGAACATAAATTATTTATCAAAAAGTCATAATTTATGAAATTATATAAAGAATAAGATTTAAGAACGAATAAAAGAAAAATAAATCGTTATATCCTTATAACTAAGATTATTAGTTGATTATTTTACTCTTGAAAATTATAGGATAATATTGGCTGTGCCTAGATCATATGGTATTTTGAAATATTGCAGCATTTTGAGGTAAGTAAACTGACCCTACTTGAAATATTAAGCATATGTTTACTTGCTTGTCTGATTACATGTTTGTTTGTTGTTAAAAAAATGTGCTTGTATTATGTTATTATTTGGGGTGAAATAATATTTTATGAAAGTATATAATATATTTCTCAACTTTTTTCATGTACAATTGAGCATTGTTTGACATATGCATCATTTCATGCATGTCTTGAAGGATTACATTGATTTTTCTATGTCGTATTAACATTAAATATTAATGTTGCATTTTTCTATGTCGCATGTAACCTGTACTTATAAGTAATTATGAAGCATAAATAATTGTATAGAAATAATCAAAATAGGTATAGAGGAGAATAATAAAATTAGAAAAATCTTATTCTCATTCAGATTTAATATTGAAGGATTACATTGATATTTATAGTGATAATAAACTAAAATCTTAATTCTAGTAGAACTCTAAACAAGACTTCTAAACTAATAGAAAAACATTATAATAATTATATAATATCCAACTATTTCAACACTATATCCATTTCTTCCTTTATGTTTTGAGTGAATTATTGTGAATTTTTTTTCCTCCTTTATTCATCTTCTGACTTGAGCATTGGAGATGGTATTTTTGCCGGACACTCTCCTCTGACCATGTTTACTGTTTTACAGTTGTAACTACCGTACCAACAACCATTCCAATATAAGTAATGTTGCCTCTCACAACAATAACAAATATAATTTTTAATATACTATTAATATTAGTATAATTTTTAGTATGCTATTAATATTAGTATATTTATAACAATAATATATTAACAATTAATTATAATATGTCAAAAATAATAGATTTGAAACTCATATTTGTAAGGAAATTTTTTTTTATATAAATATATGTGATTATGTATATCAATTAAATTTTGATATATTTTTTAAAATATATACTAATGCCACAAATATACTAAAAAATATACTCATAGATACTAATATTATTAATATACTTAAAAATGTATTTATAATTATATTAATAAATATACCACAATAAAGTGATGAAAAACTATTTTTTATAAATATATGTGGTTATTTATACAAATTAAATTTTGATATATTTTAAAAAAGATATACTAATAATACCGATATACTTAAAAGTATAGTATACTAAAAATATAGATAAATATACTTTTGAGTATATTGATATTATTCGTCTATCTTTTTAAAAATATATCAAAATTTAATTTGTATAAATAATCACTTATATGGTACTATTATGTTGGAGATTAAAATATGATGTATGATTGTAGTTATTTTAGTTTCTTTCTTAATGTTTTGAGTGAATTACTGTGGAATTTTTTGTGGCTCTGATCTTAGTTTGTAAATTGTTTAGAGTCTTGTGAAAATGTTATTACGTAGTTATGTCAATCTTCTACGTGCTGGTTTTCATTTGTTGTACTAAAAACCCTGTGATTCTTCGTAGAGATTATGCTAGTTCACCTCCATTGGGGCATAATAAAAGTTCTTTTTAGTTCGTGTACTGTGAATATAAGATGTAGTTATGACTTTTGTAAGTTGATACCAACATTAATGTTGCATTTTCATATGTCGTATGTACCATGTAGCTATATCCGTTTCCTCTTTTATGTTTTGAGTGAATTACTGTGGAATTTTTTGTTGCCTCAGTCTTAGTTTGCAAATTCTTTAGAGTCTTGTGAAAATGTTATTTTATAGTTATGTCAATTTTTTACTTGCTAGTTTTCATTTGTTTCACTAAAAATCTCTGATTCTTTGCAGAGATTATGCTAGTTCAACTCCATTGGGGGCATAATAAAAATTCTTTCTTGTTGGTGTATTGTGAAAATGTGATGTAGTTATGACTTATGTCAAGCTGATAACAACAATACCAACATTAATGTTGCATTTTTCTATGTCGTATGTAACCTGTACTTATAACTAATTATGAAGCATAAATAATTGTATAGAAATAATTAAAATAGGTATAGATGAGAATAATAAAATTAGAGAAATCTTATTATCATTCATATTTAATATTGAAGGATTACATTGATATTTATAGTGATAATAAACTAAAATCTTAATCCTAGTAGAACTCTAAACAAGACTTCTAAACTAATAGAAAAACATTATAATAATTATCTAATATCCAACTATTTCAACACTATATCCATTTCTTCCTTTATGTTTTGAGTGAATTATTGTGAAATTATTTTTCTCCTTTATTCATCTTCTGACTTGAGCATTGGAGATGGTATTTTTGCCGGACACTCTCCTCTGACTATATTTACTGTTTTACAGTTGTAACTACCGTATCAACAACCATTCCAATATAAGTAATGTTGCCTCTCACAACAATAACAAATATAATTTTTAATACACTATTAATATTAGTATAATTTTTAGTATGTTATTAATATTAGTATATTTATAACAATAATATATTAACAATTAATTATAATATGTCAAAAATAATAGATTTGAAACTCATATTTGTAAGGAAATTTTTTTTTATATAAATATATGTGATTATGTACATCAATTAAATTTTGATATATTTTTTAAAATATATACTAATGCCACAAATATACTAAAAAATATACTCATAGATACTAATATTATTAATATACTTAAAAATGTATTTATAATTGTATTAATAAATATACCACGAAAGTGATGAAAACTATTTTTTATAAATATATGTGGTTATTTATACAAATTAAACTTTGATATATTTTAAAAAAGATATACTAATAATACCGATATACTTAAAAGTATAGTATACTAAAAAATATAGATAAATATACTTTTGAGTATATTGATATTATTCGTCTATCTTTTTAAAAATATATCAAAATTTAATTTGTATAAATAATCACTTATATGGTACTATTATGTTGGAGATTAAAATATGATGTATGATTGTAGTTATTTTAGTTTCTTCCTTAATGTTTTGAGTGAATTACTGTAGAATTTTTTGTGGCCCCGATCTTAGTTTGTAAATTGTTTAGAGTCTTGTGAAAATGTTATTACGTAGTTATGTCAATCTTCTACGTGCTGGTTTTTATTTGTTGTACTAAAAATCCTGTGATTCTTCGTAGAGAATATGCTAGTTCACCTCCATTAATCTTCGTAGAGATTGGGGCATAATAAAAGTTCTTTTTAGTTCGTGTACTGTGAATATAAGATGTAGTTATGACTTATGTCAAGTTAATACCAACATTAATGTTGCATTTTCATATGTCGTATGTACCCTGTAGCTATATCCGTTTCCTCTTTTATGTTTTGAGTGAATTACTGTGGAATTTTTTGTGACTCCGATCTTAGTTTGTAAATAGATATTATGCTAGTTCACCTCCATTGGAGCATAATAAAAGTTCTTTTTAGTTCGTGTACCTGTGAATATAAGATGTAGTTATGACTTATATCAAGTTAACACAAACATTAATGTTGCATTTTCATATGTCGTATGTACTCTGTACCTATATCTGTTTCCTCCTTTATGTTTTGAGTGAATTATTGTGGAATTTTTTTTCTCCTTTCTTGGTCTTCTTGTCTTTAAGGTTTCAAAAGGCAGGCAACATGATGACACAGGCGTAAGCCTCATATCAAGGCGATACCTCATATTTTAATAAGAAGAAATGAATTTTTTTTTGTAAATATGGTATATCATGAATTTATGTAGGAATAAACAGTAAACATTAATGTGATTTGAAAGGAAAATATGTTGTTAAGTGCCACTTTTATGCTCATCAAGATGAATCTAAGTGGTAAACTACCCTTAGTATAAGTTGGTTACATGTCTTGTTTAATCCGCCTGTCACAAATCCTTTAACATTTTACATCGCCAAAATAAAATCATAAAACTTTAAAATTGAAATAGTGATACTAAGCTTATGATATAAGTTATATAATTAAAAAAGCTAAACATTAAGTTCTAAGGTTATAAAACTGTTGTACCACCAATCAAAAAATAGAAGAAAGTACCAACATGTTCCAGCTTTAAAAATTACAAGGCATGAGCACAAAATCCATTGGAATTTGAATTATGAAATGAGGCAAAACAATAAAACATAAAGATCTATAAATCCTAATAGCTCCAATTCACTAGTTTGGTCGTTCTTGGGGTCAAGCTCGTCTATAAAGACCCTTCCTTCTAGTCCTCCATTATGCTATCTATCTTGATGGTAATAATTGTCTTCCCATTTGTATCCCTCTCCCAATTCTTGTCCCTCATCGTCTCCATATTCATATTCATGTTCCTCTTCTGCCACCTTTTTCAATTCCTCTTCTTCTTACTGTGTCAAACTTACTCTTTCTTGATCTTATTAATAAGCAATGATAAACAAGTATTATTGAAATTTTACAAAATAGAAAACTGAAGTTGCTTATATTTTTGGTCTATAACAGTCTAAAACTTTGTTTAAGAACCTTTGGTTATCTTTCCACTTGATTGAAATATTTAATCCCAACACTTTCATTTTTCTTTTCCTCAAATACCCGCTCAACATTATGTAAAGAAAACTTAATATTGCAGAAAATGTAAACACAAAACAATCAAGAACTGGTAGAGAAGAAGAAGAAGAAAGAAACAGAGTGTTGTAGTTCACTGAATTGTTTTCTAGATTTTATTCCTTTTGCTTACTTTTTACGTGAGATATGTTTGGTATTTATAACAAACTTTGGGCTCAGTTTGTGCTCACTCCTTATTGGTTAGGAGTGTATACGGTTTTTACATTATAACAAACTAACGGCCTTTACTTTTATATGCTACACACATTTTCATTAATTCTTGTGAGCTTTTCATTTGCCTCTGTAAGCCTTCTTATTATTGCTTGTAAGCCCTTCCTTTGCCGCTGTAAGCCTATGCAGTCTTCTTTATTCAGCCATCATATATTTCAAATTCTTCTCCAGCCTTTACACATTAGAGGGGCAATCTTCATTACCAACAACTATAGGATCTTTGTTCTCTTACTTCAACTTCCTATTGTACAATATGTAAACCAAGTTATTCAATTTCATTGCTTTCAAGTGATTTTTTTTTTTGTATGCACCCATTGAAGAAGATACTAACGAACATTAGTGTATGATTTTTTATTTTTAAGTCAAATTACATCACAAGATAAGTTTGACAACTTGATTGTGGTCCAATTACTCTCTCATGCCGAGGTCGAAGAAGGGAGAATCAAAATCTTAATAGCCAAGTCTTGTAAATTTAATGTTTTAGCCCCAGAACGAGTATAGAAAACATGATGTAGGAGCAACCAACTAGTTTTGAATAACTGAATTTCATTAATAATCGATGGAAAGAGCACTTAGAGTTGGATGATTGTAATAGTTTTCATTTTCTTATTTTCTCTGCAAGTTTATGCTAGCTTACTGGATTGAATCACAATATTCAATCCATTTCTAAGGTTTACTACAATCCTTAGAATAATTCAAATGCTTCTACGCCAAACTGGAATTAGAGTCTCAGAAATCTCCTTAGAATTTGCCATGGCCAAGGATGGTAGTGAAGAATCGGTTGTGACTACTTTGCTCAAATTCCTTCGTGATCAAGAATAGACAATTGTGTCTCCTTAACTTTGTGAATAAAGCTCGACAAGTTCTGTCACAATTTTGTGGTGTTAGTGATCAATTTTAAAACCTCATCAACCCATAATTCAAATTCCTTTTACTTCTAGATGCCAACATCCCTAGAGTGCACCTCTACACGTCCCTCTCTATCTCTTTATGGCCTAGTTGCACAGCTTCGTCCTAGATAGGATATATACCTTCGACAGGGGCTCCCATGGTTGACCAAGATATAATCTTCACCACTTGTTAACTTCGCAACAAGTTCAATCATCCGCGCATACCAAATGCTTCACGTAGAAAATGACTTGGATAAAAGTAAAGCCATTACAAAGAGGACAATAAAGTCCCACCACTAGGGTATTTTTGTCCAAAGATCCTGGCCATACTTTCTAGAGCATATCTTTACTGCTTCGTATCTCCCTAAATAGGAGTCAGATTCAGACACGTGATATAATATTTGAAAACCTAAAAGCTGACGCTCCCTGTTAAGCCAAGTAGACAAAGATAACAGCTATAGGAAAAGCGAAGAATTCGAGGATTAGATCTGATGACGTAGGAGTTGATAAAACTCTGTGTCGAATTAGCGTTAGAGGTGAAGAAACAATTCAATGATTGTTCTTCATGGGACTAATATAGAAAATCAATTCTCCAGGAAATTGTGGTACAAAGTCTATAAAAAATGCATGGTTTTAGGGACTGACTTTATATATAGCTAGGCTAGTAGCTCTCACACACAAAAGGTGCTGTCACGATGCTAAAAATCTCTTGCCATGTCACCGCTTGATGACAAAATAAGCTAACAATCATGCTTTCCTCTGCACTTTAATTAAATGCACGACTTAGACTTCGTAAAATAAATGGCAATTAACCTATGTAAGTGACATATGCTTTAAGAAACAAATTAATCAAATCTTCATTAGAGATGCTCCTACATCAAAGCATCCTTTTTTTAACTCTAAATTCATTGGAAGAGCCAATGATATGCATGGATGTCATACACATGAAAAGTGGGAGAAATGTGCCAATTAGGAGGGAACTAAAAAATGTTAGAGTTGGAGGTTGTTTTCTTCTGAGTGCGTTAAAGGTACATAGTTGCGTGGTTGAAGCTTGTGGAACTGCCCTGCAGAAAGACGTTGCTTGTTGAGATGGATCATGATTATCTCCCCTTCTTCAAACTCCGTATTCCTCCTATGTTTATGAGCAATGCTTGTACTATGAATTCATCTTTTCTACGTGTTCCTTGATCTCATTATGAGACTGTTGGTAGTCTCAAGTCCAAGAGTTTGCAAGCTTACTCTTTGGATTAGGAATGGACAATTAGTCTATAGCAAAGCTAGGTACCTTGGTATAGACTACAGAGAAAGGTGATTGTTCTGATGTCCTATTAAGTACGCTAGCTATTCAAAGAAAATTCGACCTGTGGCAGCAACATATCCCATTGCTTACTTTGAATTCATCTTTTCTTGAGGCGAACAGAACAATTTTTAATGTTCTTGGTAACATACTCAAGTGACGCAGTACTATCGTTCTTCTATCAAGGGAATAGTTTTATCCCTACCTGAATGTGCCATCAGTCCACCAGCATGCATCTCATGAGACAAGTGATCTCTAAGGGAGGTTTTTGGGATCCATAATTGGGTTCAACAATGACCGTAGGAAATTGTATTTAGAAATCATATAAGAAATTATAAATTGAGAGTTCCACATAGAATTAATACAACAAAGTAATCAAAATAATTGGAAGCATCAAAACTATAAATAATCTTTATGCTCCTAAGCTATCCTCTTTTTTCTTTGTAGAAATCTCATTTTCTCACTCTAAAATACCCAATTGAGAGGGAATGGTGGTTGTTTGATTAGATGTGCAATTGTGGTGTAAAAATTAGAGGGAGGTCAGATCTCTTAATGTAAAAGGAGATAACTAGGTTTAAAAGAGAAACTTTTGTACCATTGAATTGAATCAAATCAGATTTAACTAACTGAAGTTTATGGTCCATTAGACCATTGAATCAAATATGATTTGATTAACTTAAATTTTTGGTCCACTGTACCATTAGAAAAGTGTAAAAATTGGTGTGAAGGGTTTTGTAAAGATTAGATAACTTATAGTTACAACCTTCTTTTAAGTAGATTGTTTCTCCACTTTTTTTGGTAGCAGAATAGGGAAAATTATTGACAATAGGAAAGATATAAGTTTAAAGAAATTAGGTTCTGAAAGTAAAAATGTCGTCCTATTCTATTGGTTGGAAAATAAAGTTAATTTTTTTAATACAAATAATATATTTTTTTATTTATTATTATTTTTCTCTTATAAAAGTTAAAACACACAATTTTATTGTAAAAATATAATAAAATAAAATAATATATTTTACAACTGATAACGATATTGTAAATTCCAAATTACGAATGTATTTTTTTAATAATTTTAAAATTGTAAGAGCTTATTTAATAATGAGTTTTTTTTATTATTTAATTAAATTTGAATTTTATATATTTTTTAATATTAGTTCTATTAAAGTGTGTTTGTTTTTTTCTTTGTTATTTTTTACGTTATTGCATATTTAATGTGAAATAAATGCATTATTGATATTTTTAAATATTTATTTTTGTATTATATTATTATAAAATATAAATAATATAAATTTTTTATTGGGGTGTAAAGTTGAATGCGAGAGTCTTTTATTTGCTAATGTTAACATGTTGTAAGAATAACATAGATGTGAATGTTTTTTAAAAAGTAAAGGAAAAAAATTGAAAGATGTAAAAAAAATTGATAACACTTATGTGAAATTACGTAAAAATTATTTTAAATCTGTGAAAATTTATAAAAGTCTTATAAAATTTATTGAAACATAAAAAAGTTTATAAATTTTCACATGAATTCTTAAAAAATTTATATAAATCTATAAAAGATTTTAGGATTTAAAAGTCTTAAAAAATTATTAAAATATAGATGGAATATCCTATGTAAATATGAAACTGAAATAAGTATTACAAATAATAAATACTCTAATAATATGATGTTCACAATATTCAATAATGATTCTAAATATTAATTTATTTTCATAATTGATATAGAAGCATAAGAATTATTTGAAATTAATTTTATATTTTTTTCAAATTTGTTACAGAAATTAATCAAAGAAAAAAAATTAAAACACGTAAAATAATTTATGTATAATACACATATTTTTAATTAATTAGTAGCAAAGAGTAGAAAAAAGATAATGCATACGTGTAAAATAAAAAAATAAACACAAAGTAAAAATAAAAGAACAATTACATCGTAAATACTATATATATTAAATATAAAGCCTCCATAGTTTACAAAGTGTTCTAAAAATTGGTTGCAAATAAAAAATAAGCTAGTATTAATCTACAAATGCTAGTATTAATCTATAAATGTGGGAATAGTTGTAGTGATTTGATAAATGGGTGAAATTTTTAAGGGTAACACGATTAAAGTTCAATTTGAATTATAATTAATCGAAGAATTTTAATTGTAATACAGTTAGTGTTCAATTTAATTTATAATTAATTTCAATATTTATCATTTAATTAAAATTTTTATTAAATATAATACTTATTTCATTATCATGTTTTAAAATCTTTATTTGATATAATGTTAAATCAAAAAGAGCTAATTTCAATTGCTTAAAATATAAGAATAATTTTATTCAAAAAAATATTAAGTGTGATTCAGAATTTTATGTATAATATAGAGTTTATTTTCACAATTAATTTAAAAATATAATAAAATTAATTTCAATATTATTTAAAAAATATTGTAGAAATTTGAAAAATAAAAATAAGTAAAATAATACATATACAACGATCGTGTTTTTAACTAGTAACTTTTAAAGTTATTAAATATAATAAACATCATATTATATGATTCTAATTTGATATAATCCTTATTTTATTATTATGTTTAAAATTCTTATTTAATATGATAATAAATCATATAAGGGTAATTAATGTTAATAAATTAAAATATAAGAATAATTTTAATTAAAATAATATTAGGCTTGAGTCCTTATTTAATATGTCGTATAAAATTAATTAATATCAATAGCTTAAAATATAAATCTTTATTAAATATAGTAATTATCATATGATTAAAGTTTTATTGGATTGTACTTTTTTCATTATCATATTTTAAAATACTTATTTAATGTGGTAATAAATTTTAAAAGGATAATCAATATCAATAACATAAAATATAAGAAATATTTTATTCAAAAATACATTAAACATAATATATATATATATATATATATATATATATATATATATATATATATATATATATATATATACTATTGTTTTACACAAATTTAGCCACTGATTTATAGCCTTTAGATTTAATAAATTTTAATGGTTGAGATCATATAATTATCTCTGCACTAATTAGATCATTAGTTTTTTTCTCTTATTATTTTACACTTATTAATATCATTTATTAAATCTAAATCAGAAAACTTTTTTAAAAGATCAACATATTTAATTTAACTGTTTTTTTTTTTCTTTATCCAATCTCTAATATTCAATTAATTGATAATATATATTTTTTTTTTATTTTTTACTTTTTTCAATGCTATCTATTTCTCATAAGTACTTACATCAAGATTGAGACATAACTTTTCTTAGTTAAGTTATAAAAAAATTGTCTCAATTACAATAGCTATAAGTACAAAAAAAAAAAAAATTCTGAAAATGACTTTATCTTAAATTATTTTAAATAATAACATAAAATTCATAACAATAAAAATAATAAATTATTTTTTATTTATTTAAAGAAAATACATTATTCTTAAATAGATATGAGTTATTATTAGAATTATTATTTAGGTTGTCATTAATTTTAAGTGTATTATTTTTGTTATTATTAATTTTAGATTTTTTAGATTTAATACTTTTTTAAATTAAAATCAAAATTCTAACAAACTTAGCATAGAGTTAAAAGGTATATTGTGTTCGAAACAATGTAAAAAATATTAATTTTTTGTTACTTTTTAAAAAAATAATTAAAAATTTTAAAATGTATCGTTGAATTGAAAAAAAAAAAAAAGCTCTAAAGAAATAAATATTATCATCTTATTATAAATATTTAGAAAGTACCAAGAAATTAATATTTTTTTACGTTGTTTCAAACACAACATATTTTAGCTCTAAGCTAAATTTGTTAGAATTTTGATTTTCATATAAAAAAGTATCAAATCTAAAGAATCTAAAATTAATAATAACAAAAATAATACACCTAAAACTTAATGACAACATAAATAATAACTTTAATAATAACTCATACTTATTTAAGAATTGTCTGTTTTCTTTAAATAAATAAAATAAAATTTGTTATTTTCATTATTATGAATATTATGTTATTATTTACAATAGTTTAAGATAAAGTCATTTAAGAACTTTTTTTTATTATACTTATAGCTATTGTAATTGAGGCAATTTTTTTTTATAACTTAACTGAGAAAAGTTAAGTCTCAATCTTGGTTTAAGTACTTATAAGAAATAGACAGCTTTGAAAAAAATAAAAAATAAATAGAATTTTAAAACATTATCAATTAATTGAATATTAGAGATTAGATAAAGAAAAAAAAAGTTAAATTAAATATGTTTTTTTTTTTTTTTAAGTTTTTTGATTTAAATTTAATAAAAGAGATTGATAAGTGGAAAATAATAAGAGAAAAAAATGTTTAATAAAGGACATTGATAAGTGTAAAATTGTAATTGATAATCTAATTATTGGAGAGATAATTATATGATCTCAGCCATTAAAATTTATTGAATCCAAAGGCTATAAATTAGTAGCTAAATTTGTGTAAAAAATGAGGGCCATGAAAAAATATATATATATATACACACACACGTGGTTTATAAGTGAATTGTTTTATTTATTTTATATTATAGTTACTTTTATATTATATTTAAAATAAATAAAAAATTAATTTTTTATGTATATAAATTAATTATGAAATTAAAATGATATTTAAAAAAAATATTAAATACAGTAATTATCATATTATTAAAATTTTTATTAGAAGTAATTTTTATTTTATTATTATGTTTAGAGTTCTTGTTTAAATATAATTCTTATTTTAATATTATCTTTAAAATTCTTGTTTAATGTAATATTATATTATAAAAAAGATAACTAATATTAATTATTCAAAATATAAAAATAATTTTGTTCAAAAAATTATCAAAAATGATTCAAATTTTAATATATATATATATATATATATAAATTACACAATATTTTATTATATATATATATATATTAAATATATATTTTATTATAGAATTATAGAAGTTCTTGATAATTATTAGAAAAATAAATCACAAAATCATCTATTCAAGTATAAGAAAAATAAAATTGGTTTTTTTTTTTTTTGGAATATTTTGTGATTTAGGTGGTAAAATTTTTAATTTTTTATTAAGAACTTAAATTTGAATTTTATGTGATTGTATAAGTGTATTTTTTTTATTAATAAAAATAATAATTTTTTAAAATTAAAAAAAATATAAGAATAATAAAACATATATATTAAAAGATTAAAATAAAATTAAAACATATATTTATTTTTTAGAAGATTAAAAATAAAACTATAAAAAAAGTCATTTCACAACCCGATTTCGTTCATATGCAATTCGAGGGAATTTTGTCTAAAATAGGCAAATTCTATAGAATAGTTTAAAAAAAGGCTCATTTATGTTTTAGTTTAAAAATGAGCAATTTTTAACTTTGAACTTGAGACTTCCAAGTTAGCATGTTATCTTTATTTTTCTCTTTCTCTTCCTATTCCTCTTCGTCTTCCTCTTTCTTTTCCTCACTGTTCGCAGTTTGTCTCATAATAGCCTCGAAGCATCTTCCCAACGACCCGCATCTGGCGTCTTATGAACAAATAATAAAATTAACAATTCTAGAGAACATTATAAATTATGGTAAAGAAAATTTGGTGAAATCAACCTGAAATCAGAACCAGCAAAATTAAGACGATTTGCAATATGGCTACTAAAAAAGGGCATGTGTTCCAATCCTGTTGATGTCAAATTTTCTTCAAACTAAACTAATAAAATATAAATATCCAAATAAACCCTTTGGATCTGTAGATTGTTCATTGTAGTATTTGTTGCAAAATCTGAATTCGGATTGACGGGGCTTGATCTTTTCTTTTTTCATTTGATAAATTACTGACATGAATGGAAGTTAATTATAATTTTACAATTGATATACCAGATATATTCCGAGATATACCCCGAGATATACCAGATATACCTCGAGATATACCCCGAGATATACCAAATATACCCCCAGATATACCAGATATACCCCGAGATATACCAGATATACCCCCAGATATACCAGATATACCCCAAGATATACCAAATATACCCCGAGATATACCAGATATACCCCTAGATATACCAGATATACCCCGAGATATACCAGATATACCCCCAGATATACCAGATATACCGCGAGATATACCAGATATATCCCGAGATATACCAGATATACCCCGAGATATACCAGATATACCCCCAGATATACCAGATATACCAGATATACCCCGAGATATACCAGATATACCCCCAGATATACCAGATATACCCCGAGATATACCCCGAGATATACCAGATATACCCCTAGATATACCAGATATACCACGAGATATACCAGATATACCCCCAGATATACCAAATATACCAGATATACCTCGAGATATACCAGATATACCCCGAGATATACCAAATATACCCCAAAATATACCAGATATACCCCGAGATATACCAGATATACCCCGAGATATACCAGATATACTCCCGGATATACCAGATATATCTGTTTTCTATTAATTGAAAAAATTGTAAATAATTTACGTAAGAATCTTCAATAACAACAATGAAACACAATTTTAATCGTCATCCTTTCATTAGCCAACATCAAAAGGGTACAAAGATCTTGAAGAATTCCCTCGCGGTCAATTTCCAATATGTTGAATTCATTGGTAACATTTTACATTTCCTTGTATATGGCCCTTTTTAGTTATGATTTGCTTTTTCGGTTTTCTTCCGTTTCCTTCCTTTGTCAATGATGATAATGATTTAATTATTCTTTAACATTAAGATTTCTATTGTTATGTTGTTTCTGATTGCCTCTTTTTATTGTTTTGATTGAACCCATTTGTTTTTATTAATCGTCGTAGAATCGCCTTGGATTAATGGGTTATTGATTTGAGTTTTTTTTTTTAAATCTATTGTATTGATTTGAGTATCGTTCGTTGGTTCAGTAATTAATTCCATGGTTGATTTTGGTAAGGTAAAGTAAATTTCCTAAGTTTTTGGTCTTTCGATGTTTTTTGAACCCTAGAAAACCGAAGCTCTAGTCAGTAGTCCCTGCAGAGTTTCATTTACACCTTAACCATTTTTCAAACGAAGGAGGGAGAAGAAGAAAGAAAGAAGGAGGGAGAAGAAGAAAGAAAACCGGCTACCGGGAGAGAATAGAATTTTGCCCATTTTTAAACTTTAACACAATTTTGCCCTTTATTAAACTATCTTAAAGATTTTGCCTATTTTAAACAAAATCCCCAATTCGAGTATTCGATCTGCCCTAATTTGGTCCTCTTTACCACCGACGCTGGCTGTCAAGTATCTCAGACTCTTTGGCCGCCGATCAATAGCCTTCCAGTCTCACTCTCCCACTCTCTTTCCGGTGAAGTATGCTGCTTGATTGGCTTTTAGTTTGTAATCGGTTAATCGCTCTGCCTTATAATGCTTATTTATTTATTGGTTTCAGTGTTATTGTCTGCTTAGAATTGCCGACCTTGTATGTATGTTACTGTGATATAACCTAATTTAAAGATCTGATAATTTATGTACCTTTTCAATCATTCAAATATATATTCTCAACTTTTCAATACATTCATGATTTCAAGAGTCTAGGGCCTTCAAACTCTTGAGCCGCCCGGTCTCTATGTATCTGTTTATTTTTTGTCTCTTGTTTTAATAAAAAAAAAATCATTTTTGGTGCTGATGATGATGTCCTGTGTATTGGTGATTAATCATTATTACTTTTTATGGTTATATATAACTTTATTTTAAGATTATGTTTTATATTCCGGCAGTGTCCGACCACTGGATACTTACGACACCCCAGTCCACGTAACATAGATGTTTTATAACTGTTGTCTGTTAGTTTTTTCTTTGTTTGGATTGCAAATGGCATTGTAACTTACTAGTGGAACCTTTCATGTCTGGACGAGCAATGGATACTGCTGCTTGTAATTTGTCTTAGCATAACATTAGCTTTTGGGCAAACCACTATGTATATATGTTCACAATAAACAACCAAGTCTAAACTGGGCATTATGAAGTTATTATTATTGATTTGTTGTTTTTTTTTTTTTTTTTTTGTCGTCACAGTTCTTCTTATATCTCAATACTATTCATACGGGGATGACATTGTTTGTACAAACATTAGGCGAAGTGATCTCAGTCACTGCCTCCATGAATGATGGAAGAAAGTGCAACGTGTATGGTACCATCACTGTCAATGAATTCAACCCGTGGTTTGGTCCTGTAGTCGTCTATAATCGCACCAGAGACAAATCTGAACTCACAGAAGATGGGAGGATTACACTTAATCCTACTCGTGCCATCAGATGCGAAGTACAGTACGTAATCGAAGCTGAACTCTATCAAAACAATGATTGTGAGATGGACGAAATAATTTGCAATGGAAATTATAATGCTCTTCGTGATGGGTATGCTTCAGTTGACACACCCTTCATACGTGAAATTAAAGGCCTTCATGGTAAGGCTTCAATTAAGTTTATTGTAAGTGACAGCTTGGCACTTTTTTTACAACTTGAACACAATGATGACCGTTCTGCAGTTGTCTATGGAACTATTACTACTTCCAACATTTATTGTGGTGGATATGAAATAGAGCTCTTTAATGCCTCTCAGCCTGAGGTAGTAGAATCTTCGGTTGTCCAGGCCCTTTGTTTTGGTGCCCTATAAGTCGAAAATCACTATTAAGTTTCAGGATGAAGCTCCAATAGAAATTTGCTATCCTTCTTTGCCGGCTTCAGAAATGGACGTTCAGTGGAGAGGCTGTCTATTTAAATTGAAAATGCGATGGGTGGGAGACCCTACCATATAGCACTACCGAGCATCAGAACCATTGAGGACAATTAAATTTGAGACACAAAAGTGTTACTTTATATATATATATATAATCAGTTATTTTCTTGGGTGTGATTTTTTAGAACGGGAATTGGGAAAATTTCTTGGTTGTGTAGTTTTATTTTTCTCTATCAATTTCAATTGTGTTTGTTTTTAACTTCCGGTATTGTTGCTTTTTTGTTCTAACTTTCTGTTTGAGAGATTCAAACTTACAATTTTTATGTAGTTCCCACTTGAATTATCAATGTTTTATCCGCCAAGCTTGTTTGGTAGATTTCAGCATGATGATGGACTTCTAATATCCCAATATTAACTATTTAAGGATAATGATATTTGTCATAATTATTTTTATTATTGTTCTAATAAAATTGTGAACTGTTTATTTAGTTTTTATAATTAATTATATTTTAATAATATTTTTATTGGATAAAATTATTATTAATAAAAAATTAATGTAGTACTTATAATTTTAAATTGTACTAATATGGCCACCCTTATAGCAACTTGATGGAAAACATGTTTTGCCCTATTGTGTGATAATTAAAGTTTAAACATTTTTCTTTGTATCTTTTTCATGAAACTTCATCCTAGCTCTTGGCGAGCAATATGCGTGTATTTATTATTAGAACTGTCAAATGGGTGAATTGGGGCAACTTGATGAAAAACATGTTTTGCCCTATTGTGTGATAATTAAAGTTTAAACATTTTTCTTTGTGTATCTTTTTCACGAAACTTCATCCTAGCTCTTGGCGAGCTATATGCGTGTATTTATTATTAGATCTGTCAAATGGGTGAATTGTGTAAGATTTGGGTCGATTTGTTTGCGATTCGATATATATAAGTTTGATTATGATCTAATCTATTTATTAAACAGGTTAAAAAATGTAGCTTTAATTTAACCTGTTTAATAAATGGGTTGACCTATTTAAATATATTAAATAATATATATTATATTTTATAATATAAAAAAATTAGAAATATTATATCGAGTATTAATATATATTTATGTAACATATCAACATAACAAATTTTATTTAAACTCAAAAAATTAAATTATTTTAAACATTATTTTAACAAAAAAGTAAAAATATCAACTAATATAAAATAAAAATAATATCAATAATTATAAATATTGTGATACATCAAAGCCAATATGTTAAAGTCTCAAACAGTAACAAAAAAATCTAACAAAAATATATATATCATAAATTCCTTGTAAGTAAAAACTTGTTTTAAGTCTAAAATAAATAATCAATAATAAAAACATACAAAATGAAACTAAATAACATATTATTATAAATTGATAAAAAAAATAAAATAAAATATGAAATGAATTTAAACATCATCTCAATAATATTTTAAAGTATAAATTTACAAAATAATTAAATAAAAAATAGTTACCTACATACCTTAAATTTTAGTTATTTACTTGTGTTACTTATACAGGTTACGTGTTATCCGATTAACCCGTTAAGACCTGATTTTTTAAATGAGTTAAATGGGTTGACCTGTTTACGACCCAACTCATATAAGTTCAACTCAGATCTCACTATTTCGTGGGCAGGTTGTGTAAAAAATTGTCGACTCTATCTATTACCATTAGGGGTGAGCATTGAATTAAAATTGTCGACTCTATCTATTACCATTAGGGGTGAGCATTGAATTAAAATTGTTTATTTTTTCACCCATTTGAATTTGATTTGGTTCGAAGTAAAATTTGAAAATTTTTAATATGAATTTGGTCCGATAATGTAATCAATTTGAACCAATTCAAATTTGAACATATTAGATTTTTTTCGAATCAAATAAGATCGGATTGAGATTATAACTTATTTTTATTATTATCATATATACACACAATATGTACTAACATTTAAATTTTAAATTGATGTATTTTTAGTAAAATTTATTTATTTATTGTCACCATTAAGAAAATTAAAATAATAAAAAGTATATTCTTGAATATTATTAAATTATTATAGAGAATTTAATAATTATATTTTTTTTTAAACTAAAATAGTAATTTAATGTAATTGTGGTATGTATAATATTTAAATTTAATACAGTAAAAATAAAATATGTATTTATTTATAATTTTAATAGTAATTCAGTCTGAATTTAATTGCAACTGATTGTAAAATATGCATTTATTTATAATTTTAATAGTAATTCAGTGTAGATTTAATTACAGTTAATTATAAAATATGCCAATTCAAATTTAAATGAACTGTATATTTTTCAATTCGACTATAAAATATATCAGTTTAATCTGATCTAAATCTATGAATAGGATCTAAATTTTAAATTATGCGATTTGATCATGTCTTCGCTTCATTGCATTTATGGAGTTTTAATTATGCAAAGTAATGGACAATGACACAAATAATGTCAAGTCCACCGTTGGTTTAGTAAAAAGGTCTTCCTAGAGATTTCAAATGAAAGGTGATAAATAAAATGAATGATCCAGGTTAAGGTTGCTTAGTGTTGATTTTTGACACTAAATGATAGAGTCTTGTTGTGGTATCGAGTGTATACTACTAGAGCTCATTTTATAATCTCAGCTAATAAATATAAGCTAATTGGTAAAGGCCTAAAGCTTAAGAAATTATGTTGTAACTTATTTATTGTATTTAGTTTTTTGTTGGGCCCAAATCTTGTTTACATGTGTGAGTAGTAAGGTCTTTTTAGTTTAGCCTATTTAAAGTGATTTTGTAAGCTTTAGATGACGTTTGTTTCGTTGAATATAAACCAAACATACCCTTATAATTAGACAGACCTCTTGGGTTATGTTTTTGACCTTGTATCAGGGAGGGTGAGAGTATGTAATGTTCCAACTCCATGATCAATTTAGTGAGTTGTTATGCTTTTCCCCAACGTGTCGTAAGGCAACCGAACCACGTTAAATCCTTGTTCTCCTATTTCTTCTTTATGCTTGCTACATTTCATTTATTTATTTGCTATGATGCTCTAAGTTTATATGTTGAAGATTGTAAGAGATTAGTGAAATTTCTGGGTTCAATCTTGAGAGAAAACATGTAAGAAAACTAAAGAATCAATAAATTCACAACAATTGGTATTAAAGCTCCAGATTCAGTCTTGGGAGTTTCAGTTCTACTCTTGTTCTCCATTTCGGTTCAAGAAAGGAATATTCGAGTTTGATTTTATTCCTATTTCAAGAAAGTTTTTGGGGACATTACCATTGGGTCCCAAATTTGATTTTTCTTCTGTGCTCCGTATTAAAGTCGATTGTGTTTAAGAAAAGGAGATTATGGGTTACTTGATGAATTAAAATTTCAAGTCCATTTGGATTTCCTGGGGAAACTAATGTCCGTTATCACTGGTGTTGAAGAACTGTTTTATGTAATCTGAGTCGAAAATGGTTCGAGTTCTTGACGAATAGGTTCTTGGTGGATTGTGTTCTTTGATTCTTCTTGGGTGTTTTCTTAAGCAAATAAATGGGTGCAATTTTCGATCAAGAAAGGAGACTTTTTGGTTAATTAAAGGTCTCATATGGTGAAGAAACAAAATGTCAATTTCATGGGTAATATCAGTATAAATCTCTTCTTCTTTATTTAATTTTGCTACTAATCTATTTTGATTTTTATTATTAAAAATATGAGGTCTGTTTCTTAGTGTTGATTAAATTGAAAATAGAAGAGATTAACATTTGTGTTGTGACTGATTGTGTATGGGCGTTGGTATTAACTCTTCATTGATACCTAAGAAATTGTTTTGATGAATATGATATTTTCTAACTTTATTCTTATTGTTTTATTGTTGGTTTTGCAATAGTGATTATCTTATAATGATAAGGGCTGGCTTCTGGTTTGTTCTTTATAGAATTGAAACGCACTTATGTCTCTGTTACTTTCTGATTTGTTTAGATAATCTGAAAGAAGATTAGTTAAGAAATTAGTACTATTGTTTCTGTTCTTTGATCAAATTGTTTTAGAAATCTCCTCTTATATTGAAATTTTTTTTGTGAATTATAAATTTGCACTAGTAGGCATGATAGTGAGAATGTGATTTCAGATTTGATAAGAAGATAATTTGCAAATTATAGTATTTGCAAGTGTACGAATCATTTGTAAAAAGTGATAAGCAAACTTCCGAGGTCGATCTCTCAAGAAATTGCAATGGTTCTAAACAACCTTTTCCTTATTCTAAATAGAGTCCTAAAGCAACTAAAATACTAATTAAATAGAATTCTAGTAATACTAAAACTCTAAATAACTAGAATCCTAAACCTAATAAAACTGTAAATAAAATAGATCGGTAGCAAGATCAATTGTGTCAAACAAGCAATTACGCAAATTCTGAATTAACTCAAATAGATTTCAAATATCAATAGAGGATGTATGGACGTTTAGTTTGGTTGGCCATGCTTGCATCGCAAAGTTATGGTGAATTAACATGAATGTACAAATAAACAATTTTTATCGGTTTTCCTTTTAATTACGAAAATTTCTACGATCGGGTAATTCTCTTTGTTGATTAACTAAACAATATCCTATGATAGGGTATATCAATTAGCAACCAAATTATGCACAAGAAAAATATGCCAATCAAACCAATGCTATGACTAGGTCATTACTTTGAAGTTTTGATTAAGTTTTTCAAAGTAAAGTTAAGGTGATGCTCCTAAAATCAAACTATAAATTGGCTCATGAAAATTCACAATTAAATATCTAAACATGCTCTTAATCAAAAGGTAAATTCATTTATTTCAAAACAATGAAAACATTCACCACAATAGTTCTAGCAAACATGGCAACACAAATTAAACATCCATAATAAAATTAGCCACTCATGTTCATATTAAAATTCATAGACAAATATAATCTGAACATACACTCAAGGAAGTAAGAAGAATAAAAAGAAATTCTATAATAAAAAGAAACCCTAGATCTCAATACTACAATTGGATTGGATGACGTTCTTCTCCGAAGGCTTGATCTTCAATCTTCAATGGCTTCTTGAATTCTTAGAATTGATTCCCTTGCTTCTTTGAGTGTAAAAAAGCTCCTAAAAACTGATTGAGTTTTTTGTTGGTTCGCAAAATTGAAGTTTGTCTAAGTAGGACTTTTAAGGAGGTATTTATAGATGTAAGGGTTACATAATTCCTAATTGTATTAGGAATAGGCACGACGCGGCATGCATTTTTTCGACCGCAACACAACAACAATTTGAAAATAATGGTCAAAATTCGAGAGATGCTAGCCACGGCACACCTTTTCCTTGCCCGCGGTGCGTGTTTTCTTCAGTTTTTTCACATGTACCTCCTTACATATATGCTAGCTTGTTATGTATGGTTTACATAATTTGACTCACGTTGCCTGTAAATTATGATTCGAGCGCCGTAAGTGTTATGTCTTTGCGTGTTTGCATTATTCAACCCATTTGATGCTAAAAAACCTAAAATATACTAAAACATACCCATGATTTCGAATTTATAGATTTATGAAAATAATCAAAGAAACGAGATATAACAAATCTATTTTTAAATAATTAAGCACAATAAATTACGAAATGTTAGTGCTTTTCGAGCACTTATCAGAAGATAAAGCAAAATAAGAATTGTGAAGACTTTTGTATTTATGAGACAATGGATTTTTTGAAGGTATTTTGTCTAAAATGGGCATATCTCTAAGCATAGTTTAAAAAAGGCCCATGTTATGTTAAAGTTTAAAAATAAGCAAGTTTTAACTGCCCACCTGATAGGTTGGTTTTTAGCCGGTTGTTTTTCAAAAAAAAAAAAAAAAACAAAGGGATGTTTTAAACATTTTGAAGAACCCGAACAGTTCCCACATAACGCTCGAAACACTCTCCCACTAACTAACTTGCGGAAGATGATGCAGATAGGGTTTTCTCCTACTAATGCTGAAACACTCTGAAACACACTTAATATCTACACAGAACTTCTCCATTTTCAGCTCTACATTTTTCGGTAAGTATTTTCAATGAATGTCTTCTCCTTCGTTTTGTTTCTTTTAGTATATGACTGTAGTGATGGTTGAAGCTCAGGATCTGGTCTATATGAAATGTTGTAAAATGTTGAAACTCAATGAAAACCCCTTCTTTTTTTATGAATTTTTGTAAAATGTTGGTTTAAGGTATTCGATTTTTGTAAAATGTTGGTTTTTTATATTGGGATTTTATATGTATGTTTGACATACACAATACACATTGATATGGGTAATCTTATTTATGATATTTTGTTTTCTTATTTTATGGTTATTCATTAATAACAGTATGACCATTGAACCTTTTTTGCTGTGTCACCATGTTAGGTATATTTTGGTATATTTCAGTATATTTCCTTCAGATTTCACTATTTTTTAAAAAAATTTAGTATATTAAAGTTCAGTTATTAATTTTTAGACATGTTTTTGTTAATATTTTGTATTGTACATCTTTATCTGTATTTTTGAGTTGAATTCTGTTGCATAAATTGTATAGGTATATTTTGGTATATTTTAGTCAATTTTTCTCAAATTTTACTATTTTCTGTCAAATTTTAGTTTATTAAAGTTTTGTTCATTATATTTTAGTTCTGTTTTGAAAATATATTGTATTGTACATCTTTCTTTATTTTTTTGGGTTAAAATCTGTTGCGCAGGTATATTTTAGTATATTTCCCTCAGATTTAACTATTTTATGAAAATTTTCAGTATATTCAAGTTTAATTCATTATTTTTTAGACCTATTTTTGTTAATATTTTATATTGTATATCTTTCTTTGTGTTTGTGGGTTGAATTTTGTTACATAGATTGTATAGGTATATTTTGGTATATTTCGGTCAATTTTCCTTAGATTTTACTATTTTATATCAAATTTCAGATTATTCAAGTTCAATTCATTATATTTTAGTCCTGTTTTATAAATGTATTATATTGTATATCTTTCTCTATTATTGTGTGTTAAAATCTGTTACATAGGTATAATTTGGTATATTTCCCTCAAATTTTACTATTTTTTAAAAATTTTCAGTATATTCAAGTTCAATTCATTATATTCAAGTTCAATTCATTAAATTTTCTATGTTTGTAGGTTGAATTCTGTTGCATAGATTATATAGGTATATTTTGGTATATTTCGATATATTTGGTCAGTTTTTCTCAAATTTCACTATTTTTTGTTAAATTTTAGTTTATTCAAGTTCAATTCATTATATTTAAGTCATATTTTGTAAATATATTGTATGTACATCTTTCTCTATTTTTGTGGGTTAAAATCTGTTACATAGGTGTATTTTGATATATTTTGGTATATTTCAGTATATTTTCCTCAGATTTCACTATTTTTTGAAAATATTATGTATATTCAAGTTCAATTCATTATTTTTTAGACCTATTTTTGTTAATATTTTGTATTGTACATATTTCTTTGTGTTTGTGGGTTGAATTCTGTTGCATAGATTATATAGGTATATTTCGGTCAGTTTTCCTCAAATTTCACTATTTTTTATCAAATTTTAATTTATTCAATTTGAATTCATTTTATGTTAGTCTTGTTTTGTAAATATATTGTATTGTACATCTTTATCTATTTTTGTGGGTTAAAATATATTACATAGGTATATTTCGGTATATTTCAGTATATTTTCCTTAGATTTCACTATTTTTTAAAAAATTTCAGTATATTCAAGTTCAATTCATTATTTTTTAGTCATATTTTTGTTAATATGTTGTATTGTACATATTTCTCTGTATTTGTGGGTTAAATTCTGTGTCATTGTGTAAAATTGAAGTATATTTTTGTTGCTTTAATTTTATTCATATTTTTTGCAATATATTTCTCTTATATATATTTTATTTTTAACAAAATTTTCACAAGTATTAATTATTTGGATTTTCTTACATCTTATATTTAGAGGTTATGGCAGGCAAATAAACCTTTAGTCCTTGTGTTTTCTCCTCTGAATATTATGTTAGTAAAATAACCAACCTTTCACGCTTTCAAAATTTTAGCACTTTGAAAACGACACTAGAACTATTTGGTATACTTGAGAGGTATGAGGAGTTATATTTTGATTTCATTAAAAAAATGAGCCATATAGAGTTCATTGTTGGGTTGTTACATCACATCTTAATGATGCAAGATAAAAATCAGTCGGGAAAAGAGTTGCGGATAATTATGAATGGAAAACCGCACAGATTTGAATATGAAGAATTTAATTTAATTACTAGTTTAATGTTTGCAGTGAGGAAGAATGTCCACCGCGAACTGGTCGGTTGTAGAAAACTGATGCACAAAAACTTGATAATCAAATTTTATATTTTATAAAAGCTCGCAAGTGCACGAGTCACTTGTAGTAAGCGACAAGTATACTCCTAAGATCGTCTCTCAAAGGAATTGCTGTGGTTTTTAAAAGATAAATGTAATCTAAAACGTAACAATAAAATAAATCCTAAACACTCTAATTAACGATTGGTTTTGTAAACGATTTCTAAAATTATTAAAATTCAAAAACAATTAAAGGAAATACGTGAAAGTTTTGTTGAAACGATGAGATGAACGAGTGTGAAAAATTAGTTAGTAAACTAATCATGGATGAGTTGATTTATGTGGTTTTGACAATTAAGTACCAAAGAGTAGAATTTAATGATTGTTTTCTCTTATCCTAGAAAATCTCAAATCAATGGTGATTTTTCCTTAATTAACTAATTAGCTTCTTTGATCCGGACCGTTAATTAGTTAATCAGCCTTAAACTTAGGAAAATAATTTAATCACCTAATTTAAGACAAATCAATGCACTTAAATTAGGCTCATGCTAAAAAATGCTCAATTGAATTTAGATAGTGTTTCTAAAACTCAACCCTAAAATGTTTCATACATTTACAAATTAAATTGGCCAAAAGTAATTGATGAACATATGGATTACGAACAATGAACGTGAAATAAATCACTTTATTATAAAATCATCCACACAAACAATCATCCAATCATAGTTACATCACCAAAATCCCACACACAAGGAATTTAGCTACTCATAATAGAATCCAAATCAATATTTTCTATTAAAAATAACATCCTATGAAATCTTAAAGAGAAGAAAGATTACAAACAATAAAATACCCCACTTGCACTCTTGAAACAAGCTCTTGATGTTAGATGATCACCTTTTTCAAGATTGTTGATGAAGCTTCAATGGAGGAGCTTTAATGGGTAATCTCTCTCTCAAAATTCAGGAGAAGAAGAAGAGTTTTACAATGTTCACGTTGCTTTTCTTCTTGGTCTCTCATGTGTTTTGTTGGAGAATGAAAAATTCTGTGATCTGGTTGTGTTATTCTTGCATTAGGTCTCCTCTCAATATTGTTGTAAGGGTTTCCCAGAAGGTATGTGCGTGTGTGGCTGGGGGGAAAATTGCAATCCGTGCGAGCAGGCCGCGGCACGCCTTTTTCCATGCCACGACGCGCAATATTTTTATAATTTACGAACCAAAACAGAAACCTCTCCGCCGCGGCGCACAATAATCATGCCGCGGCGCGCAATGTTTTCATGATTTTCCAGAGTGCAACCCGAGAACCTCTCGCTGCGGTATATAGTTTCTTCGCCGCGGCGCGCCTTGTATGTAGTGGTATGTAAATGGTATGTAAATACCTTTACATACTTTGCTGATTCTCTCGCCGCGGCATATGATTCCTTCGCCACGGCGCGCATCTTTGTTATGGTATGTAAATGACTTTACATACGTTGTACATACTTTACTAATTTTGTAAATACCTTTACATACTTTGCTGATTCTCGATGTAAGGCTTACATTTTTAAACACTTTTGCTTTACTTTTGCTCTCTTTTTCCACATTTCTTCCCAAACCTACTTTGACCTACAAAACAATAGAATACCCTCCAAAATAAGATTATATCGAGATTAAATGCAAAATAAATACTTAAATATATAACAAATAGTAGGTCAAAATAGTGTTCATCAAAAACATACTTCAACACTGACAAAGCCAATAAAGAAAGTTGAGCTGGAGAAGGTATTAGTAAACCTTCCTATTTCCACCAAGGCTGACGATATTTTGAGGTTGGCCCTCATTTATACTTTGAAAGTAATTCTTTTGGTCGATAATAATCAAAAGGCCATTAATGATGATTACTTGGAGGTGGTTGATGACTTCCAAGAATTTAATATCTGCTCATAAGGTAAGATAGTTTATGATTGTACAATAAGAACACTTAAAAGTATTATATTGAATATGGTTGATAGAAAACTAAAAGTTGACCACGAGGGTGATGTTGCAGATGTTTGGGGGGTCAAGTGTGAAGAAGAAAAAAAAATACTCGACCACATATAGTGTCTATGGTTTTAGTTAGACACTACCAGTTTGTGCTTATGAGGCCACACAGGTGGCTGTAATTGATGTAGCCATCAATAGATCCCCTGATGCATTGCCCAGGATATTACGTTGGGAGAACCAAACAAAGGGATAATATTTGAAGTTCTGAGACTTGAACCAGAGAATATTCCAACAAAAGATGTAAGTTTGTTGCATTTATATCTTGTTATTAATGATTGTTTGATAATTAAAATTTTATAATGTACTTAACTGTTTTTAAATATTTTACAGTTTTATATGCTGAAGACACTATCTCCTAATGAAAAGGAGAGACAAAGTCGTTACTATATTTCGGCACAAAATGCAAGTGAAGGATATAGGGGTGTGCCGAATGTAAGAGTCGATGGAATGGATGATTGATTAGTGCTCAAAAAGCACTAATATTTCGTGATTTATTGCGCTTAATTGTTTAGAAATAGATTTATTATTTGTTATTTATTCGATTAATTTCATAAATCTATCCATTCAGAATCACGGGTATATTTTAGTGCATTTCAGGTGTTTTCAGCGTCAAATGAGTCAAGTAGTGACAACACGCAAAGACTGAACAATTACGTCACTCGGATCACGAGTTACGGGCAAGACAAGTCAAATATGTAAGCCTTACATAACGAGCCATCACATATGTAAGGGGGTAAGCATGAAGAAAAGGAAAGCAACACGCGCCGCGGTGAGGAAAAGTCATGCCGCGGCAGGGAGCTCCCGAGTTTTGACATTATTTTCAGAATTTGTGTTGCGCCGCGGTGGGGAAAATATGTGCCGCGGCGCGCCTACTCCTAATGCAATCAGGATTTTTGTAAACCCTTACATCTATAAATACCCCCTTACACACAACTCGAATACAACCCTTACACATAATAATTTTGCGACCAAGCAAGTAATTCACTCAATTTTTGAGAGCTTTGCCACACTTAACGAAGCGAGAGAAACCATTCTTAGGATCCAGGGAAGCCGTCGACAATCGAAGATAAAGCTTTTGGAGAAAAACGCTATCCCATCCATAAGCGGTATTTTTTAGATCTAGGTTTTTCTTGTTGTTATAGAATTCTATTTTCTTCTTCTTTCGTTGAAGTGTATGATCATATTATATTTTTCTATGAATGTTAATATGAACATAAGCGGCTAGTTTTATTATGGATGTTTAGTTTGTGTTGCCATGTTTGCTAGAATTGTGTATGATGTATATTTTATTGATTCAATATAAATGAATTACCTTTTGATTAAGAGCATGTTTAGATATTTAATTATGAATTATTATGGGCCAATTTGAGATTCGTAGTTAGGTTGAAAAATCTGAGAATCTAGTTATAGGAACGTCACCTTAACTTTATTTCGAAATACTTAATCAAAGCTTCTAATTAGTGACTTAGTCATAGCATTAGTTTGATTGGCTTGTATTTCCTTGAGCATAATTTGATTACTATTTGATTTACCCCGACTGAAGGCAGTTAATTAGTTAATAATAAAGAGATTTACCCCGACCAAAGGCAGTCTCGTAATTAAAAGAAAAGCTGGTAATATTGTTTATTTAAGAACGTTCATGTTATTTCACCATACCTTTTCGATGCAAGCATGGTTAACCACGCTAAACGTCCATACATCCTCCATTGATTTTTAATCCATTTGAATTGATTGTTAAATTGCGCTTTGTTTTCGTTTAATTGTTCGTATAATTGTTCCCGTCACAAAACAAACACCTTTTTACAGTTTTACTAGATTTACAACTCTAGTTACTTCGAGTTTTAGTTCACTAGAACTTTATTTAATTAGTATTTGACTTTCATTAGAACTCTCTTTAGATTAAGAAAAGAGTTATTTAAAACCACTGCAATTCCTTGAGAGACCGACCTTGGAAGTTTCTTATCACTTTCTTACGAGTGATTCGTACACTTGCGAGTATTAAATTTATCACATCAATGATGAATTACGTACGAAAAGCGATGAACATCATCATCCATCTAATCACATGGATGATAATAGTGACCCTAAGCCTGATGTCCAAAAAGATAAAGGTTCAGCTTATTATTCTTAATTCAAAAAAAAAATTTGCAACCTAACGTCTGCATGATTATCTTCTTTTAGGTATTACAAGAGCTGAGAGATTTGAAGAAGAAGGTGATTACAATAAAAGACAACTAAATGTGGATCTAGGATTCAATAGGGGACCAATCAAGGAAACCTAAAATGAAATCGTCTAGAGTTAAAAGTGTCCCACATTTTTACAGACGAAAGGTTCAACATGAACAATTATTTGTGGACGAAGAACAGGGAATGCCCATGGATGAAGAGCTAGAAGTGGCACGTTACAAAGGCAAAAAAATAATAGTGTTTTTAGAAAATATTGTTGAGGAAACTCCCATGCCTAATATAACAAAAGAATAAATATTTGTGGGTGTCAGATAACAATGTTCCATCGAGTTTAACCTTAAAAAATAGCCAGTTGATGTCTCCCGAGTAGAGGAAAGCTTGACAGATGTGGCGTTGTCTACTCTGGAAGACATTTTGGAGGTTGCCTCAATTATCAATGGTCCATCTTCAATGCGGTTAGGATCGTGATGTGAAAATTATAATACTCGCAAGCGCAAGAATCACTTATATTCTAGTAATAAGTAACCTTCCGTGGTTGATCTCTCACAAAGTTGTAGTGGTTTTTAAAATTTTTAATTATTTTCAAAACTAGCAAAACATAAAATAAATAAAAAGACTTAAGCAATTAAATGACGAGAAAGTAGTTAAATAATCAAACAACTAAACTAACTAAAAATAAGTGAAGAACTTTAATTAAAAAGATGAGACAAGTAATGAGAATTTTAGCTTGCTAACCAATCATATTTTAGATTATTAGTTAAATTTAATAATTGTTCATAAGTTGATATTATTGATTTTTCTACTAAATCTAGAAAATCTCAATAATCATGACAACTTTCACTTACAATTAAATAATCAATTTTTTGATCGAGACAGTTAATTAAATTATTGCAATGAGTGCAGAGAAATTATAAACTATCTAAACTAACTAAATGATCATGTAATTAATTTAAATTCATGCTCAAGAGAGCATAATTAGATGCAGATAATGTTTCTAATAAACTAATTCACATATATTTATTTTAATTATAAATAGTAATTTGATCTATCTACTATTCATAATTAAAACTAAGAAGAAATTTGAACATGAAATAATATCAAACTTTTATATAATAATTAACTTATTAATATAAAATAAGCATAGTAGCATAACTAAAATTTCGTATATAAATTTAGCTAAACATAATTAAATTCACTATAGTAAATTTAATTACTAAAGACATAACGTTTATAGTAATAATATTACAATGCTAGAGATAAAAATATTAATAATAAAGCAGATATCCAAACTCTTGAATCGATTGATGTTCCTACTCCAAAAGCTTGAAATATTATATAATAATGTAATATTTCTCTCTCTAAAATATCGTAAATAATACTAAAAAGGGAGTATTTGTGTTGGAATATGATTATAATTAAGTTACTTAAAAGATTAGAGTTTGTATTCAACAATGAAACAATACAAAATAAAAAGTCTAAAATAAGGGAAGAGCATGAAATATTTTTACATTAAATCTTTTTTTTTTTCTCTCTCTCCTCTTTTTGGTTTCTAACATTTTAGGTCTTTTAAGCAGCCTTAGAAGCAATTTTAAGGTAAGAATTTTGTCCTAAAACTCATAATTTTTGATAGTTTTTATATGTTTTTATTAAGAATTTTAATAAATATTTTCAAATTAAATCTTTTTTTCTCTCTCCCTCCTTGATGAATCAATATTTGTTCTAATATTTTGTTATATTTTAAGCACTATTTTTATATTTTATTTAAATATTTTATCCAAATTAAGGATATTTTGGTCATTTTAAGGTTTATAATTAATTAGAAGTCATTTACAATTTTTTAGAATTTTTTGGAATTTTTATGTATTTTTTATGAATTTAATTGAATTTGTGGATGTATACAGAAATAAATGTGGATGTACTTAGAAATGTGGATTTATATAGAAAAATAGTGGATGTACTCAGTAAAGCCCAGTCAAAGCCCAATCAACTGCCACATCACCATCCACGTCAGCGTTGACCAACCAATCACCGGGTGCCATTTATGGCCACTACCAAGACAATTATAGATGTCCATAGTAGAAGTTTAACTATGACAGTTTTGGGAGAAACTGTCAATTTTAGAGTATTTGATTCCTCCCCTTTACCTTCTATATCGTCAATTGACGAATGTTCTTATATTGATCATATTGATACTCTTGTTTATGATGCTTTTTTGCATGGATGAACTTAAAGACGGACTTGAGTATGCCTTAACAGTTGACAAGGTAGAGAGGGAATTGGATGATGAAACTAAGGGATACATAGAGTTGTTAGATAATGCTGAACCATTAGTAGAACCAAGTATGTCCTTAGAATTACCCAAAACCCCATCTAGGGAAGACAATACTCCACCTAAGCTTGAGTTGAAAGAATTGCCAAAACATCTTAAGTATGTATTTTTGGGTGAGGGGGATACCTATCCGGTCATAATTTCATCTACCTTGACCCGAACCCAAGAACAAGCACTAGTGAACATACTTAAGAGATATAAAAAAAGCCATAGGATGGAGCATTGATGACATAAGAGGTATTAGTCCCACAATGTGTATGCATAAGATAAATCTTGAGGACAATACCAAACCTGTGAGAGAAGCCCAAAGGAGACTTAACCCTATTATGCAAGAGGTAGTGAAAACAGAAATTTTAAAACTCTTGAAAATTGGGGTTATTTATCCTATTACGGATAACAAATGGGTTAGCCCGAGAATGATCACGGGAGGATGTGCATCGATTTTCGTAAATTAAATTTGTACACAAAGAAAGATCATTTTCCTCTTCCTTTTATTGATCAAATGCTTGAACGTTTAGCAGGGCATGATTTTTACTGTTTCCTTGATGGTCTTTCAGGTTATTACTGAGTACCCATTGCTCCAGAAGATCAAGAAAAGACCACATTCACAAGCCCATTCGGGACATTTGCCTTCAGGAGGATGCCATTTGGTTTTTGCAATGCCCCCGCCACATTCCAACGATGCATGATTTCAATATTCTCGGATATGGTGGAGAAGTGTATAGAGGTATTTATGGATGATTTTTCGATATTTGAAAATTCATCTGATGATTGCCTGAATAATCTGACTCGTGTGCTTGAGCGTTGTATTGAGAGTAACTTGACCTTTAGTTGGGAAAAGAGTCATTTTATGGTTAAACATGGCATTGTATTAGGGCATGTTATTTCAAGTAGAGGCATTGAGGTGGATAGAGCGAAAATTGATCTAATAGCTAAACTTCCACCTCCCATAAATGTTAAGGGAATAAGGAGTTTTCTTGGCCATGCGGGTTTTTATAGGAGATTTATTAAGGATTTTTCTAAGATAAGTCGTCCACTATGAAATCTGTTAGCTAAGGATGTTTCTTTTGTCTTTGATAATGATTGCTTGAATGCTTTTAATGTTTTAAAAGAAAAACTAACTTCTGCGCCCATTATTAAGGCACCTGATTGGTCACTCCCCTTTGAAATTATGTGTGATGCGTTTGATTTTGCCATAGGGGCTGTTTTAGGACAACGAGTAGATAAGCATTTGTATGTCATTTACTATGCTAGTAAAACTCTTAATGATGCTCAACTTAACTACTCGACCACCGAAAAAGAATTTTTGGCTATTGTGTTTTCTCTTGATAAATTTAGGTCTTATTTGGTAGGATCTAAAGTAATTGTGCATTCGGACCATGCAGCTTTGCGGTATTTGTTAAGTAAACCGAATGCTAAGCCTAGACTATTTCGGTGGGTTTTGTTATTACAAGAATTCGATTTAGAAATCAAGGATAAAAAGGGAACGAAAAATGTGGTAGCTGATCATTTATCTAGGTTGATTTCTAACTTTGACACGACTGAGAGTGACAAAAATATTGCTATTGTTGAGAATTTTCCTGATGAGCAGTTATTTTCTGTGGGTCCAAACCCTTGGTATGCTGATATTGTAAATTACCTTGCTAGCGGTTTGTTGAGGCCTAACATTTCTTTTCAGGAAAAGAAAAGATTTTTTCATGTGTGCAGGCAATACTTCTGGGATGATCCGTATCTATTCAAGATTTGTCAAGACCAAGTCATCCGGAGGTGTATGCCGGACGAGGAGCATGCAAGCATCTTAACTTTCTGTCATGAACTTCACTGTGGAGGACATTTTGGCGGTAAGAAAACCACTATTAAGGTACTTCAATCTGGTTTTTTTTGGCCTACTCTATTTAAAGATGCCTATGATTTTTGCATACACTGTGATAGATGTCAGAGAACTGGTAACATAGGTAGACGTAATGAAATGCCTCTGACATATAATCTTGTTGTTGAGTTGTTTGATGTATGGGGGATTGATTTCATGGGTCCTTTTCCCTCTTCTTCTGGATTTGAATATATTTTGGTTGCGGTTGATTATGTGTCAAAGTGGGTAGAAGCTATACCGGCAAATAAAGAATATCTTGGAACGTACTGTGCGACCTTCGAGGAAGGATTGGGCTTCAAAGCTCAATGACGGATTATGGGCTTATCGTACGGCGTACAAGACACCTATTGGGATGAGCCCATATCGGTTAATTTATGGCAAGGCATGCCATTTGCCTGTTGAGCTTGAGCATAAGGCCTATTGGGCAATCAAGTAGTTAAACATGGATTGTCAGCAAGTGGGCGAGAAACGCTTACTTCAACTTGATGAGCTTGAAGAGATTCAGAACGAAGCATATGAGAATGCTAAGATTTACAAAGAACGCATTAAGCGTTACCATGACAAAGGGCTCGTTGGGAAGTCTCTCTATCTTGGAATGAAATTACTTTTATTTAACTCTCGTTTTAAACTTTTTCTAGGAAAGCTTCGATCAAGATGGAGTGGACCGTATCAGATTGTGGAAGTCTTTCCACATGGAGCTATTGAGCTACTCAATCCCAACACACAAGCAACTTTCAAAGTGAACGGACACCGTGTAAAGCCTTACTTGGAGGGAGTCGTTCACAATGGAGATGTGGAATGCATTGAAGTGCATGCACCTTAGCTATAAGCACCGTCTTACTAAGACGTTAAACTAGGTGCTTGGTGGGAGGCAACCCACCGTTTTTGGTATTATCTTTCTTTTCTTTTAAAATTAGTTAAATTTAGTTTAGTTTTCTGTTTTCCCTTTCTAAATTCTTTTCTTAATTATTGTGTAGTTGAAAACCTTGGGGACAATGTTTAGTTTAGGTTTGGGGGAATTATTCAATTAAAAAATATATAAAAAATATAAAAACATAAAAATTTCATATAAAATTATCATGCTTTCTTGTTAATTTAAAGTGAATAATTGAATCTTTATACATATTTTGTTTGATTTATTGTACATATTCAAGGTTAGTTATAAAAGTTGGTTTTTGTTCATAATTCATACTTCATACTTTTTAATATTGAAATTGAGATGAACCCAAATTTTGTGTTTAATGAATCAAATAGTGGAGACTACCTTGTGAGATGATTATTGAGCCATTAATATTTTTATTCAGAGAGTTAATCATTATTCTACTCTTTTAAACACTTTTCTTATTATTTCAAATTGTTAGAAGATCTCTATAAATTTTTGCATTGAATGCTAGGATTTTGAACATCTAATGAAATATCATATAATTATTCGCACTGCTTAGATTAATTGATTTGAGTAAAAATAAAGTATATGTCAATTTCACTCATGCTTGACTTTAAAAAAGTATTAAGGGATAAAAAATAATAATAATAATAATATTTTTGCCATTCACAAAATACATATGTATGTGGGTCTAAAAAAAATTATCATGACCCTAAAGTTCTTTAAGTGGTGGAATGGTTAAAAAAAGATTTATATATATATATATATATATATATATATATATATATATATACCATTGAAGTCAATGCATCTACTTTCATTCTAAGGCATATATTTGAAATTTTTGCTTGATGATTTTAATTGATGCATGAGAATAGTAATGTGATTTCTTCATAAATCCTATCATTTGATTCCTTTTATGAGATCAATGTTATACACTCTTTGAGCCTTTCTTGTTTAATCATAGGCGAACCTATTAGCTCATTTCTTTACATAACTTCTATTCGCATATATTTTGTTGAGTGTTTGAACCCATAGGATCAGTGTGAAATTAAGAATGAATCTTGTGAGAAATAGAGTTGAAGCGAATTTAGATTCTTAACACTAGATTTGAGGGAATCAATGTTACTATATTTTTAAGAATGGAGTATGTACTTGTGATATTTGGAACTGATTTGCATGATGAATCCTTAATATGTTGAGATAATTGGATGAACTTATGTATAAGCCTCGATTATAAACTGAAAATAAACTGAAGCATGAGAAATTTTGTTTATTTAAGTCTGTAATTTTTATTTGATTTATTGTTATTTTATTTTTATTTGTGTAGAATGTTTGTGGGTATCATTACTGAAAATCCTCACGAGACTTAAACTCGTCCACTAGGGCAACTTAGGGGTTTAAAGGCTTGTTGCATATGCTAAATGCAACCGTGACAATCCACGAAAGTGATTTAGGATATTATAGTTTAATTTTTTGCTTGCTTTAAATTTTTGTTTTGCTTGAGGACCAGCAAAATTTAGGTTTCGGGGAATTTGATGAATCAATATTTGTTCTAATATTTTGTTGTATTTTAAGCACTATTTTTATATTTTATCCAAACTAAGGATATTTTGGTCATTTTTAGGTTTATAATTAATTAGAAGTCATTTACAATTTTTTAGAATTTTTTTGTATTTTTTATGAATTTAATTGAATTTGTGGATGTAAATAAATGTGGATGTACTTCGAAATGTCGATTTATATAGAAGAACAGTGGATGTACTCAGTAAAGGCCGGTCAAAGCCCAATCAACTGCCACATCATCAGTGACATCATCAATGATGTCAGCAGACACGTCACCATCCACGTCAACGTTGAGAAGCCAATAAACACGTACCACGTGGTAAGTGTGTTGATCAGCATCCATGTCTTCGTAGACAAGCAATCACCTGTTGCCACGTGGACCGACACTAGGAGCCACTCGGACTAATCATAGCACGCAACGTGGAAAGCTGTCCCAACTACGAATCAGTGGCCGGCATGCCAGCGTGACCAGCGAATTAGCACACGCCACATGGCACGCGTTTTGACCAGTATTCGCGCCAGCTCTCGCCCACCAATCAGCTCGTGACACGTGGCACGCACTCTGTTGACTGGATAATGAACGCCTGACACGTGGCACCCACTCTGAATTTTAATTTCTATAAATAGGGGCGTCTGGGGAGAGTTTTAAACAGAATTTTGCATTCACAGATATATTTTTGATAGTTCTATAGAGAATTTTTCAGTGTAATTTTTAGAGAATTGTTGTAATTATTTTTTCAGCCAGTTATCTGAAGAAATAATTTTATTCAGATCAGTTTTGCGATCCAATTGCAACAATTCTCCTATTCTATTTTCTGTATTTGTTTTCATTTATTTTTGCAGTTTAATTTTATGAAATTTTAGAGAATGAAATATTATTTTCTTATATAATATTTTCATCTCTAAAATTAAAATATTATTACTGTATTTGTTATGCCTTTAATAATTAAATTTACGATAGTAAATTTAATTATGTGTGGCTAAATTTTTATATGGAATTTTTAGTTATGCTACCATGATTATTTTGGATTAATTCTTATAGAAAAATTTGATATTATTTCATGTTCATTTAGCTTTAATTATGAATAGTAGATGGACCAAATCATTATTTATAATTAAAGTAAATATTTTTGAATTATGTTGTTAGACACATCATCTACATCTAATTGTGCCATCTTGAACATGAATTTAAATTAATTACATGATCATTGTGTTAGTTTAAATGATTATAAAATTTCCTTATACTCATTCCAATTATTTAATTAGTGGTCCGAATCAAAGAAGTTAATTATATAATTGTAAGTGAAGGTTACCATGATCATTGGGATTTTTTAGCTTTAGTGGAAAAATCAATAATATCAACTTATAAATACACATTAAATTTAATCCAAAATATGATTGGTTAGCATACTAAAAATTCTCATTATTTCTTTTATCTTCTTAATTAAAATTTCTCATTTACTTTTAGTTAATTTACTTGTTTGATTACTTAGTCACTTAATCATCATTCATTTACAAAAGCATTTTTAATTATTTTATTTTTGGAAAATAATTAAAGAATTTCGAAACCATTGCAATTCCTTGAGAGACGATCTTGGGAGTATACTTATCGCTTATTACAAGTGATTCGTGCACTTGCAAGCTTTTTATAGAATATAAAATTTGAGCATCAAGTTTTTGTGCATCACTCCTCTTTTTGGTTTCTAACATTATAGGTCTTTCAAGCAGCCATAGAAGCAATTTCAATGTAAGAATTTAGTCCTAAAACTCATAATTTTTGATAGTTTTCATATGTTTTTATTAAGGATTTTAAGGTAAAATAAAAATTTTAAATTTTTATGATACAATTCTATATAATCTGAGTTTTCTATAAATTTTCACGGCTTTTTATGCACTAAAGATAAAAGGGGAAAATGAAGTTAGAATGAAATCTCAAAACCCTAAAATTCTGAGTCAAGTATATTTTATGATAATTTCGAAATAGTTAGGTTCTGAATTAGGACTTGAAATTTTTATTGAACAATATAGACATGTTTTTGAGTCTAATGGGTTTTGAATCACTAAAAAATGTTTTGTTTCTTTCTAATTTTCATGAATTTTTGAATTTAGATGTAAAACTCTAAAATTCTACAGTTTTTGTATTAACATCTGAAATAAAAATAGTTTTAGATTCTTTAAATTACTTATTTTAATCTAAAATTTTAATCATAGCTTTAAATATATGTTATTGATTGTTTATGAAAATTTTGAAGCCAAATAAATTTTATAGAATATTTGAGATATTTTTCAATAAGGAGTACTTTGACTAGGAAATTTCTTGACAGATTTCATAAACTGATTTTGAAGTATGTTTTGAATATGATTCCTATATCATTTGAATCTAAATTTTTTAATACAAATAGATACATGTATCTAGTTTGACTCATTTTACGAAGAAACTAATTGTTTGTATTCAGTAAAAAATTATGTATCGAGACATATTTAGGTTAGCTTATATTTTTAAGTTATAATAAGTGTTATATATTTTTCTTGGGATAATCTTCTATAAATATAAAGGAAATTTGAGAACATAAATTATTTATCAAAAAAGTCATAATTTATGGAATTATACAAGGAATAAGATTTAAGAACGAATAAAAGAAAAATAAATCGTTATATCCTTATAACTAAGATTATAAATTGATTATTTTACTCTTGAAAATTATAGGATAATATTGGCTGTGCCTAGATCATATGATATTTTGAAATATTGCAACATTTTGAGGTAAGTAAACTGACCCTACTTGAAATATTAAGCATATGTTTACTTGCTTGTCTGATTACATGTTTGTTTGTTGTTATAAAAATGTGCTTGTATTATTTTATTATTTGGGGTGAAATAATATTTTATGAATGTATATGATATATTTCTCAACTTTTTCCATGTACAATTGAGCATTGTTTGACATATGCATCATTTCATGCATGTCATCATAAGCATAAGCTTTATAAAAGCTTTTATTCATATGAAGCCTTTCAAAAGAAATAAGATATTTCTAAGCAAAGTTTTCAAGCAAGCATAAATTTTGATAGGTTATGATAAGTTAAGTATTTTGAAGCGACATGATATGATAAGTTATGATAGGTTTAAGGGCCGTGTGCGGGAAGTATCTCTCGTGTAAGTTACGGTACCTGGGGACTAAAGAGTCCTTACCTTTGGTTTGAACGTATGTGTGCATGTGAAAATTATGTACGGAATTCCAATTTTGCTAAGTTATAAGTTAAGTCTCACTTGCATATGCCTTTCACACGTGCCAGTCGCCGACAGGTGACTTGTGTAAGGCTCCACTATGATAAGTTTTAAGGGATGATTCATAGTACTCCTAAAGAAAGAATAAGTGTTTTGAAGACAGCTCAACGAAAGAAGGTGAACCAATAGCAAATTCAAACAAATATTGATCAGGTCTAATTCGAATAAACCGTGAATTTCCTTCAGATTCAGAAAGCAATCTCAAACATTCCCCCTAGAAAACAAAAACAATAGTAACTTCAATCAACATTAATATATAACATGTTACATTCACTACTTATGAATATGTAAGTAGTTAAATATTACTTATGACAATGCATGTAACATGTTACATAACTGTATGTAGTAGTATGAAACATGTTACATACTGTTGTATGTAACAGTAGGTAACCTGTTACATACTATTTGTTCTCTGTTACATAACTATTTGTAACAAGGTCTGTTAGCAGTTACATTCATATGTATGTAATAGGTTACATATTTAGCTTATGAATATGTAACATATTACATATTACACATTTAATATGTCACATGTTATTTTTATGTTTTCAAAAGCAAACAAAATAAAACAAAAAATATACACTGAACAATATCTTTAAAGTAGTACAGGACTACAAACCAAAAGTGGTTGGATAACTAACCCTCCATGCTCGAATCTCATATAAAACAACATTCGTATGCTGCAACAAAGTAAATAATACATGAGTAAAATATAATAAAATTGAACAAAGTAAACTGAATATATATGTCATATGTAACCACAGGCCACAGTTCAACTAAAGAAGATGAACTAGTAGCAAATTCAAACAAATATTGATTAAGTCTAATTCCAATAAATCGTGAATTTTCTTCACATTCAGAAAGTAATCTCAAACATTCCTCCTAGAAAACAAAAATAATTTTAACTTAATCAACATTAATATGTGATATGTAACACGTAACATTCACTACTCATGAATATGTAACTAGTTAAATATTACTTATGACAATGCATGTAACAAGTTACATAGTTGTATGTAGTAGTATGAAACATGTTACATACTGTTGTATGTAATAGTAGGTAACCCGTTACATACTATTTGCTCTCTGTTACATGATTATTTGTAACAAGGTCTTTTAACGGTTACATTCATATGTATGTAATAGGTTACATATTCAGCTTATGAATATGTAACATATTACATATTACACATTTAATATACACATGTTATTTTTATGTTTTCAAAAGCAAACAAAACAAAACAAAAAATATATATTGACAAAGTAGTACATGACTTCAAACCAAAAGTGACTGGATAACTAACCCTCTATGCTCGATTCTCATATAAAACAACATTTGTATGCTGCAACAAAGTAAATAATACATGAGTAAAATATAAGTGTAAATGTAATTAGCCCAAATGGTTAAGCTGAAAATGTAATAGTGCTAACTTGTACCTAGGTTGATAAAACATATGAGAATAGAAACACTTTCTTGATGGATTTTTTCATTTCCCTCTATCTCGTTTAGTTCTCTCCTCTTCTGCTCATTATTGATTCTTCTCTTCTTAAATTTCTTGGTCTATCATGGTATCATAGCGCTAGTTATGGAGTCTCTTATGCCTTTTGTAACATCAAAACAGCCAAAAATACCACAGGTTTTGAACTTGTAAAACAACACAGTGAAGGATTATCTCCATTGTTTACAACTTTACCTACTTATCCAATGATCCTAGTTTTTTAGTTAAATTAGAAGAATCTACCTACTTATTATGGCGAGAGAAATATTTATGGATTGTAATATTTGATTAATGAAGAGACAACACCACCTCCACTACTTTGCAAGAAAAGTGTAATAGTTCTTAACAACAATGGAAACTCAAAGGTGTGTGAAGTGCATGAAGAAACTTTGGCTTATATATTTTGGGATGGACAAGATAATACAGTGAAGAATTGGATTTATTCCTCACTTATAATTAGTTACCTCAAGCATTTGATTGGAAAATCCATAGCCAGTGAATATTGGATAGCACTTACAAAGGTTGATGCGAACCCCGCAACACGATTCCTATCGACCCAGCTAGCTACGAGGCTAGAGAACCAAGAAGAAACGATTCAAGACCCAACAACAAAATTGGTAATGATTTCTTGGCAAAACACAGATTTGGCTGTAGGAAACTCACCTCCACACTTGGATATTACGCACCACGCACGGAGAAGAGGTTGAACGCCACAAAGGGATGCAAATTCTTTGATAAGTTCTTGGTTTGCAATTAAGCAAGGAGAGCTTTGGCTCTCAAATTTGTTTGCAACAAACAAGTAATTTTCATAAAAATGGGAAGTTGTCCCAAGAGTTGCTACAATATGTCTTTATATAGGATACAAGAAAACCTAAAAGAAAATATAAAATCCTAGCCATTGATTCTAATCCAATGGTGGTAATTTTAAAGCACAAATCGATCCATGCCGCGGCGGACGTTTCTTGTGCCGCGGCGCGCCCCCTTTGTGGACTGCTCGGAGGAAAACAGAACGGTCCGTGCCGCGGCGGAACAATTCTGTGCCGCGGCGCGCTCTCTCGGCCAGAATTCCTAACCAAAACAGAACCTTGCTCGCCGCGGCGCAATTAATCCATGCCGCGGCGCAGACCCTTTTCTTCCAATTCTGCCTCTAGCACATTGCTTGGCCTCCCACAAGCCATGTGCTCATCCCTCATCATTGATGTGTTAAAATGTGTATTCGCAAGTGTACGAATCACTCGTAGTAAAGTGATAAGCAACTTCCAAGGTCGGTCTCTCAAGGAATTGCAGTGGTTCTAAATAACTAACGTTTTAATCAAAATAGAGTTCTAATGAAAATAAAACACTAATTAAATAGAGTTCTACTGAAACTAAAACTCTAAGTAACTAGAATCCTAATGCTAATAAAACTGTAAAAAGAGTTTGTTTGGTTTTGGTAACGGGAACAATCGTAAGAAAATCACACGAAATCAAGATGGCAATCAGACAATCGATTCAATCAAATCAAATATCAATAGAGGATGTATGGACGTTTAGCTTGGTTAACCATGTTTGCATCGAAAAGGTATGGTGATATGCATGAACGTCCTATATGAATTAAAACTACCGGCTTTCCTTTTAATTACGAAACTCCTTTTGGCGGGGGTAGGTCTATTTGTTGATTAACTAATTAACTGCCTTTGGCGGGGGTAAATTAAATAGCAATCAAATTATGCGCAAGGAAAACATGCCAATCAAATTAATGCTATGACTAAGTCACTAACTTGAAGCTTTGATTAAGTGTTTCGGAAAAGAGTTAAGGTGACGTTCCTCTAACTAAAATCTCAGATTTTTCAGTCTAACTACGAACACCAAATTGGCCCATGATTATTCATAATCAAACATTTAAACATGCTCTTAATCAAAAAGTAATTCATTCATAAATCAATTAAATACACCATACACAATCCTAGCAAACATGGCAACACAAACTAAACATCCATAATGAAACTAGCCGCTCATGTTCATATTGTTATTCATAGACAAATAAAATATGATCATACACTTTAACAAATGGAGAAGATAAATTAATTCTATAACAACAAGGAAAACCTAAATCTAAATACCGCTTATGGATCGGTTGACGTACTCCTCCGTAAGCTTTATCTTCGATCGTCGTTGGCTTCCTTGAATCCTTAGAATGGTATCTCTCGCTTCGTTATAGTGTGGCAACGCTCTCAAAGCTGATTGAATGTTGTGTTTGGGTCGCAAAATTGAGAAAAGGAAGAGTTGTGTATGAATTGGTCAAGTGAGTTCGAGTTGTACTTGTAAAGGGGGTCTAAGGGGGGTATTTATAGATGTAAGGGATTCCTGATTGCAATAGGAATAGGCGCGCCGCGGCATGCATTTTCCCCGCCGCGGCGCAACACAAAATTTGGAAAATATGCAAAAACCCGAGAGCTCCCCGCCGCGGCATGCAATTCTCCCGCCGCGGCGCGCGATGCTTCATTGTTTTCCAGAATTCAACCCGAGAGCCTCACGCCGCTGATAAACCTGCAATTACTTGCATATCAATAACCCTATCAATGTAGTAATGGACAAATAAGGGATCGTTAGGGACCGGGGACTGAAGGGACACCTACAATAAGTGTTAGTATAATAAATATTCACAAATATACAATGTGTACAATAATTCATGGGATTTGTAATTGGTTTCTAATTAACTAAAAACAAAACAAAAATTATATACAAGTGATCATCTCCATTCACACAACCATAGATAATCAAACATTCAATTAGATTGTCATGACAAATAGCAACAAATTCACTCCCACAAGCATGCATAAGAATCGAACCCTTGAGTATAAGGGCAACGACCTCAAATACCCAACATATTCTTCTAAAGTCTCTAAGATTTAGGAAACGTCCATCACCTAGATATTCTACCCGGCTTAAACATAGCAGAAACGTCTAACCATGTAAAAATCAAAGTAGATCATTATGCTTTCATGAATATAGTTCAAATACAAGCTAAGACTATGGATGTCAAACCATAAATAATAACCTTGCAATCCTCAAACACACTTTTACAAGTTTTACCTCTTGATTAGAACCTCATAAGGATCGCCCTATAAGAATCCTAATAAGCAATATGATACTTTTCGCCACCACATAGAAAACGTCCATATGTAGTACTACTAACTACCAATGATATATAAACCCTATATGTTTCGAACCATATAAGACTACATATCTAAAATAGAGTGAAAATTCTTACACATAATCATAGTTCAAGAATTCATAACTACATATCATTAACAATCCAATTTCATGCTTTAATCAAATATAAAAATAAACAAGACTTATAGAAAATAGATCATATTTCCAATAAAAGAATCCAAAACAAATAACTTTAATACAATAACAAAAATAATTAAAAACAATAAACATAAATATTACACTTTTGAAGCTTGAGAAGTCTTGATGATAATCCTTTGCTCCAAGGTTAATGAAAATGAAGAGATGATTTTGAGAGGTGAAGCCTTGCTCCTTATATAGGAGAATTGGTTGCCTATCTTCTCTTCATTTTTCAATGTGGGACTAAAACCTCTTATATATGATAATTATTTTGCTAATTTTTGCTTCAATTTCGATGTGGGACTTGATGTGCTCCTTTGAATTGAATTCAAGTTTACGGCCAGACTGACCTTTGATCACTAAAACAGGAATATCTCAGCCATCAAAATAGATATGATCAAGTTCTTGGATGTTCTGGAAACTAGACACATAGGGCTTTCCAATGACACCTCATTCATGATTTTTGGACTTCTGAGTTGTCTGGTAGAGCCCCGCGAATTTGGACTACGAAATCTGGCAGAATTCTAGTTTCCTTCCAATTTGAGTTTTATTCTAATTTTGAATGTTTATTGGCCTCCACTCCTTCCTTTTAGGTGTAGCACGTCCTAAACTCTCAATTTTAAATGATGATAATGCAAATTTCCTACAAAAGAATTAAGAATTTATAAGCAAATGAAAGTTCCATTCTTATAAGAGGAAAGTTACTATAAACAAGGAAAGCTCAAAAACTTCATTTATGTTCATTTTTTGCACACCAATGTCATCTAGGGACTAATTTTCACAAACTAAGCCAAAAGTAGCACAATTAAGATTAAAGCATAACCAAATGAGTAAGGAAATACATCAAAAATGTCACACAAAGTGTTCCTATCAGCCGCGGCATGCAATTCTTCCGCCGCGGCGCGCGATGATTTCCTTCTTTTCACGTCCCCCCTTACATATGTGATGGCACTATATGTAAGGCTTACATATTTTGTCTTGATTAGCCCGTAACTTGTGATCCGAGCGCCGTAGGTGTCCCGTCTTTGCGTGATTTCATCATTTGACTCATTTGACGCTAAAAACACCTGAAATGCACTAAAATATACCCGTGACTCCGAATGGATAGATTTATGAAAATAATCGAAATAATAATCATAATAAATCTATATATCAATCAATTACGCACAATTAATCACGAAATATTAGTGCTTTTCGAGCACTCATCACAACCCCCAACCAGCTTCTTGCTAGTCTCTAGCAAGTGAAGCGACCTAAAATAAAATTAAAAACAAATGAAATAAACTAACCTAACCTAAATCACTTCCGTAGATTGTCACGGTTGCATTTAGCATATGCAACAAGCCTTTAAACCCCTAGGTGGCCCTAGTGGACGAGTTATAGTCTCGTGAGGGTTTCCAGTGATGATACCCACAAACATCGTAACTGACACAAATAAAGACTCAAAACTAATAAAGACTCTAACAATACTTGAATCAATCCATGCATACGTCTCAAAAATTGTTAACAACGAATGATACATGAAATAGTTAAACATCACCTAAGCTCAAAAACAGTCCAAACATCAAACTCATCATGGTAATCGAATTTTGAACAACCAATCACACCACAAACCCGTTAGTTATACTATCTGACCGTGTCATGCATGATATTCATAGATTACATTTCAATGTCTCATAAATGTGCAAGTAAAATATGAATGTGAATTTTTGCACTTATAAACTCCATATGCTCATTTTTCAAACTCATCTCCACTAATATAGAAACTAAACAACCTAGAATCAATAGGACTTCATTAAGCTTGTAAAGTTGTGGCTAGGTATGTGATAATGAAAGTACAAAAATGATGTTTTCATATGATAAGAGTACTTTTTATTTCACAAGCATATTTTCAACTTTTTCCACCAAGTGTTCTTTTCATCCTCCCTTCAATTCAAATGTCCTTTGGATCTTTTGCTTGATTTTCTTCTTTTTTTTTTTTTTTTTATTCTTGCTTACTGTTTCAATCATCATCAATTTTTTTTTTTTTTTTTTTATGATGAAGCAAGATAAACACAACATAATTGCTCATGAAAATCAAATATTACATTAAGTACTCTTATCACTAAGGGTAATATAATGTATGTCAATGTTGAGTTCAAGGGTGTGCTATTGATAAAATATTGCGGGGAGGCATGAAAGGTTCAAACGGTCCAAAGATGGCCTAAATCATTTTCTAAGTGGCATTTGTTTCTATTATTTCGCTTCAACGTGTTTTCAAATGAGTTCTAGAGATTGTTGAGACTTAAAACATATCATGAACATGCATACATTCCACAAATCAGAATAGTTAAACTAACCATGCATACATACCACATGTACCACAAAATTCTCAAATTAGATGAATCCAACATTTATGTGTTTCGTTGCTTAGGTAAAAATCTAACATCTCTCATATGTCATCGTCATTACAATCATGTTAATATCATAGATTTCCGGATTAAATCAAGTAGACACGACACTAACTAAAAACAATTCAAGTGACAAAGTTAAAAATTAAAAATTGGTCATATTTCATGCTCATGGAATATTCTTCCCCACCCCCAACCTAATTTCTGCATTGTCCTCAATGTTGAAAAAGAAGAACAAAAGAAATAAGAAAAAAAAGTGTGAGAAGTTACCCCCCTTTCGTATGAGATTGTGTCGTTACTCGCTATGCTCCGGTTCACTGTTCCTCGCTTCTCTCACGAAGAATGTATGAACATATATTGAACCTCAAGGTGTATGCACACAATTCACATTCAAACCCAATTCTTAATTATAACTAAGTCAAATGAAAACACAAAAACATCAAACTAAGTTAAACAATCCAAAATAAATAAAATAAAAATAAAAAATAAAGGAAAATAAAAGAAAATAAATGAAAAAGAAATAAAGACAACGAAAGAGATACGATACCGAATGGGTGCCTCCCATTAAGGGCTTAGTTTAACGTCTTAGCAAGACGTGACTGATCTCGTGTCAAGGAGGGTTAAATATGTAATTGTACTGCTTATTTCCTCCCATATCTTTCTTGAAATGAGCTTTAGTCCTCCAAGTTGGGTTTTTGTAATTAGAATGCTTAATGCGTTCTTTGTAGGCATCATCCCGACTTAAATTTATCTGCTTGTCCTTCCCCCTCCATTCAACGTTTCGAATCTCAATTCTTTTACTTTTGCTATCTTACAATTCAATGTTAGAAGAAATAGGAGAGGGTTGAAAAGTTCCAAATGTTACAGTCTCTCCACAAACCGTCATTGTTAACTTCCTATTATGGACCTCAATAGTTGTCTTGGTTGTGGCCATGAAAGGTCTACCAAGAATAATTGTATGTTCCTTGTCCTGAAGAAAATTTTTGTCCATCTCAAGCACCACAAAGTCCACTGGTACAATAAACTTGTCCACCTGTACCAATAAATTTTCCACTATTCCCTTTGGGTATTGAATCGAACCGTTTGCAAGTTGAAGGGTCATCCTTGTTTCTTTAAGCTTTCCTAACCCTAGTTGCAAGTATACTGAATATGGCATTAGGTTTATACCTGCTCCTAAGTCTAGCATAGCCTCGAATACCCTCTTATCTCCCATAGTGATGTTAATGTGGAAACTACCTGGATCTTTCATTTTGAGAGGTAAGTGCGGTTGGATTATTGGACTACCAATTTTTGACATCTCATTCTCTTTGCTTCTATTCTTCTTGATGATAAAGTTCCTGCAATTTGGATCGTAAGCTGAGCTGTTCTTTATAATATCCAAAAGAGGTAAATTACAATTAATTCCAGAAAATAAAGCAAGAGTGTTAGAGTATTGCTCATCCTGATTTTTCTCCTCAAACTGGTTTATTGGTGGTATTGGTGGTCGGTATGGGTCCATTGACTTGTGCAATCGAAAAATGTTGGATGTTTCTTTCTTGGGAAGTTCATTTGGATTGGTATTAAGCTCATCATCTCCTTTGAGAGTTGAATCTTCACCTTCAAAGTTACCTGTACTAGACAACAAAACATTAGAATTATCAGGTAAATTATCAGGTAAATTATTAAGTACCTCCTCATCATTTTGAAAAACTGTGATCGCCTTTGCTTGTTCAGGTTGACTAGGCAGCTTTCCCGTCTCTTGTTTGTACATTTGTTCCGCTAGCTGCCCCACTTGCATTTCCACTCTTTTGATTGATGCTTCCATAGAGTCCATCCTACCACTACAAGATTGTAGAAAATTGTTTAGGGTTTCCTCTACGGTTGGTTTATTTGGTGGAAATTGTCGGTTTACGTTTTGGCCTTGTGTTTGATTTTGGACAAATGGTTGGCTATTGTTTTGTTTCCATCCAAAATTAGGGTGATTCCTCCATCCAGGGTTGTAGGTATTTGAATAAGGGTCGTTCCTAGGTCTAGGTTGGTACCCTTGCATTAAATTCGCCTCTTCAGTAGTACCTGTGTAAGGATCACCTGCAAAAGAACAAACATTAGCACCATGTCCATATGAACCACAAACTCCACATACCTCGTGTTTTGGCATCTGATTAGCATTTGAGGTTGTGAGAAGTTGCACTTGTTTTGTCAATTCAGCAAGTTGCATGGCCATTTCATTGTTGGAGCCTAATTCGTGGACTCCAGCTCTTCTTCCTCTAGCGCTCTTTTGTTGGGAGTTGGCTCCCAACATCTCGAATAGTTCGTATGTTTCATCTGCTGTTTTCTCACCCATAGCTCCTCCTGCAGCGTTGTCAACTGTGAATTGACATTGAAGTGTCAATCCGTCGTAGAAAAATTGATTCTGTAGCTGCAACGGGAAGTGGTGATGTGGACATTGTATCAACAGCAATTTGAATCTGTCCCAAGCCTCGTGGAAGGGTTCTCCGTCCATCTGCGAAAAAGTAGCAATTTTTGTTCTTAGATCAGATGTCTTTTGATGGGAATAGAACTTACCCATGAATTTATTGTAAACATCGTCCCATGTGACCAAAGAACCGGGTGCCAAAGTCATTAGCCAAGACTTAGCTCTATCCTTGAGAGTGTATGGAAAACACCTCATGCGTAGTTGATCTTCACTAAGTCCCTGCAAAGGAAAAGTTTGCACAGTAGCATATAACTCACGCATAAAATTTAAAGGATCTTCATTAGGGATACCGTAAAAGGAGGGAAGCATGGAATAATGAATATTTTTCAATTCATAATTCCTAGCCGCCTCTGTAAGTCGAATGCACGATGTGGCGGTCCCAATGATCGGTCTTGCAAACTCTTTGTTCATCATTTGCCTAGCTACGTTGTCACCCATTGTTGCTTGCAATTGTTGTTGGACTTCTTCCTCTTGATATTGATTATCCAGGTTCCTTGATCGGTGTTTGACTTTATGAATGTTGTCAATGAAAGGAGAGAGTTCCTTGTTAAGTGATCTCCTACCCTGCATGCACAAATAAAAAGCAAACAAAGATCAAGGTAGCAGTGAAATTTGAAATTAAGCACTATTTTTTGATTTTTTGATTTTCTGATTTTTTTGAAATTTTTTTTTTTTTTGAATAAAAATAAATAAAATAAAAATAAATAAAAATAAATAAATAAATAAAATAAAGAAATAAATAAAATAAATAAATAAATAAAATAAAATAAAATAAAATAAAAAAATAAATAAATAATAAAAAAAATAAATCAGAAACTCTAAAAAGTTAAAAAGAAAATTATTTAAAACGCCAATTCCCCGGCAACGGCGCCAAAAACTTGATGTGTTAAAATGTGTACTCGCAAGTGTACGAATCACTCGTAGTAAAGTGATAAGCAACTTCCAAGGTCGGTCTCTCAAGGAATTGCAGGTGTTCTAAATAACTAACATTTTAATCAAAATAGAGTTCTAATGAAAATAAAACACTAATTAAATAGAGTTCTACTGAAACTAAAACTCTAAGTAACTAGAATCCTAATGCTAATAAAACTGTAAAAAGAGTTTGTTTGGTTTTGGTAACGGGAACAATCGTAAGAAAATCACACGAAATCAAGATGGCAATCAGACAATCGATTCAATCAAATCAAATATCAATAGAGGATGTATGGACGTTTAGCTTGGTTAACCATGTTTGCATCGAAAAGGTATGGTGATATGCATGAACGTCCTATATGAATTAAAACTACCGGCTTTCCTTTTAATTACGAAACTCCTTTTGGCGGGGGTAGGTCTATTTGTTGATTAACTAATTAACTGCCTTTGGCGGGGGTAAATTAAATAGCAATCAAATTATGCGCAAGGAAAACATGCCAATCAAATTAATGCTATGACTAAGTCACTAACTTGAAGCTTTGATTAAGTGTTTCGGAAAAGAGTTAAGGTGACGTTCCTCTAACTAAAATCTCAGATTTTTCAGTCTAACTACGAACACCAAATTGGCCCATGATTATTCATAATCAAACATTTAAACATGCTCTTAATCAAAAAGTAATTCATTCATAAATCAATTAAATACACCATACACAATCCTAGCAAACATGGCAACACAAACTAAACATCCATAATGAAACTAGCCGCTCATGTTCATATTGTTATTCATAGACAAATAAAATATGATCATACACTTTAACAAATGGAGAAGATAAATTAATTCTATAACAACAAGGAAAACCTAAATCTAAATACCGCTTATGGATCGGTTGACGTACTCCTCCGTAAGCTTTATCTTCGATCGTCGTTGGCTTCCTTGAATCCTTAGAATGGTATCTCTCGCTTCGTTATAGTGTGGCAACGCTCTCAAAGCTGATTGAATGTCGTGTTTGGGTCGCAAAATTGAGAAAAGGAAGAGTTGTGTATGAATTGGTCAAGTGAGTTCGAGTTGTACTTGTAAAGGGGGTCTAAGGGGGGTATTTATAGATGTAAGGGATTCCTGATTGCAATAGGAATAGGCGCGCCGCGGCATGCATTTTCCCCGCCGCGGCGCAACACAAAATTTGGAAAATATGCAAAAACCCGAGAGCTCCCCGCCGCGGCATGCAATTCTCCCGCCGCGGCGCGCGATGCTTCATTGTTTTCCAGAATTCAACCCGAGAGCCTCACGCCGCGGCATGCAATTCTTCCGCCGCGGCGCGCGATGATTTCCTTCTTTTCACGTCCCCCCTTACATATGTGATGGCACTATATGTAAGGCTTACATATTTTGTCTTGATTAGCCCGTAACTTGTGATCCGAGCGCCGTAGGTGTCCCGTCTTTGCGTGATTTCATCATTTGACTCATTTGACGCTAAAAACACCTGAAATGCACTAAAATATACCCGTGACTCCGAATGGATAGATTTATGAAAATAATCGAAATAATAATCATAATAAATCTATATATCAATCAATTACGCACAATTAATCACGAAATATTAGTGCTTTTCGAGCACTCATCAATCATCCCTTGGCCTTGTAATAGCTCTTGGATAAGTCCGCTCAAGGCTTCCTTGAGTTGTTTCGCTTTCGACCTTGTGATTGGCCCGTTTGGGATGTGAAGTGGTGGTAGCGCTACATGATTCGTATCATTCCCCCCCTCTTGAAAAGGATTCGACCTCGAATCTTCACCTGCATAATCGAATGGAGAGAGATCAGAAACATTAAAAGATGCGCTAATATTATACTCACCTGGAAGGTCGAGCTTGTAGGCATTGTCGTTGATACGTTCGAGTACTTGGAATGGCCCATCCCCCCGAGGTTGTAGTTTGGACTTTCGCTTTTCGGGAAACCGTTCCTTCCGCATATGTACCCAAACCCAATCACCGGGTTCAAAAATGACCCTACGTCGCCCTTTGTTAGCCTTGAACGCAACTTCTTCATTCTTTTTTTCAATGCGCTCGTGAATGCTCTCATGTAGTTTCTTCACCATTTCAGCTTTCTTGGAACCTGTCAAATCCGTCCTAACTGAAACAGGTAAAGGCAATAAATCCATAGGAGTGAGTGGGTTAAAACCATATACAATATCAAAAGGCGTATGGTTAGTAGTGGAATGCACACTCCTATTATAAGCAAATTCAATAAAAGGCAAACAATCCTCCCAATTTTTCAAATTTTTCTGAATGACCGTTCGTAACAGAGTAGATAAAGTTCGATTAACTACCTCTGTTTGGCCATCAGTTTGGGGATGACAAGTAGTAGAAAACAAAAGCTTCGTCCCCAACTTAGCCCATAGAGTCTTCCAAAAATAACTTAGGAATTTGACATCCCTATCAGAAATTATACTTTTTGGAACTCCATGCAACCGTACAATCTCTTTAAAAAAAGATTGGCAATGTTAGTTGCATCATCGGTTTTGTGACACGCAATGAAATGTGCCATTTTTGAAAACCTGTCAACAACTACAAAAATAGAATCTCTTCCGCCCCTAGATCTAGGCAACCCCAAAATAAAGTCCATCGAGATATCCACCCAAGGTGAACTAGGCACCGGTAGGGGTGTATATAGTCCTTGAGGTAGGACTCTGGACTTTGCTTGCCTACACGTGATGCACTTAAAGCAAATCCTCTCTACATCACGTCTCATCTTAGGCCAAAAGAAATGTTCCCGCAGAACATCCATGGTTTTGGCCACACCGAAGTGTCCCATTAAATCTCCACCATGGGCCTCTCTCACCAATAACTCTCTCATAGAGCAGTTGGGTATACATAAATGGTTTTCCCTGTATAGATACCCATTGGACAAATAAAATTTCTCAAAACCAGACTTATGACATGCATGATATATAGCAGAAAAATCATCATCAGCAGCATACAGTTCTTTAACATACTCAAACCCTAATAATCTAGCATTTAAAGTAGAGAGTAAGGTATACCTCCTCGACAAAGCATCTGCGACAACATTTTCCTTACCTCGCTTATATTGAATAATATAAGGAAATGTTTCGATGAACTCCATCCACCTTGCATGTTGCCTATTCAACTTCCCTTGGCTCTTTAAGTGCTTCAAGGATTCATGATCCGTGTGGATGACGAATTCTTTCGGCCATAGATAGTGCTGCCAAGTCTCCAGGGTCCTAACCAAAGCGTAGAGCTCCTTGTCATACGTTGGGTATTTCAGGGAGGCTCCTCCGAGCTTCTCACTGAAATAGGATATAGGTCGCTTCTCTTGCATTAAAATAGCCCCTATACCTATACCTGAAGCATCACACTCAACTTCAAAGGTTTTAGTAAAATCAGGCAAAGATAAAACAGGTGCAGTACATAATTTATCTTTCAATAAATTAAAAGCTGTCTCTTGTTCCACTCCCCATCTAAAACCTACAGTTTTCTTAATCACCTCGGTTAGAGGTGCGGCTACAGTGCTAAAGTCTCTAATAAACCTTCGATAGAAACTAGCCAAGCCATGGAAGCTACGAACCTCCGTAACGGACTTAGGCGAGGGCCAATCCCTAATCGCCTTGACTTTCTCCTTATCTACTTCTATTCCCTCAGCACTCACAACAAAACCAAGAAAAACTAGCTTGCTCATGCAAAAACAGCACTTCTTTAAATTAGCATACAGTTTTTCTCTTCTCAAAATTTCAAGCACAGCACGTAAATGTTCAACATGCTCTTCTAAATTTTTGCTGTAAATGAGAATATCATCGAAATAGACAACCACAAATTTTCCAATTAAAGGTCGTAAAACATGGTTCATTAATCTCATAAAAGTACTTGGTGCATTAGATAACCCGAAAGGCATAACTAACCACTCATACAACCCATGTTTTGTTTTAAAAGCGGTTTTCCATTCATCTCCTTCCCTCATCCTTATTTGATGATACCCGCTTTTAAGGTCAATTTTCGAAAATATGCTAGAGCCATGCAATTCATCTAACATGTCATCTAACCTAGGAATTGGGTGACGATACTTTACCGTAATGTTGTTGACGGCTCGACAATCAACACACATACGACTTGACCCATCCTTCTTAGGTACAAGTAGTACTGGCACTGCACAAGGGCTTAAGCTTTCTCTGACTTGCCCTCTAGTCAAGAATTCTTCGACCTGCTTCTGGATCTCCTTGGTATCGTCCGGATTGGTACGATAAGCCGGTCGGTTTGGAAGAGACGCTCCAGGAATGAAGTCAATCTGATGCTCAATCCCTCGCAATGGTGGCGCACCGTCCGGGATCTCTTCAGGAAACACGTCTTCATATTCCTGTAACAAAGAAACAAAAACACTTGGCAACGCATTGTCAAGTTCATCAGTAGATAAATAAGTCTCCTTATACGAGAGTATAAGAACGGACCTCTTCGCCAAGACGGCGTGTGCTACATGACTTGCCTTTGCGTAAAAATTTTCAACTTTTTTTTCGGTTTCTTTTTCTTTCTCTCCACTCTTCTCTCCCTCACTCTTTTCTCCCACTCTCTCCTTTTTTTCTTTAACCATCTTCTTTTGGTCCTCAAAAACTTGCTTAGGAGCTAAGGGTGCAAGTGTAATCCTTTTTCCTTTCCACTCAAATGAATACTTATTATTGTACCCATCATGTGTAGCCCTCCGATCATATTGCCATGGTCTCCCAAGCAATATATGCCCAGCTTGCATGGGGACTACATCACACAATACTTCATCCTTGTACTTTCCAATGGCAAAGGATACTAGTACCTGTTTGCTAACCTTTACTTCCCCGCTATCATTCAACCATTGTAGCTTGTAGGGTTTCGGGTGTTTGATCATTGGCAACCCTAGCTTCTCAACCAAGGTAGTACTAGCCACGTTGGCGTAACTCCCACCATCAATGATGACATTGCACACTTTAGAGTTCACATGACACCTTGTGTGAAATATGTTCTCTCGTTGTTGCTCCGCATCCTCATCCTTATATTGGATACTCAAGGATCTCATTATCACTAGGGCCTCTCCCTCCACGGGCCCTATTTCCTCATCACTAGCTTCTTCTAGTAATGGCATTTCTTCTTCATCACTATCCCTATCCGTTTCAATGTCGCCATTGGCTTGGACGATCATGACCTTTTTATTCGGACATTGGGATGCAATGTGTCCGGTTCCAAGACACCTAAAACACTTGACATCTTGGTATCGGATCGGGTTTTCAACCTTACCCTTATCCCTACTAGTCTCCACTTCCTTGCCCTTATTCAATTCAAACCTAGGCTTGGAGCTAGTCGCTTCATCTTTCTTCCAATTTTTCCATGGTGTTGTAGGGGTAGGTTTTGATGTAATTGGGTTAACCTTAGGTGGGAAAGTGCGGCTGCTCTTCTTCCTCAATTGCCTCTCCACCTTGATTGCCATATGAACCATGTCCTCTAACTCTACATAGTGATGTAGCTCGACTATGTTGGCAATTTCTTGGTTCAAACCATTAACAAACCTAGCCATGGTGGCTTCCCTATCCTCCTCAACATTGGCTCTAACCATGGTCATTTCCATATCCTTGTAATAATCATCTACCGACCTAAATCCTTGAGTGAGCCTTTGCAACTTCTGATATAGCTCTCGGTAGTAATGGCTTGGAATAAACCGTTTTCTCATGATAGCCTTCATATTCTCCCAACTATCAATCGGTCTTTCACCATTTCTCCTCCTAGCTACAACTAGTTGATCCCACCAATTTAAAGCATAGTCGGTGAATTCTATTACGGCCAACTTAACCTTTTTTTCATCCGAATAATTGTGGCACGCAAAGATATGCTCAACCTTCTTTTCCCACTCCAAATAGAGTTCCGGGTCATTCTTTCCTTGGAATACCGGCATTCTCATTTTAATGCTATCCAAGCTCCTATCAACCCCGTCATTGGGTCGTTGTGGGGGTCTCCTAAAACCTCCCCGACCATGGCCACCTCTAGGCCCATGTCGTCCTCCAAAGGGCATCCTCCCTTCTTCCTCATACTCATCCTCACCAAAACTATCCTCCTCAAACTCCTCATTAATATGGACCCTCCTATTTGGCCTTCCTACATTAGGAGCATTTTGCGGTGCTTCTTGCCGCAAGTGGGCGATAGTTGCCTCTTGTCTCTCTAACCGCTCATTCACATTGACCATGACGGCATTCATCCGTTCCATGGACTGTTGTAACGCCCTCATCATAAAAGTCGTATCGGGCCCTTCCTCTGAGCTATTCCTGTTAGACATATTCAATGATACTAACACAAACAAACAAATTAGCAATTAACAAAGTGGAACTTTCACTCGTTACCTCACGTGTTTACACTCGAATGTGATTGCCCAAGCGCTCGAAGCCTTATGACAAACCAACCAACCAAGATTTCCACCCAAAGTAGAGTTTTCGTCCTCAACAACCCGTAGTTTGCAATATCCAATGTTAAGCACAAAGGAAACTAACTCGAAGTGTTTTGAAACTCTAACTCTATTAGTTCGGAATCAAGTTCAATTTAACGAATTCAAACTCGTAATTATGTAAACAAACAAAGAAACGATCCGTTAAGCGTAAACGACACTAAAACGAAGAAATTCCGTAAATTCTCGGAAAATCAAGAATTTACTCTCTTTTTTTTTCATATATAATTTCCGAAATATCCTCTTTTAATTAATTTTTTTTTTTTTTTTATAAATATCTAACGAGATATTTCTCGGGGGATATTTTCACGAGATATTTTCGTGAGATATTTTCTGAGATATTTTCGGGAGATATTTTCGGAAGATATTTTTTTTTTTTTTATAAAATGCAGAGAAAACGTTTGGCTCTCACTTTTTCAAAACGAGAAACACATGTGAGATTACCAAAATACCCCTCTCTCACAAAAACGAATTTTGGGGAAAACTTCCAACACAAAATCCTTTCCAAATTCAGTCAAGATAAGAATCAAACAACAACATCACACAAGTTAATCCAGGAAAGACATTAAACACACAAAAACAAGATGAACACAGATTTTTTTTGTGAAGCAATTTTCTTGTTGCTATGAAATCAAAAATGACAGAAATTTAAGATAGGAATCTAGAGTCTCAACCTAGAGCTCTGATACCAAATGATGCGAATCCTGCAACACGATTCCTATCGACCCAGCTAGCTACGAGGCTAGAGAACCAAGAAGAAACGATTCAAGACCCAACAACAAAATTGGTAATGATTTCTTGGCAAAACACAGATTTGGCTGCAGGAAACTCACCTCCACACTTGGATATTACGCACCACGCACGGAGAAGAGGTTGAATGCCACAAAGGGATGCAAATCCTTTGATAAGTTCTTGGTTTGCAATTAAGCAAGGAGAGCTTTGGCTCTCAAATTTGTTTGCAACAAACAAGTAATTTTCATAAAAATGGGAAGTTGTCCCAAGAGCTGCTACAATATGTCTTTATATAGGATACAAGAAAACCTAAAAGAAAATATAAAATCCTAGCCATTGATTCTAATCCAATGGTGGTAATTTTAAAGCACAAATCGATCCATGCCGCGGCGGACGTTTCTTGTGTCGCGGCGCGCCCCCTTTGTGGACTGCTCGGAGGAAAACAGAACGGTCCGTGCCGCGGCGGAACAATTCTGTGCCGCGGCGCGCTCTCTCGGCCAGAATTCCTAACCAAAACAGAACCTTGCTCGCCGCGGCGCAATTAATCCATGCCGCGGCGCAGACCCTTTTCTTCCAATTCTGCCTCTAGCACATTGCTTGGCCTCCCACAAGCCATGTGCTCATCCCTCATCATCCCTTGGCCTTGTAATAGCTCTTGGATAAGTCCGCTCAAGGCTTCCTTGAGTTGTTTCGCTTTCGACCTTGTGATTGGCCCGTTTGGGATGCGAAGTGGTGGTAGCGCTACATGATTCGTATCAAAGGTGTTTAGACAATTCTCAATCCAAATTGCTAGACTTACATTGACGTCTTCAATCGCTTAGAAAAGGTACTCAAACCATGGAACAATTTATTAGCACGGAAATATAAATATTATAATTAACAACTTAATTTCATGTCTATATCATTTAGTCATATTTTGGTACAATATTTAAGGTATAATCAATGTTATAATTAACAAACTTAATTCTATGTATATATCTTTTAATTAAAATTTTAATTTCGTTTATTTTCTTTTATATATATATATATATACCTTTTTTATTTTATTTTCAATTTTATGATAACTTGAATACGTGATTACTTCTCTTTTCTTGATCGAGTTTGAACTTCGAAGGTAGTACTAAAACTAGCACTTACTCACATTTAAAATTTTATTTCCATGTTTGAATAAAATACACTAGTTTGATTTACTTTTCTACTCTCTTTTTCCTGGTTGAAGCTCTTAAGAAATTGATAAAAATGGATGTTGAAGTACAAGTATATGGTAAAGAGATTATCAAGCCCTCCTCTTCAACACCACCAGAAAAGATAATTCACAACTTCTCTTGGTTTGATAAATGGGATGAAATGGTCTACACACCAATCGTCTTCTTCTACCAAAATGTTGACAGTACTACCAATCTTGAAAACATTCTATTACCCCCAGATTTTTGACTACGTAAATTTTAAGAAAATAGATAAAATTTGAAAGAAAATTATTAATTTCAAAATCATTAATTATGAAATATCAATTTAAAATGAAACAAATCAATTATTAATAATTTTGGTACCCTTGAAATAATTTAATATTTATAGAAATATAATAAAACCTTCAAAAACTTATAATACAAATGGTTACAAATATTTAAAATTATAACTAATCAGAATGGTCTCAGCCTGTCTACTCAATAAATAGAATAACTGATAATACAAATAAGGGTAAAAGGAAAGCCTTTTAGTTGAACTCCTTAGAAGTACATGCCTCACAATCAAGTCACAACAACTTCGAAGAAACAGTATCTAATCTGAAAAGAGAGGGGAAAAGGGGTGAGCTGCAACTAGCTTAGTAGGAGTATACTCCATGCACAGTCCTCAATGAAATCAATGATGCATGCTACATTTAAAATATTTTATGCATGTTCAGTAATAAATCATCAGTATATTAGTAGTGGGGAGATTTTATTTTTAAACTTAGGCATACTTGTACTTCCTCACTTCTAAAACTGGGTGGAGTGTACATTGTAGATACCCCATGCATGCTCATAAAACTATAATGAAATATGCAATGTGCAATATAAAATACACATATATGCTATGCCAAATCCATATGTATTGGTCAACTCCAAAATACATGGGCATATGCGCGGTCAACCACCAACCCCAATGTGGGTCCACCTCCGACCCTATGTACGGTCATACTCCGAAATACATATGACACATATATTGGTCAACTTGAAAGTACATGGGTCCTCATCATATGGGTGGTCTAACTCTGAGACCCATAGATGGAACAGATACCAAGACATTGACGGACAACTTCAAAACACAATGGGGGGTCCAACTCCAATGGCCATGTATGGACAACTCCAAGATACATGTGAAATGTAATGCATACCAAGAGTCCATCGAAAAATAATCTGTTGTATCTAGTAGCCTTGAGTACCATATCTCCACTAGACATCTATACAGGTAGTACTCCCCACAAAATAATTTTATGATGCATGCATAAAAACTCAATTGCCATGTAAAATATTTTAATACCTGTCATAATTCAAAAATATCATGTAACACTAATTAAATAGAATTCTAGTAATACTAAAACTCTAAATAACTAGAATCCTAAACCTAATAAAACTGTAAATAAAGTAGATTTGTGAGCAAGATCAATGGTGTCGAACAACTAAAGAAAATAATTACGTAAATTATGAATTAACTCAAATAGATTTCAAATATCAATGGATGCATGGACGTTTAGTTTAGTTGGCCATGCTTGCATCGCAAAGTTATGGTGAATTAACATGAATGTGCAAATAAACAATTTTTTTCAGCTTTCCTTTTAATTACGAAAATTCCTACGATCGGGTAATTCTCTTTGTTGATTAACTAAATAATATCCTACGATCGGGTATATCAATTAACAGTTAAATTATGCACAAGAAAAATATGCCAATCAAACCAATGCTATGACTAGGTCATTACTTTGAAGTTTTGATTAAGTTTTTCAAAGTAAAGTTAAGGTGACGCTTCTAAAACCAAAATATAATATTTTTCAACCTAACTATGAATCTTAAATTGGCCCATAAAAATTCATAATTAAATATCTAAATATGCTCTTAATAAAAAAGTAAATTTATTTATTTAAAAGCAATAAAAACATTCACCACAACAGTTCTAGCAAACATAGCAACACAAACTAAACATCCATAATAAAATTAGCCACTCATGTTCATATTAAAATTCATAGACAAATATAATCTGAACATACACTCAAAGAAGTAAGAAGAAGAAAAGTAAAATTCTATAACAAGAAGAAACCTTACATCTAAATACCGCTATTGGATTGGATGACGTTCTTCTCCAAAAGCTTAATTGTCGATCTTCCATGGTCTCTTAGATCCTTAGAATAAATTTCCTTGCTTCTTTAAATGTGAGAAAGCTCCCAAAAATTGATTGAGTCTCGTGTTGGTTCACAAAATTGAAGTGTATAAAAGTTGTGTGTAAAATGGACTCTTAAGGAGGTATTTATACATGTAAGGGTTACATAGAATTCTGATTGTATTAGGAATAGGCGCTCCACAGCACACTTTTTTCCGCCGCTGCACAACAACAATTTATAAATAATGGTCAAAATATGAGAGGCGCTCGCCGTAGCATACATTTTCCTCGCCGCGGTGCGTGTTATCTTCAATTTCTTCACATGTGTGCTGGCTCGATATGTACCGCTTACATAATTTGACTTATGTTGTCTATAAATTGTGATCCGAGCACCGTAAGTATTTCGTCTTTGCGTGTTTGCATTATTCAACTCATTTGACACTAAAAATACCTGAAATACACTAAAACATACCCATAAAAATAATCAAATAAACGAGATATAACAAATCTATTTTTAAACAATTAAGGACAATAAATCATGAAATGTTAGTGCTTTTCGAGCACTTATCACAACCCCCAACTAGCTTCTTGCTAGTCTTAAGCAAATGGAGAGATATAAAAACTAAAATAAAAATAAATAAAATAAACTATACTAACCTAAATCACTTTCGTAGATTGTCACGGTTGCATTTATCATATACAACAAGCCTTTAAACCCCTAGGTGGCCCTAGTGGACGAGTTATAGTCTCGTGAGGGTTTTCAGTGATGACACCCACAAACATCGTACGAATCTTAAAATTATTAAAGACTCTAAACATGCTTGAATCAATCCATGCATATGTCTCAAAAATTGTCAATAACGAATGGCATACAAAATAGTTAAAAATCACTTAAGCTCAAAAACAGTCCAAATATTAGACTCATTTTCGTAATCGGCTTTTGAACAAACAATCAAACCACAAGCCCGTTAGTTACACTATTGGATCGTGTCATGCATGATATTCATAGATTACATTTTAGATCTCAAAATTGTGCACGTAAAATATGAATGAAAATTGCACTCAAAAACTCCATAGGCTCACTTTTTAAATTCATCTCTACTAATATATAAATCAAAACTATCTTAAATCAATAAGACTTTATTAAGCTCGTAAAATTGTGTTAAGGTATGTGATTATGAAAATACGAAAAAATTCTTCTCGGTAGGATAAGAGTACTTTTTATTTCACAAACTTACTCAACTTTTTTACCTAAATGTTCTTTTTCATCCTCCTATTTTATAAACTCCATATATCCCTTGATTTTGCTTGATTTTCTTTCTGTATTTTCTTGCTCTTTGCATTCTCGTAAGCTTCGTCCTGAATTTTTTCAAGTTCGCTCAATTGGAGTAGTCATTTTTCCCCAGCTTTTGCCATGTCCATGTTGAGCTCTTTAATCGTCCAATAAGCTCTATGCTCTAACTCAACGGGTAAGTGACATGCTTTACCAAATATTAACCGGTAGGGGCTCATAGCAATAGGTATTTTGTATGTTGTACGATATGCCCACAAGGTATCATTCAACTTAATTGACCAATCCTTCCTTGAGGGGTGCACTGTGCGTTCCAATATTACCTTAATTTGTCGGTTGCTCACTTCAACTTGTCCCAAAGTTTGGGGATAGTATGGGGTAGCCACTCTATGAGAAATGTTGTACTTTTTCAAAAGTCCATCAAAAAGCCTATTGCAAAAGTGGCTACCTCTATCACTAATGATCGCTCTCGGTGTTCCAAACCTGCTAAAAATGTTATCCTTCAAGAATTTAACAACAACGTTAGTGCCATTAGTTCTAATGGGTATCGCTTCTACCTACTTTGATACATAGTCGATTGTGACAATATAAGTAGAACCAAAAGATGAGAAAAACAGACCCATGAAGTCAATTGCCCACAGTCAAATAATTCCATTACAAGATTCGATGTCAAAGGCATTTCATTACGTTTGCTATAAGTGCTCGAAAAGCACTAACATTTCCTAATTTATTGTGCTTAATTGTTTAAAAATATATTTGTTATATATTATTTATTTGATTATTTTCATAAATCTATCAATTCGAAATCACGGGTATGTTTTAGTATATTTCAGGTGTTTTTAGCTTCAAATGAATTGAATAATGCAAATACGCAATAACGAAACACTTACGGCGCTTGGATCACAATTTACGGGCAACACGAGTCAAATTATGTAAGTCGTACATGACGAGCCATCACATATGCAATGGAGTACATGTGAAGAAATCGAATACAACGAGTGCCGCGGCGAGCATCTCTCGGGTTTTGACCATTAATTCCAAATTTGTGTTGCACCACGGCGGGAAAAAAGCAAGCTGCGGTGCTCCTATTTTTGATACAACCAAGATTCCATGTTTACATCTATAAATACCCCTTTTAGAGTCCATTGTATATACAACTTTTATACACTTCAATTTTACGAACCAAGAAGAGATTCAATCAGTTTTTGGGAGCTTTTTCACATTCAAAGAAGCAAGGGAATTTATTCTAAGGATATAAGAGACCATTGAAGATCGACAATTAACCTTTTGGAGAAGAACGTCATCCAATCCAATAGCGGTATTTAGATCTTGGGTTTCTTCTTGTTATAGAATTTTACTTTTCTTCTTCTTACTTCTTTGAGTGTATGTTCAGATTATATTTGTCTATGAATTTTAATATGAACATGAGTGACTAATTTTATTATGAATGTTTAGTTTGTGTTGCCATATTTGCTAGAACTGTTCTGGTGAATGTTTTTATTGCTTTGAAATAAATAAATTTACCTTTTAATTAAGAGCATATTTAGATATTTAATTATGAATTTTCATAGGCCAATTTAAGATTCATAGTTAGGTCGAAAAATCTGAGAATTTAGTTTTAGGAATGTGATCTTGACTATATCTTGAAAAACATAATCAAAGCTTCAAATTAATGATGTAGTCATGGCATTGGTTTGATTGACATATTTTTCTTGTGCATAATTTGGTTGCTAATTGATATATTCGATTGTAGGATATTGTTAAGTTAATCAACAAAGAGAATTACCCAATCGTAGGAATTTTCTTAATTAAAAGGAAAGCCGGTAAAAATTGTTTATTAGAACGTTCATGTTAATACATCCTCCATTGATATTTGAAATCTTTTTGAGTTAATTTTGAATTTGCATAATTTTCTTCGTTAATTATTCTACACCATTGATCTTGCTCACGAATCCACTTTATTTACAGTTTTATTAGGTTTAGGATTCTAGTTATTTAGAGTTTTAGTACTACTATGATTCTATTTAATATTGTTTTAGTTGCTTTTGGACTTTAATTATATTAAGAAAAAGGTTGTTTAGAACCATTACAATTTCTTGAGAAACTGACCTCGAAGGCTTGCTTATCACTTTCTACGAGTGATTCGTACACTTGCGAGTACTATAATTTACACATCAAGTTTTTGGCGCCGTTGTTAGGAAATTGACATTTTAAATAATTTTCTTTTTAACTTTTTAGAGTTTCTCAATTAGATTTATTTGTTTATTTATTTTACTTGAATTCTATTTTTTATCTTTTATTCAAAAACACCAAAAAAATCAAAAAAATCAAAAAAGTAGTGCTTTTATTGCAATTTCTCTGCTGCCTTGATCTTTGTTTGCTTTTTATTGGTAGGAGGTCACTTAACAAGAAACTCACTCTCTTCAATGACAACATTCATAGGATCAAACAGCTATCAAGGAGACTGGATAATCAAATTCAAGAGGAAGAAGACCAACAACAATTGCAAGCAGAAATGTGTGACAACGTGGGTAGGTAGATGATGAGCAAAGAGTTTGTAACACCTAGCATTGGGACTGCCACATCATGCATTCAACTCACAGAGGCAGCTAGGAATTATGAATTGAAAAATATTCATTATTCCATGCTTCCCTCCTTTTATGGTATCCCTAATGAAGAACCTTTAAATTTTATGTGTGAATTATATGCAACTGTACAAACCTTTCTACTGCAGGGACTTAGTGAAGATTAACTATGGATGAGGTGTTTTCCTTACACTCTCAAAGATAGAGCTAAGTCTTGGCTCCTGACATTTGTACCTGGTTCTTTGGCCACTTGGGACTCAATTTATAATAAGTTTAAGGGTAAGTTCTATTCCCATCAAAAAACGTCTGACCTAATAACAAAAATCACCCCCACTTTGCTTGGAAAAAAAATAATAGCCAACCATTTGTCCAAAATCAAACACAAGGCCAGAACATAAACCGACAATTTCCACAAAATAAACCAACCATAGAGGAAACCTTGAATACTTTCATGCAAACCTGTAGGGGAAGGATGGACTCTGTGGAAGCTTCAATTAAAAGAGTGGAAATGGAAGTGAGACAACTAGCTAAAAAAATACACAGACAAGAGACAGAAAAGCTGCCTAGTCAACCCGAACAAGAGAAAACTGAACTATTCTTTGGAGTGGTAAGGTCATTACAAAAAATTTACTTGAACTTTCTAATGATTTATCTTTTAGTGCCGGTAACATGGAAGATGACAACACCATTTCTAAGGAATTTGGGGAAAGAGATGATAAGCATGAAGAGTCTTCAAAGGCAATAATTGAAGAGTCATCTAGCTCACCTAAGTTACACAAGTCATTAGAGCCATACCGACCACCAGTGCCATTCCCACACCGTTTAAAGGACAGTAAGCAAGATAAGCAGTTTTTTGATTTATTTAGCATGCTTTCGAAAGTCAATATTAATCTGTCTCTGTTAGATGTAATTAGAAACGTACCTTTATATGCAAAATTTTTCAAAGAATTAAATACTAAGAAGAGAAGGTATGAACTTATTGAAAGAGTCATAGTGTCTGAAATTGCTAGTGCAGTGTTTCAACGAAACTTACCCCCTAAGTTAAAAGATCCAGGTAGTTTTGTCGTTAATATCACTATGGGGGATAGGAAAGTAGCTAAGGCTATGCTTGATTTAGGTGCTAGTATAAATTTGATGCCTTACTCTATTTTCTTGCAGCTAGGTTTGGGAGAGCTAAAACTAACAACCATGTTCCTTCAACTTGCTGATAGATCTGTTAAATATCCGAAAGGCATGGTTGAGGACTTACTTGTACATGTAGCTAAGCTAATCATATCTGTTGATTTTGTGGTTTTAGATATGCAGGATAACCCATCTTTAGATAAGGAGCATACAATTCTTTTGAGTAGACCATTTATGGCCACTACCCAAACCATCATTAATGTCCAAAGTGAAAAGTTGACAATGACAGTTTTGGGAGAGATTGTACTGGCGCGACATGGTCTTTTTGGGTAAGTCATTTAAATGAAAATGTTTTAATTAAGGCCTCGACCTCCGAACCGTACTTCTTACCCTTCTATATTTGCTATTGATGAATGCTCACTTGTCGAATGTTTAGATCCCAATATTCATGATACTTTTGTATGGGATAGACTAGATGATAAATTAAGGTTGCACTTACAGTTAGAGAGGTAAATGACATCTTAGACTACGAGGCTAGGGAGTACAATGATCTCTTAGACAATGTCATACCATTAGATGAATTTAGTACACCCTTAGACTTATTAGATGTCCCACATAATGATGAGATTGCCCCACCTTAATTATAACTTAAAGAACTACCTAAGCATCTAAAATATGTATTTTTGGGAGAGAATGAGACTTATCCAGTTATTATTTCATCTACACTCACCCAAAAATAAGAGGAGAAATTAGTTAGAAAGCTTAGAAAGTATAGAAAAGCAATAGGATGGAGTATAGGGGACATTAGAGGCATTAGTCCAGCAATGTGTATGCTGATGTGTTAAATTGTGTACTCGCAAGTGTACGAATCACTTGTAGAAAAGTGATAAGCAACTTCCAAGGTCGATCTCTCAAGGAATTGCAGTGGTCTTAAAGAACTAACTTTTTAATCTAAATAGAGTTCTAATGAAAATAAAACACTAATTAAATAGAGTTCTAGTGAAACTAAAACTCTAAGTAACTAGAATCCTAAAGCTAGTAAAACTGTAAACAAGTTGGAATTGTGACGAGAACAATCATACGACAATCAAACGAAAACAAGATCACAAGCAAACAATCAATTCAAATATCAATGGAGGATGTATGGACATTTAGCTTGGTTGACCATGCTTGCATCGAAAAGGTATGGTGAGATAACATGAACGTCCTATATAAACTAAACTACCGGCTTTCCTTTTAATTACGAGACTCCTTTTGGCAGGGGTAGGTCTCATTATTGATTAACTAATTAATTGCCTTTGGCGGGGGTAAATCAAATAGTAATCAAATTATGCGCAAGGAAAACATGCCAATCAAATTAATGCTATGACTAAATACTAACTTGAAGCTTCGATTAAGTGTTTTGGAATAAAGTTAAGGTGGCGTTCCTATAACTAAATTCTCAGATTTTTCAACCTAACTACGAACATCAAATGGGCCCAAGATTATTCATAATTAAATATCTAAACATGCTTTTAATCAAAAAGTAATTTATTTATAAATCAATAAGATACACCATACACAATTCTAGCAAACATAGCAACACAAACTAAACATCCATAATTAAACTAGCCGCTCATGTTCATATTAATATTCATAGACAAATAAAATATGATCATACACTTTAACAAAAAGAGAAGAGGAATTAATTCTATAACAACAAGAAAATCCTAGATCTAAATACCGCTTATGGATTGGATAGCGTTCTTCTCCGTAAGCTTTATCTTCGATCGTCGTTGGCTTCCTTGAATCCTTAGAATTGTGTCTCTCGCTTCGTTAGAGTGTGGCAACGCTCTCAAAACTGATTGAATGTAGTGTTTGGGTCGCAAAATTGTGAAAAATAAGAGTTGTGTACGAATTGGTCGAGTTGTATGTAAGGGGGACTCTGAGGGGGTATTTATAGATGTAAGGGTTTCTGCAAATCCTATGTGCCCTAGGAATAGGCGCGCCGCGGCATGAATTTTCCCCGCCGCGGCGCAACACAAATTCTGAAAATAATGTAAAAAACTGAGAGCTCCCCGCCGCGGCATACATATTCCTCGCTGCGGCGCGCAATGTTTCATGTTTCCCAGGATGCAACCCGAGAGCCTCTCGCCGCGGCATGTATTTCCCTCGCCGCGGCGCGCAATGCTTTCCTTCACTTGGTGCTTACCCCCTTACATGTGTAATGGTACAATAGGCTTACATATTTGTCTTATTTAGCCCGTAACTCGTGATTCGAGCGCCGTAGATGTCCCGTCTTTGCGTGTTTTCATCATTTGACTCATTTGATGCTAAAAACACCTGAAATGCACTAAAATATACCCGTGACTCCGAATGGATAGATTTATGAAATTAATTGAGTAAACAATAATAATAAATCTATATATCAAACAATTAAGCACAATTAATCACGAAATATTAGTACTTTTCGAGCACTTATCATATGCATAAGATCAATTTGGAGGACAATGTCAAACCAGTTAAAGAAACACAAAGGAGACTAAACCCAATCATGCAAGAGGTTGTAAAAAAAGAAGTTTTGAAACTCTTAGCTGTAGGACTAATTTATACTGGGTTAGTCCAATTCATATGGTACCAAAGAAATCTGGAATAACCATGGTTAAGAATGAGAAAGATGAATTAATGCCCACTAGGATAATTATGGGTTGGAGGATGTGTATCAACTTTCAAAAATTGAATTTGTACACCAAAAAGGATCACTTTCCCTCCTCTTCATTGATCAAATGTTAGAAAGACTAGATGGACACAATTTCTACGATTTTTTGGATGGTCTTTCAGGTTATTATTAGGTACCCATTGCTCTAGAGGATCAAGAGAAAACAACATTCACACCCCCATTTGGTACTTTCGCTTTTAGGAGGATGCCATTTGGACTATGCAATGCACCTGCCACCTTTCAGAGATGAATGATGTCAGTCTTTTCAGGCATGGTGGAGAAATTCATCGAGGTATTTATGGATGACTTTTCTATTTTTGGTAATTCATTCAGATCATACTGCTTTGAGATATTTATTAACTAAACCGAATGCTAAGCCTAGACTCATTAGGTGGGTCCTATTTTTACAAGAATTTGACCTAGAGATCAAAGACAAAAAGGGTTCTAAAAATGTGGTACCTGATCATCTATCTAGGTTAATTTATGAATACAAAACTGTTGATGGTGAAGGTAAGGACACAATCATAGAAACCTTCCCTGATGAACAATTGTTTACAATAGGTCCAAATCCATGGTATGCTGACATTGTTAGTTATCTTGCTAATGACATTTTGAGACCTAACATCACTTTTCAGGAAAAGAAAAGGTTTTTCACTGTTTGCAGGTAATACTTTTGGGATGACCCCTATTTGTTCAAGTTATATCAAGATCAAGTCATCCAGAGGTGTGTGCCCGAAGAGGAACATGAGAGCATCTTAACCTTTTGCCATGAGCTACACTGCAGGGACCATTTTGGTGGTAAGAAAATAGCCCTAAAGGTATTACAATCTTGATTTTATTGGCCTACTTTATTTAAGGATGCCAACATGTTATGTATAAGATGTGATAGATGTCAAAGGACCGGTAATATAGGCAAACGTAATGAAATGACTTTGACATCAAATCTTATAGTGGAATTATTTGACGTGTGGGGAATTGACTTCATGGGTCTGTTTCCCCCATCATTTAGTTAAATTTACATTTTTGTCGCAGTCGACTATGTATCAAAGTGGGTAGAAGCGATACCTACTAGAACTAATGACGCTAACGTTGTTGTTAAATTTTTGAAGGATAACATTTTTAGTAGGTTTGGAACTCCGAGAGCCATCATTAGTGATAGAGGCAGCCACTTTTGTAATAGGCTCTTTGATGGGCTTTTGATAAAGTACAACATTTCTCATAGAGTGGCTACCCCATACCATCCCCAAACTTTGGGGCAAGTGGAAGTGAGCAACAGACAAATCAAGGAAATATTGGAATGCACAGTGCACCCCTCAAGGAAGATTAGTCAGTTAAGTTGAATGATGCCTTGTGAGCATATCGTACAGCGTACAAGATGCCCATTGGTATGAGCCCCTACCGATTAATTTTTGGTAAAGCATGTCACTTACCTGTTGAGCTAGAGCATAGAGCTTATTTGGCGATTAAAGAGCTCAACATGGACATGACAAAAGCCAGGGAAAAACGACTACTCCAACTGAGCAAACTTGAAGAAATTCAGGACGAAGCTTACGAGAATGCCAAGATCTACAAAGAGCGTAGCACTATCATGAAAAAAGGGCTCATTAATAAGTCTCTAGTTCTTGAAATGAAAGTTCTGTTATATAATTCACGTTTCTGTTTGTTTCTAGGAAAACTACATTCTAGGTGGAGTGGACCGTACACAATCACAAATGTATTTCCACATGGAGTAGTCGAATTGTTAAATTCCAAAACACAAGAACCGTTCAAAGTGAAAGGACATCGTGTCAAGCCATATTTGGAAGGAGACTACAATTTGAAAAGCATAGAAACCATACGTCTCCACGATTCTTAGACACAAGAGTGGCCCCGTCTTGCTAAGATGTAAAACTAAGCCCTTAATGGGAGGCACTCATTTGGTATTGTATTTCTTTCGTTCTTTTTAACTCATTTTTGTTTTTAAAAGTTTTTCATGGCAATGAAGACATTCCCAAATCTTGGTTGGGGGTGAATGCGTTGGCCATTTTCAAAAATTCTAAAAAAATCAAATATTGTAAAAAATTTATATCCACCGTGGCAAGGAAAAATTTGTGCCGTGGTGAGTGAGTTTCTATTTCAGAAAAAATTTTCAGAAAAATGTGTGTGCTGTGGTGGGTAATATTTGTGCAGAGGCGAGTGATGCTTTGTTTCAGAAAATTTTTTCAAAAAAATGTGTGTGCCGCAGTGGGAAACGTTATGTTTCACGTACAAATTTAAAAATTTTATCCATGCCGCTGTGTGCCTTTAAATTTTTCCATAAAATGGGCAGCTCGTGGATTCAAAATTTTCTCCCCCAAATTTCCTCACTTTCTCTCATTTTCTCCCAAACACTTTCTAATTTTCTCTCTAATTTATTCTCAATTTCTCACTAAAATCAAAACTTTACTCAATAATTTCTTCATTCTAGCATTGCTAACAAGTATTCCTCCATCAATTTCAATAGATTTGCTCTAAAAATCAAAAACTTCTTCTTATTCAAAACCTAGGGCTTCAATCAATTTGGGAATTTTTCTTCAAGGCTTCAATTGCACTCCTAAGAGGTAAATTTCTTCACATAATTATTTCCTGAAATCTGTGAATTGTGTGTAAAAAAATTTGGATTTAAGTGAATTTATTTGGAAAATAGGGGAATTTTTGAGGTTTTTCTAAATTTTCTTGAATTAGTTGTTTGGTGTGAATTATTTGAGTGAAAGAACTTGTTATGGCTCCAAAAAGAAAGGCTAGTGAGGGTAATCATTCGAAAGGAAAGGGGAAAGTGGTCGAAGATCGAAATTATGATGCCTCTCAATTTGTTAGTCGGGAGGCACAAGAGCGGTACGAGGGTGCCTCCAAAAGAAATAAGGGGTTTGTCAACAAGAGAGATATGGTTTTTAGTCAACTAGGCGTAATGGGAATTTTCGATAAAATTGAGGCGTTAGGATGGAGAAAATTTGCACACGCTCTTGAAGCGGGTGTAAGTTCGTTGGTCCGGGAATTCTACGCGAATGTACCAGAAGCACGGGATGGAATGGTATGGGTAAGGGGTGTTGAGGTCTCCTTTAATAGGACAGTTATAAACTCTTACTATGGGTTGAGGGATATCCAAGATAACGGGTATGAAACCTGTCTAAAACAGGTTGATTACGACGATATCATTAACACCCTCACTGATGGTTATGCAGAGTTGGAGTATAAGGGAGATATGGTCAACATTTTCCAAGCTAAGCACCTTAGAACCCATTCCCGTATATGGCAGTACTTTGTTTGCTCTAGGTTAATGCCAACCCGGTATTATATGTCGATCAGAAGCGGGCAATTCTGCAATTTGCCATAGAAACCGAGCGCTCAATAGATGTGGGAATGGTAATCCAACAATGGGTTGTGTACTCAGCTGAGCATCACAACATAAGTTATTTCTTTTCCCAATTGATCACCGCCCTATGTGTCAAACACGGAGTCCGATATGACACAGGAGAGGTTTTATTACAACCAGGTGAAACATTAACCTTTGTTTACATGCAACACCTGACTAGCAGTACAAAATTAGGACAAGGTAGTAGAATGGGTGAGGGTACCTCTTCCAAGAACGCTACCACTAAGGACAGGTTGGTAAACTTAGAGACAAGGGTTAATAAAATACAGGAGTACCAAACTCAACAACAAGCTTGGTTCAGCGACCAAGTGAAGTACCAACCGAATACCAAGCTCTACTCCACCGAATGATGAGCTTTCAGTTGACATAGAGTGGAGTAGACCTTACCCAATTCGACCCAATTCTGCAGTATTCGGGACATGATTTTATTTTCAGACAACCGAAAAACCAACCCGAAGATGATAACGAACAACCTGAAGATATGGAGGATTGAGCCTCCCGATTGTATTTTCTTTCATTTATTTTCATTTTCTAGTTTAATTTTTTTCCTTTCATTTTTTGATTTTATGTTGGATTGTTTAAGGATTTTAATTCACTTTGTTTAATGTTTTTTCTTTCATTTGAATTTAGTTAATTTTTAAATTTGGATTTGAGTTGTGATGCAAACATTTAGAGGTTTCATGCATATTTCTTGCACACTAAATGCTACATGATGAGAAAAGCGAGGAATAATGAACCGGAGCGTACATGTAATGTACACAATCTCATACGAAATGGGGTAACTTCTCTCACTTCTTTACTTAATTTCTTTTGTTTTTCTTTTTAACATTGAGGATAATGTAGAAATTAGGTTGGAGGTGGTAAAAATATTTCATGAGCATGAATTTAGACCAAATTTTAAATTTTAATTTTTGTCACATGAATTTTGTTAGGATAGTGTCGATTCCACTTGAGTCAATCTGAAAGTCCATGATATTAATATGATTGTAATGACGGTGATATATGAAAGAAATTAAATTTTTACCTAAGTAAATAAGCACATAAATATTAGATTCATCTAGTTTTAGGATTTTGTGGTATATGTGATAGTTTGTATAGTTAGTATGACTATTTTTGGTTTGTGTAGTGTGTGCATGTTCGTGATATATTTTAAGTCTCAATGAACTCTAGAACTTCCTTGAAAATTAAGGCGAAATAATAGAATCAAATGCCACTTAGAAAGTGATTAAGGCCATCTTTGGACCGTTTGAACTTTTCAAGCCTCCCTGTATTGTTTTATCCATAGTGACACCTGTGAACTCAACATTGATATATACATTGTACTACCCTTAGTGATAAGAATACTCAATGTAATATTTGGTTTTCATGAGCAATTATGTTGTATATGTCTTGTGTTAAAGAAATTGAATAATAAGCAAGAAAAGCAAAGAAAGAAAATCAAGCAAAAATCCAAGGGACATATGAAATTTATAAAATAGGAGGATGAAAAAGAACATTTGGGTAGAAAAAGTTGAATAAGTTTGTGAAATAAAAAGTACTCTTATCCTATTGAGAATAACATTTTCGTACTTTCATAACCATACACCTAAACATAACTTACAAGCGTAATGAAGTCCTATTGATTCTAGGTATTTTGATTTCTATATTAGTGGAGATGGATTTAAAAAGTAAGCCCATGGAGTTTGTAAGTACAATTTTCACTCATATTTTACTCCCACAGTTTTGAGATCTAAAATGTAATCTATGAATATCATGCATGACACGATCCGATAGTGTAACTAATGGGCTTGTGGTTTGATTGGTTGTTCAAAAGTCGATTACTAAGATGGGTTTGATATTTCTACTATTTTTGAGCTTAAGTGATTTTTAACTATTTCGTATGCCATTCGTTATTGATAATTTTTGAGACATATGCATGGATTGATTCAAGTATGTTTAGAGTTTTTCTTAGTTTTATAAGTCGTACAATGTTTGTCGGCATCATTACTGAAAACCCTCACGAGACTATAACTTGTCCACTAGAGCTAACTAAGGGCTTAAAGGCTTGTTGCATATGCTAAATGCAACCGTGACAATCTAAGAAAGTGATTTAGGTTAGTTTATTTTATTTGTTTTTATTTTAGTTTTTAGATCGCTCCACTTGCTAGAGACTAGCAAGAAGCTAGTTGGGGGGTTGTAATAGGTGTTCGAAAAGCACTAACATTTCGTGATTTATTGTGCTTAATTGTTTAAAAATAGATTTGTTATATATTATTTATTTGATTATTTTCATAAATCTATCAATTCGAAATCACAGGTATATTTTAGTGTATTTCAGTTGTTTTTAGCGTCAAATGAATTGAATAATGCAAACACGCAAAGACAGAACACTTACGATGCTCGGTTCACAATTTAAGGGCAATACGAGTCAAATTATGTAAGTCGTACATAACGAGCCAACACATATGTAAGGGGGTACATGTGAAGAAATCGATGACAACGCGCGCCGTGGCGAGAAAAATGTATGCCGTGGCGAGTACCTCTCTGGTTTTGACCATTAATTCCAAATTTGTGTTGCGCGCAGCGGGTGAAAAAGCATGCCGTGGAGCGCCTATTCCTGATACAACCAGGATTCCATGTAACCCTTACATATATAAATACCCTCTTTAGAGTCCATTGTACATACAACTTTTATACACTTCAATTTTGCTTATTAAGAAGAGATTGAATCAGTTTTTGGGAGCTTTTCCACATTCAAAGAAGCAAGGGAATTTATTCTAAGGATCTAATAGACCATTGAAGATCAACGATCAAGCTTTTAGAGAAGAACATCATCCAATCCAATAGCGATATTTAGATCTAGGGTTTCTTCTTGTTATAGAATTTTACTTTTCTTCTTCTTACTTCTTTGAGTGTATGTTCAGATTATATTTGTCTATGAATTTTAATATGAACATGAGTGGCTAATTTTATTATGGATGTTTAGTTTGTGTTGCCATGTTTGTTAGAACTGTTGTGGTGAATGTTTTTATTGCTTTGAAATAAATAAATTTACCTTTTGATTAAGAGCATGTTTAGATATTTAATTGTAAATTTTCATGGGTCAATTTAAGATTCATAGTTAGGTTGAAAAATTTGAGAATTTAGTTTTAGGAACGTCACCTTAACTATATTTTGAAAAACTTAATCAACGCTTCAAATTAATGAATTAATCATAGCATTGGTTTGATTGACATATTTTTCTTGTGCATAATTTGGTTGCTAATTGATATACCTGATTGTAGGATATTGTTTAGTTAATCAACAAAGAGAATTACCCGATCGTAGGAATTTTCGTAATTAAAAAGAAAGCCGGTAAAAATTGTTTATTAGAACGTTCATGTTAATTCACCATAATTTTTCGATGCAAGCATGACCAACCAAACTAAACGTCCATACATCCTTCATTGATATTTGAAATCTTTGAGTTAATTCTGAATTTGCATAATTGTCTTCGTTAATTGTTCTACACCATTGATCTTGCTCACAAATTCACTTTATTTATAGTTTTATTAGGTTTAGGATTCTAGTTATTTAGAGTTTAGTTACTAATAGGATTCTATTTAATTAGTATTTTACTTGCTTTAGGACTCTAATTAGTTAAGAAAAAGGTTGTTTAGAACCATTGCAATTCCTTCAGAGACTGACCTAGGATGTTTGCTTATCACTTTCTACGAGTGATTCTACACTTGCAAATACTATAATTTGCACATTATTTGCCTATAGTACTAGTCCTTTGACATCTATCACACCTCACACAAAACATGTTAGCATCCTTAAACAAAGTAGGCCAATAAAATCCAGATTGTAATACCTTTATGGCTATTTTCTTACCACCAAAATGGCCCCAAGCAGTGTAGTTTATGGCAAAAAGCTAGGATGCTCTCAAGTTCCTCTTCGGGCACACACCATCAAATGACTTGATCATGACATATTTTGAACAAATAGGGGTTATCCCAAAAGTATTGCCTGGAAACACTAAAAAACCTTTTCTTTTACTGAAAAGTGATGTTAGGTCTCAAAATGCCACTAGCAAGATAATTAACAATGTTAGCATACCATGGATTTGGACCTATTGTAAACAATTGTTCATCAGGGAAGGTTTCTATGATTGTGTCCTTACTTTCACCCTTAACATTTTCATACTCAGAAAATAATCTAGACAAATGATCAGCTACTACATTTTCAGTACCTTTTTTGTCTTTGATCTCTAGGTCAAATTCTTGTAAAAGTAGGACCCACCTAATGAGTCTAGGCTTAGCATTCGGTTTAGTCAATAGATATCTCAAAGCAGCATGATCTGAATGAACAACAAGTTTAGTTCCTACCAAGTAAGACCTAAATTTATCAAGTGAGAACACAACAGCCAATAACTCTTTCTCAATGGTGGTACAGTTAATTCGGGCATCATTGAGTGTTTTGCTAGCATAATATATAACATGTAAACATTTATCCACACTTTGCCCCAAAATAGCCCCTATTGCATAATTAGATGCATCACACATGATCTCGAATGGTAAAAACTAATCAGGAGCCACAATAATAGGTGTAGAAGTAAGCTTATCCTTTAAAGTATTGAAGCAACAAGGCAATCATCATTAAAATCAAACGGAGTATCTTTGAAAAATAGGTTACATAATGGACGACTTATTATGGAAAAATCCTTAATAAACCGTCTATAGAAACTTGCATGTCCTAAGAAACTCTGTATCCCGTTAACAGATGTAGGAGGAGGCAATTTTGTAATTAAATCTATCTTAGCCTTTTCTATTTCAATTCCTTTGCTTGATATTATATGTCCTAAAACTATCTCATGTTGGACCACAAAATGACTTTTTTCCCAACTAAGTGTCAAATTACACTCAATGCAACGTTCTAACACTAAAGTCAATTTATGCTAGCAATCATCAAAGGAATTACCGAAAACAGAAAAGTCATCCATAAATACCTCGATGAATTTCTCCACCATATTTGAAAAGATTGACATCATACATCTCTGAAAAGTAGCAGGTGCATTGCATAATCTAATGGCATTATCCTGAAAGCGAAAGTACCGAATGGGCATGTGAAAGTTGTTTTCTCTTGATCCTCTGGAGCAATGGGTACTTGATAATAACCTAAAAGACCATCTAAAAAATAGAAAAAATTGTGTCCAGCTAGTTTTTCTAACATTTGATCAATGAAGGGAAGGAAAAAGTGATCCTTTTTGGTGTACAAATTCAATTTTTGAAAGTCGATACACATCTTCCAACCCGTAATTATCCTAGTGAGCACTAATTCATCTTTCTCATTCTTAGCCACAGTTATTCCATATTTCTTTGGTACCACATGAACTGTACTAACCCATTTATTATCAGCAATTGGATAAATTACTCCTATTGCTAGGAGTTTCAAAACTTCTTTTTTAACAACCTCTTGCATGATTGGGTTTAGTCTCCTTTGTGCTTCTTTAACAGGTTTGACATTGTCCTCCAAATTGATCTTATGCATACACATTGCTAGACTAATGCATCTAATGTCCCCTATACTCCATCCTATTGCTTTTCAATACTTACTAAGCTCTCCAACTAGTTTCTCCTCTTGTTTTTGGGAGAGTGTAGATGAAATAATAACCGGATAAGTTTCATTCTCTCCCAAAAATACATATTTCAGATGCTTAGGTAGTTCTTTAAGTTCTAATTTAGGTGGAGCAATCTCATCATCATGTGGGACATCTAATAAGTCTAAGGGTGTACTAGCTTCATCTAATGGTATAGCATTGTCTAAAAGATCATTGTACTCCCTAGCCTCATAGTCTAAGATATCATCTACCTCTCCAACTGTAAGTGCTACTCCTACACAAAAGTATCATGAATAATGGCATCTTGACATTCAACAAATGAGCATTCATCAATAGCAGATATAAAAGGGTAAAGAGATGAATCAAAAACTTTAAAATGTACAGTCTCTCCCAAGACTGACATTGTCAACTTCCCACTTTGGACATCAATGATGGTTTGGGTAGTGGCCATAAATGGTCTATCCAAAAGAATTGTATGCTCCTTGTCCAAAGATGGGTTATCCTGCATATCTAAAACCATAACATCAACAGGTATGATTAGCTTATCTACCTGTACAAGTAAGTCCTTAACCATGCCCTTCAGATATTTAATAGATCTATCAACAAGTTGAAGGGACATGGTTGTTGGTTTTTACTCTCTCAAATCTAGCTGTAAGAAAATAGAGTAAGACGTCAAATTTATACTTGCACCTAGATCAAGCATAGCCTTAGCTACTTTCCTATTCCCCATCATGATATTAATGATAAAACTACCTAGATCTTTTAACTTAGGGGTAATTTCAGATACGATGACTCTTTCATTTAGCTCATACCTTCTTTTCTTAGTGTTTAATTCTTTGAAAAATTTTGCTTAAGAAGGTACGTTTCTAATTACATCTAAAGAGGCAAATTAATATTGACTTTCGAAAGCATGTTAAATAAATTAGAAAACTGCTTATCTTGCTTACTGTCCTATAAATGATATGGGAACGGTATTGGTGGTCGGTATGGCTCTGATGACTTGTGTAACTTAGCGGAGCTAGATGACTCTCCAATTGTTGCCTTAGAAGGCTCTTCATGCTTGTCACCTTTTTCTTCCAATTCCTTAGAAACTGTGTTGTCATCTTCCATGTTACCTGCACTATAAGGTAAATCATTAGAAATTTCAGGTAAAACTTTTGCAACGACCTTACCACTCTGAAGAACCGTGACAGCTTTTGCTTGTTTGAGTTGACTAGGCAACTTTCCTATCTCTTGTTTGTGCATTTGTTCAGTTAGCTACCCAACTTGTATTTCCACTCTTTTCATTGATGCTTCCACAGAATCCATCCTTCCATTACAGGATTGCATGAAAGTATTTAAGGTTTCCTCTACGGTTGGTTTATTTTGTAGAAATCATCGATTAATGTTCTGGCCTTGTGTTTGATTTTGGACAAATGGTTGGCTATTGTTTTGTTTCCAAGCAAAGTTGGGGTGATTTCTCTATCCAAGTTTGTAGGTGTTAGAATAAGGGTCGTTCCTAGGTATAGGTTGGTACCCTTTTATTAACTTTGCCTCTTCATTAGCACCTGTATAAGAATCGCCTGCAAAGAACAAATGTTAGCCCCATGTCCATAAGAACCACAAACTCTACATACCTCGTGTTTTGGCATTTGATTCATATTGGAGGTAGTGAGAAGTTGCACTTGTTTGGTCAATTCAGCAAGGTGCATGGCCATTTCGTTGGTGGAGCCTAATTCATGGACTCCAACTCTTCTTCCTCTAGTGTTCTTTTTGTTGGGAATTAGCTCCCAACATCTCAAACAGTTCGTAAGTTTCATCTACTATTTTCTCACCCATAGCTCTGATGTGTTAAATTGTGTACTCGCAAGTGTACGAATCACTTGTAGAAAAGTGATAAGCAACTTCCAAGGTCGGTCTCTCAAGGAATTGCAGTGGTTCTAAATAACAAACTTTTTAATCCAAATAGAGTTCTAATAAAAATAAAACACTAATTAAATAGAGTTCTAGTCAAACTAAAACTCTAAGTAACTAGAATCTTAAAGCTAATAAAACTGTAAAAAGGGTATTTGATTTGTAACTGGAACAAAGTACGAGCAATTAAACGAAAACAAAATTGCAATTTAACAATCAATTCAGATATATTTGAAGATCAATGGAGGATGTATGGACGTTTAGCTTGGTTTACCATGCTTGCATCGAAAAGGTATGGTGAAATAACATGAACGTTCTATATAAACAAAATTACCGGCTTTCCTTTTAATTACGAGACTGCCTGCGGTCGGGGTAAATCTCTTTTTTGATTAACTAATTAACTGCCTTCGGTCGGGGTAAATCAAATAGTAATCAAATTATGCGCAAGGAAAAACATGCCAATCAAATTAATGCTATGACTAAGTCACTAAATTGAAGCTTTGATTAATGTTTCGGAATAAAGTTAAGGTGACGTTCCTATAACTAAATTCTAAGATATTTCAACCTAACTACGAACATCAAATGGGCCCATCATAATTCATAATTAAATATCTAAACATGCTCTTAATCAAAAAGTAATTTGTTTATATTAAATCAATAAAACATACACCATACACAGTTCTAGCAAACATGGCAACACAAACTAAACATCCATAATAAAACTAGCCAGACATGTTCATATTAATATTCATAGACAAATAAAATATGAACATACACTCCAACGAAAGAAGAAGATAAATAGAATTCTACAACACCAAAGAAAACCTAGATCTAAATACCGCTTATGGATGGGATAGCGTTCTTCTCCAAAAGCTTTATCTTCGACTGTCAACGGCTTCTTTGGATCCTTAGAATAGTTTCTCTTGCTTCGTTTTTGTGTAGCGAAACTCCCAAAGTTGATTGAATGTAGTGTTTTGTCGCAAAAATTGTAAATGTGTAAAGTTATGTACAAGTTCGAGTTCTCTGTAATGGAGACTCTAAGGGGGTATTTATAGATGTAAGGATTTACACGAATCCTGATTGCCATAGGAATAGGCGCGCCGCGGCATGCATTTTTCCCGCCGCGGCGCAACACAATTTCTGGAAATAATGTGAAAACCCGAGAGCTCCCCGCCGTGGCATACATATTCCTCACCGCGGCGCGCAATGTTTCCACGTTTCCCAGGATGCAACCCGAGAGCCTCTCGCCGCGGCATATGATTTCTTCGCCGCGGCGCGCCTTGTATGTAAATGTATGTACATGGTATGTAAATGACTTTACATACTTTGCTGATTCTCTCGCCGCGGCACATGATTCCTTCGCCGCAGCACGCATTGCTTCCCTTCTCTTCATGCTTACCCCCTTACATATGTGATGGCTCGTTATGTAAGGCTTACATATCTGACTTATTTTGCCCATAACTCGTGATTCGAGCGCCGTAAGTGTTCCGTCTTCGCGTGTTTTCATCATATGACTCATTTGACGCTAAAAACACCTGAAATGCACTAAAAAATTCCCGTGACTCCGAATGGATAGATTTATGAAATTAATCGAATAAACAATCAAAACGAATCTATATATTAAACAATTAAGCACAATTAATCACGAAATATTAGTGCTTTTTGAGCACTCATCACAACCCCCAACCAGCTTCTTGCTAGTCTCTAGCAAGTGAAGCGATCTAAAATTAAATAAAAATAAATAAAATAAACTAAACTAACATAAATCACTTCCGTAGATTGTCACGGTTGCATTTAGCATATGCAACAAGCCTTTAAACCCCTAGGTGGCCCTAGTTGACAAGTTATAGTCTCGTGAGGGTTTCCAGTGATGATACCCGCAAACATCGTAACTAACAAAACTAAATAAAGACTCAAAACATACTTGAATCAATCCATGCATATGTCTCAAAAAAACGACAAATGGCATACGAAAAAATTAAAAATCACTTAAGCTCAAAAACAGTTCAAACATCAAACCCATCATAGTAATCGAATTTTGAACAACCAATCATACCACAAGCCCGTTAGTTACACTATTTGATTGTGTCATGCATGATATTCACAGATTACATTTTAATATCTCATAAATGTGCAAGTAAAATATGAATGAGGATCTTGCACTTACAAACTCCATAGGCTCACTTTTCAAATCCATTTCTACTAATATAGAAATCAAACTACCTAGAATCAATAGGACTTCATTAAGCTTGTAAAGTCGTGGTTAGGCGTGTGATTATGAAAGTACGAGAATGATATTTTCAATAGGATAAGAGTACTTTTTTTATTTCACAAACTTATTTTCAACTTTCTCACCATGTGTCCTTTTTCATCCTTCTATACATTCCATGTGTCCCTTGGATCTTTTGCTTGATTTTCTTTTTTTTTTTTTTTTAATTCTTGCTTATTATTTCAATCATCATCATCAATTCTTTTTTTTTTAACAAGATGAAGCAAGATAAATATAACATAATTGCTCAAGAAAATCAAATATTACATTGAGTACTCTTATCACTAAGGGTAGTACAACGTATGTCAATGTTGAGTTCAAGGGTGTACTATGGATACAATAATAATACGGGAAGGCTTGAAAAGTCCACACGGTCCAAAGATGGCCTAAATCACTTTCTAAATGGCATTCGATTCTATTATTTTGCTTCAATGGGTTTTCAAATGAGTTCTAGAGCTTGTTGAGAATTAAAACATATCATGAACATACACACATTACACAAACCAAAATCAGTCATACTAACCATACCAACTTCCACATGTACCACAAAATTCTCAAACTAGATGAATCTAACATTTATGTGCTCCGTTACTTAGGTAAAAATCTAATTTCTTTCACATGTCACTGTCATTACAATCATGTTAATATCATAGACTTCCGGATTGACTCAAGTAGACACGACACTAACCTAACACAATTCAAGTGACAAAAGTTAAAAATTTAAAATTTGGTCATATTTTATGCTCATGGAATATTCTTCCCACCCCCAACCTAATTTCTACATTGTCCTCAATGTAAAAAAGAAAAAAAAAAAGGTAATTAAGATAAAGTGTGAGAAGTTACCCCCCTTTCGTATGAGATTGTGTACATTACACTTACGCTCCATTTCACTATTCCTCGCTCTCCTCATCATGTGGCATTTAGTGCGCAAGAAATATGCATGAAATCTCAAAGTATATGCATCACAACTCAAATCCAAATTTAAACTATAACTAAATCAAATGAAAAACAAAAACATTAAACAAAGTTAAACAATTCAAATAAAAATAAAAATAAAGGAAAAACTGAAAAAGAGATTCAAACTAAAAAAAAATAAAAATAAAAATAAAAAATAAAAAATAAAAAGAAAAGAAAGAAAAGAAAAGAAGTTGATACTACCTAATATGGTGGGTTGCCTCCCACCAAGCGCTTTCTTTAACGTCTTAGCAAGACGTTGTTACTTCGTTTCTATCCACCATCATCAAAGATCTTGAAGTGTGTGATATCAATTTTTCGAGCTAATATGTCATTAAGCTTGTCCTTCCATCTCGGTAGTTGTTTCCTATGAAGCACAGCACACACTTTTTTGTGAAAGTGGTATGGAAAAGAATTTAGGGATGTGCAAGTCTTAGGTGCCTTGTGTGGCATGGGAGGTGAAGATAATTCCTCCTTGTTCTCCATAGAAGTTTGTAGAATTTGATATTCCTCAGCTTGACATTCTTTGAGAATTGCTTGCTCCCCATCTGTATTTTCTACACAAAGTGGTAAATCATCAAAAGTTTCAGGAAAATAAATATTTTCAAAATTTTTACCACTTTGAAGGATTATGTCATCATTCACTTGCTCAATCTGAGTAGGAAACTCTTCTTGTTTTTGAATCTGTTCCGCTAGTTGCCCAACTTGCATTTCAATTCTTTTAATTGATGCCTCCATAGACTCCATCCTTTCACTAGTAGATTGTATGAAAGCATTCAAGGTTTCCTCTAAGGTTGGCTTCCTAGGTTGATTAGAAACTCTACTTCCTTGTATGAAAGAATTCAAGCTCTCTTCTAAGGTTGCCCTAGATAGATATGGATGAAAACTTGAGCTTTGCATTTGGTATTATGCATAAGGTGGGTCATATGGATGAAGATTTGAGCTTTGCATGTTGTATTGGGCATAAGGTGGGGTAGAGTTTGCTTGCCATGAATAATTATGGTGACTTCCCCACTCAGGATTATAGGTATTAAAATAAGGATCATTCCAAGGTGAGTGACATCCCTCATTACGATCAAAGTTTGAATTAGTGGATGTATAGTAATCACCTGCAAAAGTGCAAACATTAGCATAATGCCCATATAGACCACAAATGCTACATACCTCCATGTCTGTCATATCATGCAGCTCTTCAAAGGGCCTTGTATTGGTTCATGAATTTCAGTATCCAGTCTTATTAAGTGCATTTTAAAATTTGTTGATGTTGTCTATGAACGGTACATTTCAAAAACCAACAAAAACAACAGAGAAATCAAAGCACCACAGATTAAGCAAATAAAAAATACTATTTTTTTGATTTTTTTGATTTTTTTGTATTTTTAGAATAAAAAAAATAAATAAATAAACAAACAAACAAATAAAAGATAACAAATAAAAAAATAAAAAAAAATAAAAAAAATTAAGAAACTCTAAAAAGTTAAAAAGAAAATTATTCAAAACGCCAATTCCCCGGCAGCGGCGCCAAAAAATTGATGTGTTAAATTGTGTACTTGCAAGTGTACGAATCACTTGTAGAAAAGCGATAAGCAACTTCCAAGGTCGGTCTCTCAAGGAATTACAGTGGTTCTAAATAACAAACTTTTTAATCCAAATAGAGTTCTAATAAAAATAAAACACTAATTAAATAGAGTTCTAGTCAAACTAAAACTCTAAGTAACTAGAATCTTAAAGCTAATAAAACTGTAAAAAGGGTATTTGATTTGTAACTGGAACAAAGTACGAGCAATTAAACGAAAACAAAATTGCAATTTAACAATCAATTCAGATATATTTGAAGATCAATGGAGGATGTATGGACGTTTAGCTTGGTTTACCATGCTTGCATCGAAAAGGTATGGTGAAATAACATGAACGTTCTATATAAACAAAATTACCGGCTTTCCTTTTAATTACGAGACTGCCTGCGGTCGGGGTAAATCTCTTTTTTGATTAACTAATTAACTGCCTTCGGTCGGGGTAAATCAAATAGTAATCAAATTATGCGCAAGGAAAAACATGCCAATCAAATTAATGCTATGACTAAGTCACTAAATTGAAGCTTTGATTAATGTTTCGGAATAAAGTTAAGGTGACGTTCCTATAACTAAATTCTAAGATATTTCAACCTAACTACGAACATCAAATGGGCCCATCATAATTCATAATTAAATATCTAAACATGCTCTTAATCAAAAAGTAATTTGTTTATATTAAATCAATAAAACATACACCATACACAGTTCTAGCAAACATGGCAACACAAACTAAACATCCATAATAAAACTAGCCAGACATGTTCATATTAATATTCATAGACAAATAAAATATGAACATACACTCCAACGAAAGAAGAAGATAAATAGAATTCTACAACACCAAAGAAAACCTAGATCTAAATACCGCTTATGGATGGGATAGCGTTCTTCTCCAAAAGCTTTATCTTCGACTGTCGACGGCTTCTTTGGATCCTTAGAATAGTTTCTCTTGCTTCGTTTTTGTGTAGCGAAACTCCCAAAGTTGATTGAATGTAGTGTTTTGTCGCAAAAATTGTAAATGTGTAAAGTTATGTACAAGTTCGAGTTCTCTGTAATGGAGACTCTAAGGGGGTATTTATAGATGTAAGGATTTACACGAATCCTGATTGCCATAGGAATAGGCGCGCCGCGGCATGCATTTTTCCCGCCGCGGCGCAACACAATTTCTGGAAATAATGTGAAAACCCGAGAGCTCCCCGCCGCAGCATACATATTCCTCACCGCGGCGCGCAATGTTTTCACGTTTCCCAGGATGCAACCCGAGAGCCTCTCGCCGCGGCATATGATTTCTTCTCCGCGGCGCGCCTTGTATGTAAATGTATGTACATGGTATGTAAATGACTTTACATACTTTGCTGATTCTCTCGCCGCGGCACGCATTGCTTCCCTTCTCTTCATGCTTACCCCCTTACATATGTGATGGCTCGTTATGTAAGGCTTACATATCTGACTTATTTTGCCCATAACTCGTGATTCGAGCGCCGTAAGTGTTCCGTCTTCGCGTGTTTTCATCATATGACTCATTTGACGCTAAAAACACCTGAAATGCACTAAAAAATTCCCGTGACTCCGAATGGATAGATTTATGAAATTAATCGAATAAACAATCAAAACGAATCTATATATTAAACAATTAAAAGGAATTGCAGTGGTCTTAAATAACTAGCTTTTTAATCTAAATGGAGTTCTAATGAAAATAAAACACTAATTAAATAGAGTTCTAGTAAAACTAAAACTCTAAGTAACTAGAATCCTAATGCTAATAAAACTGTAAAAAGAGTTTGTTTGGTTTTGGTAACGGGAACAATTATACGAAAATCACACGAAATTGCAATCAAACAATCAATTCAATCAAATCAAATATCAATAGAGGATGTATGGACGTTTAGCTTGGTTAACCATGTTTGCATCGAAAAGGTATGGTGATATTCATGAACATCCTATATGAATTAAACTACCGGCTTTCCTTTTAATTACGAAACTCCTTTTGGCCGGGGTAGGTTTCTTTGTTGATTAACTAATTAACCGCCTTTGGCCGGGGTAAATTAACTAGCTATCAAATTATGCGCAAGGAAATTATGCCAATCAAATTAATGCTATGACTAAGTCACTAACTTGAAGTTTTGATTAAGTGTTTCGGAAAAGAGTTAAGGTGACGTTCCTCTAACTAAATTCTCAGATTTTTCAGTCTAACTACGAACACCAAATTGGCCCATGATTATTCATAATCAAACATTTAAACATGCTCTTAATCAAAAAGTAATTCATTCATAAATCAATTAAATACACCATACACAATCCTAGCAAACATGGCAACACAAACTAAACATCCATAATGAAACTAGCCGCTCATGTTCATATTGTTATTCATAGACAAATAAAATATGATCATACACTTTAACAAATGGAGAAGATAAATTAATTCTATAACAACAAGGAAAACCTAAATCTAAATACTGCTTATGGATCGGTTGACGTACTCCTCCGTAAGCTTTATCTTCGATCGTCGTTGGCTTCCTTGAATCCTTAGAATGGTATCTCTCGCTTCGTTATAGTGTGGCAACGCTCTCAAAGCTGATTGAATGTCGTTTTTGGGTCGCAAAATTGAGAAGAGGAAGAGTTGTGTATGAGTTGGTCAAGTAATTTCGAGTTGTAATGTAAGGGGGGTATTTATAGATGTAAGGGTTTCTGCAAATCCTATGTGCAATAGGAATCGGCGCGCCGCGGCATGCATTTTCCCCGCCGCGGCGCAACACAAAATTTGGAAAATATGTAAAAACCCGAGAGCTCCCCGCCGCGGCATACAATTCCCTCGCCACGGCGCGCAATGCTTCTTTGTTTTCAGGATCAAACCCGAGAGCCTCAGGCCGCGGCATGCAATTCTCTCGCCGCGGCGCGCAATGCTTTCCTTCTTTTCACGTCCCCCCTTACATATGTGATGGCACATTATGTAAGGCTTACATATTTGTCTCGTTTAGCTCGTAACTCGTGATCCGAGCGCCGTAAGTGTTCCGTCTTCGCGTGTTTTCATCATTTGACTCATTTTGACGCTAAAAACACCTGAAATGCACTAAAATATACCCGTGACTCCGAATGGATAGATTTATGAAAATGATCGAAATAATAGTCATAATAAATCTATATATCAATCAATCAAGCATAATCAATCACGAAATATTAGTGCTTTTCGAGCACTCATCAGCGGCACATGATTCCTTCGCCGCGGCACGCATTGCTTCCCTTCTCTTCATGCTTACCCCCTTACATATGTGATGGCTCGTTATGTAAGGCTTACATATCTGACTTATTTTGCCCATAACTCGTGATTCGAGCGCCGTAAGTGTTCCGTCTTCGCGTGTTTTCATCATATGACTCATTTGACGCTAAAAACACCTGAAATGCACTAAAAAATTCCCGTGACTCCGAATGGATAGATTTATGAAATTAATCGAATAAATAATCAAAACGAATCTATATATTAAACAATTAAGCACAATTAATCACGAAATATTAGTGCTTTTTGAGCACTCATCAAGCTCCTCCTACAGCGTTGTCAACTGTGAATTGAAATTGTAGTGTCAATCCATCATAGAAAAATTGATTTTGTAACTGCAACGGGAAGTGGTGATGTGGACACTGTATCGAGAGCAATTTGAACCTGTCCCAAGCCTCGTGAAAGGATTATCCTTCCATTTGTGAAAAAGTAGCAATTTTTGTTATTAGGTCAGATATTTTTGCATGGGAATAGAACTTACCCATAAACTTGTTATAAATTGCGTCCCAAGTGGCCAAAGAACCAGGTACCAATGTCATGAGCCAAGACTTAGCTCTATCTTTGAGAGTGTAAGGAAAACACCTCATCCATAATTGATCTTCAATAAGTCCTTGCAGTGGAAAGGTTTGCACAGTTGCATATAATTCACGCATAAAATTTAAAGGACCTTCATTAGGGATACCGTAAAAGGAGGGAAGCATGGAATAATGAACATTTTTTCAATTCATAATTCCTAGCTGCCCCTGTGAGTTGAATGCACGATGTGGAGGTCTCAATGATAGGTCTTGCAAACTCTTTGTTCATCATCTGCCTACCCATGTTGTCACACATTGCTGCATGCAATTGTTATTGGTCTTCTTCCTCTTGAATTTGATTATCCAGTTTCCTTGATAGGTGTTTAATCCTATGAATGTTGTCAATGAAGGGAGTGAGTTGCTTGTTAAGTGACCTCCTACCCTACATGCACAAATAAAAAATAAACAAAGATCAAGGCAGTAGAGAAATTGCAATAAAAATACTATTTTTTATTTTTTTGATTTTTTTGTGTTTTTGAATAAAAATAAAAGTAAATAAATAAATAAATCTAATTTAAAAACTCTAAAAAGTCAAAAATAAAATTATTTAAAACGTCAATTCCCCGGCAATGGCACCAAAAACTTGATGTGCAAATTATAGTACTCGCAAGTGTACGAATCACTCGTAGAAAGTGATAAGCAAACCTCCGAGTTTGGTCTCTCAAGGAATTGCAATGGTTTTAAACAACTTTTTTCTGAATCTAATTAAATTCTTAAAGCAACTAAAATACTAATTAAATAGAATTCTAGTAACACTAAAACTCTAAATAACTAGAATCCTAAACCTAATAAAATTGTAAATAAAGTGGATTTTTGAGCAAGATCAATGGTGTCAAACAACTAACGAAAATAATTACTCAAATTCTAAATTAACTCAAATAGATTTCAAATATCAATGGAGGATGTATGGACGTTTAGTTTGGTTGACCATGCTTTCATCGAAAAGTTATGGTGAATTAACATGAACGTGCAAATAAACAATTTTTACCGGCTTTCAATTTAATTACGAAAAGTCCTACGATCGGGTAATTCTCTTTGTTGATTAACTAAACAATATCCTATGATTGGGTATATCAATTAGTAACCAAATTAAGCACAAGGAAAATATGTCAATCAAATCAATGCCATGACTAGGTCATTACTTTGAAGTTTTGATTAAGTTTTTCAAAGTAAAGTTAAGGTGACGTTCTTAAAACCAAACTCTAATATTTTTGGGAAAATAACAAAACTAACACCCCCCAAAAATTATAATAACAAAACTAGCACCCCTGTGTTCAATTAAAATTGAACGACGATAAATTAGAATTGAACGTTCAATATTATCCGTTCAATTAGAATTGAATGACGATAATTAGACCTATTTAATATTGAACGTTCAATATTTTACGTTCAAATTGAATATTGAACGTTCAATATTAAACGTTCAATTCTAATTGAACACAAGGGGGTGCTAATTTTGTTATTATAATTTTTAGGGGTGCTATTTTTGGTAATTTCCCAATATTTTTCAACCTAACTATGAATCTCAAATTGGCCCATAAAAATTCACAAATAAATATCTAAACATGCTCTTAATCAAAAGGTAAATTTATTTATTTCAAAACAATAAAAACATTCACCACAACAGTTCTAGCAAATATGACAACACAAACTAAACATTCATAATAAAATTAGTCACTCATGTTTATATTAAAATTCATAGACAAATATAATCTGAACATACACTCAAAGAAGTAAGAATAAGAAAAGGAAATTCTATAACAAAAAGAAATCCTAGATTTCAATACCACAATTGGATTGGATGGAGTTCTTCTCCAAAGGCTTGATCTTCGATCTTCAATGGCTTCTTGGATCGTTAGAATTAATTTCCTTGCTTTTTTAAGTGTGGAAAAACTTCCAAAAATTGATTGAGGCTCTTGTTGGTTTGCAAAATTGAAGTGTATAAAAGCTGTGTGTAAAATAGACTCTTAAAGGGGTATTTATACATGTAAAAGGTTACATAAAATCTTGATTGTATCAGGAATAGGCGCGTATTTTCCCGCCACGGCACAACAATTTGGAAATAATGGTTAAAACTCGAGAGGTGCTCACCTTGGCATATATTTTTCTCGCCGCAGCGCGTGTTATCTTTAGTTTCTTCACATGTACTCCCTTACATATGTGCTGGCTCGTTATGTACAGCTTACATAATTTGACTAGTGTTGCCCGTAAATTGTGATCAAGGCGTCGTAAGTGTTCCGTCTTTGCGTGTTTGCATTATTCAACTCATTTGACGCTAAAAACATATCTATGATTCTGAATTGATAGATTTATGAAAATAATCAAATAAGCAATATATACAAATCTATTTTTAAATAATTAAGGACAATAAATCACAAAATATTAGTACTTTTCGAGGACTTATCAGCTATTAATCTTAAACATAACACGTTCTAAACTAAACTCTATTAGATTAACAAGAGGTCGATACTATCTAAGTAACACTGTTGTAATAACAAGCTCACATAAGATTTTATGGTTTGAAATTCATAACATCCCCATATTTTACCATCAAATCAAACTTTTCCAACTCTGCAACAATGAAATCATACTGGTAGTAAAGAAAATATGTTGAGGTTTAAGACTATGTAGTTTGAAGGGTTGAAACCCCCAAAGAAACACTCCACCTAGGTTTTAAACAATTTGATATTTGAATTTCAAGCGTATCAACAAATAGATAAAGAATATGGCAGCAAAACAATGGACAGAGGTATTACACAAAGAAGAATAAATAACATTCCACAATTATCTATATAACCCACGAACCCTTAGATTGGATGCTTAGGAATCAAAACCTTTTATTAAAAATATCTCCTTTGACACGCAGAAAGAAACCCAGAATGCCCACAATTAAAACATAGAAAATTTGTGATCACATTCAAAGTGTTTGGTACTCCTGTCAATTACACACATAGTAAAATCAGGACAATATTCAAACTTACAAAGCAATAGACATGCGTAAATACATAAAGAGAAAGTTGGGAAAGTTATTCACCGAGAACTTGAACAACAATAAACGTACTCAGTAATCTAACCATCACCAAAACCACAAATTCCTTATTTTAGTTCAAAAACTAAAAAATCCAATGCCTTAAAATAATATTGAGTCTAAACTAGAGGTGCGGTGAGAAAAGGACGATGACAGGTGAAGACAACGGAAATGGTAATGGTGGAGTGAGGACTCAAATCCAGTGGACTTGCGTTGGATGAAAAGAGGGGTCGACAGTAGAGAAACAGTGATCAGATGGTAGGTGTACACGAACAATGACTGATCGTTTCCACGCTGAATCTTCACAGTGTTTGGGTTAAAAATGTTGTGCTTTAATTAGTTTAGTAACTTAATATAAGATTTGGCTTACATGATTTGAATGTTAGGAAGTGAAATACGTAGGCTTTGGAGTGTCCTTTCTATCCATACCAACCAAGGAGAGGATTCGATATCAAATAGTTAGTTTGAGTTTGGAATTTCAAGTGTGGATGTATGGTGTCATTCCTCATATTGAGAATGATCTGGCTATTTGTTTAAACGATGAGTTCCTGACAATGTTGAGGTGGTCATCAACACTTACTCCTGATTTTGGCATTGTGCAAGCCATTTTTAATAGGTCATATCTTGAAATAACTTCATTTGCATGCTTTATTAAACTTACTTTGTAACGTTATTGTCTTTTTTCTTATTACACATAATAATTAGGGTTACAACCCTGGGTCATACATGTTTTGTAACATTTTTGCTTTCTTTACATTGTATGTAAATGTTTACATATATAGTTCATAAGTATATAACTTATTACATACTATTTTTTGTAAATGATTACATACATGTTTCATGAGTATGTAACATGTTACATATGAAAAATAATGTATGTAACATGTATTGTATACTTGTAACATGCTTATGTAATAGGTTACATATGGCATACAATGTATGTAATTGGTGTTACATACCTGCACTAGTAGTATGTAACAGGTTACATATGACATTAAATGTATGTAACTAGTATAATATACCTGCACTATGAGAATGTAACATGTTACATATGATATACTAGATATGTAAAGCATACATTGTATATGTAACATGCATTGTGAAAATGTATGTAATTGGTGTTACATACCTGCACTACTAGGATGTAACAGGTTACATATGACATTAAATGTATGTAACTGGTATTATATACCTACAATATGAGAATGTAATATGTTACATATGACATACTATATATGTAATACCAGTTACATACATTGTATGTATAACATGCATTATGCAAGCCATTTTTAATAGGCCATATTAGGTAATAATTTCATATGCATGCTTTATTAAACTTCCTTTGTAATGTTTTTGTATTTTTGCATGTTACACATAATAAGTATGGTTACATCCCTGGTTCATACATGTTTAGTAACATTTTTGCTTTCTTTACGTTATATGTAAATGGTTACATACATGGTCCATAAGTATGTAACTTGTTACATACTATTGTTTGTAAATGATTACATACATGTTTCGTGAGTATATAACATGTTATATATGACAAACAAAGTAAGTAACATGTGTTATATACCATTACCATAAGTACGTAACAGATTACATGACATATAATGTATGTAACTGGTGTTACTTACCTGCACTATGATTACATACTATTGTTTTTTAAATGATTACTTACATGTTTTGGGGTATGTAACATGTTACACATGTCAAACAATGTATGTAACATGAGATATAATAGGTTACATATGAGATACAATGTATGTAACTGGTGTTACATATCTACACTATAAGTATGTAACATATTACATATGACATACAAGGTAAGTAACATGTTACATATGGAATATCAAGTATATAATAGGTTACATATCAAGTATGTAATAGGTTACATATAACATGTCAGGTGTGTAACAGGTTACATATGTAACACCTGTTACATACCTACCCCATGAGTATATAACAAGTAACATATGGTACTAAATACATAACTTGTATGTCATATGACAATTTTTTAGATACCTGATATGTCATATGTAACATATTACACACTCATGATATACCTAGTATGTAACAGGTTACATATGATATTTAAAATATGTTACATAAAAGCTAATAGGTATAGATATCTATAGTTTTTTTTTTATAAAAACTATAGATATCTTTATAAAAACAAGTTACATATGGCAATCTGTTACATGCCTGATATGTCATATATACAGAGAACAAAAATAGAAACATAGAAGCATATACCAACTTTGCTATAGCTTTACCACCACAACGTGCACTAGAAAAAAACAGTGTTAAACTTCCAAATCAGCAATTAGGCTTGGGCTTCTTATTAAATGACGATAAGGGCAATTTATGACTCACATATTTAAGGAAAAATTTAGAAGTTAACAAAAATATATCATCTCTTATCAATTAAACCTAGAAGGAACATATAAAGGAGAGAAAATTAGGACTGATTTGGGTAGCAGAAAATAAACGCAGTAGAGTGATGAGTGCTTAAAAAGTACTAAAGATACCATGATTTAATGCACTTTAAATTGATTAAATAGATTTATATATGCATGATTTTATCATATTTTATATAACTTTATCTTTTCGGAATTACGAGTATTTTTATTGTTTTTCAGGAATTACATTTAAATTGGAAGCAATCCATCACAATATTGAAAGTATAGTATTTATTTACTATCCAAAAAGGTGAAGAAAAATAAAGAAAAATCAAAAAATGGAAAAAAAAAAAATGAAGAAATGGTCAAAACGGCCCACGCCGCACGCAGCACGCGCCCATGCCCAGCACGCCGCGCGCGCCCTGCACGCCCCGCAAGTCACGCCGCGTGCGCCCCGCGCGCCTCGCCTGCCTGCCCGTGCGCGCCCGCGGGCCTCGCCTGCCCTGTCCGCGCGCGCGCCCTGCGTGCACCACGCCCGTCCACACCTCGCCCACCAGCCTGCCCGTGCGCGACAGCCAGCCTGTTTTGGTGCCTTTTCACCCACTTGTGCCATTTTGCCAATTTTAGCCCCATGTTTTCACCTATAAATACACCCCTCCCTTTGTAATTCCTACACCAATTTTTTAAAGCTCTCTTCTCTCTCTCTCTCTAGAAAGCTTTCTTAGTTTTCTTAGTTTTTTTTTTTTAGTTTTTCTCATTTTGGGAAGAACTTAGTTATGTTCTTGTAATATTTTTAGTTTTGATTCAATAAATAGGAAAGCAATTTTGTTTGGAGGTTTTTTAGAAATAATTCCGAAATTATGTTGAGGTATGTTTTAAATGAATTATTTTCAACATTATTTCATATGTTTTGTTTTTACATGCTATATTTAATCTTCTAGCTAATTATTAAATTGAGCATGTCTGGCTGTTTATTAAAATGAGATAATTATTTTAATGTTGTTATGCTTGTGAAATATTAATAGGTAAAACATTTTCACAAAATTAAATATTGTTTTTATTCAAGATTTTCATATAAAAGATTGTTAGAGAGAAATACATTATTTTTCATTACAAACTTTAAATCTGAAAGTTAGATTTTAAGATTTAATTATCTGGTCTGATTTAGAGTAGTGTTCTTCTACTTATTGGTACAATCGCCTGGTATTGTTGATGCGAAACTCTATGTCAAAGGTTTTTAACAAAGAATTATTATTTGAAAATGTATTGACAAAATATTTTCTGTAATAGTTTTAAAACTTGAAAGTTATTATTCAGATAATTAAATTCTTAAATTTAACTTGGACACCTTGAATAAAGTGTAAAATGTCTAATCCCACCAAAGGTGGCATTTAAATGGTTCATTTTCAATCTCTTAGAAAAATGATTTTAATTTAATTAACTAAATTAATTATCAACCCCACCCATAGGTGTTAATTAATTTGGTTAATTAACAAAGAATATCTAACCCCACCAAAGGTGGTATTTATACATAAAAGAGAGAATCAATAATTTTAATTCAAATATTTCATAACCTATATAATAAGAAACAAGCATGATTAACTTATTATTATCCATTAATTCTCCACTATTTATGAATGATATAATTGCATGATTATTTATTGAATTCATGTTCTTATTTTTGTATGTTAGATTAGATTCAAACAAAATCAAATATTGTGACAGGATGTTTAGGTTTTAATTTCGTTTTTAAGAGTTTGATTAAATTATTAAAAAACCACATAAATTCCCTCCTTAGACCGACCTTGGGAGTATACTTATCATTTTCTATAAAATGATTCGTGCACTTGCGAGATTTTATAAATTTAAATAAGCATTTACGTACCGATTTCGTCCATCATAGAGAGGTAGAAAAGAACACCAGAAATAGAGCAAAAAGAGCAACAGATTGAGATAAGAAAAGAGATCAATTGAAGGGCTTGATTTGCAAGGATTATTAGTGAGGAAAGCAAGAGAGTTAGAGCTGATGAATCCAATTGATTGAGATTTAATTAAATGGATTTTTATTAATTTATTCCTTCTTCTATTATTCTTTTATTGTTCTTCAAATTTTTATAACTCAATATGGATCTCATTTTGAATATGCATGATTTAATATTTGATTTCATAGATACGATTGGCTAATTTTCCTTCAATTAGGGTTGTAGATATACAAGTGATTGTAATCTTGTTCTTCAATTCTAAAGATTTGTGCTTTGCTTGACAAAAAGGTACTAGTTATTCAATGCTTATTTTATTGATTAATTCTTATTGACTACTTGATCACCAATTGATAGGATAGTAAACTAAGATTAATTCTAGAAATGTTAGTTGAAGTTGGATGAAGATTGAATAATGTGTGTTTAATTTGAATCTAAGGATAAGAATTAAAATTTCAATTATTATAGGAATATATAATTGTCTAACATAACCCAATGAAATTAGTTCATTAAATATTGTTCTTAGACTCAGTTATCCATAGGAGTGTGTTTCATTGAGCCTAAGAAATTATAAACATTGCAAACTCGGAAGAATCATTTGTAACTTTTGCAATTCTAGTTACTGGTGAACTTTGCCACAGCATTGCTACAACAAAAATACCAAATATTGATTTTAATAGTTAATCTTTATGATACTTTTTAGTATTTCAATCTCCATGGGAACGATATTTCTTATCATTATATTACTTATTTACGACATGTGCACTTGCAAAAAATATTATACACCATTTAGAGCAACAAGTTTTTGGTGTCGTTGCCAGGGATTGTCAACGTTAGAAATTATTCGTAGAGATCAACGTTTATTTTTTATTTAATTTTTATTTATTTAATATCTTCTTTGTGTCTTTTGTATGAACAGATTTTGCAAAGAGGATATCTTACCCTTAGATCTCGAGATTGAGCGTACTTTCAGACTAAAAAGGAGAGAACTACAAGGTTTAACTTCGGTTGAAGAAATGGCACAACCAAAGGGCAGAAATAATGGCAATGGGCTGAATGTAAACAACACAATCAATCTGATACCTACAATGGATGATAAGGACAGAGCTTTAAATGAATATGCATTGCCTATACTAGAGGGGTTGAATCCAAGCATCACAAGACCGAATATTCAAACAACTCCCTTTGAGTTAAAACCAGTGATGTTTCAAATGCTACAAACAGTTTGGCAGTTCAGTGGGTTACCTACAGAAGATCCTCATCTGCATCTCAGGTTGTTTATCGAAGTTAGTGATTCTTTTAAATGGATAGGTGTGACCGAGGAGGCTTTCAAGGTCAAATTATTTCCTTATTCCTTAAGAGATCGTGCTAGAGCATGACTTAATTCTTTGCCACCTGATTCTATTTTTACTTGGAATGATCTGGCAGAGAAGTTCTTGATGAAGCATTTTTCACCAACAAAGAATGCCAAATTAAAGAATGATATTACTTTTTATCAACAAATGGATGGACTCTATACAAGGCTTGGGAAAGGTTTAAAGAACTACTAAGGAAGTGTCCTCACCATGGTATTCCTCATTGGATCCAAATGGAAACTTTCTACAATGGTCTCAATGCCCAAACAAGAACTATTATTGATTCATCTGCTAATGGAGCTAGCCAAGTCTTACAATGAAGCCTATGATTTACTTGAGAGAATGGCTACCAATAATTACCAATGGCCAATGGATATAGTAGCAACCACAAAAAGAGTGGCCGATGTGCATGAGGTTAATGATGTTACGGCACTTACAACTCAAGTTTCATCCTTAGTTAATCGGTTGAAGAATCAATATGTGACAGCAAATGTGAATTCAACAGCCATAAAGAAACCAACTGAATGAACCATCTAGTTTGTTGGAATCTTTACTCAAAGAATACATGGCTAAGAATGATACAATCCTCCAAAGTCAAGCTACTTCAATGAGAAATCGAGAAAATCAAGTGGGACAGCTGGCTAATGAACTTAGGAACCATCCACAAGGTGCACTTCCAAGTGATACCTAAAGTCCAATGAGAGAAAGAAAGGAGTTTTGCAAAGCAATTATTCTAAAGAGTGGAAAAGAATTAGAGGGACCAAGTGGGCAAAAAATGAGTCAAAAGGAGAGTACTTCAGCCCAAGATAAGGAGGAAAAATATTTGGACAAATCTGAGACAATTTTGAAAAATACAGAAAATCCTGGTACCCAGAATGCTACAGCGTTGCTGCAGCAAAATTCCCAGCAGCACAGACCATCTCCACCATTTCCTCAAAGATTTCAGAGGACCTTCAATTTAGGAGATTTTTGGATGTTCTTAAGCAACTTCATATCAAAATTTCATTGGTAGAAGCCTTGGAACAAATGTCAAATTATGTCAAATTCATGAAATATATCTTGACCAAAAAGAGACGATTTAGTGAATTTGAGACAGTTTCCTTAACAAGTGAAAGTAGTGCTATATTACAGAACAAACTTCCTCCTAAGCTCAAGGATCCTAGGAGTTTCACAATTCTATGCTCCATAGGTAATCAATAATTTGGCAAGGTTCTATGTGATTTGGGAACGAGTATTAATTTGATGCCTATGTCAATTTATAAGAAGTTGGGGATTGGTAATGCATGGCCTACTACAGTATCTTTACAAGTAGCAGACCGATTCATTGATCATTCAGAAGGAAAAATTGAAGATGTCTTGGTGAAAGTGGATAAATTCATCTTTCTAGTGGATTTTATTATACTTGACTATGAGGAAGACCAAGAAGTGCCTATTATTTTGGGAAGACCATTCTTAGCTATAGGCCGAACTTTGATTGACGTTCAAAAAGAAGAATTAACTATGAAAGTTCAAGAGGAATATGTCACTTTCAATGTATTTAAAGCCATAGAATTTCCCAATAATGTTGAAGAGTGCTCATCCATCTCAGTTGTGGATTCTGTGGTATCTAAAGAACTTGAGAAATGTAGCTATAATTATTCTCTACAAATTTTATCGCAATATGATTCCGATTATGAAGAGAAATATGAGGATAAATTACTTTGGTTGGAAGTAAATTCTAATACATACAGGCCGAGAAATAAATTCCAGTCCCTAGATTTGTCATCTCGGGATTTCAATCTTCCTAACTCTTCAGTTGATGTGCCACCATATTCAAATTCCCATCAAAAGAATAAAATTTTCCACAATATGAAGTTCTACTATTGGGATAAGACATTCTTGTTCAAGCAATATGCAAACCAAATGATTATAAGGTGTATTCCCAAAGATGAAATGGTGAATATTTTGCAACAATGTCATTCTTATCAAAAAATTAAGAGGATCTTAAAGAAAACTATTGGTTTAAACCAAAAATATTGGAAATGTTGGTCCAAGAGAAAATTCTAAATTAATGGCCAATGCATCAAACATTATTGGGGAAGAATTGTTGACAGGGAGCATACTTCCATTCTACTCACAGATCTATGACTGTAAGATGTTGATTTTAACACAAGCGCTCATGGGAAGCAACTCATGTTTCTTACGTTTTCTTTTCTACTTTATGCTTTAATTTAGTTGATTTAAATTTTATTATTATTTTATTTTATTTTATATGGTTCTTCTTTTGCATTTTCAGGTCATCATAGAAACATGAGAGCAAGTAGGAAGCAAAGTAGAAACAACATCTTCACAGTTTTAAAATTGGGAAACTCTACAGTTTTGTTGCAGCAACGCTATAGCAAATAGGGGCATTTCTTTACCCTTTTCATATTTCATTTTTGTTTGTTGTCTGTTTTCTTGTTTTATTCTTCTTTATTTATAAGCAGTGAGGACACTGTATATTGTAAGTTTGAGGGGGTTGATTTATTTGCTTGTGTTTTGAAATATGATTTTATGATATGTGCTGCTATAATTTTGTGATTAATAAGGGATGATGAACTACCTTGTGCAAAAGCTGTAAACTACTCTTAATTTCTTTGTGATGTCTTTGTTTTCAAGTTTAATTGTTAATCTGTTATAATAAATATCTTGGTTTATGAAAAGAATTGACTTAATTGAGTGTTAGTTAACAAATTTTGAAAACTTATTTTAAAATACACACCCCACAACTCATTTGCACCATCATTTGGTTTGCTTGTTTAATATGAACTTTAAATGAGGAAATTTTATGAAAGAGCTTAGGCTTCTAGAATTGGTTTGGAGAGTCTCTCAAGGCAAAATCCTAAAAAATTTATTAATCAAGGAAATGATTTAGGCCTTCTTTGGATTCGATTATGCTTTTCATGCTAACGTTGATTAAGAATATGTTTCCTTTGTACAACTAATTTGAGCCATGAGTGATCAAAATCTGTTTTGTTAACACCCACATCATAGCTTAGCCTTTCTTTATTTGCATATCCTTTGATTTTTACCCGATCGTAGGCATTCTCGTAATTAAAAGGAAGGTCGGTAAGTATTGTTTATTTAGAACGTTCATGTTATTTCATCATAACTTTTCGATGTAAGAATGGTCAACCAAACTAAACATCCATACATCCTCCATTGATTTTCAAATCTACTTGAATTGATTGTGAATTTGCGATATTGTTTTCATTAATTGTTCGTACCACTGATATCGCCACAAAACAATCTCTTTTTACAATTTTACTAGGTTTAGGACTCTAGTTACTGAGAGTTTTAGTTTTACTATAACTCTATTTAATTAGTACTTTTAGTTAAGATAGGACTCCAATTAGTTTAAGAAAAAGGTTGTTTAGAACCATTACAATTCCTTGAGAGACCGACCTCGGAGGTTTTCTTGTCACTTTCTACGAGTGATTCGTACACTTGCGAGTACTATAATTTGCACATCAAGTTTTTGGCGTCGCTGCCGGAGAATTTTCATTTTAAATAATTTTCTTATTAAATTTTTGAAGGATAACATTTTTAGCAGGTTTGGAACACTGAGAACGATCATTAGTGATGGAGGCAGCCACTTTTGCAATAGACTCTTCGATGGACTTTTAAAAAAGTATAACATTTCTCATAGAGTGGCTACCCCATACCATCCCCAAACTTCGGGGCAAGTGGAAGTGAGCAACCGACAAATCAAAAGCATATTGGAACGCACAATACGCCCCTCAAGGAAGGATTGATCAGTTAAGTTAAATGATGCCTTGTGGGCATATCGTACAGTGTACAAAACTCCAATTGGTATGAGTCCCTACCGATTAATTTTTAGTAAAGCATGTCACTTACCCATTGAGCTAGAGCATAGGGCTTATTGGGCTATTAAGGAGCTCAACATGGACATGGCAAAAGCTAGAAAAAAATGACTACTCCAACTGAGTGAACTTGAGGAAATTCAGGACAAAGCTTACGAAAATGCCAAGATCTACAAGGAGTGTACTAAGCGCTATCACGACAAAGGGCTCCTCGGTAAGTATTTCATTCCTGGAATAAAAGTTCCATTATATAATTCACGTTTGCGTTTGTTTCCAGAAAAACTTCATTCTAGGTGGAGCGGACCGTACACAATTGTAAATGTACTTCCACACGGAGTAATCGAGTTGCTCAATCCAAAAACGCAAGAACCGTTTAAGGTAAACGGGCATCATGTCAAGCCATACTTGGAAGGAGACAACAACTTTAAAAGGATTAAAACAATACGTCTCCTCGATTAATAAACACAAGAGCAGTCACGTCATGCTAAGACGTAAAATTAAGCCATTAATGAGAGGCACCCATTTGGTATTGTATTTCTTTTGTTGCTTTTATTTCTTTTATTATTTTTATCATATTTTTTTTAAAAGTTTTTCAAGGCAATGAGGACATTCCCAAGTCTAGGTTGGGGGTGGATGCGTTGCACGTTTTCAAAAACTCCAAAAAAATCAAAAATTTTCAAAAATTATGCGTGCGCCACGGTGGAGTAAATTTGTGCCGCGGCGGGAAAAATTTGTTTTTCGGTGAGGGACTTTCTATCTCGAACCAAAATTTTCAAAATATGTGAGCGCCGCGGTAGGGAATATTTGTGCTGCTGCATTCTGTTTCACGCACAATTTCAAAAATTTTACCCGCGTTGCAGCGGGGAAAAATTCATGTCGCGGCACTCCTCTATAAATTTGCCAGAAAATGGGGCACTCGGGCATACCCAAAATCATTTCAAAATTTTCTCTCCCAACTTTCCCTCACTTTCTCTCATTTTCTCCCAAACACTCTCTACCCTCCTCTCCAATTTCTTCCCAAATCCTCACCAAAATTCAAACTTTACTCAACTAATTTTTATTTCTAACATTGCTAACACATTTTTCTCCATCAATTTCATCAGATTTGCTCCAATAATCAAGCTTCTCTCCATTTCAAAAATTAGGGTTTCAAGCAAAATTTGGGGGTTTTTCTTTAAGGGCTCAACTGCATTCCCTAGAGGTAAATTTCTTTACATTTCCATTTCAATTCAGTAATAATTTTCAAGAATTTGTGAAATTTTGTCTAAAGTTTGGAATTATGTGAGAATTTTGGATAAGAGGGGAGCAAATTTTTGGGATTTTTCTGCAATTTTTGAAATTAAATTGTGGGTTGAATTTTCTTAGTCTAAGAATTGAAATGGGCCCAAAGAGAAAGGCTGGTGAGAATAGTCGTTCTAAAGGGAAAGGAAAAATGATTGAGGATCGGAATTATGACGCCTCTCGGTTTGTAAGTCGAGAGGCGCAAGAGTGGTACGAAGGTACTGCCAAAAGAAATAAGGGAATGGAAATATCTGATATAATTGAGATATTAGGATGGAAGAAATTTTCATACGCCCCAGAGGCAGGTGTGAGTTCGCTGGTCCGGGAATTCTACGCGAATGTCCCGAAAGCTAGAGATGGAATGATTTGGGTGAGGGGCGTTGAAGTCCCCTTTAATAGAACTGTGATTAACTCGTACTATAGGTTGAAGGACATACAAAATAGCGGGTATAAAACCTACTTAACGCAAGTTGATTACGATGAGCTGATTAATACCTTAACCGATAGTTACAGTAAGTGGGAGTACAAGGGGGATATGGTAAACATTTTTCAAGTCAAGCACCTAAGGACCCATTCCCGAATTTGGCAGTACTTTGTTTGCTCTAGGTTAATGCCTACCTGACATTACAGTACGGTCGATCGGGAATGCGCTATCTTGCAATTTGCCATAGAGACTGAGCGCTCCATAGACGTGGGAATGGTAATACAACAGAGGGTTGTGTACTCAGCTGATCACCACAACATTAGCTATTTCTTTCCCTAACTAATCATCACCCTATGTGTTAAGCACGGAGTCCAATATGACACGGGCGAGGTCTTATTGCAGCCGGATGAAACATTAACCTTCGCCTACATGTAACACCTTACAAGCGGCACAAAAGTTGGCCAAGGAAGTAGGAAGGGTGATGGAACCTCTTCCAAGAATGCTTCTACAAGAGATAGGTTGGTAAACTTAGAAGTGAAGGTTAATAAAATGCATCAATACCATACCCAACAACAAGCTTGGCTCATTGATCACATGAAATATCAACATGACTACCAAGGTCTACTCCACTGAATGATTAGCTGCCAATTGACACACAGTGGAATAGACCTCACCCAATTCAAGCCGCCTTCATAATATTCGGGACATAACTTCACTTTTAGTTATGATGCATACACTTTGAGGTTTCATACATGTTTCTTGCACATTAATTGCTTCATGATAAGAAAAGCGAGGAAAAATGAACCAGCGCGTAAGAGTAGTGTACACAATCTCATACGAAAGGATGGTAACTTCTTTCACTTCTTTTCTTAATTTCTTTTGTTTTTATTTTTGACATTGAGAAAAATGTAGGAATTAGGTTAGGGTGGGAAAAATATTCCATGAGCATGAAATAAGACCAAATTTTTAATTTTTAACTTTTGTCACTTGAATTTTGTTAAGATAGTGTCGTGTCCACTTGAGTCAATCCAGAAGTCTATGATATTAACATGATTATAATAATGGTGATATACGAAAGAAATTAAATTTTTACCTAAGCAATGAAGCACATAAATGTTAAATTCATCTAATTTGAGGATTTTGTGGTATATGTAGAAGTTTGTATAGTTAGTACAACTGATTTTGGTTTGTGTAATGTGTGCATGTTCGTGATATATTTTAAGTCTCATCAAACTCTAAAAATCATTTGAAAACCCATTACAGCGAAATGATAGAATCAAATGCCACTTAGAAAGTGATTTAGGCCATATTTGGACCGTTTGGACTTTTCAAGCCTCCCCGTATTATTTTATCCATAGTGACACCCTTAAACTCAACATTGATATATGTTGTACTACCCTTAGTGATGAGAGTACTCAATGTAATATTTGATTTTCATGAGCAATTATGTTGTATTTATCTTGCTTGAAATAAAAAAAATTGAAATTGATTGAAATAATAAGCAAGAAAAGTATAGAAAGAAAATTAAGCAAAAAAATTCAAGGGACATATGAAATTTATAAGAGGATGAAAAAGAACACTTGGGTGAAAAATTTGAAAATAAGTTTGTGAAATAAAAAGTACTGTTATCCTATTGAGAATATCATTTCAGTACTTTCATAACCACAACTTTACAAGCTTAATGAAGTCCTATTGATTCTAGGTAGTTTGATTTTTATTAGTGGAGATGGATTTTGTAAGTGCAAAATTTTCATTCATATTTTACTTGCACATTTATGAGACATTGAATGTAATCTATGAATATAATGCATGACACGATCAGATAGTGTAACTAACGGACTTGTGATATGATTAGTTGTCCGAAATCCGATTACTAAGATAGGTTTGATATTAGGACTGTTTTTGAGCTTAAGTGATTTTTAACTATTTCGTATGTCATTCGTTGTTAACAATTTTTGAGACATATGAATAGATTGATTCAAGTATGTTAGAGTCTTTATTAGTTTTGTTTGTTACGATGTTTATGGGTATCATCACTGAAAACCCTCACGAGACTATAACTCATCCACTAGGGCCACCTAAGGGTTTAAAGGTTTGTTGCATATGCTAAATGCAACCGTGATAATCTATGGAAGTGATTTAGGTTAGTTTATTTTATTTTTATCGCATCACTTGCTAGAGACTAGCAAGAAGCTGGTTGGGTGATGCACAAAAACTTGATAACCAAATTTTGTAATTTATAAAGCTCGCAAGTGCACGAGTCACTTGTAGTAAGCGACAAGTATACTCCCAAGATCGTCTCTCAAAGGAATTGCTGTGGTTTTTGAAAGAGTTAGATGTAATCTAAAACGCAACAATAAAAATATATTCTAAACACTCTAATCGAAGGTTGATTCTGTAAATGGTTTCTAAAATCATAAAAATGCTAAAACAATGAAAGTAAATGCGTGAAAGTTTTGTGAAACGATGAGATGAACGAGTGTGGGAAATTGGTTAGTAAACTAATCATGGATGAATTGATTTATGTGGTTTTGACAATTAAGCACGAAAAAGTAGAATTTAACGATTATTTTCTCTAACCCTAGAAAATCCCAAATCAATGGTGATTTTCCCTTAATTAACTAACTAGCTTCTTTGATCCGGACCGTTAATTAGTTAGTCAGCTTTAAACCTAAGAAAATAGTTTAATCACCTAATTCAAGACAAATCAATGCACTTAAATTAGGCTCATGCTCAAGAGTGCTCAATTGAATTCAGATGGCGTTTCTAAAACTCAATCCTAAAATATTTCATACATTCACAAATCAAATTGGCCAGAAGTAATTAATGAACATACGTATTAAGAACAATGAACATGAATTAAATTACTTAGTCATAAAATTATTCCACACAATCAAACATCCAATTATAGTTACATCACCAAAATCCCACACATAAAAAGCTTAGCTACTCATAATGAAATCCAAATCAATATTTTTCATTACAAATAACATTCTATGAATTCTTAAAGAGAGAAAAGATTACAATCAATAAATTACCCTATTTCCACTCTTAAAACAAGCTCTTGATGTTGGATGGTCACCTTCTTCAAGATTGTTGATGGAGCTTCAATGGAAGAGCATTAATGGAGTAATCCCTCTCTAAAGAATGTGGAGAAGATGAAGCACTATTCACGTTACTGTTCATGATTTGGTGATGGCTCAATAATAATCTGGTAGAGGGAGGCTAGGAATCACTTTGAGGCTGGTTTCTTTGGTTGGAGGCTGAAAAGTATATATAGAGTTTTTGTCCAATTAGGTTTTGTAAGGGTTTCCATAATTGATGTAAGTCTCGTGCCCTAAAAGGATTCCAGTACGCGCGCGCGCGCCGCGGCGCACATTTTCCATGCCGCGGCGCACAATGTGGTCATGATTTTGGGTTTCAACCCAAGAGCCTCTCGCCGCGGCATACAATTACCTCGCCGCGACGCGCAATGTGTTGATGGTTTTGATGTTCCAACCCGAGAGCCTTTCGCCGCGGCATACAATTCCCTCGCCACGGCGCGCCTTGCATGTAAGGATGTACATGGTATGTACATGTATGTACATGCCTTGTACATATTCTGTTGATTATCGATGTAAGGCTTACACAATGAGTGGCACCTAATGTAAGGCTTACATATTTAGACATTTTCACTCCATTTTTGCTCTCTTTTTCCAAATTTCTCTCCAAACCTACTTTGATCTGCAAAACAATAGAATACCTTCCAAAACAAGATTATATCGAGATTAAATGCAAAATAAACACTTAAAAACATAACAAATAGTAGATCAAAATAGTGTTCATCAAATACCCCCAAACCTACTTTTTGCTAGTCCTCAAGCAAAACTAAAATTAAAAAGCCAAATAGCAAAACAAAAATTGAAGTTAACAAAACTTGTCATGCTTTAGTTTCTTTCCAATTCATAGCAAAATATTTATGCACCAAGTTATCCGACAATCTAACTCATCAAGGTTCACCATTTAGATCAATTTCGCTTCACGAATCTAAATCCCAATACTAAAAGCGTATCAACATTGATTCCCCTGAACCTAGTGTTAAGAATATGAATTCGTTTCAACTCTAATCCTCACAATAATTACTCTCTAAATCACACCGATCCTATGGGTTCAAACACTCAACAATGTATATGCGAATAGAAATTATGTAAAGAAATGAGCTAATACGTTCGCATATGATTAAACAAGAAAGGCTCAAAAGTGCATAACATTGATCTCATGAAAGGAATCAAATGATAGGATTTATGAAGGAATCACATTACTAATCTCATGCTTCAATTAAAATCCTCAAGCAAAAACTACAAGTGTGCCATAGAATGAAAATGTTTTGACTTTAAGGGAACTTATTTCCTATTTCTCTCTCTCTTTTTTTTTGTATTAACCATTCATACTTGAAGAACTTAGGGTCATAATAAACTTATTATCTCTTCTTCTTCTTCTTTTTAAAAAAAAAAAAAAACACATACATATGTAATTTGTGAATGGCTACTTCTTAGCTCTTTTTGTGTTTGATATAGGAATTCCCTTTTATTTTTTTTAAAGTCAAGCACGAATGAAATAGGCAAACACTTCAAACTTTACTTAAGTCATTTAATCTAAGCAATTCAATTAAGCACATGATCCCTCATTACATGTTTAAAATCCTAACACTTAATGCAAAAACCTATAGAGATCATCTAACAATTTGAAATGATATGAAAGGTGTTTAAAAGAGTAGAAGAATATTTATCTCTCCGAATAAAACATTAAGGGCTCAACAATATTCTCACAAGGTAGTCTCCACTATTCAATTCCTAAACACAAGATTTGGGTTCATCTCAGTTTCAACATCAAAAGCATGAAACACATATTGCAAATTAAAACCGATCCTTATAACAAACCTCAAACATTTTAAAAATCAGATAAACAATGCATAAAGACTAGTTATTCATCAAAAATTGACCAAAGCATGAAAGTGTTGTTACCAATCAAAAATGCAAAATGCACCCCCAAACCTAAACTAAACATTGTCCTCAAGGTTTTCAACTACACACATGTTCAGAAAAGATTGTAGAGAGGACAAACAAAAACGAAACTAAACTGAAGTAAATGAAAAGAAACAATAGAAAATACCTAAAACGGTGGGTTGCCTCCCACCAAGCGCCTAGTTTAACGTCTTAGGAAGACGATGCGCATAGCTAAGGTGCATGCAGTTCAATGCACTCCACATCTCTACGGGGAACGACTCCTTCCAAGTAAGGCTTTACACGATGTCCGTTCACCTTGAAAATTGCTTGTGTGTTGGGATTGATGAGCTCAACAGCTCCATGTGGAAAGATTTCCACAATCTTGTATGGTCCACTCCATCTTGATCGAAGCTTGCCTGGAAAAAGTTTAAGACGAGAGTTAAATAAAAGTACTTGCATTCCAGGATAGAGAGACTTACCAATGATCCCTTTGTCATGATTGCGCTTTGTGCGTTCTTTGTAAATCTTAGCATTCTCATATGCTTCATTCCGAATCTCCTCAAGCTCATCAAGTTGAAGTAAGCGGTTTTCACCCGCTTGTTGACAATCCATGTTCAGCTGCTTGATTGCCCAATAGGCCTTGTGCTCAAGCTCAACGGGCAAATGGCATGCTTTGCCATAAATTAACCGGTATGGGCTCATCCCAATAGGTGTCTTGTATGCCGTACGGTAAGCCCATAATGCGTCATTGAGCTTCGAAGCCCAATCCTTCCTTGAAGGTCGCACCGTACGTTCCAAAATACCCTTAATTTGCCGGTTACTCACTTCAACTTGTCCCGATGTCTGTGGGTGGTATGGAGTAGCCACTTTATGTGTGATGTTGTACTTTTTCAACAATCCATCAAAAAGTTTGTTGCAGAAGTGACTCCCTCCATCACTGATTATTGCCCTTGGTGTGCCAAACCTGCTAAATATTGTTTCCTTCAAGAACTTCACAACACAGTTAGCATCATTGAATTTAGTGGGTATAGCCTCTACCCACTTGGACACATAATCAACAGCAACTAAGATATACTCAAAACCAGAAGAAGGGAGAAAAGGACCCATAAAGTCAATTCCCCACACATCAAACAACCCAACAACAAGATTGTATGTCAGAGGCATTTCATTACGTCTACTTAAATTACCAGTTCTCTGACATCTATCACAGCGCATGCAAAAATTATAGGCATCTTTAAACAGTGTAGGCCAATAAAAACCAGATTGAAGTACCTTAATAGCAGTTTTCTTACCCCCAAAATGTCCTCCACAGTGAAGTTCATGACAGAAAGTTAAGATACTTGCATGCTCCTCTTCCGGCACACACCTCCGGATGACTTGGTCTTGACAAATCTTGAATAAATATAGATCATCCTAGAAGTATTGCCTGCACACATGAAAAAATCTTTTCTTTTCCTGAAAAGAAATGTTAGGCCTCAACAAACCGCTAGCAAGAAAATTTACAATATCAGCGTACCAAGGGTTTGGACCCACAGAAAATAACTGCTCATCAGGAAAAGTCTCAGCAATAGCAATATCTTTGTCACTCTCAGTAGTGTCAAAGTCAGAAATCAACCTAGATAAATGATCAGCTACCACATTTTTCATTCCCTTTTTATCCTTGATTTCTAAATCAAATTCTTGTAACAACAAAACCCACCGAATTAGTCTAGGCTTGGCATTCGGTTTACTTAACAAATAACGCAAAGCAGCATGGTCCGAATGCACAATTACTTTAGATCCTACTAAATAAGATCTAAACTTATCAAGAGAAAACACAATAGCCAAAAATTCTTTTTCGGTGGTTGAGTAGTTAAGTTGAGCGTCATTTAGAGTTTTACTAGCATAGTAAATTACATGCAAACGCTTATCTACTCGTTGACCTAAAACAGCCCCTATGGCAAAATCAGACGCATCACACATAATCTCAAAGGGGAGTGACCAATCAGGTGCCATGATAATGGGTGCAGAAGTTAATTTTTCTTTCAAAACATCAAAAGCAGTCAAGCAATCATCATCAAAAACAAAAGAAACATCTTTAGCTAACAGGTTGCATAGGGGACGACTTATCTTGGAAAAATCCTTAATAAATCTCCTATAAAAACCCGCATGGCCAAGAAAACTCCTAATTCCCTTAACATTAATGGGAGGTGGAAGTTTGGCTATTAGATCAATTTTTGCCCTATCCACCTCAATGCCTCTACGTGAAATAACATGTCCTAATACAATGCCATGCTGAACCATAAAATGACTCTTTTCCCAACTAAGGGTCAAGTTACAATCAATACAACGTTCAAGCACGCGAGTCAAGTTATTCAGGCAATCATCAAATGAATTTCCAAAAACTGAAAAATCATCCATAAATACCTCAATGCATTTCTCCACCATATCCGAGAATATTGAAATCATGCAACGTTGGAATGTGGCGGGGGCATTGCAAAGACCGAATGGCATCCTCCTGAAAGCAAATGTCCGAATGGGCACGTGAATGTGGTCTTCTCCTGATCTTCCGGAGCGATGGGCACCTGGTAATATCCTGAAAGACCATCAAGAAAATAGTAAAAATCATGCCCTGCTAAACGTTCAAGCATTTGATCAATAAAAGGAAGAGGAAAATGATCTTTCTTTGTGTACAAATTTAATTTAAGAAAATCAATGCACATTCTCCATCCCGTGATCAATCTCGTGGGCACTTACTCATTTTTGTCGTTCTTTACCACAGTGATCCCAGATTTCTTTGGTACCACATGTACCGGGCTGACCCATTTGCTATCCGCAATAGGATAGATAACCCCAACCGCTAAGAGTTTTAAAATTTCCGTTTTCACTACCTCTTGCATAATAGGGTTAAGTCTCCGTTGGGCTTCTCTCACAGGTTTGGTATTGTCCTCAAGATTTATCTTATGCATACACATGGTGGGACTAATACCTCTAATATCATCAATGCTCCATCCTATGGCTTTCTTATGTTTCCTAAGTATATTCACTAGTGCTCGTTCCTGGGTTCGGGTCAAGGTAGATGAAATTATGACCGGATAAGTGTCCCCCTCACCCAAAAATACATACTTAAGATGTTTTGGCAAATCTTTCAACTCAAGCTTAGGTGGAGCAGTGTCTTCCCTAGATGGGGTTTTGGGTAACTCTAAGGGTGTACTTGGTTCTTCTAATGATTCAGCATTATCTAACAGCTCTAAGTAACCCTTAGTTTCATCATCCAAGTCCTTCTCTATCTTATCAACTGTTAAAGCATATTCAAGTCCGTCCTTAACTTCATCCTGCAAAAAGGCATCATAAACAAGATTATCAATAATGTCAATAGAAGAACATTCATCAATTGAGGATATAGAAGGGAAAGGGGAGGAATCGAATACTCTAAAATTGACAGTTTCCCCCAAAACTGTCATAGTTAGACTTCCACTATAGACATCTATAATTGTCTTAGTAGTGGCCATAAATGGCCTACCAAGAAGCATGGTGTGTTCTTTGTCCATAGATGGATTCTCCTGCATATCCAACACAACAAAATCGACAGGTACAATCAGTTTATCAACCTGTACAAGCAAGTCCTCTACCATTCCCTTAGGATATTTCACAGATCTATCAGCTAATTGTAGGGACATGGTAGTATGTTTCAATTCCCCTAAACCTAGTTGCAAATAAATCGAATAAGGCATTAAGTTTATACTTGCACCTAGATCTAGCATGGCTCGTACCACTTTCTTATTCCCCAAAGTAATGTTAATGTTAAAACTCCAGGGATCCTTAAGTTTAGGTGGTAAACGTTGTTGAAGAATTGAACTAGAAATTTCAGAAACAACTATCCTTTCATTTAAACCATACTTTCTCTTCCTAGTATTTAGATCTTTGAAAAACTTTGCATAGGAAGGTACATTTCTAATAACATCCAGTAAGGGCAGATTTATTTGAACTTTAGAAAACATGTTAAAAAGATCAGAAAATTGCTTATCCTGTTTATCGTCCTTGAGACGGTGTGGAAAAGGTACCGGAGGTCGGTAAGGCTCGGATGATTTGTGCAATTGGGGAACAGTAGATGACTCTCCATTTGATTCCTTTGAAAGTTCACCTTCCCTAGCCTTGGGTGTATCATTCTCCTTAGGTATTACATTGCCTTCTTCCATGTTTCCTGCATTAAAAGGTAGATCATCAGATATTTCAAGTAAATTTTTAGTTACGATCTTACCACTTCGAAGGATTGTGACCGCCTTCGCTTGCTCAGGTTGGCTCGGTAGTTTTCCTTTTTCTTGACGTTGGAGGTGCTCCGCCAATTGACCTACTTGTCCTTCAACCCTTTTCATCGAAGCCTCCAACGAGTCCAATCTCTGAGTACTCTTCATTTGGTTTTCCCGACTAACTTGGATGAATGCGTTCAAGTTGTCTTCCAAGCTTGGTTTGTTAGGAAGAGTAGGCTGTGAATTGTTGTTGTTTGGATGATGTGGAAAGTTATTCTGAGCATAGCCATGATTGTTACTTCCTTTCCAAGAGAAATTGGGATGACTTCTCCAACCAGGATTATACGTGTTCGAGTAGGGATCATTCCTTGGCCTCGGTTGGTATCCCTCCATAGCATTCGCTTGCTCATAACTTGTACCTGCATTTTGATCACAAACAAAAGGACAAATGTTAGCACCATGTCCGTACGTACTACAAATACCGCATACCTCTTGAGTCGGTGTGTTCTTTGAGGTGAGGAGTGCGATTTGTTTTGTAAGCTCCGCAATTTGCATTGCCATATCATTTCCCGGAGCTACCTCGTTAACTCCCATTCGCCGCCCTCTAGAGCTCTTTTGTTGGGAATTAGCACCCAACATCTCATATAGATCATATGTCTCATCAGCGGTCTTTTCTCCCATTGCTCCTCCCGCGGCATTATCCACAGTAAATTGACACTGTTGTGTCAACCCGTCATAGAAGAATTGATTCTGGAGTTGCAACGGAAAGTGATGGTGTGGGCACTGAATCAGAAGCAATTTGAAGCGATCCCACGCCTCATGAAATGGTTCTCCGTCCATTTGGGAGAACGTTGCAATTTTGGTTCTTAGGTCCGCAGTCTTTTGGTGGGAGTAGAATTTTCCCATGAACTTGTTGAAAATTGCGTCCCAAGTTGAAAGAGATCCAGGTGGAAGAGTCATAAGCCATGACTTAGCTTTGTCTTTAAGCGTGTACGGGAAACATCTCATCCTCAGCTGATCCTCATTTAGCCCCTGTAGCGGAAAAGTCTGCACAGTGGCATAGAAATCACAAATAAACGTTAGAGGATCTTCGTTAGGAATCCCATAAAAAGACGGTAACATATTAAAATGAATATTCTTAATTTCATAGTTTCTAGCTGCTTCCCCTAGTTGGATGCAAGAAGTTGCAGTGCCAATGATTGGCCATGCATACTCCTTCATCATCATCTCTCTGTGTGGAGGTAGATGTTCTCCCATTGCTGGTGATTGCTCATCCTCCAAAATGTCAGCTCCGGATGGTTTCAAATGTGCTCGTCTCCTGTTGACGTTATCTATGAACGGCACGAGTGGATTTCCAAGAGATCTCCTACCGTGCATGCACAATCAAAAACAACAACAAATCAGAGCACCAGAAACTATTTGACTCTAACAAGTAACAAAAAACACAAAAACAAGAAAAACGAATAAATAAAACAACAAAGACTAATAATTAAGTAAAATAAAAAGAAAACAAATAACAATTTCAAAAACGCCAATTCCCCGGCAGCGGCGCCAAAAACTTGATGCACAAAAACTTGATAACCAAATTTTGTAATTTATAAAGCTCGCAAGTGCACGAGTCACTTGTAGTAAGCGACAAGTATACTCCCAAGATCGTCTCTCAAAGGAATTGCTGTGGTTTTTGAAAGAGTTAGATGTAATCTAAAACGCAACAATAAAAATATATTCTAAACACTCTAATCGAAGGTTGATTCTGTAAATGGTTTCTAAAATCATAAAAATGCTAAAACAATGAAAGTAAATGCGTGAAAGTTTTGTGAAACGATGAGATGAACGAGTGTGGGAAATTGGTTAGTAAACTAATCATGGATGAATTGATTTATGTGGTTTTGACAATTAAGCACGAAAAAGTAGAATTTAACGATTATTTTCTCTAACCCTAGAAAATCCCAAATCAATGGTGATTTTTCCTTAATTAACTAACTAGCTTCTTTGATCCGGACCGTTAATTAGTTAATCAGCTTTAAACCTAAGAAAATAGTTTAATCACCTAATTCAAGACAAATCAATGCACTTAAATTAGGCTCATGCTCAAGAGTGCTCAATTGAATTCAGATGGCGTTTCTAAAACTCAATCCTAAAATGTTTCATACATTCACAAATCAAATTGGCCAGAAGTAATTAATGAACATACGTATTAAGAACAATGAACATGAATTAAATTACTTAGTCATAAAATTATTCCACACAATCAAACATCCAATTATAGTTACATCACCAAAATCCCACACATAAAAAGCTTAGCTACTCATAATGAAATCCAAATCAATATTTTTCATTACAAATAACATTCTATGAATTCTTAAAGAGAGAAAAGATTACAATCAATAAATTACCCTATTTCCACTCTTAAAACAAGCTCTTGATGTTGGATGGTCACCTTCTTCAAGATTGTTGATGAAGCTTCAATGGAAGAGCATTAATGGAGTAATCCCTCTCTAAAGAATGTGGAGAAGATGAAGCACTATTCACGTTACTGTTCATGATTTGGTGATGGCTCAATAATAATCTGGTAGATGGAGGCTAGGAATCACTTTGAGGCTGGTTTCTTTGGTTGGAGGCTGAAAAGTATATATAGAGTTTTTGTCCAATTAGGTTTTGTAAGGGTTTCCATAATTGATGTAAGTCTCGTGCCCTAAAAGGATTCCAGTACGCGCGCGCGCGCCGCGGCGCACATTTTCCATGCCGCGGCGCACAATGTGGTCATGATTTTGGGTTTCAACCCAAGAGCCTCTCGCCGCGGCATACAATTACCTCGCCGCGGCGCGCAATGTGTTGATGGTTTTGATGTTCCAACCCGAGAGCCTTTCGCCGCGGCGCGCCTTGCATGTAAGGATGTACATGGTATGTACATGTATGTACATGCCTTGTACATATTCTGTTGATTATCGATGTAAGGCTTACACAATGAGTGGCACCTAATGTAAGGCTTACATATTTAGACATTTTCACTCCATTTTTGCTCTCTTTTTCCAAATTTCTCTCCAAACCTACTTTGATCTGCAAAACAATAGAATACCTTCCAAAACAAGATTATATCGAGATTAAATGCAAAATAAACACTTAAAAACATAACAAATAGTAGATCAAAATAGTGTTCATCATTGGGGGTTGTGATAAGTGCTCGAAAAGCATTAATATTTCATGATTTATTGCGCTAAATTATTTAAAAATAGATTCATTATTATTGTTTATTTAACTATTTTTCATAAATCTATCAATTCGAAATCACATGTATGTTTTAGTATATTTCAGGTGTTTTTAGCGTCAAATTAGTTGAATAATGCTAACACGCAAAGACGGAACACTTTCGGTGCTCGGATCACGAGTTACGGGCAAAACGAGTCAAATATGTAAGCCGTACATAACGGGCCAGCACATATGTAAAGGGATACATGTGAAGAAAGGAAAGACAATGCACGTCAAGGAGAGGAAATTGTATGCCGCGGTAGGGAGCTCTCGAGTTTCAACCAATATTTCCAATTTTTGTGTTGCGTCGCGACGAAAAATATGTCGCCACACTCAACAAAGCAAGAGAATCCATTCTAAGAATCCAAAGAAATCATCAACGATTGAAGATCGAGCTTTTGGAGAAGAACATCATCCCATCCATTAGCAGTATTTAGATCTAGGATTTCCTTGTTGTTATAGAATTCTATTTTTCTTCTTAGTTCTTTAAGTGTATGTTCACATTATATTTGTCTATAAATTTTAATATGAACATGATCGGCTAATTTCATTATGGATGTTTAGTTTGTGTTGCCATATTTGCTAGAATTGTTTTTGGTGAATGTTTTATTGATTTCAAATAAATAAATTTACCTTTTGATTAAGAGCATGTTTAGATATTTAATTGTGAATTTTCATGGGCCAATTTGAGATTCATAGTTAGATTGAAAAATCTAAGAATCTAGTTTTAGGAACGTTACCTTAACTTTATTCCGAAACACTTAATCAAAGCTTCAAATTAGTGACTTAGTCATAGCATTAGTTTGATTGGCATAAATTTCATTGCGCATAATTTGATTGCTATTTAATATACCCAATCATAGGATGTTAATTAGTTAATCAACAAAGAGAATTTACCCGATTCTAGGCATTCTCGTAATTAAAAGGAAAGTCGGTAAATATTATTTATTTAGAACGTTCATGTTTTTTCACCATAACTTTTCGATGTAAGCATGGCCAACCAAACTAAACATCCATACATCCTCCATTGATTTTCAAATCTACTTGAATTGATTGTGAATTTGCAATATTATTTTTGTTAATTGTTCATACCACTTGCGAGTACTATAATTTACACATAAGATTATTAGTAAGGAAAGAAAGAGTGTTAGAGATTTAGAATCCAATGGATTGAGATTTAATTAAAGGAGGTTTTATTAATCTATCCTTCTTCTATTATTCTTTTATTGTTCTTCAAATTTCTATAACTCAATGGATCTGATTTTGAATATGGATGATTTAATATTTGATTTCATAGATATGATTCGCTAATTTTTCTTTAGTTAGGGTTGTAGATGTGCAAGTAAGAATGGGCATTTTATCTGCAGGTTCGGATATCCGCGGATATCCGAATCGACGGATCAGTTAATAGCCACTTAATTCTGGTACAAGGACAGTTTCGGGTAATATCCGATCATAAATTTTTTGGGACGGGGTGGGAACGGTTATACTTAAAATCGTACCTACCTGTATCCAAAATATTTTTTTAATTTAATTTAATTTAAATATATATAAAAATTATTTATAAAATACCTGCTTTTTAAGAGAGTCAAACTTGGGTATGTTGGTGCTAGCATTTCAGCTTATGCCATTAGACCATTTTGTTTTTGTTTTTATGATAACATATAAATATATATACTTATTAAAATTATTTATTAGTTAGATGAGTCATATAAATAGGAAATAAGTAAATTTAACCCTGACACTTTGCTTTCTTTCTTCCTTCATGTTCGTGCAGGTTGAGGTCGACATCGACAGCTCGATGCTTCCAGAGTTTCCTCCGTGTTCGTGCAGCTCGGCATCAGTGTTCGTGTTCTTGCAGGCGTGTAGATTGGCTTCGGTGTTCATGTTCGTGCAGGCATGTAGCTGTGCGTCAACGCTTTCAGAGTTCCAGACTTCCACAGCCTCCGGCGAACGGCAGTCCAGCAGGTAGCTGTTATTTTCTCTGGGCATTCACTCTTCTCTCTTCTAGTCTTCTTCATCGCCTTATGATTGACTTATTTTTCCCTTATTTCCCTTAAAAGAAAAACTCCAGCCATTGAAACAACTTGCTAACAAAGGAAATATATTATAAAAAAAATTTAAATCAAGAGAGAGCGAGTTCATTTCTTCTTATTATTTTCTTCATTTTCTTTTGTTAATTGAAATTTGAACTGATTTATGCTCCTTTGATGTATCAACTGATGGAAAATGGTGCTCCTTAGTGTTCTGGGAGATTGGTAGCTCCTGATGTTTTCCTTCTGACTTTCTATTGTTATGACAGAAGAGGGCTTTTATATGGTAATTTTTGACCACTTTTTCCATTGATTTCATATTATCTGTTTATATGCTTAATTAGAGCAGAAATTTGAATGCATAATTTTGTTTTTGAATGAACAATTTGTGGATATTGTTATCGGTGTTCTTGAAATATATATATATTATATATATGATTCATAATGATCTTTGATATTTATCGTATGCTTTAATATGTGATTTTTTATTTTATTTTTAATAATCGAATATTGGGGCGGTTTTTTTTATATCCGTCCCGCCTGATCCCCTCCTGATTATAATCGTACCCGAATCAGAGCACTTTTGGGTAGTTTTGGTTAGACAGTTAATTGTTCGATTTTGGGGACGGATATGGAAAAAATCGTCCCCGCCCGTCCCCATGCCCATCCCTATGTGATTGTCTTGTTCTTTAATGTTAAAGATTTGTGCTTTGCTTGACAAAAGGTGCTAGTTATTCAATGATTATTTTATTAATTAATTCTTATTAATTGCTTGATCACCAATTGATAGGATAGCAAACTGAGATTAATTCTAGAAATGTTAGTTGAAGTTGGATGAAGCTTGAATAATGTGTGTTTAATTTGAATCTAAGGATAAGAATTAAAATTGCAATTAATATAAGAATATATAATTGTCTCACATAACCCAAAGAAATTAGTGCATTAAATATTGTTCTTAGACTCATTTTCCAAAGGAATGTGTTTCATTGAGCCTAGAAAATTATAAACATTGCAGATTCAGAAGAATCCTTTGTAATTTTCGCAATTCTAGTTATTGGTGCACTTTTTCACAACAACGCAATCTGTCTACATCATTTGCCACATTTGCAATCCTAACTGATTTATCTGCTAACGATTCTTGATATCCTTCTCGTTGAATTTTGTTTTAGTATTTTTACTCTCGTCTTCTCGTACTATTTATTTTATTTTCATATACAAAAATACCAAATAATGATTTTAATAGTTAATCCTTACGATACTTTCTAGTATTTCAATCTCCGTAGGAATGATCTTTCTTATCATTATATTATTTGTTTGTGATACGTGCACTTACGTAAAATCTTATACATCCTTTAGAGCAACTACTAATACAAAATATATTACATGTTTTTATACAATTATTTTTTATCCAAAAAAATAAAACAAATTATTACCAAAATATAAACAAAATGGTTTTTTAAAGAGAAAACTCAATAAAATATCAAATATTTACCCTAGAACTAATATTTTTGGTTTGGTTTGAGTTTCTACAGGGAAATTTTTCCCCTTTATTTTTGCACATGAATTTTGTTTATCAATCTTTTTTTTAAACTTTTGTATTATAGTTTCTAAAGTTTTCAATGTTAATTTTATCATAATACTTAAATTTAAAAATATAAATTTTAATCACTTACCTAATATCATTATTTATATCAAACAAGTTAAATATAAAGCAGAATAAAATATAAATATAAATATAAAATAGATGAAAGAATAAGTGTGGAAGCTAAAGTAATAAATAATCAAAATAGGTTGAGAATAGAACCAAAAAGTCAAATAAAGATATTATAATTCTCATTCATAATAATAGTGAAGGACTACATTAATATTTATGGAGATAATAAACTAAAATTCTAATCCTAATAGGACTCTAAATAAAACTCTTAAACTAATAGAAAAATTTTAGAATAATTATGTAATATCCTAATCATAATAGTTTTCAATACTAACAAGGAAACAAGCTATTAATCAAATATTTCAACTCTCCCCCTCAAGCTGAACATAATCTATGTTCAGCTTGGACAATTACAACAGACATAAATAAAAATAAGCAAACAACTAGAATAGATTTGTCATAATTGATACTAAAAATCATGAGGCTATGAGGTTGACGTGAACAACGGCGATGACAGTTTGCTGAATGACAAAACCGAAGAAAAAAGATAAAATCTTTTTCAGATCTTGAACCATAGAAAAAGCAACCAACAACTTTTAGCAGAAATTGAACTAAAGAAGAGGAGTAATAGTAATCGAATGAAGTAGACAAACTAAAGTAGACCGCGATGACAGTGGGGGTATATATATAGTAGATGATAGAACTACGTTTAAAAATAGATTAAAAATAGTCAAGATCTAACATTTTTCATATACCATGTTAAAATAGAAAGCGGAAGAAAATATAGATATAAAATAGATGAAAGAATGAGTGTGAAAGCTAAAATAATAGATAATCAAAGTAGATTGATAACAGAACCAAAAAGTCCAATAAAGATATTATAATTCTCATTCATAATAATAGTGAATGACTACATTGATATTTATAGGGATAATAAACTAAAATCTTAATCCTAATAAGACTCTAAATAAAACTCCTAAACTAATAGAAAAACATTAGAATAATTATATAATATCTTAATCATAATAGTTTTCAACACTAACAAAGAAACTAACTATTAATCAAATATTTCAACTAAACATAAAATACAAGAAAGATTTAAAATTAAGACAAATAAGAAATAGGAAACATAAAGTACAATTTAGAATTATTCCTTAATTGGGACCTATTAGAAATTGGTATTAATTTTTTTGAATATTTATGGTTTAATTTTGTGTATATGTTCATAAAAATTGTACGTAATAACAATTGTTTTTACAATTAGGTGTTATCCTATAACGTATGACTTGATTCACGCTGATTCAATATTTGGCCTTTACATGGGGCAGGTAATTGAGTAATAATAATAAATGTAGTAGCTGATTATGTGAGACCCCAGTCTCAATTATTATTTTTCAGAAAATAATTTAAATTTATGTATTAAATTTAGTATTTTAAGTTGTATTATTTTTAATTAACTTTAATAAATACTTTCGTACTACAAAATTTAAAATAGTTCAAAAATAATTTATTTAATTTTATACGAATTTTTAGAAATTTTGGAAAAAAAAATTGTGTGAAATTACCAAATTGCCCCCACTCTTTTAATCTTTTCAAAGCCAAGGCCAAGGGCAGTTTGGTCATTTTACTAACTAATCCTTTTAAACCCATTTTCCTTCTTCTCAAGCCAAGCGAAACATTAGGGTTGGTGTCGTCGCGAGAGAGAGGGGCATTGTTGTCGCCATCATCCTTCCTCCTCTACCCAAGAATTCCATGCCAAACCTTGTGAAGAAATAGCGTGGAAATAGCAAGTCGATCACGACACCCACCATCTGACCACTTTCGTTCGTCGTTTCTTCTGCTGTCGTTTATGACACTAGTCGTGCAACCACTAGCCGACCACTTCACGACTATTGTTTCTCCGTCGCCATTGCGAGCGCTGTTAGTAGTTTTCCAGTGTTTTCGTCCCTCAGCCACCGAATACAACATTTTCAGCCACAAATGGTACATTTTGTTTATAATTTGTTCTCCTTCCTAATCTTGTTTGAATTTGTTACGTTTAAATCATTTTTGGGTTATTATGTGGTATTGTATTTTGGTTTTGATTTTTCTGAGTGTGATAAGAACATTATTATTTATCCTACATATATTCCTGATTATGATTTGAGAATTCTCAATTTCTTGAGGTATTTTTCTGAGTTTGAATTCTCAGTTCTTGAGGTATCCCAAATCTGACTAAATTCGATTTGTTTTCTGACCAAAGCTTGGGCATTTTGGTGAGCCATAGAATGTTTTCAGTGAATATTTGTTTGTTCAGTGTTGATCTCCTTAATTTGAATTATTTCTTTATCTAGATATGTGTATTATAAATATTAAAGAGTCATGATCAAATAAGCAATTATATACATGTTGGTCAGTTTTGATTTATAGTTTAGCTTGTTGGGACGAGTAGTGTTGAGTTTCTCTCTGCCTCTTAAGTGTTAGTTCTACGAAGTTACTTAGATCTTCTAATTAGGCAACAAGCTGTTTGGATTCCTAGAAAATATGACTACTATATTGTCCTCTAAGGCAATTATCTATAACTTACATCTAGATCTTAAACTTCATTGTTAATTTCTACTCAAATTTGCTATTTTTACTACTATTTGGTGGTGATAATAATATATTTCAATTTTAGGTGAGATACTATATGCATAAATATGGTCTATTTTAATTATTTATAGCTAAGAATGTCAAAGATATAGGTTATACGATATTCTTTAATAGAAGCCAAGAACCCAATCCAAGGACTTGAATGAACGATCCATGAGTTATAATATAAGATCCTTAGTTGTTATACCTTCATTAGTTAGGATTGGGCACTGAATGCTTGTGGGGTAAAACAAGACTAGTAACCACTATACGCTTTTCTATCAAAATGTGTAATGTGTTTTGATATGCAATGAACAAGTGTTTGTCTTCGACACAATGATATGTGACATGCAATTGTCACTATACTAATATCTGTCTAGGAAATAGGTGGAGGCTATTCATTCAACTCTTGCCTTTAGATACTGTTTGTGTTGCTCAAAAGTTCAAGGACAATTGTTCAACTAGCTAGTGGTTCTCCCAGTAGTAATTTACAAGTACTTCTAGAAATAATTATTGGTGTTGGTGAACATAATTTTACATCTTTCTTTTGATAATATTTTGAATGTTAGACTTTTTAGTGGGTGTGCTTGTCATTGTGAAGTTGGTGGATTTACCGGTGCAAAATGTGTATTACTATAATATCTATCGTCATCATGGCATTGACAAGAGTGCTTTATGTCATCATCTAGGTGGATATCTTAGAATGTATGTACCTCTGAAAAGTTGTGTCCAGATAGAAAACTTGGATGCATAAGAAAGAGACATTTTTGCAAGTTTAAGGGTGAGGTTGCTTTGCAAGCGGACTTTTTGAGGTAGGGGTTATTACTCCACTCTTTCTTCATATTATTTTATTAAAATATCATGCATCATTATGGATAATTGAATGACTAAAATTGATGTCATGTTTATAAATATTTTTATAGAAGTGTTGATAAAGATGTTATAATTAACATACCCGTTTGGAAACATTTTATGTATGAGTTTCGATTATAAACTGAAAATAACTGAAGCATGAGAAATTTTGTTGAATTAAGTTTGTAGTTTTTATTTGTAGTTTTGTTATTTATCGTTTTAGTTTTTCTTTTAGTTGGATGTTTGTGGGAATCATCACTGAAAACCCTCACGAGACTTTAACTCGTCCACTAGGGCAACCTAGGGGTTTAAAGGCTTGTTGCATATGCTAAATGCAACCGTGACAATCTACGGAAGTGATTTAGGTTAGTATAATTTAATTTTAGTTTTGCTAGAGGACTAGCAAAATGTAGGTTTGGGGGTATTTGATGAACACATTTTTGACCTATATTTTGTTATGTTTTTAAGCATTCATTTTATCTTTTATTTTATTATTTTCGTGTTTTGGAAGGTATTTTTGTGTTTTGTAGGTTTGGGAAGAAATGTAGAAAAAGAGAGCAAAAGTGAAGCAAAAGTGTTTAAAAATGTAAGCCTTACATTGGATGTCATTCACTATGTAAGGGGGACAAACAAAGGCTAGCAACGTAAGCCTTACATTGAGAATCAACATACCATGTAAGGGCATTTACAGCGCAAGAAAACAAGGCGCGCCGGGGCGAGGAAATTGTGTGCCGCGGCGAGAGGCTCTCGGGTTGCATTCTGGGAAATCAAAAATTCAAAGTGCGCTGCGGTGGGCAAAATCTGTGCCGCGGCGGGGATGTTTCTGTTTTGAACCAACGAGCCAAAATTCAATACGGGCTGCGGCGGGAAAAACCTGTGCCGCGGCGGGAGGTGCCAAAACTGCCCAAAAACCCTAAAACGCGTCTTCCATTTCCTTCCCCCTATAAATACAACATTATAACTCTCCCAAACACAAGTTTTCACACCCAAATTCTCTCCCACCCTAGCTGCTACTGCAGCAAGGGTTTTCCACCCATTTTCAACCCAAAATCAAGAAGAGAACCTCCATTGTTGAAGCTACTCCAAGGATTTGAGGAAGAGGATCAATCAACTTCAAGGATTTGGAGCTAGAAGATTCATTGGGGTATTTTTATTGTAATATCTTTTTTCTTCTCTGATTTTGTGGTTTGCCTCTATGACTAAATTGATTGACACCAATTTAGTTATGGTTGGCTAATTTATGTATTTGGGATGTTAGTATTGCTTCCAATGATTGGAAGAACAATTTTGTAATTTGATTATATATGATTTGGATTTATTTCTTGTTCATGTTCTTATTAATTTCTGATTGTGAATTAATGGTGGACCAAACCTTAGTTTGTGGTTAGGAAGAATATTTAAGAATTAGGCATTAGAGAAGCCCTCTTTGCTTAATTGTGCATTATGAACAAGAGCCTAAATTGATTGCATTGATTTGTGTTAGTTTAGGTGGTTAGAAATATTTCCTTGAGCTAATTCCAATTAGTTAATTAATGATCCGGACCAAAGACGTTAATTAATTGATTGTAGTGAAAATTGCCATTGATTTGGGATTTTCTAGGTTTAGCGGAAAAATCATTAAATCCAACTAATAATTGAATGCTTAATTTGTTTTTGCCATGAATGGATAGCAAACTAATATATTCACATTTACATCCATCATCTTCCCCTTGGTTGTGATTACTTTTGTTTCCATTTTATTTTAGTTTTCAATTTAATTCCGAATTTACGATCTGTTCTTCAATTGACAACTGTTAGAATGTTTAGGATTGTTTGTTCGACTAAATAGGAAAATAAATAACATTTTAGAACTACCGCAATTCCTTTGAGAGACGATCTTGGGAGTATACTTGTCGCTTACTATAAGTGACTCGTGCACTTGCGAGCTTTATATAAATACAAAATTTGACTATCAAGTTTTTGTGCATCAACTACACATAAGTTACTTAGTTCATAACATCTAGTGTATTTACATATGACATATCAGGTGTATAATAGATAGCCTTATGACATACTAGGTATGTATTTAGTGTCATATGTAACTTGTTACATACTCATAGTGTAGGTATGTAATACCTATTATATACTTGCTATGTCACATGTAACATGTTACATACTTATAGTGTAAGTATGTCGCACCAGTTACATATTCATAGTGCAAGCATGTAACACCAGTTACATACATTGTATGTCATATGCAACATTTTACATACTCATGGTGCAGGCATGTAACACATGTTACATACATTGTTTTCCATATGTGACATGTTACATACTCCCTAAACATGTATGTAATCATTTACAAACAATAGTACTTATGAAACATGTATGTAAACATTTACATACAATGTAAAGAAAACAAAAATGCTACTAAACATGTATAAACTAGGGGTGCACCCATACTTATTATGTGTAAAAGCAAAAATACAATAACATTACAAAGAAAGTTTAATAAAGCATGCATATGAAATTATTACCTAATATGACCTATTAAAAATGGCTTGCACAATGCCAAAATCATGAATAATTGTTGATGACCACCTCAACATCTTCAGGAAATCATCATTTAAATAGATAACTAGATCATTCCTAATATGAGAAATGACATCATACATCTACACTTAAAATACCAAGTAAATGATTACATACATGTTTACGCAATACCATATAAATAACATGTTATATTTAACTAGTTACACCCCTGGTTCATACATGTTTAGCAGCATTTTTGCTTTCTTTATGTTATATGTAAATGGTTACATACATGGTCCATAAGTATGTAACTTGTTACATACTATTGTTTGTAAATGATTACATACATGTTTCGTGAGTATGTAATATGTTACATATGACAAACAATGTATGCAACATGTGTTAATACCTACACCATGAGTATGTAACAGATTACATATGACATATATTGTATGTGATTGGTGTTACATACCTGCACTATGATTACATACTATTGTTTTGTAAATAATTACATACATGTTTCAGGATATGTAACATGTTTTACATATCCGCAACATGAGTATGTAACAGGTTACATATGAGATACAATGTATTACATACCTGTACTATGAGTATGTAACAGATTACATATGACATACAAGGTAAGTAACATGTTACATATGGCATATCAAGTATGTAATAGGTTACATATAACATGTTAGGAGTGTAACAGGTTACATATGTTATACCAGATATGTAACAGATGTTACATACCTATCCGAGCATATAACAAGTAACGTATGGTACTAAATACATACCTTTTATGTCATATGACAATCTGTTAGTATAACAAGTAACATATGGTACTAAATACATACCTCGTATGTAATATGACAATCTTTTAGATACTTGATATGTCATATGTAACCTGTTACATACTCATGATATACCTGGTATGTAACAGGTTACATGTAATATTTAAAACAAGTTACATAAAAGCTAATAGGTATAGATATCTCTAGTTTTTTTTATTTATAAAAACTATAGATATCTTTATAAAAACAAGTTACATACCTTGTATGTCATACTAAATACATACCTTGTATGTCCTACGGCAATCTGTTACATGCTAGACATTTACAAAATAGTAGTATGTAATCATAGTGCAGGTATGTAATACCAGTTACATACATTATATGTCATATGTAATCTATTATATACTCATTGTGCAGGTATGTAACACATATTACATACATTGTTTGTCATATGTAACATGTTAAATACTCACGAAACATGTATGTAATTATTTACAAACAATAGTATGTAACAAGCTACATACTTATGAACCATGTATGTAACCATTTACGTATAACGTAAAGCAAGCAAAAATGCTACTAAACATGTATGAACAAGGGGTGTAACTATACTTATTATGTGTAACATGAAAAAATACAACATTACAAAGTAAGTTTATAAAGCATACATATGAAATTATTACCTAATATGGCCTATTAAAAATGGCTTACACAAAGCATGTTATACATACAATGTATGTAACTGGTATTACATATCTAGTATGTCATATGTAACATGTTACATTCTCATAGTGCAGGTATATAATACTAGTTACATACATTTAATGTTATATGTAAACTGTTGCATACTAGTAGTGCAGGTATATAACACCAATTACATACATCATATGTCATATGTAACCTATTACATATACATGTTACATACATTATTTTTCATATGTAACATGTTACATTCTCATTTCAAATAATAGTATGTAACAAGTTATATACTTAGGTGACGTTTGGTTCGCTGAATGTAAAAGTAATGAGAATAATAATTGTAATGGTAATGGAATTGAATATAAAAGAAATATTATTACTATTATAATGTTTGTTTAAGTAGTGTAATCAAAATAAATAATAATATTAAAATAAAGATTATAAAATTTTAAATGAAGTAAAATTAAAAAAATAATTTTTTTTTTTTTACTAAAAGAGATAGAATGAACAAAAAAATCATAAATGATTATATAAATTGTGAGAAAAATAGAGAAAGCTAAAGGCGTAATGAGGACTATTGCTACTGCTATAATTCCTTTACATTCCATTACAGAATACAGTCAAACCAAACACGGTAATATCCTTTAACGCTTTCCATTACGATTACGATTATTGTTAACCAAACATGCCCACCATATATGTAAACATTTACATACAACGTAAAGAAAACAAAAATGTTAAAAAAAACATGTACGACCCATGACTGTAACCATAATTATTATATGTAACAAGCAAAAATACAATAACATTACAAAGTAAGTTTAATAAAGCATGCAAATGAAATTATTTCAAGATATGCCCTATTAAAAATAGCTTGCACAATGCCAAAATCAAGAGTAAGTGTTAATGACCACCTCAATATTGTCAGGAAATCATCGTTTAAACAAATAGCCAGATCATTCCCAATCTAAGGAATGACATCATACATCCACACTTGAACTGTCAAACTTAAATCAACTATTTGATACCGAATTCTCTAATCCTTTCCTTGGTTGGTATAGGCAGAAAGGACACTCCAAAGACTTATCATTCTCATATATATCAGAAACCCGAGCTGTGGTACTAAGACAATCAACTTCAGCTTCAATTCTGCCATAAGAAAAATGAATACCCTTCTTAAAATGACACAAATACGGACTGAAAACTGCTTGTGAAGCTAATCAAAAAAAAGTTATCCTTATTTTGCATTCCTAATATATCTATTTTTATAATATGTTAATGACGACACTTCATTATATGAGACTTGAAGAAAAATAGGGGATCTCAAGGCCTTGTGATTAAAGAAAATAGAGTTTATGTGATGTAACATTCAGCTATTTTTTTAAAACTTAAATAAAATACAAAAGTACGCATTTATACAATATATGATTAAAGCCTACATATTTCACTTTAGCATTCAAATCATATAAGCCAAATCTTATACTAAGGACATAATCTACCTTATGCATATCCCTTACCCATTTAAATAGATTTTGTGTAGCATCGCAATTATCTTTATGTAATTATCACTTGCAAATAATTAGGGAATATTTTTATCAACAACCTATCACATTAATTGGTTATTCAACACCTATTGGATTGGCCTCTATGTCATTTTACTGATTGGGAAAACACATCGCTTACACGTGACATGTAATAGTTTACCCTTAATACTATATGTACTATATACTAGTCAAATGCACTTGCATTGCACATGTTTTGAATTTTTTCAATTATAAATATGAATTTATTAATATTTGTAATATATTAAGCAATTTATATAAAGTAATTTATATTCATGATTAAAATTAGAAATATTTATAAAGCAAAATTATATTAGTTCTAGAAGAATATAATATGTTGTTAGTACACAATCTTTCAATTTATAAAAAACCATAGATATCTTCACCTATTAGTTTTTATGTAACATGTTTTAAATATTATATGTAACCTGTTACACACCAAGTATATCATAAGTATGTAACATGTTATATATGACATATTAGGTATGTAACAGATTCTCATATGGGATACCAAGTACGTATTTAGTATCATATGTAACTTGTTACATACTCATGGTGTAGTTATGTAATGCCTATTACATACCTGGTATGTAATATTTGTTACATACCTGGTATGTCATATATAACATGTTACACAACTAACATGTCATATGTAACCTATTACATACCTAATATGCCATATGTAACATGTTACATACCTTATGTGTCATATGTAACTTGTAACATACACATAATGTAGGTATGTAACACCAATTACATACATTGTATCTCATATGTAACATGTTACATACTCATGGTACAAATATATAAAACATGTTACATACATTGTTTTCCATATGAAACATGTTACATGCTCATAAAATATGTATGTAATCATTTACAAAAAAATAGTATGTAATCATAGTGCAGGTATGTAACACCTGTTATATATACATTGTATGTCATACATGTTTATATGACTATATATTAATATGTAATACGTTACATATTAATATATACATCACAGTCATACACTATTTAACCGTATATATTCATTTGAAATATATGTTATATCTTAATTTCATTTGTGGATAATGTTGTATATAGTTTACTGTGTTGAATGACAAAAGGCAGCATTTGTGTAAATATTTTGAATGGGTGGTACATGTTATTTAGTTTTTTTTGCTACATAATGTTATTTAGTTTTTTTTGCTACATACTCATATCTCATATGTAACCTGTTACATACTCATGGTACAAATATATAAAACATGTTACATACATTGTTTTCCATATGAAACATGTTACATACTCATAAAATATGTATGTAATCATTTACAAAAAAAATAGTATGTAATCATAGTTCAGGTATATAACACCTGTTATATATACATTGTATGTCATACATGTTTATATGACTATATATTAATATGTAATACGTTACATATTAATATATACATCGCAGTCATACACTATTTAACCGTATATGAGATTAATACCTACTTAATAAGTTACATATGTTGCATATGTTATCTCAAGTTATATACTTGTTACATATTAATTATATGTTTGGTAGTTTTAACACATCGAGTATTAAAAATTAGAAGTATTGTATCCAATTTATTTGTAATGATGGTATCCAATTTATTTGTAATGATGGCATGCTAGATCAAGCATATTAATTTCATGTAATGATAATATTCATTTGAAATATATGTTGTATCTTAATTTCATTTGTGGATAATATTGTATATAGTTTACTGTGTTGAATGACAAAAGGCAGCATTTGTGTAAATATTTTGAATGGTACATGTTATTTAGTTTTTTTTGCTACATAATGTTATTTAGTTTTTTTTGCTACATACTCATGGTCTGGTATGTAACATAACAGTATTACATATGATATAACTTGTATGTAATAAGTGTTACACCTATCATGTAAGGTTCAAAATATTGATTATATGGTATTATGTCATGTTAGTACTATGTTTGCTTAGGATTCGTGTCTTAGCTTGAGTATGTAACACATAATACATATAAGATACAATGTACATAAACTATGTTACATACTATGTAAACTGTGTTCCACTTGCTTTCGTTTTGTATTGGGTATATTAAAGCTTCATAAACAAGTTGCAAAGTGCTTGTGTGTTAATATATTGAGCACATGGAATCCATTGGTTGCTTCCTCACCATACAAGTTGCAATTACATGTGTACAAAGTATTTGTAGTGCTTGAAACTTACCACAACTACATGTTTTAGCTTCAAGGTCTAAAATGTAACTATCATTTTCTATTATAACTTGTGATATACTGTTCAAAATATTGATTATATGGTATTATGTCATGTTGGTACCATGTTTGCTTAGGATTCGTGTCTTAGCTTGAGTATGTAACACGTAATATATATAAGATATCATGTATGTAATACAGTTTACATAGTTTGTAAACTAACTACACAGTATGTAAACTATGTTACATACTATGCAACAGTATGTAACATTCACCAGTTTACATAGTATATAATAGTTTACATATGTCGTATATAACCTGTTACACACTTGTGGTGGAGGTATGTCACAAAATTACTTGCAAATTAAGTCATATGTAAACTATTACATACATTATTTTCCATATAAAACATGTTACATACTCACAAAACAATAGTATGCAAACATGTTACATACTCATGATACAGATATGTAACACATGTTACATACATTGTATATGATATGTAACATGTTACATACATAATTACATATGGTGTAGATATGTAGCACATGTTACATACATTGTTTCCCATATGTAACATGTTAAATACTCACGAAACTTGTATGTAATCATTTAAAAAACAACATTTAGTTATCAGAAAATTGAAAATAAAAAAGGTATATATATATATATATATAAACAAAATTATATTTTTTTTTAAATATAAATGAGTTAAATTGTAAAATTTTTAACTTTAATTTATTTAAAAATGTTGCATATGACATACAATGTATGTAACACCAATTACATACATTGTATGTCATATGCAACATTTTACATACTCATGGTGCAGGCATGTAACACATGTTACATACATTGTTTTCCATATGTGACATGTAATCATTTACAAACAATAGTACTTATGAAACATGTATGTAAACATTTACATACAATGTAAAGAAAACAAAAATACTACTAAACATGTATAAACTAGGGATGCACCCATACTTATTATGTGTAAAAGCAAAAATACAATAACATTACAAAGAAAGTTTAATAAAGCATGCATATGAAATTATTACCTAATATGACCTATTAAAAATGGCTTGCACAATGCCAAAATCATGAACAATTGTTGATGACCACCTCAACATCTTCAAGAAATCATCATTTAAATAGATAACTAGATCATTCCTAATATGAGAAATGACATCATACATCTAAACTTAAAATACCAAGTAAATGATTACATACATGTTTACGTAATACCATATAAATAACATGTTATATATAACTAGTTACACCCCTGGTTCATACATATTTAGTAACATTTTTGCTTTCTTTATATTATATGTAAATGATAACATACATGGTCCATAAGTATGTAACTTGTTACATACTATTGTTTGTAAATGATTACATACATGTTTCGTGAGTATGTAATATGTTACATATGACAAACAATGTATGTAACATGTGTTACATACCTGCACCATGAGTATGTAACAAATTACATATGACATATATTGTATGTGACTGGTGTTACATACCTGCACTATGATTACATACTATTGTTTTGTAAATAATTACATACATGTTTCAGGATATGTAACATGTATTCCGTTATTTATTACTCTATAAATGATTAGTTAAAAAAGCCAAATAACAATTGTTGATGCCAGCACTAGTGTTTTGTCTTTCCAAAGATAATCTAATTACTAAGTCAGAATAAAAATGTAAAGAATTAAATGAGCTCAGTTCTCACTCTTTGATAAAAGAAAAGATTGTGTGGTGAATTATAATTAATGTTTTATGATGCGTACATTTTGAACATATATAAAGCAGATTCTATATGCGTCGATGGCTTAATAGCAAGTTTTGGTTACGGCGCATTCAAGCCCACCAAGCCTTGGGCCAAGCCTGAACTATCCACTACAGTGTGCAGTGCAGTGCAGTGCAGTTCATCCCTTTCCCTCCCAATTTTTACATTCTCTCCCATCTCCTTTCTTTCGCAGCCTTCGTATTCTTCAATTAATTTTTTTTCCCCCTGAAAATTTTAATATCATTCAATTCTTCTTCTTCAAATTAATAGTGAGTCTTCGTAAATCCTACCTCTACTTCGATTTTGTTTATATATATTGCATGATATCATTTGTGTAGATTGCAGATTGCAGATAATGAAATACATATTAAATTTTGTACATATACATTGCATGTAATCATGAGCTCCTTTAGAATCAAAACCTGATAAGAGATCGTTAGTAAGTTATTACACTATAAAGCCTAACTACGATACTTTACTTTCTCGTGTAATCCTGTGCTTTGGTTGATACCATTGAGACAATACTTGACTCTTCTATGGGCACTTGTCATTCATTTTTAAAATCAAAATTTGGCATGAAAAACCCCTAAACCATTTGTGCATGCTTAATAGAATATTCTACTCGTAAGGTTATTCATGCCCATTCCATGTGTTGGAAGTAGCAAAAGCCTTAAAATAACCAAACGCAACAAAAAATGAAGGCAAAAGCTAAAACTGTTCGAAAAAAAAAAAAAAAAAAGAATACGGAAGCAAAAAACAAGAACACAATAAATTTTACGTGCGTCAACAAATTACTCTAATATCACTTCTTTGACTACAAGTCTTACGCACATACCCAATACTCCCTGTATCCCAAGAATAATTTATCCAAATGATACTCAAACCTACAACCCAATACACTCAAATCTCACAGACAGAGACCCAAAATAAAAAACCCAAAAAATACTAATAATGTTCCACAATTTTAGCTGCACATCGTCTCACACACTCAAAAGGGTAAACTAGTTTTCCCTTACCAGCCGTGGGTGTTACCTCACACACACCCCACCCTTGCATATCAATCCTCCAAATACAAATGTATATAAATCAAATAAACGTTTCACATTTTTGCTATGTGATAGCCTTTATATCTGGGCTTAATTACTTCACTGTTCCCTAAATTTTAAATACATTCACTTAAGTTCCAAAAATTCAAATTCTATAATTTAGTTCACAAACTTTTAAAGTTTCATACATTAGTCTCCAAACTTTCAAATTCCATCATTTATTCCCAAAACTCATAAAAACTTAGACATGGATCCTATTTTAGGTACTAAATACGTGTTTTTAAATCAAAAAATTTAAAATATTTGTGAATTTTTAAAAGATTGGAACTAAATTGTAGGCATTACAAAATTTAGGAACTTATAAGTAAAATTTTAAATATTTGGGGACAAAATTATAGAATTTAAAAGTTTGTGAACCTAAGTATAAATATAATTAAAGTTAGGGAACATTGAAGTATTTTAGCCTTATGTCTAATTAATGTTAATTAGATTGAGACCTTTTTTTTTTTCGATCAAACGATAGGAAGCGTAAGAAACGCTCGAACACAAACACCAAAGAAACGCACACACACTTAAGCCCAACGCCTAATAACACGCCAAAACATTTTGGCTACCCAATGATTAGACTTCAGCCATAAATTTTTGTTTCTTTTTCTATTTATATTAACTTTTGAGCTACAAATCCTAACAGAACATTTTCATTAAACTTTGACTCCTTTTTCTCGCTTCAAATTTCCACCAGTACTACAAGATTTTAAGATTAACATCTTAAACAACCTTCACTTTACTCCTAAGAGCGGCAGCAACTCCACCTCGAACAAATTCCCAATCAACTTGTACAAACATCTCATTTTCCCTTTCAAAATAACTAAGGAACCTTTACCAACCTCCATAGTTTTCATTCCTTGCCGAAAAATCATATACCAAGTTCTCCAACCAAATCAACAAAACCAAATTCTTACTCAAGAAAGGTACATGCTTCACATCACCTATTGTCTATAAAAATCCATCAAATATTTTCATTTTCACAGTACACATGCCAACGACCTTGCTCCTTGAACCATTAGCTATCATAACATCACCAGAATCACAAGGGTTATCAAACAATATCGTTGCACACATATGAATTGAGCAAGCATAAGCCAAAATCCAATCATTTAGAGAATCACCACTAGTCACACAAATTACATAAATTTTTAAAGGGTGGAGTTATGGAAGTCACTATTATCAAATGGACATTTTACTCACTTTGCTTTCCAAAGAGACACTCAAGTCACACACTTTACAAGAATAGGACACTTCAATCAATTTTTTAATAATAAAATATTATTTTGTTTATAAAAAGTACTGAACTAATAATAAAGATAATTTGATGTGGCAAAATAGTTATTATATTTTAAAAATTTAAAACTTAATTTAAACAGTAAAATATTTTAATTTTTATTTCTTTAGTCAATTCTTTTTATAAATTTTATATTATACGAAATTTTTCTAAATTTTTTGAGTATTTTTTTGCATCGTATTTTTCTGTAAATATCATAATTGAATCAAAACTGAATACAAAATCAAAAATACTAGAAATTGAACGACGCACCTCCACTATGTTGCTCAGAGCTGGAAAGCAATTTTTACATCTGTGTGATCTCCAAAAATGGTGGAATAGAAAGAGCTCATCCGTATGGTTCTAACACCTGATCTTTTAATTTTTCAACCTGTGAAGCCCCTACTTTTTCAAGTCTGAAATTTTGATCCAAACATAATACATAGAGAAAAATGTAATACAAAAAAGTGCTTAAAAAAATACCATAAAATATAAAATTTACAAAAAGATCTGAAAATAAAAAATAGAATATTTTATTGTTCAAATTAAGTTTTAAATTGTTAAAATAAAAAAAAATGCTCTTATTAAATTATCTTTGTTATTATTTCAGAATTTTTTACCAAAAAATAAAATTTTACTACTTAAAAAGTCACTCAAATGTCCTATTTTTTCCTTTAAGAGTAAAGTGTGATAGTGACAAAAACACCTTAGATACTTGATCATTTTTTATACCTCGAGTTCTAGTTACAACACCTTGACATTTAATGTTGGAAAAGATTATATAAAAGGCTCATAATTTATAGCCCATTAGTTTACTAGAATTAATATTTCGTATTGTTGGAAAGTTTTGGGGGATATTTTGATATGAAATGTTATAAAACTAGAGAATTGGTTCTCTTTTATACTCCCAAATCCCTAAATTCATCTTCTTTCTCCCTTCTCAATTTATATGCTTCCATTTTTAAATCTCCCTACATCAACTTTTCTTCGCATCAAAGTCCCTAATGGACATCAGAAATCTTTGCAATACCTTTTGATGTGCCCGATCTTAGTGACAATAAAAACATTTCATCTCTACTTGGATATCTCCTCCTAGATGTGCTTCTTCCAGTATTTGAGCCAGCTCTTGAATTACCCTTCAAAGCAAATGATCTCCACATCCAAAACAAGCCAGTTGCTTCTAATCACCAGTTTCCAAGAGAGCCATAACAACACATCCACCATCAATGTAGTTTTTTCCTTGAACAATGAAGACACCAAAGAACCATATGACTCGAACAACAAAGACAACAAAATCAATGCTTGATCATCCTGTACTGCCACATCAATCTGGATCAGATTAGAAACACATCGTCAAAATCTATTCACGTGGCCATTAACGTCACCACCTTTATCCATTTTCAAATTATACAATTGCTTCTTCAAGTACACATTAAGAATCCCTTTTTGCACCCACATACCTTTAAAGTTTCTATTTAGAATCTCAAACCCTTATGTTGTGGCCGTATCTTTCTTCAACCAAGACCCAACAATTAGCTTTGACCCTCTTGTTAGGCACAAACAAAGCACAAAATACCAAAACAACAAAAACAAATGTGGAAGCAAAAAACAACACAATAACACAAAATTTCACATGGTTCGTCAAATTAGCCTAGTCCACATACAAAGTTCCAAACAAATTCACTAATATAACTTCTGGATGTGGATCATCTCACTCTCTCAAAAGTGAAAATTAGTTTTCCATTGTCAATCATAGCGTTACCTCTCACGTATCAATCCACCGAGTACAAATAACAAATCAAATAAACTTCTCATATTTTTGCTATTTGGAAGACTTTATATCTAATTAATATTAATTTGATTGAGACTTTGGCTGCCAAAACGTTTGGGCTTTCCAATGATTCCACTTCAACCAAAACATTTTGCCTCTTTTTTTTTTAAATAGTAGCTTTTGAGCTACCAATCCCAACACCATGCACATCCAACACAAATTAATCCACCGAGTACAAGTATATACAAATCAAATAAACTTTTCATATTATTTGCTATTTGGAAGACTTTATATCTAATTAATATTAATATGATTGAAACTTGGCTGCCAAAACATTTTGGCTTTCCAATGATTCCACTTCAGCTAAAAAGTTTTGCCTCTTTTTTTTTAATAGCGGCTTTTGAGTTACCAATCCTAACACCATGCACATCCAAGGAAACTAAAGATATTTCTCATATTTTGGTTGTTATTTTAAGGCTCTTGAAACTCGTCAAAGTCAAGTTTTCTTCAAGTGGGAGAAAATAATGTAGGAGGAAGAGTCATATAATCTTCTATTAATTGTTATTTTTCTTATTGCAAGGCCCATTAGTAAAGGCCTACTAGTATATTAAAAACCCATTAGTATTTACATATATACATTTTTTATTTCATATTTTAATCGCAATGTAAACTATTTGGAAATACGATTAAGTATATAAAACCAATTTGTTCTCTCTTTTACCCCAACCTACTGTTATTTTTCTTCCTTCTCTTATTATCTCCTACCATTACACAATATCCCCACATCACTCTTAATGCTTGCCAAGTGGATTGGGGTTATTTACTAATTTGTAAAGTAAGAATTGGAAGTGGAGAGGTTGTGAGTTGTGTTGTGGTTAGGACATTGGGATATGGGACTTGGGATGTTACTTGTGAGTGAGAATGGGAAGTTGGGAACTTGGAAAATGGGCCTAATTAATGGGTTTAAAAAATAAAAATAAATAAAAAGAGATAATTGGGGTTGCCAAAACCTGACATGTTTTTTAACGAATCAAAATCTGTAGACCCGATAGTTTACGTCTATGCATTATGAGTCTACCTTTTCAAGCAATGGTCTAATCGTGCTAGCAGGTTTTGTCCTAAATTGCCACCCCTAATTTATGTGTTGTGCCGTGCAAGAATTTTAGCAAGTAGTGCCATGCTAGCCTATTGTGCCAAAAAGCCAAGTGGTTTGCGACTTGGCCCATTTGAACTCCAAGGTCAACTGGTGTTTTTCTTGTAAAAGGTTAGTCCTTTTAGTTATAGAAAAGAGGTCCTAGAAGGAAAAGTCTCCCTAACATGATCATTTTATATTTTTTATACCTTAACAATTTGTGAGATGCATAAGAGGGATAACTGGTCATTTAATGTCTTTTTTAGATGGTCATTCAATTATTTTTCTTTCAAACACAAGCAGCTCAACATATCATCTATTTCTTTCGAGACATTTTTGCAGGATAAAAAAGCAAAATAACATGTTATCTTCCTTTCAATTTGACATGTGACTAATGAAAATTAAAATAATATAAGATATTAAAGTTTGTCCTTAGTCAACATCTTTTTAACAATCAAAATGACTACATGACATTCTTAACAGGGTGAGGTGACATCGATGTCCCTAAACTTGTATTTTTGACACTTTAATCTCTAAAATTTTAACTGGTATACTTAGGTCCTACTTTAAAAAAAAAATAGTACACTTTATATCAAAGTTTAAATACTAAAGTGTCTCATCTTAGTCAAATTTAGAGACTAAAGTGTCCAAAAAGTAAGTTTATGAACCTACTTTTGTACGTCCTAAATTGTTAAAGTTTAGTGACTAAAGCATACCAAAGACATAAGTTTAGAGAAGAGTTACTTTTTTTCTCTTAAGGGTCAAAGAGTATAACATTAGTTAAAATCAAATATATATGAAGTGGCACCTAAAACTTAATCATGCAAACTAAACTAATTCTTTATCCAATTAATCATTATTGCTCTATTTAAAATGTCAAATTAATTTTTTTTTTTACAGGCTAAAGAAATGTTTACAATTACGATGGATCTCAACAAATTGAGGTCGAAGGTAGGAGCAAATTACTACAACAACATAGTTTGCAATATCAGAAAACAACTAAAGACACTTGGTTGGGTCAAGAAAGTTGTGGTCCAGCAAAGCACTTGGCATATTCTAACCACACCACCACAATATGTAAATGACCCAGATCCACACCACATCATGTTGAGGCTTAACTTGATCAACAATGACTCGACACAATATCTCAAGATCAAAATCAGAGCCTCGGATCTGTATTTCACTCATATATGGGATTCTAAAGAAGTAGAAATACTTAAAGACAACCTGCAACACATTAATGTTGGAGAAGTGAGAGTTGGCGGGGAGGCATTGATTGAGGTGGTAAAAAAATTGAACGACTTTGAGGAGTTCCAGAGAGGTTTATCTAAAAAACAATTTACCAACAAATTTCAACAACATAGATCTGTTATTTTCGTCACATTTTCTGAGGCACTTCGATTCTCGCCTATAAGAAATTCAATACGTAGGCAAATTAAAAACGAATGGTTGGGGACACAAGAGGGTATGGATAATTTTTAGTATTCAATAAAACTTCAACCTGATCTTGTAAATCTAATGAACGTTTGGGGAAAAATTTCTGACAGCGGACTCTCTCACATACAAGCAACGAGGCAAAATCAAAGAGAGCCTAAATTAGCAGACAATCTTAAAGTCCAATGCACATTAACTTACCGTTTAGGACATTGCTTCAAGAATGTTTACTTGGGAAAGGCTTCAAAATTAGTTCAAAATGATTCAACTCTATTTGAAAATGATGAGCAAGAAAAAGTGCTATGAGGGGGCTAATTTTGATAGATAATTGAACTTTTGTAATATGAGAGTTATTATACCTTACATTACTATATTGTCGTTTATATAGCCCTTATGTTACTATTTCTTTCTCTCTTGTTATTAATTTTGCCAAGTCTAATAGGACAAGTGTCATTGGCTGAGAAGGTTATACCATTTTGTCATATCGTGAAAATCTTCTCTTACATATGGTAGTAGGCAGGGTACAGAAATATAGCTTATAGAATTGTAATTTTTCTTTCGTTTCTCTCAGAGAAGCTTGTTCTCCAATCAATCAACAAGGTCTATTTCTCTCATTAGAGATTATTTCTTCTCTTTTGTAAAACTATCTGCACAATTTTTAGTAGCATAAGTAATTCCTATATGAGATTTTAATCTTTCAGAGTCAATGTCATAAAGGCTATTTTAAGCACAGAGGCATTTTCATTCCATGAGGCGAGGCATAAGCCTCAATTTTAAATTTCAAAGAAACTTTAAAGATATAAACAAAAACAATTATGAATCCAATAAGTACACAACTAAAAATTAATCAAGAAAAGCAGATCATACTTCTATATGGAGATGTAACTAAAATGATATTATATAATATACATTATATAAATAAGAGTTGGCAACACATAAAAAGAAAATTAATCCAAACATTTCTTCTTTTTTGTCATTCTTAAAATAGAGAACATTTCTTCTTAAGAAAAAATAAGAGAAGAATAATGCCATAAAATTTCACGGGTATGTAAAGTAGAGATATAGATATCTATAAACTCATTAATATCCCATGTTTTCTAATTGTGATACAAGTATTTCATATTTCAAACTGATTATTAGACAAGAAATTGAGCAACCTTCAAAATTTTAAAAATTGTTTTAGTATAGTGTTGGAAGAATTAAAAAGAAGCGTCCCTAATTTGGTTTGTATGAATTGAGTTTTCGATATTCTTAGTTATTTTTAAAATTTATTATTTTTTTTTATTTTAATAAAGTAGGGTGAGATTGTAATGGGTTATTCGCAATCCAACTTAAAAAAAAATTGAAATATTTTTTTAGGTTTAAGCCTCAACAGCCTCAAAGACTAAAACGCCTCAAGGCTTGTGCCTCACAAAAAAAAAAAGGCGTACGTCTTAAATTTCATTTGAGGCTATAGCCTCGATACTTTTTCGTGCGCCTTGCCTCGCAAAACATCTTTTTCATCACTGCTCAGAGTTTATCAAAGTTGATACAAGAGCATAGTTTTAATGTTATCAGTTTATTGGTTGTCGTTTATTACTTATTATTATCATTTGCATGGTCTGAGTTTATTTTGTTTAATGTTATCGTTTGAGAATATTATGTCATCTAGTATGACTAGGTCTACCCATTTCATAGCTATCTGACAAATTTTAAGTTTCTGAGTAACTAACTTTTCATCCTCAACTCTAGATATAGGCTGTTAGTGGAGGGAAGAGGCAAGTTTGTTATGCCAGAGCATTTTCTTAGTTATTCTCTGTAATTTTCCTTTAGTGAGTATCAAAAACTGAACCAAAGAGTTCATTCTTCCTAACTTTCTTTAACTCGAATAAGCATAGGCTTCCCAAGAGAGTGTCCCAAATTGCAACCTAGGAATTAGGTCCTTTTAGTATCTTGAAGAAGATTAATGACAACTCCCATTGTTGCTGGCATTCGCATGTACGATCCCCTGAGGTTGCAGTTGCTAGAGTGAATTCGAAATCAAATACTTTCGAAGGCAAGGACTTTGATGCAAAGACTAATGAAAAATCGTTGCTTATATTTTATTATTTTTGTGCATTTGCCATTTTTGTTTGCTTGCTGTCTTTATGTTTACTTTGTCATTTTCCCCAAGTGTTGCTACTTCACAGATTTTGTCCTCTAGGGTTGAGCTGGCATTGGACCATTGCTCAAACTAGCCTCTTTGAATGTGCATCATGTACAGTACATGCATATAACATTTCTATGACATTCTATTTTTTGGGACAATTCGATTATGTATAACCTATACATGCTATTTAAGTTCTGGACTCAAATAGGGGAGATCGCTAGTTAAATTGAAAAATGGTTTCACAACCCAAGTCAAAAGGTTGCTTATGTGGAAATTCCGAATCAAGCAATCCTCTATTCTCCATAAGGTTATTAAAAGATTTATGGTTTAGATGTCAAGGTGTGGGTTGCTAAATGTTCCACAATGATGAAGTGATTTCAAACATGACAAATGTTGTGAAGGTGGGCAAAAAATAGTTTTGGTAAGATGGTTGGTGGGTAGACTTCCATTGTAGATCATTTAGATTTCTAGATCTGTTTTGTTTGAAGGATACAAAAGAACCGTAATAAGTTGTAGCTACTGATTACTCTAGTTCTTCATCATGGAATTTGTTTCACCTGTATTAGGTTCATCTTGTTTGTCTTTCCCCTTTTAATTAAGATAAGAAGATATCTAAACCTTATTGTCTTAGGTTGTTTTTCTTTTAAATCATTCTTTTCAAATTTCTGATAGACTTCCCACCAAGTCTTTCATATGAAAATAACTAGTTCTCTGGTCCCTAATCTCTCTCAGTTTATCAAAAACTTTCTTGAATTCTTTCATTTAACTTCTTTGGAGAAAGAGAGAGTGGCCCAAATACGTGATTTAGCCATTTCTCTCTTCTATTCCCAAAACACACTTTATGTTAGCCTTCATTATTGAACTTCCGGTATTATTACTAGAAAATAATACACTAAGGGCTTCTTTGGCCAACTAACTCAAAAAAAAAATGTTATCAAAAATTGCTTTCAAATCATAACTAACAAATAATTTTCTATAATTTTTAAAAACAATGAGGTGCTGCGCAGCATTTTAAAAAGCTATTTTTAAAAACAAAAAAATGATTGTATTGGCTAAATTATAAACTTGTTCTCATTGTATAATTTTTAATATTCAATTTAATATTATTATAATAATTAAATAATTAAACATTTTAATTGAATTTATATTATCTACACTTTACATAATTAATATAACTAAAATGAAAAGAAACACAACTTAATAATATATGTCAAATTTTATTCCATTCTAAAAAAGATCATTTAGCTTTTATATGCATATTTTTGTCAAATTTTATGAGAAATATGATCTCAATATCTAGACCACAATTGAAAAGCAAAAACTATAGTTGACAAATTGTTCTTTAAAATTGTTTTAATAATAAAAAGTTATTCATTTAAAATTTTACCTTACACCTTTTTGAAAACAAAATATGATGTCTATATGTCTTAGTTGAATAAATTGAAAATAATGTTGTAGAAAATTTTGTTAAATTCGTTAAACAAATAGAAGCAAAATGTTGAAGTGGTGAAAATACTCATTAATGGTGACAAATTACATTGTGACATCTAGGCTATTAAGGGCAAATCTAGAGATTTTATGGCTTAAGGCGAAATACAAAAAGCACCTGTTGATGGTAAATAACTACATAAAGCATCAAGTTGATCAGAAAAATATTCAGTTAATAATTTGAGAGTAAGTCCAAATTTTTTACCAGGAATAGAACATTTTTCTTAAAATTTGTATCATAAAATTTTATTAAAAAAATAGTAATGACATGACACAACTAATTTTATTTGAATTCCAGAACAGTTGCCTAAATTTGTCTAGCTCGACCACAAGCCAACATCTAACAGGGAAAAGTGGCATGGGATGCATCTTCTCTATATCCAACTGTCAAAGAATGAAAATAGTAGATCTTAGACTGTCCCTCATAGATTTCAGCTATTTATCTTAAGAAATTGAAGAAACTTATTGTAGAAAATTGAAGAAATCTTTGAGATTATGTACTTTTCAATATATGAACCTAGTTTGGATAAACATTTTATTAAATACTAAGACTTTTGATTTACTTTCAATCTAATATTTAAAGTTTTTTCTTATCAATTTGGTATTTTATGTATTGAATTCTATGTCAATTAGGTATTTTAGTTGATATTCATATTAAATTTGAACAAATTATCACGTGAGACCAATCCCTTCCCGCCTAATTTAATAACAAATAATTAACCCTCTAATTCAATTGCTCAAAGTAACTTATTCCCAAGATTTAATATTAATATCAATAAAAAGTACCAAATTGATACAAAATAACAGCATAAAGTATCAAAATGATAGAAAAACATAAGGTAGTAAATTAAAAGTATACGTTAGTAAATAAAACATTTACCTTTTTTTGCAAAATAAAAGCAATGCTATATTTAAAAATTAATATGAATAAATAACGTAATATAATGAAAAAAAATAATAGGCAAAAATAAAAAATTATTTTTTTAGATCAGCATTTGGAGTAATTCGATTTGTGAAGCCACTCTTACTTTCAGATGAATTGATCAACCATAACAAATAGCTAATATTTAAGATCTATTTATAAAAAAAAAAAAAAAAATAATTAAGTTCCGAGTAACATATTGAAGTTAAGAGTATATAGGTTCCCTTGGGACTATGTAGATATATGGATTCTAGTGGGCTCCCATAATATTCAGGGAACAATAGTTGGACCAAATAAGCATCACCCAAGGAGTGGTCCAAGGGTTCTTTGGAAAAATGGGCATCCAGGAATTCAAGAGTGCGAAAAGTTTTTGATAATTCAATAAATCCAACCAAATCTGTTGAATTTCAAACTAATGATTGGATTAGATTGAAAGTTTTACAATCCGTTGGGTACTGATTGGATGATTTTTGCACTTCTAGCAAAGCAAGGTGTGCCAAGGCGCCCTATGGGTCGAATGGGCAACCTGCATAGGTGACTTGTAGGCAGCTCACGTTTTTCACGTACAGACCATTGGCACATTTGGCATACACTTGAGGCACAAACATTAATGAGTAATCATAGAAAATAGGAGGGTATAAGAAGTCCTCTTATGAGACTTCCAGAGTAAAAGAGTATTCCCATATGTACAAGTCTGTGAAAGACTAGAAAAAGAGCCTGACAGAGAGATTCACTGTGAGTGCTTCTTGGTGAGTGTTTCTTCATGTGAGATTCTCCATTTAGGTGAAGGTAATCATTGTAATGATTCATTAATATACTTGATAAGGATTGAATCCAGTGAAACTCTATTCCACGGAAGTGAGGAAAGTGGATGTAGGCTTATCAAATTAATTGAGTTGAACCAACATAAATTGGTGCCTTTTACTTACGCAGGTTTAATTTCCTTAGGAGTTGTTTGGACATATATTACATTGCTTGTATTGGAGTTTGCTCGCTCGTGTCAATTCCATATTACTTGTGTGTTCAAGTGTTGATGTCAAACTGATTTCAATCATAACATAGGGGAAAGTAGGTAGAAAAAATAGGTTGTTCCCTTTAAGCTTTTATATATTAATATATAATATAAAATAAAATAATAAACCTAATGCATTCTTCTATGATAAAAAAGACAAAATTTTGCATTATGTTACAAGACTACCATTTAACGTTATGGTGTTGCATAACTACTTCAAATAAGTTTTGCACTGGTGATAATTATGTAGCACATAAAGTTTCAGGTAATTTTAAATTTATAATTCAATCAATATTCTTTTAGTTTATGTACTGAAAGACATATACATTAGCAAATTGTCATGGGAAGCCTAATTTTGCTTATTACACTTTCTTCTCTTTTCTTTTCTTTTCTCTCTCTTTTTTTTTTTTTTTTTTTTGTATTCAAGAAGATCATAAAGCTTATAATCATACAACTGCTTAAACACTAGATAGATCCATAACCTTATCACCAATTGCTAAGATATTTTCACGTCAAGATTGAAGGTACAACAAGTAATACAAATCCTGTGTGGAGTCAACAATAATAATAAACAAATGATTAATAATACCAATGTTATTTTCATAGTTTCAAGTTATATAAAATTCCCAGATTTTAAAATTACATATTTATTCTGATTTTATTTTATCCCAAATTTAATTTCCTAAAAATACATATTTTATATTGTTTATTTCCTTCTACGGAAAAAAGGACGTGCAGAAAAGAAATGGAAAATTAAAGTACCTCTAATAGATTTCTGGAGTGTTTTGGTAACGACATCAACTGTGTCAGTAAAGCACGCTGCAGTCAGGGAAAAAAAACTGCCGGAAGAAACATCGAAGCAGTCAGATCGGAACATTAATATGGAAAATTAAAGTACCTCTACTAGATTTCTGGAGTGTTTTGGGTCAACAACATCAAGCAAGAACGAGTAAAATGTGTCAGTAAAGCAAAAGACGCTGCAGGAAAGATTATCGAACTTGGTTAGCGAAATTCAGCTCTAAATCTTAAAACTTTTAACAACTAAAAAAAAAAAAAGCCCTTTAAAAACTATAATAAAAATTATACCGGTTTACCTTTCAAGAAAATAATTCAAAATCTGACCGTATAGCGTAATCGTGCATCAAAATAGTACGTTCCCTTCCATCTCTAGTACGAAAGATGGAAATCGAAAACGCACATCTCATCTATTTGTTCGCCGCTTTAGATCTGTGGGCAAAAAGATTTCTTGAGACCCTCGCACAACCCCTGTCGACGATCAGTTTGTGCGATCTCTCAGGTAAGTCTCCCTCGCAGCCTCGCCCTCTTAAGCCAGACCTTGGTGAACTTGAAATTTGACAAAAAGAGTTTCTTGAGATAGGGTATTGCGAAGTTGAAAGTTTGACGCGTGTGATAATTGTTCTCTGTTTTGCTTTTTTTTTTTTTTTAATGTATTTTCCCTTTTAGGCTCTGGATTTTTCCTTCTTTTCGTTCGTTCCCGAAATACATATTCTGCAATTTTACGTCAACCTCCTTTACGAAATAAGTACAGAAAATAAATATTATTAATTTTTTACGTCTCTCTGAAAAACAATTGTTTAATATCTCTGCAGGAAATATTTTTTTTTTTTTTTTTTATGTTTAAAGATTTTAAAACGTATTATTAATTAATTTGAAAGAATTGAAAAAAAAATGTTGGAATTAGAAATTATTAAAATTGAAATTTACAAGAGTGTATTTAAATGAGACTTTTATAAATTTTTATATATTTTAAAAAATTTAAGTGTATTCAATTTAAACTTTTAAATAATTTTTTGTAGGAAAAATAACAAAAATAATACCCATAAAAACTTATAATAATATAAATAACAATCTTATATTTAAATCATATATTTTTACTTCATTTTTTTTAACGTACATTTAATTGAATGTCGCTCAAATTAAATTGTTCCAATTAGACATTTTTAATATTGAACGTTTAATATTATATGTTCAATATTTAACTTTCAATATTCTTGAGGTGTTAATTTTTTTATTATAAATTTTAAGTATATTATTTTTGATAATTTTCTAAATTTATATATAACTGTTTGAAACTTTTTAAGAATCTAAAAAATTCTACAAAAATTAAAGTATATTTAATTATAAATTTTTAAATATTTATAAAAATTTTGTTGTATTTAAAAAGTAAATATCTTTTAAAAAATTCAATGTTCATAAACTTTTGTGAACTTTGTGCATCTATTACAAGTAACAATTATACCACACTATTTTATAAGATTTTCGTGAACGTTTTTAGGTTGCTTGCGTTCTTCTTCTTTTTTCCTCCTTCACTTTGTTGCATTCATTTTTTATAGGGATGTATTAAATCTAGATTTTTATAGACTTTTAAGAATTTTAAAAATTAATAAAAATTTAAATGTATTTAATTTAGATTTTTAAAAAGTCAAATATAGTGGTATTCAATTGAAATTTTTTAATAATCTTAATAAATCTACTAAAGTTAACGTATATTCAATTAATAATTTATAAACGTTTATAAAAGTTTCATTGTATTCAAAAAGTTAGTAATTTTTAAAGAATTCAATATCTCATAAATTTTTGTGAATTTTATGACCCTGCTATAAATAAAAATTTTACCACACTCGTCTATAAGATTTTTGTGGACTTTATACATTTTACATTTTCCTCTTCCTCTATTGTTCTCATTCTTGAGAAATTCTTAGCCCTGTCGTCCCACGTCTTTCAGAGGTATCAATCCTTGCCCACTTTTTTAATAATTTTATTTTTCAAATGCATTTATGTTTGTCGAATGGGTTTATATTTTTCAAAAAGTTTATATATATGAAAATTGTTTTCAATTTTACATAATGATTTGGTGAGATTAATATGCTTAGCCTTCGAATTTTGTAATGATAGGATGTCAATATTTTTAAATGGTAAAGACAAAAAGAAAAGGAAATTAAAAAATATATATAAAAAAAATTAATAATAAAAATATATGAAATTATGTAAAAGTTATTGAAATGTCATGTTTGGTTCACTGAAATGAAACGTAATGAAAATTATAATTGTAATGAAATATAATATAAAGGAAACAGTATTACTATTACAGTGTTTAGTTTAGCCATTGTAATCAAAAAAAGAATCAGTATTGTAGTGTTTGTTTTGACCACAGTAATGGAATAAAAAAATACAGTAATATTACATTAATACTACTATGTTCAATGAAATTTAAATAATTTTATTTTACTATTATTTTCTAAATCAAATAAAATATATTCAGGAATTTAGTGGAAAAATTTAATCATAACAACAAAAATTTAGCTCATATAATTTTAACAAATCATAACAATAATTCCTAAAATTTAATCACAGAAATTCATAACAGTTTCAACAAAAAAATTACAATTTTAACAAATTCAGCAATTCAGTAAAAAAATTTAATCATAATAACAACAAAAATTCAGCTCATATAATTTCAGCAATTCATAACAACAATTCATAAAATTTAATCACAAAAATTCATAACAACAATTTCAGCAAAAAAATCACAATTTCAACCAAAATAATGCACTCAAAAAAATGGATGACAATGGAGGGCTGGAATGCTAGAAGAGAGCTGTAACGGCTGGACGGCTCACGGAGAGCAGAAAATGCTGGACGGCGCACGGAGGACCTCGACAAAGTGATGTATCCATATTTTTAGTTATTTCTGGTTGGTTCAGTAACTACTTGCTTTTACAATTAGCAATAATACTATAAGCACCTTTAAGGTTCAACATCAACTACGTCAGATTTATTCTAATTTTTTGCTTACTTTTATTTATGTCTGTTGTAATTATCCAAGCTGAACATATATATTAGATTAATAGTTAATTTTTTTGTTAGTGTTGGAAACTATTATAATTATGATATTAGATAATTATTCTAATATTTTTCTATTAATTTAGGAGCTTTGTTTATAGTCCTATTAGGATTAGGATTTAAGTTTATTATCCTTACAAATATTCAATATAATCTTTTAGTATTATTATGAATGAGAATTAGAATGACTTTATTTGACTTTTTGGTTCTCTTTTCAACCTACTTTGATTTTCTATTATTTTAACTTCTACGTTCATTCTTTCATCTATTTTATATCTATATTTTTTTTCGTTTTATATTTTAACTTTGTATCAGAGCTACGTAGGGGAGAAACCAGAAGCACAGTCCCGCACCGCTTTGATTTCGAGTTTTGACCAACTAAGTGAAATTTGGTTTTGGCATCGCCACTTTGGGCATTCGTTTTTTAGTCTTATGAAAAAGTCTATACCTACTATATTTATTGGTGTGAGTGAGTCTATTTTATGTTGTGAGATATGTGTCTTGGCCAAGAGTTATCGTACTACTTATTCTCTTAGTGTTTCTAATAAAAGTATTATTCCTCTTAAATTAATCCATTATGATATTTATGGACCATCTAGAGAGCCTACTATATCGATTATGAGATATTTTGTGTTGTTTATTAATGACAATACAAGATTGTCATGGGTTGCTCTTCTAAAAACCAAAGATAAAGTTTTTTTTTACCTTTTCAAACTTTTCGTACTCTTGTTCAAACACAATAGAATAACACCATTAGAGTCCTAGGTTCTGACAACTGGAGAGGAATATGTTAATCGTGTTTTCCAAGATTATTTCCAAACACATGTGATTGTTAACCAAACTACTTGTTCACAAAGACCATAACAAAATGGCGTGTTTGAAAGAAAAAAAATTGTTACTTATTTAATATGGCTTGTACGCTCCTATTTAGTTCTCGTATGCGAAAATATCTTTAGGGTCATGCTATACAAGCTTCCGCCCATCTCATCAATCATTTCCAATCTAGTGTCCTTCACGGACAAATCCTATTTGAGATTCTTGCATCTCATATATCCTTGCCATCATTTCATAATCTTCATGCCCTTGTACTTGTTTGTGTTGCTTTTGTACATGTTTCTAAAAATTAGAGGGTCTAAATTAGATGCTCTGGCAATTAAGTGTGTTTATTGGTTATTGAGATTATCAGAAAAGGTACAAGTGCTACCATTAACCTTCCAGAAAGTATTATGTCACTTTCTTTGAGGATACAAGCTATTTTTCCTCATCTGATATTGCTCTTAAGAGAGAGAACTCATATTTTGAAGAGTTGTATCATGGTGAAGGGAAAAAATTGGAAAGAATTGAGGAAGTAATTGATGAGTGCTCAAAAAGCACTAATATTTCGTGATTAATTATGCTTAATTGTTTAATATATAGATTTATTATGATTGTTTATTCGATTAATTTCATAAATCTATCCATTCGGAGTCACGGGTATATTTTTGTGCATTTCAGGTATTTTTAGCGTCAAATGAGTCAAATAATGAAAACACCAAAGACATACACTTACGGCGCTAGGATCACGAGTTACGTGCTAAACGAGACAAATATGTATGCCTTATATAATGTGCCATCACACATGTAAGGGGGTAAATGTGAAAAAAAAGGAAAGCAACACGCGCCGCGGCGAGGAATATGCATGCCGTGGCGGGGAGCTCTCAGGTTTTGACACTATTTTCATATTTTGTGTTGCGCCGCGGCGGGGAAAATGCATGCCGCGGTGCGTCTATTCCTAATGCAATCAGGAATCCCTTACATCTATAAATACCCCCTTAGAGTCCCCCTTACATACAACTAGACCAACTCGTACACAACTCTTAGATTTTACAATTTTGCGACCAAACACTCCATTCAATCAGTTTTAGGAGCTTTGCCACACTCAAACGAAGCGAGAGAACTATTCTAAGGATCCAAGGAAGCCGTCGACGATCGAAGATAAAGCTTACAGAGAAGAACGCTATCTAATCCATAAGCAGTATTTAGATCTAGGATTTTATTGTTGTTACAGAATTAAATCTTCTTCTCGTTTTGTTAAAGTGCATGATCAACCAAACTAAACGTCCATACATCCTCCATTGATCTTCAAATCTATTTGAATTGATTATGAACTTGCAATATTATTTTCGTTAATTGTTTGTACCCTTGATCTCGTCACAATTCTAACTTGTTTACAGTTTTATTAGATTTAGGATTCTAGTTATTTAGAGTTTTAGTTTTACTAGAACTCTATTTAATTAGTATTTTATTTGCTTTAGGATTCTAGTTATTTAGAGTTTTAGTTTCACTAGAACTCTATTTAATTAGTCTTTATTTTCGTTAGAACTCTATTTAGATTAGGAAGAATGTTATTTAGAACCACTGCAATTCTTTGAGAGATCAACCTTGGAAGTTTCTTATCACTTTTCTACGAGTGATTCGTACACTTACGAGTACTAAATTTAACACATCAAATTTTTGACGCTGTTGCTGGAGAATTGACATTTTAAAGAATTTTCTTTTTAACTTTTTAGAGTTTCTAATTTATTTTTATTTGTTTATTTATTTTATTTTATTATATATTTTATTTTATTCGAAAAAAAAATAAAAAAAAAATATAGTGCTTTTAATTGCTTAATCTGTGGTGCTTTGATTTCTCTGTTGTTTTTGTTAGTTTTTGAAAGGTATCGTTCATAGACAACATCAACAAATTTTAAAATGCACCTAATTAGGCTGAATATTGAAATTCATGAGCCAATACAAAGCCCTTTGAAGAGCTGCATGATATGACAGACATGGAGGTATGTAGCATTTGTGGTTTATATGGGTATTATGCTAATATTTGCACTTTTACAGGTGATTATTATGCATCTACTAATTCAAACTTTGATCTTAATGAGGGATGTCACCCACCTTGGAATGATCCCTATTTTAGTACCTATAATTCTGAGTGGGAAAATCACCATAATTTTTCACGGGAAGCAAACTCTACCCCACCTTATGCCCAATACAACATGCAAAGCTCAAATTTTCATCCATATGACCCACCTTATGCACAATACCAAATGCAAAGCTCAAGTTTTCATCCATATCCATCTAGGGCCACCTTGGAAGAAAGCTTGAATTCTTTCATACAAGGAAGTAGAGTTTCTAATCAACCTAGGAAGCCAACATTAGAGGAAACCTTGAATAATTTCATACAATCTACTAGTGAAAGGATGAAGTCTATGGAGGCATCAATGAAAAGAATAGAAATGCAAGTTGGGCAACTAGCGGAACAAATTCAAAAACAAGAAGAGTTGCCCACTCAAATTGAGCTAGTGAAGGATGACACAATCCTTCAAAGTGGTAAAAATTTTGAAAATATTTATTTTCCTGAAACTTTTGATGATTTACCATTTTAGGTAGAAAATACAGATGGAGAGCAAGCAATTCTCAAAGAATGTCAAGCTAAGGAATATCAAATTCTACAAACTTCTAAGGAGAACAAGGAGGAATTATTTTTACCTCTCATGCCGCACAAGGCACCTAAGACTTGCAAATTCCCAAATCATTTTCCATACCACTTCCATGAAAGAGTGTATGCTGTACTTCATAGGAAACAACTACCGAGATGGAAGGACAAGCTTAATGACATATTAACTCGAAAAATTGATATCACACACCTCAAGATCTTTGATGATGGTGGATAGAAACGAATTAGCAACGTCTTGCTAAGACGTTAAAGAAAGCGCTTGGTGGGAGGCAACCCACCATTTTCGGTAGTATCAACTTCTTTTCTTTTATTTATTTTCTTTTTAATTATTTATTTATTTATTTTATTATTTAGTTTAAGTTTCTTTTTCAGTTTTTCCTTTATTTTATTATTATTATTTTTTTTTTGAATTGTTTAAGATTTCTAACTTTGTTTAATATTTTTATGTTTTCATTTGCTTTAGTTATAATTTAAATTTGGATTTGATTTTGAATTATGTTGCATACACTTTGAGGTTCAATACATGTTTCATACACACTAATTCTTCATGAGAAAAGCGAGGAACAATGAACCGGAGCGTAACGAGAAATGACACAATCTCATATGAAAGGAGGGTAACTTCTCACACTTTTTTCTTAATTTCTTTTGTTTTTCTTTTTTTTTAAACATTGAGGACATTGCAGAAATTAGATTGGAGGTGGGAAGAATATTCCATGAGCATGAAATATGACCAAATTTAAAATTTTTAACTTTTGTCACTTGAATTGTGTTAGGTTAGTGTCGTGTCTACTTGAGTCAATCCGGAAGTCTATGATATTAACATGATTGTAATGACGGTGATATATTAAGGAAATTAGATTTTTACCTAAGCAACGAAGCACATAAATGTTAGATTCATCTAGTTTGAGAATTTTGTGGTATTGTGGTAGTTTGCATGGTTAGTATGACTATTTTGGTTTGTGTAATGTATGCATGTTCATGATATGTTTTAAGTCTCAACAAGCTCTAGAACTCATTTGAAAACCCATTGAAGCGGAAGAATAGAATCAAATGCCACTTAGAAAGTGATTTAGGCCATATTTGGACCGTTTGGACTTTTCAAGCCTCCCCGTATTATTTTATCCATAGTACACCCTTAAACTCAACATTAACATGCGTTGTACAACCCTTAGTGATATGAGTGTTCAATGTAATATTTGATTTTCATGAGCAATTATTTTGTATTTATCTTGCTTCATCATGTAAAAAAAAAAGAATGATGATGATGATTAAAATAATAAGCAAGAATAATAAAAAATAAAAAAAAAAATCAAGCAAAAGATCTAAGGGACATATGGAATGTATAGAAGGAAGAAAAAGAACACATGGTGGAAAAATTAAAAATATTTTGTGAAATAAAATTACTCTTATCTTAGTGAAATACTATTTTCGTACTTTCATAATCACACACCTAACACTTTACAAGCTTAATGAAGTCCTATTGATTCTAGGTATTTGATTTCTATATTAGTGGATATGGATTTGAAAAATGAGCATATGGAGTTTGTAAGTGCAAAATTCACATTCATATTTTACTTGCACATTTATGAGATATTAAAATGTAATCTATGAATACCATGCATGACACGGTCAGATAGTATAACTAACAGGTTTGTGGTTTGATTGGTTGTTCAAAATTTGATTACTAAGATGAGTTTGATGTTTGAACTGTTTTTGAGCTTAAATGATTTTTAACTATTTCATGTGTCATTCATTGTTAACAATTTTTGAGACATATGCATGGATTGATTTAAGTATGTTTTGAGTCTTTATTTATTTATTTTTGTTAGTTACGATGTTTGCGAGTATCATCACTAGAAATCCTCACGAGACTATAACTCGTCCACTAGGACTAACTAGGGGTTTAAAGGCTTGTTGCATATGTTAAATGCAACCGTGACAATCTACGGAAGTGATTTAGGTTAGGTTAATTTATTTTATTTGTTTTTATTTTAGTTTTTAGATCGCTTCACCTGCTAGAGACTAGCAAGAAGCTGGTTGGGGGTTGTGATGAGTGCTCAAAAGTACTAATATTTCGTGATTAATTATGCTTAATTGTTTGATATATAGATTTATTATGATTGTTTATTCGATTAATTTCATAAATCTATCCATTCGGAGTCACTGGTATATTTTAGTGCATTTCATGTATTTTTAGCGTCAAATGAGTCAAATAATGAAAACATGAAAAGACGGGACACTTACGGCACTCGGATCACGAGTTACGGGCTAAACGAGACAAATATGTAAGTCTTACATAATGTGCCATCACACATGTAAGGGGGTAAATGTGAAGAAAAGGAAAGCAACACGCACCGCGGTGAGGAATATGCATGCCGCGGCAGGGAGCTCTCGGGTTTTGACACTATTTTCATATTTTGTGTTGCGCCGCGGCGGGAAAAATGCATGCCGCAGCGCACCTATTCCTAATGCAATCAGGAATCCCCTTCATTTATAAATACCCCCTTAGAGTCCCCCTTACATACAACTAGACCAACTCGTACACAACTCTTAGATTTTACAATTTTGCGACCAAACGCTCCATTCAATCAGTTTTGGGAGCTTTGCCACACTCAAACGAAGCGAGAGAACTATTCTAAGGATCCAAGGAAACTGTCGATGATCGAAGATAAAGCTTACGGAGAAGAACGCTATCCCATCCATAAGCGGTATTTAGATCTAGGATTTTCTTATTTTTATAGAATTAAATCTTCTTCTCGTTTTGTTAAAGTGTATGATCATATTTTATTTGTCTATGAATATTAATATGAACATGAGCGGCTAGTTTTATTATGGATGTTTAGTTTGTGTTGCCATGTTTGCTATAATTGTGTATGGTGTATTTTATTGATTTAATATAAACGAATTACTTTTTGATTAAGAGCATGTTTAGATATTTAATTATGAATTATCATGGGCCCATTTGATGTTCGTAGTTAGGTTGAAATACCTTAGAATTTAGTTATAGAAACGTCATCTTAACTTTATTCCGAAACACTTAATCAAAGCTTCAATTTAGTGACTTAGTCATAGCATTAATTTGATTGGCATGTTTTTCCTTGCACGTAATTTGATTACTATTTGATTTACCCCAACCGTAGGCAGTTAATTAGTTAATCAACAAAGAGATTTACCCCGATCGCAGGCAGTCTCGTAATTAAAAGAAAAGCCGGTAGTTTTGTTTATATAGGACGTTCATGTTATTTCACCATACCTTTTCGATGCAAGCATGGTCAACCAAACTAAACGTCCATACATCCTCCATTGATCTTCAAATCTATTTGAATTGATTGTGAACTTGCAATATTGTTTTCGTTAATTGTTCGTACCCTTGATCTCGTCATAATTCCAACTTGTTTACAGTTTTATTAGATTTAGGATTCTAGTTATTTAGAGTTTTAGTTTTACTAGAACTCTATTTAATTAGTATTTTATTTGATTTAGGATTCTAGTTACTTAGAGTTTTAGTTTCACTAGAACTCTATTTAATTAGGCTTTTATTTTCGTTAGAACTCTATTTAGATTAAGACGAAGGTTATTTAGAACCACTGCAATTCCTTGAGAGATCGACCTTGGAAGTTTTTCTTATCATTTTTCTATGAGTGATTCGTACATTTACGAGTACTAAATTTAACACATTAGTAATGCAATCAGGAGATATTTCAATGGGTCCAGTTGAGGTTCTTATCCCATTGAATTTGATGAGTGCTTAAAAAGTATTAATATTCTGCGATTTATTGTGTTTAATTGTGACAAATAGATTTGATTATAACTCTTTTTGTTTAATTATTTGTATAAATTTATCAATTTAAAATCACGATATTTCAGGTGTTTTTAGCTTCAAAAGAAATGAATAATGTAAGCACGTGAAGATGAGACAATTGGAACATTAAATAGCAACCTAGGTGCAAAAAGAAACTAAGGCATGTTAGCCTTACATCAGAAACCAACCAGTCTGTAAGGGTTATATAATCAGCTTGTGCCGCGGCGGATAAAAAGTTGTGCTGCATCGTGCTTGTATTTTTAGAGAGTCTCAATTCTGTGCAACCCTTACATCTAATAAAATCCCCTTATGTTTTATTATTACATAGGATTTTTCACACAATTTGGGACGATTTTCTATTAAATTAAACTAGGTTTTGGAGCTTTGTTACATCCTAGGGAGGCAAGAGAAGCACATCTAAATGAGACAACAAGCCTTTTAATATTAAAGATCAAGATTTTGGGGAAGGAAACATCATCCAAGCCAATTGTGGTATCTAGAATTAGGTTATTTGTTATTGTTAGATATTTCTTCTTTCCTCTCTAGAATATATGTTATATTATATTTGTTTATGAATATTAATCTAAATATGTTTTGCTGAATTTAACTATGCATGTTTAGTTGTTTTGTCATGTTTGATAGATTTGTTATGGTGAATATTTTTATTGCTTGAACAAATAAAATTGCATTTTGATTAAGAATTTGTTTAAATGTTTACTTGTAGATTTTCATGGACCAACTTGAGATTCATAAATAGATTGAAAAATCTTAGAGTTTAGCTTTAGGAACGTCACATTGACTTTACTTTGAAAAACTTAATCAAAATTTCAAATTGATTACCTAGTCATGACATTTGTTTGATTGACATAATTTTCCTTGTACATAATTTGATTGTTATTTAATATATCCGATCATAAGATATTAATTAATTTATCAACAAAGAAAATTACTCGATCATAGAAATTCTTGTAAATAAAAAGAAAGTCGGTAATCTTTATTTATTAGAACATTTCTATTAATTTACCATAATATTTCGATACAAGCATGGTCAACCAAACTAAACGTCATATATCCTCCATTGATATTTATCAACCTTTTTGAGTTAGTTTAGAATTGAAATATTGTTTACTTTCTTTGTTTGCCACCATTGATATTGTTCTCGTGTTCAATTTTATTTACAATTTTAGTTATTTTAGGAGTCTAGTTATTTAGAATTTTATTAGTTTTAGGAGTCTAGTTATTTACAGTTTTAGTTGTTTTATGAGTCTAATTATTTAAAATTTTATTAGTTTTAGAATCTCAATTAGTTAGTTTTTTGCTTGCTTTAGAACTTTAGAAAAGTCAAGAAAAGATTATTTAGAACCACTGCAATTTCTTGAGTGATTGACCTCGAAGATTTTCTTATCATTTGCTACGAGTGATTTGTATACTTATGAGTACTATAATTTGCACATCAGAATCCAGTAGTCAAAGAAGCAGATACTTCAAGTATCCAAGCACCAGTTTCGATCATTGAAAATGAAAATTAAGACACAATTGTTCCCTCAAGCATCGCTCTTACCCTTGATCAACAACTCTCTAGTACCAAAGGTCACTCATCTAAGGTATGTACACTGATGAACACTATTTTGACCTACTATTTGTTATGTTTTTAAGCATCTATTTTGTACTTAATCTCAATATAATCTTGTTTTGGAGGGTATTTTATTATTTTGTAGGTCAAAGTAGGTTTGGGAAGAAATGTGGAAAAAGAGAGCAAAAGTGTCTAAAAACGTAAGCATTACAGTGAAGGATGTAAACCTTACATCGAGAATCAACAGAGTATGTACAGGTATTTACATAATCAGCAAAATATGTACAATGTATGTAAAGTCATTTACATACCATTACAGAGGCGCGCGCCGCAGCGAGGGAATCAATAGAGTATGTAAGGCCATGTACATACTATGTACACCCATGTACATACAAGGTGCGCCGCGGTGAAGGAATTGTGTGCCGCGGCGAGAGGCTCTCGGGTTGCAATTTGGAAATCATGAAAACATCGCGCGCTGCAGCATGGAAAATGTGCGCCGCGGCGAGAAAGTTTCTGTTTTGGCTCATAAATTGTAAAAATATTGTGTGCCGCGGCATGGAAAATGTGCGCCGCGGCGCGCGCACCCAGACTGGACTCCTCCTGGACCACGAGATTTACAGAAATTATGGAAACCCTTACAAAATAGGAAAACCTAATTGGACACAAAAATTCAATATATTCTCTCCAGCCTCCAACACACTGGGACCAGCCTCCATCTACCAGATTTTAGACAGTCTCCACCAACTCGTGAACAGTAACGTGAATAGTGATCTTCTTCATCTTCTCCACATTCTTTAAAGAGATAATTACTCAATTAATGCTCCTCCATTGAAGCTCCATCAACATTCTTGAAGAAGGTGATCATCCAACATCAAGGGCTTGTTTTAAAAGTGGAAGTGGGGTAATTTATTGTTTGTAATCTCTTTTCTCTTTAAGAACTCATAGAATGTTATTTGTAATGAAAAATATTGATTTGGATTTCATTATGAGTAGCTAAACTATTTGTGTGTGGGATTTTGGTGATGTAACTATGATTGGATGATTGATTTTGTGGATAGTTTTATGATAAAGTGATTTATTTCAAGTTCATTGTTCTTAATACCTATGTTCATCAATTACTTCTGGCCAATTTAATTTGTGAATGTATGAAACATTTTAGGGTTGAGTTTTAGAAACGCCATCTGAATTCAATTGAGCACTCTTGAACTTGAGCCTAACTTAAGTGCATTGATTTGTCTTGAATTAGGAGATTAAACTATTTTCCTAGGTTTAAGGCTGATTAACTAATTAACGGTTCGGATCAAAGAAGTTAATTAGTTAATTAAGGGAAAATCACCATTAATTTGGGATTTTCTAGGTTAGAGAAAACAATCAGTAAATTCTACTTTTTTCGTGCTTAATTGTCAAAACCACATAATTCAACTCATCCATAATTAGTTTACAAACCAATTTCCCACACCCATTCATCTCATCGTTTTAACGAAACTTTCACGCATTTACTTTTATTGTTTTAGTATTTTTAATATTTTTAGCAACCATCTTCACACCAACTTGGATAGAGTGTTTAGGATTTATTTTGTTGCCACGTTTTAGATTGCAATTAACTCTTTCGAAAACCACCGCAATTCCTTTGAGAGACGATCTTGGGAGTATACTTGTTACTTACTACAAGTGACTCGTGCACTTGCGAGCTTTTATAAATTACAAAATTTGGTTATCAAGTTTTTGTGCATCATACACCTACTGATACTAATAGCATTGACTCTAGTATTGGACAGTATGTGTTACCAAATAAATCTACTCGGGATAAACTAGCTAAAAAGTATGAACAAAATATTCATGCAAAATCAAAATATTTAGTAGCCAACTAAATGTCCATTAAAAGATTATCTAAACCATATAATCATTTGAAATCAAATATCTGCTGTATCAGTACCTAACAAAGTGTAAGATGCATTAAGAGATCCAAAGTGGAGAAAGGCAATGGATGAAGAGATGGAGACATTACAGAAGAACAATACTTGATAACTTGTGCCTCCACCACAAGTCAAGAAGGTAGTTGATTGTCGCTAGGTGTTTACTGTGAAACATAATGCTGATGGATCTATGAATCAATATAAACCCGCCTTGTAGCAAAATGATTCATTCAAACATATAGTGTATACTACGATGAGACTTTTGCTCCTATTGCCAAAATGAATCCTATTCGGGTCTTATTTTCACTTGTTGCTAGCTTAAACAGGCAACTTCGGTAGTTTGATGTCAAGAATGCGTTTCTTCATGGAGAGTTTGTTGAGGAAGTATGCATGAGTCTTCCATTTGGGTGTGTAGCTACTTCTCTTAGTAATTTTGTATGCAAATTGAGGAAGTCTTTGTATAGTCTTAACCAGTCCCCGCGTGCCTGATTTGGAAGGTTTTCACAGTTCATGCAGAAGGTTGGTTACAAACAGAATAATTCAGATTATACATTGTTTCTCAAAAATCAACAAAGAAAGGTAACTGCTCTAATTATTTATGTCGATGATATGGTAATTACTGGCAATGATACTGTTGAGATTGATAAATTACAAAGACAGCTAGCCTCTGAATTCGAGATGAAGAATTTGGGTGAAATAAAGTACTTCTTAGGGGCTGAGGTAGCTAGGGGAGAGAATGAATTTTTTTGTGTCAGAGAAAGTACATTCTTGACTTGATAACTGAGACATGTATGTTGGATTGCAAATCTATTGTGCAAAACTATTGTCAAGTAGAGTATCCAGATCAGACACCAATTAATTGAGCTCGCTATCAGAGGTTGGTTGGATGCTTAATTTATTTGGCGCATAATAGACCAAATGTTGCATATGCAGTAAGTGTGGTAAGTCAGTTCATGCATAACCCGAGTAAGAGTCACTTGGATGCAGTTGTGAGAATTTTAAAGTACTTAAAATTAGCTCCACAAAGAAGAGTAATGTTCTTTAAACACAACAACCCTCTTGAATTTTGTGATTTCACAGATGCATATTAGGCAGGAAATATGACAGATAAAAGGTCGACATCAGGTTATTTCACTTTTGTAAGAAGTAATTTTGTTACATGAAAAAGTAAAAAACAGAAAGTTATGGCGCAATCTAGTACTGAGGTTGAGTATAGAGGTATGACTCATGAAATATGTGAATTGCTGTAGATAAAAAATTTGTGCATAAAATTTATACAAGATAAAATAATTAATAGGTGCATAAATCATTATAACTAAAATATAAAAATATTTGTTAATTTTTATATTGCTCAATAATATATAATGCTGGTGGGTTTTAAAATTATGCAAGTAGTTGTTAAAATATTTAAAATAAAAATAAAGAAAAAATAGTAAAAGAGAAAAAAATGATATATTATAATTATCACTCTCGAATTGAAAATAGGCATGTTCTTGGTTGTTGGTTATAAATTTTATTATTTTAATATTGTTATTGGAGGCATCAAAATTAATTATTTTAACAAGTTTCGATCAAATTTAACTTAATAAATATAAATTATGATAAATTTCAGGCGTAAAATATTACTTAAAAAATATTAAATATTATGATAAGTTATAAATAATAATGCTACATAATCATCGATCTTTATAGTAAAAAGTACCTTTTTAATGAAAATTACATACTTTTGAACCAATTCATCAATTATAATAAATTATTTTATACATAGTCATCAATTATTATAGAAAAAAGAAAAAAAAAAAAACAACATTGTAAAGAAAAATAATAAATTCAAAATAACATGGCATGAAAAAAGTTAATAAATCAAAGTTATCTTTGCACCATTCGTTATATAAATTAGGATAAATTACACTAACTGCGTAGAGTTTGTTATTATATCACAAATACGCTTTAGATTTTATGTTATATTAATAACTTTGTTCAATGATTAAACTATTATCACAAATATACCTGAAAATTAATACTCTTAATTTTGAGATGTTAAAATTTCTCTTTCGTCTATTATTGTGACATAAGGTCAGATTTATCATTCATTTATCAAGTCCCGACATATTTTCTCATATTCTCTTAATTTGAAGATCTTTTCATGTTATTAGAGATAACACAAACAGATTGGACAGAGTGTTTCTTGGCTTGATGTGGGACTATTGTTGATATGTTGTTGAAATGATCTTAAAACACCATTCCACCTATAAACACGTTGGTCTTGGTCTTTGAGTGCTTCTACTGCTCTAATACTTGTTGCTATAAACCATGCCTTATAAGCTGCGTTCATTTTTAACTTTACTTTGTTATGAAATGAAAGAAGTTTAGAGGTTTTTTTTGAGAGTAAGCGATGAAAATAAACATATATAAATATAAAGTCTGATTCTCTAATGTCAACTTTTGAATTTTGATGAAATGGACTAAATAATCGAGAAAAAAATAGGTATTGGATATAATGGTTTGTGTCATAATGTAGTGATCATCAGTATGTATGTTATTTTTTTTTAAATTACAAAAATACTACATTACTCTATTAGTTAACATAATAGAAGCATATTATTGATGATTTTTGAATCTCAAGCGTATCGGTGATATTAAGAAAAATCATAGATATATCATGATATAAATCATATAAATTATGATAAATTCTAGGCTTAAAAAATTAATTACTCACAAAGTTATAAGAAAAATATTAAATATTATTATAAATTATGGATGATAATGGTTGATTTTGTAGTTATAAAAATATCTTTTTTCTATATTAAAATATACATATTTTTGTAATAATTTATTATATATAGTCATTGATTATTAATTAAAAAAAAAAGGATAACGTTGAAAATGTAAAACCAAAAGTGAACGACATAAAAAATCTACTACAAAATAAAATAAAATTTTAAAAAGTAAAAGTAAAAATAAAAATAAATGATATCATTGAAAAAGGAAAGAAAAAATGTAATGCAAATAAAATATAATAAAATGCAAAAAATAAATAATGCAAAGCAAAAAAATATTTATTACTATATATGTGTGTGTGTGTGATTTGATGAAATATTTATTTTGCACTTATATAAAAGACAGTTGATGAAGCTTGGCATATTTATTTGGCACTTTTTTATTATACATATCTATTACCGCTATAAATATGTGAGTTTATCATTTAAAAAATAAAGTACAATTTTACCCTTATTTTTATATATATTACATATGTTTGCTATTATCATAAAAGAATGTTTTTTTTTTGGTTATATTTTCAACAATAATTTTTTTAATTAAATGTATATAGAGTTATTTTTTAAAATTTATATTTTATATTTAATTAATTTTTGGACATTTCAAAATATAAATATATAATCTCTCATTATTCAAAAAGTTTTATTTATAGCATTTCTTATCTATATATTAATAAAATTTCATTTATTTATTGAATATATGTGTATTGCTTATTATGATATACAAATGAATATTTAAAATCTGAGTAATGATTTGAAGCTTTTATATACTGTTATCTCAATATATTATTAATTTTCATAATAATTATTTGTAATTATTATTTAGTTAATAAACTTCCATTAATTTAAAAATAATTAATTATATTATAATTAAATATTGGTTATTTGTTATTATCTAATAAAATTATAATATATCCAAGACTTTTAATCTTATTATATGTTATATAATATGTTTTCTTAGGAAAATATCTTATTAATATGTTAACATATTATTAGTAAATAAATTGTTCAATTTTTTTTTTTAGTAAATCAAGCAATAAATAGTCAGATACTCTTTTCTCTCTGCAGAAGTTATAAATGCTTCCAAAAATATATGTTTCAAAAAATCAAGTAATGAATAGTTAGTACTCTATCTTTCTCTCTCCATGGATGTATAAATGTTTCAAAAAATAAAGAAGAAGAAGATAAAAGGTTAAACTATTTAATTCGTTTTTTGTTTCCATTCACTTCTTACTAAATCATTGTTGGAGTTTTTTTCGGAAGGGACTATGTATAACACTTTAGACTTCTTGTTGAGAAATTATCTCCATCCCCTTCTATCTAATTAATATTTTTTTTCTTGCTCAGCAGACTTCTTATTTTCATATTCTCCTCCAATGTTAATATGGATGTTTAACATTGTGGCTTTCATTTATTTTATAACTTTTTTGTTAAAACTTTAATAAAATAAAAAATGAAAAAATATAAAGAATTTTTTAAGGTTTATTTTTATTACTATTATATCTTTCTTATTATTAAAAATTTATTTATATTATTATTTGTAATATATACTATTTTTTTTATCTCTATTATCTATATTTAACTGTATTTTTTAAAATATATTTTTATTATTCTTATATCTTTATTATTATTAAAAGTACATTCGTATATATACACTTTTTTTTAATATATATCAACTTTTTATTATTATTTTTATTATTTATATTTAGCTATATTATACACTAAAAGAAAAAATTAACTCATCTTTTATTTGATAAATATTTTTTATTTGATATTTTTTACTTTATTTTTTTAACTCATTTGTTAGTTTTTCTCTTATCTAAAAAAAAAAAAAAAGTGCTCATATGCAATATATATTTAGAAATTATTCAAATCAAAGCTGTCTTTAACAATTTTATTATTTTGATATACTTTATGCTAAAAAAGGAAATTGATTCCTTATATATTTGAAATTTTTTTAATTTTTTTGAAACACATTTTTTAATTTTTTTTATTTATATAAAAATAGTATTTATAAGTAATGTAGAGTTAGATTCATACGTAATGAATTTTTCTTTGACAGATGTATAATTTTTGAAACTCATTTATGTTTTTTATAATAATTTTTTTATTATTCATTAATTAACATATTATATTATAATTGGTTATCTTTTAATAATTGATCTTACAATTACTCAAGTATCTAATCTTTCACCTTGCTAATTTAACATTTAATTTAATGCTAATATGTAAATTGATGCATATATTATTATTATTTATTATATCAATAAAACTAATAAAGTATTTTAATTTGGTAAAAATTTTGATATTATCTTTATTTTTTTTATTTAAGTACAAAAATTTCAAGGTTTATAAATAAAAATAAAAATAAACACATGCAAGTTTAAAAATAAAGAAAAATACATTTTATCATTGATATATACATCAGTCTATATATTACAATATAATTATATCTTGTTTATAAGTCGTTTGATAATTACTTCAACATCTCACTGTTTAAATTTAATATTTAATTTAATATATACATGTTATTTGATACATATAATAATTTAATACATATAATATTAATTAAAAATAAAAAATTAAATTAAAGAAAATAAAAAAAGAGAATTTATTCTTTGAAATAAAGTCCTATTTATTTGATGATTATTTTATAAAATTAAGATAAACATATCATAAAATGAGTGGCCCATAAACACATTCATATCTTATCCACATTTAGGTTATTTTATTTTATTTTATTTTTGTTTTCTTTTCTAATTTATTTGTCAATATATTCGGAGAGATGCTCTCCCCACCGAACAATATTTAGCAACTAACATTCTAATAAATTAATATTATAAAAATTATATATATATATATATATATATATATATATATATATATAAATTATTTATTAAATATAAAATTGATAATATAAGATGATGAAGTATTTGTGAGATCATTTATTAATAATAATTTAATTATATTATATTATATTAATAATATATGCATTAAAATATAATAAAAATTATTTTTCTTTAAAGCATTTTCATGTAAAGTAATTAAATTACTATGCAAAAAATTGAGTATTTTTTTTTTGGACAATATAAGGAGGACAGTTGATGCATTTTATTTAGTTAACATTAGATTTTGTTTAATATTTTCTTTTCAAAATAAATAACTTTATATTTTTATTAATTTTATTTATAAATTATAGTTAAGAAAATAAGTAAATGTGAAAAAGGATGGGATGCATGACTTAATTAGAGTTGAAAGGGCAACGTAAAATATGAAAAAAAAAACTTACTTTGTTGCTTCTTGTAATTTCGAACAATTATTATTTAAAATTATGAGTAGTATTATATGCATAAAATTAATAATATATCAATCATTAATTAGATATAAATTTGATAATATGAGATAATAAAGTGATTGTTTAACCACTTATTAATAAATAATAATTAAATTATTATATATAGATTGATTTATGCATTAAGTTGTGATAAAAATATTTTAATGATACCAAAATTATTTTCTATTTTTTTCTTTTAGGTCTAGCATTTGTTAAGTTTTTATTTTCTTCTTTTATTGTCTTATTTATTTATTTAAATTTGTATTTTCTTTAATTTATTAATATTTTTTTCTTTTGACAAAAATAGATACATGGAAGCCATATAATTTATCACCATTCTTATAGTTTTTTTTTTCTTTAATTCCATTTGTTTAACATATTTAATTTAAGTATTGTTAATTAATTTAGAGTAGCACGATACAATTAGAATACAAGTTTAATCAAAATAATATCCGAGAAATTGATATTAAAAAATATCACTTTTTAATACTCTATTTTTGGATGTTATTCAAACAAGATTCGATTTTTGAGCGTTGCTATTATATGTTTTATATGCTTATAAACAAAATAAAAATATAAGTATATTCTCTTTGTTTGAATAATTTGAATAGTTATAAGCATTAATAGTTAAAATTGTATTCTAATTTTTGAAAATGTGTGGCTTGGCAATTTAATGATTGACATAAGCAAGATTAATATTTGTACACTAACTATATTAAAGATCATAAATAGTACAAAATAATATTGTCCGGTCCATGTTGTATTGTTCTAAAGATAATTTTGATATTTTAAAAATTTGAATTAAAAATTAAAGCATTTTTTGAGTTTTTTGTTTTTCTTTTTTAAACTCAAATTTCTAAAATTTCAAAATTGCTATAAGAAAAATACAACATGTACAAAATACATGGTTTAAATATGATTTTTTAAAATTATTTAAAGCTTTTATAAAATTAAAATTTTTATGTTACTTAACCAAAAAATTATCATACTAAATTGTACTTTTAATAAAATTATGATACTATGTTTATACTAGTAATTTTAACTTTTAAACTATTATATTATCATTAGATGGTTTTTGTGAGCAATTGTACCTTGTACAGTATAAAATTAATATATCTTATTTTTTAATCATGCAAAAAAATACAATTTAAAAATATTAATAAACAAAATAATGAATTAAATAAAATAAAAATTAAATAAATACAATGCGGTAAATTTTTATCTTTATGTATGGTAATATATATATATATATACACACACTAGATGTATTTTAAGAATAGATGTAAACTTTCAAACCTTGGATACAGTTAGGTCTTTCATTATTGTCCCTGCCACACCTGACACCTTCGACTAACCACATAGCCAAAAAAAAAAAATTCGCCGATAACCGATCAAGGTCTAATAAGTTGGGCGTAAGAGGATTCAAAAGACAAGCGAGAACCCCCTGTTGAAATAGTGTGGATCTAATTAAGCCATTATTCAAAATTGGAGGAGTAGATGAGCTCATTGCTTATGTCATTCAAAGGATGAGCTCATTGCTTATGTCATTCAAAGAATGAGCTCATTGCTTATGTCATCAAGCCCACAAAAGAAGAAATTGCAAAGAAGTGTTCATACATGAACTAGATCTTAATAGTGAAATTTCTTCTCTATAAATAGAGCAAGTATTTGCTCATTTGAAATCATTCCTAGCAATTCACAACAAGAGTTGCATTTGAGAGAAAAAGAGAGCAAAATTAGGAAGTCTATTCTAATAGCTTCATAGTGTTAAAGATAACACATTTGGTGATCTCTCTTGTTTGTTAGAGAGAAATCTCTAAATTGGGTGTATTGGGATATTGGGGTATTTGAGAGTTTGTACCCACTTTGTAAACACCATTTGAATAGTGAATTATTCTTCTCGTCTTTGCCCGTGGATTAGGCCTTACGCTGAACCACGTAAAATTTGTGTGTCCACTTTGTTATTTATTTTCTCTACATTTGGTTACCGCAGTTGTTTGTTACTCAATTGAGTGCTTACTATTTAGGAAAGTTCTGTCTAAGGAGATTGGAATTTAAGTGGCTCCGGTGTGACCCTCCAGTCTTTCCTGGGATCTTTCTTATAATAGTGGTATTCAAGTGGGTCTCGCACAACAAGTGGTATCAGAGCCGATTCGATCCATATTCGGCAAATTGTGTTGTTGCGGATTTGTGAGTAAAAGGAAGTATGTCGGAGTTTTCAGATATTGTGGCACCAACATCTGCATCTTCTTCGTCAGCACCAGTTAGAACTACGGTGACAAATGCAAAATTTGAGGTGGAGAAATTTGATGGTACCAATAATTTTGGTATGTGGCAATGTGAGGTACTAGATGTATTGTGTCAACAAGAGTTGGACCATGCTCTTGAGGACAAACCTGAAGACATGGATGAGAAAGATTGGGCAAAACTCAATCGTCAGGCATGTGGTACTATTAGGCTGTGTCTCGCCAAAGATCAAAAATATTTTGTCATGAAGGAGACGTCAGCAAAGAAGTTGTGGAAGACATTGGAGGAGAAGTATATGTCGAAAAGACCTCTTAATCGTCTTTTCTTGAAGAAAAAACTCTACAAGTTCACGTACACACCTGGTACGTCATTGAATGATCATGTTAACTCATTCAATAAGCTGTTGGCCGATTTGTTCAATTTAGATGAGCAATTTGGCGATGAAGACAAAGCCTTAATGCTGTTAAATTCACTTCCTGATAATTATGAGCAACTCAGCATCACGTTGCTGCATGAGAAGGATAAAGTTTTTTTGATGAAATTTGTACAGCTTTGCATAGCTATGAAATCATGAAAAATGACAAAGTTGTTCATAGAGATGCAAAAGCGGAAGTATTGACAGCAAGAGGTCGCTCTGTAAGCCGTAAACCTGGAAGAAGAGGCAAGTCACAATCAAAAGCAAGACTTGCTAAAGATGAATGTGCTTTTTGTCGAGAGAAGGGGCATTGGAAAAATAATTGTCCTAAGTTGCAAAAGAAAAATAAGGGCAAAGCAATTTCTAATGCTTGCGCAGTTGATCAAGGAGATAATGAGTTTGATTATTCCTTGGTGGGCATGTCTATGATATGTCACGTTGATGAGTGGATAATGGATTCGGGTTGCACCTATCATATGTGTCCAAACAGAAAATGGTTTTCAAGTTACAAAGAGCTTGATGGTGGAGTTGTTTATATGGGTAATGATAACACCTGTAAAACAACAGGGATAGGTACTGTCCATTTGAAAACTCATGATGGATCAACCAAAGTGCTGAAAGATGTTCGGTATGTACCGAGCTTGAAAAAGAATCTTATATCACTTGGAGCCTTAGAATCAAAAGGTCTCACAGTGACTATGAAAGGTGGAGTCCTGAAGGTTGTATCTGGCGCACTTGTGTTGATGAAAGGCATAAGAAGAAACAACTTGTACTATTTACAAGGAAGTACACTTGTTGGAGCAGCTGCTGCTGTTTCTACAGAAGATGCAGATTCAAAAGCAACCAGATTATGGCATATGCGTCTGGGGCACGCTGGTGAGAAAGCTTTGCACAATTTGATAAAGCAAGGCTTGTTGAAGGGAGCAAAAGCAAGCAAATTTGGCTTTTGCAAACATTGTGTTTTGGGAAAACAAACTAGGGTGAAATTTGATTCAACAATCCACCGTACTAAAGGGATTTTGGATTATGTTCACACTGATGTCTGGGGCCCTACCAAAACAGCTTCATTTGGAGGGATGCATTACTTTGTCTCTTTCATTGATGATTTCTCCAGAAGAGTCTGGACATATGTAATGAAGGAGAAAAGTGAAGTTCTAGATGTTTTCTTAAGATGGAAGAAAATGATTGAAACTCAAACTAGCAAGAAGATCAAACGACTCAGATCTGATAATGGTGGTGAATATAAAAGTGATCCATTCTTGAAAGTTTGTCAAGATGAAGGAATTGTACGACACTTTACAGTCAGACATACTCCACAACAAAATGGGGTGGTAGAACGCATGAACCGAACAATACTGGAGAAAGTTCGGTGTGTGTTGTCCAATGCTGGGTTGGGCAAAATCTTTTGGGCTGAGGCAGTGACTTATGCATGCCATCTCATCAATCGTTTGCCATCAAATGCACTTGACGGTAAAACTCCCATGGAGGTATGGTCTGGAAAGCCTGCTGCAGATTATGATTCCTTACATGTCTTTGGTTCCGCTGCTTATTATCATGTAAGGGAGTCTAAGTTAGACCCAAGAGCTAAAAATGCTTTGTTCATGGGTATAACATCTGGAGTAAAAGGATATCGTCTTTGGTGTCTAGAGTCAAAGAAGATAGTTTTCAGCAGGGATGTAACTTTTGATGAGTCTTCTATGTTGTTACAAGAAGAAAAGAAAGAGTCTCCAAAGGAGAATCAGACCAATGGTACTCCACAGCAGGTGGAGTTAAAGAAAGTGTCAGTTGATCCAGTTGAAGTCATGGAAGAAGACAATAATTCTCTAATGACAGAAGAAGATGAAGAGGTTCCCACCCAAGAACCTACACAGCAACAAGATCCAATTGCAACTAGAAAAGAGAAGAGACAAACTCGCCTACCTGCTCGACTTGCTGATTATGACTTGGGAGCATATGCACTTTCAATAGTAAATGATGGTGTTCCGGCCACTTACAAAGAGGTTATTGACAATGTTGAACACCAACAATGGAAACGTGCAATGGAGGAAGAGATGCAATCTCTTCATAAGAATGAAACTTGGAAGTTAACTCGACTTCCTAAAGGCAAAAAGGCAATTGGATGCAAATGGATATTTGCAAAGAAAGAAGGATTTCCTAATAAGAATAATGTGCGCTTCAAGGCAAGGTTGGTAGCAAAGGGTTATGCTCAAAAGGAGGGCATTGACTACAATGAAGTATTTTCTCCAGTTGTGAGACATACTACTATTCGAATTTTATTGGCCTTGGTTGCGCAATACGATTTGGAACTAGTTCAACTTGATGTCAAAACCGCGTTTTTACACGGTAATTTGGAAGAGGAAATCTATATGACTCAGCCTGATGGGTTTAAAGTTGCTGGAAAAGAAAATTGGGTTTGCAAGCTGAACAAATCGCTATATGGTTTGAAGCAATCACCCAGACAGTGGTACAAGCGATTTGATCAGTTCATGATGGAGCATAAGTACACAAGAAGTAAATTTGATCATTGTGCATACTTTCGCAAGCTGAATGATGGATCTTTCATTTATTTGCTTTTATATGTTGATGATATGCTGATAGCTTCTACAAATAAAGATGAGATTAGATTGTTGAAGCTACAGCTGAATCAAGAATTTGAAATGAAAGATCTTGGTGAAGCTAGCAAGATTTTGGGTATGGAGATTTATAGAGACAGAAGAAGAGGTAGAATTTGTTTATCTCAAAAACAATATTTGAAGAAGGTACTACAACGTTTTGGCTTGAATGAACAATCAAAACCTGTTAGTACACCACTTGCCTCTCATTTCAAGCTTAGTGCTTCTTTGTCTCCTACCACAGATGAAGAACAAAAGTATATGTTGCATGTTCCTTATTCAAATGCAATTGGCAGCTTGATGTATGCTATGGTATGTACTAGGCCCGATATTTCACAAGCTGTTAGTATTGTGAGCAGATATATGCACAATCCTGGAAAAGGGCATTGGCAAGCTGTGAAATTGATTCTTCGGTATATTCTAGGTACCATAAATGTTGGTTTGGTGTTTCAGCAGGATGAAAAGTTGGTGGTCGGTTATGTTGATTCCGACTATGCTGGTGATATGGATAAGCGTCGGTCAACAACTGGCTATGTGTTTACTTTTGGTGGAGGACCTGTAAGTTGGAAGTCTACATTACAACCCACGGTAGCTTTGTCAACTACAGAATCAGAGTATATGGCAGTCGCTGAGGCTGTTAAAGAAGCTATATGGCTACAAGGGTTGATTGAAGAACTTGGAATTGCACAGGAACATCTCAATGTTTACTGTGATAGTCAAAGTGCTATTCATTTAGCAAAGAATCAGGTTTATCATGCAAGAACAAAACACATAGACGTTCGGTTCCATTTTGTGCGGGAAATTATCAACGATGGAAAGATACATCTTTCAAAGATTGGAACAGCTGATAATCCTGCAGATATGTTGACCAAGGTAGTGACATCAGTCAAGTTCAAACATTGTTTGAACTTGATAAACATCCTGCAAGTTTGAGCAATGATAGGTGTGTGGCAAAGATCGAGATAATCATCACTTGAAGTTCTTGGCTCAATTTGATCCAAGGTGGAGATTGTTGAAATAGTGTGGATCTAATTAAGCCATTATTCAAAATTGGAGGAGTAGATGAGCTCATTGCTTATGTCATTCAAAGGATGAGCTCATTGCTTATGTCATTCAAAGAATGAGCTCATTGCTTATGTCATCAAGCCCACAAAAGAAGAAATTGCAAAGAAGTGTTCATACATGAACTAGATCTTAATAGTGAAATTTCTTCTCTATAAATAGAGCAAGTAGTATTTGCTCATTTGAAATCATTCCTAGCAATTCACAACAAGAGTTGCATTTGAGAGAAAAAGAGAGCAAAATTAGGAAGCCTATTCTAATAGCTTCATAGTGTTAAAGATAACACATTTGGTGATCTCTCTTGTTTGTTAGAGAGAAATCTCTAAATTGGGTGTATTGGGATATTGGGGCATTTGAGAGTTTGTACCCACTTTGTAAACACCATTTGAATAGTGAATTATTCTCCTCGTCTTTGCCCGTGGATTAGGCCTTACGCTGAACCACGTAAAATTTGTGTGTCCACTTTGTTATTTATTTTCTCTACATTTGGTTACCGCAGTTGTTTGTTACTCAATTGAGTGCTTACTATTTAGGAAAGTTCTGTCTAAGGAGATTGAAATTTAAGTGGCTCCGGTGTGACCCTCCAGTCTTTCCTATAATCTTTCTTATAATAGTGGTATTCAAGTGGGTCTCGCACAACACCCTCTACCCTTTCCTTCCCAAGTAAATAGGAAATCCGGGGAAACAAACTGAAAGGAATGGGGCGCCAAAGAAACAAAAAAAAGTCAGGTCAGATAAAGCTTGCAGAGTACTTCCTAGAGATAGCGGAGAAGGAAGTGAAGGAAGATGATCTCGAAGGTCGTTTTGAAAGCTATGAAAATGCGGCCCATATCTTCGAGCGTGCCAAATTTTGTAACTTTTCTTCACCTTTTGGTTTCCGGTCATCGTATCTTTTTTGTTTCTCTCTTTTGCTCAGTGAGAAGCTTCAATTATATTTTTCCTTTTTTTAATTTATTGACATTATTGCCTTTGGAAGATTTTGTTAAATATATAGATTAGATATATAAAGATATAGTTGTTTGTGATTGCGTGGTGAAGTACACTCTATGGATTCTTCTCACATTTTGCGATAGGTTAAAAAATTGTTGTAGTTTTGTGGATGAATGGATCTGTAGTGTAAAATAATGTATTTCTATCCCCAATTGCTTGGTGATCTGTAGGGAACCGAGCTGCAGCTACGTATGCCAGACTCGCAAAATTACAGGTGACTTGTTTAATTTTACTGTGCTCAGGTTTCTGAATTTTAATAGCATTCCTATTTTTTCAAAAGAAAATAGTACTCATGTGCTCCTAGATTGGACACTTTGTGCATAAATTTTCAATTAGTTCACTTTAGTCGTATATATATTGCTGGAAAATTGCCAAAAATAAAATAGGAATAGTCAATTGGATTGGATGACGTTTAACACCAAATAAAATGGGTTTAAATTGCTGCCATTCAAATTCAATGGTGTCTATTTGAACGAGAATTCAAAGTAATGAGAGTGATATTTTTTTTAATTGTAAAAATATATGATTTGAACATAAAGAGTATTATTTTGGTTCTTACAAGTTTTGAGAGTATTATTTTTGTTATTTTTTTTATATTGTTTAGGACATGGGTGGCAAAAAATGATATTTTAGTTCCATGAACTTTACCATTATTTTAAAATTTTGGAATGTCAGCGTACGTTACCCTTTTCAAAATGATTTGTCGTGGTGATCTGCTTTTCCACTTTTAGGAGAAGAAAAATTATGACTGTGCGTTAACTTTCAAGGATGCCGCTCGTTGCATCCAGGAAGGAAACTCTAAGGGTTGGATAATGGGTATGTAATATGTCATACTGCCATCTAGTATCATTTATTTTTTTTAAATTGAAATTTATGTTCCTAAATGAATTGAAGCAAGTCGTGATGTTTTCTTTTTTGTAGTACAATGGAACATTGTAATTTGTACCTTCTTGTTTCTGTGCAGCTACCATTTCTCACTTAAATTCAGCAGTCAATAATATGGAAGATGAAGGCTACTATTATGCTGGAGATTCCAATATGGTATGTATGTAGGAATAGATAGTATACATTAATGTGATTTGAAGGAAAAATATGTTGTTAAGATGAATCTAAGTGGTAAACTACCCTTGGTATAAGTTGGTTACACGTCCTGTTTAATCAGCATGTCACTGTTGAAAATATGGCTCTAATTGAGCCAAAATTGTTGAACAACTAATAGCAATAGTTGGTGAAGAGTTGGTAGCAATGGTTGGTGGAGAGTTGGTGGCAATGGTTGGTGAAGAGTTGGTGGCAATGGTTGGTGGAGAGTTGGTGACAAGAGTTGGTGCAACCAATCCTTGAAAATTTGCACACAAATTTTCCTATAAATAGAGAAGAAAACCAAGCCATAAAAACATCCCTAGCAATTCATAACAAGAGTTGCATTTGAGAGAAAGAGAGAGCAAAATTAGGAAGTTCATTTTGGTAGCTTCAAAGTGTTGGAAGTAACACATTTGGTAGTTGCTCCTCTTTTGTTTGTTAGAGAAAAATCTCTAAATTTGGTATATAGGGATCTTGGGGTATTTGAGAGTTTGTACCCACTTTGTAAACACCATTTGAATAGTGAATTATTCTCCTCGTCTTTGCCCGTGGATTAGGCCTTACGCTGAACCACGTAAAATTTGTGTGTCCACTTTGTTATTTAATTTCTCTACGTTTGGTTACCGCAGTTGTTTGTTACTCAATTGAGTGCTTACTATTTAGGAAAGTTCTGTCTAAGGAGATTGGAATTTAAGTGGCTCCGGTGTGACCCTCCAATCTTTCCTGGGAGCTTTCTTATAATAGTGGTATTCAAGTGGGTCCCGCACAACAAGTAGTATCAGAGCCGATTCGATCCATATTCGGCAAATTGTGTTGTTGCGGATTTTGTGAGTAAAAAAATGAGCATGTCGGAGTTTTCAGATATTGTGGCGCCAACATCAGCACCAGTTAGAACTACGGTGACAAATGCAAAATTTGAGGTAGAGAAATTTGATGGAACCAATAATTTTGGTATGTGGCAATGTGAGGTACTTGATGTATTGTACCAACAAGAGTTGGATCATGCTCTTGAGGATAAACCTGAAGACATGGATGAGAAAGATTGGGCAAAACTCAATCGTCAAGCATGTGGTACTATTAGGCTGTGTCTCGCCAAAGATCAAAAATATTTTGTCATGAAGGAGACGTCAGCAAAGAAGTTGTGGAAGACATTGGAGGATAAGTATATATCGAAAAGACCACTTAATCGTCTTTTCTTGAAGAAGAAACTCTATAGGTTTACGTACACACCTGGTTCGTCATTGAATGATCATGTTAACTCATTCAATAAGTTGTTGGCTGATTTGTTCAATTTGGACGAGCATTTTGGTGATGAAGATAAGGCCTTAATGCTATTGAACTCGCTTCCGGATGATTATGAACATCTCAGTATCACTTTGCTGCATGGGAAAGAGCAAGTTTCATTTGATGAAATTTGCACAGCCTTGCATAGCTATGAAACCATGAAGAATGATAAAATGGATCATAGAGATGCAAAGACAGAAGTATTAGCAGCAAGAAGTCGTTATTTGAGCCATGGACCTGGAAAGAATGGCAAGTCACAGTCAGAAGCAAGACTTGCCAAAGATGAATGTGCCTTTTGTCGTGAGAAGGGGCATTGGAAAAATAATTGTCCTAAGTTGCAAAAGAAAAATAAGGGCAAGGAAATTTTCAATGCTTGCGCAGTTGATCAAGGAGATAATGAGTCTGATTATTCCTTGGTGGGCATGTCTATGATATGTCACGTTGATGAGTGGATTTTGGATTCGGGTTGCACCTACCATATGTGTCCCAATAGGGAATGGTTTTCAAGCTTCAAAGAGCTTGATGTTGGAGTTGTTTACATGGGTAATGATAATACCTGTAAAACAACAGGGATAGGTACAATCCATTTGGAAACTCATGATGGATCAACCAAAATCTTGACAAATGTTCGGTATGTACCGAGTTTGAAGAAGAATCTCATATCGTTGGGAGCCTTAGAATCAAAAGGTCTTACAGTTACTATGAGAGGTGGAGTCTTGAAGGTTGTATTGGGCGCACTTGTGATGATCAAAGGCACTAGAAGAAACAACTTGTACTATCTACAAGGAAGTACACTTGTTGGTGGAGCAGCTACTGTTTCTATTGAAGATTCAGAAGCAACAAGGTTATGGCATATGTGTGTTGGACATACTGGTGAAAGTATGTCATTGTGAAAAATTGTTCGATACTTTACGATGAAAAATACTCCACAATAGAAATGGATGGCAGAATGCATAAACCAAATGATATTGGAGAAAATTTGGTGTTTGTTGTTCAATGCTGGGTTGAGCAAGATAATTTGGGCTGAGGTTATTAAATATGCATGTCATTTCATTAGTTGTTTGTCATCGACTGAACTCGAAGACAAAATTCCTTTGGAGGTACGGTCTTAAAAGGATAAGCAAGCCAATGGTACTTCGCAATAGGTGGAGTTAAAAAGTGTCAGTTGACCCAGTTGAAGTTGTAGAGAAAGACAATAGCTTTCTAACAACACAAGATGATGGAGAGGTTTTAACCCAAGAACCTCAACAGCAATAAGATTCATTTGTAATTGGAAAGATGAAAGGACAAATTCGTCAATTTGGTTGGCTCTTGTAGTTGTAATTTTGGAGCATATGCACTTTCAAAATGCATTATGGTATTTTGGTCACTTATGAAGAGGCCATTAGCAATGTTGAATGCAAAAGTGAAAATGTGCAATGGAGGAGGAGATGCAATCTCTTCAAAGGAATGAATGGAAGTTAGCTCAGCTTCCTAAAGGCAACAGAGCAGTTGGATGCAAATGAATATTTGTGAAGAAATATAGATTTCCTAAAAATAGTGTTGTTCGTGTCAAGGTGTTGTTGGTAGCAAAGAGTTATGCTCAAAATGGGGCATTGACTATAGTTGTGCTTTCTCCAATTGTAAAGCATGCTACTGTTCGAGTGTTGTTGGCCTTGGATACGAAATTTGGATTTGAATTTAGTTCAAGTTGGTGTAAAAACAAAGTTTTTACGTTGTGATTTGGAAGAGGAAATCGTAAGGACTCAGCCATATGTATTTGGAGTTGCTGTAAAGAAAATTGGGTTGGTGTTTCGGCATGATAAAAAAATGGTGGTTGATGATGGCGATTCAAACCACGTTTGTGATATTGGGGCAAATATCTGGAGAATAATTATTTGAAGTTACTAGCTCAATTTGATCCAAGGTGGAGATTGTTGAAAATATGGCTCTAATTGAGCCAAAATTGTTGAACAACTAATAGCAATAGTTGGTGAAGAGTTGGTAGCAATGGTTGGTGGAGAGTTGGTGGCAATGGTTGGTGAAGAGTTGGTGGCAATGGTTGGTGGAGAGTTGGTGACAAGAGTTGGTGCAACCAATCCTTGAAAATTTGCACACAAATTTTCCTATAAATAGAGAAGAAAACCAAGCCATAAAAACATCCCTAGCAATTCATAACAAGAGTTGCATTTGAGAGAAAGAGAGAGCAAAATTAGAAAGTTCATTTTGGTAGCTTCAAAGTGTTGGAAGTAACACATTTGGTAGTTGCTCCTCTTTTGTTTGTTAGAGAAAAATCTCTAAATTTGGTATATAGGGATCTTGGGGTATTTGAGAGTTTGTACCCACTTTGTAAACACCATTTGAATAGTGAATTATTCTCCTCGTCTTTGCCCGTGGATTAGGCCTTACGCTGAACCACGTAAAATTTGTGTGTCCACTTTGTTATTTAATTTCTCTACGTTTGGTTACCGCAGTTGTTTGTTACTCAATTGAGTGCTTACTATTTAGGAAAGTTCTGTCTAAGGAGATTGGAATTTAAGTGGCTCCGGTGTGACCCTCCAATCTTTCCTGGGAGCTTTCTTATAATAGTGGTATTCAAGTGGGTCCCGCACAACAGTCACAAATCTTTCAACATATTAGCATCACCAATATAAATCATAAAACTTTAAAATTGAAATAGTGATACCAAGCTTATGATATAAGTTATATATTAAAAAAGCTAAACATTAAATTCTAAGGTCATAAAACTGTTGTACGAGCAATCAAAAAATAGAAGCAAGTACCAACATGTTCCAGCTTTAAAGATTACAAGGCATGAGCATTGCTTGTACTGTGAATTCATCTTTTCTACGTGTTCCCTGATCTCATTGTGAGACTGTTGGTAGTCTCAAGTCCAAGAGTTCGCAAGCTTACTCTTTGGATTAGGAATGGACAATAAGTCTATAGCAAAGTTAGGTACCTTGGTATAGACTATAGAGAAAGGCGATTGTTCTGATGTCCTGTTAGGTACGCTATTCAAAGCAAATTCGACCTGTGGCAGCAACATATCCCATTGCTTTCTGTGAATTCATCTTTTCTTAAGGCAAACAGAACAATTTTGAATGTTCTTGGTAACTTACTTAAGTGAGGCAGTACTATCGTTCTTTAGGTGTTTCTCTCTGGCAACACCAATGCATTGCAATCAAAGTGAACCTCATTTTTCATATTCTTCCCTTTATGCCACACGTGGTGTGTACTTTCTTGGAGACGGTGTTTTTTTTTTCTCTTGAGATTTGAAATTATTTTTGAGTTGCAGGAATTAGCTGCATTGTGTCTGATGGTTGGAAAGATTGATGATGCTATAAAGAGCTGTGAAGCAGCAGCTAAATGTCATAGAGGACGCTGTATAATTCATGTCAATATGTGCATGGCAAAAGCTGCACATATTGCTGCTGTAAATGGAATGTAAGCCTATCTTAATTTGCAATTCTTTATAGTTCGTGTATAGTAAAAATGTAATGTATTTGTGTCAGCCTTCTACCTGGGTTTCCACTTGTTGCACTTATTCTTGGCAGAGATTATGTTATATTTACAAGAGTAATTATCAAACCCACCCTTAAGGTTCGCTTATATCATGAACATTCTCAAGGATTGATAAGCATCATGGAAACCTCTCCATGATTTTTCAAAGTTAAAATTAACGGCAGTGAGTGGGTAAATTACAATTTTTTTAAAAACACTTTGCAAATGAGTCGATCTCTGCAGTAAAAAGTACAATTTTTTTCTTCCAAAATGCAGCACAAGTAGCATTATGATGAGACAATTTATGTATCTATGGTTTTCTATGAAATTTTTTTGATTTTCATTATTAATAGTTTATCTCAAATCTTACACTTCAAAATGATCAAAGCATATCGATTGAATTTATCCTTTTTAAAGGAAAATTATATCCTTTAAACAAAAAATTAGTTAAAATGAAGCAAAATAATCAACATGATTTAATTAATTTTTTCAAAATATTTATTTTATTTGTTTTAGTCATAATCATGTCATTATTGGAGAAGAGAGAAAAAGTAACGGTGAAGTTTCCACCATTATTTAGTGGGAGCTCTCTTGAAAATACTAAAAACCTCATTTACTTGTGAAGTTGTGATATTGAATTAAACCTGGAGGATGCATTTGGTAATTACCTTATTTACTTACCCTGCAACAACAATTAGCTGTAAAGTCCTTTTCTTCACCTACTTGGTGGCATAGTATATTTTTAATGAACCTGTTGAACAATAGTGAAGTATAATATTGTTTTTTTTTGGGGTCAGAATAGTGAAGTGTAATACCAAGTAGTGCTTTTTTTATTCACTTGTGATGCTTGCGCAGGTATGACAAAGCAACTGATGTTTACGAGCTGATGGCACAACAATCATTTGAGGACAAAATGCAGAAATATGGAGTTCAAAACTATCTTCTAAATGCTGCAGTTTGTCAACTCGGTCAAGGGGGTACCATTACGTTCTCTGATGCTTTAAAGAAGTATAAGGTATAATATGAGCCTTCTCTTGAGCATCTTAAAATTTATGTGTTTGTGGCCTGAAAGCAAAATTTTGCGTTTGCTATTGCAGGCTCTGTATCCATCTATTTCTACTTCATGGGAGTTCAAAATTTTAAATGTACGTGACTCTTATTTTGATTAAAATTCTGGTGGTTTTATTTTTGCTTATAGGTTCTTTATACTTTTGTGGTTCATTTACTTACAGTTCGTATCTTCTTTGGTTGTCTGGATTAACATAAGTATTTAACAACTATAGATAAAAATCAAAAGAAAACTACATCTTCCTTATTTATTTGATAGTTTTTGGTGGGTTTTGTTATTTCTCGGCATTGAATGTCTTTTGATCAAAGTATCTTTTATATTGATTTAAACTGAGCCCAACATCGAGAACATGGATATAAAGCCTTTTTGATGTAGTGAGATTATGAAATAGAAGAAAAGGGTTGATTGAGGAAGACAGAAAGAACAAATAGGTGGTTTGAAGATACAGAAGAGTACTATAGTTTTCATGGAAGCTGATATTCATCAAAATACATCTCGCAATTACCATTACAATAGTAAACATTACTATATATAGTCTAGTTACTTTTCATGGTCCATAATAATGTTCATAGGCACAAGTAAAACTAGTAATTTAAATGGGCTTCATTTTTCAACATTATACTCCCTCGCTTAAAGAAACTCTTTTATGAGTTGTAGCACCATAAAGCAATAAGTAGGAGAGTAAACTTGTTCAATCATCATCCTGCTTTGCATTCAACACTGTTGGAGTTTCCACAATTAAATCTTCAAATGGTTGATCTATATGGGTATTATATATACAGTACTGATGTGTAGAGTTTTCCAACTAGTTTCGAGGTCGATTCTTTTTCAAAGAAGAAGAGAACTGATGTAGGAGGCTAGGCATACTATTTGTATTCTTGTTAGCTATTTATCACGTTTTAGTTTTATTGTTACTATTGAGTCGAAACTTTGTTGTTTATGTCTTTATTTGGAGAGTGTGTTGTTTATTAGTATTGTTTGTAGTTTATTTTAGAATTTTGATATGTTCTGTATTATCTGGGTGTTATTATATGCTAGTGTTATGCGTTTTGGCTATCCAAAATGATGTGTTTTGTAAGCTCAAATTTTCAGGGAGTTTCTATTTTCAATAGAATCCTTCTTATTCCCTCAGATTGAATCAAGACTTCTATATCACTTTCAATATATGTTTTCTTTCTCGGTGACAGGACATTGCTGAATCAATTGTTGGGAACAATGTTGTTAAGTTCAATGGCGTGTTTAATCAATATAAAGAGGGAATCTTTCCGGTATGTTTGTTGCTAAATTTGATATTCAATGTTATATATATATATATATATATATGGGGGGTTTGGTTCCGATACAAATGAATTTAATAGATGGTATGAATAAATAATATTAACCATTGGATTACTTTGTATAAAGGTATAGGTTTTTGCACATTTGAAAACTAAAATTTATAAAAAATTCCTAAAATAAGAGAAATTTTAAGTTAAGATAAATTGATACACGTATCGTTATATTAGGATATTTCAATGGGTGAGTTAATTTGTTAAAATGTTTGACCAAATTATACACGAGCGGTCACTTTTAGTTTTCAAAGATAGAACTTTAAAAGATAAGACTTTCATATAATATTAACAATAATTAAAGTTTCATTAATAAAAATAATATAAATTAAAAACAAAATATAAATCCAAATATTGGTCACATTTCGGTATCTTAAAATGTTAAAATTCATATACCCAACCTTCGAATATGTGTCTGTATACGAATCTCTTACCCGAGTCTGCAGTAACATAGATTATAGGTCATTCCTGTCTTGTAGCCCGATGCACTCTTGAGTTTATAGTACAATCAATTTTGGTTATTGCTACACCCTATCTAGATTCAAGCCACTCCACTACTGGTACAGTAGCATCCTGTCTTAATAATCGTATGGGCACAAGGGAACCCTTTTTAGTAAAGAAGGGGACTCCTTAAACGAGATTGCTAGATGGTATGGAAAGACTCGCTTTGCTTGCTTCCTAGTCAAATATGCCCTTTCCGTCTTACCTAAATATCAAAGGTAAAATGAAAAATAAACTTTTGTTTGAACCATGTAACATCAATGCGTTATATAATGTACAGGTTAAAGATTGGAAGCTAGACATACTGAATGCAGTGAAGTACAAAATGGAGGGGAGTAAAGAATTTCCGGTTAAAGAACTAGCGGAGGATGACCTCATCGGTGATTATTTAATTTTTGTTCATTTCTTTTTTAATAAAAAAATCATGAAAAAAAAATAGTACCCTCAAAGTTTATAATAATAAAAATAGCACATCTTATGTTCAAATCATATATTTATACAATTAAAAAATGACTTTTACATTATTTTTTTAATTTCAGTCCAATTAAGTTGCAAGAATTTACACTCGTTCAATATTACATATTGAATATTGAACGTTCAATGTTATTGAGATGTTAGTTTTATTATTATAAGTTTTAGAGGCATTATTTTTGATAATTTCTCAACAAAAAAAAAAAATTAATGGTTCTTACGATGTCCTATTTATGGGTGATTAATGATGATTATTTTTCTCCAATATCTTATATTCAAAAAAATAAAAGAATAGAATTATATACGACTTCACGTTAGGATTGTGTTTTATAAGTTATAAACATGTCTTTCTTCTATTGTGTTTTTAAGGTATCAATAGTACATCCCTGATGAAGTTGGTAACTTTCCACCCAATTACAGAGGAAGTGATAGTTTTGGACGTCGCTAACAGACACCAACCATACTTGGAGGTGTTAAAAGTGACTATCTCCAGCAAGAATATGAGCCACCTGTACGGCAACATCAGCGTCTATATTGGTGAAATTGTTAAAAAACCTGACATAATGATTTACAATCGATACAGGAGTAATCCTGAATTCATATCCACCGACCACTACCCAATTACACTTGTGGGGCCAGAATCTAGCTTCCATACTAACTGGGGATTCCTCTTCGACTTTAATCTCATGGTTAGGGGTCCTAATCGCCAGTGTCGTAACATAGAAGCTATCAAAGGCAAGTTTGTGGATACTTATCATAACTATGACACTCCCTTGGCTGGGGTAATTACTGGAGTGCTTGGTGAAGCAAAAATTGAGTATATCTTAATAAGAGAAGCCATTTATGCCAGAGTGGAGCTTGCCCTCATCAACGGTGATGGTGAACATCATCAAAATGATCCTGTCCACGGAAAGGTTACTGCCTGGACTTCCAAGTTTAATCAACATAAAATTGTGCTCTTTGATACCTACAACTCTGATCCCGTCTCTTTAAGCCAGAGTGAATTGGACTATTTGGTTCCATTGTCCAGATCTTCTGTTGTGGTTCCCTCAGGATCGAAGCTCACTGTCGAAGCATGTCTAGAGAAATCTAGCCACACTTCACCTCAGACTGTTGTTACGTGCGCATTTCCAATTCGACCTCCAGGGGGTTCCATTTCAGAGCATGACCTTTGCTGTGGGTATGGTCGATTTAGAGTGGGTTTAATTTGAATAAATAAATTGGAATTCTTATCATTGCAACCTAGTAAGTATTGTTTGTGCAATGTTAGGTCTGAGATGTTGGTTTCTTTTGTGCATGTTGTCTATGTTGCTTTTTTTGAGTTTTGACGGGCGAACTAGTTATTGTTATTATTATTATTATTACTACTTGTCATCAATAAGTGTGCAATCATTGCACGTGAAAATTTACCCATTTTATTTAAGTAATGAATTATTTTTATTTATAATAATTCATCTGTATTACTTTATTTTGAGTAAATTTTGAAAAATAATTATTAATTCTATAAATATTTATTTTTATTAGTAATATTTTATTATTTTAACTGTATATTTGAGTATCCAGTACAATAAGCAAATAAAGTACATTTTTTAATCAATGTTTCCAGAATCGGCATAAAAAAAATATGTAAAATATAAACAAAATTAAGTACTTTGTTCAAATATTACAAAATTTTATAGATTAAATTATTACGAGAGTTATAAGAATTTTCAAGATTTGGCATAACTTTGTTGTTGTTGCTGCTGCTCTTCTTAGCATTTAAAAGTTATATATTATTAAGTCAAATGAAAAATAAAAAAAAACTATATAATGAAAAAAGGTTGGGCTCAAACTTGCCTATGTTGTTTTTCATATCTTTGTTTATTCTCAAATAATCAAATAACTTCATAACAAATTTGAGAGAAAGCAAATTATGGTCATATTGTCTAATAAGTTAGATATATAATAATCATTAGCATGGAATTGAGAGTAGTAAAAATATATCAAAATAAGTATATGTAATCTATAATTATTTTAACTTGATAAAGAAAATAAAGAAAAGGCGATCAAATAATTAAAACTAAAGTCTATAGTTTTTAATTTCTAACCATGTTCATTATTTATTATTATTTAAATAATAATTTTTAATTAAAATATTAGAGTTTAAAAGTAGGACCAACTCAATAATTTAAAATGGAGCTTTTGAAATTTTAATTTATAACTAAGTCATTATTTTCGTTATTTATTACTCTATAAATGATTAGTTAAAAAAGCCAAATAACAATTGTTGATGCCAGCACTAGTGTGTTGTCTTTCCAAAGATAATCTAATTACTAAGTCAGAATAAAAATGTAAAGAATTAAATGAGCTCAGTTCTCACTCTATGATAAAAGAAAAGATTGTGTGGTGAATTATATTTAATGTTTTACGAAGTGTACATTTTGAACATATATAAATCAGATTCTATATGATGACAATACCTTACTCATTTTGTGCGGATATTTTAAGGTGTAATGTGTTACATGAATGTTTAAATGATTTAAAAATCTTGATTACAAAATAGACATAACTTATATTATCATATTTTATGAGTTTTCTCTCATGTTAATTGTCAACACATATGTTAAATAAAGGTGATTCCTCAAAACATAAGAAAGAAACGGAGTAACATTATTAATGGAGTAAATTACTTAATCTAATTTATTTTATTTAACATTGATTTAACCAGATGATCATTTAAAAAAGACTAATTGAAAAACTTAAATGAATTAGCTTATAGACTCAAATGAGTAAGATTATTTAGCTCTACAAGCTCAATTATTAAAATGTCTTTGTCAATTGATAGAATTTTTATAATACTATAATGTTATCATCGAAAAATACATTAAAATATAAATTTTATTTTATTTTTTTTTATTTTACAAAAATATAATAAAAATAAATAAATGTGTACTAACATTTATTCTAAAATAAAATTATAATTTTTATTTTTATTTTTAAAAATATAAATGAGTTAACTTGTCAAATGTTTAATTTTAATTTATTTAAAAATGATTGGTTTACATAAAACTTAAATAAAATAGAACTGGCTAGCTGAGCTATCAAACACTAAATCGATTGATTTCTGTTGCTTCTGGCTCCTAATAAATGAAAGCAATTAAATGCATTTAAGTTCAAATGGGTAGTTCAATTGGATCAAAATGGTTTTATTTCATTTATATATTTTTATTATCAATATCAACATATCCTTATATTCCACATAAAAATGACATAAATACACTATAAGTATTCTAATAATATAAAAAGCATCACAAAACATCATTTTATTGTTGGTGAATTTAGTTCATTTGGGTAATGATGAATATTTCATCTTCAAGGCATTTAAAAATTTCCAATCTAACCTAATCTTATCATCATTTCATAATTGCTTGAAATTCAACAGATTTAGTTATAAATTGGTTGGATTACTCGGATGATAGAATCTTTTACACACCTTTACTCAATTATCTTTCTATAAGCTCATGGAAGAGCCTTGTTTAATTCCTTTTTTCCCCTAAACTATTAACATCTCATCAATATAACACCCAACTAGAAAGAAAATTAGACTAATTCAACTCGCGCGAAATAGTTCATTATAAAATGAGAATATTGTGAGGTGGAAACTTCAATGGATCAACTAAGCTGTAATATATGTTAGAAATTGGTGTCCGCTAGTATAAAATCAAAAAATAAATATTTCTATTATTAGGTTAATTTGATTAAAATTCGGTTTGAATTTATTTATTTTTTGTCGAATAAATTAGTTTATCGATTATTACAAATTATTTCTTTTATGTTTTAGTTTAAAATATATTGTGTAACTATGTATTCAAATATATACTAGTTTTGGTAAATGTAAAATTTAAATGTTTTGAACATTAAATAAAGTTTCATTTAATTAATCATACTATATATAAAACTCTGAATTATATCTAATATTTTTTTTAGATAAAATTATCTCTATATTTTAAGATTAACTAAACTCTTTTAGAATATATTATCAGATTTAATAAGGACTTTAATCATATGATAATTGTCACGTCAAATAAAAATTTTAAATATTATTTTATTTTCATAATTAATTTACTTATTTTTTAACTATTAAATTTAAAAGTTGTAAAAATGATTAAATGTCATTATTATTATTATTGACAGTTCTATATTTATTGGTATGAGATTAACTGTTGTGCTTAGTTTTTTTTTACCTTATTTTTAATTCACCATTTTGATTTTAATTTGGAATTTTTTTTCTTCATGCATTTTTGACTTTTTGTGTCGATGATGTCACAAATAGAAAGAAATAAAATCTTATAAATCTAAAAAAAAAAAAAAAAGAAGAGGAAATGACTCTCTATTAAATTCTATAAATTTTTATATAATTTAAATTAATTTTATTTATTATGATTAACTGTATTATTTTTAATTAAATTTTTTATTGCACATTGAAATGGCTAATCTCTTTAAATGAATATTTTTTATTAAAATTTATTTGAAAAAATATATTAATTTGAATAACGTTGCAAGACAAAGGATGTAGAATGCAAATTTTCAAGAGAGAATATTAAAGTATAAGAACTCACATTCAAAATAATACGAGGCAGTATCTTTAATACCAGATTATTAGAATGAAATGTTACAAAAATTCATAAAATATTTGAAATATGTAACCCTTTAAAATTTTATCAAAATCTTAATTTAATACACCTTATTAAATCTACTTTAAAGCACCTAACAACCTTTTTTTTTTTTTTTTTTTTTCTTCCCAATAAAGTCTAATATCACCAAATCCAACTTCATAAAAAATAAAAAGAAGAAGAAGAGGCTATGTTCCTTGCTTCAAGCCATGTCTAAAATCTAGATTAAATACTTCCAGATGGTTCCACTATATTTGTTGAAGAAGTACTTATACATTTAAAAAATTTCTTATTTATTTATTAATATACACTTTATACTAAGGTGTACTAAACATATTTCTTAAAATAATGCCAAAAGAAATATATAGAAGAGAAGTACTAATGACATATAAATTTATATTAATTTTTATACTCACACTTTTTATATTGTATCACGTGTCAGTATTATCTTAAAAATAAATTATTTCTCTAATTTTTAAAATAATTCTGACATATAACATAATATAAGAATATAAGAAGTCTGGGTATAAAAGTGAATATAAATTTGTGTATTATTATCGTATCTATTTTTTTTTTTCAAATGATAAGATATTGATTTACTTTTTTGAAAAATGAGAGCAAATAAATCTCACATTGATAAAATATTAATAAAAATACGAGTTTTTAAGTATATGAATCAACCCCATCCAATAAGTTAATCTTTTGGGATGTGAACACATTTTCTTGTGAAATTCATGGGAGATATTAGCCTACTAAATGGTATAAGAGGCGATGATTATTGGTTTGGGCCAATTGGTAAAATATGGACTTTGATGACTTGAAATGAAATTTTCCAAAAATTATGATGGTATGGGGCACCCTTTCAAAAAATAAAATGCTAGAATTTCGAGGATGAAACCTTCGGCAAATAATATTGGTTAAAGTCAAAATTCAAGAAAAACATTGAACTTATATTGACTTGAGTTGAAATGTGCACCTAAAAAGGTAATTGATCTTAGTTGGCTTGAGAATAGTGAAAACAAACAAATCTTATATAGAATATAAATTTAGAAATGCATGAATCAACTTTGCCCAATAAATTAACATTTTTGGATGTGAGTCCCTTGTGTGTTATTATTATATCTCATATACATAATGTCATTTAAAATAGTTAATTTATCATCATAAACAAACGAGATAATAATAAAGAGAATGATAAAATTAATGACCCTCTCATGGAGGTTGTTGCTTCTACTCGTGGATAGAAGCTTCTAACTGGTGATTGTTGTGGCTGTGGATCGGTATTGGCGATGTTAGAGAATGAATGTTAAATGTGTTATACTTTTAGGATGTACTAAATTTAAAAAAAAAAAAATTCAATAAATTATTACTCTTATTTAGTTTCTAAGTTTTGAAATATTTTCTTTATTATATATTTTTTTTTATAATGACTCAAATATTATGATATGCAAGGATAAAAAAAATAGAAATATTATGGTTTTTTACACATTATGATATTGAAACATATTATCCATATTATTTTGCTAAAATATCTAGATATAATCAATAAAATATAAATAAAGTATCATTTTTTTTTTTGACAAAATATCTTAAATATTGTGAATTTTATCACTAAATATTGTTTTATATTAAAATTTTTAAAACTCTATATACTTATTTAACATTTCTTTTTCACACATGTATGTGAAAGTTTTACGCTCACAGCTATACATTAAAAAATGAGTAGAGTTATTTTTATCAAGTTATGTATTAATGTTGGATTATATGTTAAATTATAGAGGTAATATATTGAAGTAATTTTGGTTTTAGTCTAATTATTTTGTAACATATGATCTGATACATATATTAAATTATTATTTTCTTTAAAAAATCAATTAACTCATCATTATTTATAAAATATGTTAAAACGGTCTTTTATATATTGTAGAGAGATTTTTATTCTAGTGTGTCCTTTATAACATGTACATCAAACGTCATTATATAGTTGAACCTTTCAAACGTCATTAATACTACATAATTATTTTCTTAAAATTGTGGTACACAATTTTTTACACGGTAAACACACTTTCATAGTTTGCTATTTAGTATTTACCTACTTCATATTCAATTTTTTTTTTTTTTTGGGTTAAATCATAATCAAACATATTGGCATTATGTTGTCAAAGAGGCAGTTTGAAAATCTCAATCCCACGCTAAACGTTTATTAGCCTTGGGTGGGATTTTCTATCAAAGTTTTGAATATTTACAGGGAGTCAATAATTCCTAGGGGTGGCAATTCGTGTCGTAGCTCGTTTGACCGAATCGAAACCGAATCGAAAAACCCGAATCGAACACGAATCGAATAGGATTTGGGCCAAATTTGGCCCAGCTCGAGTAGCTCGAAAAAAAACGAGCTGGGTTCGGGCTGGGTTCGGGCCAGCCCGGTAGCCCAAATTCCTCTTTTTTTTTTTTTTTTTTTTTTTTTCTTTCTGATGATAAATATAAATATTATATTTATACCCTAAACCTAAGTCTAACGCATCATAATTCATAAGCTGCTTAACAATTTCATCCTCACAAGTCACAACGCGATTCGCGCCTCGCCGCCTCTCACATTTCCTCAGCCCGCTCGAGTCGCCTTCGCCGGTCACGGCAGCCCTCAGCCCGTCTGTCGCCAGCCCTCAGCCCGTCTGTCGCCAGCCCTCAGCTCGTCTGTCGCAAGCCCTCAGCCCGTCTGTCGCCAGCCCTCAGCCAGTCTGTCGCCAGCCCTCAGCTCGTCTGTCGCAAGCCCTCAGCCCGTCTGTCGCCAGCCCTCAGCCAGTCTGTCGCCAGCCCTCAGCCCGTCTGTCGCCAGCCTTCAGCCCGTCTGTCGCCAGCCCTCAGCCCGTCTGTCGCCAGCCCTCAACTCGTCTGTCGCCAGCCATCAGCCCTCACATCGTCTCTCACGATCTGGTAGGTGACTGGGTTCATACAGCAGATCAAAGAAAACATCCCTGTTTTTTTTTTGGCTACTGGTATTGGGATTTAGATGTCATTGAATTTGGAATTTAGTCCATTGTCGTTGTTGTTTGAGTTCGCAGTTTGTTATTAGCCTGTACTGAGAATCTCATTCCATTTGTCTTTTTTGGTTTCATGGGAGAATTTGAAATTTGGTGTCACGTTGTTGCTTGAATTTTCAAGTGCTTAGCCACTGCAGAAGTAAACCAGACTTTTTATGGTTATATTTCCTTACCTTGATAGATGGCTTCATAGAAGCTTACTGTCTTTCTGTTATGTTTCCTCATATCCTCGAGCATGTTTTGATTTCCTGATTTTGAGTTGACAGTATTATGTTGCTGTATTGATCTTGTTTGTTCAGGTATCAACTCGAATTGTATATACCGATGAGGGATGTTGTTAATTTTAATGGGTTTTCAACTAGCTTCTTTTTTCCCTTCTTTCTAAATCAAAGAATAGCTTTTTATTTTTGATTATTAACTTACAACACATTGTTTTATTTCAGTCAAAGAATTAATATGGAGGTAGGCAGGGATGAAATAGTTAATATAGTGGAAAACACGATAGAAGAAGATGAAACAACCACTGGTGTTTTTCCAGATTCAAAAAGGCAAAAGGCGATGTCAAAAAGATCATGGATATGGGAACACTATGAGACTCTTCCTTTGGATTTTGATAAAATTCCACGAGAGAAGTGCAAGTATTGTGGTCAAATTTATCAAAATAGGTCTGAGAATGGAACAGGTACTTTTACTCGTCATTATAAAAAGTGTACTATGAGAGATACACGTGATGTGGGTCAGATGATTATTGAAAAATCTAAGAATATGGTTTCATGTCGTTCTGAATTTAATCCTGAAAAGTTTAGAGAGTTATTAGTTGAAGCTATTATTTTACATGACTTGCCTTTTCAATTTGTGGAATATGAGGGCATTAGAGCAGTTCTTAATTATTTACGTCCAGGAATTCACATAATTTCTAGAAATACAGCAAAAGCGGATACTCTTTCAATTTATGAGAGAGAGAAGTTAAGAACCAAAATAATGGTAGCTACATGTCCTGGTAGGATCAGTCTCACTTCTGATTGTTGGTCTTCAATTATAACTGATGGATATATATCTCTAACTTGTCATTTTATTGATAAAGATTGGATTTTACACAAGAGAATTTTGAATTTTTCATTCATGCCTCCTCCACATAATGGTGAAACACTAAGTGAAAAAATTTATGATATGTGTTGTGATTGGGGTATTGAAAAGAATTTGTTTGGATTGACATTGGACAATGCTTCATCAAATGATAATTGTGTAGATAAGTTAATTACCCGATTGAATGAAAACAATGTACTTCTGGCTAATGGTAAATTTTTTCATCTTCGTTGTTGTGCACATATTATTAATTTGGTAGTGCAAGATGGATTAAAAGACATTGATTCTGCAGTTGTAAAAATTCGAGATAGCATTAAGTTTGTGAAAGGATCAAGTGCACGAAAGCAAAAATGGATAAGTTGTGTTCTAATGGATTCTAGTTGCAAGACTAAAAAAGGTTTGAGACAAGATGTTCCTACCAGGTGGAATTCTACCTATCAGATGCTTGAGAGTGCTTTATGTTATCGTAAAGCATTTGAGCACTTAGCATTTGTTGAACGAAGTTATAAGCATTGTCCTTCAAATGATGAATGGGAAAAAGTTAACAATATTTGTGGATTTTTGACAGTATTTTATGAAGTCACCAATCTTCTTTCAGGGACAACATATCCAACTGCGAATTTATATTTTCTTCAAGTGGCCAATTGCTATGTGGTTTTGAGAGAGAAGGCAGATGAAGATAATGACTATATCAAGAATATGGCTAGACAGATGCTTCCAAAATTTGAAAAGTATTGGTCTGAGTTTAGTATGATATTGTCAATAGCCGTGGTTTTTGATCCGCGCTATAAGCTTCAGTTTGTGGATTATATATACAACCAAATATATGGGTATTGTAATTCTATTTCATATCAGGATGTCAAGAAAAATTTGTTTGAACTTTTTAGTAGATACTCTAAAGGTGGTTCTATTTCTAATCAAGTTTCATCTTCTAAAAGTGTACGTGTGGATACTTTAACTAATCCCAACAACGATATTCCTACTAGGAAAGAAAAATCTAAGTTATTCAAGGTAAAATACTTGATTAAACTTTTTTTTTTTATCTCTACTTGATTAAACTTTTGAGTTTTAGATTATGTAATAATTTTAATATTTTTATTATGGTTGTAGAATTTTAGTGCATTTGGTGGGAATTCTGTTCAACCAAAGAGTCAATTGGAATTATATTTGGAAGAGCCAAGATTAAATTTGGAAGAAAATTCTGACCTTGATGTTCTTGCACATTGGAAGTCATACCAATATAGATATCCTGAGGTTGCGGCAATGGCACGTGATATTCTAAGTGTTCCTGTTACTACGGTTGCTTCAGAAGCTGCTTTTAGTGTTGGTGGAAGAGTTTTGGATCAATACCGTACCCAACTTTTGCCTAGTACGGTTGAGGCAATTGTTTGCACTAGAGATTGGTTATTTGCTGAAAAAGGTTATTTTTTATTAATTTTTTTTCTTATTATGGTTTGTATAGTAATAATTGATATATTTAACAATTTTTATTTGTGTTTAAGATAAACCATGTGAGGAGCTTGCTGAAGATATTGCAAGTGAGCTGACTACTGAAGCTGGTACTCAAAACTCTAACAACATGATTATGCTTAGTAATCAAGATGCTAACTAAAGGTACTGTAAACATGTTTCTCATTTCAACTGCTAGTTAATTATATTGAGAGTGGTTACTTACTTCACTGAGTTTTTGTTAGTTCATTAATTCACATAAAACAATCTTACTTTTATATTTTATATGTTCATTGAGAATCTTCTGATAGCCAATATGAGTTTGCATGAAAAATTTGGTGAGTTAACGAGTTTTCTTGGGTGCATGAAAAATAGGGTTGTATGAAAAATCATTAACTAAAAAAAACATGTAATTTCTAGTTTGAGCTAGTTTGGGCTAGTTTGGGCCAGCTCGTTTGTGTTTGGTTTGGGCTCGGGCTCACAAATGCTAGCTCGAATTAAATTTGGGCTGAGCTAGGGTTGAACCAATTTGGGCTGGGCTAGTTTGGGCCAGCTCGAACTAGCCCAGCTCGCACGAATTGCCACCCCTAATAATTCCTCACTAATAAAAAATATAATAAGTTTATTCATAGTTTATATGCTTAAATTCAATAGATTTTTTTTTTACGTAAAATAAAATAATTTGCAATTAACGTTAACAAATATTATATTATATTATTTGTTTTGTTTTGTTTTGTTTTATTGTTAAATAATTAAAATAAAATTTTTTTTAATTAAAAATAATTAAATTTATATGGAAACATATTAAAAATTGTATAAAATTGTAAGAAATTAGGTTGAAACATATTATATATTATTAAGTCAAATGAAAAATAAAAAAGAACTATATAATGAAAAAAGGTTGGGCTCAAACTTGCCTATGTTGTTTTTCATATCTTTGTTTATTCTCAAATAATCAAATAACTTCATAACAAATTTGAGAGAAAACAAATTATGGTCATATTGTCGCTTACGGCGCATTCAAGCCCACCAAGCTTTGGGCCTAGCTTGAACTATCCACTACAGTGTGCAGTGCAGTTCATACCTTTCCCTCCCCATTTTCACACCCCTATCTCCTTTCTTCCGCAGCCTTCGTTTTCTAATTAATTTTTTTCCCCCCTGAAAATTTTAATATCATTCAATTCTTCTTCTTCAAATTAATGGTGAGTCTTCATAAATCCCTATCTCTGCTTAGATTTTGTTTATATATATTGCATGATATCATTTGTGTAGATTGCAGATAATGAATACATATTAAATTTTGTACATATACATTGCATGTAATCATGAGCTCCTTTAGAAATCGTTAGTAAGTTAAGACAATCAAGCAAACTGAAAACAAAATTCTTGTCCGCTGAAGTTATAAACCCCTATGCTAAACAAAACGCAGAGGCTCACATGAAAAGAGCTATCGTTTTGAGTAATAATTTTAAGGCCAGCTCATTAATAGCAATAAGCAGTAAAATGAAAAAAATAAACTAACAGAAATGACATCAGAAAGATGGAGACGATAACTCCTAACATAGCATACAACACACATGGCTAAACCAGCTCAAATGCTCCTGCATCAGTATCTCTAACAAAAGCATGTATATTCAGTCAGAAACTTACGTAATAAAACCTAACTACGATACTTTACTTTCTCGTGTTATCCTGTGCTTTGGTTGAGACCATTGAGACAATACTTCACTCTCCTATGGGCACTTGTCATTCATTTTTAAAAGTTTGTGGACCTAAGTATAAATATAATTGAAGTTAGGGAACATATCTCGTGTTATAATTGAAGTATTTTAGCCTTATATCTAATTAATGTTAATTAGATTGAGACTTGGACGCCAAAACATTTTGGCTACCCAATGATTAAACTTCAGCCATAAAATTTTGTTTCTTTTTCTTTTTATATTAGCTTTTGAGCTACAAATCCTAACAGAACATTTTCATTAAACTTTGACTCCTTTTTCTCGCTTCAAATTTCCACCAGTAGTGCAAGATTTTAAGATTAACATCTTAAACAACCTTCACTTTACTCCTAAGCGCGGCAGCAGCTCCACCTCGAACAAATTTCCAATCAACTTGTACAAACATCTCATTTCCCCTTTCAAAATAACTAAGGAACCTTTACCAACCTCCATAGTTTTCATTCCTTGCCGAAAAACCATATACCAAGTTGATATGAACTAAGCTACCCTGTTCAATATCCTGGAACAATTACACAAACACAACCCGTAATACAATATGGCAAAAATTCAGGTTATAAACTTCTTTAATGGAATTCTGAATTAAATCAGGAAAACAGTGGATAATCCAAGCGTTCGAGAGGCTTGGTTCTCTCCCAGAGCTGAGCTCTCTAACAAAATTCTCACTACTCTTCCTTCTAGCCTTTTCCTATATTTATATTTTCCCTTCCAGAAATTCCCACTATATTTCTGTCACAAATATTCTGTGGTCCCCCCCAAAAGAAATAACAAAATAACTAACTTTTAATTAAGGAAATACATAACAAACAAAAAAGGATATCATTGTTGCTCCCTGCTGCATAACAAACTCCACTGCTGCATAATTTCTTCCATCAGCTCCTCATTTTGCTGATCTTGCACCTCTTTTCTTGCGTGCATATGTGAAGCGCACGTGAGGCCTATCATTACCCCCCTCCCAAAATTTCACCTTGTCCTCAAGGTGAAAGTGGGGAAATTGTTCTTGAACTTTGTAGTAGTCCTCCCATGTAGCTTCAAATTCAGGTAAATGTTTCCATTTTAACAACACCTCAAGTTCCCTTGCTTGCCCATGAGTTCTTGGGCGAACTCCCAACAACTGTTCTGGTTCCACTATCATCTCCATATCTGCTGACAGTTGAGCTGGTAGGGTAGTTGAAGAGTACGACCCTCCCTTGGCTGATCTTAATTGTGATATATGAAAAACAGGATGAATTGAAGTGGTTAGGGGTAGCTCCAATCTATAAGTCACTTTTCCAATCCGTTGGAGTATTTGATAAGGGCCATAATACCTAGCTGCCAACTTCTCATATTTTCTTTTAGCCAAAGTCTGCTGTCTATACGGTCGTATTTTCAAAAACACATAATCTCCCACTTTGAATTCTTCGAGGTGGCGTTTCTGATCAGCATATCTTTTCATTCTTTGTTGGGCCCTCAGTAAATGCATTTTCAAATCGTCCAATTGGTCATCCCTGTCAGCTAACAACTGATCCACAGCAGCCACTGTGGCAAAATGTTTTTCAAACTGGATGAGCTTTGGGGTTTCTCTGCCGTAAACAACCTTGAAAGGGGAAGTACCAAGGGAGTTATGATGTGAAGTATTATACCAGTATTCAGCCCATGGTAGCCATTTGGCCCACATCCTTGGTTTCTCAAAAGCATAACATCTCAAGTATGTCTCCAAGGTTCGATTCACCACTTCAGTTTGACCGTCTGTTTGAGGGTGGTAAGCTGTACTTCTTTTAAGGGTCGTCCCTTGCAGCTTGAACAATTCGTTCCAAAAGTGACTGAGGAATATCCTATCTCGGTCTGAAACTATGGAAAGGGGAAAACCATGTAGCTTCACTATTTCATGCAAAAACCTCCATGCGACTGTTTCAGCTGTGAAAGGATGTTTGAGTCCAATAAAGTGAGCATATTTGCTTAATCTATCCACAACCACAAATATAGTGTCAATTCCCTCGGACTTTGGAAGACCTTCTATGAAATCCATGCTAATATCATCCCAGATTTGGTTAGGAATCGGTAGAGGTTGTAATAACCCTGCGGGTGTTGTTGCACTGTACTTATTTTTCTGACATACATCACATTGTTGGACAAACTTGATAATATCCTTGTGCATGCCTTCCCAAAAGAACTCAGCCGCTACCCTTTTGTATGTTTTGGTTTCCCCTGAATGGCCACCCATAGGGGAATTATGGAATTCACTCAAAATTTCTTCCATCAGCTTAGTATTCTTAGGGATCACGAGCCTTCCTTTGTACAAAACTGTCCCTTCAAAAAGAGTAAAGCCAGCTGGATAGGTGGTACCGGTAGACAGATCTTCCTTCAATTTCTGTATGATTGGATCCTGTGCAATTTCCAATTGAAGAGTGCCAATGCTTCCACTGTGGCACACTTATCTCCCCCAACTCCATCGAATCTGGGAGTCGGGATAAGGCATTCGCTACTCTATTACTAGTGCCAGTTCTGTACTGAATTTCAAAACTATACCCCATCAGTTTAGCCACCCACTTTTGGTAGTCTGGATTAATAATTCTTTGTTCAAGCAAGAACTTCAGACTTTGTTGATCAGTTTTCACTACAAAGTGTTTGCCCAACAAATAGGGTCTCCATTTCTGCACTGCAAGGACAATGGCCATCAATTCCTTTTCATAAATAGATTTCAACTTAGCACGGGTTCCCAATACTTGGCTGTAGTAAGCCACAGGCCTATTTTCTTGGACTAAAACGGCTCCCAATCCATAACCAGAAGCATCAGTTTCCACCGAAAAATTCTTGGTGAAATCAGGCATAGCTAGAACCGGCAATTGTGTCATGGCTTGCTTTAAAGTGTTGAATGCTTGAGTAGCCTTTTCTTGCCAACAAAATTTGTCTTTCTTGAGTTGTTCTGTTAAGGGGTGGGCCAAATGAGCATAATTGGCCACGAACTTTCGATAGTAGCCTGTCAATCCAAGGAATCCCCTCAGGCCTCTCAAATCTGTAGGTTGTGGCCAATCAATCATTGACTGAATCTTTTCGGGGTCTGCTGAAACCCCCTCTCCCGATATTATGTGACCCAAATAAGCCACCCTGCTTTTCCCAAATTCACATTTCTTTCTGTTAACAAACAGTTGATGATTTTGCAACAATTCCAGAACCAATCTAACATGCTCTTGATGAACTGTCTCATCTACACTGTATATCAAGATATCATCAAAAAAGACAAGTACAAATTTTCGCAGAAAAGGTTTAAATACCTCGTTCATCAAAGACTGAAAGGTTGCAGGGGCATTTGTGAGGCCAAATGGCATTACCAAGAACTCATAGTGCCCTTCGTGAGTCCTAAATGCCGTTTTCGGGATATCTTCTTCCTTCATACGAATCTGGTGATACCCAGATTTGAGGTCAAGCTTTGTAAAAATGGCCGCATTATGCAATTCATCCAAAAGTTCTTCAATGACAGGAATCGGGTATTTATCAAGGACGGTCACTTTGTTAAGGGCTCTATAATCCACACAGAATCTCCAAGACCCATCTTTTTTTTTAACCAACAACACTGGACTGGAAAATGGGCTCGAGCTATTTCTGATGATACCGGTACCCAACATTTCCTTGACAAACCTCTCTATTTCATCTTTCTGCACATGAGGATACCTGTATGGCCTAACACTAACTGGTCCAGAACCATTTTTCAGTACAATAGCATGCTCTTTCCCCCTTAGAGGTGGCAATCTGTTTGGTAAGTTGAAAATTGCCTGATATTTCTGCAAGAGCGGCTTCAAAAATTCTACTTCATCCCCATCTGTGTCCAATAATTGTTTATTGGCAGGCACTTCCAAGTGGTTCATTTCAATCAAGAACCCCTGCCCTTCTTGCCTAAGAGTTTTCATCATGGATTTGAGGGATACTTTAGTTCTCCTCAGTGCCAGATCTCCTTGCAAGGTAACGGTTATGTTCCCCACAGTAAATTTCATGATTTGTGTCTTCCAGTTGGTGTGTGTCATACCAAGAGTTTCCAACCATTGAATCCCCAAAATTACTTCTGTGTTTCCCAGATCTAATGGCAAAAAATCCGTTACAATTTCATCTCCCTGCAATTCTAACTTTATTCCTTTGCATATTCCTTCTCCACGAATTGAGCTTCCCGCTCCAAGGGTCACACCATATGCTCAGGTTTTGCAAACCGGAAGCCCCAGGGCTTCAACAACTTTGGTAGCGATAAAGTTGTGTGTCGCTCCAGGATCAATTAAAGTCAGCACTTCTCTATCTCCTATGACCCCAAACATTTTCATGATTTTTGGGTCTGTAAAGCCCACAACAGAATTCAGAGAAATTTCAGATTGAATGGAGCTGAATTCGCGCGACTGGAAAATATGTTCTTCGAAGCTCTGTGATTCCACGACACTTTCTCTTCTATCATTTGGGCTAAATCCATAGCCCGGCCCAAAGTTGTGGGTCCTAATATACGGAGCTCCACCCGGATTTCGGGTTTCAACCCATTCACAAAATTACCCAGTGCTATCTCCTCTGTTATATTGTCCAAGGGCGCTGAACACTCAATGAAGCTTCTCCGGTACTCCTTCACCGTGCCGAGCTGCTCCAAGACTAACCACTGTTCGTACAGAGAGCCATTTTGTGTGGTCCGAAATTGCCTCAGTAGCAACAATTTCATCTCCTCCCAAGTCCGAAAGGCTTTCTTCTTGCTTTCCCACTGGTACCACAACAATACGTCTCCTTCAAAACTAACAACCGCAGCCTCTAATCGCTCTTCATCAGACATCCGGTGAAAGTTGTAATAACGTTCGGCACGTAGAATCCACCCATCCGGGTTGTTCCCATCAAACAACAGCATATCCAACCTCCGAAATCGAAAATCATGCCTTGGGTTTGAAACGCCACTGTGGTCGCCATGTCCAGCTGATCCTCCTTGTTGATTTCCAACCATTGGGCTGATAACCATTGTCTCTTTCTCTTTTCCAGATGAAGAAGATGAGACGTACCTCTGGGTTTCTTCGTGCAATTTGAACAAGTGTTCAAACCTTTGGTTAAGTTGGTGGGTTAAGGTATGAATCTCTTCTTTTAATCCTCCCACTTCCTCTGTTATTTTATTTTGTTCTCCCTGTAGAGAGCTCATGGCTTCTTCCATAACTTCTATCCTTTGATTCTGTGTTTTCGCCATTTAGAATCGAACTGCTCTGATACCACTTTGATATGAACTAAGCTACCCTGTTCAATATCCTGGAACAATTACACAAACACAACCCGTAATACAATATGGCAAAAATTCAGGTTATAAACTTCTTTAATGGAATTCTGAATTAAATCAGGAAAACAGTGGATAATCCAAGCGTTCGAGAGGCTTGGTTCTCTCCCAGAGCTGAGCTCTCTAACAAAATTCTCACTACTCTTCCTTCTAGCCTTTTCCTATATTTATATTTTCCCTTCCAGAAATTCCCACTATATTTCTGTCACAAATATTCTGTGGTCCCCCCCAAAAGAAATAACAAAATAACTAACTTCTAATTAAGGAAATACATAACAAACAAAAAAGGATATCATTGTTGCTCCCTGCTGCATAACAAACTCCACTGTTGCATAATTTCTTCCATCAGCTCCTCATTTTGCTGATCTTGCACCTCTTTTCTTGCGTGCATATGTGAAGCGCACGTGAGGCCTATCACAAGTTCTCCGACCTAATCAACAAAACCAAATTCTTACTCAAGAAAGGTACATGCTTCACATCACCTATTGTCTAGAAAAATCCATCAAATATTTTCATTTTCACAGTACCCATGCCAACGACCTTGCTCCTTGAACCATTAGCCATTATAACATCACCAGAATCACAAGGGTTATCAAACAATATCGTTGCACACATATGAATTGAGCAAGCATAAGCCAAAATCCAATCATTTAGAGAATCACCACTAGTCACACAAATTACATAAATTTTTGAAGGGTGGAGTTGTGGAAGTCACTATTATCAAATGGACATTTTACTCACTTTGCTTTCCTAAGAGACACTCAAGTCACACACTTTACAAGAATAGGACACTTCAATCAATTGTTTAATAATAAAACATTATTTTGTTTATAAAAAGTACTGAACTAAAAATAAAGATAATTTGATATGGCAAAATAGTTATTTTATTTTAACAATTTAAAACTTAATTTAAACAGTAAAATATTTTAATTTTTATTTCTTTAGTCAATTCTTTTTATAAATTTTATATTATACGAAATTTTTCTAAATTTTTTGAGTATTTTTTTGCATCGCATTTTTCTGTAAATATCATGATTGAATCAAAACTGCATACTTTACAATATCAAAAATAGTAGAAATTGAACGACGCACCTCCATTATGTTGCTAAGAGCTGGAAAGCAATTTTTACATCTGTGTGATCTCCAAAAATGGTGGAATAGAAAGAACTCATCCGTATGGTTTTAACACCTGATCTTTTAATTTTTCAACCTGTGAAGCCCCTACTTTTTCAAGTCTGAAATTTTGATCCAAACATAATAAATAGAAAAAAATTTAATACAAAAAAGTGCTTAAAAAAATACCATAAAATATAAAAATTACAAAAAGATCTGAAAATAAAAAATAGAATATTGTATTGTTCAAATTAAGTTTTAAATTGTTAAAATAAAAAAAATGCTCTTAGTAAATTATCTTTGTTATTATTTCAAAATTTTTTACTAAAAAATAATATTTTACTACTTAAAAAGTGACTCAAATGTCCCATTTTTTCCTTTGAGAGTAACCTAAGTGCATTTTGTGAAAGCAAAATGACTAAAGTGTGATAGTGACAAAAACACTTTAGATACTTGATCATTTTTTATACCGCGAGTTCTAGTTACAACACCTTGACATTTAATGTTGGAAAAGATTATATAAAGGGCCCATAATTTATAGCCCATTAGTTTACTAGAATTAATATTTCGTATTGTTGGTAAGTTTTGAGGGATATTTTGATATGAAATGTTATAAGACTAGAGAATTGGTTCTTTTTTATACTCCCAAATCCCTAAATTCATCTTCTTCCTCCCTTCTCAATTTATATGCTTCCATTTTTAAATCTCCCTACATCAACTTTTCTTCGCATCAAAGTCCCTAATGGACATCAGAAATCTTTGCAATACCTTTTGATGTGCCCGATCTTAGTGACAATAAAAACATTTCATCTCTACTTGGATATCTCCTCTTAGATGTGTTTCTTCCAGTATTTGAGCCACCTCTTGAATTACCCTTCAAAGCAAATGATCTCCACATCCAAAACAAGCCAGTTGCTTCTAATCACCAGTTTCCAAGAGAGCCATAACACCTCATCCACCATCAATGTAGTTTTTTCCTTGAACAGTGAAGACACCAAAGAACCATATGACTCGAACAACAAAGACAACAAAATCAATGCTTGATCATCCTGTACTGCCACATCAATCTGGAGCAAATTAGAAACACATCGTCAAAATCTATTCACGTGGCCATTAACGTCACCACCTTTATCCATTTTCAAATTATACAATTGCTTCTTCAAGTACACATTAAGAATCCCTTTTTACACCCACATACCTTTAAAGTTTCTATTTAGAATCTCAAACCCTTATGTTGTGGCCGTATCTTCCTTAAACCAAGACCCAACAATTAGCTTTGACCCACTTGTTAGGCACAAACAAAGCACAAAATACCAAAACAACAAAAACAAATGTGGAAGCAAAAAACAACACAATAACACAAAATTTCACATGGTTCGTCAAATTAGCCTAGTCCACATACAAAGTTCCAAACAAATTTGCTAATATCACTTCTGGATGCTGATCATCTCACTCTCTCAAAAGTGAAAATTAGTTTTCCATTGTCAATCACTGTGTTACCTCTCACGCCACCATCACGTATCAATCCACCGAGTACAAATAACAAATCCAATAAACTTCTCATATTTTTGCTATTTGGAAGACTTTATATCTAATTAATATTAATTTGATTGAGACTTTGGCTGCCAAAACGTTTGGGCTTTCCAATGATTCCACTTCAACCAAAACATTTTGCCTCTTTTTTTTTTTAATAGTAGCTTTTGAGCTACCAATCCCAACACCATGCACATCCAACACATATCAATCCACCGAGTACAAGTATATACAAATCAAATAAACTTTTCATATTATTTGCTATTTGGAAGACTTTATATCTAATTAATATTAATTTGATTGAGACTTGGCTGCCAAAACATTTTGGCTTTCCAATGATTCCACTTCAGCTAAAAAGTTTTGCCTCTTTTTTTTAATAGCGGCTTTTGAGCTACCAATCCTAACACCATGCACATCCAAGGAAACTAAAGATATGTCTCTTATTTTGGTTGTTATTTTAAGGCTCTTGAAACACGTCAAAGTCAAGTTTTCTTCAAGTGGGGGAAAATAACGTAGGAGGAAGAGTGATATAATCTTCTATTAATTGTTATTTTTCTTATTGCAAGGCCCATTAGTAAAAGCCTACTAGTATATTAAAAATCCATTAGTATTTACATATATACATTTCTTATTTCATATTTTAATCGCAATGTAAACTATTTGGAAATACGATTAAGTATATAAAACCAATTTGTTCTCTCTTTTACCCCAACCTACTGTTATTTTTCTTCCTTCTCTTATTATCTCCTAGCATTACTCAATATCCCCACATCACTCTTAATGCTTGCCAAGTGAATTGGGGTTCTTTACTAATTTGTAAAGTGAGAATTGGAAGTGGAGAGGTTGTGAGTTGAGTTGTGGTTAGGACATTGGGATATGGGACTTGGGATGTTACGTGTGAGTGAGAATGGGAAGTTGGGAACTTGGAAAATGGGCCTAATTAATGGGTTTAAAAAATAAAAATAAATAAAAAGAGATAATTGGGGTCGCCAAAACCTGACATGTTTTTTAACGAATCAAAATCGGTAGACCCGATAGTTTACGTCTATGCATTATGAGTCTGCCTTTTCAAGCAATGGTCTAATCGTGCTAACAGGTTTTGCCCTAAATTGTCACCCTTAATTTCTGGTCGCAAATAGTGTCATGTTGCTCTTTTATAGCCACAAGTTTTGTTGTGTTGTGCCGTGCAAGAATTTTAGCAAGTAGTGCCATGCTAGCCTATTGTGCCAAAAAGCCGAGTGGTTTGCGACTTGGCCCATTTGAACTCCAAGGTCAACTGGTCTTTTTCTTGTAAAAGGTTAGTCCTTTTAGTTATAGAAAAGGGGTCCTAGAAGGAAAAGTCTCCATAACAGGATCATTTTATATCTTTTATACCTTAACAATTTGTGAGATGCATAAGAGGGATAACTGGTCATTTAATGTCTTTTTTAGTTGGTCATTCAATTATTTTTCTTTCAAACACAAGCAGCTCAACATATCATCTATTTCTTTCGAGACATTTTTTTGCAGGATAAAAAGGCAAAATAACATGTTATCTTCCTCTCAATTTGACATGTGACTAATGAAAATTAAAATAATATAAGATATTAAAGTTTGTCCTTAATCAACATCTTTTTAACAATCAAAATGACTACATGACATTCTTAACAGGGTGAGGTGACACCGAAGTCCCTAAACTTGTATTTTTGACACTTTAATCTCTAAAATTTTAACTGGTATATTTAAGTCCTACTTTTAAAAAAAACAGTACACTTTATATCAAAGTTTAAAGACTAAAGTGTCTCATCCTAGTCAAATTTAGGGACTAAAGTGTCCAAAAAGTAAGTTTATGGACCTACTTTGTACGTCCTAAATTATTAAAGTTTAGTGACTAAAGCATACCAAAGAATAAGTTTAGAAAAGGGTTACTTTTTTTCTCTTAAGGGTCAAAAAATATGACATTAGCTAAAAGCAAATATATATGAAGTGGCACCTAAAACTTAATCATGCAGACTAAACTAATTATTTATCCAATTAATCATTATTGCTCTATTTAAAACGTAAAATTATTTTTTTTTTACAGGCTAAAGAAATGTTTACAATTACGATGGATCTCAACAAATTGAGGTCGAAGGTGGGAGCAAATTACTACAATAACATAGTTTGCAGTATCAGAAAACAACTAAAGACACTTGGTTGGGTCAAGAAAGTTGTGGTCCATCAAAGCACTTGGCATATTCTAACCACACCACCACAATATGTAAATGACCCAGATCCACACCACATCATGTTGAGGCTTAACTTCATCGACAATGACTCAACAAAATATCTCAAGATCAAAATCAGAGCCTCAGATCTGTATGTCACTCATATATGGGATTCTAAAGAAGTAGAAATACTTAAAGACAACCTGCAACACGTTAATGTTGGAAAAGTGAGAGTTGGAAGGGAGGCATTGATTGAGGTGGTAAGAAAATTGAACGACTTTGAGGAGTTCCAGAGAGGTTTATCTAAAAAACAGTTTACCAACCAATTTCAACAACATAGATCTGTTATTTTCGTCACATTTTCTGAGGCACTTCGATTCTCGCCTATAAGAAATTCAATACGTAGGCAAATTAAAAACGAATGGTTGGGGACACAAGAGGGTATGGATAATTTTCAGTATTCAATAAAACTTCATCCTAATCTTGTAAATCTAATGAACGTTTGGAGCAAAATTTCTGACAGCGGACTCTCTCACATACAAGCAGCGAGGCAAAATCAAAGAGAGGCTAAATTAACAGACGATCTTAAAGACAAATGCACATTAACTTACCGTTTAGGACATTGCTTCAAGAATGTTTACTTGGGAAAGGCTTCACAATTAGTTCAAAATGATTCAATTCTATTTGAAAAGGATGAGTAAGAAAAAGTGCTATGAGGGGGCTAATTTTGATAGATAATTGAACTTTTGTAATCTGAAAGTTTTATTATACCTTGCATTACTATATTGTCGTTTATATAGCCCTTATGTTACTATTTCCTTCTCTCTTGTTATTAATTTTGCTGAGTCTAATAGGACACGTGTCATTGGTTGAGAAGGTTATACCATTTTATCATGTCGTGAAAATCTTTTCTCACATATGGTAGTAGGCAGGGTACAGAAAGATAGCTTGTAGAATTGTAATTTTTCTTTCGTTTCTTTCAGAAACTTTTTCTCCAATCAATCAACAAGGTTCATTTCTCTCATTAGAGATTATTTCTTCTCTTTTGTAAAACTATCTGCACAATTTTTAGTAGAATAAGTAAATCCTATATGAGATTTTAATCTCTCAAAGTCAACGTCATAAAGGCTATTTTAAGCACAGAGGCATTTTCATTCCATGAGGCAAGGCATAAGCCTCAATTTTAACTTTCAAAGAAACTTTAAAGATATAAATAAAAACAATTATGAATCCAATAAGTACACAATTAAAAATTAATCAAGAAAAGTTGATCATACTTCTACGTGGAGGTGTAACTGAAATGATATCATATAATATACATTATATAAATAAGAGTTGGCAACACAAAAAGAAAATTAATCCAAACATTTCTTCTTTTTTGTCATTCTTAAAATAGAGAACATTTCTTCTTAAGAAAAAACAAGAGAAGAATAATGCCATAAAATTTCACGGGTATGTAAAGTAAAGAGATAGATATCTATAAACTCATTAATATCCCATGTTTTCTAATTGTGATACAAGTATTTCATATTTCAAACTGATTATTAAACAAGAAATTGAGCAACCTTCAAAATTTTAAAAATTGTGAATTTAGTATAGTGTTGGAAGAATTAAAAAGAAGCGTCCCTAATTTGGTTTGTATGAATTGAGTTTTTGATATTCTTAGTTATTTTTAAAATTTATCATTTTTTTTTATTTTAATAAAGTAAGGTGAGATTGTAATGGGTTATTCGTAATGCAAGTTAAAAAAAATTGAAATGTTTTTTTAGGTTAAAGCCTCAACCGCGTCAAAGACTAAAACGCCTCAAGGCTTGTGCCTCACAAGAAAAAAAAAGGGGTACGTCTCAAATTTCATCTGAGGCTATAGCCTCGATACTTTTTCGTGCGCCTTTCCTCGCAAAACATCTTTTTCAACACCGCTCAGAGTTTATCAAAGTTGATACAAGAGCATATTCTTAATGTTATTAGTTTATTGGTTGTCGTTTATTACTTATTATTATCGTTTGCATGGTCTGAGTTTATTTTGTTTAATGTTATCGTTTGAGAATATTATGTCATCTAGTATGACAAGGTCTACCCATTTCATAGCTGTCTGACAAATTTTAAGTTGCTGAGTAACTAACTTTTCATCCTCAACTCTAGATATAGGCTGTTAGTGGAGGGAAGAGGCAAGTTTGTTATGCCAGAGCATTTTCTTAGTTATTCTCTGTAATTTTCCTTTAGTGAGTATCAAAAACTGAACCAAAGAGTTAATTCTTCCTAACTTTCTTTAACTCGAATAAGTATAGGCTTCCCAAGAGAGTGTCCCAAATTGCAACCTAGGAATTAGGTCCTTTTAGTATCTTGAAGAAGATTAATGACAACTCCCATTGTTGCTGGCATTCGCATGTACTATCCCCTGAGGTTGCAGTTGCTAGAGTGAACTTTCGAAGGCAAGGACTTTGATGCAAAGACTAATGAAAAATCGTTGCTCATATTTTATTATTTTTGTGCATTTGCCATTTTTGTTTGCTTGCTGTCTTTATGTTTACTTTGTCATTTTCCCCAAGTGTTGCTACTTCACAGATTTTGTCCTCAAGGGTTGAGCTGGCATTGGACCATTGCTCAAACTAGCCTCTTTGAATGTGTATCATGTACAGTACATACATATAACATTTCTACGACATGCTATTTTTTGGGACAATTCGATTATGTATAACCTATACATGCTATTTAAGTCCTGAACTCAAATAGGGGAGATCGCTCGTTAAATTGAAAAATGGTTTTGCAACCCAAGTCAAAAGGTTGCTTATGTGGAAATTCTGAATCAAGCAATCCTCTATTCTCCATAGGGTTATTAAAAGATTTGTGGTTTAGATGTCAAGGTGTGGGTTGCTAAATGTTCCACAATGATGAAGTGATTTCAAACATGACAAATGTTGTGAAGGTGGGCAAAAAATAGTTTTGGTAAGATGGTCGGTGGGTAAACTTCCTTTGTAGATCATTTAGATTTCTAGATCTGTTCTGTTTGAAGTATACAAAAGAACCGTAATAAGTTGTAGCTACTGATTACTCTAGTTCTTTATCATGGAATTTGTTTTACCTGTATTAGGTTCATCTTGTTTGTCTTTCCCCTTTTAATTAAGATAAAAGATATCTAAACCTTATTGTCTTAGGTTGTTTTTCTTTTAAATCATTCTTTTCAAATTTCTAATAGACTTCCTACCAAGTCTTTCATGTGAAAATAACTAGTTCTCTGGTCCCTAATCTCTCTCAGTTTATCAAAGACTTTTTTGAATTCTTTCATTTAACTTCTTTGGAGAAAGAGAGAGTGGCCCAAATTCGTGATTTAGCCATTTCTCTCATCTATTCCCAAAACACACTTTATGTTAGCCTTCATTGAACTTCCGGTATTATTACTAGAAATGAATACACTAAGGGCTTCTTTGGCCAATTAACTCAAAAAAAATGTTATCAAAAATTGCTTTCAAATCATAACTAACAAATAATTTTCTATAATTTTTAAAAACAATGAGGTGTTGGGCAGTATTTTAAAACGCTATTTTTAAAAACAAAAAAATGATTGTATTGGCTAAATTATAAACTTGTTCTCATTGTATACTTTTTAATATTCAATTTAATATTATTATAATAATTAAATAATTAAACATTTTAATTGAATTTATATTATCTACACTTTACATAATTAATATAACTAAAATGAAAAGAAACACAACATAATAATATATGCCAAATTTTATTCCATTCTAAAAAAGATTATTTAGCTTTTATATGCATATTTTTGTCAAATTTTATGAGAAATATGATCTCAATATCTAGACCACAATTGAAAAGCAAAAACTATAGTTGACAAATTGCTCTTTAAAATTGTTTTAATAATAAAATGTTACTCGTTTAAAATTTTACCTTTCACCGTTTTGAAAACAAAATATGATGTCTATATGTCTTAGTTGAATAAATTGAAAATAATGTTGTAGAAAATTTTGTTAAATTCGTTAAATAAATAGAAGCAAAATGTTAAAGTGGTGAAAATACTCATTAATGGTGACAAATTACATTGTGACATCTAGGCTATTAAGGGCAAATCTAGAGATTTTATGGCTTAAATACAAAAAGCACCTGTTGATGGTAAATAACTACATGAAGCATCAAGTTGATAAGAAAAAAATTCAGTTAATAATTTGAGAGTAAGTCCAAATTTTTAACGAGGAATAGAACATTTTTCTTAAAATTTGTATCATAAAATTTTATTAAAAAAATAGTAATGACATGACACAACTAATTTTATTTGAATTCCAGAACAGTTGCCAAAATTTGTCTAGCTCGACCACAAGCCAACATCTAACAGGGAAAAGTGGCATGGGATGCATCTTCTCTATATCCAACTATCAAAGAATGAAAATAGTAGATCTTCGACTGTCCCTCATAGATTTCAGCTATTTATCTTAAGAAATTGAAGAAATCTTTGAGATTATGTACTTTTCAATATATGAACCTAGTTTGGATAAATATTTTATTAAATACTAAGACTTTTGTTTTACTGTCAATCTAATATTTAAAGTTTTTTCTTATCAATTTGGTATTTTATGTATTGAATTCTATGTCAATTAGGTATTTTAGTTGATATTCATGTTAAATTTGAACAAATTATCACGTGAGACCAATCCCTTCCCGCCTAATTTAATAACAAATAATTAACCCTCTAATTCAATTGCTCAAAGTAACTTATTCCCAAGATTTAATATTAATATCAATAAAAAGTACCAAATTGATACAAAATAACAGCATAAAGTATCAAAATGATAGAAAAACATAAGGTAGGAAATTAAAAGTATACGATAGTAAATAAAACATTTACCTTTTTTTGCAAAATAAAAGCAATGCTATATTTAAAAATTAATATGAATAAATAACGTAATATAATGAAAAAAAATAATAGACAAAAATAAAAAATTATTTTTTTAGATCAGTATTTGGAGTAATTCGATTTGTGAAGCCACTCTTACTTTCAGATGAATTGATCAACCATAACAAATAGCTAATATTTAAGATCTATTTATAAAAAAAAAAATAGTTAAGTTCCGAGAAACATATTGAAGTTAAGAGTATATAGGTTCCCTTGGGACTGTGTAGATATATGGATTCTAGTGGGCTACCATAATATTCAGGGAACAATAGTTGGACCAAATAAGCATCACGCAAGGAATGGTCCAAGGGTTCTTTGGAAAAATGGGTATCCAGGAATTTCGAAGTGCGAAATTTTTTTGATAATTCAATAAATCCAACCAAATCTGTTGAATTTCAAACTAATGATTGGATTAGATTGAAAGTTTTACAATCCGTTGGGTACTGATCGGATGATTTTTGCACTTCTAGCAAAGCAAGGTGTGCCAAGGCGCCCTATGGATCGAATGGGCAACCTGCATAGGTGACTTGTAGGCAGCTCACGTTTTTCACGTACAGACCATTGGCACATTTGGCATACACTTGAGGCACAAACATTAATGAGTAATCATAGAAAATAGGAGGGTATAAGAAGTCCTCTTATGAGACTTCCAGAGTAAAAGAGTATTCCCATATGTACAAGTCTGTGAAAGACTAGAAAAAGAGCCTGACAGAGAGATTCACTGTGAGTGCTTCTTGGTGAGTGTTTCTTCATGTGAGATTCTCCATTTAGGTGAAGGTAATCATTGTAATGATTCATTAATATACTTGATAAGGATTGAATCCAGTGAAACTCTATTCCACGGAAGTGAGGAAAGTGGATGTAGGCTTATCAAATTAATTGAGTTGAACCAATATAAATTGGTGCCTTTTACTTATGCAGGTTTAATTTCCTTAGAAGTTGTTTGGACATATATTACATTGCTTGTGTTGGAGTTTACTCGCTCGTGTCAATTCCATATTACTTGTGTGTTCAAGTGTTGATGTCAAACCGATTCCAATGAGACATGTCAAAAAGGACGGGCCAGTCCGGCCCGGCACAGCCCGTCAAATTGGCTTGCCGTGCCGGCCCGTGGCCCTTTAGTTAGCGTTAGGGGTGGCAATTTGTGCTATAGTTCGATTGACTGAATCGAAAAACACAAATCGAATTTAATTTGGGCTTGTTTCGGCCTAGCTCGAATAACACGAAAAAATTTGAACTGGGTTAAAGCCAGCCCATTAGCTCGAATTAAATTAAATTAAATTAAATTTTAAATAAAAAAATAAGAAGATTATATTAAAACTAAAATAATCTTTCATTTTTTTCAGTACTTCTCTTTTATAATATATTTGTGATTTTTTCCCTTTTCTTTTGAAAAATAAGTTGATAATGAATAAATAGTTATAATATATTCATTTTGTCACAATATTATACTATATTATTTGATGTTAATGTATTTAGAGTTTAAATTTACCTAATTCTTTAAACAAAAAAATAATATTTATATTTAATTTAAATTATTATTATAAAGTTTCTATTTTTAAATTGATACTTGTATTATGCTATTCTCTTTTCCACTTGTTCATTGTCTTTAGACTTATATATTATGTAATAGTCAAAGTTTTATCTTTGTGTATATAAAAAAAGTTACGTTCTCGCGTACCATTTTAATTTATTTTAACTGTTCATTTTTTAGTAAGTATATTTATTTAATATACTCATCTCTATTTATTTTGTTTAATAGATAGAGAAAATTTTATTTGGACTTGAGAATTCTTTATTCTAAATGTGAGTTTTCACGAGGGCTTAACGGCTTCTAACTTTTGCATGAGTGAGATTTAATACATTTACTCATTACCTAATTAATTTAGTAATTGACTTTTTGCATTAATAATTAATTTTTTCTTCTATTTATATACACATTTTTTATTATTTTATGTAATGTTGTTTGATTTTTAATTAGTAAACATATTTTTTTAATAAAAAAAAGTCATATTAACTAAAAAATATATATAATTAACAATTCGGGCTAGTTTGAGCCAGCTCGTTTGTGTTTGGTTTGGGTTCGGGTTCACCTTAGCTGAGTAACTAACTTTTCATCCTCAACTCTAAATATAGGCTGTTAGTGGAGGGAAGAGGCAAGTTTGTTATGCCAGAGCATTTTCTTAGTTATTCTCTGTAATTTTCCTTTAGTGAGTATCAAAAACTGAACCAAAGAGTTAATTCTTCCTAACTTTCTTTAACTCGAATAAGCATAGGCTTCCCAAGAGAGTGTCCCAAATTGCAACCTAGGAATTAGGTCCTTTTAGTATCTTGAAGAAGATTAATGACAACTCCCATTGTTCCTGGCATTCGCATGTACTATCCCCTGAGGTTGTAGTTGCTAGAGTGAACTTTCGAAGGCAAGGACTTTGATGCAAAGACTAATGAAAAATTGTAGCTCATATTTTATTATTTTTGTGCATTTGCATTTTTGTTTGCTTGCTGTTGTTGAAATCCCGAAATTATAGGGATACAAACAACTTAGGTTGCAACGGTACAAAGCTCGTCTGGTCGCAAAAGGGTTTACCCAAACTTATGGAATTGATTACACTGAGACCTTTGCCCCAGTTGCAAAATTAAACACTATTCGAGTACTGTTGTCACTAGCAGTGAATTCAGATTGGACTCTCCAACAGTTGGATATTAAAAATGCATTTCTCAATGGTGTACTAGATGAAGAGATTTTTATGACGTTACCACCAGGTTTTTGTGAAGATGGAAAAAAAGACATGGCATGCAAACTGAATAAGTCTCTATATGGGCTTAAACAGTCACCTCGAGCATGGTTTGATAGGTTTGCAAAAGTGATAAAAGGTCAAGGCTATCAGCAAAGTCAATCAGATCATACGATGTTCTTTAAACACTCTCAGCAAGGACTAAAAACCATCTTAATAGTCTATGTGGATGATATTATATTGACAGGGAATGATTCAATCGAAATTGAAAAATTGAAAACAACACTGGCCACTGAATTTGAAGTCAGGGACTTAGAACAAATGCGATATTTTCTAGGCATGGAAATTGCGAGGTCCAAGAAAGGCATAAGTGTTTCACAAAGAAAATACGTTCTTGATCTGCTTCAAGAAACAGGTATGCTTGGAAGTAAACCTAGTGACACTCCAATTGAAGCTGTAAAGAGAACAAAAGGTGATGACAAACCAGTGGAAACGGAGAGGTACCAAAGACTGGTTGGAAGGTTGATTTATTTATCACATACCAGACCTAATATTGCATTTGCTGTGAGTGTGGTAAGTCAACATATGCATTCTCCAAAGGAAAGTCATATAGCAGCGGTTTACAAAATTCTTAGGTATCTCAAAGGATCCCCTGGGAAAGGATTGTTCTTTAAAAAAACAGGACAAAAGAAAATAGAAGTTTTTTCAGATGCCGATTGGGCCGGGTCAGTTGATGATAGAAGGTCTACCACTGGATATTGCACTTTCGTTTTTGGAAATCTAGTTACATGGAGAAGTAAGAAACAAAATGTAGTAGCCAGAAGCAGCGCTGAGGCAGAATTTCGAGCAGTTGCACAGGAAATTTGTGAAGGATTGTGGTTGAGAAAACTCTTAGAGGAATTGCGTATAGAAATTGAGAATCCGCTCAAGGTCTACTGTGATAATAAAGCTGCAATCAACATTTCTCTTAATCCAGTCCAACATGACCGAACTAAGCATGTTGAGGTAGGCAGACATTTTATAAAAGAGAAGGTGGAGAACGGTATTATTTGTATGACATACATTCCTACACAAGAACAAACAGCTGACATATTCACCAAGGGACTTCCACGTCAGAATTTCGATAATTTCATAAACAAGTTGGACATGATCAACATTTACGAACCAACTTGAGGGAGAGTGTTGAAATCCCGAAATTATAGGGATACTAACAACTTAGGATATAATCAGATTGTTAGGATCTTATCTTAGCAATGTAAATATAATTTAAATTTGATTTGTTTTTATCCTTTTTGTTATTTGATTCTGTAATATGTCTATTTAAAGACATCAGTTTGTACATATTTTACATCCTGAAAATATAATAAAACATATAGTTTTATTCTACAGCTGTCTTTATGTTTACTTTGTCATTTTCCCCAAGTGTTGCTACTTCCCAGATTTGGTCCTCTAGGGTTGAGCTGGCATTGGACCATTGCTCAAACTAGCCTCTTTGAATGTGCATCATGTACAGTACATACATATAACATTTCTACGACATGCTATTTTTTGGGACAATTCGATTATGTATAACCTATATGTGCTATTTAAGTCCTGAACTCAAATAGGGGAGATCGCTCGTTAAATTGAAAAATGGTTTCGCAACCCAAGTCAAATGGTTGCTTATGTGGAAATTCTGAATCAAGCAATCCTCTATTCTACATAAGGTTATTAAAAGATTTGTGGTTTAGATGTCAAGGTGTGGGTTGCTAAATGTTCCACAATGATGAAGTGATTTCAAACATGACAAATGTTGTGAAGGTGGGCAAAAAATAGTTTTGGTAAGATGGTCGGTGGGTAAACTTCCTTTGTAGATCATTTAGATTTCTAGATCTGTTCTGTTTGAAGGATACAAAAGAACCGTAATAAGTTGTAGCTACTGATTACTCTAGTTCTTTATCATGGAATTTGTTTTACCTGTATTAGGTTCATCTTGTTTGTCTTTCCCCTTTTAATTAAGATAAAAGATATCTATACCTTATTGTCTTAGGTTGTTTTTCTTTTAAATCATTCTTTTCAAATTTCTGATAGACTTCCTACCAAGTCTTTCATGTGAAAATAACTAGTTCTCTGGTCCCTAATCTCTCTCAGTTTATCAAAGACTTTTTTGAATTCTTTCATTTAACTTCTTTGGAGAAAGAGGGAGTGGCCCAAATTCGTGATTTAGCCATTTCTCTCATCTATTCCCAAAACACACTTTATGTTAGCCTTCATTGAACTTCCGGTATTATTACTAGAAAAGAATACACTAAGGGCTTCTTTGGCCAATTAACTCAAAAAAAATGTTATCAAAAATTGCTTTCAAATCATAACTAACAAATAATTTTCTATAATTTTTAAAAACAATGAGGTGTTAGGCAGTATTTTAAAACGCTATTTTTAAAAACAAAAAAATGATTGTATTGGCTAAATTATAAACTTGTTCTCATTGTATACTTTTTAATATTCAATTTAATATTATTATAATAATTAAATAATTAAACATTTTAATTGAATTTATATTATCTACACTTTACATAATTAATATAACTAAAATGAAAAGAAACACAACATAATAATATATGCCAAATTTTATTCCATTCTAAAAAAGATTATTTAGCTTTTATATGCATATTTTTGTCAAATTTTATGAGAAATATGATCTCAATATCTAGACCACAATTGAAAAGCAAAAACTATAGTTGACAAATTGCTCTTTAAAATTGTTTTAATAATAAAATGTTACTCGTTTAAAATTTTACCTTTCACCGTTTTGAAAACAAAATATGATGTCTATATGTCTTAGTTGAATAAATTGAAAATAATGTTGTAGAAAATTTTGTTAAATTCGTTAAATAAATAGAAGCAAAATGTTGAAGTGGTGAAACTACTCATTAATGGTGACAAATTACATTGTGACATCTAGGCTATTAAGGGCAAATCTAGAGATTTTATGGCTTAAATACAAAAAGCACCTGTTGATGGTAAATAACTACATGAAGCAACAAGTTGATAAGAAAAAAATTCAGTTAATAATTTGAGAGTAAGTCCAAATTTTTAACGAGGAATAGAACATTTTTCTTAAAATTTGTATCATAAAATTTTATTAAAAAAATAGTAATGACATGACACAACTAATTTTATTTGAATTCCAGAACAGTTGCCTAAATTTGTCTAGCTCGACCACAAGCCAACATCTAACAGGGAAAAGTGGCATGGGATGCATCTTCTCTATATCCAACTATCAAAGAATGAAAATAGTAGATCTTCGACTGTCCCTCATAGATTTCAGCTATTTATCTTAAGAAATTGAAGAAACTTATTGTAGAAAATTGAAGAAATCTTTGAGATTATGTACTTTTCAATAAATGAACCTAGTTTGGATAAACATTTTATTAAATACTAAGACTTTTGATTTACTTTCAATCTAATATTTAAAGTTTTTTCTTATCAATTTGGTATTTTATGTATTGAATTCTATGTCAATAAGGTATTTTAGTTAATATTCATTTTAAATTTGAACAAATTATCACGTGAGACCAATCCCTTCCCGCCTAATTTAATAACAAATTATTAACCATCTAATTCAATTGCTCAAAGTAACTTATTCCTAAGGTTTAATATTAATATCAATAAAAAGTATCAAATTGATACAAAATAACAGCATAAAGTATCAAAATGATAGAAAAACATAAGGTAGTAAATTAAAAGTATACGATAGTAAATAAAACGTTTACCTTTTTTTGCAAAATAAAAGCAATGCTATATTTCAAAAATAATATGAATAAATAACGTAATATAATGAAAAAAATAATAGACAAAAATAAAAAATTATTTTTTTAGATAAGTATCTGGAGTAATTCGATTTGTGAAGCCACTCTTACTTTCAGATGAATTGATCAACCATAACAAATAGCTAATATTTAAGATCTATTTATAAAAAATAAAAAAAAATAGTTATGTTCCGAGTAACATATTGAAGTTAAGAGTATATAGATCCATACCTTATCACCAATTGCTAAGATATTTTCACGTCAAGATTGAAGGTACAAGAAGTAATACAAATCCTGTGTGGAATCAACAATAATAATAAACAAATGATTAATAATACCAATGTTATTTTCATAGTTTCAAGTTATATAAAATTCCCAGATTTTAAAATTACATATTTATTCTAATTTTATTTTATCCCAAATTTAATTTCCTAAAAATACATATTTTGTATTGTTTATTTCCTTCTACGGAAAAAAGGACGTGCAGAAAAGAAACGGAAAATTAAAGTACCTCTAATAGATTTCTGGAGTGTTTTGGTAACGACATCAACTGTGTCAGTAAAGCACGCTGCAGTCAGGGAAAAAAAACTGCCGGAAGAAACTTCGAAGCAGTCAGATCGGAACATTAATATGAAAAATTAAAGTACCTCTACTAGATTTCTGGAGTGTTTTTGGTCAACAACATCAAGCAAGAACGAGTAAAATGTGTCAGTAAAGCAAAAGAAGCTGCAGGAAAGATTATCGAACTTGGTTAGGGAAATTCAGCCCTAAATCTTAAAACTTTTAACAATTAAAAAAAAAAAAACCCCTTAAAAAATATAAAAAAAATTATAAATTTTTAACCTCTCAATTAATTCAAAATTTTAATTTTAGCTTTTAATCTTAATAAAAAATTTCCCTTTATTTATTGAAAATGGGAAATAAAAAGAATTTAAATCTATTTGTTTGGTTTTTAATCTGTCCAATTAATAAAATTTTCTAAATTTGTTTTTATTTAGGTTAATCTTCCATTAATTTAAAAATTTAATTAAATTTGAACAAAAAATTTCTTAATATATCCAAGTTTTAAATTTATTATAATTGTTTTTTTTGGTTTTTTTTTTTTTTTTTTCCCTTTAAAGGGTAAATTAAATTTTTTAATTTTTTTTTAGGTTCGGAATTTTTCCTTCTTTTCTTCTTCCAGAAATCATAAATTCCCAAATTTTACCGTAACCTCCTTTTTTTTTAAAAAATGAAAGAAGAAAAAAATTAAAATTTTAAATATTTAATTTTTTTGCCATTTTTTATAAATATTGTTAATTTTTCAAATTTTATAAATTTTAATTTTAGAAATTTTTTATCCCTTTATTAATAAAATTTCTTTAATTTATTTATATTTTCCTTTTATGGATTTAAAATGGTTTTAAAATTTGGCTTTATTTAATTTTTATAATTTTTTTTTTAAAATTTTAATAATTAAAATTTGAATTTTTTTAAGGTTAATAAATTCCTTAATTTTAAAAAAATTTTATTTTTATTATTATTTTTAATATATCCAATTTTTAATTTATTATTTTTATTTAATTGTTTTTTTAAAAATATTTTATTAATTTTAACTTTATTATTATAAAATTAAATTTTAATTTTTTTTTTTAAAAAATAAATATCAAACTTTTTTGTATTATTATTTTTATTATTTATATTTAGCTATATTTATACTAAAAGAAAAAAATTAACTCATATTTTATTTGATATTTTTTTTAATCTCATTTGTTAGTTTTTTCTTATGTAAAAAAAAAACAGTTCTTATGCAATATATATTTAGAGATTATTCAAATTGAGGTTGTTTTTAACAATTTTATTATTTTGATATATTTTATGCTAAAAAAGGAAATTAATTCCTTATATATTTGGATTTTTTTAAAAAATTTGAAACACATTTTTTAATTTTTTTTTATTTATATGAAAAATAGTACTTATAAGTAATGTACAGTTAATTCGTATGTAATGAATTTTTCTTTGACAGTTGTATAATTTGTGAAACTCATTTATATTTTTTATAATAATTTTTTTTTATTATTCATTAATTGACATATTATATTATAATTGATTATCTGTTAATAACTGATCTCACAATTATTCAAGTATCCAATCTTTTATCTTGCTAATTTAACATTCAATTTACCGCTAATATGTAAATTAATGCATACATTATTATTCTTTATTATATCAATAGAACTAATAAAGTACTTTAATTTGGTAAAATATTTGATATTATCTTTATTTTTTTTAGTTAAGCACAAAAATTTTAAGGTTTATAAAAAAAAATAGAAATAAACACATGCAAGTTTTAAAAAAAAATACATTTTATTATTGATGCATACATCAGTCTATATATTACAATATAATTATCTCTTGTTTATAAGTTGTTTGATAATTACTTCAACATATCACTATTTAAATTTAACATTTAATTTAATATATACATATTTTTGATATATACAATAATTTAATATATATAATATTACTTAAAAATAAAAAAATAAAAAACTAAATTAAAGAAAAACGTGTCCAAAAACTTTGTTTATATAAAAAAGATAATTTATTCTTTAAAATGAAGTCCTATTTATTTGATGATTATTTTATAAAATTAAGATAAACATATCATAAAATGAGTGGCCCTTAATTTGGACACTTTCATATCTTATCCAATATTTAGCAACTAGTATTTTAATAAAGTAGTATTACAAAAATTAAATTATTATATATATATATATATATATATTAAATTATTTATTAAATATAAAATTTATAATATAAGATGATAAAGTATTTATAAGATCAATTATTAATAAAAAATTAATTAAATTATACTATATTAACAATACATGCATTAAAATATTAGTGTTTTTTTTTTTTTGGATAATATAAGGAGGACAGTTGATGCATTTTATTTAGTTAACATTAGATTTTGTTTAATATTTTTACAAAATAAAATAACTTTATATTTTTATTAATTTTATTTATAAATTATAGTTAAAAAATTAAGTAAATGAGAAAAAGGATGGGATGCATGACTTAATTAGAGTTGAGTAAAATATGAAAAAGAAAAAAAACTTACTTTGTTGCCTCTCGTAATTTCGTACGATTATTATTTGAAATTATAAGTAGTATTATATGCATAAAATTACTGCATATATTAAGTAATGTATTAATTATTAATTAGATATAAATTTAACGATATAAGATGATAATGTGATTGTTTGACCACTTATTAATAAAGAATAATTAAATTATTACATATAGATTGATTTATACATCAAGTTATGATAAAAATATTTTTATGATACCAAATTATTTATGCATTAGGTTTTTTTTTCTTCTTCTTTTGTTGTCTTATTTATTTATTTAAATTTATATTTTCTTTAATTTATTAATAATTTTTTCTTTTGACAAAAATAGATACATGGAAGCCATATAATTTATCACCATTCTTATATATATATTTTCTTTAATTCCATTTATTTAACATATTTAATTTAAGTATTGTTAATTAATTTAGAGTATCACGATATAATTAGAATACAAGTTTAACCAAAATAATATCCGAGAAATTGATACTAAAAATATCACTTTTTGATACTTTATTTTTGGATGTTATTTAAATAAAATTCGATTTTTGAGCGTCGTTATTATATATTTTATATGCTTATAGAACCACATAAAAATATAAGTATATTTTCTTGATATTTGAATAGTTCTAAGAATTAATAGTTAAAATTGTATTGTAATTTTTAAAAATGTGTAGTTTGATAATTTAATGATTGACATAAACAAAATTAGTACTTGTACACTAACTATACTAAAGATCATAAATGGTACAAAATAATATTGTCCCGTTCATGTTGTATTCTTTTAAAGATAATTTTGATATTTTAAAAATTTGAATTAAAAATTAATGCATTTTTTGTTTTTCTCTTTTAAACTCAAATTTTTAAAATTTCAAAATTGCTACGAGAAAAATACAACATGCACAAAACACATGGTTTAAATATGAATTTTTTAAATTGTTTAAAGCTTTTATAAAATTAATATTTTTATATTATTTAACTAAAAAATTACTATATTGTATTGTAATTTTAGTAAAGTTATGGTACTATTTTTATATTATATATATAATTTTAACATTTAAATTATTATATTAACATAAGTAAGAGTACGTTATACAGTATAAAATTAATATATCTTATTTTTTAATCATGATGAAAAAAACACAATTTATAAATAATAATAAACAAAGTAATGAATCAAATAAAATGAACATTAAATAAATAAAGTGCGATAAATTTTTATTTTTATGTATAATAATAAATAATATATATATATACCCATACTAGACGTATTTTAAGAATAGATGTAAAATTTCAAACCTTGGATACAGTTAGGTCTTTCATTATTGTCCCTGCAACACATCCGACTACCCATATAGCCAAAAAAAAAAATCGCCGATAACCGATCAAGGTCTAATAAGTTGGGCGTAAGAGGATTCAAAAGACAAGCGAGAACCCCCAACCCTTCCCTTCCCAAGTAAATAGGAAATCAAGGGAAACAAACTGAAAGGAATGGGGCGCCAAAGAAACAAAAAAAAGTCAGGTCAGATAAAGCTAGCAGAGTACTTCCTAGAGATAGCGGAGAAGGAAGTGAAGGAAGATGATCTTGAAGGTCGTTTTGAAAGCTATGAAAATGCTGCCCATATCTTCGAGCGTGCCAAATTTTGTAACTTTTCTTCACCTTTTGGTTTCCGGTCATCGTATCTTTTTTGTTTCTCTCTCTTTTGCTCAGTGAGAAGCTTCAATTATATTTTTCCTTTTTTTTTTTTTTAATTTATTGACATTATTGCCTTTGGAAGATTTTGTTAAATATATAGATTAGATATATAAAGACATAGTTGTTTGTGATTGCGTGGTGAAGTACACTTTAGGGATTCTTCTCACATTTTGCGATAGGTTAAAAAATTGTTGTAGTTTTGTGGATGAATGGATCTGTAGTGTAAAATAATGTATTTCTATCCCCAATTGCTTGGTAATCTGTAGGGAACCGAGCTGCAGCTACGTATGCCAGACTCGCAAAATTACAGGTGACTTGTTTAATTTTACTGTGCTCAGGTTTCTGAATTTTGATAGCATTCCTATTTTTTCAAAAGAAAATAGTACTCATGTGCTCCTAGATTGGACACTTTGTGCATAAATTTTCAATTAGTTTACTTTAGTCGTATATATATATTGCTGGAAAATTTCCAAAAATAAAATCTTTAAAAACTTATAGTAATAAAAATAGCAACCAGTAATAGTCAATTGGATTGGATGAAGTTCAATACCAAACGAAATGGGTTTAAATTGCTGCCATTCAAATTCAATGGTGTTTATTTGAATGAGAGTGATATTTTTTTTTAATTGTAAAAATATATAATTTGAACATAAAGAGTGTTATTTTTGTTCTTACAAGTTTTGAGGGTATTATTTTTGTTGTTTTCTTTATATTGTTTAGGACATGAGTGGCAAAAAATGATATTTTAGTTCCATAAACTTTACCATTATTTTAAAGTTTTGGAACGTCAGCGTACGTTACCCTTTTCAAAATGATTTGTCGTGGTGATCTGCTTTTCCACTTTTAGGAGAAGAAAAATTATGACTGTGCGTTAACTTTCAAGGACGCCGCTCGTTGCATCCAGGAAGGAAACTCTAAGGGTTGGATAATGGGTATGTAATATGTTATACTGCCATCTAGTATCATTTATTTTTTTAAATTGAAATTTATGTTCCTAAATGAATTGAAGCAAGTCGTGATGTTTTCTTTTTTGTAGTACAATGGAACATTGTAATTTGTACCTTCTTGTTTCTGTGCAGCTGCCATTTCTCACTTAAATTCAGCAGTCAATAATATGGAAGATGAAGGCTACGATTATGCTGGAGATTCCAATATGGTATGTATGATTGTAGTTATTTCAGTTTCCTCCTTAATGTTTTGAGTGAATTACTGTGGAATTTTTTGTGGTCCTAATCTTAGTTTGCAAATTCTTTACAGTCTTGTGAAAATGTTATTATGTCAACCTTTTACTTGCTGGTTTCCATTTGTTGCACTAGATTCTTCGTAGAGATTATACTAGTTCACCTTCATTGGGGCATAATAAAAATTCTTTCTAGTTCGTGTATTGTGAAAATGTAATGTAGTTATGACTTATGTCAAGCTGATGCCAACATTAATGTTGCATTTTCCTATGTCGTATCACGTATGTACCCTGTATCTATATATGTTTCTTCCTTTATGTTTTGAGTGAATTATTGTGGAATTTTTTTTTTCTCATTTCTTCATCTTCTTGTCTTCAAGCAAGGTTTCAAAAGGCAGGGAACATGATGAGACAGGTGTAAGCCTCATATCAAGGCTTATGCCTCATATTTTTTTAAGAAAAAATGAATTTTTTTTTGTAAATATGGTATATCATGAATGTATGTAGGAATAGATAGTATACATTAATGTGATTTGAAGGAAAAATATGTTGTTAAGTGCCACTTTTATGCTCATCAAGATGAATCTAAGTGGTAAACTACCCTTGGTATAAGTTGGTTACACGTCCTGTTTAATCAGCATGTCACAGATCATTCAACATATTAGCATCACCAACATAAAATCATAAAACTTTAAAATTGAAATAGTGATACCAAGCTTATGATATAAGTTATATAATTAAAAAAGCTAAACATTAAATTCTAAGGTCATAAAACTGTTGTACCAGCAATCAAAAAATAGAAGCAAGTACCAACATGTTCCAGCTTTAAAGATTACAAGGCATGAGCAATGCTTGTACTGTGAATTCATCTTTTCTACGTGTTCCTTGATCTCATTGTGAGACTGTTGGTAGTCTCAAGTCCAAGAGTTCGCAAGCTTACTCTTTGGATTAGGAATGGACAATAAGTCTATAGCAAAGTTAGGTACCTTGGTATAGACTATAGAGAAAGGTGATTGTTCTGATGTCCTGTTAGGTACGCTATTCAAAGCAAATTCGACCTGTGGCAGCAATATATCCCATTGCTTTCTGTGAATTCATCTTTTCTTGAGGCAAACAGAACAATTTTGAATGTTCTTGGTAACTTACTTAATTGAGGCAGTACTATCGTTCTTCTATCAAGGGAATAGTTTTATCCCTACCTGAGTGTGCCATCAGTCCACCAACATGCATCTCATGAAACAAGTGATCTCTAAGGGAGGTTTTTGGGATACATAATTGGGTTCAACAATGACAGTAGGAAATTGTATTTAGAAATCATTTAAGAAATTATAGATTGAGAGTTCCACATAGAATTAATACAACAAAGTAATCACGAAAAGTGGAAGCAGCAAAACTATAAATAATCTTTATGCTCCCAAGCTGTCCTCTTTTTTCTTTGTAGAAATCTCCTTTTCTCTCTCTTATCACTCTAAAATACCCAATTGAGAGGGAATGGTGGTTGTTTGATTAGATGTGCAATTGTGGTGTAAAAATTGGAGGGAGGTCAGATCTCTTAATGTAATAGGAGATAACTAGGTTTAAAAGAGAAACTTTTGGACAGTTGAATTGAATCAAATCAGATTGACTAACTGAAGTTTATGGTCCATTAGACCATTGAATCAAATCTGATATGATTAACTTAAGTTTTTGGTCCATTGTACCATTGGAAACGTGTAAAAATTGGTGCTAGGTCAGATCACTTAAGTTTATGTGAGGGGTTTTGTAGAGATTAGATAACTTATAGTTACAAGCTTCTTTTAAGTAGATTGCTTGTCCACTTTTTTTTCCTTCCTATTGTAGCACTCCTATATATAAATATATATTATGATGTTTCATAACAACAAAATTGGATCAAATCAGATCTGTTGGTTGAGATTGGTAAAGATTAAAGAACCTATTTTTGAGTTAAATAGGTGTTGAGAAGATAGCCAAAACGACGTCGTATTGCAAGAGGTGCACTGAGGGAAGACAGAAAACGGCATTGTTTAGAGGCCAGGTGACTCAAGATGATTCCATATTGGACAAACATTCTGGAAATGATAAAAAATGGCATCGTTTTCTGGAATGTATACCGCTCTTCTATTTGTATCCCATGTGTTTCATTGGGGGAGATCTACCTGCGAATCATTGTCGTTGTTCTGGTTTTCCTTTGTCATTTGGCTAAGTTGATCCACCTTTTTTCCCCCTTAAATGCATTCACCTGAGTTCAGCCAAAAACCTGAGCACTTTTTCTCACTTCGGTTTCAAACCGTGCTCTATCAAACAACCTTGATCAGCCGGTCTAAGTTCACCAACAACCCTTCTTCATGAATCCACCTGACCAATAAAATTTCAAATATAACAAAAATTTCTAGGGAAAAACTATTTTTTTTTCTGTCTTCTAAATTTCAAATTTAATATTTTTAATACCATTTATTAATTAAATTAAGCTTAAATTAATATTGATAAATCTATTTTCTGCAAATCAGTGGAGATTAATTGCCTTTCACATATATGTAACACTTCCCACACATCCCTTCAACTTCTATGCAATGATCTCATGCAGGACCCCATCCTTGCAGAGACACTGTTATTGTCAACATTTGAATTACCACCATGGCCATAACGTAATTTGAAGACTTGTAAAATTACCAATTTAACACAGCATGAAAAATTTATATTATAATAGTACACATAAAACACAAAAACTTAAATCAATAGTAAACCAAGTGAATGTGAACCCATATTCATGAATCAGTTTTGATAGTTGATAGCAATTAGTCAAAGAACGTATTTTAAATGGAATGGAATGCATATAGTATATAACATAAAGCATAACATGGGTACTGGCACTGCCATGAAATCTTGCTAATAAAATCAAAAGGCTCGAGTTCTAACCAACAAAATCTTACTTAAAATGAGTTTCCTCATAATAACATGAATTTTCGTTTGTGCAAAACTTAGAGTAATAGAAAGATATTTTGATGATCTAACAACCCTGTTATCTTCCAAATAAGATTCCACATCAAAATGGTAATCCATTTAGACATCAAAATATATTATGATAAAAAAGATCACACTTTAGATTCCAAAATATAATAAAAACAAAGTAAGAAAAAACAAGCAAAAACAGAAGAAAGCTGTTGTGGAAGAAGCAAATCCTTGAAGGCTGATTGAATGTTGATGGAGGCTGAACGTCCGCAACAGCTGTAAAGGAGCCGAGAAAGAGACACACAATGGTACAAATTTACTTTGTTGGAATCAAAGTGATCTGTAAAAACCCTATTTACTCTAGGTTTTGGTTTTTTTTTTTTCCTACTTATTGGGTTGGGTCTAAATTGGAAACTTGGTCCAACAACCCCAAAAAAGTACAAAAAAGTTACATGCGATGAGGTACACCTTGTAAGCATTGAGGCATATGTCTTGTGATTGACAAGGCGTAAGCCTCGTCACGAAAAAGACTTAAATTCATCGCCTCTTGGCAATTCCTATGCACCTTTTGTCAAGGCGTGCCTCGAGCTGAGCATTGTTAATGCCTTTTTAAACCACGGTCTTTAGGTGTTTCTCTTTGGCAACACCAATGCATTGCAATCAAAGTGAACCTCATTTTTCATATTCCTCCCTTTATGCTACACGTGGTGTGTACTTTCTTGGAGATGGTGTTTTTTTTTTCTCCTCTTGAGATTTGAAATTATTTTTGAGTTGCAGGAATTAGCTGCATTGTGTCTGATGGTTGGAAAGATTGATGATGCTATAAAGAACTGTGAAGCAGCAGCTAAATGTCATAGAGGAGGCTGTATAATTCATGTCAATATGTGCATGGCAAAAGCTGCACATATTGCTGCTGTAAATGGAATGTAAGCCTATCTTAATTTGCAATTCTTTACAGTTCGTGTATCGTAAAAATGTAATCTATTTGTGTCAGCCTTCTACCTGGGTTTTGCACTTGTTGCACTTAAAACCTTGCGATTCTTGGTAGAGATTATGTTATATTTACAAGAGTAATTATCAAACCCACCCTTAAGGTTTGCTTATATCATGAACATTCTCAAGGATTGATAAGCATCATGGAAGCCTCTCCATTATTTTTCAAAGTTAAAATTAACGGCAGTGAGTGGGTAAATTACAATTTTTTTAAAAACACTTTTCAAATGAGTCGATCGCTGCAGTAAAAAGTACATTTATTTCTTCCAAAAAGCAGCACAAGTAGCATTATGATGAGAGAATTTATGTATCTATGGTTTTCTATGAAATTTTTTTGATTTTCATTATTAATAGTTTATCTCAAATCTTACATTACAAAATGATCAAAGCGAATCGATTGAATTTATCCTTTTTAAAGGAAAATTACATCCTTTTAAAAAAAAAAATTAGTTAAAATGAAGCAAAATAATCAACATGATTTAATTAATTTTTTCAAAATATTTATTTTATTTGTTTTAGTCATAATCATGTCATTATTGGAGAAGAGAGAAAAAGTAATGGTGAAGTTTCCACCATTATTTAGTGGGAGCTCTCTTGAAAATACTAAAAACCTCATTTACTTGTGAAGTTGTGATATTGAATTAAACCTGGAGGATGCATTTGGTAATTACCTTATTTACTTACCCTGCAACAACAATTAGCTGTAAAGCCCTTTTCTTCACCTACTTGGTGGCATAGTATATTTTTAATGAACCTGTTGAACAATAGTGAAGTGTAATATTACTTTTTTGGGGGGTCAGAATAGTGAAGTGCAATACCAAGTAGTGCTTTTTTTATTCACTTGTGATGCTTGTGCAGGTATGACAAAGCAACTGATGTTTACGAGCTGATGGCACAACGATCATTTGAGGACAAAATGCAGAAATATGGAGTTCAAAACTATCTTCTAAATGCTGCAGTTTGTCAACTCGGTCAAGGGGGTACCATTACGTTCTCTGATGCTTTAAAGAAGTATAAGGTATAATATGAGCCTTCTCTTGAGCATCTTAAAGTTTATGTGTTTGTGGCCTGAAAGCAAAATTTTGCGTTTGCTATTGCAGGCTCTGTATCCATCTATTTCTACCTCATGGGAGTTCAAAATTTTAAATGTATGTGACTCTTATTTTGATTAAAATTTTGGTGGTTTTATTTTTGCTTATAGGTTCTTTATACTTTTATGGTTCATTTATTTACAGTTCGTATCTTCTTTGGTTGTCTGGATTAACATAAGTTTTTAACAACTATAGATAAAAATCAAAAGAAAACTACATCTTCCTTATTTATTTGATAGTTTTTGGTGGGCTTTGTTATTTCTCGTATTAAATGTCTTTTGATCAAAGTATCTTTTATATTGATTTAAACTGAGCCCAACATCGAGAACATGGATATAAAGCCTTTTTGATGTAGTGAGATTATGAAATAGAAGAAAAGGGTTGATTGTGGAAGATAGAAAGAACAAATAGGTGGTTTGAAGATACAGAAGAGTACTATAGTTTTCACGGAAGCTGATATTCATCAAAATACATCTCGCAATTACCATCACAATAGTAAACGTTACTATATATAGTCTAATTACTTTTCATGGGCCATAATAATGTTCATAGGCACAAGTAAAACTAGTAATTTAAATGGGCTTCATTTTTCTACATTATACTCCCTCGCTTAAAGAAACTCTTTTATGAGTTGTAGCACCATAAATCAATAAGCAGGAGAGTAAACTTGTTCAATCATCATCCTGCTTTGTATTCAACACTGATGGAGTTTCCACAATTAAATCTTCAAATGGTTGATCTATATGGGTATATTATATACAGTACTGATGTGTAGAGTTTTCCAACTAGTTTCGAGGTCGATTCTTTTTCAAAGAAGAAGAGAACTTATGTAGGAGGCTAGGCATACTATTTGTATTCTTGTTGTGTCTTTATTTGGAGAGTGTGTTGTTTATTAGTATTGTTTGTAGTTTATTTTAGAATTTTGATATGTTCTGTATTATCTGGGTGTTATTATATGCTAGTGTTATGCGTTTTGGCTATCCAAAATGATGTGTTTTGTAAGCTCAAATTTGCAGGGAGTTTCTATTTTCAATAGAATCCTTCTTATTCCCGCAGATTGAATCAAGACTTCTATATCACTTCCGATATCTGTTTTCTTTCTCGGTGACAGGACATTGCTGAATCAATTGTTGGGAACAATGTCGTTAAGTTCAATGGCGTGTTTAATCAATATAAAGAGGGAATCTTTCCGGTATGTTTGTTGCTAAATTTGATATTCAATGTTATATATATATATATATATATATATATATATATATGGGGGGTTTGGTTCGGAGACAAATGAATTTAATAGATGGTATGAATAAATAATATTAACCATTGGATTACTTTGTATAAAGGTATAGGTTTTTGCACATTTGAAAACTAAAATTTATAAAAATTCCTAAAATAAGAGAAATTTCAAAGTTAAGATAAATTGACACATGTATTGTTATATTAGGATATTTCAATGGGTGAGTTAATTTGTTAAAAATGTTTGACCAAACTATATACGAGCGGTCACTTTTAGTTTTCAAAGACAGAACTCTAAAAGATAAGACTTTCATATAATATTAATAATAATTAAAGTTTTATTAATAAAAATAATATAAATTAAAAACAAAATATAAATGCAAATATTGGACACATTTCGGTATCCTAAAATGTTAAAATTCACATACCCAACCTTCAAATATGTGTCTGTATACGAGTCTCTTACCCGAGTCCACAGTAACATAGATTATAGGTCACTCCTGTCTTGTAGCCCGATGCACTCTTGAGTTTATAGTACAATCAATTTTGGTTATTGCTACACCCTATCTAGATAAACGATTTGATTCAAGTCACTCCACTACTGGAACCCTTCTTAGTAAAGAAGGGGACTCCTTAAACAAGACTGCTAGCTGGTATGGAAAGACTCGCTTTGCTTGCTTCATAGTCAAATATGCCCTTTTCGTCTTACCTAAATATCAAAGGTAAAATGAAAAATAAATTTTTGTTCGAACTACGTAACATCAATGCGTTATATAATGTACAGGTTAAAGATTGGAAGCTAGACATACTGAATGCAGTGAAGTACAAAATGGAGGGGAGTAAAAAATTTCCGGTTAAAGAACTAGCGGAGGATGACCTCATCGGTGATTATTTAATTTTTGTTCATTTCTTTTTTAATAAAAAAATCATGAAAAAAAAATAGTACCCTCAAAGTTTATAATAATAAAAATAGCACATCTTATGTTCAAATCATATATTTATACAATTAAAAAATGACTTTTACATCATTTTTTTAATTTCAGTCCAATTAAATTGCAAAAATTTACACTCGTTCAATATTACATGTTCAATATTAAACGTTCAATGTTATTGTGATGCTAGTTTTGTTATTATAAGTTTTAGAGGTATTATTTTTGATAATTTCTCAAAAAAAAAAAATTTAATGGTTCTTACGATGTCCTATTTATGGGTGATTAATGATGATTATTTTTCTTCAATATCTTATATTCAAAACACTAAAAGAATAGAATTATATACGACTTCACATTAGGATTGTGTTTTATAAGTTATAAACATGTCTTTCTTCTATTGTGTTTTTAAGGTATCAATAGTACATCCATGATGAAGTTGGTAACTTTCCACCCAATTACAGAGGAAGTGATAGTTTTGGACGTCGCTAACAGACACCAACCATACTTGGAGGTGTTAAAAGTGACTATCTCTAGCAAGAATATGAGCCACCTGCACGGCAACATCAGCGTCTATATTGGTGAAATTTATAAAAAAAAACCTGACATAATGATTTACAACCGATACAGGAGTAATCCTGAATCCATATCCACAGACCACTACCCAATTACACTTGTGGGGCCAGAATCTAGCTTCTGTACTCAATGGGGATTCCTCTTCGACTTTAATCTCATGGTTAGGGGTCCTAATCGCCAGTGTCGTAACATAGAAGCTATCAAAGGCAAGTTTGTGGATACTTATCATAACTATGACACTCCCTTGGCTGGGGTAATTACCGGAGTGCTTGGTGAAGCAAAAATTGAGTATATCTTAGTAAGAGAAGCCATTTATGCCAGAGTGGAGCTTGCCCTCATCAACGGTGATGGTGAACATCATCAAAATGATCCTGTCCACGGAAAGGTTACTGCCTGGACTTCCAAGTTTAATCAACATAAAATTGTGCTCTTTGATACCTACAACTCTTACCCCGTCTCTTTAAGCCAGAGTGAATTGGACTATTTGGTTCCATTGTCCAGATCTTCTGTTGTGGTTCCTTCAGGATCGAAGCTCACTGTCGAAGCATGTCTAGAGAAATCTAGCCACACTTCACCTCAGACTGTTGTTACATGCGCATTTCCAATTCGACCTCCAGGGGGTTCCATTTCAGAGCATGACCTTTCCTGTGGGTATGGTCGATTTAGAGTGACAATAACGTGGGTTTAATTTGAATAAATAAATTGGAGTTCTCATCATTGCAACCTAGTAATTATTGTTTGTGCAATGTTAGGTCTGAGATGTTGGTTTCTTTTGCAAATCAGTGCGTGTGTTGTTTGTGTCGCTCTTTTTGAGTTTTGACAGGCGAACTATTTATTGTTATTATTATTATTACTACTACTAGTCATCAATAAGTGTGCAATCATTGCACGTGGAAATTTACCCATTTTATTTAAGTAATGAATTATTTTTATTTATAATAGTTAATCTGTATTACATTATTTTGAGTAAATTTTGAAAAATAATTATTAATTCTATAAATGTTTATTTTTATTAGTAATATTTTATTATTTTAACTGTATATTTGAGTATCCAGTACAATAAGCAAATAAAGTACATTTTTTAATCAATGTTTCCAGAATCGGCATAAAAAAAATATGTAAAATATAAACAAAATTAAGTACTATGTTTAGATATTACAAAATTTTATAGATTAAATTATTACGAGAGTTGTAAGAATTTTCAAGATTTGGCATAACTTTGTTGTTGCTGCTATTCTTAGCATTTAAAAGTTATATATTATTAAGTCAAATGAAAAATAAAAAAGAACTATATAATGAAAAAAGACAGCACTAGTGTGTTGTCTTTCCAAAGATAATCTAATTACTAAGTCAGAATAAAAATGTAAAGAATTAAATGAGCTCAGTTCTCTATGATAAAAGAAAAGATTGTGTGGTGAATTATATTTAATGTTTTACGAAGTGTACATTTTGAACATATATAAAGCAGATTCTATATGATGACAATACCTTACTCATTTTGTGCGGATATTTTAAGGTGTAATGTGTTACATGAATGTTTAAATGATTTAAAAATCTTGATTACAAAATAGACATAACTTAAATTATCATATTTTATGAGTTTTTCCTCGTGTTAATTGTCAACACATATGTTCGGGAATCTCTTGTGGTTCAGGTGGTAAGACTCTCAATTCTTCCATTAGGAACCCAAGTTCGAATCCCACTAGGGTGTATGAGTGTGTTTTCTTTCTTTAATAAAAAAAAAAAAAGAGCCTTTAGAGCTCCTTTTAAAAAAAAAAAAAAAAAATTGTCAACACATATGTTAAATAAAGGTGATTCCTCAAAACATAAGAAAGAAACGGAGTAACATTATTAATAGAGTAAATTACTTAATCTAATTTATTTTATTTAAGATTGATTTAACCAGATGATCATTTAAAAAAGACTAATTGAAGAACTTAAATGAATTAGCTTATAAACTCAAATGAGTAAGATCATTTAACTCTACAAGCTCAATTATTAAAATGTCTTTGTCAATTGATAGAATTTTTATAATACTATAATGTTATCATCGAAAAATACATTAAAATATAATTTTTTTTATTATTTTTTTTATTTTACAAAAATATAATAAAAATAAATAAATATGTACTAACATTTATTCTAAAATAAAATTATAATTTTTATTTTTATTTTTAAAAATATAAATGAGTTAACTTGTCGAATGTTTAATTTGAATTTATTTAAAAATGATCGGTTTACATAAAACTTAAATAAAATAGAACTGGCTAGCTGAGCTATCAAACACTAAATCGATTGATTTCTGTTGCTTCTAACTCCTAATAAATGAAAGCAATTAAATGCATTTAAGTTCAAATGGGTAGTTCAATTGAATCAAAATGGTTTTATTTCATTTATATATTTTTATTATCAATGTCAACATATCCTTTCCTAATATTCCACATAAAAGTGACATAAATACACTATAAGTATTCTAATAATATAAAAAGCATCACAAAACATCATTTTATTGCTGGTGAATTTAGTTCATTTGGGTAATGATGAATATTTCTTCTTCAACGAATTTAAAAATTTCCAATCTAACCTAATCTTATCATCATTTCATAATTGCTTGAAATTCAACAAATTTAGTTAAATTGGTTGGATTACTCGGATGATAGAATCTTTTACACACCTTTACTCAATTATCTTTCTATAAGCTCATGGAAGAGCTTTGTTTTATTCCTTTTTTCCCCTAAACTATTAACATCTCATCAATATGACACCCAGCAAGAAAGAAAATTAGACTAATTCAACTCGCGCAGAATAGTTCATTATAAAATGAGAATATTGTGAGGTGGAAACTTCAATGAAAATTATCTCCATATTTTAAGATTAATTAAACTCTTTTAGAATATATTATCAGATTCAATAAAGATTTTAATTATATGATAATTGTCACATCAAATAAAATTTTTAAATATTATTTTATTTTTATAATTAATTTACTTATTTTTTAACTATTAAATTTAAAAGTTGTAAAAATGATTAAATGTCATTATTATTATTATTGACAGTTCTATATTTATTGATATGAGATTAACTGTTGTGCTTATTTTTTATTTACCTTATTTTTAATTCACCATTTTGATTTTAATTTGAAATTTTTTTTCTTCATGCATTTTTGACTTTTTGTGTCGACGATGTCACAAATAGAAAGAAATAAAATCTTATAAATCTAAAAAAAAAAAGAGAGGAAATGACTCTCTATTAAATTCTATAAATTTTTATATAATTTAAATTAATTTTATTTATTATAATTAACTGTATTATTTTTAATTAAATTTCTTATTGCACATTGAAATGGCTAATCTCTTTAAATGAATATTTTTTATTAAAGTTTATTTGAAAAAATATATTAATTTGAATAACGTTGCAAGAAACAGACAAATGATGTAGATGCAAATTTCCAAGAGAGAATTAGAGTATAAGAACTCACATTCAAAATAATACGAGGTAGTATCTTTAATACCAGATTATTAGAATGAAATGTTACAAAAATTCATAAAATATTTGAAATATGTAACCCTTTAAAATTTTATCAAAATCTTAATTTAATACACCTTATTAAATCTACTTCAAAGCACCTAACAACCTTTTTTTTTTCTTCCCAATAAAGTCTAATATCACCAAATCCAACTTCATAAAAAATAAGAAGAAGAAGAAGCTATGTTCCTTGCTTCAAGCCATGTCTAAAATCTAGATTAAATACTTCCAGATGGTTCCACTATATTTGTTGAAGAAGTACCTTTATACATTTAAAAAAATTCTTATTTATTTATTAATATACACTTTATACTAAGGTGTACTAAACATATTTCTTAAGATAATGCCAAAAGAAATATATAGAAGAGAAGTATTAATGACATAAAAATTTATATTAATATTTATGCTTATACTTTTTATATTATATCACGTGTCAGTATTATCTTAAAAATAAATTATTTATCTAATTTTTAAAATAATTCTGACATATAATATAATATAAGAATATAAGAAGTCTGGATATAAAAGTAAATTTAAATTTGTGTATTATTATCGTATCTATTTTTTTTTTTCAAATGACAAGATATTGATTTACTTTTTTGAGAAATGAGAGCAAACAAATCTCATATTGATAAAATATTAATAAAAATATGAGTTTATAAGTATATGAATCAACCCCATCCAATAAGTTAATCTTTTGAGATGTGAGCTCATTTTCTTGTGAAATTCATGGGAGATATTAGCCTACTAAATGGTATAAGAGGCGATGATTATTGTTTTGGGCCAATTGGTAAAATATGGACTTTGATGACTTGAAATGAAATTTTTTAAAAATTATGATGGTATGGGGCACCCATTCAAAAAATAAAATGCTAGAATTTCAAGGATGAAACCTTCGGCAAATAATATTAGTTAAAGTCAAAGTTAAGGGAAACATTGAACTTATATTGACTTGAGTTGAAATGCGCACCTAAGAAGAAGGTAATTGATCCTAGTTGGCTTGAGAATAGTGAAAACAAACCAATCTTATATAGAACATAAATTTAGAAATGCATGCATCAACTTTGCCCAATAAATTAACATTTTTGGATGTGAGTCCCTTTTGTATGTTATTATTATATCTCATATACATAATGTCATTTAAAATAGTTAATTTATCATCATAAACAAACGAGATAATAATAAAGAGAATGATAAAATTAATGACCCTCTCGTGGAGGTTGTTGCTTCTACTCGTGGATGGAAGCTTCTAACTGGTGATTGTTGTGACTGTGGATCGGTATTGGCCATGTTAGAGAATGAATGTTAAATGTGTTATATTTTTAGGATGTACTAAATTAAAAAAAAAAATCAATTAATTATTACTCTTATTTAGTTTCTAAGTTTTGAAATAATTTCTTTATTATATATTTTGTTTTATAATGACTCAAATATTATGATATGCAAGGATGAAAAAAATAGAAATATTATGGTTTTTTACACATTATGATATTGAAACATATTATCCATATTATTTTGCTAAAATATCTAGATATTATCAATAAAATATAAATAAAGTATCATTTTTTTTTGACAAAATATCTTAAATATTATGAATTTTATCACTAAAATATCGATAACAATATTGACAAATATCATTTTATATTAATTTTTTTAAAACTCTATATACTTATTTAACTTTTCTTTTTCACACATGTACGTGAAAGTTTTACTTTCACAGCTATACATTAAAAAATGAGTAGAGTTATTTTTATCAAGTTATGTATTAATGTTAGATTATATGTTAAATTATAGAGGTAATATATTGAAATAATTTTGGTTTTAGATTAATTATTTTGTAACATATGATCTGATATATATATTCAATTATTATTTTTTTTTAAAAATCAATTAACACATCATTATTTATAAAATATGTTAAAACGGTCTTTTATATATTGTAGAGAGATTTTTATTCTAGTGTGTGCTTTATAACATGTACATCAAACGTCATTATATAGTTGAACCTTTCAAAAGTCATTAATACTACATAATTATTTTCTTAAAATTGTGGTACACAATTTTTTACACGGTAAACACACTTTCATAGTTTGCTATTTAGTATTTACCTACTTCATATTCAATTTTTTTTTGGGTTAAATCATAATCAAACATATTGGCATTATGTTGTCAAAGAGGCAGTTTGAAAATCTCAATCCCACGCTAAATGTTTATTGGCACTGGGTGGGATTCTCTATCGAAGTTTTGAATATTTACAGAGAATCAATAATTCCTCACTAATAAAAAAATATAATAAGTTTATTCATAATTTCTATGCTTAAATTCAATAGATTATTTTTTTTTACGTAAAATAAAATAATTTGAAATTAACGTTAACAAATATTATATTATTTGTTTTGTTTTGTTTTATTGTTAAATAATTAAAATAAAATTTATTTTTAATTAAAAATAATTAAATTTATATGAAAATATATTAAAAATTGTAAGAAATTAGGTTTCAGAGTATAGTCTAGGTTGGGAATGTGATCTCCAATTCCTCCTTATGAAGGCATTTTTTCCATCGGATTATTTCTATTGGTGGAAAAAACGGATATTGTTCATAGTTCCTCACCCGATGATAAATATATAACATTAATTGACATCCATATTTTATAACACTCCGGATGATTTGAGAATATTTAATCCTTTTTTTGGGGCCAAGATGAAAATACATACTGTCTCTTTTTCCTGCAAGATTCTGCTCAAGCTTTTCCTTTTTGTTTTCTTGTTAGATATGCATTTTTAAAGTTTCGTTTGCTTACAGATTTCATTAATTACTTTAGCTAAGACTTCAGTAGTCACATTAACGCAATTTCGTCGTGATTAACGCTTTGGAAAATTGGAAGCTTCATAGTCACAAGGAAGTTTCTATACAGTAGCTAGTGTCCTTATCTAATACTGTATTCCATAATTGTTTTGATGAGCCACTAATGAGAGATTGAAAATTCGTATTTTAAGTGGAGAAGAAGATCTTAATCACAAACAGTAATGACCCGTATTATGTTAAACAGAGTTGTACATAATTAGCAAAAAGAAAGTTTTAATACTTCCATATATATACATATACATAAACGTATACATAACTATATATAGTTTCTCATAGAGCAACCAAAAGAATATCCATAATAACTGCCTAAACATGTGAATCCCGAATATGTACTGTAACCGAATATGTACTGTAATTGGTTTCACTCAGCAATTAAATAATAGGGATAATAACAAAACTAACACCCCTCAAAACTTCTAATAACAAAAATAGCACCCATTGCGTTCAAATTTATATTTTTACAATTAAAAAAATGATTAATATGTCATTTTTCTTTGAACATTCATCCAATTAGAATTGAACGACGATAATTTAAACTCGTTTGATATTTAACGTTCAATATTTTACGTTCAAATTGAATATTGAACGTTCAATATTATTGTAATGTTAGTTTTGTTACTATAAGTTTTAGGGGTGTTATTTTTGGTAATTTTCCTAAATAATATTCCAAAGTGTAATAAACATAGGGACAAACTGACCTTTAGTACGGGAAAAGCAAGACAGAATAAAAGCAATCTCAAATTCTGATATATCTTATCAATATTACTTAACTCAAATTGGAAGCAAGGTAGCTTAGCCCAGCTTCACCCTATTGGCTAAAATGCCTTTAATCCTATCCAATTTTGCATGGCTCATGAAAACTATATATATAGATGCTTAGGCCCCCAACTAAATGCAACGTACCAATACTTGTGATCATCGTCTCATAGCTCAAGTAATTACTACCTTGTCTCAGTGTGTATTCAAAAGAACAATCCAAGATGGCCATTGTACCTCAGCAGGCCACATTGCAGCCTCTCAGGGGTGAGAACTTGGATGGTGTTCAGCAGCAGCAGCCTCTTAGGAGTGAAAACTTAGGTGCTACTCGTCCACTGCAGCCTCTCAGCAGGGTCGAAGATTTGGGTGTTCCACGTCCTCTGCAGGCTCCCAGCAGGGCTGAGGATTTTGGTGCTGTTCAACGTCCTCTCAGTAGGGTTGAAGATTTGGGTGCTCCACGTCCGCTGCAGCCTCTCAGCAGGGTTGAAAACTTGGGCGCTCCACGTCCACTGCAACCTCTCAGCAGGGGTGAAAACTTGGGAGCTACTCGTCTGCCGCAGGCTCTCAGGGGTGATAACTTGGGTGCTGTTCGTAGGAGTCGAGACAGCCGTTTGCCTCGTTCTCATGGCTTATACGATGACAACGCTTTGAGGAAAGAAATTCTTGATACTCATCAACTCGTAGATGAGCCTGGCATTGCTTCCAGGTCTGTGCTTCAAGTAATTGAAGTCATTTTTTCCAATGCCACTGCTGATCTACCTCACATCACTGATCTTCAGCAGGTATATGATTTTGTCAGATAATTTTCAAATGAAACATGCATGCTATTTGATGTATATGCTTTTAAAAGTGAATCAATCTGTGAAAAATTATTTTATTATAATGCAAAAAATACTTTATTTCCGTGTATATTGTAGTAGGACGCATATAAATACATCAATTGATTATATTATGCTACATGATCATAGGGGACGCTGTTGCCACAAGTAGCTACAATAGATGAGAAGGCTGTGGCTGTGCATGCTAGCCTTATGGAAATGATCGAACTGCCAACCAAAGTGACCAGTACAATTTTCTGCGAGGTTCATCGACTAATTTATAGCTTAATTATTTCACCTTATTCGACAACTAATTTTTAATGTGATTAATTAAACGATGGCAGATACTTGTGAAGTGGTTGAATGCTGGAGATGAACACAAAACAGCCATACAAATACTGCAGACACTCAGGCACTACGATTGGGATGAAAAGGTAGTGTTAGCAGTGGCAGCTTTTGCTGTGACATATGGAGAATTCAGGCTGGCGTCCCAGCTTTACCCTAGCAACACACTTGCTAAAGCTATTGCACTTCTCAAGCAATATCCAGAAATATTGGATCATCAAATTCATCATGGAGCCTGGAAAACAAAGTTTGAAGCCATTTCTAATCTGATAAAGGCAATGCTAGATGTGACCAAGAGCATTCTTTCCTATTACGATCTTCCTCATAAGGAATACTTCACCACTGAAACACCTGAAATTATGGCTATTCTAGCTCATATCCCACTTGCTGTTTATTGGACCATTCGCAGTGTTATTGTTTGCTCAACTCAAATTCTGGGCATCTCTGGCATCGGCCTCGAGTATGTGTAGCTTGCCTAACTTTTAATCATTATACATTTTGGTCCCCTATCTTATTATTTAGTCCACTTTTACATTAGCGCCTAATGAATTTCAATTGCATTTGGGCTTCATTCAGGGGCATATCAGAGGCATGGGATCTATCATCTTTGGCTCATAAACTGAACAGCATGCGCAGCCACATTGATGATCTTCTACGTTCTTTGTATAGAATCATTGGTGAGTCTTAATTACTAATTATTTAATGTAGATGTAACAGTTAATGAAGTAATTGTTATCACCTTTTTAGTATTATGCTTAATGGGTGATGATATGGTAAAATGCAGACAAGAGAAGAGATGATGAATCATTTGAGTTGCTGGCACGCATTTTGGAAACATCACATATTGACAACTCAAAGTCACTGAGGATCTTGTTTTCCTCTAAGGATGATCTGCCCCTTTATGATTGCTTCCACAAGAGAAAGGTTTGCTTCGAAATTTCCATTGTGTTTCTTCACAGATTGTGCAAAGGATGTCATGTGTAGAAAGAAGAAGTTATCAGATGCAATATTTATAAAGAAGTATAAAAAAGCTGTCTTATTACATTTCACTCATTGACAATTAAACTTTTCTTACTCAAACAGGCTTCAATTGATGACTTAAGGAAAAAGATTGTGGTGCTCTTCATTACAGACCTAGAAATCCCACAAGTGGAGTATGCAATTGTGGGCCAAATGTACCATGAAAGGAGGGAAAACCCAACAAGAACTGAGAGTCAATATGAGGTGATTTGGCTACCAGTTACCGACATGTGGACTGACGAGAAACTCAGGAGGTTTCATGCCATAAGAGAAGACATGTTGTGGTACTCTATTGATCACCCTTCTGTGGTACCCCCTGTGGCCATCAGGTACTTCAGGGAAAGATGCAACTTCTACAAAAAACCAATCCTTTTGGTGCTGGACACTAGTGGTAAAAAAGTTCATGACAATGCCATGCACATGATGTGTATTTGGGGAAGTCTAGCTTACCCTTTTTCCTTCAACAAAGAAAGATTACTTTGGGATGAAGAAACCTGGAGGCTTGAGCTTCTTTCTGATGCCATCGACCCCCAATTGATTGCTTGGGTATGCATCTTTTTTCTCTTCTTCTTTTCTATTAATCCTAAATATAACTATGTTTTTGCTTTTGATTTTTAAAATGTTGGATTGCTAAACTACTCAATTGGTCAAGAGCATGTCAAGTTGGGAACATTCCATTTTAGAGGTCTAGACAACAACTCTTTGTTATATGTGAACAACACATTTGCATAAATTTGGTCTACAATTTCATAAACTTAGGCACCTAAGTTAGGAAAAGTATATCAACTAACAATTTCCTCTTAAACATGAATATACTAAAATTTCCTTTGTTTTAGCTCCAAGAAGGGAGACACATTTGCTTATATGGAGGAGAAGATATTGACTGGATCAGGAAATTCACAAGAACTGCAAAAGAAACAGCAAGAGACTCAGGAATCCCATTAGGTATGCTTTATGTAGGGAAGAACAAGGCTAAAGAGAAGATCTCTAGGAACATTGTCAACATCATTGAGAAAGAAGGGCTTAGCAATGCTGTGGAGTGGAATATGATATGGTACTTCTGGGAGAGGATTGAGAGCATGTGGCACTCAAAAGGGCAACACTCCATCGGCAAGAATGTAAAGAATGATCCTATAATGCTGGGGATCATTGCAATGCTCAGCTATGGGTCTAGTGAACAAGGTTGGGCTTTGATTGGTCGAGGAGTCCATCTAGTTTATAGCAATGGAGAAGTCATGCATAAAAGCTTGGATGAGCATCCAGAATGGAAGCCAAGAGAGATGCAAGTAGGCTTTTTGACTGCTCTAGAAGAATACCTCCGCAAGGTTCATAGAGACACCCCACACCACTGCACCTCTTTGATATTGCCTACTGCGACCAAGGAGATACCTGACACAGTGGCTTGCTCTGAATGCGGCCGCCTCATGGATAGGTACACCATGTTCCGCTGCTGCACTGATTGATCTATCTATATAGCCCAGCAGCCTCTTCTGTGATACATGTTAAGAGTAACCGGATGGATATATATTTACTATTTCTATAACTATATGTTTTTTACTTATTACTGCTGCTGCTAGTGTTTGTTTCCACAATAATAATTATGGAACCTAGAAGCCGTGTCATGAGCCAAGAAGGTTCTATCCTTTTATGTTATACTATAATATATATCAATAAAAAACAAGTATTTGTTTTCTACTATTATTTCATTTCTGTAAAATTACAGTGTGCATGTGATGAAATTGTTAAGTAAAGAGTGAGCTAGAAAATTTTAGAGCCACCCAAGTGAGTCCACATAAATGGGTTGAGTGAAGAGCCTAAAACAATAAAATGTACATCCAATTGAACTAAGAAGATATTAGTTATATTTTAAGTAGTTTGATTCAAAGTTCGTAGTGTTCCTCAAAAGGGTCTGCATTATACATTTACAGTGCATTTCGTTTCATGTTTCTACTTCACTCAATCTCAAACATGTTCATATATTTTTTAGGTGAAAAAAGGAAAATTCACAAATATATTCATTTCTACTAAAACTCTTTATATTCACTCATCTCCGCTCAAAAAGTAAAATAAATACTCATAAACTCAATTAAAAATAGACATATTAGTGGAGTTGGTATCCCATAAATACTAAGCGATATCACAATCAATTCTTTATTTTACGTCTGCAACTTTATACTCGATACTGATGCATATATTACTACTCAACAAAAATCTTAAACATATTCATATTCATATCCACATACACATTTCGTTCTTAACATTTTGGATCCATATTATATATTTAAAAAAAAATTGGATCCATCAATCTTCAGTCTTCCCAATACTCCCCTAAAAAATTAACATTTCTTTATAAAACATAAACCTTTATTCCCTTTATTCTTTGAAAATTTTGACCTGTCTTAACATGAAATTGCTCTCTCAATGCCCACAATTCAAGGGCCCAGTAAAAAACCAAAGCAAATCAACAATCACATTCGGGCATGAGCAGCAGATGATAGCGTTTATTTGTAAAAGGGAGCTGATTGACTTAAGGAACAAATAAGGCAAAATAAATAAAATAACAGAGAGGCGAGAGAGAAACCAATCAATTACTTGACCATATATGCTTTTCTTCACTGGCTTAAGATCCAAGGTGAGCATTTTTCCAGATCCTGGAATTTTTCTTTTGGGCCATTAAAGTACTTTGTTTTTCTGCTAAAATATTCGAATCTAAATACAGATTATCTTAATTTTGATTTGAGATAAAAAGTAATTACCATTAAAAATTAATCATTAAATACCAACTGCCCCCATGCAGGATCGAACTACAGACCTTCAGTTTACAAGACTGACGCTCTACCACTGAGCTATAGGGGCAATTTGATCACTGCTAGAAACATTTTTTCTAAATTAACAATTATAACACGCTCTAAATTCAAACCACCTTAATTAAAAAAATATTTATATATTTTGTTATTATGAATTTAAAAATGTATTTTTTGAAATAATTTTCTAACAGATATTCTATTATATTGAGGAGTGTGTTTACAACAAGGAAAGTGAATAAGTAGAAAGAGAGTCATTTCTACTCTCTCTCTTTTTTTCCTTTTTTTTTTTTTTCAAAAAGGTTCTAAATTTTTTTTTATTAATAAAGAGAAAATGTAATCACAAATCCGAGTGAGATTCAAATTTAAATTTATAGTGAAAGAATTAAAAGTCTTACCACTTAAAAAAAAATTTCCGAAAAAATTAAACGGTTTAGGATTTATTTCTACTATCTTGTTTACTCTCCAAAATGAGAATAAAAGGCTCTACAAATTTTGAAATAATTCACATAGATTGAGTTTCATTTTTCTCTTGATATTGTTTCATTTTTCATAATTCATGTGATTTCAAAATTATTCTTATTTTTAATATTTTATTTATTTTTATTTTTTAAAAAAATATTTAAGTAAATTAATATTTTAATTCTAAAGTCATTTTTCTCATTCCGATTTATCTGCATTCCCATTTCAAAGTAGTTTTTATTACGGATTGTAGTTGGATTTTACTAATCCACGCTGAATAGATCAAACTTTATTCACGAACACCCAAGCAGCTTAATAATTTGTTACCTTAGAAATTTTTGTACAAGCGTAACACGTCTAATTTAAATACTATTTTAGTGAGGTCATTTAAGGAGGAATTTAAATACTATTTTAATAAGCTGAGGGTTTAGTGTAGACTGTAGTTTATACCCATCTTTTTTATCAAAATTTCAATTTTTATTTTATAAGTTAATTATGTTTTATGAACATCATAAAGAAAAAAAAAATGATAATAATGATCTACTAATTATAATTAAAGTGTACTTTTTAAGTAGATATTACAAGTTTATTAGTTATTAAAAAGTAGATTATAAGTTCAAAATTTTAAAAAATATTAAAATTTTGTTTGCATTGCATACAATTAATGAACTTATGTAAATAAAATTTTAACATTTTTAAAGTTTTAAGCTTTTTGTTCACTTATTAATAATTAACGAACTAATAAAAAAAAAAGACTATGCTAACCTTTATCCCATAATAATAAACTTAAATTATTTCAAAAGTTTGCAAATATATCCACAACATTCATATACAATAATTTATAATATCCAGCAACTTTCATATATGGAGTTAACAAAAACAGATAATTTATTAATGGTACAATTATAAACAGTAGTTGATTTTCATTCAATAAATTAACATAAATAAATCATGTCATCAAGCTAATTATTTTTTTAATGTATTTTAGTAATTAATTTTTAGTAAATTAAAAAATTAAATAAAAAGAATAATTTGAGTACTTTGGTCTAATGTCCTCACTTTGTATATAGAACAAAAGATGGAATATTGGAATTTTATTGTTGGTACATCTTCGTATGCACCTAAGACGATAACCTCTGAAAAAATATCCTGGCCCATGTCAGGTATTTATTCTCTGAATTAGAAACCTAAAGCAGCCACCAACTATACAATGATAAGACTTTGGGCCATAGACCTCGGGACTTTGACACGAAAATGCATGAAAATGACCGTGTGTAGTTTGTAATATAGAATCAAATGCCATCAATCTTGAATGTTCATGTCTACGTTATCACCACCTTACACATCACGTGACTTCCATCTTGGGATTCTAGAGACCCCCCCTCATTTTCAAACCAAATATACAAGAAGGAAAAAAAAAAAAAAAAAAAATTCTAAGAAAGCAAGTCAGAAAATCCATAGCTAGAATCCTAGGCCTTGCCTCCCAACAAACGGTCAATGCCCTTTCAACTGTTGTATCCGTCAGTTGCAGTGGTGGTGCTTAGTATAACTCCAACACTCCAATTTTGGTTTAAAAGTTAAATATATTATATGTGTGTGCATGTTGTATATGGCAGGTGGTTAAGTTTGACTACTCCACACCTCTTAGATCTGCACTTATCAACTATAATCGAAAAGTACTCAAAATAACCCACGGTGAGCGGAAAAAATTATCTTAAGGACACCGTGTGTTACACGGAACTCGGTCATTTCTAAACTTTATCTTCTTTTATTTAAATTATGATTTATAAATTGTATGTATTTTATTTCAGTAATGTAATTATAATTTAAATAAATACAATTTTATTTCTAAATTATTTGTCCATTATATTTATTCCTACACTTTGCTCTAATGTCCTCACTTTGTATATAGAACAAAAGATGGAATATTGGAATTTTATTGTTGGTACATCTTCGTATGCACCTAAGACGATAACCTCTGAAAAAATATCCTGGCCCATGTCAGGTATTTATTCTCTGAATTAGCAACCTAAAGCAGCCACCAACTATACAATGATAAGACTTTGGGCCATAGACCTCGGGACTTTGACACGAAAATGCATGAAAATGACCGTGTGTAGTTTGTAATATAGAATCAAATGCCATCAATCTTGAATGTTCATGTCACGTTATCACCACCTTACACATCACGTGACTTCCATCTTGGGATTCTAGAGACCCCCCCTCATTTTCAAACCAAATATACAAGAAGGAAAAAAAAAAAAAAAAATTCTAAGAAAGCAAGTCAGAAAATCCATAGCTAGAATCCTAGGCCTTGCCTCCCAACAAACGGTCAATGCCCTTTCAACTGTTGTATCCGTCAGTTGCAGTGGTGGTGCTTAGTATAACTCCAACACTCCAATTTTGGTTTAAAAGTTAAATATATTATATGTGTGTGCATGTTGTATATGGCAGGTGGTTAAGTTTGACTACTCCACACCTCTTAGATCTGCACTTATCAACTATAATCGAAAAATAGTCAACAATAATAATAATATGATTATATAATTTTATATTTATTTTTTTTTTTACTCACACTACTTATATTTATCACGTGGTAAAGTTATATAAACAAATAAATAATTTTTCTAATTTTTAAATTTTTTTTACAATATTTAATGATACAAATAATGTGATGCAAAAGTGAGAAAAAACTTTATATATTTTCACTAAAATTGCATCACATATATATAATAATGTCAAATAAGTTGTTCAGCATAGCTCAACTCATTTAATATTTACTCATTAGGCTCAAGAGCTAAAAAAGGCCCAACTTATTTAGTTTATTAGCTTAAATGAACAGCTCATTGGTATTTTTAATAATTTTTTTTGCTGAATTTTTTTTTAATTAAACACTTTTTTAGCTGTTTAATTTTTAGATCAACTTTTTTTGTTTTGCTACATTCTTACCTCCAAATACTTAAATGTTTTTCTTAAAATTACTTTTAGTAAAATTACTTCTTAAAAATCACATTCAAACAAACTGAAAATAATTTCGAATACAAACACCACTTATTAAGCTCAACCTGAGAGGAGGTAACATATACGAAGTAAAAGGAGGTTGAGAAATTAGGTGCAGAAGAGATTGTGGAGTAGTTTCATCTCTTAATGTCATTAAGTTAAAAAACTGTTGTAATGAAATTAATTCAAGGGATAAAGTTATCGGAAGTGAAAGAAGAAAACAAGCTGAAGATTCCCTTCATAACGTCATGTATATCAATTGCTGGGTACAAGGCTAAAAAATCAATTCATGTAATTAATGGACCAAATGGCCTCCATATTAGGCATATTACCTCCATATTTGGAACCAAAGGGTGAGAACAAGAATAATACAAAGTTTTCGAACAAATTATTTTACAGATACAAACAAAAACCAACAGAAAACTTACAAGGACGAACGGAAAATGATTTTCTAAATGATCTAATTCAACTCAATCCAACTTAATTAAAATTTAGATGCATCGAATTAAATTTGAGCGACTTAAATTGTCCAATTTATTTGACACCTTTATCTATACATCTTACTTAAAAATACACTACATATTTTATAAATATTTGTGGAGTTCAATTTAATAACATACATATTATTTTAAATTAATACCAACGTGACACATAATTACATTCATAATTATACGATAAATAAAATTATTTTAAATTAATATATATTTAACATTTGTCTGATTTTACAAACTAATTATAGTTAACAAACTGTAACACGACTTTGTCCCCGTTAGATTTCCAAGTTCTAAGGGCCGAAAGAGGGAAATGTACCTTTTAATTCCCTAGCTAAAAGTTGCCACTTGCCAGGATGCTATGTTAACGGTCCAAACCAAAACTAGTAGGCAAATCGCTTTTTTTCTGTCAGAAAAATTGTTCAGAAGGTTAAAAAAGAAGAAGAAGAAAAAGAGTGAGTCGGTGCCGTGTTGTTTGATTTCCAAGAAAAGTATCGGAGGAAAAATACATAGAGACATGATGATAAAGATGACGATAATGGGAATTGTCGAATTTAGTCTAAATGGTCGTCGCTGAAATGGGCAGTCGAAGAGCCATCAACAACTCTGATCTAACAAGAAGCTGTGCGTTGAGTCGCTGCATTCACATAGATTCCAAGTCTGCATCACAATCAACTTCGATTAAATTATCTTCTTATTCGTTTTCTTCTTCGGTTTCGCGCTTTGAGAAGCGCGATTCATGACCATGATCATAACCCTTCGATATTCATCAGGATCTCAATCGCAGATCCACCACAATCAGAGCCAAAATCAAATTCACTTTCTTTTGCTTTCACATGGAACCTGCCACTTCTCGACCCGCTGTAGTAATTGACAATGGTACTGGGTATGAATTTGTGCTCACAACTGATTCGACGAAATTTATTTTTATATTGATATTTTGAACAGGCGCACCAATTGTTCGATGAATAACCTAGCTAGGTTTGCTCTGTTTTTGGGATTCGTTATTGCAGGTATACTAAGATGGGTTTTGCTGGCAATGTGGAGCCATGTTTCATCGTTCCCACGGTTGTTGCGGTGAATGAATCTTTCTTGAACCAAAACAGAACACCTTCAAAGGCCAACTGGTTAGCGCAGCACAGTGCTGGCGTTATGGCTGATCTTGATTTCTTTATTGGGGAAGAGGCGCTGTTAAAATCTCGTTCTAGTAGCACTTACAATCTCACCTATCCAGTTCGACATGGTCAGGTTGATAATTGGGATGCTATGGAACGGTTTTGGCAGGAATCTATATTTAACTATTTGCGTTGTGATCCAGAGGATCATTATTTTCTATTGACCGAAAGTCCGCTTACTGCGCCGGAGAGTCGCGAGTGTACTGGGGAAATTATGTTCGAGACTTTCAATGTTCCTGGACTTTACATAGCCGTGAACTCGGTACTTGCTTTGGCAGCGGGGTACACGGCCTCCAAGGTTGGTGTTGAAATTTCAGAATTGTTTTTGGCATTGATTAAATGAATAGACATAGATGTTATTATGCTGTACTTACTCATCAGTAGACTGTTCCCATATCGAAGAGTCTGATAAGTCTTAGAAAGCTCTCTGATCTTTAGTTACTTTGTTTCCAAGGGGAATTAAATTAAGGGCGAGTGATCAAGTAGGTTCTCTATTTTTTTTTTTTTTTAGAATGGATCATATAGATTCAATACTACTAATTTAAAAAAACTAACGGCACTTGTACAAATAGTCAAAAATTTTATATTTTTCTTATTTTTTTTTCTATTTTTTTCTATTTATATTTTAAAAAAGTACTTTAACAATTATTTATGTTTGAACTTATTTTTCAAATATAGTTGAAAAAATAAAAATAAAATTTAAAAAATTTAAAATTTGTCCATTTGAACTTAACTATGTGAACTATCACATAAAAACTACTAAATTCAAGTGCTCTAACTACAATAATTACTGGACATGCCAATATTTGCCTCTCTTTAATTAATACATGAGAACATCAGTATACAATTTAATGCTAGCTACTTATCGTGGATTTAACAAATTACGGTTAAGAACGAGTATTGTACTAGTTATACCCATTTTCTTTAATGTGGATGCGATGATGAAATCATGAAAAAGGGTTATATTTGTGCCCTTTCATTTTCTTTTTTGTTTTTGGCTGAGAGCCATATGTTTGTCTTGAGAGTATTTTTGCAGCAGACTTCACTATGTAGGAACAACTAAATTTTATGAGACATATAGAAGATTAGAGATTGATTTTACTATCCCATCATTGGAATAAATAAATGTCTGTTGTTCTTGCACTATATAGTCTTTGAAATGATTACTTCAACTACAATTCTTACATTGCAAAGTTGTGCTAGAGAATGGAGGAGAAAACCTATGAAAAAAATAATTCTAAATATTTCAAAGCTGGAGTCTGGTATCAAGATTTACACTTGCTGGATACATATTGTCTTTGTGGTCGTAATTTGTGTTTTGTCAGGTTCATACTTTATGTCTAATTTCTTTTAGACCGACCTACTTTTTTTTTCAGTGTGAGATGACAGGGGTTGTAGTAGATGTTGGAGAGGGGACTACTCATGTTGTACCAGTTGCAGATGGCTATGTTATTGGAAGCAGCATTAAGTCGGTTCCCATTGCTGGAAAAGATGTTACACTCTTTGTCCAGCAGCTTATGCGGGTATGTTTTAAATGATTCTTTTAATGCAGCCTCAGTGACTTAATTCAACTCCTTTTTCTCTTTGAGGTATCCATTTATTTACTCCTCTCATAAATATTTTTTTACTCCTCCTGTTTAAGACTGGGTTATTGATCTCTACCATAAAAATCTATTTAATTTTAAAGTAGTAATTTTATACCTTGCAATCATGCTCATGTTGGTGTTCTAAGACTAGGTTGATGCACATATCTTCAGAGTGCATTTTGTTGTATACATCATTTTTGTTCAGCTATAATTGCCTATGGGTCCTATCTCCCAGAAATTACTGACAAAAGAATAGTTTATGAAACTGTGCTGTGTTTTACTGAGTTCACATTTTTCATGCTGACAGTTTTTATTATGTGTTTACATGCCTAAGTTCTATAAATTGGCCTTCTTTGAACAATTCAAGTTCATGAATTTTCATGTAGATTATTGTTCATGCAGGAAAGAGGAGAAAATGTACCTCCAGAAGACTCCTTTGAGGTTGCCCGAAAAGTGAAGGAAACATATTGCTATACTTCTTCTGACATTGTAAAGGTTATTCTCCCTCCCCCCAACAATACTAGTTGTGTGGTTTGGTGGAAATGCATGTCTTTACCTGCTTTCCAAGCATGGATGACTGGTTTGAATTGCAAATTCAAATATCTTCTAATAATTTTTTTCATTGAGCTTCAATACGGAGCTTGATACTAATTACTTTTTCTTTTTGATTCCAGGAGTTCAATAAGCATGATAAAGAACCATCCAAGTATATTAAGCAATGGAGAGGCATTAAACCAAAGACAGGGGCACCCTACTCTTGTGATGTTGGATATGAACGATTTCTTGGCCCAGAGGTTTGTTTCCTACAGAACTCTCTCTATTACAATTCGCTTAATGTATTTCCATTTTCAAGAACAGAATATTCAGGGTTTTAGTAAAACGTAGTTTGTTTTCTTTCAATTAAGATTATGAAATTTTAATAAATAAAAGCTTTTAGTGCTTAAGTTCAATTCGAGCAACTTTTACCTTGTTTTCTCTGAGGTTCTTTTCAGAGAGTTATATATAAAGGTCAGTCTCAATACGCAGGGAATTGATGGCCATCTAGTTCATGAAGCTCATTACACATTGATGTATCTCTATACATTATATGTTACTTTCTGAGAGTTTTTCTTCTTTTCATCTTGAGCTAACTGTTTGTTGAGCCATTCACTAGTAGGCGTCAAGCTAGTATGCAGTAAATTGTGCCATGTGAAGACCAAATATTGATCAGTATGTTAAACCCATCATTCAACCATTAGTTTTGGAGTTTCCTTATCTTTGAATTAAGCATCTTGCTTTGTAATCAAGTACTTGAAAATTGAGGGATGCAAACAAGCACCTTCCTATGCATTTAATTTTCTTGTTCTTGAAATATTCGCTATATTATGAAAAACACTGTTGAACCAAGTACTCTGAATTTTTCTTGCAGATAGTGTATTTCCTCATGTTCTGATGCATACCTCTAATGCTTTTTCATATTTTCTTCAATCCTGAGATTTACGGCAGTGTCTTTACTACTCCTTCCTTTGCAATCAACGTGATTGTTTAATTGTTTTGTTAAAAACCTAATTTCTTGTTTCTTGAAATATTCGCTATATTATGAAAACCCCTTTGAACCAAGTACTCTGAATTTTTCTTGCAGATAGTGTATTTCCCCATGTTCTGATACATACCTCTACCTTTTTCAGATTTTCTTCAGTCCTGAGATTTACAGCAGTGACTTTACTACTCCTTTATCTGTTGTCATAGACAAGTGTATTCAGTCTGCACCAATTGACACAAGGAGGGCTTTGTACAAGGTAGGGCCTTTCAGATGACTTCAGAGTTTATATCTGAAAAATTATGGTCTGGAAAAGCAATTAGATTACTGTTGTGAAATTAAAAATTTAGAGTAAAATGAGAAAGAAAAAGTTGATTTCATCCATGATACTTAAAGAGTAATCTCATATTTATAAATAAACCATGGCAATAATACTGTAATACAATTTTAAAATAATTTTGGAAAACTAAATATTAAATACTTATGGTTGAAACCTAACTAAATTTCTATTTCAGAGACCGATTATAAACGATGAAATCAGAATGAGAAAACTGAATATTAGGAATATATTGATATTGATAAACTAGTGATCTACCAAGCTTTCGAGCTTAGAGCTAAACTCTTTTTACAATTTTCTCAATATCTCTCACTCACTTTATGTTCCCTTCTTATTCTCCTCCCCCATGTGCATTAACAACAAAATACTAACAAACTCTTAGAGCCAAAATTTCCTGAACCCCAAATAACCAACTCTTGTGTCCCCTTATTGCCTAACATACCACATTAGTCTAATTTTCCCTTTTACCCTTCCTTCTAGCATAAGTAAATTACACCTTAGATCTTACACTCTATGTTTAGCTTGAATAGTTTACAAGATACATCAAATGTTGGAAAGACAATAAATAGTAATCAAATCCCTAATACAAAAGTTTCAGCCACATATGAATGATATTAGAACCTTTTGCGGTTGGAGTTGAGTGCATCCATGAACATTGGAGGGAGGGAGGGCACAAAATGATCTCGAATTAGAACCAAAAGTTTCCCAACAATGAAAAATAAGAAAGTAATACCAAAATTATCAGAAATGATCCACTTTGCATATAAGAGGGTGCAACTAATTCATCCTTTTACTTTTTGGGTGTAAGTTTTACTAGATTCTTTGTTTAGGCTTGAGGTGCAATTAAAAAGTGGTTTTTAGTCCTATTATATTTTGAAAAAGAGCATGGACAACTTGCACTGTTGGTGCATTTTTTTTTTATTGTATTTACCTTGTGCAGTGCACATAGTGGTAATTACGAGAATGCATGCATACATCAAGTGACATATTGATATAACCCAATAATTTAATAATAAATGCCACTAATGGTGCTAATTGTCCTTGATTGACTCCTTTCTACAACTAAGAGGACTAAAAAAAGGGATGCTAAAGAAAGGGATTATTCCAGCACTTCTCCTTGGTTTTTACCCCCACAAATAAGCCAAGAAATAAGCTCTGGTAGAGCACTGATGGCTTAGGCCTATGGGTCTGAGATTTTCTTAATGAAATATTAACTTTTTCACGGAATCATATGGTCAGATAAGTTATGACAATGATTTATATAGGAAGAGATGCTAAGTTGTCAAATGGTCAAGGGGGAGAGAGGCTTATTCACGACTTGGGAGCGAATGGATTGTTTGGGCTTTAGTTTGACTCCAGGAATCATTATTTTATGTAACACCCTTTTTAAGATTAGTGAAGAAGTCATGAAATATGACAATGAAAAATCACAGATCATGGATCTAAGGATCCACCCGGCGCCTCTCTAACTGGAGGCAGCCACAGTGCCACACATGACAGGAATGAAAGTGGAAACTTGGTGAGCTATTGTGAGGGAGATGCAGGGTCATATCCTGTCTCATACCATGTTGAGAATAAAAAATGGATAGTAAAATGAGAAAACAGAAAATACTCGTTATAATTTCATCCATAATACTGAAATCTACGAAACTGAAACTCTAGCATGATTGTAAACTGGTTTAGGAGACTAAATAATAAATATTTATTTTCCAACAACTACAAAAGCCTAGGGGATTGAGCATTAATATGTTTGCTGTGATTTCTCAATTAGACCTTGCAATTTGTTTACTAATTTATGATTTGGAGATTTCCTCCTTTTGGTTTGCAGTTTATCTAGTATAAATAGAGTCCGAGTTCTATGTCCATTTAAAACCAATGTGACTGTTAGTTATTGAAATTTTATTTTTACTATGATTACTTCCTCCATTTTAATTTTCCATTGCTTTTGCCCTAGAGTTAAGGACTTACTACTTGTTCGTCCTTATCAAGAGCTATTGGTTTATTTTCTTTTTCATCCAGAATATTGTATTATCTGGAGGATCCACCATGTTTAAGGACTTCAGCCGAAGGTTGCAAAGGGATCTTAAGAAGATAGTCGATGCTCGTGCTCTTGCATCAGAATCTCGACATGGTGGGGAAATAAAAGTAAGAATCTTTGTTTTTTTTTTGCTTTCCCTTTTTGTGTGCTCTTGCAATTTTCACCACCCCTGAAAAGAATCATTTCTAGCGTTTGTCTCATTTTATTTATTTTTTGGTCCACCAGTCACAACCAGTGGAAGTCAATGTAATTAGTCATCCCATTCAAAGCTTTGCAGTCTGGTTTGGAGGCTCTGTACTAGCATCAACACCTGAATTTTTTGCGGTATGCATTTCTCCTATAAATTTAGGCTGTTGGGACTATTATATAGGTTCATTTTTTTTTTGCCTGGATCTGCAAGTTCATATTCTTTGTTAGTAGCCACAGTTCCATCTTTTCGTTCGACACTTGTGATTACGTTCATCAAGCACACATATTACCTACTCCTTTAGACAAAGTATTCTTGAAATTGGACAGGTAGTCAGATAATTTTATGGCATATGGCCTACTTGCTGTTCTCTAAAATCCTATGAACTGATATGATACGGATCTGATAAGCTGTATAGCGATGTGTGATGTGTCTCCTTTGCTTATTTTTGCATTACTCAGGGCACGTTGACACTGTCCTGTTTCATATTTATGCTTATGATTTTGTGAGTTAATAGTTTGTATCACTGAGAAGCCCTTGTTGTTCCCTGTTCAGGCATGTCGTACCAAAGCAGAATATGAGGAGCATGGTGCTAGCATATGCCGCTCAAATCCTGTTTTCAAGGGGATGTACTAATGCAAAAAAAAGGAAAGAACTTTTGCAGATCATTTTCTGGCATTTCCTGATTTAAGTGCGGACAGGATGCCTTTACCTCCTTTATGCATGTTTTTGTTGGTTCCCAAGCTGATCTTTGCTTGGTGTCATGTGCATCACATGCTGTGAGAGTGGGTGTAAAAAACAGTTGATCGATTTCATTTGTAGGAAAAGAGGACTATATTCTTTATTTCCATGGCAGGGCTGAATATCTGTGAGAAGCCAATTGGAATTTATCAATAATGTTGCTAGCATGTTCATTGAAGACTTAGTTTCTCCGTGCATGAATTAGAGATTTTACAACTGGTCCTTTTTTTATTATGTTTTGACATAGTGACTGTACTTGGGTTTTTTGGGCTTATGAAGTTCATTTGGAAGTGAGTTGGAACTATAACCTTGTTTAGGGATAGTTTTGATAGAGACAAATTGTTGTAATCTTCTACTTTTTGTTGGAATAATGTTTTATTAAGTGCCATTTTGAAGATATATGTTTTGAGATACCACTTTGTATTAGTGTAATTTGTTGATGAGTTTAGGTTCTTTTTAGGGATTAAAAATGATGTATTCATATGAATGTTTAGTAAATGAGAAATTGATGGTCAAAGATTACGAAATGTGGAAAAACTAGGAACCAGATGCGTATTTGGTCTCTTGTACGTGAGGAGCAATTCATTGGTCATGATGAAAGAACAAATAGAAAGAAAAATGTATCCTATTTTTTGTTTTTATCTTTATAAATTTATAATTATAAATATTTATTAGTTTGAACCAACACATTAACTAACTATGTAACCACAGTTGAAAAGAAAAAGAACGTAAATATTATTAATAATAGCAGCAATTATTACATAAGTTTTAAAAAAAATTAATTACATGACATTTTTTTTTTTTAGTTTTTCTGTGTAATGCATATATTTTTTTTATATGATGCATGTATGTTTTTTTATGAAAAAATTATATTTTTTTTACACATTTTTTATGTAAAAAACTATGTAGACTAATTATTTAAGTAAGTCATATATAAAACAGAAAGAAAAAAATAATAAATTATTAACCAATATTTTTTTAATTTTAATTTTAAAACTACTTAGTATAAATCATTAACAATTATACTAGTGATTATTCTTTAAAAAAAAAAGTAAAATCAAAAATCAAAGATCGATATCAGCCTATATAAATAATAAAATAGAATCAGACAATTCTAAAACCTATATATATATATATATATATATATATATATATATATATATATATATATATATATATAGGTAGAATTCTAAGACTAGAAACTGAAGAATCCTACTTGGGCTTGGGGAAAAAACCCAACCGAGCTAGTGAGGGCAAGACTAAGAAGAACCACGCCCTTTTTTTTATAATCACAGAAGAACTATACTCTTCATTGATACGTTTTACAAAAAAGAATAATGGAGAAGTGAGCGGGGAGCTTCTACACTTTTCTAACCCCATCGCCGCCGTTGTTTGGGTCGGAGGAAGAGCTAAAATGGCGTTGGCGTTCGACGAGTTTGGGAGGCCATTCATAATCCTAAAGGATTAAGAGGTCTCGATGCTCAGAAGGCTAACGTTTCTGCTGGCAGAGCCGTCGCTCGCATTCTCAAGACCTCTCTTGGCCCTAAGGGCATGGATAAGATGCTTCAGAGCCCCGATGGCGATGTCACTATCAGTTAGTCTTTATCTTCCTCCTCTTTTCTCTATTTTTTGTGTGCGCTCATTTTGGTTGAAAGCTGTTGCTTGTTGGAATTTTGACGGTGAATGTCTCTAGGGTTTTTTATTTTTTATCTTTTTGCTCTAGGTGTACTGGAGTCTGGAGGTAGTAGTTACTGTTTTTTTTATTTTATGTTGTTTGATTAATTTCGTATACTTTCTGTGTGCCTTGACGAGCAAAAATGATTAGTTGCCAGTAAGTAATCTATATAATAGGATTGTATTTAGCGAATTTGATGAACTTTGTGCATTTCTTGATTGGTTGATTAGGTAAGAATGTCGCCTAAACTTCATGGATTATTGACCAGTTTGCTATTTGCGGATATTATGGTATAAAACGTGTTTGATGAAAGTATTGCCTCATGCAAAGACAAAACATTCACCGAGGCCTAAGCTAAAATTCGGAGTTACTGTTCTGAGCTTAATTGTCTTGGTGTTGACAGAAAAATTATAATTTATATATACTGTGGGTTAATTGTCATGTAGTTCGTAATCTTGCCCTTTCTAAAGCTCAAAGTGTTGTAATTTGGTTTCATTCATCTCCAGTCGCTGAGCATTGGGTTTGAGCTTACCATTATTTTTGTCTTTTTTCCTGTTTTCAGCAAATGACGGGGCAACAATTTTAGAGCAGATGGATGTTGACAATCAAATAGCAAAATTGATGGTTGAACTTTCACGAAGTCAGGACTATGAAATTGGTGATGGGACAACTGGAGTTGTTGTGATGGCTGGTGCACTTCTAGAGCAGGCTGAGTGGCTTTTAGAATGTGGTATTCATCCCATACGGATTGCTGAGGGCTATGAGATGGCCTCTAGAATTGCTTCTGAGCATTTGGAACGTATAGCTCAAAAATTTGAGTTTGAAGTGACTAATATAGAGCCTCTCGTTCAAACTTGCATGACTACGTTATCATCAAAGATGTAAGCCCCCTTTGGAAATTAGAACTTGTAACCAGCTTTGGTAGTGCTTCGTATGAGTATGAGATGTATTATCAAATGCAAGCATTGTAACCAGCTTATGCTCCTAAAGCTGTATATCTTTTTTTTTTTCTTTTTCCTGGGAAGTTGTATATCTTTTATGTATCAACAACAGTATGACTGTCTTCTTTTATGTTACAGTGTCAACAGGTGCAAGCGAAATCTGGCTGAGATTGCTGTTAAAGCAGTTCTTGCTGTTGCAGATTTAGAGAGGAAGGATGTTAACTTAGACTTAATCAAGGTGGAGGGTAAAGTGGGGGGCAAGCTGGAAGATACTGAGCTGATTTATGGAATGGTTGTTGACAAAGGCATGAGCCATCCACAGATGCCAAAGCAAATTGAAGATGCAAAAATTGCTATCTTGACTTGCCCCTTTGAGCCACCAAAGCCAAAGACTAAACATAAGGTTGACATTGATACAGTTGAGAAGTTCCAGACTTTACGTCAGCAAGAACAGAAATACTTTGATGATATGGTCCAAAAATGCAAGGTTTTTGATTTGCTTGTCTTATAATTGGCTTTTCATTTTTTTTATAAATATTTTTATATGATGACATATAAGGATATCTAGGTATGTTTATGTTGTAGCTTTCTTCTTTTTAACATATAATTTTTTTAAAGTTTTAGGTTGGGAGGTAAAATTATATTTAAATTCGTTTCTTATTGTATGTGCTTATTGGAGGCTGCTTTTTCTGAGTTACAGGATGTTGGTGCTACCTTGGTCATCTGCCAATGGGGGTTTGATGATGAAGCAAATCATTTATTGATGCACAGGAACTTGCCTGCTGTCAGATGGGTTGGTGGTGTAGAGTTAGAATTAATCGCAATAGCTACAGGTAGAATTTATTCGGGCATTTTAACAACTGCTTAGTTCATATACTCTATTAGGGAGTATATGAACTTTCAGTCAGATGTTAGTCATTTTCCTTTCTATTTTATCAATTTGGAACACAGTCTCTAAATAGATAGGGTAAAAGATAGACATGGATAGTTAAACTACTTATAGAGTCAAATTGACTGGGAGATTTACTCTAATAAGTAGCTTGAGAGTTGGCCCGTAAATTCTGTAATGGGCATTATGGGTTTAAGGATTTGGACAAATTGACTAATAATTTGAGAATTTTTGACCATATCTACTTCATGACTGACATGACTATCAACTCAGGTAAGGGACCGATATTACTTTATTACTCTTTCTGAAAAATTGGACTGTTAGCTAACTTGTATAATTTATATTGCTTATATATAACTTCCTAGTGACATTATTGGTGTACTGTAGGCGGAAGAATTGTGCCGAGGTTCCAGGAGCTGAATCCTGAGAAGTTAGGAACGGTATGTTTAGCTCCATTGTGTCCGTTCTTGCCTGTATTTATGCAGCATATAAATAATTGTTTTCTTCACTGACTGTATATTATTGTTTAGATAGTAGATGAAGTTTCTTTTGGTAATTTAGTGCAATGAAGTTTAGGTTGAATAACGTGAAACTTGTACAAATGGATGAATAATTATGAGTTTATTTAGCAATCTGTGAAACTCCACACATATCCCTATTAGTATAATTGCAATAAGTTTCTATTTGGCCTTCTTTCTGTAAGGCTGGTTTGGTTTGAGAAAAATCATTTGGTACAACTAAAGATCGGATGCTGTACATGCACTGTGCAAATTCGAGGGCTGTAACCATATTTATTCGTGGAGGTAGGTTTGTGTTTTTAACTATTTTTTTTCCCATGACTATTATGCTTAGGCTTTACACACTGCTTTTTATATATTAGCATAATAGGTAACAGCGAACATGAAGCTCTAAATGTATCATTTAATAATTGCACTTGTGGACTACATGGCTAATACCTGATGATAATCAGGTAATAAAAAGATGATAGAGGAGACAAAACGCAGCATACATGATGCCTTATGTGTTGCTAGAAATCTCATTCGCAACAAATCTATTGTTTATGGTGGTGGCTCAGCCGAGATATCTTGCTCTCTTGCTGTAGAGGCAGCTGCAGATAGATACCCAGGAGTTGAGCAGGTTGGAGATGGTTTTCTTTTATTTGTTATAATTTTCTCACTGGTTAATTAAACACCCATGGGGTTTGATTTAATATCAAAATATCCCTCGTGTTTGAAAAATTATCAAAATAACCCTTTAATACTGCTAAAGACTGTATGTGTTATTTGTTTTTATCCATATGATCGAGTTATAATATTTTTAAGCATTTATTCACTTTTGCTATTAATTTTAGATTTCAGAAATCTGTTGGTTACTTTAAAGGAGGAAAAATCAAAATATAAAAAATATCACAACTAGAGAGGAACTAACTTTGAAGTCATTTGTTAGTATTCGTTTTAGCTTCTAAAAATATATAGTTTTTATACGTTAAGATTGAGTTTTTATTTATTTTTCATATTTTCAGGTTTAGAGTTAGTTGGGAATGTTTTTATATTAATTTTCATATGTTGATTTCAATATGTAAAGATTGAGTTCACATTGAATTAGAAAAGGGAAAATGTTTTACTCACGACAAAACTTTCAATTATTTTGCAATTTAATACCTTTTTTATTTTATTTCGATTTACTACTGTGCTTTTTATTTATTTGATTTTTTTTTTTTGGGAAGGAAAGGAATTGAATGAATAAAAAATACTAAATTGGTATTAAAAAAAAGTACAATGGTAAATTATAAGGCTCAATGTCAATAAATTGAAACAAATTGAAAATATTAAGTACAAAATTGACTTAAAAATTATAAAATAGGAAATAGCAACAAAATTGAAAATAAAAGCATTAGATTGACATGAATATATATATATATATAAATTTTAATAGTAATTGAAACATTCACCCTTCTGAAAATATAAATTTTAGAGCTATTTTTGTGCTTTACTTTATATTTCCATCTTAGGAGTACAGATGACAGAGGAAAACTTAACAGAACATTCTTATGTCATTAAGCTTAAAAGGGTGTTTATGAAAATACAAGCCTCATGCTACATGTCTGATATAATTTTTAAAGTTGAGGATGTCTGTGATATAATATCATACCTCAGGGATGTCAATGAAATTTATCCTTTCTCTTATTGTATTTGGTCTTTCAACTTTTTTGTTCTTTCACTACAGTATGCTATCAGAGGATTTGCTGATGCGCTGGATGCTATACCCTTGGCACTTGCTGAGAACAGCGGTCTTCAACCCATTGAAACACTTTCTTCTGTGAAATCCCAGCAAATCAAGGCATAGGATATTTTTCTAATCCCAACTTGCTCCTGATGTTTTGACAAGATTACCAGCTTCATACGGTTTGCTTACCAGCTTTCTGTTGTTACCTGTCGTCAATTTTAGTAACATTTTGAATTTGTTATACAGGACAACAATCCTAACTGTGGAATTGATTGCAATGACATTGGCACTAATGACATGCGTGAGCAAAACGCCTTTGAGACTCTTATTGGAAAGCAGCAGCAGATCTTACTCGCAACACAAGTCGTAAATATGATCTTGAAAATAGATGATGTTATCTCCCCATCTGATTACTGATATTAAGGTTATGATTTTCGGTTTTCCTTGAATCAGAATTGTGTTTCATTGTTATATGTTGGTGATGAAGTTTTGTTTTGTATTAGCTTGATGGATGCGAGTTGCTTGTAGAGTTTGGAATGACTTTTATGGAACTTGTAGGATGGTTCTCCTTTATCTTTGGTGCTTTTGTTTGGCTGTTTTGTTTTTTAACCATCCTACTACTCTTGGTTTGTTCCTTACGTGCTGTAGTTTTTGACATTGGATAATTTTTTTTTGGCTATTATTTATATTGAAATATCTTCATTTTGGATATTGTGAAACCTCTTGGTTGCAATAGATCTAGTTAGATTTAACTTCCCATTTTTAACCTTTTGAGAGCTTGAACCCACCGTGGAACAATAAAATTTACTGTCATGAAACCTACATGTAATGTGGACTCTGTTGTCTGATGCACATCTAGTCCTGACCCGCTGAGTATCTCACGGAAAAGGATTACATGGTTTTTTTTTTTGAAAAGTGTACAGAGTCACTTAACTTTTATAAAATGAATACACTGGTCATTTTTCTTTAAATTGGTACACATTATCATCTAATTATTATAAATGTGAATATTTAGAGTCATTTTATACCAACTTTGGTTATTTTAATTTCTTTATTTTTCATATTTTTTTCAACTTTGTGAGACATTTTTTCTTTTGAAATATCTATCAACCTTCTCCTAGTAAGGTTCCATTTGATCTAATTTGAGTTTTTTCAACAACAAAAAAAAATGAATAATGTTTTTGTTTGTTTGCAAGAAATGATTGTAGTGCCCAAAAATATAACAGAAAGGTGATTGAAGTGTATTAATTTTAAGAAAGGTGATAATTTTAAAGAATGTGACTATATGCTCAATTTGTAAAATTAAAATTAGCAAAATGTCATATTATCCTCTGTTTTTTTAATAACAGATTGGTGTGGTTTATGAGAGATTTATAAAGGTATTGTTAGGTTTCGGAGAGTTGGTTTTATTTTAAGGGAATTGAGCCCCCTTAGGTCCTCCAACTATAACTTTCAGGTGCTTTTATTTTGTAATTATTAAGGTGAGCACATGTATAATTAATAAAGTCCAAATTTTTAAAAATTTGGTTTTTTCCTAGGGGTAAAATGGAAGTTATATATTTTATTAATAAAAAGAAAAAGAAAAACTTCTTGTCCCATTCCACCAGCCCTCGTAGCCCCTCCCTAATTGCCTCCTTCCACCAGCCCCTGTCGCAACTCCCAATAATGCCACCTTTATCACCAACATTGGCAGCTCCATTATTCACCGAGGCATATGGACTGGCTACTAGGGGTTGTCTGCGGGTGGGTGAGCCAAAAAAAGAGGGTCGTTAGTGTCCATTGGAAGCAATCATGGGTTCTTCTTTGCGTGGCATGAGTTGGGCGACACAAAGGTGCATGCAAATTGGTCTGTGTTGTTAGAATTTGGCCTATAACGAAGCTCTGGTGAGATGGTGTGTTAGCTGTTGGTGAAGGAGGTGGCGTGGTAATTGATGGGGTGTAGTTGTTTGAGATATAGGGATTGGGATTTTTTATTTTTGGACTGTTGGACAGTGCAATGATGGATTCTGGGGTGGGTTAATTGGCTACAGGTGCTGGTGACAAGGCGGTGGTGCTAGTGGAAGGACGGGTGGTGCGTTGGAGGGGGTGGAAAGGGAAGGTGAGTTTTTTTTTTTTTTTTTTTGCTTTTTTAATTTTTACTAATAAAATATATAATTTCTATTTTAGCCTTGAAAAAAAGCAATTTTTTGAAATTTTAAACATAATTAACCATTCTAATTTAAAGGACTAAAAATGCTTGTATTTGGTCTTTCAACTTTTTTGTTCTTTCACTACAGTATGCTATCAGAGGATTTGCTGATGCGCTGGATGCTATACCCTTGGCACTTGCTGAGAACAGCGGTCTTCAACCCATTGAAACACTTTCTTCTGTGAAATCCCAGCAAATCAAGGCATAGGATATTTTTCTAATCCCAACTTGCTCCTGATGTTTTGACAAGATTACCAGCTTCATACGGTTTGCTTACCAGCTTTCTGTTGTTACCTGTCGTCAATTTTAGTAACATTTTGAATTTGTTATACAGGACAACAATCCTAACTGTGGAATTGATTGCAATGACATTGGCACTAATGACATGCGTGAGTAAAATGTCTTTGAGACTCTTATTGGAAAGCAGCAGCAGATCTTGCTCGCAACACAAGTCGTAAAGATGATCTTGAAAATAGATGATGTTATCTCCCCATCTGATTACTGATATTAAGGTTATGATTTTTGGTTTTCCTTGAATCAGAATTGTGTTTCATTGTTATATGTTGGTGATGAAGTTTTGTTTTGTATTAGCTTGATGGATGCAAGTTGCTTGTAGAGTTTGGAATGACTTTTATGGAACTTGTAGGATGGTTCTCCTTTATCTTTGGTGCTTTTGTTTGGCTGTTTTGTTTTTTAACCATCCTACTACTCTTGGTTTGTTCCTTACGTGCTGCAGTTTTTGACAATGCATAATTTTTTTTTGGCTATTATTTATATTGAAATATCTTCATTTATATTGAAATATCTTCATTTTGGATAATGTGAAACCTCTTGGTTGCAATATATCTAGTTAGATTTAACTTCCCATTTTTAACCTTTTGAGAGCTTGAACCCACCGTGGAACAATAAAATTTACTGTCATGAAACCTACATGTAATGTGGACTCTGTTGTCTAATGCACGTCTAGTCCTGACCCGCTGAGGATCTCAGGGAAAAGGATTACATGGTTTTTTTTTTTTTTGAAAAGTGTAGAGTCACTTAACTTTTATAAAATGAATACACCGGTTATTTTTTTTTTTAAATTGGTACACATTATCATCTAATTATTATAAATGTGAACATTTAGAATCATTTTATACCAACTTTGGTTATTTTAATTTCTTTATTTTTCATATTTTTTTCAACTTTGTGAGACATTTTTTCTTTTGAAATATCTATCAACCTTCTCCTAGTAAGGTTCCATTTGATCTAATTTGAGTTTTTTCAATGACAAAAAAAAAAAAAATGAATAATTTTTTTGTTTGTTTGCAAGAAATGATTGTAGTGCCCAAAAATATAATAGTAAGGTGATTGAAGTGTATTAATTTTAAGAAAAGTGATTAAAGTGTATCAATTTCAAAGAATGTGACTATATGCTCAATTTGTAAATCAAAATGTCATATTATCCTCCCTTTTTTTTAATAACAGATTGGTGTGGTTTATGAGAGATTTATGAAGGTATTGTTAGTTTTCGGAGAGTTGGTTTTATTTTAAGGGAATTTAGCCCCCTTAGGTCCTCCAACTATAACTTTCAGGTGCTTTTATTTTGTAATTATTAAGGTGAGCACACGTATAATTAATAAAGTCCAAATTTTTAAAAATTGGGTTTTTTCCTAGGGTAAAATGGAAGTTATATATTTTATTAATAAAAAGAAAAAGAAAAAGAAAAAGAAAAACTTCTTGTCCCCTTCCACCAGCCCTCGTAGCCCCTCCCTAGCTGCCTCCTTCCACCAGCCCCTGTTGCAACTCCCAATAATGCCACCTTTATCACCAACATTGGCAGCTCCATTATTCACCGAGGCATATGGACTGGCTACTAGGGGTTGTCTGCGGGTGGGTGAGCCAAAAAAAGAGGGTGGTTAGTCTCCATCGGAAGCAATCATGGGTTCTTCTTTGCGTGGCATGAGTTGGGCTACACAAAGGTGCATGCAAATTGGTCTGTGTTGTTAGAATTTGGCCTATAACGAAGCTCTGGTGAGATGGTGTGTTATCCGTTGGTGAACGAGGTGGCATGGTAATTGATGGGGTGTAGTTGTTTGAGATATAGGGATTGGGATTTTTGATTTTTGATGGACTTTTGGACAGTGCAATGATGGATTCTGGGGTGGGATAATTGGCTACCGGTGCTGGTGACAAGGGGGTGGTGCTAGTGGAAGGAGGGGTGGTGCGTGGGAGGGGGTGGAAAGGGAAGGTGAGTGTTTTTTTTTTGTCTTTTTTAATTTTTATTAATAAAATATATAATTTCTATTTTAGCCTTGAAAAAAGCAATTTTTTGAAATTTTAAACATTATTGACCATACTTTTAATCTAAAGGACTAAATATGTTTGTATTTTTTTTTTTAATTTTTTTAACAGTATAACTAAGTTCGCCTTAATAATAAATAAAGTGTGCAAAAGTTAAATTACATGACCAAATCACTCTAAAGTCATTTTTCATTATCTCTTAAAACCTAACTTAAGGAGTGTCTTACCAATCAAGTCCTAAGCCAACCACAGATTGGTCAAGGTGGGGCCATTCTGATAGATATTCCGCTATAATTGATAAAATATTCAACTTACTGAAAATGAGGCCTGAGTGATGCTGTAATGAAATTCTAATGCTTAGTATGAATTACGTTTAGGGCTTAGATTTTATAATAAATAAAAAATGGAGAAAAAATAAAGTCTGAGTGGAATATAAAGCTAATATTATCACATGAAAAAGAGTGAACCATGGACAGCACTTGTCCCTAATAACCGGACAGCCCAATAAAACTACTGACTCGTTACCAGCAGCCATTTCAACGTGGAAAAGTCTTATAAGTCTAAAATTTGATATGTATCTCAAATAATACAAGCGTAAATATAATCACTCACGTAATTATATCTAATGTATATTATAATGTGATATATTTGTTATAAAAATAAGTCGTGCCCTTTCAACACAATGTAGGCTCAATATTGCTAGTTTTTAGAAATTAAATAAAAAATTGATCCCAATTATGCAAGTTACGACAATTTACATGCTCATAATTTTTTTAAAATTATATTATGGAGTTGGGGATTCAAACTATGGAAATTCTGAAAAGAAAAATCAAGCATTTGGTGGTTGATAAATGGAATTAACAATTTTAAATTCAATGTCAAGAATGGGATAAGAATTTTTAAATATATTGTGGGATGCTAAATTGTACTAGAAGGCGGCTGTGTACTGGACTGCACACCATTTACTAAGTAGGCAATATGACACTTTAATGAATCTCTCACCAAACTCATCTATTTAGTGCTCAGACTTGATATACTATCAATGAAAACGAGGTCACTTGAGGACAGAAACCCAAAACTGAGCATGGCAAGAAGAATCCATTATTAATGAAGAAAAACAAATGAGATGAAAGGTTCCAATTTTATCCCAATAATGAACTAAAGATTTGAATTAAGAATTTAAGATGATATTAAAGGATGAACATTGACAAATGTATCAACTATTAACACTACTTGAAGACTAAGCACAAGGCCAATTCTTCAGATATTAACAATCATAATTAGGTTTGGCCCCTACACCTACCTTGAACTTTCACAACTGTTTCTTTGTTCTTCTATGTACAGAATAGACATGGGAATCTCAACACCAAATGCAGTTCTATGAGGATGATAAACTAGAGGATAAAGCAATGACGTATGAACTATCAAGTGTTGAGGGAAATCTAATTTAGTTCAATATCAACCCTTTCTGGATTGATCCTTTCAGTCTGGTTGTCAACAAGTTCTATGCCGAGCTGCCCTTTATCCCCGGCACCAAATGCATAAAGCTTTTCCGATTCAGTGAGAGCAAAAGTGTGAGCATTCCAATATATAGAATTTGTCAGGCTCATCTGCACTACCCGTTGATTCATTTGTTTCAGCGATGTCACGAGTTCTGGAGTTAGAACATTTGAATGCCTATTTCCCTGTAAGACACCATAAATACATATATGATTTAGTTCGTTACGTTGTAAGACTCCATTTTCCAGCAGACGCAAGACACCATTGTAAGAATCAATTATACGAATACGGCTGATTCACGTCTGAATAATTATCATCCATAACTAAAAGCCTAACCGGTGTTTCACTCCAGCATTACCTGTATGCACAGGTCAATGCCACTGCAAGGGGCAGTTATGAGATAAAATGCCAGCATGAAGAAAATTTGCATAATGTAGATGAAAAAGAAAGAGGGTGAGAAATAGAAAGAGCAAAAGCCAAAACATGCAAGCAGTATAATAGAGGAATGCAAAAGAAAATGACTAGGAAGCAATACCTGCCCATCTGCGCCAGTATTATGTCCAAGACTAGCTGATTCTCCACAGCCAAATGAGTACACATCACCATCTTTTGATACCACGAAGGTTGTATAATCTCCCGTAGCAACATGAACTGCTTTTACATTGTTCAATGCTTCCACAACTTTAGGAACCGATTCACACTCTTCATTTCCATGACCCAAGCACCCATAACGACCCCAACCCCAAGTGCAGACCCTCCCATCCCGGCCAACCACTGCAGCATGCCAAGCACCAGCAGCAACCACCGTAGGCTGAAGGTTCAAAAGCTGAAATTGCTCAATCAGTCGGGGTTGCTTTTCATCGGTTCTAGAACCGTGTCCAAGTTTTCCACCCAAGCCACACCCAACAGAATATACTGACCTGAGATTTTTCCAAAACAAAAAAGTCATAAAATACAATTAGCATATTATCTAGACACTAAGCAGCAATGTCAACAAGATTCTCGAATATCTACTCGGGTATGTGTAGCTCAATGGCATGTTCTCCATTTGGAGAGTTTTAAGAATGTGAGGTTTGAGTTTTGAATCCCAATGGGTACGTGAGTAGTGTAGTTATTTAAAAATAAAAAGATTCTCGAATACCTCAGCATTTATGGAAATGTGGTAGTTTTCAGATTTGCTACGAAACAATAAATGATATTTTCTTAAGTTGATTTGAAAAAAAATCAATTAATGCAGGCTTTAAACATGGTCAAAACAAGAATAACGAGGCAATGATCTATCACGAAATTAACATGGCATTGATAGGCAAGTCCAAATTTATGACACCATCTTAAAATTATGCAAATAAGATCTGCCCATGGAGCCTTACTATCAAAAGGAAACACTGTATTCAGATTAATTAAGATGTTGGCTCAAGACAAACAAAGGCAGCGCTTACATGCCACTAGGTTGACAAGCCAAAGCAAGAAGGTAGCAATATCCAGCAGCAATTTGTACCACAGAAATGTTCTCCAGTGCTCCCAACAAAGGACGGGGTTCAACATCATTTGGCTCAGTTTGATGACCAAGTTTTGTGTCACTGCCCCAAGAAAATGTATATACTCTGCCTTCTCTCGACAATACAGCAGTGAAGAAATTTCCAATGGCTGCTTGCACCACAAATATGTTTTTCAAAGACTCCACCAATTGTGGAGTTGTAACCAGTTTAGCTCCCTGACCACCATACTCGGTCTCACCAAAAGAGTCCTTTCCAAAGGCATAAACCTTTCCAGCATCACTTATCAGCATTGTCCTGCCAGCCCCGGCGGCTGCCTGAATGATTCGAATGCCTTGCAGAGATCTGCAACATAATGGAGTTCCATTAACTTTTCACTCATGTGAACTATTTCTCTTCCCAGTTCCTGCACTAACAGTAGCGGAGAGGTCTAAATAGTGATCAAAGTAGACCACCTGATTTGCCGAGGTCGCCATTCCTCTTCAGTAGTACCATGTCCAAGCTGTCCTGAGCTATTAGAGCCAAATGAATAGACAGCTCCTTTTGATGTCACCGCAATGCTGTGACCAGGTCCAGCTATTGCCTGTGACTTTTCCCTTCTGCAACATGCTTCTCCAGCCAACAAATACCTCAGAACAAGTTTCCACGAACCTCCACACCTTTCCTTGAAATCTAGACGCTCTTCATATGACATGGGCTTAAATATAGCTCTCTTTTGACACATATCAAGAGCAGCAAGCTCCGATATCGATAATTCAAAGTCAGGAGAAAAGTTTGCAGGCTGCCTGAAAAAGGAACATGTTGCCTACAACACACACATTGAAAAACAAAATCAGCAGTACTATCAGTTCTAAATAAAAATTGAGCTTCATTCACGAAAACATAAAGAATCATGAAACTTGCCTCCAATTTGGCCAAGTCTTGAGGTTCCAAATTGCAAGCTGTAAGGACATGGAGGAAAATGGAGGGGCTGGTAGCTAAGGGGAACTCTCCTGGACAAGAGTCCCCAAAGCAATGTCGTTGCCTTCGTTCAAATGTTGGTACGGGGGAGGCAACAATAGTAGTAATTGGCTGGTCAGGAATGTTATGATATTGTATTGTTGGAGTTCCGCTCCTTGTGGCATCCATGGGCACTGCCAAAGTTTGCAGTGCCCGAGTTTGACAAATGAAACGCTTAAGATTGCTGAAAATAGTTAAACATGAACATAAATATTACTACTTTGTTTAGCTTCTTAACAGGAAAACATCATCTTGATTATGTATAAATGAAGAGGTACCTTGGAAATACGTTTAGCTATCAATACACTTCAAGTTCCAAACCTATAAATACAACAAACCCCTACATAAGTTCCTTATGGCAGAAGATATTAAAAAAAAAAAAAAATTAAAGAAGAAATTTCAGGGAGCTTAAGGAATCATATTACAAGAAATAACCCAAAGAAATTCATGATCAGATCATTTCACTTCCACTAAACCAATTACATAACATCATCATTGAGACAAAACGAATGCCAAAGACTATTTGATTGAAACCCAAAATCTATATTCAAATATATCAAAAGCAAAGAAAAAAAGTCACTCGGTACACAAAACATTAACAAGGTAACTTTAAGGAGAAAAATACTAGTCTTCAATAGATGGATATTCCAAATCCAACCTCCAGAAAAGACACTCAAAAAGAGGAATGAATTTCCATCATAAAGAGGAAGTTACCTTCACGTAAACCCATTACAACATACAAAGGTCAGATAAGCCCGATCGAGATTAACCAACCACATAAGCCAGTTCAACCATCATCGATCAAAACCCAGACCAGAGGTTGTAATTCTGAACAATTTTGCAAACAATTTAACCGCAAAATCCAAAATTTCGACAAACCCAGATCATAAAATTGCTAAACGGAAAGATAAGTATTAAGCGCAATCGATCAGACAACAAAAAGAAGCAAAGAGGAATATACTCGACACAAAACACTCTCAACTTTTAAAAAAAAAAAAAAATTATATCCCTGAATACTATTACCACAGATCAAGACCCAAAAGTTAGAAACGATTATTACATCCAATAGCAAACGAGAATTCATCAAAACGCATCAGCATCCATCAATAATTGCAGATAAATTCCAGATTTTTTTTCTTTCTCAACCAAAAACAGCAAAATTAGGATCAAATTAAAGAGCAAAGAAGGTAGGTGCTTGATCAAAACGTTGTTCTGCTTATCTAAAGAGGTTTATAATCAGAGGAAAAAACAAAATAAATGGGAAATTCGTTTTCTTGAGAGAGTGAATGAAAAAGAAGAATTTTAGCTTTTTTATTGTATATGAGACGTGACTCTCCTCCCCTATATGGCTATTTCGATACGTTAATTTAAAGCGATGAGGTGTCAATCTCTTTGGGTTTGAACGGTGAATGAGAGCAATCTCTACCTCACCCGTAAATATTTATACTCTGGTCAGCTTTTCTCTTGACTATGGTAACTGTTTTACCTCAACCTTTGGTTCAACGACAACTGAGGGTGAATGGTGAAATGAAAACCCGATTTATACATGAAAATGATGCATCAAATCTTATTTCCATAAGCACTTTCAGCATGCTACTTGTGTTAAAACTTACAAGTGTTTTAAAGGTTACTCAAATATACATTTGAATAATTTTTAGATGTAACGGTTGCTTACTTGGTCTAATAGATGGATTGCACATAATCGATATAAGATCCATTAACGATTAAATTGTTCCTGAAGCTATTATCTTACAAAATTTCAGTATATAGTTACATATACAAGTTTTTTATTTTAGAGAACAAGTGATTGTTTAAAAGCCATATCACTTGCGACTTGCGAGTTATGACTTTTCCAGGCACAAAATATACAGTTTAACTAATTAGCGCATTTTTGGTTAAAATAAAAATTATGTATACTTCATCTTTTTTTTTTCCTTCTCTTATGCTTGAAGTGGTTTTTCAATATTTAAAAAAACAAAAGCAAGTAAACTGATTTTTTTTTTAACATAAATAAACAAAAGCAAGTAAACTCTTGGATAATAATTGATCCGGTTTAATAAAATTTATAAAATTAATTTAAATTAAATATTTTAAATTGGGTAGATAAAATTTTGTGTTTAAAATTTTTCCTTTCTTTTTATCATTGGAATTTTTTTTAAAAATATTTATTTTTAATAGCTAAATAACTATTGTATTAAACTTTATGCTTTAATAATTGATTAAAAGGAGTACCTAAAATGATTTTATTTTTTTCAAACAATAAATAAATAAAAATCAAATATTTAATTATAAATTTCAAATAACATAGATACTACACAAATATTTATTATTTAATCTTGAATCAATTTAAATATAGATTACATGCAACAAAAAATAAAAGTATAGACGCTAAGCTTGGGATGGTGAGGATTCTAAAAATTAAGAATTATATATATATATATATATATATATATATATATATTACTTTTTTATTCAATGAAATTATTATATTAAAATAAAAAAATATTTAATATATTTTAGCTTCAAGATTGAATTTATGATGGACTGGTATGAACTAACCAAATTACAATGAAAAAAATTGTATAATACAAATTAAATTATTTTGTTGTGTATTAATATTTTCTTGGTGAATATAGAGGTGATAATTTAAGTTTCATTGATGTATATTTATAATAGTTTCTTTTAATTTCAATGACTAAAGACTTTAAAAAATATTTAGCAATTTTTACGAATAGTAGTTTTAAAGTTTTAAAAAGTATTATTTACATTTTTGCAATAAGTAAATAATATTTATTTTTTGAAATTTTTTTTTTAAGGTGCATATTTTTTAAAATTAATTATTAAAATGTTACTTTAAATTATTTCTATTAATTTTATGTTAAATATTTTAATATTTTTTTAAACTATTTTTAATGAAATTACTTTATTTTAAATAATTTTTTAATACAAATCCAACAAAACATCTCTAAAATGCAAATAAGTAGTTTGATTAAAGTTTTAGATGTCTCATTGTTTATTCAATAAGTGCTTTCTGTTTTCATGTTAAATAAAACTTTTGCCATCTAAAATCATGTGAAGATAATCTAAAATTTTCGAATAAAAAAGGTAAAAAAACAGCCATTACCTAAATCAAAAGAAGCATAGATTCCTTTAATTATAACTGCACAATATTTTGTTTTACAATATTTTCCTTTTTCCTTAATAATAAGATGAAATTATCTCTTCACAAAAAAAAAAAAAAAAAAAAAAAAAAATATATATATATATATATATATATATGCAGAGGTTTTGAAATTTAAATACAAAAACATGATTCAGAACAAATATTCACTCAATCACGTTCAAGACTATTAAATGGGTCAAATACAAATTACTTTTGATGGAAATGTCTTTTCTCATTAATTTTAATTGCTTTGTAAAAAAAAAGTAAAGTAAAGATATGTACCGTAAGATTTTCCAATGATTATGTTTGGATTGGAATTTTTTATTTTTTTTTTACGATATATTTGGATTGAACTGATTTATCAAATTTATTGGCATTTTTTTTTTCTTTTTATTCAAAAAAAAAAAAAAAAATTTCAAATAAAAAAATAAATAAAGAATAAAACGATGGTTACATATTTATACACTACATTCACATACTACAAATTATTTACGTTAGATAAATATTTAACTTTAAAAAAAAAAAAACTAACACCCTTTAAACTTATAATAATAAAGCTAATATTCTTAGTGTTCAAATTTATATTTTCACAATTAAAAAAAATGATTAATATATCATTTTTCTTTAAACACTCATTCAATTAGAATTGAATAACAATAATTTAGACCCGTTCAATATTGAACGTTTAATATTATTGAAGATGCTAGTTTTATTACTATAAATTTTAGGTGTGTTATTTTTGATAAATTAAAAAAAAAAAAAAAGAGTAAAAGTGTATACATTTAGTAAAATGTGATTGTGAAAATTGATTCTCATTAACAATGTCTCAATTTTATTTTTGAGAAATGCTTTTTTTTATTTCTTAAGTTAGAAACAAAATTCAACACATTTGATGGTACATTTCAGTTAGCCAAGCTCAAAATTAAATGTATGCAATTTTATAAAACTAACACTTTTATATATCATAAATATTATTAAAATATTAATTTTTATGAAATATATTTAATTTTAATTATATTATATTACATTATTAAAAATTAACTTTTAAATATATAAAATTTTATATTCATTAGGAGGCTATAATCATAATATATTTAAAGCACCGTAATAATATATTTATACTATGTATAATTCAATCAAACAAACATGTGTTTAATCAATATAATACGAATATAGCTGTATAGGTATGAGATACTAGCTCAAGTACATGTGACAATTGTAGAATATAAATGTAGATAATAGTGGGCACATAAACAAACTAGTATTTCTTATACATTGAGCATAAAAGTTAAAAAAAATCAACAAATTATATATACTTAACAAATTAACCTTATATTAAAATTTAAATTTTAAACTTTAAATTAAACAAAATTAGTTTTATTTAAATAAGTTATTGTTTTTTCTCTTTTATATATATATATATGTATGTATGTGACAAATAATATTAATATCATATTTTAAAATTTTAATTTAATATATAATTATTAAAATAAAAGAAAAAATTAAATCAAACAAAAAGATATTTTTATCTTTAAATGAACTCAAATTAATGGATAGTGAATTAGTGAATTACGCATTGGATTGCATACCTTTAATATTATATATGAGTGGAATTACCTACATTTAAGAGTTGACTGAGTAATAATTTTTTAATGGAGTCTCACACTTTCACTTTCTTTATTTAAAATATTTTACCTTTCAATCTCTTATTTCTCTTTTTCAAAAATTGATTTTTATTGGGGGCGGATCTCTTCCTATAAAAATTTTCTCTAATTTTCTTTTATTTTTGTCATATTTATATTTATTTTGTTAGATATTTAAATCTTCATTTAAATATATTATGTTTAAAATTTTGAAAATTACATGATAGGATCAAGATTTAATTATTCTAAAGAACATCCAGTATTTTAATTAAAACAATCAAATAATTGTTCAAAAATCTTACAATAAAACAAAGATTAAAGTTCAAGTTTTTTTTTTTCATAGGTTAATAAATGTTATTAATTTTGATTTATTAAATTTAATTATTGATGTATTTAAATAGATGAATTTTGATGTAAATTATATGTTTAAACTTTTATCATTATTACTAAAATTTAATTTCATCTTTAGAGAAAAAAAAAAAAAAAAGTTAGGTGCAGCAAGTGCCAAAACGTAGTAATTATAATTGTTAAGTTGTTGCATCCGGGCTAAAGGCAAATATCTTCATCAAATTAAATCCTTTGCTTGGTCAAGTCATTTGAAAACAAAGACTCGACAAAACATGGGGACGAAGTAATGAATAAAGGCCACAATATATTTACATATTTGAACAAGGTTACTTTTTGTTGTTGTCATCCTGGAGAGCCATAGATAAAAATTGACAGGAAGTGATCTTTAACGGTGGCAATTTTTGAAATGATACGATAGTATGATTCAAATATGATACGATATAAATTTTTTTTAATAAAAATTGATCAATAATTTTTTTATGTTCTTAAAGGTTTTATTATTTATTACTATTATAAATAAGTAATACAAAAAAAATTCAAATAAATTTTTTAATGTGCCAACCAACACGAAAATACTACACGAATAACACGAACAAATACGACACGAACACTATTAACATGACACAATTGACATCCCTAATCTTAAGGGAAGGGAAAAAAATAGAGTTACTTTATATGTATCACATAATATATTAATTATTAATTAAATATAAAATTAATGATTAAAAATAATGAATTATTTGTAAGCCTATTTATTAATATAAAAAAAATTAAATTATATTATATAAATTAATATATGTATTAAATTGTTATAAAAAAATATATGGTAGTATTGTTAATTAATTGAGCTAGAAGTTGTAATCATAATCACCTATTGAATAAATGTTGTCAAACTTATGGGTATTTATTTTTGATTCGTTCGCAAGATATAACAGGTTGATGTTAGCAAGAAACAAATATTTTATAAGCTAATTTTAAAAAATTTAAAATTTTATTTGATTTATAATCATAAAAAATAATAATAATAACATTCAAACTAATCTACGATATCTTAAAAGACAGCTTGTTATCTATAATTTAATTTAAAAATTATTACCATCACATAATCTATTTACTTAATTTATTATCATTAAAAATTAGTTAATAATTTTAATATATATTATATAAATATAGAATTGTGATTATTTTTAATATGAATCATTAAATTTTTTTTACAAAATAATTATAAAAAATGAAAATAAAAATTATAATAAATATTAAATGCTTACCAAAAATATAATTAAAACATAACTATAAAGATTAATAACATTATTTTCATATAAAAACTTTAAGGATTAATAGCAATATATAGGAACATAATTATAGAAAGTTAAGAACATTAACTCAAATATAAAAAGAGTAAGTTACGTTTATAATTTTAAATAAATTTAAAATTATAATATATATTATATAATATATGAAGTAATGATTTTTTTTTACATAGTGATATTAAAATTTAAATTAGCTCGGTTGTATCGGTTTTAATATTTTAAAAATTTATAATCAAATCGATAAGGCTTTAATATGTATCTACTTGTACCAACTAATTTTATATATGTGTGTGTGATTTAGTATGTATTTGAATTGATCGGTTGGTTCTAGAAAGAAAAAAAATAAAAAAAATAAAACATCCAAATTCTAATATAAATTGCATTAATGCTGTTAGGGGTCTATTGGATAGAACTAGAAAAGTACTAAACATTTTTTTCTCGAGTCCAAATAAAAAGATTATTGTTGCTATCGTGTGTGTGAGGATAAAAATGTGTGATTGTGATGTATTTATGGAGCCACTTATAAATATAAATTAATTATATTATATTATATTATGTTATGATAAAAAATTATTGAATTAAAAATGCTAAAACATTATGCGTCTCGTTAGAAGATGAAGATAAAGTCTGAAAGACTCGCATGTGGATGTTTGCCCCATTATTGCGGACAAGGCACCCATTTGTTGTCTCACCTACTAGTACCAACATTGCACAAGCAATTATATCATTTTTTTTTATTGCATAATCATATCATTTTAACATAAATCGAAGTTAGCACAATTTTTTTTTTTTGGTCAAAAACGAGTTTATTTATTTTTTCCTTTCTAAACTTTCACTTTTTGTAACACATACGTAAACAAATTAAAAAATTTATTGATTGCCTACATACCAATCAAAATATCAAATTACGATACGTTTAATTACTCTCTCTTTCTTTTTTTTTCAAAAAAAATAAAATAAATTGACTGATTTTTAAAAAAAAAAAATAAGAAAAATAATAAAAATAACACCTTTCAAAACTTGTAATAACAAAACTAGCACCCTTTACGTTCAAACTTATATTTTCACAATTAAAAATGACTAATATGTTATTTTTTTTGAACACCCATTCAATTGAAATTGAACGACGATAATTTAAACATATTTAATATTTCACGTTCAAATTAAACGTTCAATATTATTAGGATGCTAGTTTTGTAATTATAAATTTTAGAAGTGTTATTTTTAATAATTTTTGTTATACAGTCATTATAATATAAAATATAGGATTCATAACTCTTACATCTCTTCTATCAAAAAAAAAAAAAAAAAAAACTCTTACATCTCTAATTAAAAATATATGAATGGGTTACACTTGCACATGTTCTGATGTAATGATACTCATTCAACATAAGAATATAAGTTCACGCGCTTCTCTTAATATCCACGTTGTTTCAAAGTAACCAACATTTTGGCATTCCAAGTCTCGGAATTACAAAGTATAAATTCATGTCAAGGTGTCCATAATATTCGGCTTAAAAAGAATAATTCTTTCTCTTAATTTTTATGCTTATAATAGAGAACTTTGCCTGCATGTTTTTTCATTTCAATTACATTTTTTTTCTTTTCAAATTAATTTTTCATGCATATAAATATCAAAACATTATAGTTAAAAAAATTCAATAAAATGAAGAAAAAAAATAGATTTTACAAGATCCCTGGCAACCGTCGCCGGCAACCTATCGAAGTCCTGACGATCGTCGTCCTTAACCTATCCATCTATATATTTGTATATAACCTATTATATTTACTTGTATTTTTTAACCTTACACTCACCTGTATATTTGTATGTAACATGTTACATCCATTTCTGCAAATTGCTTGATTCAGCTTTACTTTGCAATTTATAAATCTAACTTTACATTTGTATGTAACATATTACATCTACCTCTATATTTGAATATAATATATTACATCTATCTCTATCAGGGTCGTTAGAGATTTAGTAAAGATTAGGGGTGTCAATCGTGTCGTGTTAGTCGTGTTTGTTCGTGTTTGTGTTGTGTTTTCGTGTTAGTTGGCACATTAAAAAATTTACTTGATTTTTTTGTATTACTTATTTATAATCGTAAGAAATAATAAAACCTTTAAGAACATAAAAAAATTATTGATCAATTCTTACTAAAAAAATTTTGTGTCATGTCGTGTTCGGATCGTACTATCGTGTTGTGTCAGAAATTGCCACCCCTAGTGAAGATGTAACATGTTACATCTACCTTCTACAAATTAGCCTTTGTGGTCTCTGAAGCTCAGATAAGATCGCCAACAAGGTTGTTGTAGCACCAATAGTGTGGCTGGAACTTCAATGAGGTCACTGAAGATATGATGGGGTCTTATAATGATCCCATTTTATTAAAGTTATACAATGATAATATTTTGATCTATATATTGAGTAATTTCGAAATAAAACTGTAAATTTTGTAATGAATTGTTACTAGTTAGAAAAAATTGATTAATTTATCAAAATTAATGTTATTTAGGCCAAAACTGCTTATAATATATCCATAAATTTTTAGAGAAATTAGGTTAAGTAATATCTCATTTTTCATCCCTAATTAGTTTATTTTTAATAAGATTGACAATGTGTGACACCACATGATAATACGATATAGGAATAAAAAGAATTAATTAATAATTTTTTCATATTCTTAAATATCTTACTATTTTTTACTATTATAAAAAAAAAAACTTAAAAAAAAAAATTTATGTGTTAAGTAAGACATGATCTAATTATAATTAATGCCAAAATATGCATGAAAATAGGTAACCATATATGATTATCGCCCCTAATTTTTAATGTCTTTATAACTCATCCATGCTACGATTCTGATCCAAGTGATGATTTTTATTGGAAAAATAACAAAATTAGCACTCCTTCAAACTTGTAATAACAAAAATAACATCTCTTGTGTTTAAACTTATATTTTCACAATTAAAAAAATGATTAATATGTCATTTTTCTTTGAACACTCATTCAATTAGAATTGAACGACTACAATTTAGACGTGTTCATTATTGAACGTTCAATATTTTACGTTAAATATTATTGGGGGTGTTAGTTTTGTAACTATAAGTTTTAAGGGTGTTATTTTTGGTAAATTCCCATTTTTATTTAGTATTTTTTCTAGACTATTAAATATGCTTAACATAGACTCCTGCAATTTATAAATGCACATAGATCGTATTAATGGTCATTTTTTATTTAGAAAAATTATAAAAAAATCTAATATTTTTTTAAGACATCACGTTAAATAGTTTAAAATTTAGATTTAATTAAAAAAAAAAAAAAAACTAAAATAGCATAACTACCCAAGCATCCCTCTTAGCCATCCCTCCCAAACTACTCGGACACCCCCTACAAACTACGCATCCTGATGCATTACAAGTTGCAGTCAATACCAACCAACCACTAGCAATTTTTTGAGCACCACAAGTGCCACAAACTCGTGCCAGTGATGGGAACGACAACCACTATAACTAGCTAGTGAACTCGCGCCAGAACATGCCTTGAATTTTAAATCTTAAGTATTTTTAATCTCTTTTTAGATTATTTCATATCCTATTAGACATTTAATAGATTAAAGGGAGGGTTGGATCAATAGAGATTGTAATGTGGATGAGAAACTGATTTATTAGATATTTGGGTTTTTGCTTGTTTACAAGAGAGGGAGGAAGAGGAAGAACAGTAGGTTCAGTAGGAGCATCGAACCTAACTGATATATTTATTGGTCATATTGAAAATAATAGTTATGTTCGATATAACTTACCAAACATCGCAATTATGTTTGGTATTGAACCTTATATTTATGTTCGGTTGGGGCTATCGGACCTCCTATTTACATTCGGTTGGCTACCAAACCTCATTGATCAACACTTAATGATTATTTTAATTTCTTTTAATTGTTTGTGATATGTTCATTAAATTAAATATTACCTTCTTATTTTAAATATAAGTAAACAATTTCAAATCGCTTCGCATAGGAAAATAAATGAAGAGTTATATGAAGCACAAAGCCTTGTGTATAGAAGAATAAAAACTAGATAAATGTCGATAGCTAGCCCTTTAAATGTTTAGATGACAATAGATCCTTCCACAAAGATTATATAGGATCAACTTGGACTTATGGATGGTTTTTTATATTCGCAAGATAACCATATTTTTTAGATGCTAGTTGAGCATGAGATAGAATATGATAAGGTTTATGAAGACCTCTCATCATTCAAAATTAGTCCAATGAATCTATTCATGTTGAAGAGTTTCAAAACGTATATAGCATATAAGTTTAGAACAAGGTTATAAGTATTTTCATTGGTAAAATGTGATACTTGGATTTAAAATCATAATTTTATTTTAATTATTTGTAATTATGTCATGTATTTAGGGTGATAGTGATTTGTTAAAATCTATTGGTTGTCCACGCTAAATCACAAGTACAAGAGACTTATACAAGTTATAATTATTTAAAGTACAGATGTTGAATCCATATGAAAAAATATAACTAATAATTGAGTACAAATACGGCTATTAGGATTACGATTTAGACAACAAAAAGATAATAAATTATAATTAAATAATTGAATACTAAACATTTCAATAAAACACGAAATGCAGCGAAGATATATATATGAGAGATGTAATTTAAGAATCATTAATCTTTCAATCTTTTAAGTATATGAATCATTAAATTCCTTCCCAAGTAATTAACAACAAGTTATTTGATCAATTGACACTAAATTATGCATGTATTCATCTCTCAAGTAAATTATATATAATATAATAATTTAATCTAATTACACTCTCATGATAATCAAATTAAATTATTATTCATGAAAAACATCAATAATAACCATATAAATACAAATTTTACCTCTCAGCCCAAAAATTATGTACGTTATTCAATCAATACAAGAAAATAACCATTTCTATTAAAGCTATCTATTTACTTCTATAGATTAATTGATAATCAAATAGTTAATTAACAATCTAGATCAGATCAAATAATATAACATAAATTTGTAATCACAAAAGGGGAGTAGAATAGATCTATACAAGTTAAAAAATTAGGTCCATAAGACTTCTAGATTAATAAAAAGTTAACTAGACATTATGTTAATAAAATATGGAATTACAATTAAAAAAGACATTAAAAACATCTAAAAGAAAGAAGAGAAGAATAAAAAAATTCAATTTCTTGAAGAATATTACACTATCTTCTATTCTTTTAACTCTTGATTGTTTTTCAATTTACTCTTTAAAGTTTTTTCTCAATCTTTGCTGGAATTTTGCCTTTTAAAGGTTGATAAAAATGCTAAGAATTAATTATATAATTTTATGCTACATAATATATGATACTTGATACTTGGTTTAGGATTCTATAAGTATATTTATAAGCATAAATGTGTTTAAAAAACATTAGAATTTTAGCACAAATAGGATTATGAAAATTTGGAGTCATTTACACATTAAAAATCATGCAGGTCGCAGTTCAAACAATTCATTACCGCAGCATGCGTTGAAATCTAGAAAACATTTTGCAACCCAAGAGAGCTTCACTGCAGCTCAATATACTTTATGCTACGGCGCACGTAGTTTTTTGAAAGTTTCCAGCTTTGATATGAGGGGATTAGGCCATGGCCCACATAAATTTGAGCCAAGGTGTGCATACTTGTGTGGCATTTTGCTAATTGTCCCTCCACTCAATGTATTGCTTTGCACATATATGACGATTTGTACTCGAAAATAAATGAAATACATCAAAATATATCATGTGATTTTGAAAAAGATAATTATGTTATAATTAGATAAAAAGTACGCTAATAGATTCTAAAATCTTCATTTAAATTCTGAATAATCATAGATAATCATATTTTTTAAGCACACATTATTGGTCATTTTAGAGAAAAATTAACTGAAATCTCAATCAACCCCATAATCAACATATTGCACACCGCATACATCAATCAGGCCTTACTTCATAATGTCATCTTACATACAAATATGCCGACAAGGTGTTGGTCTCAACATTTGTTAAGAGATGACATTCAGAACCAACACATTTCACTTATCATTTGGTAAGATGACTATCATCTTATATAATGTATAACAACTGTTAGGCCTCCAGATTATTATAAATGCTTGTACTTGAATGAAATTAAGTATAAGTGATGATATTTTGCTTTTCGTAGAGCCATTAGAGGTTATTAGCTGATTCAAAAAATATTATATATCAAATTAAATTTATTGAAGAGCCTCTTTACTTATTCTAGTGACACAAAATGACAAAGTAATAAGAGCATTTTTATTACATCTGATAAGATACACATCTTTTGTTGGTAAAATTGTAAACAATATCTCAATTTAAGGTGCAACTATATTTACTTATTTATACCTACAGTTGAAAACAGCAGGTCGATACACGCAAATATTGGTTGATGCTTAATGTATCACATTCCACGTTAGAGACTCGTAGAAGCGGAAATTGATATTAGAGAAAAAGAACGAAGAAATTTACTTGTCTTGCCTCTCTGACTCTCGATTCTCTGTTCATTTAAAAAAAAAAAAACTCAATCACTCATGGTTTTTCTTAAAAATGCCTTGTGCCTGTATTGGCCAATTTCACGTCATTTTCATCAAGTTGAAAGTATTTTTGCATGATCATTATTGCGACAAAAAACTAGCAAAATTCTTATAAACAAATTATGGAAGTTCACAGCGATTTTATAATTATATTTTGTTAAATGTATTATATAATATAATAATATTTTTTATCACAATTTATATGCCTATTAATCTACGTAATATAATTTAATTATTATTTTATTAATAAATAATTTTATAATTATTTCTTATCTCATATCTTTAAATTTACTTTTCATCAATTATTAATACGTTAATACACTTAATATATATAATATTATATTATATAATAAGTTATTTCATTATATTAATCAAATTTCAACTACACTTTCAGGATCCAAGATTTATTTTACTTTCTAGGGATAGGTTTCTACGTGTACGGCAAGGAAACACACTAATGTTATGACTTTAATAATGATGGTATAGTTTTGAGCGAATATTGACTTGATGCTAAATAATGGAGTTACTTTAGCAAGACGAAAAGCAATGAAATTAGGTTTTTTTTTTTTTCATATAAAAGATGTAGAAAAATAATATTTATTTTCTTTTAATTTTAAAAAGTTAATATTTTAATAATTTTTAATATGATCACGTAACCAGAAATTTTGTATTCAAAATTTAATAATTTTAATTATTAAATTATAAATATTTAATTTATATAGTATATAAAATTAATATTTATATAGGAATGATAAATATATAAAATTCAATTTATTTTAGAAAACTTGGCATCCATCTACATTCTATATGATAGTTGTTTTTGGAAATATAAGTGATTGTTTTTACCGTAAAAGTTGATGCATTTTAATTGGGCCGAAAAAAATAAATTTAGCCATCAATAAAATGCATCAAAGCTTGAAGAAAAATCCGCGAGTTAATAACTAATATAATATAACAGTACATAAAATTAATTAAATAATACAAATGAAAAAAATACACATCCATATATATAATTTTATTTTATAATAATATATGATTTTATAAAATTATTATTATTTTATTAACAATTATAAATATTATTTATGTCAAAATACATTTAGGTCTTAAATCTTCACTATTTTAAATAAATAACTCAAATTTTTCTTTCTTTCTTTTATCTTTTTTTTGTAACCTAGAGATTCAGGATAAATCCCGGATTAAAACCTTAAGCATCCCGTTTTAAAATAAAATGATACTAAAATGAATTTACAAAATGAAAAAACAAAAAACTATATCCAACCCATGAAACAATATATAATTTTTAAACAAATATTATTTTTTTATTGAAAAAAAAAAGGCTCCTCTCAATTTTAGGAGGATAAAACTATTGCCACACACCACTAAAGATTATCGTCATTTTTTTTTTATACGGATCAAGGGCGGGTCAGATGACGCTAGAAAACTGGAGCCCGACGATAGAGCGCAGGAGGCACCTGTATTTGAGTGCCCTTCAAGAATAACTCTAGCATACTAAAGGTTCGAATCCGCATTTTTTGAGAATGCGTGCATTCAATAATTTTAAATATGTATTTTTTTAACACATGTTCAATTGAACCTAAGTTAGTGGTGCAAGATTAATTTTGAAATTATGTGAATAAGTGAATCATTTTAAAAACTAAATGCTATTTTTAAAATAATTAATCAAACCCCCAAAAACATTGTATATATATTTCATTAGAAAAGCAGACTTGAAAATCACAGGATTCGGATGTAGGTGAAGAGTGACTTGGCATATCTACTTCTACTTTCGGGAGTCTTTGAGTTGTCCCCTCTTTCGGGTCTTAAGGCAAAACTGCAGCCTCCATGCATCGATAGTGGATACAGGCAATGCATTTAGCAAACCCCAGATAAGAGAATGGGGCCAGTATGGTGTGCAACGAGGCTCGTAGCCAATCCAATGCAATGCTGCTTGGGCATATCCTTCCGATGATGGAACAAAAAATGAAGACCTCTTGATTGATGCCATCTTTGTTGCCACATATAGAGGAACCTACATGAAACATATTATACCTCGGTTGATCAAAATAAAAAGGCTGAAGTTACTGTAAGGCTGCAGCACAATACATGTCATTTTTCTTGGAAAAAAAAAACCCTATGAAACTACTAATCAGGGACTAAAAGTGCCCAAAACCAATAACTAAAGGATTAAAGTGCACATCTTCATATAACTTCGTGGACTAGTCGGACCATTTTCCCGTTACTATACACAATCAGAAAATACATTGCAGATTTCTGTCAACTCCCCACCAAAGTTTCTCTTCTTCGTCAAGATTTATAACAATTAGAAACTCCTCTAATGAAGTCATGGATCTTAGAAATAAAATTAGAAACTCGGACTAAATGGTAAAGTCGGGCACCAACTGCAAGAAATTATCTCAACTGTGTGCCTCTGCTATATCCTCAAACTGCAACATATCAATCCTAAGGCAAGTATCTAGACCTTCATGCCGTGAAATATCTAGGATACTTAGTTTGACCATAAAAATCATATTTTTGATTTCACGGTCTTTGAAGCAACTTCTTGTGTAGAAACTGTGACTATATAGCTTCAAATTAAGTTCCAAGGGCTGCCTTGAGACATCAAAAAGAAAACAGAATCAGTTTATGGAAGGAATGGTCGAAGCAAATTCACAAAAAATCGCTTTGTTATTTATAAGATACTTAATTTTACCATAAAACCTTAACCTTTTATGGGGCAGAAGCATTAAATTCATTGGGTTGCCTTAGGACATCACATAGGGATCACATTATAGAATATGACACTATATTACATGGATTCTTCTTTTGTGAAGTATCCGTGACAAATTCATTGAAAATTGAGAAAAATGGGCATGACACAAATTTACAACACTTGGCATCATATAAGATTTGGTGTAACATAGATTATAGAAGGAAAGTAAAAGCAACTTAACATATTTATCTTGAAAAAATTTAATGAGGCTGATATCCAAGTACCCAAGATAACAATCAGAGAACATCTATCTAAACCATAATTAAAGCGTGAAGTCTTAAGAAATGTTTTCCTTCCCAATGACACATTGCAAAACCAGATAGTCTTAATGGTTCATGTTCATTAGGCACCAAATAGTCTTGATGGTTCTAAAGAAGCACCAGTAAACCACATACTATATTTTATCCACCGGCCATCATGCTTTAAGCATGATCTAGTCCAAAACATGTTCATAAAATGCTGAAATCAAGTAAATTTTCAGTGCAATGATCTGGAATAGAAACAATACCTGACATTGCACATCGATTCCACTTTTCTTGTACTCCACATAGAGGCACCTTGAAAACTGATCAATATACCTGAAAAAATACATACCAAGAAGCAATATCAATACTTTTACCAAAAATTTTACACCAACAGATATTTAGTTTAAAATGAAAAGAAAAAAAAAAATCGACATGAAGCAGAGCATTACACCCTTACGCATTAGTGGCGGCATAAACAGCATAAAGAGGATCAGAAGGAATAATTGCAGCACCAGAGCCAATATTAACAATAACATCTCTCTTCCTCTCGAGCATGGAAATATAAATGAATTCGAATAAAAAGAAATAAAAAAAGTGTAAACATTTACTCTTTCAAAAAAAATTTATCCCATATTAATTTTGTACATCTCGAAGAAGGTATTTATAAAGGAAAAAATTTACTAGTGGGATTTGGCCCGGGCACCCACTTTTGTGGAAGATGAGAGAACTTAAGCAATTGTAGGTCTACAACACGCGCGTGCTATTAGCCGTATCGAGTTGAGCACGTGTGGCATTTTATTTTTTGGAAAAATTTTATTTATTAAAATTAAAATTTTCCAATAATTCTTATTCGTTACCCACATTATGACCGTTATTTTTTACCGTTCCTTTCCGTTCATCTCACAGTTCAGCACACCATCAGTTCTCAACTCTCTCTCAATTTCTCTCCTCTCTACTCTCACTTACGAGCTTTTCAGAAACTCAAAGAAATACAGAAACCTAGAAAAATACACAAGTACATAAACTCGGAAATATTTTCCATAATATATTATTATTATTTTAGTTTCTGAGCAACATTAATTTCAAGTGTAGTATTTCGGATTCCATCAGTGCAGTGTGAAATTTCGAGACAGAAAAATATTCTGGGCTGTTTTATCCTGGGGATGATGAGGCTGTGTTTGCTTGCACAATTTTGGGCAAAGCAACGAAATGTCTTAAAGAGAGCGACTTAGTCCGCGACTCTACCCAAGTAGTGTCATTTCAGTATTTTGATAACTTCGTTCCTCTTTATTTTACATATTTGCTCCAACAATTTTAAGAAGTTATAATCTGTCATGTCTACTGAAATGTTAACTGCTGACCTTAACAAACATTTCTATTTTGAGGGACTACACTTTAAGAGATGGAGACAAAAAATATTGTTTTCCTTAACTATGAAAAAAATCGTCTCTGTTCTTACTACTGAAAAATCAACACTACCTAATCTTCCTACTAAAGCTACAACTAAGGATTTAAACACTTGGATGAAAAATGATTTTCTATGTAAAAAATTTATTCTTAATGATTTAGCTGATGATTTGTATAATTATTATAATTCTGATAAGTCAGCTAAGGAAACTTGGAATGCACTTTTTAAGAAGTATGACATTGAGGAAGTTGGAACCAAGAAGTATGCTGTCAATAGATACCTGAAATACCAAATGACTGATGATAATTTTGTGAAAGCTTAGTCACATGAACTGCAGAAAATAACACATAAAATAACTTCTGAAGGTATGACTTTAGATAAACAATTTCAAGTTATTATTATTATAGATAAATTACCCACTGCTTTGAAAGACTTTAAGAATGTACTTTGACATAAAACTAAAAAAAATTTCTTAGAAAATCTTATAACCCGTCTAAGAATAGAAAAAGAAGCCCAAAAACAAGATCAAAAAGATGAAGTACTCGTTGTCTCAAACAACAGTGCCAATAAAAAATCTTCCTCTGTAATTCTAAAACCTAAAAGAAGAAACATGAAAACTCAGAATCGCAATAATAACCAGAACCGTAACAACCAAAATGGAAATAGAAATCCTCCACGGAATGGATCTGGACCTCAACCCCCTTAGGAAATAACACATTCATGTGTTATAGTTGTAACAAGCCTGGCCATTTGGCCAGGAACTGCCAGAACAAGAAACATCCTGTCCCGCAGGCAAACCTTATCGAAGATGAGCTTATTGCTATGATATTTGAAATCAATTTTGTTGGTGGATCCGAGGGGTGGTGGGTGAACACTGGTGCTTCTTGCCATGTTTTCTATGATCGTGACTTGTTCAAATCCTATTCTATGTCTGAGGATAAGAAAGTTGATAAATGCTTAAAAAGTACTAATATTCTGTGATTTATTGTGTTTAATTGTGACAAATAGATTTGATTATAACTCTTTTATTTAATTATTTGCATAAATCTATCAATTCAAAATCACGATATATTTTTATGTATTTCAGGTATTTTTAGCTTCAAAAGAGATGAATAATGTAAGCACACGAAGATAGGACAATTGAAACACTCAAATAGCAACCTAGGAGCAAAAAAAGACTAAGGTATGTAAGCCTTACATCATAAATTAACCAATTTGTAAGGGTTACAGAATCAGCTGTGCTTCGGCGGAGGTTTTTGTGTGCCGCGGTGCCCTACTCTCTAATTTCTGTAAGGGAGCAATTTTTTGGCTTGCACCGAGGAGGGTAAAAAGTTGTGTCGCGGCACACTTGTATTTTTGAAGAGTCCTAATTCTGTACAACCCTTACATCTATAAATCCCCCTTACGTTTTCAGCATTACATACAATTTTTCACACAATTTGGGGACGATTTTCTACAAAACTAAACTAGATTTTAGAGCTTTGCCACATCCTAGGGAGGCAAGAGAGGCACATCTAAAGGAGGCAAGAAGCCTTTTAAGATCGAAGATTAAGCTTTTGCGGAAGAAAACGTCATCCATGCCAAGTGTGGTATTTAGATTTAGGTTACTTGTTGTTGTTAGATATTTCTTCTTTTTCTTTCCTCTCTAGAATGTATGTTAGATTATATTTGTCTATAAATATTAATCTAAACATGTTTGACTGCACTTAACTATAGATGTTTAGTTTGCCATGTTTACTAGAACTGTTGTGGTGAATGTTTTTTATTGCTTTAATATAAATTAAATTACCTTTTGATTAAGAGCATATTTAGAAGTTTAATTGTGAATTTTCATGGGCGAATTTAAGATTCATAGTTAAGTTAAAAAATATTAGAGTTTGGTTTTAGGAACGTCACCTTAACTTTATTTTGAAAAACTTAATCAAAACTTTAAATCAATGACCTAATCATGACATTGGTTTGATGAGCATATTTTTTCTTGTGTATAATTTGATTGCTATTTGATATACTCAATCGTAGGACGTTAATTAGTTAATCAACAAAGAGAATTACCCGATCGTAGAAATTTTCGTAAATAAAAGGAAAGTCGGTAATATTAATTTATTAAAACGTTTATGTTAATTCACCACAATTTTTTTATGCAAACATGGTTAACTAGACTAAACGTCCATACATCCTCCATTGATATTTGAAAACCTTTTTGAGTTTATTTGAATTTGCGTAATTATTTTCTTTAGTTGTTCACTACCATTGCTCTTACTCACAAATCACACTTCGTTTACAGTTTTATTAGATTTAGGATTCTAATTATTTAGAGTTTTAATTTCACTAGAATTCTATATAGTTAGTATTTTAGTTGCTTTAGGACTTTAATTATATTAAGAAAAAGGTTGTTTAAAATCATTGTAATTTCTTGAGAGATCAACCTCGGAAGTTTGCTTATCATTTTCTACAAGTGATTCGTATACTTGCGAGTACTATAATTTGCACATCAAAAGTGCTGCTGGGCGACTCCCACTCCACTAAAGTTACTGGTACTGGTAAGGTAGAATTGAAGTTTACCTCTGAAAAGACTGTCATCTTGAAGGATGTCCTACATACTCCAAAGATGAGAAAGAACTTAGTTTTGGGCTATCTTCTCAACAAGGCTGGGTTTACTCAAATAATAGGGGCTGATTTGTATACAATTACTAAGAATAATGTATTTATTGGGAGAGGGTACGCCACTGATGGCATGTTTAAGTTGAATGTTGAAATTAATAAAATATCTTCTTTTGCTTATATGTTGTGTTCTTTTAATATTTGGCATACTAGATTTTGTCATGTTAATAAACGAATAATAAAGAACATGAGTAACTTAGAACTTATTCCAAAATTATCTTTGAATAATTTTAAAAAATGTGAATTTTTGTACTCAAGCTAAAATAACAAATTTTTTACATAAATCAGTAGTTAAAGAATCAAAACCATTAGATTTAATTCACTATGATATATGTGAGCTTGACGATATTTTAACAAGAAATAAAAAAATGCTATTTTATAACTTTTATTGATGACTGTTCATATTACACTTATGTATATTTTATGAAAAATAAAAGTGAAATATTTGACATGTTTAAAATATTCTTGACTGAATTTAAAAATCAACTTAATAAAAAAATAAAAAGATTTCGAAGTGATAGAGGCACTGAATATGATTCCAATATTTCAATGATTTTTATAAAACTCATGGAATCATACATGAAAAAACTGCACCTTATTCTCTTGAAATGAATGGCAAAGCTGAAAGAAAAAATAAAACTTTTACTGAATCAGTTATTGCAATTTTATTAAACTCTGGTGCTGCTTCCCATTGGTGGGGAGAAGTTTTATTAACTATTTGCTATGTGCTAAATTGAGTGCCTAAATCAACAAGTAAAATTTCATCTTTTGAAATTTTAAAAAATAAGAAACCTAATTTATTTTATTTTAAACTTGGGGATGTTTAACCTATGTTAGAATCCTTGATTAAAAAAGAAATAAACTGGCTAGTAGAGCATATGAATGTATATTCATAGGATATGCAGTGAATAGTAAAGCTTATAAATTCTATGACTTAAATGATCATGTAGTTATAAAATCAAATGATGCAGACTTCTATGAACATAGGTTTTTCTTTAAATTGAAGAATAGTGGGGACTCGTCTTTTAGTAGTTTACCCATAACTAAAACTAGTGAACAAAATGAGTAATTATATACAGAACTTAAGAAAAGTAAACGAGGTCGAACCTCTAAGGATTATGGGTCTGATTTCTATGCTTATACCTTAGAGGAAGATCCTCAAACTCTTCAAGAATCCTTATCTTCTTTAGATACCAACTTATAGGAAGAAGCCATAAATGATGAAATAGACTCTCTGGAGTTTAATAGAATTTGGCATTTAGTTGACTTACCTCCTGGTTACAAGACCATATGATGTAAATATATACTAAAGAATAAATTATAACCCGATGGTACTATTGAAAAGTACAAGGCTCGCCTTGTAGCCAAAGAGTATAGGCAAAGGAAAAATGTGAATTTTTTTGATACATTTTCACCTGTCAAAAGAATAACTTTCATTCGTATGCTTTTTTCCCTTGCTGCTATCCATGTTTTAGTAGTGCATGAAATGAATGTTAAAACTGTCTTCTTAAATGGTGAATTAGAAAAAGAGATTTATATGGACCAACTTAAGAGCTTTGTAGTCCCAAGTCAAGAAAATAAAGTATGTAAACTAGATAAATCTCTTTATGATCTAAAACAAGCACCTAAGCAATGGTATGAAAAATTTGATGATCTAGTTATCTTATATAGATTCAAAATGAATGAAAGTGACAAATGCATTTATCATAAAACAGAAAATGACATTTACACTATTATATGTTTATATGTGGATGACTTGCTTATTTTTGGGTCAAATATTCATGTTGTAAATAATGTGAAAAACTTGCTGTGTGCTAACTTTGACATAAAAGACCTCGATAAAGTGAGTGTAATCCTAGATATAAAGATTACTAGGTTTGAAGATGGACTTTTTTTAAATCAATCTCATTATATTGAGAAGATATTAAAGAAATATAATTACTTTAATTGCAAACCTGCATGTACTCCTTATGATCATAGTGTAAAGTTGTTCAAGAACACCAAAGACGGTGTTAGACAAACTGAGTATGCGAGCATCATTGGTAGCTTACGTTATGCGAGCATCATTGGTAGCTTATGTTATGCTACTGATTGCACAAGACTCGGCATAGCTTATGTTATGGGACTACTATGTAGGTTTACCAGTGGACCTAGTATAGAGCATTTGAATGCAATTGAAAGGGTCATGAGATACCTTAAGAGAACTATGAACTTTGGATTACATTATAATAAGTTTCTTGTTGTTCTAGAAGGATACAACAATGTTGATTGGAACACCCTTTCAAAAGACTCCAAAGCAACTAACGGCTATATATTTAGCATTGCTGGTAGAGCTGTTTCTTAGAAGTCTAAGAAACAGACAATTTTGGCTCAATTTACGATGGAGTCTGAAATGATAGCACTAGCTACTACTAGTGAAGAAGCAAGTTGGCTAAGAAGTCTGTTAGCTGAGATCCCTTTATAGGAAAGACCGATACCAGCTTCCTGATCTATTGTGATAGTACCGCAGTTATTGCAAAGATTCAAAATCGTTATTATAACTGATGTGTTAAAATGTGTACTCGCAAGTATACGAATCACTCGTAGTAAAGTGATAAGCAACTTCTAAGGTCGGTCTCTCAAGGAATTGCAGTGGTTTTAAATAACTAACTTTTTAATCTAAATAGAGTTCTAATGAAAATAAAACACTAATTAAATAGAGTTCTAGTGAAACTAAAACTCTAAGTAACTAGAATCCTAAAGCTACTAAAACTGTAAAAATGTTGTTTGTTTTTGTAACGAGAACAATCATACGACAATCAAACGAAAACAAGATCGCAAGCAAACAATCAATTCAAATATCAATGGAGGATGTATGGACGTTTAGCTTGGTTGACCATGCTTGCATCGAAAAGGTATGGTGAGATAACATGAACGTCCTATATAAACTAAACTACTGGCTTTCCTTTTAATTACGAGACTCCTTTTGGCGGGGGTAGGTCTCTTTATTGATTAACTAATTAATTGCCTTTGGCGGGGGTAAATCAAATAGTAATCAAATTATGCGCAAGGAAAACATGCCAATCAAATTAATGCTATGACTAAGTCACTAACTTGAAGCTTCGATTAAGTGTTTCGGAATAAAATTAAAGTGACGTTCCTATAACTAAATTCTCAGATTTTTCAACCTAACTACGAACATCAAATGGGCCCATGATAATTCATAATCAAATATCTAAACATGCTCTTAATCAAAAAGTAATTCGTTTATAAATCAATAAGATACACCATACACAATTCTAGCAAACATGGCAACACAAACTAAACATCCATAATTAAACTAGCCGCTCATGTTCATATTAATATTCATAGACAAATAAAATATGATCATACACTTTAACAAAAAGAGAAATGAAATTAATTCTATAACAACAAGAAAATCCTAGATCTAAATACCGCTTATGGATTGGATAGCGTTCTTCTCCGTAAGCTTTATCTTCGATCGTCGTTGGCTTCCTTGAATCCTTAGAATAGTGTCTCTCGCTTCGTTAGAGTGTGGCAACGCTCTCAAAACTGATTGAATGTAGTGTTTGGGTCGCAAAATTGTGAAAAATAAGAGTTGTATACGAATTGATCGAGTTCTGTTGTAAGGGGGGCTCTAAGGGGGTATTTATAGATGTAAGGGTTTACACAAATCCTGATTGCCATAGGAATAGGCGCGCCGTGGCATGCATTTTCCCCGCCGCGGCGCAACACAAATTCTGAAAATAATGTAAAAACCCGAGAGCTCTCCGCCGCGGCGCGCGTTGTCTTCAGTTTCTTCACATGTACCCCCTTACATATGTGATGACTCGTTATGTAAGGCTTACATATTTGTCTCGTTTAGCCCGTAACTCGTGATCCGAGCGCCGTAAGTGTTCCGTCTTTGCGTGTTTTCATTATTTGACTCATTTGACGCTAAAAACACCTGAAATACACTAAAACACACCCGTGATTCTGAATTGATAGATTTATGAAAATAATCAAATAAACAATCATAACAAATCTATATTTAAAACAATTAAGCACAATTAATCACGAAATATTTGTGCTTTTTGAGCACTCATCAATAACGGCACAGTACTATTAGAAAATTTCTCTACAGAAGTTATAAGAGTGGATCATGTACGTACTGATGATAATTTGGCTGATCCTTTGACAAAATGATTAGCAAGAGAGAAGGTTTTCAAAACCTTGAAAGGAATGGGACTAATGCCCTTAGAATAAAGAGTCACTTGTGATGGTAACTTGACCTATAGACTAGAGATCCCAAGAAATAAGTTCAATGGATAATAACAAGTCATGAAGTGATATGAGATGAATCATACTATTATGAGTCTTATTCTATACTGTTAGAAGCATGAATTCTTGAAGCGACAGAAGGATGAGTTAATTGTTAACTCTTAATGAGTTCTATACTCTATGTGGAGTGGAGTACGTAGCTACAGGAGTGCTCTTGATAGACTCACCTATGTGAATGTGAAAGTAAGGTCGCTTCCTATGAAATTTTGGGCAAAAATTTACTAGAGCATTCACTATACTGGGATACACGTGCATGGCCATAAAGCACGGGCTTTTCAAACTACACCTTGGAAAGGTTGTGTCTGTAATGTTCTTAGAGATAGAGTTTAAAACTACGAGTTACTCTAGTATATTCTAAAGCATCAATACTATGCAAAGGTAAGTCAATAGATACCTTCTGCTTATGTACAATTTTATATCTTTGATTGATCGGTTGCTTAATGAAAATTATTTCTATATAAGATTCAAGTAGGAGATTATTAGAAATATAAATGAATTTAAATAAAAAGAAAGAGAACAAATGTAAAAGTTTACTCTCTCAAAAAAGTTTATTCCACATTGATTTTGTACACCTCTAAGGAGGTATTTAAAAAGAAAATAATTTACTAGTAGGATTGGGTCCCAAGGGGCACCTACTTTTGTGGAAGATGAGATGACCTAGGCTGCCACAGCCATCCAATTGGTTGGTCGTGCCGAGCCGAGCGCGAGTGCGTATGTATGAGATGAGATGACACTTTATTTTTTGGTAAAATTTTATTTACTAAAATTAATTTTTTTCAACAGTTCCGTTCTTATCCGTTACCCACGTTATGACCGTTATTTTTTTACCATTTTGTTCCGCTCAGACCAAGTTTACGAAACCGTTTTCTTGTGAACGTTGCACGTTCTCTACTGTTTCTTTATGAACGTTGCAGCATGTTCTCATCAACTAATCCCTTTTTTGTGACAATCAGCTGCGATCCTCAACTATAAATTGAGCCCTTAAGCTCATAGTTCAACACACCATTAGCTCTCAACTCTCTCTTAATTTCTCTCATCTCCGCTCTCACTTACGAGCTTTTCAAAAACTAAAAAAAATACAGAAATACAAAAACCCAAAAAATTACATAAACACATAAACTCATAAATATTTTTCAGAATATATTATTATTATTTTAGTTTTCGAGCAACATTAATTATAAGTGTAGCATTCCGAACTCTATCGATGCAGTGTGAGATTTCGAGATAGAAAAAGATTCTGGGTTGTTTTATCTTGAAGACGACGAGACTGTATTTGCTTGTACAATTTTAAATAGAGCCACAAAAAATATTAAAGAGAACGATTTAGTCCGTAACTAAATCAAACAGTATTATTTTAATATTTTTTTAATTTCGTTCCGGTATATGCTCCAAGAGCATCCGTGGAAGAACAGCTTGAGTAACCTGGGTAGTTCCTTCAACATTGACGTTAATCAAATTCTTTAGAAGCTCCTCATCCACTTCATGAAAGAATCTAGCATAAGGGTACGACACTCCAACATTGTTAATCAAAACACCAACATCCAAACCTTCAATTGACTCACGAATCGTCTGAATGCCCTTCAAAAGATCACCAGTAAAATCAACAACGACAGTCTTAATCTGGGTCTTTCCGTATTTAGCTTTAATCGCATCCGAAAAATCCTTTAACTTATCTGGGTTCCGACCAACCAAGACCAAGTTAAGCCTTTTCGAGCCAATAGAAAAGCAAAGCCCTTGCCTATACCATCAGTAGGTCCTGTTACAAGTGCCCATGACCCATATTTCTTGAGATTCTTTGCAGGTCGGAGGAAATTGATATAAACCCATTTGAGGAAAGCTAGAGACCATCTCAGAACCGAGAAAGAAGAAGCCACAGCAAAGAACACTATAACCCAGAAAAGCTGAGCCTTGAGATTGCCCAGAAAACAGAGCTCCATTATTGCAGTGAAAAGGACCAATTAACTGATCAAAGAAATGGGTTTTCTAGCGACAAAAAGAGTGAATGGACAGGGGTTTGGTTGTTAAAAGTGAAGAGAGTGGTATAATTTCCGAAGCAAGTATGAGAGCGAAAGCATAGGAGATTGCAGAAATATATGGGAGTGCATTTATGGAGGACCAGGAGAGGCGGCAAGATTCATCAAAAAAATTTAATGTGAATTTTAATAGCAAAAAAATAAAATATTATGGATTTAGTAAAGCATGGGGTGTTTTTATAAAAATCTTAGGTCTAATAAAAAAGAGATAAATATAAATTAAAAAAAATATTAAATCTTAAAAGTTAGAAGATTAGAGAATAAAATTGAGTTTTTTTTTTTTTTTACAACATATTTGTTAAAAAAAAAATTTGTAAAGTATGGAGAATTTTTCAATATTATCAAAGCAATCAGATTGTGGGTACATTAATTATGAAATAGAGAGATAAATAAAAAAATAAATGTTAAAAAGTAAAAAAAGAAATTAATTTAAAAAAATAAAAATAAAAAACTTAAGTTTATCTATCTTTAAAACGTATTCAATTCTCAATATTACAAAAAAGAAAAAAAAAAATCAAATTGATGCGGGGAAAACCACCTCATTTAACAAACAATGACTTTTTAGCTGGCCAATAACAAAAATTGCTTGTAAAATGGGAAAAAAAATAACATATTAAAAATAAAAAATATATATTTTAAAAAATAAAATTATTAATTTATTTAAAATATTTTTTTATTAATTAAAATTATAATTAAATTATTTCACTAATTTTAATTGATAAAAAAATATTTTAAATAAAATAATAATTTTACTTTTTAAAATATATATTTTATATTTTTAAACATTTTTTTTAATAAATATAAATACACATCTTATTGAGTCTTTTATTTTGTTTTTGAAGAATGAGACTTGGAGATGTTACGGGCTTATATTGACACTATCTTTTTGGGTGAGCCATAATTTAAATTTTATTATAAGAATAATTTATTAATAATTATTTTATATTATATACATTTATTATAAATTTTTCATTTTTTTTTCTCAGTTTTTACATATTTTATGCCTATATCATGCTTTTATATATTATATATTCATTTTATAAAATTCATATTTCTTCGATCAGCATACAACAATTTAACTTCAATGCTTTTGAATATGTGTGAGACTATTATTTTTAGAAGTATGCGTAAAATCAAAATCATTAATTTTATTAACATTCAATCAACTTTTTAATCAAATTAAAACATTTTAATCTACATTCAATTCGATCGTATTCTAAATTCGGTTTAATTTAATTTGTAATCTCAATAAATTAGATCCCTTGAATCTAATCAATAAATTAAAATATGATTAGAAGTTATAAAAAAAGGTAACAATTAACAAGGAAGAATGGATGAAGTTATGGGCTCTTCTTTCACTCGGCATATGACATCTTCTTACATTAGTAGCAAAGGCTGACATAATCAATTTAGCAAAGCTTTTCTTTGCTGGACTTGATGACGGCTTCTGGTGCTAGTATCGTTGGTGTTGTTGGCTTGGTATGATGTGCAAAAGGGACGGTTGAGTCATTGGGCAAAAAGAAGGCGTGGGGGCGTGGTGGTTAATGTGCTAAGGAGGAAATGTGGTTTGGAATGGCATGGGGCTTAGCTGGAAGAGACGTGGGAGTTGAGCAAAAAGACTGAAAGAGGCATTGGGGTAATAAAAATAAGAATAACAAATAAGGATATACTATATGTATATAATGTGAATATATTTAATTTTTTTTTGTCGAATCGGATAGGATTAAATGATATATAATAAAATCTATTATTCGATTTGATTTGATAATCGTGTTGAAATCGTTTAAAAATTAACGAATTAAATTGAATTGATTAAATTATTAAATTTTTTGCACACTTTTAATTATCTTTACCCACAGACCTTACGAGGTGTCACCATCCATTAGATACCAATAAAATTTTCTTTAAATTATGCACAATTTTCACATATTTATATATTTTTAAATAAATAAACAATAGTAAAATTAAAAACATCAAACTTTTACAAAATTAATTGATTGTTCGAAATATTTTGTTAAATATAGTTAAGTGAGATAATAATATTTAAAATCGATTTTAATATATACTTTATTTTCACATATTTATATATTTTTAAATAAAATAAAATAAAAAATAAATATAACTAACATATACATATTTTTATGTGACATTCTAATTGCAAAGTGACCACTATAATAAATGTAAATTACAAAGGTGACAATTTTTTATATGAACAAAATACGATACACATAAATTTTTTTGTAATAATTGATCGATAATTTTTTAATTTTTTACTACTATAAATAGACAATACGAAAAAATTGAGTAAATTTTTTCATATATTAATTAATATGAAAGTTCGATACAAATAATGTCAAAATATTATACAAATAACATGATATAAATACACTAACACGATATAATTATCGCTCTCAATTGTAAGCATAAACTTCGGCCACTTTGAAATATCATTAAAAAAAAATCATGTAACCATTCGGCAACTAATCAAATCATTTATTTAATTTACTTTTTAACACTTAAAATAATGTACTCTTTAAATAGTTCATTATCAACAAACAATTGACATGTAGAGAAATTTTATAACCGTAACAATTTAATTAATGTACAAATATTATTACATTTTTTATTTTTGAGAAAATAAAATTCATTCATTAAAATTAAAGATGTAAAAAAATTTAATTACATAATCAATTAAAGTGATAAACATATTACAATACGAGTAATCATTATAATGTTATGGCTGACAGTATTTACCTTGCTAAAAAGGTTCTTTGTTTGCCTAAATTTTCTATAAGAAGTGTAATAATGTTTCAAACTAACTTTATTGATTCCAAAATTTGAGAATTCAAAGTATCAACATCTTTAATGAATAAAATAGTAATTCTACAAATTCAAATAATACAACATACCTTAACAATAACAAAAAAAAAATTCCCAACATGTAAGAAACTAATAGTGAGACGGACTTTTACTTCTATGGATGGCAATAGACAGGCGCCAAGAATCCAAAATAGAGTCTGGGATGAAGCTAGCAAAGCACCATTGAAGCGAGTGAGCCCAATAGGGAGTGCAAAGTGGTTCATAGCCCAAATGGTGTATTGCTGCTTCTGCATAATCATCTGCTGTAGGTATAAATGTTGATGCTTTCTCAATTGAGGCTACCTTTGACACCATTTTTGTTGCCACGTACAACGGTACCTCAATTTTACATCAAATTCAATTTATTTTACCCAACATAATATAAAATGAAAAGAAAGAAAAGGTTAATATGAGGCACATAGATTGGTTCAAGATTAAAAGAAAAAAGTTAGACTGAGGCTCAAAATTTAACTCATTTATCTTATCAATTTTTAATACTTTTGAATGAAAAATTTTGATACACATATTTAAACATTAATTACACACTGAAATAATTAAGTTTATTTTTTGACTTTTTTCTTTTGGTAAATTACGTTCCATAAAAGAGAACTCATTTACACTATTTTATTGTTTTTCCATCTTAATTAAGATGAGTTTTATGTTGTAAAGTATCGAGAGCAAAGCACCATTTCAATAATAATTCACTATAGAAACAATGTTATTGCATCTCACTGTAAGGTGTTATTATTTTGTTAGTTCTTGTGTAAGGGTTATGGGATCATTCAATTAAGGCTAAACCGCTTTTAAGTCCTCTAAATTTAGGTCAAATGTACTCAATTTGTTTTTTCTTCTCTAGATAAAGTTACCCATATTTTATTTTTGAAAACATGCACATAATAATTTTTTTAGAATTAATATGTGTCCCTTAAGCAATTAATTAACTCACATGAGGTCATTAGTGTTAATTTACTTATGTAATAGACATCAATAATAAAATAGTATTTATAAGTAAAAGAAAATAAATTAGAAAAAAAGTTCGGATATTTTTATATAAATTTAAGAATATCTCGAAAAATTGTTTAACATTGAATTAATATAAAGGGCAAGTAAATGGATATGTATATCTCAAATCAAGACAACAAATTACTTTCTTTAATATAAACTATAAACATTTACTCGTAGCAAATATATATATATATATTCGTTGGTGATATGCATTTGTATTAGTTAACACTCAATCTACTATCACTTTGAAACATACATGTCTGTTGCCTATAATTAGTACGAGTAAAATACTTGTGACAGTGATAATGTATTTTGAAAAAGAAAAAAAAATATGTGTCTGCCATTAGATCACAATCACAATGTACATTGTTTTTTAGCTTCTATCTCCGATATATTTTAATGTATCTCTAATAAGGGGATATAAAGTAGTAGGCCACCATACATTATAAATTCATGAAAATCTCAATTTCTCATTATATATAATATTATAAATTTAATTATATTTATCAATAATATTATCACATATTATTTATAATACATTTTAAATTTAAGATGCATGGCATTTTATAAAATAGTAATATACCTGACATTGAACATCAATTCCGCTTCCCCTATACTCGACATGGAGACATCTCGATAATTGATCAATATATCTGCATTTAAAAATTGTTCTATTTAGATTGATTTTATTTTTAGTCTCTTTAAAAATATATATTTAATATTTCATACATTTTCAATATATATTTAATAATATTTAGTTTTTTACTAAAACACTTTTTTATAAACTTAATAGATTAAAAAAAAATATTCACGTTATAAAATAAATGTTAAAAATATGCTTAAAATGTAAATAAATAAATAAACATATTTTTAACACATTTATAAAAATGTAATTAATATATGTTCATCACGTTAAAAAAATTTAACTTAAAAATTAATAGAGAGTTAAAAATAAAATGTTATGCTTAATTCTTTAAAGAATGTAGATTTAGTTAAATATTTTTTTCACTTACATTTAATACATGTTCAAAATTTTTTTTTTTTTTTTTTTACATACATTTAAAAAGCTCAAATATTGCCAGTGTTTTAGCAATTTTGATAATGAACAACATTTCAAACACTATAAATTATGTTATACTTTCAAAATAAATAAATAAAACCGAATATGTGTTATGTTCAAATTAGCTTAATTTTTAACACAAATTAAGGTGAAGACCATAAAAAGTCTATTAGGACTTTAGCAATTAATAACCTTAGAGAAGAGAAAAGTAAGGAAAGGAAAAGAAGTTACCATTTTACCATTCAACAACCAAGTGACCAACTATTATAAATCTTACATCTAATTTATAGAGCTTTACATAAATCAGTCCGCACTCCAGGAAACGAAATAGTTCGGTAACATGCATTTTGAAATTAATATGAACGGTGTATTTAATAAAAATAATATATGCATTAAATAACATGTCAGTTATTGATTATATTTAAAATTAAAATTGTGAAATAAAAAAATAATTATAAGATCACTTACTAACAGAAGGTCAATTAAATTTTAATATGTATTATAATATATATCAAATCGTGATAAAAAAATTATTCTTATTTTGTGGTTACTAGCTACCATATTTAAAATATTAAATATAATTTTTTATATTATAAGTAAGGTCTCCTTATTAAAAAAAAAAAAAAACTATTTTTTAACTACTTTTATTAAAAGCTCCTTACATATAATATGAGATTTATTTGGTACTCCAAAATAACATTTATATATAACTACATTGTACTAAAATAACATGTAACTCATAATATACAATAAAATAATATCAATATTCATAATCTAATTTGAATTAGATATAGCTCATAATATAATTAAGTTAATATTCATTTTATTGTTCACTTTTCTATTTTTTATTTTTACACAACTTACAAATATCCGTGTCAAAATTCCACGTACACTTGTAACATATTACAAATCTATTTAGAATTTTCACATAGACGTTACACACGTATTTAACTTCTCTTTTTATACTGATATGTGAAACACATACCCAAAGTTTACATTGAAAAAAATCGTTTGTATCATCTGATTCATCGCCTTAGTGAAATGTACTAAAACAATACACTAAATGAGGTGATTTCAGTTGAATTTATCTAGAGATTGTTTTAGCAAGTGATTTCCTGTTGGTTTGGTTTCAAACTTTTGAACAAAGATGCCTAGTTATTGAAAATGCATGAGTTTCAAGGGCGAAGAAAAATGATGAGAGATTGGTGCATGCTTACGCTTTTGTAGCAGCATAAATAGTGTAGAGAGGATGAGAAGGCACAACAATGGCTGAACCAGAACCAATATTAACAATCACACCTCTCTCCCTTTTCAGCATTCCAGGTAGAACAGCTCTTGTCACCCTTGTTGTACCTTCTAAATTCACTTTAACTATATTCATCCACACCTTTTCGTCCACCTCATGAAAATATGTTGCCCCTGGATAAGTGATTCCCACATTGTTTATCAAAATACCAACATCCAATCCATTGATGGCCTCCTCTATTGCCTCAACTCCGACCAACATGTTACCGGAGAAATCAAAAACGACAGTTTTTATCTTGGATGATGGAAATTTTGACTGAAGTTCTTGTAATACTAACCAGAGCTTGTGGTAGTTGCGGCCAACTAAAATCAAGTTTAGGCCTCTTTTGGCTAGTTGATATGCAAACGCTTTGCCTATGCCATCTGTTGCACCAGTTACCAAAGCCCATGAGCCATACGTTTTTAGATTTTTTGGGGATCTAATAAGTGTTATGAAAACCCAATTGAGCAAAGAAGTGATTTTTTTGAGGATGATGAAGAAACCTAGACATGTAAAGAGAAGAAGCCAAAAGGGTTGTGTTTTGATTTGATCTATGTATGTGAATAACATTGTTTCTGGGTAGTTATTGGTTCTATCGAAGATTGGTTTATCTTTTCTAGATTGCTTATTTGTATTGTCATGTGATGTATAGTAATAATTAAGGACATTCTTTATTGATTGGGATTGAGGGACACGTGATCCTTTAAGAGACTTACCTACACAAACTTAGAACAAATAGTACTAATCTAAAGAACGATATTGTGTTTCATTGCATATACGGTAGATTTTAGGTGGCATATTGAAAGCATTATAAATTTCCCAACAGTTTTACCACCAACACAAGAAAGTATGGTTTAAGGTTATATTAAATGCTGGAACTTTTTCATCCATTTCCAGAGCTTCCATGAACCCCTCACAAGAAAAACAAACAAAAAGTGGAGAGATTATTGATTGCTTCAGGAGCAAGGAGCAAGTGACTTGTATACTTCCGATCAATCACATTGCTAGAAATTTTGACTTAGTTGATATATTACAACATATTTCAAGACAATGGTATTGATTTGCAATACTAGACATATAAAACTTTAAATGACCTCATACAGCAAAGAACGATAATCTCCTATAGCAGTATCAAGTAGGTGTGCAATGCGTGCCAAATGGCTGCTAAATTCATCATCCTTCGCCTTTTCACTCACTTTATAAGTAGGTGTTGAAATATTTTGTTGAATATACTTAAGTGAGATAATAATATTTAAAATCGATTTTATACTTTATTTTTCACATATTTATATATTTTTAAATAAAATAAAATAAAAAATAAATACAACTAACATGTACGTATTTTTATGTGACATTCTAATTGCAAAGTGACCATTACAATAGATGTAAATTACAAGAGTAATAATTTTTAATACGAACACAATACGGTACACAAATTTTTTAATAATAACTGATTGATAATTTTTTTGTTTTATATTTTTAAATATTTTGTTATTTTTTACTACTATAAATAAACAATACGAATAAATTCAGTAAATTTGTTCATATATTAATTAACATGAAATTTCGACACAAATAATATCAAACTATTATACTAATAACATGATATAAATTCACACGATAAAATTACCACCTCAATTGTAAGCATAAACTTCGGCCACTTTGAAATATCATTAAAAAAAATCATGCAACCATTCGGCAACTAATCAAATTATTTATTTCATTTACATTTTAACTCTTAAAAAAAATGTACTCTTTAAATATTTCATTATCAACAAACAATTGGCATGTGGAGAAATTTTATAACGGTCACATTTAATTAAAGTATAAATATTATTGCATTTTTTATTTTTGAGAAAATAAAATTCACATTAAAATTAAACGATGTAAGAAAATTTAATTACATAATCAATTAAAACGATGACATATTATAATGCAAGTATTCTTTTTGAATGATTATAATGTTAGCACTTACAGTACTTACCTTATTTAATAGTTTTTTGTTTGCCTAAATTTAATATAAGAAGTGAAATAATGTTTCCAACTAACTTTATTGATTCCATAATTTGAGAATTCAAAGTATCAGCATCTTTAATGAAAAAAATAGTAATTTTACATCTAAAATTAGATTCAAATAACACAATGTAACTTAACCATAACAAAAAAAATTCCCAACATGTAAGAAACTAATAATGAGACGGACTTTTACTTCTATGGATGGCAATAGACAGGCGCCAAGTATCCACAATAGAGTTTGGGATGAAGCTAGCAAAGCACCATTGAAGCGAGTGAGCCCAATAGGGAGTGCAACGTGGTTCATAGCCCAAATGGTGTATTGCTGCTTCTGCATAATCATCTGCTGTTGGTATAAATGTTGATGCTTTCTCAATCGAGGCTACCTTTGACACCATTTTTGTTGCCACGTACAACGGTACCTCAATTTTACATCAAATTCAATTTATTTTACCCAACATAATATAAAAGAAAACAAAAAAGAAGTTAATATGAGGCACATAGATTGCTTCAGGATTAAAAGAAAAAAGTTAGACCGAGGCTCAAAATTTAACTCATTTATCTTATCAATTTTTAATACTTTTGAATGAAAAATTTTGATACACATATTTAAACATCAATTACACACTGAAATAATTAAGTTTATTTTTCGACTTTTTTCTTTTGGTAAATTATGTTCCATAAAGGAGAATTCATTTACACTATTTTATTGTTTTTCCATCTTAGATTAGTTTTATGTTGTAAAGTATCGAGAGCAAAGCACCATTTCAATAATATTTCACTATAGAAACAATGTTATTGCATCTCACTGTAAGGTGTTATTATTTTGTTAGTTCTTGTGTAAGGGATATGGGATCATTCAATTAAGGCTAAACCGCTTTTAACTCCTCTAAATTTAGGTCAAATGTACTCAATTTGTTTTTGGGAAAATAACAAAACTAACACCCCCTAAAAATTATAATAACAAAACTAGCACCCCTGTGTTCAATTAAAATTGAACGACAATAATTTAGACTCGTTCAATATTGAACGTTCAATATTATCCGTTCAATTAGAATTGAATGACGACAATTAGACCTATTTAATATTGAACGTTCAATATTTTACGTTCAAATTGAATATTGAACGTTCAATATTAAACGTTCAATTTTAATTGAACACAGGGGTGCTAGTTTTGTTATTATAATTTTTAGGGAGTGCTATTTTTGATAATTTTCCTTTATTTTTTCTTCTCTAGATAAAGTTACCCATATTTTATTTTTGAAAACATGCACATAGTACTTTTTTTTAGAATTAATATGTGTCCCTTAAGCAACTGATTAACTCACGTGAGGTCATTAGTGTTAATTTACTTATGTAACAGACATCAATACAAAAATTGTATTTATATATAAAGGAAAATAAATTAGAAAAAAAGTTCAAATATCTTTATATAAACTTAAGAATATCTTTATACAAATTTCTTTCTTTAATATAAACTATAAACATTTCTTTATACAAATTTCTTTCTTTAATATAAACTAAATCTACTATCACTTTGAAACATATATGTCTGTTGCCTATAATTAGTACGAGTAAAATACTTGTGACAGTGATAATGTATTTTGAAAAAGAAAAAAAAATTATGTGTCTGCCATTTTAGATCACAATCACAATGTACATTGTTTTTTAGCTTCTATCTCCGAACTATTTTAATGTATCTCTAAATGATAAGGGGATATAAAGTAGTAGGCCACCATACATTATAAATTCATGAAAATCTCAATTTCTCATTATATATAATTTTATAAATTAAACTATATTTATCAATAATATTTTATAACATATTATTTATAATATATTTTAAATTTAAAATGCATGACATTTTATAAAATAGTAATATACCTGACATTGAACATCAATTCCGCTTCCCCTATACTCGACATGAAGACATCTCGATAATTGATCAATATATCTGTATTTAAAAATTGTTCTATTTAGATCGGTTTCATTTTTAGTTTCTTTAAAACTATATATTTAATATTTCATACATTTTTAATATATATTTAACAATATTTAGTTTGTTACAAAAATGCTTTTTTTATAAACTTAATAGATTAAAAAAATATTCACGTTATAAAATAAATGTTGAAAATATGCTTAAAATGTAAATAAAAAAAAATTAAACATATGTTTAACACATTTATAAAAATGCAATTAATATATGTTCATCACGTCAAAAAAATTTAACGTAAAAATTGATAAAGGGTTAAAAATAAAATGCTACGCTTAATTCTTTAAAGAATGTAGATTTAGTTAAATATTTTTTTCACTTACATTTAATACATGTTCAAATTTTTTTTTTTTACATACATTTAAAAGCACAATATTGCTGGTGTTTTAGCAATTTTGATAATGAACAACATTTGAAACACTAAAAAATTATGTTATACTTTCAAATAAATAAATAAAACCGAACATGTGTTATGTTGAAATTAGCTTAATTTTTAATACAAATTTTGTTTTAAATATATACTAAAAAAAAAATTTGTACATGATAAAAAGGAAATCTTTTTTAATAATTAAGGTGAAGGCCATAAAAAGTCTATTAGGACTTTAGCAATTAATAACCATAGAGAAGAGAAAAGTAAGGAAAAGAAAAGAAGTTACTATTGAACAACCAAGTAACCAACTATTATAAATCTCACAACTAATTTATAGAGCTTTACATAAATCAGACTGTACTCGAGAAAACAAATAGTTCGGTAACATGCATTTTGACATTGACATGAACGGTGTATTTAATAATTGTAATATATGCGGTAAATAATATATTAATTATTGATTATATATAAAATTAAAGATATAAAATAAAAAAATAATTATAAGATTCAAGGTCAATTAAATTTTAATATATGTATTATAATATCTTTTAAATTGTGATAAAAAAAATTATTCTTATTTTGTGGCTATTGGCTACCATATTTAAAACACTAAAGATTATTTTTTATATTATAAGTAAGGTCTCCTTATTTAAAAAAAAAAAAACTATTTTTTAACTACTTTTATTAAAAGCTCCTTACTTCCCAACGCGCTTGTAGTATGAGATTTGATACTCCAAAATTACTTTTATACATAAATGCATTGTACTAAAATAACACGTAACAATAAAGAAATTTAAACTATTGAATTTAGGAGTAACTCATAATATATAATAAAATAATACTAATATTTATAATCTAATTTAAATTAGCTGTAGCTCATAATATAATTAAGTTAATATTTATTTTATTGTTCACATTTCTATTTTTTTATTTTTACACAATTTATACATGTTCGTATGAAAATTTCATATATACTTGTAACATGTTACAAATCTACTTAGAATTTTCACATAGATGTTACACACTATTTAACTTCTCTTTTTACACTGACATGTGAAACACATACCCAAACTTTACATTGAAAAAATCGTTTATATCATCTGATTCATCGCCTTAGTGAAATGTACTAAAACAGTACACTAAATGAGGTGATTTCAGTTGAATTTATCTAGAGATTTTTTTAGCAAGTGATTTCTTGTTGTTTTGGTTTCAAACTTTTGAACAAAGATGCCTAGTTGTTGAAAATGCATGAGTTTCAAGGGCGAAGAAAAATGATGAGAGATTGGTGCTTACGCTTTTGTAGCAGCGTAAATAGTGTAGAGAGGATGAGAAGGCACAACAATGGCTGAACCAGAACCAATATTAACAATCACACCTCTCTCCCTTGTCAGCATTCCTGGTAGAACAGCTCTTGTCACCCTTGTTGTACCTTCTAAATTCACTTTAACTATATTCATCCACACCTTTTCGTCCACCTCATGAAAATATGTTGCCCCTGGATAAGTGATTCCCACATTGTTTATCAAAATACCAACATCCAATCCTTTGATGGCCTCCTCTATTGCCTCAACTCCGACCAACATGTTACCGGAAAAGTCAAAAACGACAGTTTTTATCTTGGATGATGGAAATTTTGACTGAAGTTCTTGTAATACTAACCAGAGCTTGTGGTATTTGCGGCCAACTAAAATCAAGTTTAGGCCTCTTTTGGCTAGTTGATATGCATAGGCTTTGCCTATGCCATCTGTTGCACCAGTTACCAAAGCCCATGAGCCATATGTTTTTAGATTTTTTGGGGATCTAATAAGTGTTATGAAAACCCAATTGAGCAAAGAAGTGAATTTTTTGAGGATGATGAAGAAACCTAGACATGTAAAGAGAAGAAGCCAAAAGGATTGTGTTTTGATTTGATCTATGTATGTGAATAACATTGTTTCTGGGTAGTTATTGGTTCTATCGAAGATTGGTTTATCTTTTCTAGATTGCTTATTTGTATTGTCATGTGATGTATAGTAATAATTAACGACATTCTTTATTGATGGGGATTGATGGACACGTGATCCTTTAAGAGACGTACCTACACAAACTTAGAACAAATGGTACTAATCTAAAGAACGATATTGTGTTTCATTGCATATACGGTAGATTTTAGGTGGCATATTGAAAGCATTATAAATTTCCCAACAGTTTTACAACCAACACAAGAAAGTACGGTTTAAGGTTTTATTAAATGCTGGAACTTTTTTCATCCATTTCCAGAGCTTCCATGAACCCCTCACAAGAAAAACAAACAAAAAGTGGAGGGAATATTGATTGCTTCAAGGAGCAAGTGACTTGTATTCTTCCGATCAATCACATTGCTAGAAATTTTGACTTGGTTGATATATTACACCATATTTCAAGAGAATGGTATAGATTTGCAATACTAGACATATAAAACTTTAAATGACCTCGCACAGCAAATAGCAGTATCAAGTAGGTGTGCAATGCGTGCCAAATGGCTGATAAATTCATCATCCTTCGCATTTTCACTCACTTTATAATAGATGAAACTCCTGTATAGTTATCATAGTGATTGATGATCTTTTTGACACATCAGTGAGTGTTGATTAGTCTTGAGAATCATGGCCAGAAGAACCATTTGAAAAATGTTCTTGGTGAAAAGGGTCATCGACGCCATATACAGAACTCAACCTGGGTGAGTAGTTCCAACCTGTCATACGTTCCAATTCATGCCTATTTGATCTCATACTTGATTCTTCCTTCAACTTCATGAAGTACATTGACGACCAGTAATCTTTTGCCAGGTTCTACTCGAAAAAAGAAAGAAATATGTTCATAATTTGAAAATAATCTGGTAAACTTTGAAGAAATTCCATAAATAACCTACCATTTTCATCAACTGCATCAGCTCATTTAATGCATTCTTAAAAAGATCTGGGTGTGCAAGATCAGAAGTATTCAAAATTTCTTGTCGGCTTCGGTGGGATATATTCACTTCCATTGGTGCCCCTGTCCAATGAAAATTTAGAACAAAACCAGATCAAAAATAATGTCTGCTTTTGGACGAGCCAAGTTTTGCTTGGGAAACGAAATAGTGCAGTTTATGCATAGCAGAAAATTTGTCGCCTGAGCTAGCTCTACATGATATTTCAATATTGAATAGAGAGCAAATTATAATGTGTTACATAAACCAAGAACCTGCAGCTATGTACTTCTCAATAATATGACGTGCCATGTAAATTCTTTTAACAGGGTCATCTTCAGGGATTTTTCCAAGTTCATGCACTTCATCAAAAAAGTGCACACTCTCCCCTGCCAAACAACTGTGATTAAAAAGGAAAAAGGAAAAAACAATCACATATACATGCCGGTAAAACTTGGCATTCTTAATCAAATTGTTTCAATAGTTTATAAGATCCTTGATTCAGGGAACATATGTATTAAGCATAAATTTATACTCATTCTTAGCTTCTGAAAACAGCCAATTTTCAGACATCCTAGTTATTTCTCTTAAAGGAAAGAAATGTAATTCAATAACCAGAAAATTAGGGACACGTGAAACCTGTCAGCAAATGCCGTGAAAGAGTGGCGGAACCTTTTGTTCAGAAGAAGTTTGTCCAGTGGTTCGCTTGGATCTACTACTCTAGGTGGTTCCCTTTGTAATAGTAGTCCACTCTCGGGTACTCCCAGAGCTTTACCCATTGTCTCAAATTTCATATGTTCTTTTTTCCTCAAGCTGATCTGTGAAAGCAGGGGTTGTGAACTTGATATAGAGAACAGTGCTAGTACAAGGATACTTGCCTGTAGAAAATACCTGATAAATGTTAACAACTGCACAATAGTAAAACATCTGAACAATACCATATGAATATTAGAAATAGAAAAGGGGAGAGAGAGAGAGATGAAATACCATAACTAGCAGCAAAAATCTGGAGACTACTTGAAGCCATAAGATATCATCATGAATTTCATTCAATACATAAGCGACAATCCATATTCCTAGTAGGCAACAAGGAACAACAAATAATGGCAACGACGAAGGTGAGTGTAATTTGAAACTACGTGCTAGACTATCTTGGGAAAAAAAGAAGAATTTTTTTTTTTTTATAGTATCAAATGCATAACTTGATAAGATAACCTAAATTACCCATTTAGTTATTTCTTCTTAACAATAACATAATTAGTTATTTCTTCAAAGATATTCAAACTCTATATTTGAATTAACCTAGCACAATTTATGAAGCATCAAAACAGGATCTCTTTCCGTGGGACTGTAGTTGATTAAAAGGCTAATGGTAACTTTTGGACTTAAAGATACTTATCAACGGTAAAATAATACCACGGTTGCATATATAAAACATATTAAATAGATTAAAGAATTTCATATAGAGGCATGAAGAAGTCTACCAATGGATGAAGCAGAAACAAGTATTCCTTGCCAGAGGTCTCTTAGCTCATCAAATCTGAAGTCTATATGCCGAATAGCCCCAAAAAATCCAACCAAAACAGCAACATACAGTGTGTGGAGGGATGCAACTGGAACAATCCAATGAGTTCCCATATGGCACCGGATATTTAGGGGTCTCTTAATGTGCATAACTAGAGCAGAAAATAAACACTTATTTCAATAATTATAATTTAGTGCCAATAATTAATTGCAACTAGTTACAGCATCGTATAAGATATTCTTGGTAAAAAGTTGGTAGTTCAAGATCACTCAGTAATGAATGTAGAAAATTTTCAAATTTTAAAAGGCACGTGACAATACCTAAAGACAAGGATATAAGATTTTCAATACACAGCAATACAAATGGCCAAACATTCTTTATTCCAAAATACTGTTACTAAAAAAAGGCACACAAATGCAATTGAAGGAGATAATATGATTAGTCACACATACAAATATTTAGGAAACAAACAAATAAAAAATCAAAGGCATGATAAGAGAAAGCAGTGACTTATTTTATTTTTAAGTTTTGCTCCAGTACATTCTTAAGCTAATTGAAAACTTCCATATAAAAAATTTGCAACTATTCAGTTAAGAAATTCTTACATGCAGCCCCAGCAATCCATGGTAAGAGAACTAGTGGAAGAAAAACACGAGATCTGATTGGTGGCAGGGACCTCCTGAAATATTAAACAGAAGGCAGATGACTCAATTAAAGCAACAGAAATATTTCAAAACAAAAGGGACCGTAAATCAAGTAGCTCAAGTCTAAATCAAATATTCACTAACCTGACAAAGATATGATATAGTTGGAAGGCCTGCAAAATGCGACAACTCAGCAGCAAACCAAAACCAAGTGGACCTTCAATCCAGACTAGAAGCAGAAGATACTTCAAAACTTTAATATGATTGCGATTTTCATTGGAAGGGCATGCACTAAAGATAATATCCAAGAGTAGCTTCAAATAAAATCTGGTAAAAGAAAAACCAAAGGCAATGCAAACCTGCCCACACATAGCAAGATTTCCACCAATACCTCTTCTTGAATTTCACAAAATTGATGGACAACTACAAAAAAACACGACTTACATAATTGGTATCCTTCAAGCCAGAATGTAGGTCATCTAAAATGTGAAAGATGGTTAATGGATAAAAGAACTGCAATCTACCACAATAGATAAAACAAAGTTAAAGCTGGCAAAAACTTGAATTGCTGGAATCCAAAAGCTGCTGCCTTTTGGACGAGGAATATTGTAAACCACAAAGGGTGACAATAAGCGTGATAAAAGCCTGGATATCAAGTAGATAAAAAAGAACATCAATGATCAATTATTAATAAACAAGACTTGAGAAAATTATCCTATGTATCTATCTTTTAAGAAAAACAAAACTTTTTCCTTTATATACCCATTTTTAGCCCACATGTATACCCCTACGTGTACACTTCTACAACAAGTTCTGTACAACTTTGTAACTGTGTACAAAGTTAACATACGGGTAGCCATTTTGGAAATAAGTGATTATTTTAAGTAAATGAGAACTTTTTTTTTACTGAAATCATTATAAGAAACAAAAACAGTTTATCTCCAAAGAAGTGATAAATGACAATAACTATGATAATTTGAGGATCAAACGCAATAAACCAGCCCCAATAATATTCCCAAATCTCTACTTCAAAAAAGAATACAACATATAAATCTTACTAAAATTGGGAATTGAACCAAAGCCCAAATAAGGGATATTCAAACACTCTGCCAAATAACTTCAAATATATATTGGGCAAGCAGAATTCAATTAATCCAATTCGAGAAACCCAATTGACCACAAACCTTCTTTCAGATTATTCTTAAACTAAAATAATAATAATAAAAAAGCTCTAGACTCCCAAGTCCCCAGCATCCCAATGTTCCTCTCAATCAAAAACGGTTACCCTAAAGAGAAGATTGTATAAGTCCCAAAAAAACAAACAGAGCAGACCCATAAAGCAGCTCAATTAGCTGGAAGCCTGGAACGAACCTCAACCAAAGAAAGATCAAACTGAAACTTATTTTCATGTACAATTAAGTAAATTCGAAAGAAATAAGTACATACAGAAGAAGGAAGGAGGCGGATATTGCAAGGGCTACATAGTCACTGGGACAGCCACCTTCGATCGCACAGCTTGTCATTTTCAGGCAATTCGTATACTGGGAAATTTGAACTATGAATCAATCCACAAGAAAATCATTACCCCTATACCCTCTCTGGACCTGTGCTCTTGAATTCTTGATTTTGAGTGAATCATCGGTTCCTCGAATATAAACGCCCTTTTCTGGAGTCCTATGCAGTCCATTTTTCCATGTTTTGACTATAAAGGAACAAAGTAAAAAACTTCGACTCAATTGAATCACTCATGAGCTGTCACGTGGTTCGCTAGTTTCAAACTTATTTCCTTTATAATTACTTGGAGTTATATGCATGGCTTAAATAATGAATTAATTATTAATTATAATAAAAGAAATTATTCAGTTATTCTAATTTCAATTCATAACAAAACTCAAAATATGAAACATTTCTTATAATTATTTAAATTTTAATAAATAAATAAAAATATTAAAATATACATAAAGTAACTAAAAAAAAAAAGAACCAAACACATAAATAAATTGGAATATAAAGAGAATAAAATAACATTACTTATTAGAAAATAATATTTATTTTTTGTTATTATTTTTTTATTTTAAATAAAAATATAAAATTCAATTTTATTCTAAAAGAACTTCATTTTTTAAAATTTGGACTAACTTGACTCAAAATTTAAATTATAAGACTATGTAAACTTACTCTAATAGATACATGACTAATGTATCAATTAAATAAAATTATAGAAACAAATAAAGTCACCTTGTTATGACAATACTATTAATCTATTATCCTTAATATAAAGATATATTATAATTTAAATTGTTATTAACATAATTATTTTTTATTAATGAAACAATAATAACATTAAAGTTTAATTAATTATAGGGTTAAAAAAATAAATTTTTGATCTATTTAATCTTATAATTTTACTCAATTAATATATTAGCCTCGTAAATGTTCGGGTAAATTTAAATTCATTTTTGGATCAAATTATTCTAAATTTTCAAAAATTACTTTTTTTTTAATGTTAAAATTAGATTTCTCTATTTTTTAATTAAAACAAAAAATATTATATCCTCTCCTCTCTCCTCTCTCCTCTCTCTCACTGCATAGTCCTTACTAAAAATCCAAAAATCTCAAGCTCTCTCCCGCATTCTATTTTTCTCAATTTTCTAAGCCTAACTATTGTTATTTTCATGAATGTAAAGATCAAATGGGTTAAATTCAAACGTTAAGAAATTGAACTCGCTCCAATAAAATATCAGTCTATTAATTAATAATATGAATATCGGTCATTCTTATAAAAATTTTATTCCCTACCGAAGCATTTTCATTTATAAATCTATATATACTTTTTTGTAGAGAGTTGAAACCTATTTTTTGAAGCCCAATTATTGTAGATTTTGTTGTCATTAATGACCAGGGAGACCCAGTTAAATAAATATGGAGAAAAAGAAAAATAGCTAACACCAATATATTTGTTTTGGGAGAGTTAGGGAAGTATAAGGTTATGAGAATGTGTTCTTCAATTCGAACTTTGTAAGAAAATTGAGTAAATTTAAAAATAGAAGTAGAGGTAATAGAATGGAAATGAAATAATGCGTTTACTTCTAAGTTGATTTGAAGTTAATTTTCGTTGTTCGCATTGTTGCTATTGTTGTTGTTTCGTTTCTTTTTCTTTTTGACAAAGAACACAATTGATGAGCAGAAGAAATGACATATATGGGTCGGTGTTTCGTTGGTTAACTAGTTTGAAGGTAAAAGTTAGACAAATTTTTGAACTCTATTGGGGAAATTTGATTTGGGATTGGGCAACTCGAGGGCTGTGTTAAGGAGCTCGATTTGGGTTTCTTCCAATAACATGGTTCAAAAATTTGTCTAGCTTTTACCTTCAAACTAGTTATAACAAACCCGCAGCTTAAAATATAAATTTTTATCCCTCATTGAAGCCACTCAGTAGAACTCATCTTTAGAATTCTCATTTATGAACACTCCATAATTGTTATTTGTTTTTGTTCTCTCTTTATAAATTCTAAATGTCATTATGGCAATTTGTAGCTTCCACACATAAGTCGCGGCCTTGATGGCATTTACAAAGCAAAACTTGCACACAACTTGTAGCTTCCGCACATAAGTCGTGGTCTCGAGGGCATTCGCAAAGCAAAACTTGCACAGAACAATTGTTTAATTTTAATTTTTACAGGGAATAAAAAAAAGATAAACAAAGTTGAAAAAACTTAAATGCAACAAGTTACTTATAAATTATAATCGTTGATATTATTTACGTATTTAACATTATTATTTTTTTAATAAAAATAAACAAGTCAAAATTAATCTGTTACTACTACGTAATCAAATATAATCTTTATATGCAAGAATTTCTCTAAAAGAATACAGTTAATTACGCTGAATGGAATTCTTTATATGATCTTGCTACATATATAATTACTTTGAACATCAAATAATAAAAATTACAAGCTGAGAACTCCACAGCTTTAGGAAACTGGAAGCAAAAACAGCGCAAAATATTAATTAAAAAAGAAAATAAAAAACAATAATTTTTTTTTTTTTTTTAAGGATAGGAAAAGGTAGTCATTACTTGTAAGTCTACTAAAGCCACCATGCTCGTGCCACCACTTAACCACAATAAAGTTAGAAAATTTTATTCTTAAATAAAGTTTTAATGGATTAAGATTGATTTAAAGAGATTAAAAAGTTAAAAATTATGGGATGTAAATTATATCTTGGTAGAAGGACCCCAGCAAAGCCACTTCCTCTGCATATAACCAAAATGTAGAATCAAGTTCAAAATTTATTAACTTTTTTTTTTTTTTTTTAATGTAATTCAAAATTTAATAATTAAGTTAGTAAAAAATAAAATAAAAAACAAAAACAAAAACTTGAAACATGCCTTTTTGGGAAAATCGTGTTTATCTTTGCGTTTGGAGTCATCAGTTTTGTTAGAGTAAGTCTCACTTCTAGAACTCCCACCTCTTTTCTTGTCATCTGTAGCTCTTGTGAATACGACTGAATATCCTTCTGCTGAGGCTGGATCGTTCACATCCCATTCGCCAAACTTAGGTAGGGGCCTTGCATTATCTTTCTGTAATTAATTAGTTCAAAAAATAAATTAATCTTGATTAATCAAACTTAACATATAATTATAGAGATTACGTAGAAGATGGAGATAAAAATTTACTGTTGCCATGGAGGAGAAATCTTAACGAAATCGAATACTCAAAAATGGGTATGTATATATTCTTTTTTGCTGATGGAAGAACAATGATTGATTGAATTGGAAAAATAAAAAAGACTAGTCGTTTTATAGAAACATCAGCGACGCATTTGGAATGATAATCAATTTCGGTTTTTGGCTTTCCATAAACAGATAAACTATACTCGTCTCCAGCATACAAAACGGTTATGTCGTTCGTTACTTAAACAAAATAAAAAATGAAAAAGAAGATTCTAAACGAAAAAACGCTGTGTCATGTAGTTTTTATCCGAAAGGGCAAATAATTGGTCTTCTAAACGATACATCGTTTTCCAGCAAGTCTGTACAACAAATCAAAGAGGAGAGTTCAGCGGTTATACCTAAAAGTTTGAAACTGTTTGCTGGTCTAGACTAAGAGGGCACCCGGCTTTCACGGCTGTTAGAGGATTTTATACCGTAAAATATAGCAAGCATTAAATTTAAGATCACTAACTTTGCACAAAAAAGAGATTGAGAAACTAAAAAAAAAAAAAAACTCTTACAATTTATAATAACAAAATTAACACCTAAATAATATTAAACATTTAACATTAAATAAATCTAAATTACCGTTGTTCAATTCAAATTGAACGGATATTAAAAAAAATGATATATTAATCATTTTTTTAACTGTGAAAATATAAATTTGAATACAAGTAATACTATTTTTGTTATTACAAATTTTAAGGGGCGTTATTTTTGTTATTTTCCTTAAAAAAAAAAAAATAGTATTATAGCTCTTAAGTAGAACATTTTATTTTCATTATTAAAAAAAAAAGTGTATATTAGTTTAAAAGGATTCATTTTAATAAAAAAAAAAAAAAAAGCACACATAAATTTTATAACTTTAAATTTTAGGAAAATTATCAAAAATAGCACCCATAAAACTTATAGTAACAAAACTAACACCCAAATAATAAATATTGAACGTTCAATATTCAATTTGAACGTAAAATATTGAACGTTCAATATTAAACGAGTCTAAATTATCGTCGTTCAATTCTAATTGGATGAATGTTCAAAGAAAAATGATATATTAGTCATTTTTTTAATTGTGAAAATATAAATTTGAACACAAAGGTGCTAGTTTTGTTATTAGAAGTTTTAAAGGGTGTTAGTTTTATTATTTTTCCTAAATTTTAAGATTAAAATGCATCATTTTTTTGAAATATGAGAGTAAAATAAAACAATGAGATTGATTTTTTTTTCTTAAGAAACTATTGGATTAATGTGCCCTTCACCCAATTTAAGTAAATTTATGACATATGTAAATGTCATTTAATGAAGTAACAGTATTTCCGAGCATTTTTTTCGTAAAAATTAAAAAGAAATTTTTTTTAATGGCTTCCGGACTGTTGGTATACTTTTTCTATTGTCAAACCCTCAAAGCTAATATAAGAAATTTTCCTTTCCTTCATAATTTTAATATATTAAAATAACTATATTTAAAAAAAAAAATCAAATAATATCTTTAATATTTTTATAACATTAAATTATAAATATTTATATTTATATCTAGTTATACTATAATTTTTTTTTAAAAATATTTAAATAATATATTCAATATTTTATATATTTATATTTATATCTAGTTATCTATGTATATCTATATTAAGTTTAAATTACATTTAAAATAATTTCAAACCAAATTATTTTTATATTTTAAAATAATGACATATTGCATGTTCTAATTTACTCAAAAAATTATGATTAATGTTTATTATTTAACTATTTAATTATTTATCATTATTTCATATAAATTTCAAACATACTGAAATTAAAGTGTATACGTGTGTGTGTATATATATATATATATATTTGTGAAGGATTTGTTGGGACTTTTACTTTTCAACATAGAGATTGGTACCCTGCAACAAAATTTCGAAATATTTACGAAAAGGCAGGCAATTTCGTTAGAAGACTTAACGGATGTTCTTTTTGATATTTTTAAAACCGTAAGGATTTTAATGATACAATGTCAAACCTTTTGACATCAAATTTATTCTTTAATACCTGAAAAATGTGATCTTCACCGATAAAAAGTGGATAGCACTCTCTTTCTCAATGTTCTTATTGAGGTAACAACCTCAACAATCTAACTAAACAGAACTATTAGAAGTTTTCAGTGATGTGAAATTTGATTACAAACATTAACACAAGAACATAGATCAAGAGAAATCGCCACTCCTTGAAACAGTCAAGAAAGTCTCCTTTCCAGACTCTATTTACATTTGAGGAGTTGGCTTTTCCTATCTGTACACCATTATCCATTTTGTTGCAGTCAAATAAGATATTCATAGTATAAGAAGAAAAGGTCATCTGGGTAATCTTTTGGCAGGCTATTGATGTAGAGGTAGAAACGCAACAAGTCCTCCTTTGAGACGGTTTCTGCATCAACGACATCGTCATTACAAGTTAAAACCCACAAATCTTCTGAATTGACTCTCTTCATACTACCCCGGCAAAAAGGGCAGGATTCTGACTTTGTATTCCTGTAAAAGGTTTTAAGTACTAAGCCTCATGAGTGATAATGAACAACAACTCAGTAGTCAGTACATTGTCAAATAAAACAGCATTACAAACTTCCAAAAAAGATATCATATAAAGAAGGTTATGTAGTTACCAATTGCGGTAGCATTTGATGCACATAGCATGGCAGCAATTAGGCAAGACCATTTTAGTACAAGGTTCTAAGCAAATTCCACATTCATCTTCTCTCTCAACATCAACATTGGCCTACACTTCCGTTCTCTTTTTATTTTCTTCTTTTGCAAATACTCAAAGCTTGAAGATCTAGCATCGTTCCAATTCTCCACGTAACCATGAAGCCGTTGAAGAGATGGCAGTATAACAGCTTATTGAAACAAAAACCAAAAGTCAAGGGTTGGCCAGAATAACATAAAAGATAGTTAGGGTATGTTTGTTTCTGCTTTGGGACTCTGTAAAAGTGTTTTTGACAGCAAAAAATGCTACAATATCAAACAATATTGTTTCTTTTTTTTTTTTTTTTTGGTCAAAAACCCTTTCAAGGCTCAAGAAAGCACTTTGTGCTTGCTGACATAGGTAGTTAGGTACTTCTTCTTGAAATCACTTTTTTTCTGAAAATCGTTTCTGTTCGAAACCACTTTTCACATAAGCACAACCGAAATTTGGTTAATCAAGATGCCTCCAAACAATGACATACCATAAAAGTCCATTAGAGTAGCCTTCCTCCCATGTGTGATAGAAACAGTTGGCCTCCCATCTGTGTACACCTACTCTAGATAAGACAGAAACCTATAAAAAACCTGCTCTTGAAATAAAGAGAAACAAGTGTGGCAAAGCACTTATAAACAATCATGCTTCACAACAGACCTAAGAGAGTAAGAGGAGATAAACCAACCTTGTAAACAAGAACGTGGAAAGGATTAAAATATCTGGGAAGTATACATGTGCACGAGCAATTCAGCCATTGTAACAAGAAATAGAAAGATTGGAGCCAAGTTATTGTAAACCAACTTTCATTTGGAGATATGTGCCGCCCTTGGCCCTCGGAATTGCAGCGGCACTGCAAGCGTGCATATACTAAACCAAATTAGAAAGACTAATCTAGCAAAAAGTTCAAAAAAGTACTCACCTTTGTATTTCTGCAAAATGTTCGATGAATGTATAAAATTAATATTGGCTTTTTTTCTAAAAGCTTAAGTTTTTCAAGAAATTTAGGAGATTTGTTCTCCCAACAATTTTAACGATGTTACAATTAATGGCCGAAAAACAAAATATACAAGTTTTCCTCCAACTATTATGCGCTCAGAAGCATGAAATAAACAATAACAATCTCACGGACTCTTTACATTGGACGGACTGACTTCAACCAAGTTTTTGAAGTACGCACTGAAGCATATGTCATACAACGCAATTGGCAAAGAAGGTTTTGAGAAGGAGGAATAAAAAAAATAAAAAATAAATTGAAAGGCAGGTTTATGCACTTAGAAGCATGAACCTACCAATTAAACATAGTGTGATATCCCCAAAACAGGCACTTAATCCATGATTCCAAAAGAACACCAAGTCTTACATATTAGGACATGGGTTCTTCTACTTTCTTTTGATATTTCAAACTAAAAAAATGCCAAATATAGCTTGATCATGATCGAAATTCAGAAGGCCCAGAAATAGAATTGGTCTAATTGGATAAGAATTAGGTCAACAAAAAAATATGAACATAAACTCACAACAGGGTAGTTTTAATTCTTTTTAATTTACAGTTTTCTCCTTCAATTAGAAAATTTTACATTTGATCAATATCGAAATAAAAAATCCCAAGTATAAAAATGGAAAGTTAAACATCAAACAACCCAACCAAAAATAATTACAAATTAGAACTCACAGAGCATTTGCATGTTGTATATCTGCCTCCAGAACTTTTCAAAGAGTCAGAGAAAGAAGGCCTAGCAAGACCATACATCATTTTCTCTAACTTGGATATAAAGAATACCAGAAAGAAGAACAAGGAGTACAGTCAGATTACCCAATGATGAACTGTAAAACTTTCAATTTTTACTTAGAAATAGGATAATTAATTCCCACCAAAGGTAGCAAAGATAGAATAATCGATTGGGTTATCTCTCTTAAACTCTCCTGTAATCTTCTATCAATATATTAAAGAGTTTGTGTCATTTGGAATTTAAGTGTTTTGGATTTTGGATTTAAAATTCACAAATATAAAAACAGAATTTAAGATTTAAAAACAAACAATTGGTATTAATCCGATTATTAAAATTATCTTTTTTTCATAATTAAAAAAAATTATCTTTTTTTTTTTTTTTTGCTTTAGTCTAAAAGATAGATAAAATTAATTTAATGAGATATAAATACTAAAAATAGTAGGATTTACTATTAAAAAATTGGATATGTTATTTAGTTTTAGAGTTCTTTAATTTTATTACCCTAATAATTTAATACCTTAGCAAAAATAATAATATTTCAATTATTATTTTTCTTATCATAATCTTCCTTCTACAGTTGGTTTCTTACTAATACGGCTTGGTGTCTTATGGGTTGCTTGCTTGTGATACTTACCACTTTATATTTATTTTTTATTTTTTATTTTAATAATGTCATCTTAAGAAAAATAATAAAATAATTTATAAATTTTGAGTTGGTTTTACTTATCGATCACATGACACCATGGTGATTGATGATAGATATGTTAAGATGGTTCCTATATTGGTGAATCTAGGTTCAGAGGTACAGTTTTTTTCTTTTTTTTTTTAAGAATGTTATTTCAATATAATTTGTTAATATTAAAACAAAAAAGGAAAAGAAAAGTCTCGTTACTTGCAACGAATAATATTATTACGAGTGTAAATTATGTCGTGTTAGTCGTATTTATGTCGTATTATTTATCTCGGTATTAAATTTGGTTCGTATTTTTTGTGTCGAGTTTTCGTGTCAGTTGACACATAAAAAAATTTACTCGATTTTTTTTTCTTGTTACTTATTTACAAGAGTAAGAAATAACAAAACTTTTAAGAACATGAAAAAATTATTGATCAATTCTTACTAAAAAAAATTCGTATCGTGTCGTGTTCAATTCGCATTATCAAATCGTATCAGAAATTATCACATTTAAGTATTACCAATAAATTATAAACAGTCTGTTTAAAATTATAAAATAAAAATTAGTTAGAAGAATAATGAAAATAATATTATTTCTAGGATAATCACTTGTTGTTTTTTAATTATTAAACTACGATATTTTTATTAGTTTAGCTCCGAATTCTATTAGCATCATTGTTGTTGGTGTTGCTATAATTTTGAAGAAAGAAGTTACAGTACTTTAATAATTATTAATTTATTATGGCAGTTGCAAGGTCATTACTAGCCCGTGAATCATAAAACCGTATAATATAGAAAATCTAAGTACCAACCATTTCATTCGAACATTTACAATCCAGTGACACCAAAATTATATTATAAGACATATAAGTTTGTTGTGATTAACTAAACAAGAAAAAAATTTAACCACTTGATTTAGGTAAACAATTGTTATCTCAAATTGAAATAAAATGTAATTGAGAATATGTTAATAAATTGTGTTACAATGTTTCAACATTCAATATTTTTATATCATCATTATTCTTTCATTTAATTGTTCTGATTTGTCCAACAAAATTTTATACTTTAGTTGGGTAGTTCAATAACATTTGAAAGTGGATGTTCCATTCCATTATATGAATTGCTTTTTAAGTTATGTATTTCTTTGTTACGTTTTCAAATTAACCAATAGCTGTTGAAATAGTGTGGCTCTAATTGAGCCATTTAATGGAGTAGATGAGCTCATTGCTTATGTCATTTAAAGAGTGAGCTCATTGCTTATGTCATTCAAAGAGTGAGCTCATTGCTTATGTCATTCAAAGGGTGAGCTCATCCCTTATGTCATCAAGCCCACAAAAGAAGAAATTGCAAAGAAGTGTTCATACATGAAATAGCTCTTAATAGTGAAATTTCTTCTCTATAAATAGAGCAAGTATTTGCTCATTTGAAATCATCCCTAGCAATTCACAACAAGAGTTGCATTTGAGAGAAAGAGAGAGCAAAATTAGGAAGTCTATTCTAATAGCTTCATAGTGTTAAAGATAACACATTTGGTGATCTCTTTTATTTGTTAGAGAGAAATCTCTAAATTGAGTGTATTGGGATATTGGAGCATTTGAGAGTTTGTACCCACTGTGTAAACACCATTTGAATAGTGAATTATTCTCCTCGTCTTTGCCCGTGGATTAGGCCTTACGCTGAACCACGTAAAATTTGTGTGTCCACTTTGTTATTTATTTTTCTCTACGTTTGGTTACCGCAGTTGTTTGTTACTCAATTGAGTGCTTACTATTTAGGAAAGTTCTGTCTAAGGAGATTGGAATTTAAGTGGCTCCGGTGTGACCCTCCAGTCTTTCCTGGGATCTTTCTTATAATAGTGGTATTCAAGTGGGTCTCGCACAACAAGTGATATCAGAGCCGGTTCGATCCATATTCGGCAAATTGTGTTGTTGCGAATTTGTGAGTAAAAGGAAGTATGTCGGAGTTTTCAGATATTGTGGCACCAACATCTGCATCGTCTTCGTCAGCACCAGTTAGAACTACGGTGACAAATGCAAAATTTGAGGTGGAGAAATTTGATGGTACCAATAATTTTGGTATGTGGCAATGTGAGGTACTAGATGTATTGTGTCAACAAGAGTTGGACCATGCTCTTGAGGACAAACCTGAAGACATGGATGAGAAAGATTGGGCAAAACTTAATCGTCAAGCATGTGGTACTATTAGGCTGTGTCTCGCCAAAGATCAAAAATATTTTGTTATGAAGGAGACGTCAGCAAAGAAGTTATGGAAGACATTGGAGGATAAATATATGTCGAAAAGACCACTTAATCGTCTTTTCTTGAAGAAGAAACTCTACAAGTTCACGTACACACCTGGTACGTCATTGAATGATCATGTTAACTCATTCAATAAGCTGTTGGCCGATTTGTTCAATTTAGATGAGCAATTTGGCGATGAAGATAAAGCTTTAATGCTGTTAAATTCACTTCCTGATAATTATGAGCAACTCAGCATCACGTTACTGCATGGGAAGGATAAAGTTTCTTTTGATGAAATTTGTACAGCTTTGCATAGCTATGAAATCATGAAAAATGATAAAGTGGTTCATAAAGATGCAAAAGCAGAAGTATTGACAGCAAGAGGTCGCTCTGTAAGCCGTAAACCTGGAAGAAGAGGCAAGTCACAGTCAAAAGCAAGACTTGCTAAAGATGAATGTGCCTTTTGTCGAGAGAAAGGGCATTGGAAAAATAATTGTCCTAAGTTGCAAAAGAAAAATAAGGGCAAAGCAATTTCTAATGCTTGCGTAGTTGATCAAGGAGATAATGAGTCTGATTATTCCTTGGTGGGCATGTCTATGATATGTCACGTTGATGAGTGGATAATGGATTCGGGTTGCACCTATCATATGTGTCCAAACAGAGAATGGTTTTCAAGTTACAAAGAGCTTGATGGTGGAGTTGTTTATATGGGTAATGATAACACCTGTAAAACAACAGGGATAGGTACTGTCCATTTGAAAACTCATGATGGATCAACCAAAGTGCTGAAAGATGTTCGGTATGTACCGAGCTTGAAAAAGAATCTCATATCACTTGGAGCCTTAGAATCAAAAGGTCTCACAGTGACTATGAGAGGTGGAGTCCTGAAGGTTGTATCTGGCGCACTTGTGTTGATGAAAGGCATAAGAAGAAACAACTTGTACTATTTACAAGGAAGTACACTTGTTGGAGCATCTGCTACTGTTTCTACAGAAGATGCAGATTCAAAAACAACCAGATTATGGCATATGCGTCTGGGGCACGCTGGTGAGAAAGCTTTGCACAATTTGATAAAGCAAGGCTTGTTGAATGGAGCAAAAGCAAGCAAATTTGACTTTTGCAAACATTGTGTTTTGGGAAAACAAACTAGGGTGAAATTTGATTCAACAATCCACCGTACTAAAGGGATTTTGGATTATGTTCACACTGATGTCTGGGGCCCTACCAAAACAGCTTCATTTGGAGGGATGCATTACTTTGTCTCTTTCATTGATGATTTTTCCAGAAGAGTCTGGACATATGTAATGAAGGAGAAAAGTGAAGTCCTAGATGTTTTCTTAAAATGGAAGAAAATGATTGAAACTCAAACTGGCAAGAAGATCAAACGACTCAGATCAGATAATGGTGGTGAATACAAAAGTGATCCGTTCTTGAAAGTTTGTCAAGATGAGGGAATTGTACGACACTTTACAGTCAGAAATACTCCACAACAAAATAGGATAGCAGAACGCATGAACCGAACAATACTGGAGAAAGTTCGGTGTATGTTGTCCAATGCTGGGTTGGGCAAGATCTTTTGGGCTGAGGCAGTGACTTATGCATGTCATCTCATTAATCGTTTGCCATCAAATGCACTTGACGACAAAACTCCCATGGAGGTATGGTCTGGAAAGCCTGCTGCAGATTATGATTCCTTACATGTCTTTGGTTCCGCTGCTTATTATCATGTAAGGGAGTCTAAGTTAGACCCAAGAGCTAAAAATGCTTTGTTCATGGGTATAACATCTGGAGTGAAAGGATATCGTCTTTGGTGTCTAGAGACAAAGAAGATAGTTTTCAGTAGGGATGTAACTTTTGATGAGTCTTCTATGTTGTTACAAGAAGAAAAGAAAGAGTCTCAAAAGGAGAATCAGACCAATGGTACTCCGCAGCAGGTGGAGTTAAAGAAAGTGTCAGTTGATCCAGTTGAAGTCATGGAGGAAGACAATAATTCTCTAATGACAGAAGATGATGAAGAGGTTCCCACCCAAGAACCTACACAACAACAAGATCCAATTGCAACTAGAAAAGAGAAGAGACAAACTCGTCTACCTGCTCGACTAGCTGATTATGACTTGGGAGCATATGCACTTTCAATAGTAAATGATGGTGTTCCGACCACTTACAAAGAGGTTATTGACAATGTTAAACACCAACAATGGAAACGTGCAATGGAGGAAGAGATGCAATCTCTTCATAAGAATGAAACTTGGAAGTTAGCTCGACTTCCTAAAGGCAAGAAGGCAATTGGATGCAAATGGATATTTGCAAAGAAAGAAGGATTTCCTAATAAGAATAATGTGCGCTTCAAGGCAAGGTTGGTAGCAAAGGGTTATGCACAAAAAGAGGGCATTGACTACAATGAAGTATTTTCTCCAGTTGTGAGACATACTACTATTCGAATTTTGTTGGCCTTGGTTGTGCAACACGATTTGGAACTAGTTCAACTTGATGTCAAAACTGCGTTTTTACACGGTAATTTGGAAGAGGAAATCTATATGACTCAGCCTGATGGGTTTAAAGTTGCTGGAAAAGAAAATTGGGTTTGCAAGCTGAACAAATCGCTATATGGTTTGAAGCAATCACCCAGACAGTGGTACAAGCGATTTGATCAGTTCATGATGGAGCATAAGTACACAAGAAGTAAATTTGACCATTGTGCATACTTTCGCAAGCTGAATGATGGATCTTTCATTTATTTGCTTTTATATGTTGATGATATGCTGATAGCTTCTACAAATAAAGATGAGATTAGATTGTTGAAGCTACAGCTGAATCAAGAATTTGAAATGAAAGATCTTGGTGAAGCTAGCAAGATTTTGGGTATGGAGATTTATAGAGACAGAAGAAGAGGTAGAATTTGTTTATCTCAAAAACAATATTTGAAAAAGGTACTACAACGTTTTGGCTTGAATGAACAATCAAAACCTGTTAGTACACCACTTGCCTCTCATTTCAAGCTTAGTGCTTCTTTGTCTCCTACCACAGATGAAGAACAAAAGTATATGTTGCATGTTCCTTATTCAAATGCAATTGGCAGCTTGATGTATGCTATGGTATGTACTAGGCCCGATATTTCACAAGCTGTTAGTATTGTGAGCAGATATATGCACAATCCTGGAAAAGGGCATTGGCAAGCTGTGAAATGGATTCTTCGGTACATTTTAGGTAACATAAATGTTGGTTTGGTGTTCCAGCAGGATGAAAAGTTGGTGGTCGGTTATGTTGATTCCGACTATGCTGGTGATATGGATAAGCGTCGGTCAACTACTGGCTATGTGTTTACTTTTGGTGGAGGACCTGTAAGTTGGAAGTCTACATTACAACCCACGGTAGCTTTGTCAACTACAGAAGCAGAGTATATGGCAGTCGCTGAGGCTGTTAAAGAAGCTATATGGCTACAAGGGTTGATTGAAGAACTTGGAATTGCACAGGAACATCTCAATGTTTACTGTGATAGTCAAAGTGCTATTCATTTAGCAAAGAATCAGGTCTATCATGCAAAAACAAAACATATAGACGTTCGCTTCCATTTTGTGCGGGAAATTGTCAACGATGGAAAGATACATCTTTCAAAGATTGGAACAGCTGATAATCCTGCAGATATGTTAACCAAGGTAGTGACATCAATCAAGTTCAAACATTGTTTGAACTTGATAAACATCCTGCAAGTTTGAGCAATGATAGGTGTGTGGCAAAGATCGAGAGAATCATCACTTGAAGTTCTTGGCTCAATTTGATCCAAGGTGGAAATTGTTGAAATAGTGTGGCTCTAATTGAGCCATTTAATGGAGTAGATGAGCTCATTGCTTATGTCATTTAAAGAGTGAGCTCATTGCTTACGTCATTCAAAGAGTGAGCTCATTGCTTATGTCATTCAAAGGGTGAGCTCATCCCTTATGTCATCAAGCCCACAAAAGAAGAAATTGCAAAGAAGTGTTCATACATGAACTAGCTCTTAATAGTGAAATTTCTTCTCTATAAATAGAGCAAGTATTTGCTCATTTGAAATCATCCCTAGCAATTCACAACAAGAGTTGCATTTGAGAGAAAGAGAGAGCAAAATTAGGAAGTCTATTCTAATAGCTTCATAGTGTTAAAGATAACACATTTGGTGATCTCTTTTATTTGTTAGAGAGAAATCTCTAAATTAGGTGTATTGGGATATTGGAGCATTTGAGAATTTGTACCCACTGTGTAAATTATTCTCCTCGTCTTTGCCCGTGGATTAGGCCTTACGCTGAACCACGTAAAATTTGTGTGTCCACTTTGTTATTTATTTTTCTCTACGTTTGGTTACCGCAGTTGTTTGTTACTCAATTGAGTGCTTACTATTTAGGAAAGTTCTGTCTAAGGAGATTGGAATTTAAGTGGCTCCGGTGTGACCCTCCAGTCTTTCCTGTGATCTTTCTTATAATAGTGGTATTCAAGTGGGTCTCGCACAACAATAGCAAAAATAAAAAAATAAAAAAAAAATTCACAAAAAACTTTGAATGTATTTATTTTAAATAAAGCTTTCAAGTTTAAAACCATTACCATTATATAAAGTTTTAAATCAAATATTTATACAATGATTTACCTAATAGCCAGCAATCCAATAGAACACGTTTGAGTTACCATCGACATCTCTTGTGCATCTTATATTAATTTTACTCGTGGAGCAAACAGTAAGAAATATGATATTAGACAAACAGAAATTGAATTTTATAAATTGTTAAATTAAATAAAAAACTACAAAATAAATAAAAACTATAAATTATAACAATAAACATAAAATAAAAAAAACTATATTTTTCATTCTCAATAAATGAAATTTAAAACTTAATTTTTCATTCACCTCATTATTATTTGAGCATATAAATATATAATTTTAAAGCCCTTACGGAAGAAAACCTAAATCAATCAAGATCAAATACTTATATCAAGTAAATCTTATTTAAAATAATGCCTCAAAATAGCATTTAATTATAAGTTATAACACCCATTTTCTAACACAAACCATCGTTGAGCTCATACTTTGTAGACAAATGTGCTCACAACCTATCAACCACACTCTTCCATATAGGACACTTGCTCTTCTTGTCCCAAATTCAAGGGAACACCTTCTTCCTAATTAGTAACAAACTTGCATGTTAAGACACTGAAACTTTTACCAGCTGACTAGAAGCCCAACAATTACAAGGCTAGGTGAAAATAAACTAATAGGAAAAAAGGTCCGAAGGATGACATTATTTTAACATGTCATCTTCTCATTAGATAGAATAATCTTATTTTGTGTAGATGTGAATTTTAAATTTTAAGCGAAATAATCTTAACCTTTAAAATAACTCAATCAAAGGATGGGGATAATATGTTAAAATAAAATGTTATTCTATTATGCCAGAGGAAGGGATCCAAAAGAAATTATACTTCAGCTGCATGGTGTAATCTACTTGCTGTAATGACCCCAAAATGTTACGAGAGATAAACCTTACAAGCTAATTTGTATCCCAAATAAATAGTGAAAACAAGCTTGAACTATGTTCAATAAACAGAGATCTATGAACAAAATCTTAGATTATAGTCGTGTACAAATTTTCCAGTTCCAGATTATATGTACAAACTTTCCAGTTCCAATAAATTTTGCAGTCTCTGAGAACTGATGCCAACTTCAACACGTCAAATAGCCAGTGGCATCTTGATTTTCAGCTTTTAACTCTGGTAAGTGAAAAAACAGAGGTATTAGCAATTGAACAATGGAAATTTAAAGCAATATCTAATGATGTTAACGGCGGTAATAAGTTGGATTAGGAATTTATTTAGGTGTTAAAGTATGAGAATCTATGTGTTACCAAACCAAAGGAAATGACTGAAAGCTGACAAAACTTTGGGACAACTACATCCAAGGAAAGTAGAGAAACTTGTTAAATAATTCATAGTATTACACTTAAAGTACATAACTCACTTTTCCTTTTGTTTGGGTTTTTCTTCAGACTCTTCAGATCCAGAATCATTCAGTGCTGTCAACTTCCCAAAAGATTCCTTTGCATCCCCAAAAAAATCCTTCACCTTATCAAACACTGTTTTGAGCTTGTCGGGTGTTGGAAGCTGAGAATTGTGTTTTAAAAAAAATAAATATCCGAGCGAGATAAGATAAATCCCACAACGTTTCAATTTTTAGACTCACAAAAACCACAAGCCGAGGTCTCCAAAGTCTTCAATTGACTTATAATAGTTAATAATTATACTGGGAAAAATAAGACGTAGGTATAAAAGAATAGTTCAAGACACACCTCAATAACATCTGAAGTAGAGAGTGCTGCTTTCAAATTGCCGTTTTCCTGCAATTCATTGCATAAGGAATTAGAGTCCAATTAGCAGAACTAACCCTTTTGACATTTGCAAGGTAAATTATCTTAGAGAAGCATTTATTTCACCATTTGACATTAAGTTTACATGTCATTACCACAAGCTTATAGCCATATCTGAATTCAGTAGCTGATCGCAATACTCGGTGCTGCTTAAATGCTGTTTTTTGTAGCTCCTTCTCATCCTATTTAAGCAAAACACAGCCATCAGTTATGTACATTCCCCACTAAAAAAGAAATGTAATGTTAATATGAGAACAGGTGCATTAACCGCATGAGAAATGTTTGTCCATCATATAAACATAACAATATGAGAATCTTTATTTTGAGTATTGCTACCACACATGTGGAGAACCTGAGCATCACAATAAATTAGAATGCAAGATATACAAATGAAGAAGATCCATTATCCACCAAGTACTACTGCCTTTGACATTTGCCACAGCTCACACAACACGGCCATTGATGCTGACTTTATTTATTCCAGACTCTTCCAAATATGGTAGCAAGTGACATATGATATACATGTTTGTCAGCATGTGCGATATTCATGTTTGTCAATTGTGCTACAGAATTGCAGAAATGTGGTGGTGATAGTTATCACTTAAGTCACATTTAACTATAGTAAATAATATATGTTGTCTGAATAATTCTCAAAGCTAGCTGTAAATGTTTCAATTATGTCTGAATAATTCTCTGATGGCCCTTGTTATAGTTGTATATTTCCTAATACTTATTTAGTTTTTTTGACACGGTTTAACAACATTTCTTTTCTTTCATAGTTCAATGGTATAAGAAAATAGCCATAGCCAGGTTAGAAAAGGAAGAAATACAAATTTAATCATAAGAACAGTTAAGAAAACTTCCTATAAATGCAAATTAACAAATATAAAACTTCAATAAAGAGCTAAATCCTACAAGATAATTATGATCACTTCAAAGCTTACTTGATAGATGACGGCTGCAAGATTTCGTGCAAGTGTGTCCTTGTATATGTATTTACCCAGAAAATTATCTTTTGCAGCAACCATGATTTTGGCAGTGGTACCACCTGCAATGAGACTAAGTGGATACCAAAGATAAACCTGACAGAAACACAATGGACATATGATTCGATATTCTTTACAACAGTTAAAATTCTACACAAGTATATATAGATCCAAAGTTCAAACCCTAAATCCATCTCAAAAATGTCAAAAATTGCAAGGTGTAAGTGCTACTTATGTAATGCCTACTAATATGGGACATTTTTTAGTTTAGCTTCAAAATGGTGAAATTTTGAGACCTTAATAGGTATATTTACACCTTAAGAACCATCAGTGGGTTGCCATTTAATTAACAATTTTTTAAAAATAAATTTTAAGATGGTCCGATTAGTTTGGAAAAATGGGTGTGTATTATGTATTATAGAATGTCCCCCTTAATAGTTGAGAATAACCATTTCACAACACAAAATTTAAAGAAAACTCCAACTTATGAGCAAGTGCTGTTTGATTAAGATTTTAGGGTAGGTTAAAATCATACTTATGGATGCGAACTAGGGTTTTCGATGTTAGTTTCTGAATAATAGGTGTAAGAAAAGAAACCATTGAAATCAAACGAGAGATAAAAGAAAAGAGAACAAACATTGGCCATACGGATGAAGATAAGGAAGCGTGGGTTGCCATCATCTTCAATCTGGGGCAAGGGAGGAAGAGAAGGTCTTTGAAACTGGCGAGCCATCATTCCTCTTTTGCCCTTTGCCTGAATAACGAAGACGTTTCGCTGTCTCTGCTCTGAAACTTGCTTTGCTTGAGTCGTCCTCGTGGAATACAAAGAGTGTCTAACTAACCCATCATCGTGGGTTCTCGAACTCGATAATGGAAGCCGAACTAGGGCGTTCAGAGACATTCCCACCTCCATTTTCTCTTCGTAATTTTGTGGGTTCTCTTCACGTTAGCATAGTCTTTTGCTCAGGGACTCTTATCCACGAGCCCAGTGTGGCTTGGCCGCTTGGAATGTGAAAGACCACACACGTGTCAGATAGGTATGTATGAGAATGTTATGATAGTGAGAAATGCGGTAAATTTAATTATTTTTGGAACAAAATATTATCGAAAATTTATTAAAAATAATAATTTAAAATTTATAAAAATAAAAATATATATGAAATATTATTAAATAAATAAATTGTATTAAAAAATAATATAAAAATTATTTTTTAATAATAAAAATATATAATTTTTATTTTTATAAATTTTAAAAATATTATTTTATTAATATTATGAATGAAAATAGTATGACGTCGTTGTTTTTTATAATTATTTTATAATTATATTCAAGTTTTTGAGTTATGCAATTAGGGATCTCAATAAAACAAAAAAGAAAATTACTCTCATCTATTATTTAAATATTATAGAAGAAGGCAAAAATTCTTGTGTTTTTTCTTTTAGAGGAATCAAGAGTTTATTAATAAATAAATTAATATTAAAGTGGCTCTTAATAGTCAAAGTATCAATAAAATATATTTATTTATTATATAACATAAATTTATTAAGTTAAAATTTAGTGTACAAATTATATCTATAATTAAAAACAAAAATTGGTTAACAATTATTGTCTCATTTATTATAATATTGAATTCTTATAATTAAATTATTAATTTGTTGTAAAAATACTATTTTTTATTAAAATTCATTTATTAAGTCTAAATTTTAAAAACATGTAATATATTAAAAAAAAAATTATCAGATTGTAAAATAGGCAGGGAGGGATGAGTAATTTTCAATTCATTTCCCCACGCATTCCCTATTGCTATAAAAATTGAAATTTTTCCAAAAATTTTGATTTTTAAGAGCAAATTGACATCTTATATGATATTTAATAAATTTAATTATATAATATAATTTTTTTTATATATAAAATTTTATTTTAACCCTCGCTCTCAGTACGCAACACAAAAACCTGCAGCTAAGGGTTAATAAATTAAGACTTTTCAAATGCTAACTAAAAGAGCAAACAAAATTTAGGGACAAATTCTTTTAATATTAAAAAAATATATATATATATATTCTTTATTAAAAAAGATTAAAAATAAAATCAATAAAATAATTAAATTATTTATGTACTAAATAATATTTAAAATTAATTATATTTTAAATTTAAAAAACTTCATATAATATGCTAAGATAAGTTAAAAACTCCACCTAATATGGTCAATAAAATAAAACATAAAAGAAAAAATAGTATTAAATAAATAACAAAATATAGAACATAGTTTTATTTTCTATCAAATTTTCTGTGTTCTTTAAAATTGAGGGTGGGTATAAGCACCCTTTGGCTCTTTTAGGTGGAGAGCTAAAGATAAAATTGATTAGACTCGTTCTTGATTTTTTTTTTCTTTTTAATTGATAAATTCCACAAAATTAAATATATACATAATATTCTCGATATTCTTTTATATGAAAACATAAAATAGGTATCGGCATTTATATATGCCTACACAGAGGTGGAGGATCTCTAGGGACTAGGGGTGCTACAGAGCTAGTTTTTTTTTTTTTTTTTTAATGTAAAATTACAAATTTACCCTTCTTTAGAAACCTAATAAACCTGACCCCATCTCTTCTCCATTTTTCAGTTTTCTCGTTTTGCTTCTGTCATTTTGACTTATGCTCAACCCTGCTCGCTGCTCCAGCCTCTAGCTCGTGGTTTATGCCGCCTACCGTTGCTTCTCATGCGCTACTTGATTGCCTTCAATTTTGTGCCTACGTGAGAGTGAGACAGTGTGACTACGTGAGTGTGAGTCACCTCCAGCTCCTAGTTTGTTGTCGCTGCTTTGCTGCTGAGTTCCTCCTAGTTCTGCTACCACTACTTGGACTGCTCAAATCAGCCCTGACATTTTAAGGTATTTTAGTTATAAAATTTTGATTTTTTAGCTTTTGTTTTTTTGTTATACATGCTTCATTTTTTTAATATTAATATGATTTTTGTTTTGTTTAATAATATAACAATATTAATTTTTTTACAATTTTATTGTTAGTAATTTAAAATCAAATTATTTGACAATATTATGATTAAATGTTAAGAAAAATTTAAATTTCAGCTTCTCTTATAATAAATTCTTGGCTTTGTCCATCTGCCTACATGCATCTCAATAATTATTTTACTTGCATGTTAAAATATAATTAATTGATAAATAATTTTATTATTACTTTTAATATTTTATATTTATAATTTAACATGTAATTCAAAAGCATAATATATAACAATTATATATATATATATATAATATTATACGTTTATTAAAATAAATTACCAAACCAAGCAGCAAATTGAAACGTTGACCAAAAGTAAAAACACTTTATTAAAACACTAAACACTTGATCCACATAATACAAACGAGTTATTCATAACCATGACATATTGTACCTCCATTAAAACTATATACCTTCCTTTAGTCTCTCCTTCCAATCTGAATTATCTTTCCGAGTACAATATAAACATCAACAAACTCCTTTAAATTAAGTTTAACAACAAACCAATAACTACTAAGCATTTCGTTTTAACGAATACTCATTCACACTTGGGACTTTCAGAAGCAAATGCAAGAAGCTCAGGATCACATTCAAAAAAAGCCATCTCTTCTTCACTCAAAGTAACCCAAGCTTCAACACCACAACCATCTCTAGTATCAATCAATGTTACCAAATTCTTATAAAAAGCAGGTGCAATACTAAGCCAAATGGGTTTTCCCCAACCAAAATCAGCACTCTCATATAACCCAAAATTACACCAACTAGTGCACATATAAAACGTTATCTCCTCTCTTCCTCTTAAACCATCTCCACTTTTGAAATGTTTGAATATAACTTGAGATGCATTATCACCTCCATAACTCTTTGCTTCATTTTCAACAAAACCTTGTAGTCCTTGCCTTAGCTTACCCACCAAATCTTTCAATTCTGGGTTAGTCTGTTTGCTCTGTATTGCAGCAAAATACCCAAATAAATTACCAATACAAATCTCTGCCAAGTTAGGCTCAACCCTTTTGCGCAAGTTTACAGCTTCTGTCCAAATATAATCAACTACTGGTGAAGAAGTCATTGATTTTGATGCATTCATTGCACATCTCCATATAAGACCAGCCACAACCTCAACACGAGTAGGCTGGTTCACGATTGAACTTGCAGTTTTAGATTTTAAAAACGCAATCTTTTTTGAATCAAATACAAAACGTTTTATTGCAGATTTCTCCTGTTTTATCTCCACTTCAGTTTGTTGCTGCTGCTCAAATAAGAAAGTTGGGAAGACTTGAGAAGCTGAAGTGAAGTCTGGAATTGGAACTACTTCTTCAGATTTCCGAAAAGCTGTTTTTGCCCAACACTTAATAAATGTTGCAAGTGAGGCTCCATCTGCTAATTTGTGTGAAATACAAACCCCAATTGCTAATCCACCACAATTAAAGAAACTAGCTTGAACAAGTAATAAAGGTCCTGTTCCTGCTTCGGGGGATCCAACTTCTGCAGGAAAGAATTGTCGAAGTACTTGAGCGTCCGGTTTCGATAAAAAGTCGTCTAAGAGCAATCCATTGACTCGAGCTTCGAAATACATGGCTCCAATACCATCTTCACATTCAATGCAAATGTTGTTGTTGATTTTTCCTGCAAGTGGGTAGAAGTGAGTTAAGACTTCTGATATTGAAGTTTTGAGCTTTTGGGATTTTTGAGTTGTTGTATAGTTTTCATTATTGGGATAGAAAAGAACCAAAGAGGTGTAAACTGCTGGAGCAAGTTGATCTAAAATTGAGAATTTTATGGTTTTGAGTTGAGAAGGTGTTTGTGAAGATGGTTTTATGGTTTCTTTGCTGATGATCTCAATCTTCATCTTATCAATTTCGCAAACTTTTGGTGATTCGTTCAGTTGAGAAAATAACTTCTTTGTAGTTTGAGCAAAGCCAAAGATTATTTATGGGGTATTTATGGGGTTTGCAGACTTAAGGGCATGAGTTTTTTTTTTAAGGCATGTGACCTTAGTTTTAAGTTCAGTTAAATTGCGTATATACTTAGAATTAGTTACCTTAAGTAAGTTATCTCTTAATATCATCCGTATTTAAAAGTGGTATTAGATTACAGGCTCAATTTTATACAGGTATGGAGTAATTTAGATATTGTAATTATAACTTGCATAATTATTGAGATTAATTTATTTATTCTATAATGGTCGAATAAATTAAAAATTTTAAAAATTAAAATATTTTATGGGTTTTGACTTTTTTTTTTTTTTTTTTGTAAATTTTTTATTAATAGATGTAGAGGAGAGAGAAAAAAAAAAGAATTTTCTTAACACAGAAGAGAGAAGAAAGAGACAGGGTTAATAAAGGAGGAAGTGGGTTGCTGTTTGTTATTAATATATGAATTTTTTTTAAATAATAATAAAAAAATTTAATAATTAAAAAATAACTTTTACATCTTTTTTTATTTAAACTTTCTTTCAATTAAATATCGTTCAAATTAAATTGTATCAATTTAAACTCTTTTAATATTAAATATTTTATATTAATATACGTTTAATATTATTACGATATTAATTTTATTATTATAAATTTTAAGAATATAATTTTTGATAATTTTTTAATTTTATTTTATCGATCATATTTTTAAATTAAATTATTAAGCGGGAGTTAGACAGAAATATTGGGAATTGTTGAACAAGAAATACAAACTGGCAAGGGGTACGAAGTCTTGGATCTTGTTTGCTTTACTGCAACAACTATCTATTTGTTAGTTTGTAAAACATACACGTTTTTACAACCTAAATATAAATATACAACACAATTAATGCATTAGGTAGGTACGTAATACATAATAAGATTCCATTATTTTCATATTATAATATTATAATACATGCTTAGTTGATGTAATCAATCAATATTTTTTGTCAACTTAAAAGAGCTATCAAAGTAGTTAAATAATATGGTCTGAATATAAATATGTTTTATAATTTTTTTTTTCTTTTCCAGCTAAATTTCTCTTTATGTGTTTAATTTATTTTTTATTTTCTAGTTAAACCCTATTTTTGCCTCAATTAATAAATAAAAATGACATCTGTTTGTGGCTGAATAATATGGGCTAGGAGGGATCTTAGTTCTTTCTCAACTCGTAATAACTTAAATTTTAAATATAATATTTATAAGTTCATAAATAAATTATATATTTAAAATGTGTTTGTGCGGAATCTTCATTTTTAAGTTTTTATAACACAAAAATATACTACAAATTTAATAATTTAAACATGTTTATAGAAAAATAAAATACAAATAACATAATTTTTTCGTTAAACAATAAATAGTAATTAAAAAATAAATAATATTATTTTTATTATTATTTATACAGTGCCCTTTTTTGAATTAAAATCCTTAATTTGTTGGTGGTTAACTTGGTTAGCTAAATTAAGAAATTAACAATCATTAGACTAACATTTTATATTGATTTGTTGCTTCAACCTTGTAACATTTTTTAATAAAATTAAATTATTTTGACATAATATTTATTACAAATTTTTAAATGAATTTAAGCAATATTATGTTAAATTTCTATTCAATAGATGGAATATAGATGGGAAGAGAAGAGAGCCATAGAGGAAGAAATGAAAAGATGAAGAACAAAACATTTTTATCAAAAAAAAAAAATAAAATACTAGAAAGATTAATTGTCTTTGGTTAATTGATTATGTGCCTAACACATGCAAATATATATATATTTCAAATAAATGTTCAAATTACACTGAATTTGTACATTTTAATTTTTATTAAATAGTTACCAAATAAAAATATAGGTAAAAAATTGGTAACTAAAATTGAAAAAGAGTTCCACGAATATATCGAATCCAAATTTCACAGAGGACATAATTTTCAAAACATTGGTTTGCAAAGAAGTATATACAATATCAATACGTACACCACATTTCTTCAAGTTAAATATACATAAAAAAATCTTAGCCGTTCTTAGCTCTGTTCTATTTCTATTAAAGATTTCAAGAATTTTTCTGTCTTTTGCTCAGGTTTTCTTTTTCATGTATTCAACAATTTTTGTAGTTTTAGTTTAGCCGTTGCTATTTATTTATTTAAATGAATTAATGTTAAATTAATTTTATATTTGATATTTTTCTTAAAGAAAGTTAAATATACGAGTATTAAATATGAAAATTTCACAATAAATTCCAAGACTACAAGGGTTAATTATATGTTACTTCTCTTATATGCCGCCATATTTACTTGCAATAACATAAAAATTAATAGCTTTAAAATTTCCGAAGTTACTTTAAAATATATCATATTATAATTAATATAAAAACGAAATATTTTTATCATTGATGTTACTTGCAAATAGAGTGATATCTCAAACATACGAAAAAAAAAAGTTGTGATTTAGATAAAAGCAGAATTTGTTTTTTTTTTTTTGATAAAATCATCCTTAAGATGATTTATCTTATATGAATTATATGAATTTGACATATTCTATGATTAAACTTATTTAATTTAGATTCAATTCGATAAAATTTATAATGTATATTTAATTAAATGAAGTCTTATTTTAAATTAGAAAAATAATAAAATTAGTACCTCTTAAATTTATAATAACAAAACTAACACTTCTTGTGTTCAAACTTATATTTTCATAATTAAAAAAAAATGAATAATATGTCATTTTTCTTTAAACACCCACTTAATTAGAATTGAAAGACGATAATTTAAACTCGATAAATATTGAACGTTCAATATTTTAAAAATGTTAAATTTATTACTATAAATTTTAATAATGTTATTTTTGGTTAATTTTCTTTTAAATTTAGTATAATGAATAACACTTATCTTAATTCAACTGAATATAAAGTCAACTTCACTTCGCCTGCAAAGTTCATCCAGATGAACAATGAGCAAATCAGCATTTATTTACATCGGCCGACTTATCAACAACGCCAATAGTCCATTAACAATTAGTAAACTCGATCACGACCGATCAATTTAAGTTTTTTTCCTATCAATTTAATATTTTATATATTCAATTTTATATCACTTAAATTTTTTAATTAATATTTAAGTTAAATTTAAATAATATAAATTACGAAATTGTTATGTATAGTCGATCTTCCCACTTAATTTAATAAAAAATTCTTAAGCTTCTTCATCAAAATTTAATATTAAGATAAATTAAAGTACCTTAAAATAGAAATAAAAATAAAATAATAAATTGATAAAAAAATATAAAATAATAGATTAAAAATAACTTAAAATTTATGATAAAAAATATTTTTTATTTTATGTACACAACTTCATCAATGAGCACATAAATACACACATGATTATCATCTGTACTTGCCATCTGATAACGTTTGTATTTTAAAGTTGTTGACTTAAAGGCCATCTTGAAATATAAGATTTCGATAAGATTTTCGTAAATTATGTAATAAAAATTAATTGTATTTTTGCACAAGTTGAAAAAGACTACACTTTCCCAGGCAATCCGATGCTAGAGCTCGATTGCAATTTTTTTAAATAATCATGTATTCCATTATAAATAAAGTCATAATATATAATATAAATAATATGATTATATAAAAAAAATTATTATTAAAAATATGAGTCTAAATTTTATTAAATATTTAATTTAATATGTTTGATTTTTTAATTATAAAATTATATGTTTTAATTTTTTTTTTGGTTTTAAATTAAATAAAATGAAAAATTAAATATTTATTTAAACAAAATTTTAAAATAAAAATAATTTACTACATAAAACAAATAATAAAAAATTTTAAATATAAATTATTTTATTAAAATATGTTTCTACAAATTTTATAATACAACATTTTATGGTTGATCAATAAATACTATACATATTAATATAATACAATTTAATTAAATTGTAACATTTTTTTTATCTATTAAGTTTTAATGGGTTTAGAATTTAACGTTTACATAGAATATATAATATTACGTAATATATATGCTCAAATTTTAAGAAGAGACCAATTTAGCCCGTAATACTGACATCAAGATGTGCGACGGTAACCATGGTAATGTAATAAAAAGTATCCGCAACATAACCTCCTTAAGTTTGGGCAAAAATTGCGGTCACATATGATGTACAGCTGCTTTGATCAACTAAGTCTTCAGCTATGCTACGTTTCTTCTTAGTTTAAAAATTCTGGGGTCAATTAAGTGAGGCAGGCAGACGTTGAGAAAAGAACAACAAGAATGGTTATTAAATGTCATTTATTATATATATATATATATCATGTAATTGTGGGGTCCATCTAACTTGCATATAATTGTAAGATACATTTTAATATTTAAGCCATTAGATTAGATCAAAAGTATCTCAACCATTCATAGTACTCTTTATAAATAAATAAAAAATAGGCAACCGACTGTACAAGTTATTCTTTTACTAATTATATTTTCCTAATGGCTGCTTTGACAACCATTTTAATTTTAATTTTTAAATTTTATAAATTTTAAAATTATCTACATTTAATAATTTTAAATTTTAATTATCGAACATAGCGATTCATTCCGAATTTTCAATCAATCCATTGACCATGTAAATTTATATTTTACTTCATCTCACTGCTTTCTAACTAAAGTCGGTCAAATTATGAGTCCCCATTTGTTGAACCTCCAAATAACGATGTGTCACCTTTTAAATGAGAGATGTACGGTTCGATTTTTAGAGGTCGTATATCTCTCACCGTAAATTGTGACGTACGTTTCACTTTTCAAACTTACAGAAGGTATTCAAATAAGGTAAGATTTTTAAAATGAGATTCATTCAAGCTTCTGACGATAATTTTTAGTCAGATAATAGTATATGATTGTGGTTCTATCCTTCTTAAACTCTAGTAATTTTTTCTTTTGTCAAAAAAAATAATAAAAATAATTAAACCTGTAAATTAAGGTGAAATATTTATAAAATTTATAGTATAAATTAGTAATTTTTAATATTTATTTATTTAATCTTATTTAATTTAATTATTATTGACATGAGACGTTAATAAAATTTTATTAATTAAAATGTTTTATTTGTTTTTAATAAGGTCAAATAAAATAATAAAAAATAGGGTTATATGTTTTTATGATCCTATATTTATTAAAAATTAGATACTTTGATTGATTTTTTACATGTAAAAACAAAAATATCCTTAATTTTATTGACCAATTGTGATGAATTTTGATTGAACACATATCCAACTAGAGTATTCAGAATTTAGCGACTATTCAACTTACTAGATTTTGATATATCGGTGGTCCTACTCAACTGAGTCGAGTTGAACACATTGTACAATTAGACTGCTTAGAATTGGAAGGCTATCCAATAAGTCAAATTTTGATCGATCGGCTACTTCACTCGTTGAAGTTGAGTCCAACTAGATTGTCCAAAATTAGATTATTATTTAACTGATTGAATTTTGATCGGCCGATATATCCAACTAGATTATCCAAAATTAAATTATTATTTAATTGATTAAATTTTGATCGGCCGACAACTCTACTGGAGTTGACAATTATTCAACTATATAAATTTTAATTTATTAACAATATCACTAACCAAACTGAATTAAACACATATTCAATTAAATTAGATGAATATCCAATTAACCAAAGTCTAAACATTCACAAACTATCTTCATATAACAATAATGAATTAAAGTTACGAAAAAAATATTAAAAAAATTATGATATAAATTTGGCGAAAAAAAATCAGAAAACATCTGAACGTGATTTGATTATCCAAATCAAAACTTATCTCCACCTTTGATTTGGATAGCTAACAACACTCTATCTCTTTCAAAACCTTTGCAATGGCCTCATCTTCCTTCGTTCTCTGTCCCACCATCCCTTCAACGCCCAATTCATTTTTATGTAAAATTCACAATGTCGTTTATTCACTTCATTACCATTAATGTAATTAGATAACAAACATACAGTAGTCACTGTTTCTAAATGAAATCCATATACTTCAGTTTCTTTTATTTTCTCGCGTTTTCTAGGCAACCAATAAAAAAAACCTGCTGTCTATATATTGAAAATAGAGAGAGCAAAAAACAAGATAAAACTTAATGGAGTCCTTATGATTCCAATAGAAATCGTACCCTTCAAGTCGTACATACGGTGAATCCATGCAAGTTTCATAATATCCACACCAAAATGCTCAGGCTGGAACGATCATAGTAAAACAACAAAGCCACTGCATCAAATGCGCCTTTAACGCTTCCTGATCCTTACATTTTTTCTTGAATTGGCTTGCTCTTACTTATTTGAAAAATAAAATAAAATTTGTTCATGGTTCAATTTTTTTCGTGAAAGCCGACCATGAATTTCGTAAAAATTTAATTAGATTACTTCCATTCTTAAAGAATCGAAAGTTCGCCTGATAATACGACACCAGAAGAAGATGAAAACGCGATGGGTCTTTTGTAGTTTTACTGTTGGAACAATTACGTAAAAAAAAAAAAAAAAGGAAAGAGGTTACCAAATTACTGAAATATTAAGTCGCGGACTAGGTTGCACTCCTTAAGATGTTTCGCGGCTCTGCTCAAAATTGTGCAAGCAAACATAGCATCGTTCGTCCCCAAGATAAAACAGCCCAACAAGATTCTGTCTCGAAGTTACACTGCACTAATTATATTTAATTTGGTTTCTATTTTCTGGAAGCTTTTGTACTGCCCAATAGTTAGAGCTAGAGAGAGAAAAAATGAGAGAGAGTTGAGAGCTAAGGGATGGTTTGAAGTTGTGAGCTGAGGGTTCTATTTATAGGCTTAGGGTGGTCACAAAAAACAGATCCAAAACGGTCGTGGAGAACGTGCAATGTTCAAAAATGGTTGTTTCGTACGACTCGGTCCGTAACGGAACAAAACGGTCACATGCAACGGTCACAACGTGAGGTAACGGATTCCGTGAGACTCGATCTCAATGGAACGGAACGTTAAAAAAGTAACGGTCTCATTTGGGTAATGGAACTGTTGGAAAAATTAATTTTAATAAATAAATTTTTATCAAAAAATAAAATGCCACCTCATACACACGCACTCGGCACAGCTGCGCTCGTGTATGTGGTGGACCCACAATTGCATAGGTCCTCATCCCTTCCACAAAATTGGGTGTCCCTTGGGGCCGGGTGTCCTTGGGGCCCAATCCCACTAGCATATTCTTTTCTATATATATATATATATATATGCTTCTAAGGAAAAGTAAAAAAACAATATAAGACTTTAAGTTTTTTTAATTTTTACATTTTTTTTCTCTTTTTTATTCAAATTCATAATTCTAACATTTATTATAAACATATAAATTAAAACTACAGGAGTGAAAAAAAAAAAAAAAAAGAAGAAGAACAACTGATAACCTAGGTTTAACGGGATGTATCAGACTATGTATATTGGAAATAAAAAAGGCATCATTTCGAATTTCATTAATTGAATTTATCAAAAAATTTATATCAATATCAACACATTAAGAATGCGACTTTATTTATGGAGAATACAACCACATAAAAATTAAATTTAAATCCTAAACTTGACTGACGAAATAAACATTAAATAAAATAAAATAAGAAATCTAATATTTAAAAATATTCGAATATCTTTATTGAATTTACTTTATTACCTTATATCTTCCGACGACGACAACAATAATAATTATTATAAATTTGTGAGTTTGTATTTTATTTTAAGAAAATAATCGTACAAATTAAAATAATATTATATGTATTAAATTATAATATATATTAAGTGATGTATTATTAATAAAATATAAAGTTTAAAATGTGAGATAAAAAAATAATTGTAGGGCCATTTACTAACATATAGTTAGATTGTGTCATGTAAAATTGTAAATTGATGTATGCATCAAATTGTGATAAAAAATATTTTTTTCCTATTGATGTTTGTTAGTAAAATAACTAGGTACTTATAGCCTCATTTAGGGATGTCCAAAAACCGAACTAAATCGATTAAAAATGAAAAATCGGATCGGATTGGACCAAACGGTTTTGCAAATCAAACGATTAGGTCTTGTTTTATTTCTTCAAACTATTTTACAAATTGTTCGATTATACGAATTTTTAAACTGGACTGGACTGTTACTTATAATTATTTTTAATATATTATTCTTAAAAAAAAAACCAAAAAAATATATATTAATTATATATTTTCTCATAATCAAAATATACAACCCTAACTCCCTAACTTATTTTTAATATATTATTTATGAATTAATGTATTATTGTATTTTGTTGTAAAATTTGCGAAAAATATTTAGCTCTATATTGTAATTGATTCTATAATTATTTTTAGGATATTTATATAATTTATGTAGGATGTAATATGATTTATATTTGTAATATATATTAATTAATTCGTTTAAATTTAAAGGTTTTTTTTTATTTACATTATTTTCAAGTTTTAACAAGTTTAAAGGAAAAAAATAAGAGAAAAATATGAAAATATTTAACTAAACCAGATTGGACCATTTGGTTTTAACAATTTTATTAGACAATGGTTTGGTTCAGTTTGGTTAAAGCAATATGTTCAGTTCAATTTGATTTTTTTTAACTAAAAATTGGATCGAACCCGACCATAGATACCCCTAACCTCATTTCATTTGTAGTCGTCAACTATAAAAAGTCAAATAAATATAGTCAGCATAAAATCATATATATCTCTAAATAAAATAAATATTAATCACTCAAATCTATTTATAAAAGTTTATTAATATATTAAATAATTTATATTAATATTTAAATTAATATAATAATTTAAATATTAATTAATGTATATAATTTATTTATGAAAACTTCCATTAGTCTAAACCTATAAATATGCTCAATCTACTTCAAAAAGTACGCATAAAAAATCTACAAACTCTAACAAATCTTATCTAATCTTAGTCTTTCAAACTGAAATTAACTAAATATTAGAGTGAATATGACATCTTACGATATTGTTTATTCTAAAGTGATATTTTAGTTACTTCTAGAGTTAAAAGTATCAAGAACATGCTTAACATAAAATTGGTTTCAAAATCTGGCGTTGTCTCTGAAAAAAAAAAAAAAGGGTATTCAATTGATTTAAGATAAAGAACATTCAAAGTGTTCTTCACGTTCTTCGTCTTATTTATTGCATTCTTCAATTACTTTTCCTCAAAAAAAAACAACACGTTTGTTCCCTTGGATCACCAAATAAGCTCTCAAGAAAGTTCTCAAAACTCTCCACTCTCTCACAAGATCAGGCGTAAGTAGAGATTCAAGTGACTGACCCAACCCCACCTAAGAAGACTAAGAAAACAAAGGCACATAGCCCAAGAACCAACCATGTATCAAAGATTATAAAGATTGGAAGAGATGATGGAGCAACTGATAGAGCTCCAGATGCAATCACAAAAGGCAACCCAATGCCTCAATGAGAATTAATTGTCATGTATTTATTATCTTTTAGTAGGAAAATTAAAAAAAAAAAAAATCAAAGTATTCTTAAAATTATTGATTCTATATGAGAGAGTTCAATGAAATTAATAATTATCGTTAATGCATAAAGAGATTTAAAATTTATAGATTCTTTTAGTGAAAAACTAAAAAGAAAAAAATTAAAAACTCATGGATATTATAATAAGTTTTTATTTATTAGGGAATTAAAAGACTAAAGAATATCTTTTTGGTTTTATTTTTCTAAAAAATTATTTGTGGATTATGATTGGTTTTAATTATTATTGATGTTTTAATTCACGTAAAAGTAAAAAAAATAATCTAAAAATACTAAAATTTTATATAATACTTTAAAATAGATAATATTGCATCTCACATAGCATGTTCAATAAATTAATAATTACATGTCAAATATAATAATAAATTGAGTGAAAATAAGATACTTCAATATTAAGAAATTAAGAAAATATTTTTTAGAAAATTCAAAGCATGTAATATCTTAATTCAAGTAATATTATATTGATGCCATGACAAGCAGTTAGATACTATTTAATTACAATGATTAAGATTATATAAGTATCTTTATACTATTTTTTTTATATATGTAAAATTATGCATTAATCCAATAATTTGTAAATTATTATGAAGCGTTTTCAAAAATTTCATAAATATTATGTACTTCTCATGCGATCGCTTTAAGTCATAATAATTTGTAGTTTTCTCATTTTATCTTTTTTGATGTTTCTTTGTGTATTTATTTTTAATAGCACTTATTCTTGAACTGCTATCTTTACACCCATAATCTTATGTTACATGTGTATAGTTAGCTTTATTAGTAAATGGACTTCGATGTTTGTTATAACTAGATTCATATGTTATGTTCTCTTCATCAACATAGTCACTGCTCCGTGTAGTATCATGCTTATTCCTAATCCAAAATACTCTTACAGGGAGAAAATTTTATAATGTATTTGAGGTTTATCTAGTAATGATAAGATTCACGTTTATTTTATTTTAAGTTATAAGTTTAAATCATATTAAAATATATTTTAATAAAAAAATTATTTAAAATAACTTTATTTACCTACATCCTTTCCTTAAAAAGTATTAAAAAAATCCAAAACTTAAAAATTCATGAATAATATCTAATTATTTTGCAAAAATTATACCTTAAAAATATGATATATTTATATGGTGCATATTATCTACAATACTCGATAATATCTCAATAATTTAGTAAATAAAATAACATAGTCATATTCATATACAATTTTTATCAAAATTGAATATTATCAACGATATATCAAGATATGTCGATTTTTTTAATCCCTGAAAATAGGTCGTGTATTAATTTGTTTAGCAGTAACCTTTCATCAATTTGTTGACAACATTTTCACAATAATTTAGGAAGACAAATTTTATTTTATTTTATTTTTTCTATAAAACTAGAGACACTTTTCCCAGTTTTTATAATATATATTACTTATTTTGCTATTGAAATTAAATAATTATTTGTTTATAATGATATATTTTGTGATCGAAAAAAATGTCATAAAAATTTATTAAATTTTATCATTTGTACTGCTTAATTTCTTAGATTAAAAACAGTGTCGTTTAGTTCCTTAGTTTTTTAAAAAGAACTAATTAAAGACAAATTACATTATTTTAATGATTTTTATATTAAAATATTATTATCTTTATTAAGTGATTAAACGCGATTAATATGAAAAAAAAATTCAAAAAATATTCTTTTGTAATATTTTTTTAATTGCTATTATTTTATTTTAATGTTTTATTGAATTTTAATTTTTATTAAAATTTAAAATATATACTTAAATAACTTTCTTTTTGAATTTTATTATTGTTGATTTTTTTTTTAAATAATTTCATAATACATTTCCCTTTTATCCTAATTAGAGACTCGTATTTTAATTAAGTTTTAATCACTTAATATAAAATAATTATATTTTAGTAAAAGATCATTAAAATAATATAATTTATTTTTAATTAATTATTTTTATAAAACTAAAAAATTAAATGACATAATTTATAATCTAAAAAATTAAACAATATAAATGAATTAATATAAAAAACTTCTATAATACGTCGCCCTTTGTGATATACGGAGCTTGGGAAAACACAAATATGCAATAAGAATGTATAACTAAATATCATCTGTTAAAATATCAAAATATCATTTTGTTAAAATATATCTGTTAAAATATCGTTCCATTTAGATATATATTATTTAATTTGTTCATTAAATCAATATATTTCACTATATTTAAAGTGTTGTGGAGCAAATAATATATATATATATATATATTCTCACGTGCTACACAGACTTGATGGAAATGTGGTATACACATGGAACGATATATTAATATAGTGAAATATATTAATTTAATGATGGAAATGTGCCATACACATGTCAATTGTCAAAACATATCAACCTTCGAGACATGCCATGACATGTTTTCTATCAAGGTAAGTCATGAAACACAAATGCTTAACATCAATGCATGTCATAACACATACATGCTCACCACCAAAACATACCATAACATACAAACGTTTATCATCAAAAAATGTCATAACACATGCATGTCCAAAGTGCCGATGCGAATGAATTACATGACACGTATTTAATTTTAATACTTTTAACTTAAAAGTGAACTCGAACTAATATTGTTCAATCTATCATAAATTTAAGGCATATAATCCAATACCCTTAAAGAAAGAGACATGTGAGAATTGTTTCATCTAGGTAGAAATAATAATTGATTTATGTTTTTTAAGTCAAAATATATTAATTTTAGTTTTAAAAATGCAAAAATTAACTTGTGTCATGTGGTTTTAAAATTTGCAATTTACTTAAGATATTATCAATATTTATATTTATTTTTTAATTTTATATAATTTTAGTACATATATCATATATATTTATAATTCATCTAATTTTAATTATTTTTTTTTATGTTAATGAGAAGATAAAATAATTTATATTATTATTTTCTAATATTCATTTATCACTAATAAAAAAATAAAAATTACTTTTTATTCTCAAGTTTTAAATAATTTACTTATTTTCAAGGGTTTTATATAATTAAAAATCAGTACACAATTCTAATTAAAATGCTAACAGGCAATTTTATGATCTAAATTGTTAATTAAATATTAAATATTATTTATTAATTTAAATTTAACATCTATTCAAAATAATTTAAACTCTTTTAAAAATAAGTAAAAATTATAAATTAAATATATAAAATAAATATAAATAGTCCATTTTAATTTTTTTAATCTTATTTTATAAGTCAGTTTCTGTTATTATATTAATAAATTAATATATGTTAATTAAATTTACATTTTAGGAAGGAAAAAAAAAAAAAAAAAACAACAAAATCAAACCGTGTCCGTCCACCCGTACTTTCCTTTTCAAGGATATTGGATGAATATATTTTACTCATTTTGTTGACAAAAGAAGTGATATATTTTTAAATTCTCCAATTTTTTATTCAAAATTTTCATTTAACTATGTCGAAAAGTAGACCAAGCTATTTGCTATGATTTTTTTCTTCAAATTTTTGTTGTTGTAGTATTGGTGTAGTTTGATATTACTAAATTATTTTTAGTTAATTAGGTGCATGCTTAGCATATGCATTTTCTTTATATGTATAACTCCTAATTTAAACATCGCTATATTAATTAGACAGCTTGATAATTTTTTTAAATCATAGGGCGTAATTAGTTCAATCCAATAGTTATATAATTAAAAATATCTATATTATAATTATTACGGGAATAATCTAACCATTTTACCTCATTTTTATATTTCCATAATTAAAATCTGAAAGTATTATCATTAATTTTTATTTTTAGAAGGAAAATTAGCCTCTAAATTTCACATTGAACACGCTATATGTAATTTAAATTGAATTATCAATTAAATTCTCTTAATATTAACCTCCTGTAAATTGCAACTTTTCAAAATTATTGAATTATATTTTTATCATTTTAAGTTTTAGTAATACTAGTAAAAAACACATATTTTGTAAGTGAATTTTGCACATAAAATATAATTTTTTAAATTAAGTATTTTTAGTCCACCAAAAGTACTAAAATTGGAGACTTATAATACCTAATTTTTATAGATAAATAGACATAGGTGTCCAACTTAAAAATTATAAAATTAAAGTACTAATTTTCATATAATAATGAAATTACTGTGATATTTTTTAAAAATTATGAAATTTATAGAACAAATGTAATAATTTTGGGACTAAATTTATTAAATTGAATAATTATGAGACATTTAGAGCTCGGCTTCCTATCAAAAATAGAAATAATAATCATCAACATTAAATTTTTTTCCAAAATTAAAAAAATATATATAAATGGAAATATATGTCATTTTTAAAAGAATACAAATATATTTGCTTATAATTTATTTAAACATGATTTAAACTTTTATATATCTACTTATTTAAAATACGTATTTTGTATCTAAATTGTTTTATTTGTTTTAATTTTTTTTAGTTAATTTCTAAAAAATATTTGAAATGAATACAAAATTAATTTTTTTATGTTTACAAATTAATTATAAAAAAATAATATTATTTAGAATCTTTATTAGATATAATAGTTATCATATTATTAGAATTTTTATTATATATGATACTTATTTTATTACCATGTTTAGAATTTTTATTTAATGTGATAATATATTTTAAAAAATAATTAAAATTAATAATTTAAAATTAATTTTATTTAAAAATATATTTAAGTGTAATTTATATATATATATTAGATAAACATTTTAAATATATTAATAAATTAAAAATTATATTTAATAAAAAAATGTAATTTTATCAAATAAATACTCTAATTACCACTTCTCATCTAATTACCAAAATCTAACTTGTAGGCTTGTAGAAACCAAAAAAAAAAAAAAAAATGATAATAATAAATCCAAATCCAATAAAACCTACTTTCTTCGTTCTGTCTTTTATTTCTCTTTTTCTTCTGCGAGGATTGGATACACAAGGAGCTTTTGCTGTCGATTGCGTTCGAGTGAGAAATTAGGGTTTACTTCGTATCACAGCAAACTCATTTCTATCTGCTTATTTTTCGATTTTTTAAATTCCTTTTTCCTTGCCATCCGTTTATTGTTTCTTCTTCCCTTTCATTTTTGTTTGTTGATTTTGTTTCGTATTTGTTCTTTTCGTCTTGATCACAAACCTAATTAAGCTATTCCTATTTAAAAAAAATTGAGAAAAAAAAGAGGAAAGTCTGATTCTTTTTTAATCTTCATTGTGTAGGCAGATTGGATTAGCGTATTCCTTTCTTATTGTCACGTCTCCTTACGTTGTAGGAAAGCTTGGGCTCTTTTCTAGAAACTCTGTGAAATTTTTGGTGCGTTGTTTTAGTTTGCCATCCGAAATTGAGGGTTTCCTTGTTAGCTCTTACGCAAATTGTTATTTTGATTATTCCATTCAATTCCGTTCAAATACTTCTTCTTTTTCCTGTTCTTCCTTGTATCCATCCTTCAGGGGGAAAAATTGGTTAATAAGTCTGGGGTTTGTATTTCGGATTATTTGAGAAAAATTGCATTAAGTTGGCTATACTATGGCTTTGAATTTTTCTCATGGACAAATCTCACCGGCTCATCTTCCTGATGACAATTTGGTATCACCGGTTAGGAAGAACGGGGACTGCTTTCGTAACCAGTGGCATTCGAACAGGGAGTTTCAAGACCATTTCGATTATGGAAGAGAGAGATGTGAAGTTGGTAGCTCACAGGGGTCCTTTTCCGGAGACATTCTTGATCTTTTGCCTTCGGATCCCTTTGGCATGGATATAAGCACAACTTTTACAGCACTTACGGGTTGGCTTGAGGATTTGGAAGTAGACTATAATGGATATGGAAGGGATGGTGTTGGGACTAGTGATGAAAGTTATCACCTTTTTGAAGAACTGAATTTTATTTGGAATGAAGCCATGAGGTTCCAGGCTTTGCCTGGAAGCAATGATCATAAGTTTAATGCATCAATTGGGTATAGTGGTTCTGAGAAGAAGCAAGACATTGATGGGTCTTGCCATGGTGGATTAGAATCCGTTTGTCACATGAAAAACATTATGAACTTTGTCAACGGAAAAGGGAAATTTGTGTCCGAAAAAAGTGAAGAGCCCAGGGATTGTTATGGGATTTGTTGTGAAGAAAAAGAAGGTACTCCTCATGATGCATTGGTTTTTGCCCTTTGCCATTTGGGTGTGCGGGATCTTCTTGCTGTCGAGAGGGTCTGTAAATCTCTGCATTCTACAGTTCGTGGTGACCAACTTTTGTGGAGGAATATACATATTGATCAGCCGTTGAATGAGAAGATTACTGATGATGTTCTTTTGGAAATAACTAATAGAGCTAAAGGTAATCTACAATGCTTAAGCCTGGTGGAATGCCCGAGGATTACTGATGATGGCCTGAAACGCGTGCTTAAAAATAATCCTAGTCTAAGCAAGGTGGGTACCGCTTGTTCCATCAAAATTTTCTCTCAAATGAGTAATGTTTATTATACATTGTGGCCTCTTTTAATTGTCGGATCTCTGCAGTGACGTTTGTTTCACTTTTTTACTAGGAGTATTTGTCCCTAGTCTACTATGCTTTTGAACAAGGTTGAGTGACATGTCCTTTATTTTTTCAACTGGAGCACTTATTTTCTTCAGCTATTTTTTCTCTATTTTTTCAGATCAGTTTAGTTTAGTCCACTTGTTAAAGTGATAGGCTTGATTTATTTTTGGGCTTCGTTGGTGTACTTTTATTTGCGGTATGGTATATCCATTGCAAATATGAATTCCAGTGTTCCAAGAAAAGATTATGTATAGAACCTGTTGAAAAAAGTTGGAAAATAGAGATAACAAGTTAATTTTGACTTAGAGATACTGGTACACTCACACACAAGTAGCTGAGATGTTCTAGTAATTATTCTTGGGAAGGTGACATAACACATTTGTTGGAGGGTTTGTATTTAACTGACTGAGTTTGAACAAATATAATTGCATGATTATTTGTGCATATATACATGCCTACATGCTACATGGATTTACTTGTACAAGCTGAAGTTCAAGACTGCAATTCCACACATTTGCCGTTGATTTAGTTATATCTCAACCCACATATGAGAATGCATGTATGGAATCGAATTGATGCTATGTGATTTAACTTTTTTTTTCTTTCTTTTATCTTGAAATAAACCTATGTCTTGGCAGAAAATTCTAATTTTATAATTGTCATGCAGTCTTGCACCCCCTTTCTCTCTTGGTTGTTTTCTTTCTACTTTATGGTGCATTTGTGTGTCTTACATTTCCTTTACATTACACATTAATTGTACAGCTGCCCTAGTGGAAAATAATTGGAAAACTCAAGGATGGTGGCATAAGTAACAAAGCCACCAAAATCCCCTTTTTGATTGCCCTGTTGCTTCATATTACTCTTACCTCTCAATAAAAGTCCTGGCTGATGGATTCAACCTGCAGGCTAAGCTTAATTTTTTTCAGAATGTTAGGTTTTATGTCATTCTATATGTAAAATCTATGTCTTATGTTCAGTTCATAGTTTCATAGTTATGGGCATGCGTGCATTAAGTTTAAATTATTTCACTGCCGTTACAGATTGATAAGGTGCTGATGTTTTCTACCTTTATTCATGTTGCAGTTAAGTTTGCCAGGATGCACAAGACTCAGCATTGAGGGTATAGTGCACAGCTTAAGAGATTTCAAGTTTATGGATGCAAACGGTGTGAAGCAATTACGAATTGGTGGGTTGTATGGTGTCACTCAGAAGCATTTTGAAGAGTTGAAGTTCTTATTAGGTTCTGGTACCCAGATGCAGCAGAATGCTCGAAAGCCACATTTCTATCGCAGAGGAAACTTTTATCTTCCCTGTGATGATGATCGTGATATTGATATTCAAATGTGCCCTAGATGCCAGAACCTGAGGCTTGTTTATGATTGTCCAGTTCAAGCTTGTCGTGAGAAAGACCATGCAACTCAAGTTTGCAGGGCATGCACACTTTGTATACCACGTTGTGCTCAGTGTGGGAGGTGCATTAATGATATTGAATACGAGGAGACATTTTTTTTGGAATTACAATGCTCAGATTGTTCAGCTGCTGAAGTGTCAAGAGTAGCAGAATAGAAAGGTTTGTCTGTCGGTGTGATTGATTCGCTCTGACTATGGTTATCATTACTTCTATCTGCAAAACTAGCAATTGTTATTTCTATAGGCCTGTTGGTTTTATGGTATGGATTAGAAAAGGCATGTGACTGTCCAGCCATGCTCCAAGTGATGCGAGGCAACCTGCATGTTGATGTTTATTTGTTCTCATTAGCAGACTTCTACATCAGCTGGTTGTGTTCTTCCTCTGGGTCTGTGTACTCTTCTTTTAAGATGGCTGCATCGAGTAATGGCCTAGTGTTTAATGCTTATCAGGAGAATATAAAAAGGTGGGATGTGTTGAGACTAAGGAACATTGTTAACAAAGATTTGTGCTTCCCTGTTGGAAGGATATCATTTCCTGGATTCTTCGAAATACCTGTCATGACTACAAGAGTAAATATTGGTAGTCTCGTCTGAGTTGGTTTGAAACAGGGACGTGGTGATGTCACTTATTCCAGCACTGTCGTTGGGATATTATTTTGTACATAGCAATAAGTCGAAAGATGATTTATCTGCAAGTGTGCCATGGGATGGTCAATTGTGTGCTCTCCATCTCCATTCTAGACTATACCGATTCATTGGAGAAGGCACTCATTTTTGAAGACTATACCTATTTGCTTGGGAGTATAATTTTCACCATTTCATGCAGTCTTTATGTGATGGGGATGCTCTTAAAGTTGCAACAGGAAATATCTGGGTTACATGCAGGCATGCAGCTGACTGAAGCAGTCTCCAGCTTTCATTTTCTGGCACTAAAATGAACTGTCTATGTTTACCTATCTCCCTCCTGGCGGGGAATCAATGCTATTGTTTACTTATTGGGGCGTACTATTTGCTTATTTTCAAGCTGGATTGTTCCTTGCTCCTATTATGACTGTCTAGTTTGGGTAACAACTTAAAGCAAAAGATTTTCTGTCACTATTTCTTTTTGCTTTACATAGTGCACAAGCGCTAGTTGCGCTGTGCCCTGCACTAGTGACTTTGATGAAGGTTGTAAGATTTGATGTTGCTTTTTATTGTGCGTTTAGCTGAAATGTTAAGCTTGTAATAAATATCTTGAGCAAGTTTTAATGTGATGTACTCATAATGTGTATTTTGGCAGGCAGTTCTCGCGTTCTACAGTATTGACGTTATCTTTCTTTTTCGTTTAGCGACTTATGCGTGGTCGGTTTGGTTATGGTAACACTCACTATGAATGAGTGCGGATACGATTATGTTAATAATCTTTATTGTACTAATTTTGGATAGATTTGGAAAATTGTTGTCCGTTGGGAACGGGTAGCAGTTTTTTCATGATTTTATCAAGCTTCTTATTTTTTACACAATCAAAAAAATTTAAATGTTGATATAATATTTAGTTTATTAAATTATTTAAAATATTGTCATTAATATTTATTCTTTAATTATTTAGTATATGTTTTTAAGTATAATAAAAATTTGTAAGAAAAAGAAAATTTAATCTACTATTTTATTTTATTTAAAATTAAATGCTTATTATTTTTTATATGTAATTATATCTAAATATTAATATATTTTTTTATTTTAATAATTATTCCAACCGCATGTCTAAGGATAAAATGTTATTTTAACAAAAAAAAAAAAAAAGCAATACTATATGTATAGATAGATGTGTATTTTACATCTTGGATGAGCGACTCTCGCATACTTACATTTTTAAGTTTTCTATATTTCTCTCCTACATGGTTTCCCTAGTTTAAGTTTCACACTAAAACAATTGCTCCAAACTTTCACACTAATGAATAGTACCACTCTATATTTGACGCTATATTATTCAAGCATTATTTTTTTTAATATTAATAAAAATATAAAATATAAAAATTGTTTTAATTTCTTTTTTACACTAATTATATATTTTTGGCTATAATTTGTTTACATTATATTCTTTTTATTAATTAATAATAGTTAATTTTTTATTATATATAAATTAAAATTAATTAATAAAATAATATATATTTTAATATAATATTTAGTATAATTGGTCAAAAAAAAAAAAAAAAGTGTACTCAAAGGAGAATACTCTTATTTGTTTTTATTGAGTACTAACTTCATCGATATGTTAATTTTGTATTGTTCTTATGTGAGTTTTATAAATATTTATGGAATATGTAATATAATTTTGAAAAAATAACAAAACTAGCATTTCTTGTGTTTAAACTTATATTTTCACAATTAAAAAAATGATTAATATATCATTTTTCTTTGAACACCCGTTCAATTATAATTAAACGACGACAATTTAGAACCTTTCAATATTGAACGTTCAATATTATTGGGGGTGCTAGTTTTGTTACTATAAATTTTAAGGATGTTATTTTTGGTAAATTTTCTATAATTTTTAGTAAAAATATAATATGAATGTAGATTTGATAGAAATATATAGAATTTTCTCACAAAGGAATACTATTACCAATGTGAACATGAGAGTTCTGGGTTACGTTTCAGTTCATTCTTATTTGTGTCCTCACATTATTGCAATTTTTGAAGCAACATTTTCCTTCATTTTCAATTTTTCATCGCTAAAAGAAGCCATCGAGTTTGGTACAAGTTGCTAATAATTTTTAAGCACTTTTATTCTTCACAAATTTATAATAATTATAAATAATGCGGTAAAATATTATTGGTTCAAAACTTGTAGATCATTCATTCTACAACAACTTGGAAGGTTTTTATATATATATATATATATTATTAAAAAAAATTATAAATAATTACTAAAACAATTTCTATGTTTAAATTTAAATTTTTGACAATAAAAATAAAAAATTTTATCAAACAGTTCTTAAATTGTTATTTTTTTTTTTCTAAAAATAATAAAATAGAAATCATTATCGACATAAAAAATATTATTTTTTAAACAATAAATAATCATTAATTAAACATAAGAGGGTTCATACATTATTTAAAATGACCAATATAGCCTCATCAATATCAAGATACAAAGTAGAAGAAGAAAAAAACTGAGAATTATCTATATTGCTATAACGTGGATTGTGTTAAGGTGCTGGAGCTGAAGGAGATTAATCTTATTTCATGCTTCTTCAGATTGTTTATGAGATTTTTTTTTGAGATCTTTAACCCATTTGAAGCTGATTAGTGCTTTACCAAACTTGCTTTTAGATTCCTCCTTACCCTTCTTCTTGTTAATATCTGATGTTGTTGGCAGTGGGTCAGGATTTGGGTCCCATTGATCAGCCCATGACAGCCCATTTGAAGAATCCATTTCTTCACTTTTTTGTTTTCCTGCAATTATTTGATAAAAACCTTTTACTTTTTAAATCTAGTTTTTTACTTAATTAAAAGAGACTTAATTTTGTCATTTGCTTTATTTGACAAATCAAGTTTAGTAAAATTTTGTTATAATTTTGGATCTCCTTTTAAGCATGAACCTATCTTTCAACAACTTGACTAATTTTAACATGTTTCATTAACTATGACATTTTTATTTAGATAGGTTATTTTGGGAACAAACTAGAACTAATCCTATTTGAACAAGTCTCCCTCCTAACAAAATCATAAATCTAAAATTCCTATAAGCACTCATTAATAACCTTCTTTAATAGATCAATGTTAAATTATTCAATTCTTTGAAAGAAAGTGATGATGTGTTATTCCAGACCAATGATATTTAAGATTAATGCAAATATTTATTAAAAAAAATAAAAACCACAAATATCTAATATATGATGAAGAGAAAAAGCAATATGATTAATCGAGAGTATACTCTAAAATTAATAATATCATACTTCTACTTGTAATAAATTCGTTATTTAGAATAAAAAGTTAAATTTATGATAATTACTATGTATGCTTTGTGAGTATAACTTGTGTATATATAATTGTTTTCAATGATCGGTGGTCATGCAAGTTAAGTTATGATTATCACAAATTTATGAGCTCTAGTTTTTTTTTTTTTTTTTTTTAATGATTAAAGAGTTGCAAAAACATTTGTTTTTTAAAAGAGTTAATTTAGTCCATAAAATTTTTACGATTAGTGATATTATTGAATATTTTCAAATATGCGTACATTATTAAGACAAATTTCATTTGTTGCATGAATATTGTTTTTATAAGATATTTTGTATAATTTAAACTTTATACGAGAAATTGTAGCCTTATCGCATTTTTAAATGGAAAAGGGTAGTCTTATGTGCAAGACTAATATACGAGCTAAAACAACTAAAATACACCATTTAATTTTAACATAACTAAATTACATATTTTCGTATAATATTTTTTTTCTCCCTATAGTGAGGACTAAATTGCACAACTAAAATACACCATTTTATTTTATTTTCATAAGATGTTAGATAAATAGGATATGATATATTAGTGGTAATTTTATTAAACAAAATGTATCTATTTGAATCAATAATATCAAATTAGTATACTACTTGTTCTCACATTTAACAAAATATATAATAATAGACCAATTTTGAAAAGAAAAAAAAAATATAATTTATAAAAAGATAATTTTATTTTAATAAAAATATTTATTATTTTATGACTTCAATTATATATATATATATATTTCTGTGTATTTCATTAAGAAAATAACTCACACTAACCTAACATTTCTTAATTCACACTTCCTTAGCAATTAGCAATGTCAAATGAGATGAGTTTCTATTTAACCCATTAATTTGAAATTTTATCCCATCTTTTACCATTTACATTTGGAAAATTCTCGAAAAATTCTAAAATTTAGGACGAGATATCCCATTAAATTATTTAATATTTTAAATATAATAAAATGATAAATTTAACCTTTTACTTAAACTTAAAAAATACACCCTACATCCCCCACACCCATACTCCACACCTCATATCCCTCACATCCCACCTTCTTAAATTAAGAAGGTGAGATGTATGAAATTAGTTTAAGAAGGTGGGATGTGGGGTGTATTTTTTAAGTATAAGTAAAAAGTTAAATTTATCATTTTATTATATTTAAAATATTAAATAATTTAATGAAATATCTCGTAGTAAATTTTGAAATTTTTCGAGAATTTTCCTTTACATTTTTTATGGGTTTGTATGAACGTATGGTATTCGTGTAAGAGAAGGTGGTACATCCTATTTGTCCCGGATTCCCAAATAAATTATTTTCCTTTCTTTTAAAATAGAAGTAAATAAATAAAAAACAATGAATGAAATATAACACTTTAAAATTATTAGTGTTAAAAGAATAGTTTAATTCATTTTTATTTTCTTATTAACTATCATATTTAAATGTCTTTTAGCTTATATTTTGAGTAATCATCTTAAATTATTTTTATTTCATTTTTTAAGAAGATGCATCTTTGTAGTTAAATATTGACAAACAAAAACATGTTAAATTAACAAACTAACAAATAAAAAAAAATTATTAAAATGTAATTTTAATTACTATTACAAAGTTAACAAAATGTTATTATTTATGAAAATAAGATATAAAAAAGGTAACAACTAATTTTCTTAGAATAAAATAGAATATAAATTAAATTTATATTGGAACTTTTCAATAAATATAGAATTCCTAGACACATTGTAAGTTAAAAAATATACAATATATAATTGATGCTTATGAAATAATCATTGACTCAGTTCTAAACTTTAAATTGTATTAATTTAAAAAGCCTTGTATTAGTTTTTACTATGCTTTCTTAGTGTGTGTGTATAAGAAAATTTTTATATTATCATATAGATGTGTTATACTTATTTTTGATGATTTAACTTTTATTTTCAGTTTCTAAAAGTTATTTAGGATTATCTATTCTTGCTAGTTATTAAAAAAAAAAAAAAAACAATGTTATTAATAAATTATATATATTGTTTATAAAAAAGTTTGAGGTTATTAAGAAAACATGTTATGCTAATACAAAAAATCTTTAAAATATATTTTTTAACTTATGTTATTAAGAAATCCCATGTCATGTTATTAGAAAATTATTTATATATTGTTTATAAAAAAAAAATTCAAGTTGTTTAGGAAAAAAAAAAAAGTTTATATCATGATATTAAAAAAACCATATATTTTATTAAAAAAAATCAACTTATCATAAAAAAGTTAACAATAAAATGAAATAAGAAAAATAATTCATTTTAAGTTATATTTGATTTCAACTCATACGTTAATCTGCATCTTATTAGATTGAGTTGGAGAAGATAAGATGACTTTTGACAGAATGAGTTATACATAAGCCATCGAACAATTAGATACAAGTTAAATAAAATTGCTAAAGGGTTGACACCTCTAGTAGCAATTATGTCTACCTTAATGACATTTTAATTGTACGTATATAAATCCTACGAATAAGAAAGTATATCAAAGCATGATGGTCGATTTTATAGGAAGTTGTGCAACTTATAATTGAGTATTAATTAGACTATTATTATTATTATTATTATTTATACAATAAAATATAATAAAAATGAAAAATAAATAACAATTAACTTTTCAAGTCAAAAATATACGACACTAAAAAAATACGAGAGACAAGACATAAGAATCTTTAATCCCTTAATTTTTTAATATTTGAATCATTAAATTTTTTTTAAACAATTACCAATAATTTATATAATTAATTGATTCAAACTTAACATATATTACTCTCTTAAATAAATTATACATTATATAGTAATTAACTTAATTACACTCTTATTCTAATTAGATTGCATAATACTCGTTAAGTTCTTCAATTATATATCACATATACAAGAATTATATATCTTTGTCTAAAAATCATATATGATATTCAATCAAGATAAACACTTAAATATTTTTCTCAAAACTATTTAATTGATTCTATAGTATAATTGTTGGTCAAACAATTAATAACATGAAAATTAAATTAAATAATACAATTAAAATTGCAATCACAATTGGATAAATTATTATATCATCACATGTAAAAAAATTAGATTTATCAGACCCCCAAATTAAGAAAGTTAGCTACTCATGTTCATATTCATAAAATCCAGAAATTCAATCAACAAATACATAAAAACTAATAGGAGAAATAATACAATCAATCTCTTGATTATATTACAATCTACTCTTCAATCTTGATTAGAGTTGTGTCTCCTCCAATGGTGCTATTGGCCTTATTCTTACTATTTTTTCTAAGTCTTAGCTGTTGAAAAATTGTATCTTAAAGTGCTAATTGTGTTTGACTCTTAGAGAATTATGTTTAGTTAAAGAGAAATGACCTAATATGGATTATTGGATCAATTCCCAAAAGATCCAAAGTTGAGGATGAAATTTGGAGTAAAAATAACTCTAATGTGGTATTTAATAATTAGGAAAACAATATACGCTATGGTCTAGGCCACCAGTTGAACAACGAGCGCTGCGGCATGAAAGCCTTGACTTTCCAATGGATTAATGCGTGCCAGAGCACATAAAAGTTTCCGCCACAACACACAACTCTCGAGATTTCTCACTCATCTAAGAGCACCACAGCTCAAATAACCTCCCATCACGGCACAAAGCTCTTAGGTTTCAACGTGGAATCCAGCTTCATGCATGTGCCGTAGCACAAATGAATCCTCGTCGCGGCATGGTGGCGATTTCCTCATTTTTACTTGTTTTTTCTTTGTTTGTTATCGTTCTACCTACACTAACATAACCAAAAACAAATTAAGCATTTTTCATGATCTCACATATAAAACAAGACAAATAATTAGCTTAGAAGTTGACAAAGTAAAATTATCACAACCTCAAACTTAATTTTTTATTTATTATGAAATAAAGCCAAATCTAAAAAAATAAACATAAACACTAACATAATATGGGCAACACATTCATAAACACATATCTATTAATACATGTATATTCAATAAGAATTGTCCTCTTAAAAATTGTATAATCCTATGACAAAGGGATGTAGAAATCTAAGCCTAACTCAACCCAATAAGGCCTCATTGAGTTAAGGGTTGCCCAGATTTATATCTAGCTTTTCACTGAGCTCCCTGATCGATGTGGGACTCCTCAATACCCCCCCTCACATCGGCACCAGCATCGATAGAGATAAATGAGGTTGACCGTGTTGGGCACAATCAAGAACAGGGACCCGCTTTGATATCATGTAGAAATTCAAGCCTAACTCAACCCAACAAGGCCTCATTGAGTTAAGGGTTGCCCAAACTTATATCTAGCTCTTCACTGAGCTCCCTGGTCGATGTGGAACTCCTCAACACCCCCTCTCACGCCACCAGCACCGATAGACATAAATGAGGTTGACCGGAGTTGACAGTGTTGGGCACAATCGAGAACAGGGACTCGCTCTGATACCATGTAGAAATCCAAGCCTAACTCAACCCAATAAGGCCTCATTGAGTTAAGGGTTGCCCAAACTTATATCTAGCTCTTCACTGAGGTTGGTTGGGCGCCTAATTTATTTGACACATATTAGACCAGATGTTGCATATGCAGTAAGTGTGGTAAGTCAGTTCATGCATAACCCGAGTGAGAGTCACATTGATGCAGTTGTGAGAATTTTAAGATACTTGAAGTCAGCTCCAGAGAGAGGAGTAATGTTCACTAAACACAACAATCCTCTTGAAGTTTGTGGCTTCACAGATGCAGATTGGGCAGGAAGTATTATAGATAGAAGGTCGACATCGGGTTACTTTACCTTTGTGGGAGGTAATTTGGTTACATGGAAAAGTAAGGAGCAGAAAGTTATGGCACAGTCTAGTGCTAAGGCTGAGTATAGAGGTATGGCTCATGGTGTTTGTGAACTGCTGTGGATAAAAAGTTTATTGTTTGATTTGGGTCTCGAACTCAAAAATACTATGGAGTTGTATTGTGATAGTCGAGCAGCCATTGACATATCACAAAATCCAGTACAGCATGATCGCACTAAGCATGTGGAGGTTGATCGTCATTTTATAAAAAAGAAGCTAGATGCCAAACTCATTAGCTTTCCTTTTGTTCCCACTGAGAAGCAACTTGCAGATGTGCTCACTAAAGGAGTTTTCAAAAAGGCGTTTTATGACTCACTAAGCAAGTTGGGCATGGTCGATATGTATGCGCCAACTTGAGGGGGAGTGTTAGCGTGAGTCATGTAATTAGTGTCTATCTGTAATAGAGTTCTAAGTTGTATATAGTTCTATTTTATTTAGGACTTTTGTATTTTATCTTCTATATATACCTCTATTGTGAGGTAATAATACAACAAGAAACATATTTCATTCAGTTTATAAAAAAGTTTTTAATTACGGATCTAATAAGCCTAGAGGGGGGTGAATAGGTTATTTTCAATTTTCAACAAATATTATATAATCTAATCACAACGGCCAGACATGCAATCGCGTGTAAAGATAAATGCGGAATAATAAAACAACACACGATATTTTTAGGTGGAAACAACCTAGGCCACAACAATGACCTAAGAGGAAAACCACCGGTCCACCGGACCACCTAACTATCCACTATGAAAATTATGTTCAATTACAACCATAGAGTCCAGAACTACCCGTCGCAGATAGATCCCCCTTTCTGTAATTTACTTACGAGCCGCTTGCTCCTTTCACAGCCTCCAATAGTTAGATGTCTGGATCCGGACCAACGTTCCGATCTCCTTGAGTCACACAAGATCAACCGAACCCGTCACCTTCAGTAATTTCGAGTCACACGAAATACTGAAGCCGTCACCTGTAACGTTAGCACAATAACACAAGTGCAATGCGTGTCCTAGAGCGGATTCAAACAACGAATAATCCTAACTAGCAGATATAATAACATGCGATGTAAAAAACAATATCAGCTAGCAAACCCTAGAACATTCAATTAAGCTCAATATCATGCAAATCAATTAGCAATATGAATATAACATGAGAAAGCCTAAGAATAATAGATGAAGAGAATAAGCACAATTCAAATGCTAGAAAGTATTAGTTCTGTATAATTCTAAATGCTCAAGTTGATGGTTATGCACAAACATCCCTTCACTTATATAGAGTCCAATCCTAGCTCCATTAGAATTTGCAATTCACTATAACTCTACTTATATCAGGATTTAGTTCTCAAAAGAATTCTTCTCATACAATGATTCTATTCACATCAGCATTTATTTCTCACAAGAATTCTACTCATACAAGGATTCCACAATTAAAACAATTCTACGCAAATAAGGACTCTATTTCCACAACACTTTTATTCACACAGGGATTCTACTTTCTTAACACTTCTACTCATACTAGAATTCTGCTTTTTCATTAAATGAGTCAAATTGGTAAAAGTAACACATGGGTCGAATACACAAAAAGAGTTTGAGTAGGAATATAATACTGGCTCGATCGATCGATAGGCTGTCTCGATCGATCGAGACCTTATCGATCGATCGACACACAAAACTCGATCGATCTAACTCAAACAGAGAGAACCTGGATCGAAGTTGTTCTATACTCGATCGATCGAACATGGTTCGATCGATCGGTCCAATTGCTCGATCGATCCAGTCCAAACAGAGAGCACCTAGATCGAAGTTGTCTCAGTCTCGATCGATCGATCACTCGATCGATCGAACAATACTCTCGATCGATCGACCAGCATGTGCACAATACATTTTTCGTTACGATCCATACTAAGTGTCGTGCTCAATTGTGTGAAGAAGTATGCATGACGGAATATTATACCTGTCATATGGGCGTTGCAAGCTTGGTGACTCCATCATCACGTGTTGTCTGAATAATCGTTGAATTCCTATTCTAGATTACAATCAAACATTTTATCCACGAAAATTGCCAATACAAAATAAACCTTACAATCTCCCCCTTTGGCATTTTCGTGTGACAAAATCACTCTCTCACTACATAACGCTCAAGGTTAAAATATCATTACATCAATTACATAGTGGACTGTCTATGATCTGGTGGACCATCTTCGCTTGATACTTGATATGTTCAGTCCACTGAAATTAGACAAACAAATAGCACACAAATTTGGCTTGACAGCCTCATTGGTTATTAGTTCAATGTACATAAAGATGCGAATGAATTGTAGTGTATGTGCAACATGAATCTTTCTCCCCCACAACTAATAAATGCAACATCTCCCCCTTAATCCAATCTTCATAGAAACATGAACCTTTCTCCCCCTTTTTGGCATACGAAAATGACAAATCATGAAGCACCAGAGATGATAAGGGTCACTCACAACAAGGTGGGCTAAAAATGCTTAAGATCACACATGTATATGTCCAAAGCATGTAGGAGGAATTGCATAAGTTAAAAAAAATAATGAAATATGTATGCAATGACTCCTTCTAAGTTCTATGACTCTCTAGACGAAAAACAAATTTAAAAGAAAACAATTTTTTTTTTTTTTTAAATTTTTAACCACACAAAGCAATGAACTCATTTAACACGAATAAGCATACGACCATTTAAAAAAAATTATTTTTGCTTAAATTTTGATCATTCATTGTATTATCAAAATAAATAGGTCACATAAGCACATTAACACATATAATGACATATTGACATTCACTTAAGGTAGTATACAATTTTGAATTCCACTTGTATTTCAATAGTTTCATTTATGACCAATTTTAAGAAACTCAAAAGAAAATAAATTCATCTATCATGCTAAATTATAATTGAGTCTTCATTCTTACATAATAAAATATGTCTATGTACAAGGAGAATTCTTATTAATTTTTTTTTTAAACCTTTTTGCTCTTTCTTTTTGTACATGCCAAATAGAATTTCTTAATAAAATTTTTATTTTATCTATTTTTTTTTAAAGCATGCACGAGCCATAAATCTAGTATGATGACTTTCACACTAGTTATGAGGTAGCCCTCTCCGCTCACTGTGGTAGCTTCACACATCATAGTAGGTAGCCCTCTCAATACTAGTTATCTCCCTAAGATGAAATATTTAAAAAATAAGAAATAGGGCTCAATATGATTTCGCAATCAAGATTAGCTCAAGTCTTAGAGTCTTTCAAAATTAATCATAAACTTCATAGATGACATACATGAGTGTTCAGTGGGTGTGTGCATAAGTTCAGTCAATAGTGTCATCATATGAGAAAAATGCAAATATGTGCAGAATTTTGAGTTGTAGCATAGAATATACAATGAGAATCAAAATAAGCCACAAAAGATAAGGTTGTATAAGTATAAGCATCATTTGAATCCAATACCTTGTAGACCTTTTTTTTTTTTTTTTTTTTTTAATTCTAAAAAAAATTCTAACAACAAAAACGAAATAAACATATGAAAATACTCACCTAGGGTCATTTAAGCACTCAAACAAAAGTACCTAGGTGGTCTAGCAATAGTGATCAATTGATAGGAAACATGCAATCTTTCCTAACCCAAATTTTCATGAATTTTGATTTCTCTATGTTTTTGGGTTGAGACTTAATTGCATTAGATTTTAAAGGCATACTCTTAGGCTCATATTTCCTATTCAAATTCAACATAAGCATGGTATGATGATAATTATGAGTTCTATACCTATAAGCATGATGATGATCATTAAATCGAAAAGCATTCATCAAAAATCTACAGTTAGGTCGAATATGGCCTTTTCTACCACAATGATGACAAACAGGCATAAACTTAACAGTTTTAGCTCCTACAGTTTTAGTGGGTGTTTGTGCAGAATTTGTAGCAGTAGAGATAAAGTTAGAAGACCTTACAAATGTAGTTTTTGAAGTGGAAGGTGTACAGTTTTCTTCTGAAAATCCAAGTCCACTTGTATCACCGAAAGGCTTACCAATGCTCAACATCTTGTTTAGTCGTTCAGCTCCAATTGTTAATCTTTTGACAGTTTCCTTTGATTGCTCCAATTCCTGCACAAGCTTTAAATTTTCCTGTTCAATACCTGCAAGACTTAAACTTAACTTGTCAAAATGCTCAGACAGTTCAACTTTTTCTTTTTCTAAAACTGATAAATTAAGGTCTTGCAAATTGATCTGTTCATTCAGCTTTGTTACAGTTATGAGTAGTTTATCTTTTTCTTTCTTGCATTTAATTAAATCAATAAATAACTCCTCAAAACTGTTTGCATTAAATTTATCAAGGATACGTTTACTTCCCTCTTCATCTGAGTCAAAGTCTGACTCACTGGAGTATCCACCAACAGTTGACGTAAAAGCTACGTACTTGGTGTTAGCTTTTTCTGACCCACTAGCTTGATCTTCATCACTTTCTGTGTCACTAAGGGTAGCATTGAAAGCTTTTCCTGTTTTCTTCTTCTTGTTGGCACAATCTGCTGCATAGTGTCCAAAACCATTGCATTCAAAACATTTAGGTCCAGTGGGTTTAGATTTCTTACTTTCTGAACTCATTGGGGTGAATTCTCTTCCCTTATAAGTGTGAGTAGCTCTTCATCATCACTATCACCATCGTCAGCATTGGTGGTTTTCAGAGCAATTCCAATGTTCTTTTTGGGTGCTGGAAAGTTCATCTCAAATGTTTGAATTGACCCAACTAGTTCTTCAATCTTCATGGTGTCAATGTCTTTGCTTTCCTCTATCGCTGTAACCTTTGCTTCAAAGCGTTCTGGTAATGAGCATAAGACTTTTCGAACCAACCTGCGTTCATCAATTTTATCTCCAAGATTTGAAGAAGAGTTAGCAATATCACATAAATTAGCATAAAACTCAGAAAACGTTTCATCCTCCTTCATTCTAAGGTTTTCAAACTTAGTAGCTAACATGCGAAGTTTTGTTCGTTTAACTTGGGACGTGCCCTCATGGGCAACCTCTAAAGTGTCCCAAGCAGCCTTAGCAGTTTCAACATTAGAGATACGTCGGAATTCATCCGGCGACACAGCACTAAAAATAGCATTAATGCCCTTTTGGTTCCAGCCACTACCAATTCTATCTTGGGGAGTCCAATCAATCCTAGGTTTAAGTGTGACAACATTATCCTTGGTAACCGTAGGTGGTTCCCAACCATAAAGCATAGAGTTCCAAACACTTTCATCTAAGGAACGTAAAAAGGCTCTCATACGAGCTTTCCAATATGGGTAGTTAGACCCATCAAAATAAGGTGCACGGGTTGTAGAAAAACCCTCTCTCAAATGATCCATAATAAGGTCCTAGGCAAACACTAAGTATATCTAGTGACCCGCTCTGATACCAAATGAAAAAGTTTTTAATTACGGATCTAATAAGCCTAGAGGGGGGTGAATAGGTTATTTTCAATTTTCAACAAATATTATATAATCTAATCACAACGGCCAGACATGCAATCGCGTGTAAAGATAAATGCGGAATAATAAAACAACACATGATATTTTTAGGTGGAAACAACCTAGGCCACAACAATGACCTAAGAGGAAAACCACCGGTCCACCGGACCACCTAACTATCCACTATGAAAATTATGTTCAATTACAACCATAGAGTCCAGAACTACCCGTCGCAGATAGATCCCCCTTTCTGTAATTTACTTACGAGCCGCTTGCTCCTTTCACAGCCTCCAATAGTTAGATGTCTGGATCCGGACCAACGTTCCGATCTCCTTGAGTCACACAAGATCAACCGAACCCGTCACCTTCAGTAATTTCGAGTCACACGAAATACTGAAGCCGTCACCTGTAACGTTAGCACAATAACACAAGTGCAATGCGTGTCCTAGAGCGGATTCAAACAACGAATAATCCTAACTAGCAGATATAATAACATGCGATGTAAAAAACAATATCAGCTAGCAAACCCTAGAACATTCAATTAAGCTCAATATCATGCAAATCAATTAGCAATATGAATATAACATGAGAAAGCCTAAGAATAATAGATGAAGAGAATAAGCACAATTCAAATGCTAGAAAGTATTAGTTCTGTATAATTCTAAATGCTCAAGTTGATGGTTATGCACAAACATCCCTTCACTTATATAGAGTCCAATCCTAGCTCCATTAGAATTTGCAATTCACTATAACTCTACTTATATCAGGATTTAGTTCTCAAAAGAATTCTTCTCATACAATGATTCTATTCACATCAGCATTTATTTCTCACAAGAATTCTACTCATACAAGGATTCCACAATTAAAACAATTCTACGCAAATAAGGACTCTATTTCCACAACACTTTTATTCACACAGGGATTCTACTTTCTTAACACTTCTACTCATACTAGAATTCTGCTTTTTCATTAAATGAGTCAAATTGGTAAAAGTAACACATGGGTCGAATACACAAAAAGAGTTTGAGTAGGAATATAATACTGGCTCGATCGATCGATAGGCTGTCTCGATCGATCGAGACCTTATCGATCGATCTAACTCAAACAGAGAGAACCTGGATCGAAGTTGTTCTATACTCGATCGATCGAACATGGTTCGATCGATCGGTCCAATTGCTCGATCGATCCAGTCCAAACAGAGAGCACCTAGATCGAAGTTGTCTCAGTCTCGATCGATCGATCACTCGATCGATCGAACAATACTCTCGATCGATCGACCAGCATGTGCACAATACATTTTTCGTTACGATCCATACTAAGTGTCGTGCTCAATTGTGTGAAGAAGTATGCATGACGGAATATTATACCTGTCATATGGGCGTTGCAAGCTTGGTGACTCCATCATCACGTGTTGTCTGAATAATCGTTGAATTCCTATTCTAGATTACAATCAAACATTTTGTCCACGAAAATTGCCAATACAAAATAAACCTTACAGTTTATTTAACTAGTATGTGTCAAATAAATTAAGCGCCCAACCAACCTCTGATAACGAGCTCGATTAGTTGGTACTTGATTTGGATACTCTGCTAGACAATGATTTTGCTCAATAGGAGTGTCAATAAGTTTACAATCCAACATGCCTGTTTCAGTTAGTAGGTCAAGAATGTATTTTCTCTGACATAGAAAGATTCCTTCGCTCCCCCTAGCTACCTCAATTCCTAGGAAGTACTTCAGTTCACCCAAATCCTTCATCTCAAACTCAGATGCTAGCTGTCTCTGTAATTTATCTATCTCAACAGCATTATCTCCAGTAATTACCATATCATCAACATAAATAATAAGAGCTGTTACCTTCCCTTGTTGATGTTTGAGAAATAGCGTATGGTCTGAATTACTCTACCTGTAACCAACGTTCTGCATAAACTGTGAAAACCTTCCAAACTAGGCTCGAGCGGATTGCTTGAGACCATACAAAGTCTTCTTCAATTTGCATACAAAATTACCAGGACAAGCAGCTACATACCTAGGTGGAAGATTCATGTATACCTCCTCGACTAACTCTCCATGAAGGAACGCATTCTTGACATCAAGCTGTCGAAGTGGCCAATTAAAGCTTGCAGCAAGCGAAAGTAGAACTCGAATAGTATTTATTTTGGCAACTTGAGCAAAAGTCTCATCGTAGTCTACACCATACGTCTGAGTGAACCCTTAACTCAATGAGGCCTTATTGGGTTGAGTTAGGATTGGATTTCTACATGGTATCAGAGTGGGTCCCTGTTCTCGATTGTGCCCAACACGGTCAACCCTAGTCAACCTTATTTATGTCTATCGGTGCTGGTGCCGATGTGAGGGGGGGTGTTGAAGAGTCCCACATCAACCGGGAGCTCAGTAAAGAGCTATATATAAATCTGGGTAACCCTTAACTCAATAAGGCCTTATTGAGTTGAGTTAGGCTTGGATTTCTACGAGGGATTCATATATCCATTAATCAACATTCCATCCATAAAAGGGTATGTGAGTTTTTAAAGAATTAATTCGTCTGTGTATTGCACATGATGTCATCTAATATAATCGTGAAATCAACTTATATAAGCATACTAATACACTAAGTCTTATAACAAGTTTCATAAGTTTATTTTTCACACCCCTTTCAACTAATATAAATTATGCATTTAATTAAAGATCAAAAGAACTCACATGTTTGTAATAAAAGGCTTAGTTGAGGTAGATAAATGAAAATATTTAGGCTATTTCCATACCTTAATTTTTTTTTTTAATTCATCATGCAATATTTAACATAACTTAAGCTTTCACTTAATGTTCTAATTTACCCTATTTTATCATATTTCATTCTTTTATTCTACATCTTTTTTTTTTTTTTTTTTTTTTTTTTTAATTTCACAACATTCTAAAACTTATTTTATTTATTTATTTATTTATTTATAATTTTATGCTTTTTTCTTTCTTTTTTTATTTACAAGGATAATAGTATTGTGAGTTTTTTTTTTAAAATGCATTACATTTCACCTCACTCTATAGCATAACACGTTAATACATTTTTCTTACAAGCTAAATGTATAAGGATAAAGATAATGCTTATTAGATTTAGCTCAAAATGTGGCTTAAAGAATAAAATGATATCTATTTAGGTTCAAATGGGTAATTAAGGGTATAAACATTAATTAGCTTGAAAAACTCAATCAATCCAATTAAGTCCTAAACCATTTTTAAAACTAACTTTCATGTAAAATTTCGCTTAAAGTGATGTAAAAAAAAATGAGAAAAGTCATAAAATAATAAATATTTTGATAAAGATAAAATTACCCTTTAATAAACTAAGATTTTTTTCAAAATTGGATTACCATTGTACATTTTGTTAAATAAAATGACTAATAATATACTAGTTTAATAATACGAGCCCAAATGAATAACTTGTTTAACAAGAGTACCACAAAAGTAACAAACTCAAATAAATATAATGCATGAAACAAATAGAAAAAAAAAACACATGAGAAAAATAGTCTACAAATTAAGAGGGAGCACATAAAATATGGAACAGTGGCTTTATCTCAATAGTGCCATCATGTTCCATAAAATTCAACATGACCTGATATCTCCCTACACAATAACATTGCTTCACTTGCTAACTTTAAGCTTCGTGAAATTGCAAGCCCTGTTAGATTGTGTGTAGTAGTAGGCTTAAACACCTTGGCCTCTTCTTCTTTCCCCAGCAACAAAGCCTCCTTAGCAGGAACGACACTTTCCCACCAAAACTCCTTCAAAATCCCATGAATAAATTCCCAATAACCACGGTCCCTATGGACACGAAATAGGGTACTTCCATTCAGTGTCCAGCAATACAAGTCAACCCAATCTCTGTCCATTATCTCCATCTGACCCTGCACCTGAGGCATGTAATAATAGGGCATTTTAGCCCAAGGCAGACCCAACTCAGGCTTTCCCTTGTTATATGGACACTTCACCTCCAAAATCCCACCCTCGGGAAAGCAATCTAATATACCATCAGGGGACGCACCAAGCCAATGAAATTGCTCGTTTGCATGAACTGCAAATCCTAAGGAGATGACTTCTCGACCAGTAATGCTTTTGTATCGGTATATTGCAGCTTCTTCATTAAGCACACCCCATTGCATGGCATTTTTCGCAGCTTCTGCGATATTAGTCTCTGATGCAAACACCTTCTCATGCCAGAGCTCAACGCGACGGTTTCCTTTCCAAAATCCCAAGGCAGTGCCAAAGGTACTTGTGGTTAGCTTGTCCTTACGAAGGGCAAACCACTCCTCTGAACGTTGAGGAACATCAGCTGAAATAAGTTGTGCAGATAATACAAGTGACGAAGAGGAATGAACAATGAGAGGGGCAGCTGAAGAGATCGTGTTTGTGGTACACGTAGAAAAGATTCTCATATTGCCACCACAACATTTTCTCATGGGAGATAGTATTGCTGCAGCTTTATGGTGTGTGCTGCATATCTCACTTTTATTATTATCATGTTTATTGTGCCGAATAATTCTGCAAATCGCACAAACTGCTTGGAGTTAAGTCAGAGAGTTGATTAAGTAGTACGCACTGCAACTATAAGCAAATGAATTGTTCCTCACTCCCTCAACTGTAAGATTCAGCAAAAGTGACACAACGCTTGAAAGTTTAACTGAAGAGCAAGGACTAAAGCTATAAACAAGATAAATTTTATACAGAGGAAGTTTTGTGTTCCATGCATGATAAGATAGAAAATTTGCAGAACAGATTGAAACAAAATGATAACATAAAAAGCTACAATAAAAGGTAAGCGGAATCAGGACTTGGGAGTTGGGACAAATACCCCTATTCCCCACAAAATAAAATTTGCATATGAATCACAATCTACTATTTCTTGCTGATTGAGAACGAACAGGAGATTTTCTACTAAAGAAAAAAGAGAGGCTTATCTGTTGTTTTAGCATCACCATCATGAAAGTTACTGTGAAACACTCCAAATTGATGAAGGGACAGAGGGTTCACATAAAATCAGGAGAATAAAAATCCCTAAGTAAATAACAGAAAGTTGATATCACATAAGCATTTTAGGTATTTCGAGCAGCTAAAAACTTCTTATTTGTGTTTGCTTAAAAGCCGGTGATAAAATAAACTAAAATAATTCAGATGCTCTACCATTGGCACCACTTTAGGCATACAATAACACACAAGTACAGAGAATTCAGATAGAAAAACACACACAAAAGCACAAGCCCTAAGAAACTATCAGCTCGTCTTCAATACTTCAGATTTAATTCAAAAAAAAAAAAAAACATACCCAAAATTACAAATTAAGAGAGCATCCACCAAAACAAAAGCCCATGAATGAATGAACCAAACAGCGCTTATCTGTTGATTATATACCTGAGAGAGGCCTTGAACTGAAAGCAATTGTTCTGGCGGCCAAGAGAGAAGAGAAAGTAGGTTTGAGAGTGGGTAAGGCTCCTCCATTAACAAAGAAGAGGGAAACTCTGGACCGAGTGGAAGAGACTCCAACGAGCCTCATCGTCAAATAAAATGAATAACTTTTGCTATAAAATCATTGCCTTTCCGACGAAAATAAGAGTGGTTGAAACTTAATAAGGCAAAGGGTTTATGCTTTCTTCAGTTCTTCACACTTCACTGCTTCCTTTGAAGACGCAAATGCCCGGAAGCTTTTTCAGGCTATTGTCTCCGGGAAGTTTGCATTTTCTGCATAATATCATATAGAGAGGCGCGGACAATATATCCAATAAGATCAGACGCAACGCCTCGTCGGTTTCGATACTCCTCCGCAAATCGTCCTTTCGCTTCTATTTTGCGGAACTTTCCATAAAAACGCAGCGTTTAGATATGATTTTTTTTTTCTTACATTATTTATAGTTACAAATTTTAAAAATATTTTTTTAAAAATTAATTATAAAAATAAATATATCGAGATATATTATTAACATTAATAATATACATCTGTATATTGATAACAACACATGTATTATATGTTAATATTATACTTTTAAATTTTAATCTTTAATTTATACAATATATTTTTTGAAAGAATTTATACAATATATTTTAAACTTATGTGATATAATGATAAAAATTAAAATACCCCTATAAATTATCGACTTTATGTATTGTAAATCTTACCTGCGTATATATACTACTATTTTAATTTATATACATTTAATCATAAAACTCATTTAAATTATATATAAAAAAAATTAAGATAAATAAATATTTTTTATAAGATCCGGATTCTTTATAAGCACTTTGGGGAATATGAGAATTCATATATTATTCACATTTTATTAAAACTTTACCATCAATTTTAAATAAATGTTAAAATAATTGTTAATATTTTAAGTACAAATAATTTATTACTTAATTAATAAGAAAAGATTTAAATAAATTATAAAAGAATTAAAGACAATAGTAGTGATTACTCTAAAATATATGGATAAATTTCTCAAAAAAATTTAAAAGACATGATTAATATACAATTGTATATATAGTGTGCAATAAATATTATTTATTAATTTACAAGAAAATAATAATGTGATATTTTATGTTAATAAAATGTAATTATTTTTTTAAAATATAATTACTCAATATTTAATTAAAAACAAGCAATGTGACCAATAAAAAGTAATACCTTATTTATTCTCTAAGGGCATTTCCAACATAGAAGCTCTATTTAGTATAATATTATACTTTTTAAAAAATATTTATTTTTTAGTATAATATTTAATATAAAATTATTTATTGTACTAAAACAGTACAGATTTTAGACTCTTTTTGGAGTAAGTTTTTATTCAAAAATTACACTAAAATAGAGCTTTTGTGTAAGAATATTATAATTTTGCCAAAAATAAATATTTTTTAATGTAAAATTTAATATAATGTGATAAAGATTAAATCAAAATAGTGCGAAACTTGTAATGTTGAATTGCAAAAATTATACTAAAATGAAGTTTTGGTTAAAAATGGCCAATAACTTTATTTCAAATTTTTTTTTTTTTTTGCTTTTGCTTTAATTAAGTCCTGTTCATTTGTTATTAAAAAAAATTATTTTCCTCTTTCTATTATTAAAAAAAGGACCACAAAAGTCTCTCTCTCTCTCTTTTTTTTTTCTTTTTTTTTTTTTGGAAAAGATAAAAATAAATCAAAACCCCTCTTTCTCCATCATAGATGTGTTTTCTTCCCATTTTATCACCAAGCCAACCAAAGAAAGATTGGCTTGAAAGAGTACCACACAACACGCTCGCTAAACTTTTTATCTCAATTTTTTTTCGATTTTTCTTTCTTCTTTTTTCAATTCAATTTTGCTTTATTTTTATTTTAATTGAGTGGGTGACTATTACCCTTTTTATAGAAGCATAAAAAATTAATGTGTTGAAATATGTTTTTTTATTTATTTATGATAATGTTGTTGACTGTTGCTAACTTGCTTTGCGAAATTGTGATTTAATTTTGATTATATTTTACTTAGGTTGAGAAATTAAAGCATGTTAACTGAGGATTTGGATTTAGGAGGTGATAATTTTTGACATAATTTAAACATGATATGATATAATTTTTTTTAGTAAGAATTGATCAATAAATTTTTTATGCTTTTAAAGGTTTTATTATTTTTTACTATTATAAATAGACAGTACAAAAAAAATCGAGTAAATTTTTGTATGTATCAACTAATACAAAAATTTGACACAAATAACATGAAATGAATACGATACAATTACCATCCTGATTCAGAAAGAAAGAGACGAGCAAGTGAGGTCGAGAAATAGGTTTTTTTTATTTGTTCCTTTTATTTTAGCACTTACATTTGTTTAATAGCTTGACACATTTGTCCTTATATAAATGATCATATACAATTCACTTGAGTTTGTATAACTATTTTTGTGACATTTTTTACAACTTTTAAAAAACAAGTAAATTGCATCCAAAAGAATATATATATATGTAATGATTGTAAGTAGATAGAAATAAATAAAAAGATGAATATAGGGTGAAAAAAATAATAAACTTTAAAAATTTGGGATCAAAGAGTTCAAATTTTTTTTTTTTTTTAAATATACTCATTTTTTAAACTATCTCCTATGTAAAAAAAAAAAAAATCCTCTAATGGACTTAATTTTCTACACCAGGTGAAAAGTCTCAATTTGTTCAACTCCGAACTCCTCTACAATCAACCCCATAATTAAGATAATTCTATTCACAAAATCCAACTTTCCATTTAATTATTTATCACCCACCATGTACTTGTCCGAGAAGCCTCGCCCAATCGATTTCTATAAACAAGAAGGTAGCCGAGATATGATAATTGGGGTCGTTTCTAATAGTGACCTTCAACAGCCCCATCATCCTCACCACCTTCACCAACAACAACAGACACATCAGAACCAGATGCTTTTTGGCGAGAGCAGTGGCGAGGACCATGAAATTAAGGCCCCAAAGAAGCGAGCCGAAACTTGGGTTCAAGATGAAACTCGGAGTTTGATTGCTCTTCGCCATGAAGTGGATGGTTTGTTTAACACTTCCAAGTCCAATAAGCATTTGTGGGAGCAAATTTCGGCTAAAATGAGAGAGAAGGGGTTCGATCGATCGCCAACTATGTGCACAGACAAGTGGAGGAACTTGTTTAAGGAGTTCAAGAAAGCTAAGCACCAGGATAGGGATAGTGGCTCGGCTAAGATTTCTTATTACAAAGAGATTGAAGATATATTGAGAGAGAGGAGTAAGATCGCTCAGTACAAGAGCCCCACCATTCCAAAGGCTGAATCCTATCTACAATTCTCAGATAAAGGTATTGACTATGTTTTTCTTTTCTTTACCGGTTTTAGGCTGCTATAATTTTTAGATTAAGATTGTTTTCTTGTGTTTGTGTTAAAAAGTAATTTCACACGTAAAGTTGTTTCAAGAAGAAAAGAAAAAAAAAAAGGTTTATGGAAAAAACACCCTATTTGTGCTCAGTCAGTAAGGCACCTTTCTGATTCCTGAAAGCACTTTCATGTTTTTCTCTTCGGTGGAGAACAGTTTTTGTTGTCATAAGTGCTTTTACAGTTTCAAAAGACAAGCTTAGAAATAGGCAATTTGCTTATCTTCTCTGGTTAGCAGTATCCAATATTGCTGAATTTTTGTAGTCCTGTTTATATTTGTTTGCAATCGAAATTTCCATTTTGGCCAATGCTTTGGCGTTTCTGTAAAAGAGGCATTTTCTTGATTTCATGAAATGGGTATGATTATTAGGAAAAACTTTTGTATGAGCTTGGGCATGAGTAGATGGTGTTCTTTTATAATTTTAAGAATATATTATTACTAACTACATAGAATAGGCTCTCTATATGCAAGTAAATAGTTCCATTTAAAGCAATTAATGGCGGGTTCTCTACGTGTTCTATGAGCTTGGCTCATATAACGGTTTCTCTATTACTAGTGTAGGGTTCATCCTAGGGTTATCAATATCTATTTCACCATTAACAGAGCCTTTTGTCCCTTTAACATAGATAGGCCAAGCCCTTAAAAGCTACATATTGCTAGCTCAGTACCGAAATTGGGGTACAATATGCTGAATCTGCATACAAATCTTAATCTTATGTTATCTTAAATATGCATGGCTGTGCTTCCTGATTTTCCCTTGTGTATTCTATTGGCTACACAATCTTTTAGAATTTGGTACGTGGAGCATGCTAGCATGGTTTATGCAACTGACACAGTTGTGGTTGTAATTATAAACATCCTGCTTATTGCTAACTGGGGTCTCTAGTACTGCACAAAAAATGATAGTAAGCAATTCTTTTATAAATGTCATAGAAGGCGAAGAGAAAAGGAGATTGGAAGTTTTTCTTTACGTCTCAAGTACTACAAAATCTAATGGTTTGAACTTTTCAGTTGGGAAAATGATTTTATCTCAAGCTGAGATATATAATTGGTTTTTTGCTAATAACTCGTCCCACAATTACTTTTATATCCCAAATCTCCAACTTTATACCAAATTACCAATACAATATTGATACAAGACACTTGATACATACAACTTGAAGCATTCAGCAATATTGTATTAGTTATCGCTTTCATCCAACTCTTGCTTTTCTCCATTGGAGGCATTGATATGTTGAACATGCAATTTTTTTGTTCATGCAGGCATTGAAGATGCAAGCATCACTTTTTCACGTGTGGAAGGTATTTGTTGTAATTTCTGTTAGTGGTATTTCTTCATTTTTTTTTTTTTTACTTTTATTTTTATATAGTTTGGATGTTTATTCCTAACTAGTGTTTTTACCTATAGCTTTTGCATGACTTAAAGTGTGCTGAGAAAATGAAAAAGGGGAACTCTTGGATGTTTTCCTATTTATCAGGACACTGCTTGCTCTTATAGAACTTCATAACTTGGATATGTCTGTATGTGGGCATTAATTCAATAATGAGCGGCTGATGACATTTTTGAACGATGATAATTTTTCATATCACTTTGCTTCATTTTTCTTATTGGGTATCCGGGGACTTAAACACTAGACCTTGTGTTGGTGTACGAGCCACCAAGCCAGAGGCCCTGGACCACACCACTTGTGGTTCCTTTGTTGGTATGATTGTAGAAGATATTTTCTGTATGGATAATTGTTCTTATCATTCCATCACTATGTTTTTTCAATGAATCATAGAACAGTTTCTTGTTCCCTTTGGGTTTTTTTTCTTTTTCCTTCTTATCAATTCATCTTAAAAAAGATACATGATTTTCTCGTTTATGTTCCTTGGGGTTCAGCTAGTGGAAGGTCAACCCTCAATCTTGAAAGAAGTCTGGATCATGATGGAAATCCTCTTACCATCACAGCCACTGATACGGTTGCTGCAAGTGGAGTTCCACCTTGGAATTGGCCAGAGGCCCCTGGAAATGGTAAGATCTTTAACTGAAATTGAGATGCAGCAAAAATATAACAACAAGCATATACAGTTTTAAATAAAATTTGATGTGTTTCCTTTTCTAGAATTAATGTAAATGGTTTACTATACCGTCTTTTCTGTAGTTGAATATCACTACCTACCCAGAACCAATTAATCTCTTTGTCTGAAATGTATACTGTACGCAACTGCGGCAAAGCTTGTAAGCTGCTTATCAAACTTGTCACCTGCCCTGGGCTGCAGGTGGGGAAGAGCAATCCTACGGTGGTAGGGTTATTTCAGTGAAGTGGGGGGATTATACAAGAAGAATTGGAATTGATGGCAATGCTGATGCTATCCAGGAGGTCATCAAATCTGCTTTTAGGTTAAGAACAAAACGTGCTTTTTGGCTGGAGGATGAAGACCAGATAATCAGGAGTCTAGACAGGGACATGCCTCTCGGAAATTACACACTTCACCTTGATGAAGGTAGGTTGATGCCTATCTTATATCCTACGAGGGCTCTACACCTTAGTAATGATTGCAATATCATGGACAGAAATTGTGGTTGCAAATGTAGCAACTATGTTTGTTATAATATCTTTTTTTGGACCACTTGCATTTCTATTATTAACTCTAGAACCTAGCATTGTAATTATTAACTTAAATAGGAGCATTGGAATGTTAATGGAGCAATCCTCCTCTTGCAATTGTAACTTGGTAAGTAATTTCAGGGTTGGCCATCAAAGTGTGTCATTATGATGAATCTGAAAACATACCCATACACACTGAGGAGAGGATTTTTTACACTGAGGATGATTACCGTGAATTCCTGAGCCGACGAGGGTGGACATGTCTGAGGGAGTTGGAGGGTAGTTATAGAAACATTGATAATATGGATGATCTTCAGCCTGGTGCAATGTATCGTGGTGTGACTTGAGGACAGGTATGTTTGTTTTGCAACATCTTTTTCAGTGTATTTCAACGCATTTTTCATGCGTGTGAGTACCCGTTACTCCAAATATGTAGAAATATATAGAAAAATAGACGATGTTCCAAATAAAGTCCTACGTGATTCATGTAACAAAGTTTTGATTGTTACTCACAGGTTTGATCAAGGCATGGCATTTAAGTAATGCTTGAAGCAATCTGTCGCATGATTGCCTGTATCTCCCTCATAGTCTCCTTATCACTCTTTTCCCCTGACACGCTAAACCAACCAACCATAAAGAAATAATAAGAAGCAGCCAAGTAAATTAAATTTTAAAATAATAATAATAATAATAAAATTGGAGAGTTTAATATAGATAATAATATTAACCTTTTTCTCAATGCTGAATTTCCATCTCTCTAGCACTTCTCATTATTACTAACACTATCCTCTGTAACTTGCCAGATTCTAGCTATTCTAAGCAAAATTCAAGGTTAAAAAATTTCAACAGTTACTATAATATCAAGTTTTTCTGAGACCGCAAACATCCTCAATAATCTAAAACGCAGATTTTTTTTTTTTTTTTTATAAATTGAAGTCAAGCCTAATCTCACCTATGGGGATTTGGGGGTAGCCTGCTCATAAAAATAAAGTTGTGATGAGGACATTTTTATGACACCAAACTGGTTGCCCAGTTGCCCTTAAGACCAACAATAGTTTTAATAGTAAATTGTATTATAAATAATAGTTTTGGTAGTAAAATTCCACAGAACATAATAATAGTTTGTTTGTTTGTCAAAATTGACAACAAAAAGAATCTTAATTAGGGCCTCTTCTTTCAATCTCTAGCTATAAACAAAAAGCCTAATAGCCTCGGGAACTTCCAACTTTCGCGAGCGTGAGTCGCGAACCACCGAAGATGCTGCCTAGGTGTCATGCTTGATGGCCGACACTGTTGGTGGTAGTCGCACAGCATTCCGACCACCACTAAGGGGTGGTTCCACCCTACCCAGTCTGAACAGGGAAGTGAGGAGGCTGACTGATTCAGAGCTTCAGAAAAAAAGAGAAAAGGGGCACTGTTATCGCTGTGATGAAAAATGGGATCCGGGCCACCGTTGTGCTAAAAAAGAAATGAGTGTTTTGGTGACTCAAGAATTGGAGTTAGAAGGTATCGAGGAAGAAGAGGGGCTGACAGAAAACGAAGCTGAAATGGAGATGGCTGAAGTGAATTCATTGGCAAAGGTGTCGCTGAATTCAGTGGTGGGATTCACATCTCCAAAGACGATGAAGTTAAAAGGTGTGGTGGCTGATCAAGAAGTAGTTACTCTAATTGATCCAGGTGTGACACATAACTTCATTTCAATGGAGCTTGTTAACCGATTAGATTTACCCATTTCCAAGACAGAGGCTTATGGGGTGACGATCGGAACAGGTAAAACGGTCCGTGGAGAGGGTGTGTGTCATGGAGTTTCACTGTTTTTACAAAGGGTCAATATTTTGGATGATTTTTTGCCTCTAGGATTGGGAAGTGTCGATGTGATCCTTGGAATTCAATGGCTTGAGACATTGGGAACAACTCACACTAACTGGAAAACACAAGTGATGAAGTTTAGGTTGGGAGACGTGTTAGTAACACTAAGAGGAGACCCATCCCTGGGCAAGACCTTGGTGTCCTTAAAGGCCATGATGAGAACCCTCAAACACGAGGGCAGGGGTATTCTAATAGAGCTCAACCAAATAGACTGTTCAGAGAATACCAGGTTAGATAAGTCCCAATTTTTGCAGCCAATCTTAACTAAATATCAAATTGTGTTTAATATGCCCCCAAGACTACCACCGGTCCGTGGGCGTGAGCACCCTATTATTCTCAATGAGGGTCAAGTACCAATCAGTGTTCGACCATATCGATATCCCCATGTTCAGAAGAATGTGATAGAGCAGCTAATCAAAGAGATGTTTACAGCGGAATCCTTATTCTAGCCTGGTATTGTTAGTAAAGAAGAAGGATGGATCATGGCATTTCTGTGTGGACTACAGGGCATTGAACAAAGCAACCGTGCCAGATAAGTATCATATTCCTGTTATTGATGAACTTTTGGATGAGCTATGTGGAGCTCAAATTTTTTTCAAAACTAGACTTACAATCTGGTTACCATTAGATTCGGGTCACAGAGAGTGACATTCCCAAGATAGTGTTCCGAACACATGATGGCCATTATGAGTTTTTGGTGATGCCATTTGGACTTACTAACGCTCCAACTACATTTTAGTCTCTTATGAATGAATTGTTTCGACCATATCTCATAAAATTTGTTTTAGTGTTCTTTGATGACATTTTGGTTTACAATGCTACCGAGGACGCACACCGAAAACATGTGGCATAGGTTCTGGGTATATTACAAAAGAATAACCTGTTTGCAAATCGGAAGAAATGTGAATTTGGGAAAACTCAGCTTGTGTACTTGGGTTACATCATTTCCGGAGATGGAGTTGCAGTTAAACTTAGTAAAATCCAAGCTATGGTTTCTTAGCCTCTCCTCACCAACTTAAGGGAGTTACGTGGGTTCTTGTTACAGAAAGTTTGTTGTGGGATATGCTAAGATTGCTTTGCTATTGACGGAGCAACTGAAGAAAGATAAATTTGGATGGAATTAGGAAGCCACACAAGCTTTTGATGACTTGAAGAAAGCTATGACTACAGTTCCGGTGTTAGCAATGCCCGATTTCACCCAACCATTTGTTATTGAAACTGACGCATCGAGATTTGGGTTAGGAGCTATTCTCCAACAAGGACAACAGCATGTGGCTTTCTATAGCCAAACCTTGAGACCCCAAGCTTGACAAAAGTCCATTTAAGAAAAAGAGTTGATGGCTATAGTGTTTGCAGTCTTAAAATGACGACCCTATTTGCTCGATAGGCGATTCATAGTCAAAACTGACCAAAAAAGTTTGAAGTACTTACTCGAACAATGAATTTTAGGGGTTGAATATCAAAAGTGGGTCACCAAGCTTATGGGTTATTATTTTGAAATCCAATATCGTAGTGGAGCTAGTAATCATATAGCAGATGCCGTTTCTCGAATCTTAAAAAAGGGGGAATGCTTAGCCTTACAGGTTCCCAATGGCAACACTGGGATGTTTTATAAGAGGAGATGGCCCAGGATGAGTTTATTAAAAAGTTACGTGATGAGATCATTTCTGATACTCAAAAGCATGTTGGTATCACCATCGAGCAAGGCATATTGTATTACAAGTGACGCCTCGTCATTCCTTGCACCTTTAGTCTTATTGCAGTTATTATTGGCACATTTCACAATTCTCCAATTGGTGGTCATTTAGGGGAATCCAAAACCTACCACCGAATCGTAGCAGAGTTATATTGGGTGGGAATGCGCAAAGATGTTATTCAGTTTGTTCAAACTTGTTCGGTATGTCAGCAGAACAGTACCTTGCTACCACTCCAGCTAGGTTACTTCAACATATCCCTTTGCTTACCCAAGTTTGGGATGAGGTCACAGTTGATTTCATTAAGGGACTACCTCGTTCGGAGGGGGTGGATACTACCATGGTGGTTGTGAATCGGTTGAGTAAATATGCTCATTTCATCGGTTTGAAACATCCTTTCACCGCTATTTCGGTTGCTGGAACCTTTATTAAACAGGTAGTCAGGCTTCACGGAATTCCTCAGGCTATTATTTCTAATCGGGATCGAGTCTTCCTCAATCATTTCTGGAGTGAGTTGTTCAAATTACAGGGTATTACACTTAAAAAAAGTACAACATACCATCCTCAAACTGATGGGCAAATCGAAGTTGTCAACAGGTGTTTGGAGACTTACTTGCGTTGTTTTGTATCAGAAAAGCCTCGTATGTGGACTATATGGTTAGCATGGGCAAAGTATTAGTACAATACTTTGTTTCACTCCTATACCCGTTGTACTTTTTTTCGGGCTCTTTATGGCCAGGATCCACCACATCTCATTCACTATGAGTGTGGGGCAGCACTACTGTCCGCAGTTGATCAGTTATTAGAGAACCGGAAAGTAAATTTAGATGACCTTTGGATGCATTTGTTGCGGGCACAACAAAAGATGAAGATTCATGCAGATAAGACAAGACTCTTGGTTGAATGTGCGGTAGGAGACTTGATTTTTCTTGAAATTGTGACCCTATCGACAACGATCATTGGCCTGCCGCAAGTATGAGAAGTTGGCTGCTCGCTTTTATGGCCCTTATAAGATTTTGGAACGAGTTGGCCAGGTTGCTTACAAACTAGAATTACCTTATTCAGTTACTATACATCCTGTTTTTCATGTTTCTTAATTGCGACAAGCTCGCGGGGTCGCACATTCCTCTACCATGATTCCACCCCAGCTGACCTCTAAGTTGGAGCTGGTTGTGGAGCTTGAATTGCTATTGGGTGTCCGCCCAAAAGTCCTTGGCCAATTGGGGGAGATAGAGGTGTTATTGAAATGGAAAACCTTTACGGAGTATGAAGCAACTTGGGAGGATTTTCACATTATATAACAGCAATTTCCAACATTTCACCTTAAGGACTAGGTGAAAGTTTGGGCGGGGGTATTGATAGACCACTAATCCGTTTCACTTATTCTAGACGTAAGGGGTAATTTGGGTAATGTTTAGTTGCGTTTTGTTTGTGAGATGGCAATTCTGTTATGAGGGAGTGAGTTGTAAGGAAGTTAATTACAAGAGAGAGACGGGGGAATAATAGGATTTAAGTAGCATGTTCGCGTGAGCATGTATCCATCAATTTTGTATTGAGCTCAACTTTTTTAAGAAAGACTCCAAGTCTCTCGAATACTTGGTTATTTTTCAGAATTTATCCTGAGATTAATACTAAATTCCTTTCCTAATTTCTATGTATTAGCTTGTCTGCTGCAGTAGTCTGTTGTATTGTTATTATTTTGTTATCAGCCTTACCGGAAAGCTGGGCATTAAGGTTGGAAATGAAGGATTTGACACCACCATCTTGGGTGAGCAACTTTTTTATTTTTTATTATTTTTATATTGAAAGTCAAGAGCAACTAAACTATCCGAACCGGTTAAAATGAATCTCAGGTAAAGGATCTTAAAACTTTCATTTTACACACTCACGATGTGAGTCTAAGCCTATTTTGATTGCAAAGATCAACCACAGACATACAAACACAAGCAACTCTAGCAGCAAAGGGCAGGGTGAGCAACATACTCCAATTCACAATTCAATACTAAATCTTAGTCTACCAAAATAATGATAATAATAATAATAATATGAACATGAAGAAAAGGCAATCAGATCCCATCATTACCTGTTTGCAGCATATCCTGAAAGAATATTGCAAAGATACAAAAACGAATATTAATCACTAATTGTTTCTTAGAGACCGCGAAAAACCCAGAAACACAAACTAGAAATTAAACGAAGGATGAAGAAGAAGAGCTCATGCCAAAGAACTTGCTGACGATTGTTGCTGAACCGCGGAGGGTAATTATGTCTTTGGCTACAGTTTTGGAAGCCATATGAAGCCAACTAAAATCAAAATCAACAAATTTTTTATCCAGATCAAGAAAATGGGTAAGAAGAAAAATCAAAGGCACAGAAAATAAAGATGGTCTTTCTTAGGAATAGAGGGAAGATTCAAGATAGTTGGGTGAGTAAGGAGAGCAAAGGGGTAAGAAAAGATGCATCAACAATCTGACAATCTGACATTGGGAAGCAATGATAATAAAGAATATGAAGAAGAAGAAAAAAATCATTACTCCTAGAAAAATTGTAGTCTTTAAATTTAGCTCGGTTTGATGAAAATTTGAATGTTCCATCGTTTGAATAAGTTTGGTCCACCAGAATAATTTTAGTGTTAGAATAGAATTGAATGGATAAAGAAATAGTATTAATATTACAGTATTTGATTTGACCACTTAAATTAAATAAGGAATTAATATTACAGTGTTCGGTTTACTACAATTGAAATGGAACGAAAAACATTACATATTATCTTTATTCTCTTATGTTCATTAAAATTTAAATAATGTTATTTATTTATTATTTTCTCTTTTAGACAGTATATATTTTTTATTAAATAATTATTACATAAAATATTACTATATTTATAAATAAATAATAATAAAAAGTATGAAAAAAAAATTTCTTTAATATTATTTGCAAAATAACTAAATAATATATTAACGTAAATTAATTTCATTATTTTGGTTTGTTGTTTGAATACAATGAAGTATGCTATATTTTACAAATCTACTCATCTTAAATGATATTTGGCTATTATTTTTTTCCTTTTCAATTATTTATTAACAAAAATCATTATATTTTCTCCCAAAAATATTGCTAAAGTAGATATTTTACCTTAAAATAGTTAGTTATTAAAATTATTTTAAAATAATAAAAATACTAGTAGCAATTTATTTCCATATTTTTACAAGAGTTTTAATATAAAAACTTAAAAAATAAAATAAATTAAAATTTGAGTAATTTACAGTTTAAAATTTAGTATAAAAAATGATGTTTTTTTTTTTTTCTTTTTAAAAAGAGATCAGCTAGTTGAGAGTTTTTTCGATTATGATTTTTTTAAATGTTTGTTGTACTTTCTGGTCTTGCCTTTGGGTAATATTTCTAAAAGAAGAAAAAAAATTATTTTGAGAAATAAAAATATTATCTGTTTTATTATCTTTCACTTCATGGCTCATAGCCACTTATTAAGGAAAGACATCCGAAATAAGAGCCTGAAAGGACCATTCCTATAGTAGAATTAACAAAAAGTTATTCCGCTTCTTCTCGAAAACGGATTAGTATTCCTAATGAATTTATATCTAACCAAAGATGGTAATAATGAAATCTATTTTCATTCTTTAATTTATTCAATCAAATCAAACATCACATTAGAGTCAATTATATATACTACAATTTATACAAATTAAATAACATTTAAATATTATATATCATTATCTTTTAATATCTTGTATAATTTAAATTTGAATATTAACTTCAGATAATTAAAAGCTAAAAAATTTACGCACGAACTTAATTAAATGTTTGACGGTTGGATTTGTCCTTCATTTAATTTGAATTTTTTTTATCCAATTCAACTAAAAAATATACATAGTTTAACATTGCTCGACTTAGATTCAAACCAAACTCAAAATTTTTGGGTTTGGGCTAATCCAACCGCAAGAATTAAAAACAAAAATACTAACTTAAGAGAGAAAAGAGATGATAAAGTTTTTTTTTTTTTTTTTTTCCTTGTAAGACTCTCGATCTTCCACTAAAAATCTAAATTCGAATCCTACTCGAATGTATGAGTGTGTATTTTTTTCTTTATTAATAAAAAGAATAGAACTTTAGAATTTTTTTTAAATAAAAAAAAGTGTTAAAATAAATTTTCAAGAAAATAACACATATCATTGAAAAAAGTGAGAGAGTACAAGAGTAGTCTATTAATGGAATGCTGCTAGCAATCCTTTTTTCCTATGATAGAAAAAACACATCAACTTAGTACAACATGATCAAATCAATTAAATAATTGTTCCATGGTGACTTGTAGCAAATGAACTATTGGAGTAACGGCTAGTTTCCTGTAGGATCCTCTTCGAGGCCAACGGTTATATTTTAAATGTTAATGCTTTTTCTTTTTTCTTTTCCTTTTTGAACTCATCAAGTATGGGACATTATTTATATCACCTACATATTACACTCATTTTTAGCAATCAGATTACAACACTTAATTTTTCAGATTTAATCTAAACATAATTCAACTATTTAAATAAAAAATAGGATCAAAAGATATAATATTTTATATTATTAATTATCAATGATTGAAATTTAAAAAAATAATTTTTTTTTCTCCGCTCTTTAAAAACTTCAACTTTAAATATATTATAGTATAAAAAATTGTATAATAAATTATGAATCTCATTCTTTTAAATAAAATACTGTATCAGTCATGATGTAAAAGGGTAAAAATTATGTAGAAAATCGAGGTCATTGATTATATCCCACTAAGTATATATTTTTATTTTTTTACTTAAATTTTGTGAATAAGAATGTTTTAAACAATCTAATGATTCAGTGTTGGATGTTTACTAAGCTATTTAATATAAAATTATCCTTTTTAACTGAAAAAAGAAAGAAAATGATTATTAATCTAGATATGCATCAATTATTACATTGATTCTATCAACAAGTGATTACAAATTATTCAACATTTCACGTCTCACACTTTATATTAAATATTCACATATTACTTAATTCATATAATTATATGATGTATATAAATAGGATAACAATCAAGTTAGATTAATAATATACGAATTAATAATATTTATATAATATTATTTGTATTATATTTTAATATTAATTGTATTAAAATTTTGTATTAATTATACATAAAAAATTTATTTAATTTTTTTCGTATTGCATATTTATAATAGTAAGAAATAATAAAATTTTTAAAGACATGAAAAAACTATCAATCAATTCTTTCTAAATTTTTTTTATGTAGTGTTATTGAGCTTTGGGCCAAATACCTTACATTTAGATTGTAAGGTTAACATTTTTCAAAACTAACGAAAACATATTTAAAATTGTGAGTTTTGATTATATACAAATTATTAAAATATCATTTAGGCCAAACAAAAAAATACACTGGAGTTACGGTAACTCTACTGATAAACTGAACAGGGTTATGACAACTAGGCCGACGACATCATCGAACTACCTACGATCTTATAGGAGCTCCAAGGGCCTCGCTAAATAAGTATATAACGTGTTACATACAACAATATAAGTATCTAACATTCAACAAAAATGTATGAAACATGTTAATACAACAACAAAAGTACATGTAACATCTTAGATATAACGACAAAGGTACATGTAACATCTTATATATAATAACAAAAGTACATATAACATCTTAGATATAACAAAAAAGGTGCATGTAGCATGTTACATAAAAAAAATGTATGTAACATATTACATACAATGATAAGATAAATATAACTCACTAAATACAAAAATATAATTATTTGTAATGTATTACATACAAAGATAGAGTTGAAAGTAATATTTTACACTGATCATAAAAATGACAAAATTTGAGTTATATTAAAATTTGATCATTATATATACAAAGATAAAGATAATATAACATATTACATCAAAAAATAAAAATAAATATAATATGTTATATACAAAACTAAACGTAGATATTATACATTACATCCAAATATTTTTAATGAAGAAATCCACTATACCTCAACTTCAAAACAATACTACAACTTATTTTTTCTCTATATTCATTTATCTCAATGCCTAAAACTGCTAGCACTCATGCACTTGTTCAAACATATGGTAAGCATTTACAGTAAAAAGACATAAAAATACTGAATTTTAAAATTATTATCCAAGAAAGCTAAATACAATTTTAAAAAATTAAAATAAGCAATCAACAATAACAAATTTTCAACTAGCACCATTTCTAATTCAACATTTATGAAATTGTTAATAGAACTAAAAAATCCAATCATATGCCCTCCCAAAAGTAATTCCAAAATGCTAATTAAATTTTGTACAAAGTACAAAATTTTGTGTAAATATCATAATAACATCGATAATATCACCATCTTTGCTTTCTCTTTAATTAGTGTTTTCTTCCCTCTTCTCTATGTTCTCTACAAGAACTCGCAGACAATAACATCAAAAAGGAAAAAAGAAAAAACTTTAATCTTAAAGAACATTGATATTTGGGTATTATTGTAAAAACTCAAAATAATTATATTAGTACAAATATTATGTATTTTATATTGCACAACATAAAAAAGAAGCAATCAATTACATACCATGAGGGCATTCAAATCCTAAAAAGCATCTTGTAAGCTTCTATCAATATTCTCAACATCTCTTGCTCCCTCTTAGACTCTTTTATTTTGCTTGTCGTGATGATTTCTTCATAGTCTTGGTTTGAAAGCGACCCATGGTTGTGCTGTACAAGAGAGATGATATGAGAGTTACAAGTTGTAGTGAACTATGGAAGTTAGGGTTTTCAAAATCATCTGGATTAATGAATACAAAAACTAAATAAAGGGTAGAAAGGTAAACTCACTCGTGTAAAACGTTGTCGTCAAGCAACTTTTGTAAAAATGAACTTTTACTTTAACTCAATTATATTTTACATTCGTGTTATCATATTGTATCAAAAATTGTCACTTATAAGTTATTACTTAAGTTAATTTGGGCTCAATAGTGTAATTGTATGATAATAAGCTTTGGTACAAATTGAACGATTAAGCCACGATTGTTCTCCTAAGAAATTAGTAACAAATGCGTGTGTGTATATATATATATATATATATATTATACTTACACTAATTATATTTTTTCACGTAACATAATTTTATTAAAAAAAATAACTTTTAAATTATCAAATTTACTTTGATGTATGTCAAACATAATTATGCTTGGTGTAAATTTGTGTCCCTTTAAGACTCATCTATCATGTAACTTGACATGCAAGAAATTATTAATTATGTTTTAATTAAGTGATAGTATAGTATTTTATATTAATAAAATTTAAAAATAATATAAATAATATTTAATAAATAAAAAATAATATAATTAATATGTATATTTGGAGCAATCAATAACAACTTCTTAAAAGTAACACATGCATGGCAAAATCAGTTTCCTTTTAGAAAAGTAAAATTAAAAGAAGAAAGTGCTTAAATGATGCACGGAAGGTTAAAAGTACTGAAAAGAAATATGATAGAAATGCACTAATAAATTCCATAGTGCTTTGAATTTTCGAGAAAAAAAATAGTACTACCCTACAAGAGAGATCCAATGCTTAATCTTCTGCAGCGACCGAGCAATATTCAGAGTTACCAAATTACCGAATACCCAAGATTTGTGTTTCTGCAGTAGTTTGGGGCCACAGGCTATTACGATTTGTCGACAATAATTTATATTTATTTATTATTATTATTTTTTTTTAACGAGTGCGACAATTACCCTCCGATTTATTGGTTTACTTATTTAATTTATTTCAAAAATAATCCTCATTTCTTATAAGTTATAACCATTCTTGTTCTTTTTATAGACGGTATATATATGTTTCTTTTTTTATTAAAATGATACATATATTTTTAGAAAAATAATAAAATAATATTTCTTAAAATTTATAATAATAAAAATAACACTACTTATGTTCAAATTTATAATTTTACAATTTAAAAATGATTGATATATCATTTTTTTTAACACTCATTTAATTAGAATTGAACGACGACAATTTAGACATGTTTAATATTAAACGTTCAATATCACACTTTCAAATTAAATATTCAATGTTATTGGGGTGCTAGTTTTATTATTATAAATTTTAGTGGTATAATTTTTAGTAATTTTTCTATATTTTTTTAGCAAATGACATATAGATTCTTTTTTAACAAATGATACATATATATTTTTTTAAGTATTACATATGATGTCAAATATTTTTTCATATTTTGCAATATATAATTTTTTTCTTAATATAGCACATACATTTTTTTTCTTGAACAATTTCTATATTTTATTAAGTAAAAAGTGTTAATTACATAAAAATATATATATATGTTCAATTAAATATAAAAAAATATCAATATATATCAAAAAAAAATATTTGAAACAAATACTATAAAATTATAATTATATTTATTTTAAAAAAAGCTATTATTTGATAACGTAAATTAAAAAAAAAATAAACGAGAGAGAGAGGAAAGGGGGGAATTAAAAAACGTCAACAAGGGTGGGGTAAAGGGAGTAAAGGGGGTAATTGTGAAACTTGGTAATCGTTCCTTAAATTTATTATTGTCAAAATTAATAAAATTTTATATAATAAAAAAATATCACAAAAATTAGTTAAATTAGATCATTTATTATATTTAATTATTTAAATTATAAATAATATTATTTAAATTATTAGTTATGAAAAATGTACCAAGATAAATTATATTAATTTAATAATTTTTAATTAAAATTTTATTATTTTTCTATCAAGTTATTAAATAAAATTAAAATACGAGCTTTAATAGTAATAAAATGATAATTAATATTAATAAAATTCATAATATATTTATTTATGATTTTTTAATTGTTACTATTTTATTTTAATATTTTATTTTTATTAAAAATTAAAATAAACAATTAAATAATTTTTTGTTTGAATATTATTATCGTTGATTTTTTAAAACAATAATATTATATTAAATTTTACTTTTATTCTTGTTTTAAACAATATATTATATTGTTTTTAAACAATAAATTTCACTCATATTTTAATCGTACTTTAATCAATTTATAAAAAATATTAAAACTTTAATAGAAAACCTTAAAGTAATATAATTTATCCTTAACTGATCATGTTTTTTATAGTTAAGAGACTAGATGATGTAAAAAAAATAATTTGAAAGAAAAATGCACCTTATATTAAAAAATTTCATTGAGCAAATAATTTTATTAATCTGCCTAAATTAAAAAAATTGATTTGATCTATTGAATTTTGATTGTATTGCATTGACAAATTTTATAATTAAATTGAATTTGGATTAAAAAATATACAATTTGTTTAGATTTGGATTGACAAATTTTATAATCTACTACAATCTGATCTAGACCAAATTATTATTAAAATTATAAATAAAAAAAGCATTATTTTTAAAGTGTTATAATTAAATATTATATCTACCATAATTATATTAAATTACTATTTTAGTTTAAAAATAAAAAAAATACGAAATTTTCTATAATAATTTAATAATGTTAATTTTATATGTTAATTTTTATATGTTAATTTTCTTAGTTGTAACTGTAAATAAATAAATTTTACTAAAATGTACCAATTTAAAAGTTAGTAGATATTGTGTTTTATTTATGAGAATAATAAAAATAAGTTATAATTTTAACTCAACCTTCTTTGATCCAAAAAATTTGATTTACTTAGATTCAGATTGGTTCGAATCAACTAAAAATAATATTTTCGCAATAAAATTTTGGTGACGATATGAGAGTTCAATTTTTTTGTTTTTTTTTGTTTTAACTGTATATATACTATTAATATGCAACATATATGTGAGTAAAAATAGCTTTAAAATAAAAAAAATTTGTATATTTGTTAGCCACATATTAATAATACATATAATAGTACACTAAAAATAATACAAGTAATATAAAGACACAATATAGCATAAATTAATTATTTTCATAATAATTTTATTTATCTTGTTTATCAAAGCAAGATGAAAATTAAATTATATTTCTTTGTTGTTATATATTTAAAAAATAGATAAAAATGTTATGGATGTTTTTTAGAATAGATCTTTATGTTATTTGGTCTCTTAAACTATAAATGATATTATTTTATCTCTTTATTTTAGAAAAATAGGCAATTAAAAACAAAATAAATAATTTTAATATTTTTTTAATTAAAATATTATTTTTTAAGAAAAATTATATCATTTTAATATTTTTAAGATTAAAATATTAATTTAAAAAAATTTATTTTGATTAAAAAATTATTAAAATTATATATATATATTTTTTTTCAATTGATTTAATTTTTTAAATTAAAAAATTAAATAATAATACTTATAATTTAAATAATTAAATATTATAAATAATATAATTTAATAGGTTTTTATAGCTTTTTTAAAAAAAGCATAGACTTCAGTACATTGACTACTCCAGAAAATTGCGGACGGGTCACCGGTCACGTCACGTATAGAATGATCTTCCATTAATGCAAGATGATTCCAATAAAATTAATTAAATAGACTCAGGTCTCAGGCATCTTATAGGCTGATTTGTTAACGTATAAACTAGGGCAGTGACGATTTTTTTTTTTTATTGAAACGAAAGTAAAGTATTAAATGTAAAGATGTAATAAATGACATTATCGGGATTAAACAAAATAAGGCAAATAATATTTGTTATTTTAATTTTTTTAAAGTTTCTCGTAATCTAGCTTAAAGCAATGAGGAAGGATTTTTAAAGTTATTTATTGCTACCATTGAAACAAATTATATATAAATAATTATATAAACATAGGATGCCACAATATTAATAATAATAATAATAATAATTTATTATTAATAAATTTATTTAATAATAATATCACAAGATTATAATTAATAATTAGAATAAAAGAAACATTTCATATATTATTATTATAATAATAATAAAATATTTACTTTTTTGTTGTTACAACTCAAATAAAATGTAAAAATATTTTATTATATTATTAGAATTAATTATATTTAAATATCACTATTATTAAATATACTTAAATTTATATCAGAATTAATAAACGTGTCTTACATATATAAATATCAACAAGGTGAGACAAAGCCTGCACAAAAGGGCTTTTCTTATCTCTCACTAAAATATTACGAAAGGTGTGACGGAGATTTTCCATCGAAGTTTTTTTTTTTTTATGGGTATCTAATTTTTTTTACTAATAAATAAATTAAAATTAATTAAATCTTCAATAACACAAGCACTCAAGAATTTTAAATATATTTATTTATTAATTAAGTTTAAATTATTTATATTGTTAGTTTAATATAATAATTGTTATTTCAATATTGATATTTTCATAAATAAAAAATTAAAAAATATATATCAATATTTATTTTATTTAACTCTTAAGTTTTACAAATATATAATATATTTTTTAAAAAAATAATAAAAAAGGAGGATCGAGAGACATAGTAATTTCTAACCTCACAAGGGAATTTTCAAAATAACATTAATTCTTACTTACAAATAAAATTATAACTTGTTAATTTTTAAATACTAACACATGTATTATAACTATTAAAATTTAAGTGCAAAATTATGTCCATGAAAATGACACTTCTTTGATCGAAAAAAGAAAAGAAAAGAAAAGAAAATGACACTCCTTGCGAAAATAATAGCTCCATTATTAGAAGGGCTTTTTGCAAGGAGAAATTTTTAATTATATTATTATGTTGTACGTTTTTATAAATTATAATCATTAATATTATTAATGTTTATAATATTAATTTTTTATTTATAAAAAATAAACGATTAAAATTAATCTATTATATAAATATAAGTAATATATGCAACTACTGTATCTTCAAAGTTAGCGAAGGCTCGCATTGGAGTCCAATAAAAGATACTTCATTTAATTAGTACTTAAATGAGTAGCTCGAAGCTCCCCCAAACACGAAGAAATTAGGTAATGCCGTACTGGGGTAACATATATAGTTTGTTTATTTACTTATATAAGATGATTTACGCTATTCTTCTTTTTATACCATTTTTGTTTCTTCTTTTAATTCCTCTAAAACTGTAGAGGCTGCTGAGCAAGTAACATGAGCTATCTTGATTGTAAAGTTCATACTTCATATTTAAGATTTGACTTTAGCATTTTAATATTTTGATTTTTGCTTGTGATGTGTGTTTAAAAAAAACCCCACGTGCAATTAGTTTTGGATGCTTCACATTTGTACATCCATATGCACAAGGGTGTATAAAAATTCGAACAATGCGTCCAATCTAATCCTATTAAAATGATTTAAATTAATTTATTGGGATAAAAGTAATAAATTTGGGTTAGATGGTCAATTATAAATTTATTCTTAATCAAAAATACATTTAAAAATATTTTCATGTTTATTCTATAGTTTATACAAAACTTTAACTATACATTTATAATCAAAATAAAATATTTTTAAGAAAAAACCTCTAGCCTAGTATAATCAATTTGGATACAAATCAATCCGAATTTTAGTTGGATTTATAAGCTTTTTGATATATGATCCTTTGAAAAAGATCAATGTTCATGTGCGTCTATGATGTACCAAAATAAAATTAAAAAATAACACTAAAAATAGCTCATGTATTTATTTAATATGCATAGGTTACTTTAGGTTAATAGTTAAGGTGGTGTTCTATACGTTATTAGATGTAAATTTGAATCGCTATTTCTTAGAATATTATCTGATCTGGGAGGAAAAGAAAAAAAGTAGTGTATTTGTGTATATTGACTGTAAAAAGAAACAACTTAGTATTCATCGTTTTTAGATAAAGTATTGTTTTTTTAAATATACAAATATTTTAGAGAATGTCCGAATGCAAAAAATGTAGCACTAATTTAGAAATTTATATGTTTATTTGGTTATTAATTTATTTAAAATTTTATAATTTAATTTATTTTAATTCACATAATTTAGTCTTTAAAGTTTCTAAATTTAAAAAATTTAGTCCAAAATTTTAACTTTTATTAAATTGATTGAACAATAGTTACTTAAGTATAGTATGATTGAAAAAAGTTAAGAATTAAATTATAATTTTTATAATTTTTAAATTTTTAATAATTTTTTTTAATATTTAATTATACAAAAGTTATAAGTTTTTATTTGCTCTTTAAAAAAATGTTTAGTCAAAATAAAAAAAATAAAAAACCTAAAATTTGATTGAAAAATATTATTTTTAAAGATTTATGAATTATCCGTATTTTAGTAATTATTATTTAAAAATGTAAAAATTAAAATCAGGAATCGTTACCAAATATACAAGAATTAAAAAATCAAAAATCAAGAATTAAAATTATTATCAAACAAGTCCTAAATAAATCTTAAGATTTTTTTTTTTCTTTCATTTTATTGTTTCCTTTTACCATATACAAATTAAAAACACACTCAACTTGGGTCAATCAAATTAACACTGTAATTCGAAAGGTAGAGGTTAACATTAGGGCGCAAGTTCGAACGCTATCTTTGATATAATTTAGTTTAGTACCTACATGCAACTTGATGATAGTACCTATTATAGTACTCATGTATAATCATGCTCGAGTCCCGTAATACTAATTATATTATATCAGTTAATAATTTAGAGTAATACGAATAGCTGCTTCTTTAGTAAAAAAAAATTTCCTTACAAAAAGAATTAAACATATTCGACCTATAAGCCAAAAAACCTTAATTATAGAAAGAAAGAATAAAGGTAAATTTTAACTTGCACCTTGTAACGTACAATATTCTATCAACTGAAAGGCCCCTCAATACCATCATTGTCTTCCTTATTTTCTTTAGCTAAAACAAGTTGCATATGACCAAGTCACATTCTCTGTACTAATTAATAATTGATTTTCTTTTGTAGTAATACTTTTAAATCACCCACTTTTTAATAACGTTGTTTTGTAATTATTAAGTCTATAAGTTAATATGTTAGTCAGAACTCAGAACCAATACTAATACTTGCACAAGATCAAAGACTTATTTATTGAGAATAATTTATATAATAAATTAATAATACCAAGAATTCATATTTATTATAAAAAAATGTTTGGGATCAATAATCGAAGACCTTCGAAACTTCCACCTTTCCTCGCAAAATGTGCGAAATTCCAAGTTTTGGCTGAATACCCTTTGCATGTGAGCCTCTCTGTTGACGCCAGTTGTTCACTCTTTCACCATTAAGAAAAAACTTAAATTCATTCTATCAAAAAAAAAAAAAAAATCAATTCAGGTAAATAAATAAGAAGTAAGGCTTGTTATCGTAATCACTTATACATAAATTTATAATTAAATAACATATATATCAAATAATAAATATAACATAAATTTTAATTTTATTTGTTTACAATTTATTATGTAAATTTTGAGAAAATAATTAATTTATTAAATAATAAGAAATAATATTTTTCATAAATAAAATAAAAAATATTTAGGAGCAACAAAAAAGAAAATATATATGTTATATTTTACATGATAAATATGATTTTATTGAATTCATTTGTTTTAAATTATACTATGATTATTTTTAATAAAGCTATTCTTAATCTAGTTTAAAGAAAATGGGGAAATGATTTTAAATCTATCATTAATTGTGAGATAAATTAAAAATTATTTTTCAAAATTTACAACCTTAAAATTATTAGACACCACATTTTTCAATAAAATAGTGAGTAATAAACAATTATAATATGCTTATTATGGATGATGTTTGGTGATCATTCTTATGAGGTAACTAGATCAATGGAATGTTTAGTAATGCAATAATTTTAATTTATTTTTATAATACCTTCTTATATATTGAAATATTTTTATAAACAAAAATATACTAAAAATAGTATTACTTTAATTTTATCTTACATTTTATATAAAAAATAATATTATTTTAAAATTATTACTTAATGAAAAATCAAGACACATTATAAATATAAATTTTACAGATACTAAAGCAAATTTTTAATACAATCTATGCCATTACTTATAGTCGTTTTAAACATTTTAACTATCTGTACAATTTTTATTTTATACGATATAGTAAAATTTTATGCTTAAAAAGTACAAAAATTATATCATCATAACATATAATACAATTATAGTAAGATAATGTAATTAACTTAAGTTCAAAGTAAAAAAAAATAACCTTAATTGTGCATTAAATTTACTTTTAAGTCTCTTACTATGTAATAACATGCACAAATTGTGAGGTTGGTTATTTGGTTATATAATTTTTGTACATTCATACCATATGTTTGATTGTATAAAAATATTTAATTGTGTATAAATTTTGACTTATCATGCATACACAAATTATATTGAACTATAAACTTAATTGTCCATCACATAGTAGCATAAAAGAAAAAGTGGTTTCATTGTTTTTTAGATGTAAATTCGAATCTCTTTTTATATATCTTATCTTCCTGAGTATGTGAATAAAAAAGATTGCATTAGTTGAACTCTAAGCTTTATGTCTAAGTTTTTAATTGTAAAATTATTACATTTATTTCTTTTTTGTTTTACTCAAATTAAAAGTGATATAATTAAATTTCTATAATTAATAAAAATTATTGTATTAAAATATTTTTCATAAAGTTTATTAGACTATATTTTTTTTATCATATTATAAATTAATTATCAATATTTATTTTAATAAATATAAAATATTTAACATCTTGGGTGAAAACTAGAAACCCATTTAGGTCATTTAACATCCCTCCTCTTTAAGACGAGAATTCGAGTAGAATATTATATACCACAAAAAAATAAAAATGAAAATAAAATAAATTAACAAGAAAACCCGCAGAGATTCACGGGATTAAAAAGCCTATAAATCCCCTACTCTTAAGACTCTAACCTCACCAACTCTCTCTCAGTCACACTCCTTCCTAATTTCTCACTCTCGCTCTCAATAATTTATTTTCTTACAAAAGATATTGAGAAAAACCCAAAGCAAAAATGGGTTTTGGCATAGCCAAGGCAATGTTGGTTCTCCAATTCTCAGTGCTTCTTATGAACTGCTTCACTGTCTTTGGTGAAGTCATTGAGACTATAACACCAACAACAGCACCAAAACATTCTCCTTATCATAACCATTACCCAGTTGCACCTCCAACTCAACCACCAAGTCACCACCACCACCACCACCACCCACACCCACACCCACACCCACCCACTGTCTCACCTGCTCACCCACCAAGCCATAAAAGTTTGCCTCCAGCTCACTCTCCTGGTCACCACCACCCCCACCACCCACATTCCCCAACCCCAACCCCAACCCCAAGCCCATCTCCCTACCATCACAGTCCATCTCACCCTCCAGCCCACTCTCCAGTTCATCCTCCAGCCCACCCTCCTCACATTCCAGTCCACCCTCCTCCTCACATTCCAGTCCACCCTCCTCCTCACATTCCAGTCCACCCTCCTCCTCACACTCCAGTCCACCCTCCTTCTCATACCCCAGCCAACCCTCCTTCTCACCCTCCAGTCCACCCACCTTCTCATACTCCAGCCAACCCTCCTTCTCACACTCCAGTCCACCCTCCAGCCTACCCACCAAAAACTCCTATCCCTAGAAGCTTTGTAGCTGTTCAAGGTGTAGTTTACTGCAAATCTTGCAAATATCCTGGAGTTAACACTCTTTTGAATGCCACTTCTGTTCTTGGTATGTTCACTTTTTCTTTATTCTTACATATTTTTTGCTTTTCTCATTTCAATAAAACCCCATTAAATAATTTTTTATTATGTTGTCATTGTTAATGTTTACTTGGGTACCACAAAACTCTGTTTGGTCGCTTCACATCCTTTAAAAGGGCAATTATCATTCAAAACCCTCAGATTTGAAATATCAGTTTCATCCTCACATTTTGAAGAATGTTCAATCAAGTTCCTTCAAACTTTAAAAGACCAAATTGCCCCTACAAAATAATTAATTATTTGAGGGTAGTTTGGTCTTTTAAACATGTCAACTATTTGTAAAGAAAAAAAATGTCAAGACTGAAATGTGTACCTCCACACATTATTTATTTATTTATATTACGATAAAAATTATTTTTAAAAATATATAATTTTTTAAAGATAATAATTAGATGTATCACATATTGTGTGAAAATATAATGTTCTTTCATTTGTTATATCGGTAAAAGTAAAGCTAAAGCTGAACCTTTTTATTTATTTATTTATTTGTTTATTAAAATAATATTACAGGTGCTACAGTGAAGTTACAATGCAATAACACAAAGTACCCATTGGTTGTGACAACCAAAACAGACAAGAACGGTTACTTTTTCATCACAGCTCCCAAGACCATTACAACCTATGGTGCACACAAGTGCAAGGCTTCACTAATCTCATCACCTGTGGTTACTTGCAACAAACCTTCAGATCTTCACAATGGTATTACTGGTGCTGTCTTAAGGCCACAAAAGCCATTTATGTCCGAAAAGCTTCCATTTGTTCTCTACAATGTTGGTCCTTTTGCATTTGAGCCCACATGTTATCATTAATTAAAACTGATTTAGTTTTTTTTTTATTTTTAATTCGAAGCCTTTCAATAATAGCCTGATGTTGTTTGTCATGGTTACTATTAAGAGTAGTTTCCACTTTTCACATCGTCTATCACAACGTTGTAATGCCCAGTTATTAATTTTGAAGTGTTGGTAAGTAAAGTAGTATTGTTGTGTTTGTCTGGGTAATAAATGTCCTAGTTTGATTTTGTAATAGTGTATGTATACAAGTTATGATAAAAAGCTATTATTGTTTTCTCTTTTGTATTTTAACTTTGTCGGTAAAGTGATTATTCAACGGTCACATTTATACTGTACTGTTTTGTTTTCTTTCTGAAATGAGGTGAAAATTTTTGCTTATTTCACTTGGGAATTGGATAAAGTTAAATTTTCAAAAATATCATGGCTATACTACACAGGCAATAATTGTCATTGTGTTGTGTTGTTTGTTAGAATATTTTTGAAAAATAAAAGGGAAATTACCAAAAATAGCACCCCTAAAAATTAAATTAAAATTGAACGTTCAATATTCAATTTGAACGTAAAATATTGAACGTTTAATATTAAATAGGTCTAATTGTCGTCATTTAATTTAAATTGAACGGATAATATTGAACGAGTCTAAATTATCGTCGTTCAATTTTAATTGAACACAGGGGTGTTAATTTTGTTATTATAATTTTTAGGGGTGTTAATTTTATTATTTTACCAAAATAAAATTACTTTTATTTCTGACACGTTATAATTGTTGGAAAAGAAACTAATTTTTAAATTGCTTAAATTTATATATATTTTCTTTCCAAAATGTTTATATGTTATTTAAATTATTTTAAAAAAATAGAAATTATTTTTTATACATTTTTATTATACTATTAGATTCTTTTTTGAAAAATTTTCTATAAATTTTTTGGAATTAATAAAGTTTACATTATTTTTTGATTAATTTTTAGGAAAATAATAACAATAACTCCTCTTAAAATTTGTAATAATAAAAATATCGTGTGTAAATTTATATTTTTATAATTAAAAATAATAATTAATATACTATTTTTTTTATACAACTATTTTTATTAAATGATGGCAATTTATATCTGTTGAATGTTTAATATTATACGTTAAAATTGAACGTTTAATATTATTAGACCTCTAGTTTTGTTATTATAAATTTTAAGGGTTTTAATTTTGGTAATTTTTCTTAATTTTTTTAATAATTAAATGTTTAAATTATTTTGTGAATGATAACATATATATTTTTTTTATTTTATAAAAATTTATACATGATTTATAATAATTAATATAAATTTATATTTATATTTAGTATTCTTCATAAAACACGATTTTTTTTTTTAAGTTTCACTCGATGTATGTTTTTCAGGACAAAACGAGTTATGTCTTGAGAAAGCAATTGTGATTAATGAGTAAATTCTATCTGGGTCAACTTCTATTTACAATATAAAATAATAATAATAATGTCCAAAGTCTGTTGCCGATTTAGAATTCTGCTTCGGTCAACTGCTATGCACATTAAAAAATATTATTAATTATTTATTTTAATTAAAAAATAAAAAATAGTACTAATTATTTTTAAAAATATTATATATAATTTATTTTAATAAAAATATATTTAAAATTATTGAACTTTATTGAGTTTTAAAATTAGGATAAATTTTATTTTATAAATATAATTTTATAAATATTATACGTAAAGTAATAAATAAGATAACTAGGTTAACTTTTTTTAGTAAATAGTTGAACTGTTTTTAATTAGATTTAAGAAGATGCCAAATTGCCCACAAATCTTGAGGCAGAAAGCAAGAAACGGCATAATTAATAGAGAATAATTATTATTTTTTTAAAACAATAAAATTAACGCTCTTTAAATTTATAATAATAAAATTAACATTTTTGATATTTAAATTTATATTTTTATAATTAAAAAAATAATTAATGTCATTTTTTTTTAATACTTATTTAATTAAAATTGAACGAAGATAATTTAAATTTATTTAATATTAAATGTTTAATATTTTATATTAAATATTATTAAAAATATTAGTTTTATTATTATAAATTTTAAATATATTATTTTTGATAATTTTTTTTTTTTTTTTAACTTTTAGTTGATAAAGGCTGTTTTAATATTTTTTAATTTAAAGATACATTCTTTTTAAATAAAATAGTGATTAATATTCAAATTTTTGTGGGACATCGCCAAATAGATAATCAATTGCAACTGGAAAGAGACAACGGTCAAGTCATAATTCCAATTCAGTCTGTTAGAAGAGGACTTCTACTGTTCTGTGGTGTGGCAGACATATATGATGAACCGTAACGCCTCAAAGTAACTTTTATCATTTTGTCTTTTTCTGCTTTTTTTCTCAAAATTATTTGTGGTTTATAGATACCATGTTTGTGTTTTTTCTTTTTGGGACATCAAAAAAATTGCGGCCGTTATTGCAGATACAAAGTTATGTTCGTATGTTATCCAACATTAATAATATTATATTTAAATATTAATTAATTAATTATTTGTAATAATAAAGACATTTAATAATATATAAAAATTTATTATTAATTTTTAACTAAATTTTTTAGTCGCATATGTTGTCTTTTAAATCAAACATTATCAATCTTATCCCTAGTATTCTTAACATGAGAATTGCTATCTAAGAATATGTAACTGAATATGTATTTAGCTTTTTTTTTTTTCCCTACAGTATTTGTAGTTGAGGTAAGTGAATTATTTTGTCCTTACAAATATTAAAAGAACATAAATTTTATATATATTAGTTATATTGTGTCGTATTAAAATAATTTAATTTTTAAAAATATTGTATGTTTAGATTATATTTTCTATGAATATTAACGTACGTAATAAGGATTTTTCCTTTTTCCTATTATGTTTGAAATTAAATTTGTTACAAATACATGTCAGTCACAATTATTTTCACTAACGAATGACTAGTACATCTCACATTCAAGAATTTTATAAAAGAGAACACCATCGTTCTTGAGAGCACCATCGTTCTTGAGAGCGTTTTTTATAAAAGAGAACACCATCGTTCTTGAGAGCGTTTTTTCGAACGTTTGAAACAGAACACCATCGTTCTTGGATTATTCACCACTGTTTTGATCGTTTGAACTGAGCACCACCGTTTTTTCTGTGAGGAACTGAGCACCATCGCCCAAGCTCCATCATCGCGAACTGAGCACCATCGCCCAAGCTCCATCATCGCGAACTGAGCACCATCGCGAACTGTCCACAGCCAGCGCCATCTGAACTCCATCTGCTGCACAGCTATCGCTATTTGAGCTCCATCTCACCATCGCCATACCACCCATCGACATCTGATCTCCATCCATCGCCATACCACCCATCGCCATCTGAGCCACAAGCCACCATCGAAATTTGATCTACATCTGACCAGCCACAAGCCTCCATCGCCAGCTGAGCTCCATCGCGATCACAGATCTGCCCACCCACAAGCCAACACAGACCACTCTGCTTTTTGCTGTGCAGATCATTTCAACACTCTGTTGTGCAGTCCACTCGGGTTTTTTGTTGTGCTGTGTCCTTGGCCAACGCGTATTGGCTACCACCCAGGTTTTTGTTGTGCTGTGTCCTTTGTGATTTGGATATGATTTTAACTATAGGTTGCATTTATTGGATTTAATATTTATAACCTGTTGTCTGTTGTGTTTAAGAATTTGCTATTATGACAAATCCTATAAATCAACAAAATGTGGGTATTACTCCCTCTGACAATTATCCTAGTCATTCAACAATGTTTAAGAAATCATCCCTTCCGCCCACACATAACAAATCACAAAAAAGTTATGCACAGGTTATTTGTGATAACATCTCAAATCTAGTTATTGAACCGCATGAAATACCCCTTTCAAAGACCAATAGCAATGTTCAATCCTCCGACAAAAACTCCACGAACATTTTTATTGAGTCAGGTGTGACACCGAACCCAACAAAAAATGGAGACATTGCATGTGTTACTTTAGATCCAAAAATTTATCAAAATCGTTTGAATCTCTGCAAGTTCTCATTAATTGGCAGATTAATCCTCTCTAAAGGAGACAAACCCTGGAGTCAGGGTGATCTAAAAACCCGACTCAACACAATCTGGAACTTATCGTCAAACTGGAAACTTATCGCCCTGGGTCGTGGTTTCTATCATATATTGTTGCACTCCCCGGAGGATCAGAACAAAGTTAAGGCTAATGCCCCGATCAATGTTAAGCCAGGCATCTTTCGTGTTCAACCATGGACACCCAACTTTAACCCACACACTCAAAAATCTACAAATGCTCAAGTTTGGGTTCATTTTTATAATTTACCATGGGAATTCTGGGACAAACAAATTCTTGCACAAATTGCAAGAGCCATTGGGGTCCCACTAAAAATTGACAACGCTACACTCAATGGCGAGTTAGGTCAATTTGCTAGAATTTTAATTGATATCGATCTGGCACGCAAGCTTGAGGAACAGGTAATGGTGGAAGTTGAGTCACTTAAGATTTTTGTGGATCTGTTTTATGAAAATGTGCCAGACTTTTGTAACCTTTGTTCATCAGTGGGACATGCAGCTTTTAAATGTAGAAAAAATGTTAATGTCACTGCAGAAAAAAACAACGAGACACAAACAAATAGGCCTCAAGTACACTCACGACAGAAACAAATTTATAGGCCTAAGGTCACTTCAACTGTCAATACAGTTATGGTAAGCAATGCTTTTGCTGCTCTTCATACTATTGACACAAATATCACTACTCCATCTCTTCCTACAGTAAACATACCACCTAAAGAAGCAGTCACATCAACCACATCTACTACTCCATTAATAAATATTGCCAAATCCACGGACCTAGCCACTACGTCCTCCACAAATTTAACTGCAAATGCAGCAGTTTTAACTATTCCAACAGGATCTACTGTAAACACATCTGGTACTATAGACATCCCTAACATTGGATTCCTACCCCCTCTTGCTAAATCGAGACCCAACTTGCCTGCTCTTTCCCTCCCACCTTCTTCTTCAGTCTCCGTAGCCGACCTCAGTGAGCGTATGCAGAAAATGAAACAACAGTATACCAAAGATAAGGAAGATTTAGGTTGGCAAATTGTAACTGGCAAAAATCGTCGTGCTCGATCAGCTAGTCCACGTTTCCAACCTATGAGATATACACCCTTTATAGGGGACTCTGATAGTAACTCAACATGATAGTACTTTACTGGAACTGTAGAGGTATTTCCAATAAGAACACACGAAATACCCTACGAAGTTTTTGCAAAAAGGAAAAACCAGACTTTCTTTGCATAGCAGAACCTATGTCTGATCCTAAAACCATTCATGATCGTTTTTGGCAACATTTGGATTATACCTTCATCGGATCAAACTCCACAAGGGTTAGCAAACTTTGGCTCTTTGCAGCTCCTGCAGTGGCAAGTGATACAACAATCGTTATACAACACCAACAACATATAACGGTCACTTACACAGCAAACTCAAAAAACTTTCTTTTAACATTTATTTATGGTAAGGGAACATATGTTAGAAGAAGAGACCTATGGGACTCACTAAGGACGATTTCAGATACCCAAGCCCCTTGGCTAGTAATAGGAGACTTTAATGCTGTTCTTGGATCCCATGAAATTACTGGCTTAACTCGTAGCAATACCTCTATAGAAGATTTTAGTGCTATGATCTCTTCTTGTAACTTGGTTGATATTGACACTAAAGGGGCCTTCTACACTTACTGTAAAGGTGGACTTTCTCAAATACGATCAAGATTAGATCGTGGGTTGTGTTCAGAATCCTTTCTAGACTCTTGGTCTACGGTTTCTTGCCATACCCTTCCTAGACACTGTTTAGATCACCATCCGCTTTTACTCACGGCTTCTACAACACGGAATGGTGGTCCAAGACCGTTCAGATTTCATGGTATGTGGCTCGAACACCCTGAATTTATGGATTTAGTGCGTGCCACTTGGTCAGTGCCTATCCAGGCTAGCGCTATGGGTATTGTTATTGGCAAACTTAAGGCTCTTAAACTGGTCCTCAAAACTTGGAACAAAACAGTCTTTGGTAATTTAAATCAAAATATTGCAACTGCAACAAATACACTTGCTGACATTCAACAGCGTTATAATGATGATTCTTTCTCTGAAGAGCTTTTGCAAATGGAGTCCGATGCTCACGCTGACTTAGACAGATTGTTGCGACAACAAGATATCTTTTTAAGAGAAAAAATCAGACTAAATTGGTTGAAAGGTGGCGATCGAAACTCCACTTTTTTCCACTCAATACTTCGTCGTCTAAAAGCACAAAAACCTTTGACACACCTGGATATTAATGGAGAAATAACTAATGATCCAGAGGTAATAGCGACTCATATTTTGAACTACTATGAAAATCTTTTTTCAAGTCAGACAGGTGGAATGACAGATTTTGCTCCCATAGAGTCAGCGGTGCCATCACTGGTCACCTCTGTGGACAATAAATGTTTACGACGTATACCATCATCAGAAGACATACGAGCTACAATTTTTGAAATGGATCCAATGAGTGCACCAGGACCAGATGGGTTTACTGGTAAATTTTTTCAGCAGTGCTGGGATATTATCGGTACAGATATTGTACGAGCGGTTAAAGATTATTTTAAAACTGGTCGATTACACCATGGACTAAACTCCAATTTCTTAATTCTTATACCCAAACACCAACAAGCAAGCTCTATTGATCAGTATAGGCCTATTGTTTTAGGCAATTTTATGTACAAGCTAATAACAAAGATTATTGCTGGCAGATTAGGACATATATGCGCTCGTATTCTATCTCAAAATCAATTTGGATTCATTCCAGGCCGTAACATTGGCGACTGCATAGCAGGTGCTTCTGAATGTTTTAACGCTATGCAGCTTCCCAGCCGAAAAGGTAACATGGCTCTAAAAATTGACATTCACAAAGCTTTTGACACGATGCGTTGGGATTTTATTTTAAAAGTGATGAAATGCTTTGGTTTCGACGACATTTTTCTAGGTTGGATTAGAGATATATTCGCATCAGCAAGAATCTCAATTATAGTTAATGGTTCACCTAGGGGCTATTTTTCTTGTTCTAGAGGTGTCCGATAGGGGGATCCTTTGTCCCCATTATTATTTTGCATAGCTGAAGATTTCCTCAGCAGATATCTTCAAAAATTGGTGGATAAAGGGCATTTACCTCCAATCTCTTCACCTAGAGGAACCCATGCACCAACGCACTTTTTATATGCAGATGATCTTCTTATTTTTTGCCGTGCAAGTGAGACGAACATTCAAGTGCTAACTGAAGCTTTTTCCTTGTATAGTCGCCTTTCTGGTCAAATGGTAAATTTAGAAAAATCTTTTATCTATTTTGGTAAAAGTGTTACACAGAACAACATTTCATCACTTCGAAATTTATCTGGCATGCGTACTGGAAGATCATCCTTGTCTTACTTGGGCATCAATCTCTTCCAGGGGGCTCCAAAAAAGTGTTGGTTTCAAAGTTTAGCAGATAAAATACGTGCAAAAATCGAGGCCTGGAATGGGCTGACCATTTCTTTGGCAGGACAACGTTGCTTAATTTCTTCGATCATTCAGGGTACACTTCTTCACTCATTTCAGATATATAAATGGCCAAAAATGGTCCTTCAGGACCTAACAAAAAGCATTCGCAATTTCTTTTGGTCTGGAAAGACTGATACAATCAAACAAATACAAGTGGCTTGGAAAGACTGTTGCCGTCCAATTGATGAAGGAGGTCTTGGTTTACGGGATATTCATCTCCAAAATGAGGCCATGTTAAGAAAGTTCGCATGGAGGGTAATCAAATGGACCTCTAACACTCTGCTTTACTTACGTAGCAGATATCTAACAAAAAATGGCTCTCCACGGAACTATTATATCTACTCATCAGTCTGGCCTAGTTTGCGACCTCACTATTTAACCCTATTGGAAGAGTCCAGGTGGTTAGTTGCAAGGAATTCTACAGTTAAGTTTTGGACAGATAATTGGTTAGGAACTCCACTAATAGATAGGGTAGATAATCCTCCAATAGACCCCCCAATACATTCACTAGTGGGGGACTACATCCGTAAAGATTGTTGGATTTTGCCGCAATCTTTCAAAGTCTCCTATCCAGATATTGCCTCAGAAATTCAATCAACAGTTATTGGCTTTGGTTCGGATATCAGAGTTTGGACACACTCAATCAAGGGAGATGTTACAACCAGTGAAGCTTATGATTCACTCCGTGTGGTTGGAGAACGGAAGATTTGGGGTAAGAACATATGGGCTCATTATATACCGCCCTCACGATCTATCTTGCTATGGCGTGCTATTCAGAATAAACTTCCAACAGATTGTCAATTAAAAAGGAGGGGACAATCGCTTCCTTCCCGTTGCTCATTATGTGGTTCCAAGGAAGAAACTCTGTCACATCTCTTTTTAAGTTGTCATTTTGCAGGTGCGCTTTGGGACTTCATATGCTTCTTTTTTGGAAAACGACCAAGTACAGACTCTTCGATCCTAAATCTATGGAAAACCGCAATGGCAATGGAATTTGGATCACAGCTCGCCAACTTATGGAAAGCAGGAATTGTTTCAGTCATTTGGGTGATTTGGACTGCTAGAAATGAGTATCGTTTTAACAATAAGAGGACGACTCTGAGATCGGCTTTTGCCACAGTATGGCGTTTTATCCGCGAGGCGAGTCTTTCAAAAAGTGGTTGCATGCAGAACACTGTGGATGATTTACAGGTACTTAGGCGGCTTCGAATATCAGGCATCCCAAGAAGGGCCCCAAATATTATAGAGGTTAATTGGAAGGCTCCACCATCGGGATGGATAAAGGTCAATACAGATGGTGCAACATTTGGAGCTCCAGGATTATCTGGTTGTGCGGGTGTTTTTAGAACTTCAAGATCTTTTGTTAAGGGTTGTTTCTGTATTCCGCTTGGAATATCATATGCTTATGAAGCAGAACTAGCGGCAGCAATTTATGCGGTGAAGTATGCATATACATTTCAATGGAGGCGTCTCTGGTTGGAATCAGACTCACTATATGTTGTTTCTCTTTTTCAGACCCGGTCTTCTTCGGTTCCTTGGAGGTGGCATTCTGCTTGGACGGATTGCTTAGACAAAATTACCCATATGGAGTTTTACTGTTCACATATTTATAGGGAAGGTAATGCTGCAGCTGATAGCTTAGCTTCTAGGGCTCCTAGTTTATGTACAGCGACTTGGTGGTGGAATGTTCCACATTTCGCGAGCTCTTTTATTTATTCTGATGCTAACAACAAACCTAATTACAGGTTTTGTTGAGAATTTTTATTTGCATGTGTAATTTTCTCAATATTTAATAATATTAGTGGTTGATTGGTTTAATGAAGAAGGTGCTAAGGAGGTGCCAACCTAGTTGGGATATCCAGGTGCACCCACTGAAAACAATTAGCCACAACCTTTTATTTAAAAAAAAAAAAAAGAATTTTATAAAACTACGGTATAATAGAAAAGAAATAAATATAAATAAAAAATAAATATAAAAGAAAAATTATTAAATTCTAAAATATAAGAGTCATAAAATTTGAATACACACAATGTATAGAAGAAGAAAAAAATTCCTCACATAGGTCATTTTCATGGGAAATAAATTGTAGGTTTTCATGTCGCATATTCGTGTTAAAAGTCTCAATTTTTTAAAAGTCAAAAAAATTAACTAATGTAAATACTGCAAGTTCTTAATCAACGGTATAATTACAATAATTTGTGTTAGTTATAGCAATTTTAATTGGAAAATAGATTAGTATAACTTTTTTATTACTCTTATTTTATGATAATTTTTTTAGCGTATAAAAATACTAATGATCTACATTAAATTAATATTAGTGAAATAAAATTATGTTAGATTATTTCTCATTTTAATTTGGGTAAACGTTTTAGTAGTACTAAAATTATTAGTTTTATTTTTCAACTTACTATTAAAACTATGTAACTTTATTTTATTTTGATATTTTATTAGTTATTTAAACATTTAAAATAAAATAAAATAAAATAAATAAACATGTGTTAGTCATGCGATCATACTAAGATAGTTTAGTAATTTTTACGTATAAGGCAAAAATATTTAAAAAGAAACAAACAGACAACAAGGAAATAGCTTTGGAAGAAAATGTTGATATAAATTTCGTGGTTGTCAAAAATTGATTGGATGGTCGTGTTGTATTCAACAAGTGAGGCGATGGGTATCATGCGAGTTTGTTGCTCTAAGACTGAGGCTGGGTTGGGGAGAGGTGTCGTGGTGGCTCTTGTTGGACGCGCTGGCAAGTTAAGGCAAAATGGCAGTGCGACAATTGTGTTGGTGAATGGTCTCCTCGTTCTCACCTTCGTGCCTTGTAGCTTTTTTTTTTTCAATTTTTTTCATTATATATAAAAAAATACTAAATATTTCTAATATATTCACATAACTAACATAACACATGTTTAATTTTTTTATAATTTGAGATGCCTAAACTAATATAATATTAAAATGAAATAAAATAAAATGAAATTGCATAATTTTATCTTTCTTGCACTTCAAATTTAGCAATTATAATAAAATTAACATTAAAAATTATAATACAAGAGTTTTAAAAAAATTAATAAACAAAATTTATTCTAAAAAAGGGAAGAAAATTCCTTAACCCAACCTAAAATTAAACCAAAAAAATTGATTCGGATTGTATTGATTGGGTTTAGTTCGATTCTCATTTTGAACGCAATTGGCATAATTTGTTGATTATACCATTTATCCTGAAAAAATCGTTTAGACGTTCATATATTTATTGGCAATTAACATCACACATATTAGCCGTTGAAACCAGCTGTACTCACATATCAGGGAAAACCTGTTCATCACAAAATCAGGTGTGTAATTGCCAATAAATATGTGATGAACAGGTTTAGGTTCAGTTTTGGCTTGTAATGGAATTTTGGAAGAAAAAAAAAAGTCAAGGTATGGTGTGTGAATTTTATTTGTAGAGAAATAAATTTGTTGACAATCCTTTAAAGAAAATCAACTTTGAAATCTTCCTTGTTGGTTAATTGTAGACAAGGATGAAAATATTTTTAATATTTTCGATGATGTCTTCTTAATATTCAAATTTTAAAAATTTTGATATCGATACATTAATAATTAATATATATTATCCGGAATAATGTTCATGTTAAAAATAAAAAAATTAATTAATAATATAAATATTGTTAATAAAATGTCGAATAATATTAATAAAATATTTTTTATAATTATTTTTTAAAAATAATTTATTATTAAATATTTTTATTTAATTATAGTAATCATTTTATTTGCTTAAATAATTATTTTAAGCATTTTAATTACCTAATATAATTTTTTTTATTGATAAAAATAAATACGAAACATATTTATATTTATCAAATAAATTAATTAATTTAAAAAATAAGTAATTATTATTTAAATATTTTTGAAGGTTTAATTAATTTTTTTATAAATTTATTTCTTTATAATTATTATAAATAAAAATTTTAATATTTTAATAATAGTATTTTTAATATATTTATATTATTTAAATTTTGGTATTTTTATCGATGTCGATATTTAAAATCTGTCATGAGAATATTTTTGTGGACATTTCTTTTTATTTACTTATTGTATACATCACCTGACCAGTGGGCAGTGCCGCAGTGGTCATTCATGATGTTCTCTGGAAGCATGTGAAACGCGGAAAATTAGTAACGTGAACAACAGGTTTAGACAATCGTATTAATGTTGCACTTAAATTTAGAAACTACTTCGTAATCGGTAGTTCATGGGATATGTTACTTTAATTTTGATAACTATTTAATGTGTGGTTCGGTTTTTATATATATAATAGGTTTTATTTTTAACAATCTTTTAAATTTTCACATATTTTTTATTTTCTTTTTAAAAAAATGCCTACAAAGTTGAGACAGTGGCAATTAGTCGCCACACCCTATCCATAATAGCAAAACTATCAGAAGGGGAGCTTCTAACTAGCAACCTACTTGTCATTAGAAGTGCAACAACCATAAACATGACAAAGAAGAGAAGAAGCACAATAGAAGAACTAGGCCACAAAAATACTACCTAAACCTAGATAAAACATACAAAGCACACAAAGAAAAATACAACACAGAAAAATGATAACTCAAAGAAAACATAATACCAATACCAACCACTACTCGACAGACAGAGAAGTCATCAACATTGAAGACAACACACAAATTAGAAACATCCTCCAGCTCCCTTCAGAAACGCTTCCACCACTGACTGGTGGAATTCAACTTTCCACCACAAATTTTAGAGCCCTTGTCTTATGGCCTGAAATGAAATAAAATTTAATTTAATTTTAAATAAAAAAAAATGTTAAAATTAAAATAATCTTTCATTTCTTTTAGTCTTTCTCTTTTATAATATATTAATTATTATTTTTCCATTTTGCTTTAAAAAATAAACCGATAATAAATATATAGTTGTAGTATATTCATTTTGTCATATTATTATATTATATTCTTTGATGTTAATATTTTTAGCATTCAAATCTATCCATCTCTTGAAACAAAACAAAAATAATAGTCTTTAATTCTAATTATTATTTTGAAGTTTTATCTTCAAACTAATTAGGCATAGCCTTTGCAATAAAATTTCAAACATTTTATTAGTCTATGTTGTACTATTCTCTTTTCAACTAATACATTGTTTTAAAAATTATGTATTATGTAATAATAAAAATGTGTTCTCTAATGACCTTTTAAGTTACTTGATCTCTTCATATTTCGATAAATATTTATGTCTAATAATATGTGTAGAGTCTATTAGCAATTTGGGCTACTTTGAGGTCTATTAGTGTTTGATTTGAATTCGAACTCATCTTTACTGGCTTAAATTAAATTCGATGAATTAAACGAATTTAAGATAGGCTAATTCAACCTAACTCAACCCGCATGAATTCCAACCCCTACACATCCCCAAATACCCATAGAACCACCAACAACCATATGTGGCCTCACACCTGCATGACTAGCACCCACACCAATCTCCAAACTAGTTTTTCTAGCCTTTTCAACTAAACCTTAAACAGAAAGCTAGAACCACCACCTCTGGCCTAAGATGTCACGCCAACAGAACCCTTAACATGATCAAGAGTACTCATGTTCGAATCGGCTTGCAACCATTCACCGTACTTGAAATGTCTTCGCCCAAACCAAACATTCAAAACATTAACAACCCTGCACACCTTAGTGTCGTGTGTGAGCAATCCACAATGATGGCAGAAACGCAATATTTTCATGCATTATTTTACAGTCATTGTCAACTCAAAAATAGTATAAAAAGCTTACATTGATTCATTTATAGCTTACGAAATTTGTATGGTCTTGTTGTAATCTTTCTAAGTTCACATAGTGAACATTAGTAAAACATTAGTTTGACGGATTAATTTGTGTTCTCAACTTGTGTTTGTTTGACCAATTCATTAATCGGAATCGCGTTATAGCGGCCGTTTGTTGCGTCCTGTTAACAGTTGAATCAGAAGGCAATACTTGTTGGCAGTGTATCTGACTTTCAAACAGCAATGAAAAGGAAGGAAATGGGAAAAGAGGAACACATGCAAAGCGATTTATTATTAATGGGGAAAAATGGAAAAGGCATGTTTTTTATGAAGGATCGTAACAATTTTGCTACACCTTTGTGAAGAAAAAGGAAAGGATACCACGAACCTTAATGGAGCAACGGAATTGTTTTCAAAAAGGCTTCCCTCTTTCACCCTACAATTGGTGAATAAAACATCGACCAATCCAATTAACATTACAAGACGCTCAAAATATTATAATTACAATAGAATATATAATGTTATATGCACTCCTAATCACAACGCAATTTTTAGAACATTATCAAAGGCATCAACATGAAAAATTCCAAAATTAAAAACAACCTGTTCATTTAATCCATTAGTCTCAAGAATCTAACAGAAAAGATAAGTCAAATATTACTAAAAGCACCACAGCGTTTCTGTTCTCAATTTTGAAAAAGGAAAAGAAAAAAAATCCATCCGCATGGCTAATGATGGCATGTCCAAACAACTTTCAAGACAAGCTGTGTTAAATGAGAAACCGAGATTGGTATCTCAAATTTAACCTCATGAATCCCCTGCAGCCGTATTTGTCCTAGCCATAGGGCTTTCTGGAGTTGAGCACCACATTTGATCTAGACATGCAGCACTGCAAATAACAACCATTATCAACAGTAGGGTGGCTGCAATCATGCATCATCAGACAAATGTATTTGCAATTTATATGCTAGTATTAGTTCTCTAGCCTAAACAAAAAACTCTGAAATGATGCAAAAAACTTGAATACAAATTAGAAACTCGATGAGAAAATTGAATAAATTGTGTTTTTTAGGTTACAAATATGCCCTGAACCTTACATTATTAACTATATGTATCAAATGCACTGTTTAATGTTCCATTTCCATCAATTTTGTTATAGTTTAATTAAATAACACGGCCTTCAATTTCGATTATGGAGTAAAATTGACAAAAATGACATGTATACAAATACAAACATGGAACAATACATTGGGTCTTACTTTTAACAATTGAAAGCTGGGGGCATATTTAAAACCGTTAAAGGACTAAAAGCATAGTTTACTCCGAGAAAATCAGCAGGATGGAAGTAAGCTAGCTATTTTTTCTTCCGACATTGGGTATGTGTCCTTTCAAGAGGTAGTTACATACCCATGCAGCCCAGTCACGGTGAACTTACGATAACATACCCAATGACGAGTCAAGTAGAACATTTCTGTAAACATGTATCAAGAGTCAAATTCTACCTTTTAAAAAACAAAAAGTGATACTTTTCCTATGACTAATACAACAAAGCAACAGTATCATTACAAGCAGTTAAAAGTCTTGTATGTCCACATCCAGTAACAATCTGTTTTTCAATGGTGTTAACAACGAACTAAATTTCAGCTACAACACAGCATCACAAACAAGACTTAAGGTTATTCTTCTGATTTGAAAGTAAACTACATCCTTCAATAGAAGTTCACAAACACAGACATTTTGTTTCCCTGCCTTTCCATTGACTTTAACATCTCGAATTCTAATTATTCTCAATATTTGCAATCAAGAAAGATTGCAAACATTAACATGCATATGCATTAATAGAACCAGTAATGGAGATTCCCCAATACTAGGGTAGGCACAATAACAATGCCGATAAGAGATATAGGTCAGACACAACTGTGCCGGCTACACTTGAGGTCTTAGGAAAAAATGTATATTTACAATGAGGGAGAACCCCATACATAGAAAGCCTAATGGAGTTAATAGTTAGGTTTAGTTCTATTAGTAAATCATCTCATGTGTATATAAACCCTTATTATTTTATCAATGTGGGACTTATTTGCTTTCAATTCTCCCTTCAAACAAGACCAATTAGTTTCCTAAGTTCATACTCTAACTCAAGCCAATCCTACCAATCTTCCTTCCATGCTTAACCCCACGAACTTTGACCTTCACCCACCTTATTTGCCTAAGGTTTCAGACTCTTCTCAAGGTCCATCAACTTCAACATTCTGGGCCCACAGGCCCCACACCACTATAAGATTTAAAAAATTTCATTTCAAACTCTCCAAGCCACATTTAACCAATTATCTCAAGACAACAACCATTGAAATGAAATGTGGGTTTGAAGAGCTTGAAATGAAATTCTCTAAACCTCATAGTGGTGTGGGCCAAGAAAGTGAACTTGGACAACCTTGGAAGAACCCTAAAACCTTCGGCAAATAAAGTAGATTAAGGTCAAAATTCAAGAGGGACTAGCCATGGAAGACCGGTTGGATTAGCTCGAGTCGGAGTGTAGTCTTAGAAAGCCTAGTGGTGTTGTTTAAGAGAAGAATTGTTGAGAATTGAGAGCAAACAAGTCTCACATTAATAAAATAACAATGAGAACATGAATTTAGGTGGTGTTTGGTACACTGTAATGAAACATGTAATGTAATTGATTTAGCACATTACATTGGTTTACCTAAATACATGTAATGTAATGTAATCAATTACATGTAAAGAGGGAAAAAGGATTACACATGCTAAGATAAGGAATGGGGATTACATTACATATGTTTGAACAGTACCAGACCAAATTTCATCGCGTTCGGCCAACATCGCGTCGTCCGGTCCAGGCTAGTTCGCGTAGTCATCTCGGCCAGCTCGCGTCGTCCCTGCCATCGTGTCCTCCTTGCAATCGCGTCGTCGCGTCTAGCATTGCATCGTCCGGTCCCGTCCAGCCGCTGTGCGTCCAGCCTTCCTCCCTCTACGCTCCCGACGCGATGAAACTCTGATTAGGAATTTTTTTTCTTTCTGCAAGTGTTTTTTCTTCTTCTAAAATTGCAATTTTTTTTTTGTTAAAATTGCATTTTTTATATGCTAAATTTTTTTTTATGATTAATTTTTTTTTTCTGAATTGTTAAATTTAAAATAATTATATATTTTTTTTTCCATTCCATTACATTACAGTGGTCAACCAAACACTGTAATACTGATTCTTTTTTTTATTACAGTGACTAAACCAAACACTGTAATAGTAATACTGATTCATTTACATTACATTCTATTACGATTACGATTACATTCAGCGAACCAAACGCACCCTTATAAGTGAATTACATGAGTTTACAAGGGTATATATACACATAAGATGATTGACTAATAGAATTAAACCTAACTACTAACTATTAACTCCAATAAAGCCTCTAAACAACTGTATCCCTGAATCAAATCACTATTCAGCTCCAGAAGACAAATTAGAGCTCGTCTTTCAGTTTTCATTGATAATGAATTGAGCTTTAACCGAATTTTTATTTCAAGATTCTATCCATTTTAAAGCTTAACAACAGTAACAATCAATAAAAGTTGCTAAAATCAAAGAGAAAGCAAATAAAGTGAAGCAAAAATAATTAGGTATGGAATTAACATTTCACTCAATAACGTGCAGTGTACCGTTGCCTAAAATTTACTCTTTTATAGGAAATATGGTGAGGTTGAGATTTCCAAATTCTAGCAGAATGAATTAAGATTAACATAACCCATGGATATGATCACATGACCATAAAATTATTCACGTTTAGAAGGCATGTATTTACTAAAGTGAGACTCATAAAAGATTCATAAGCTATTCTACAGAGTTGGACTGTTGTCAGCATCATGCATAAAATCTTGTATCTGCTAATTGAAAATAAATCTTGAGAACGCCCACACTGCCAAAAATCCAAATTGGCTATGCAAAGTTTTCTCATGCCTATTAATGTGTAGTCATTGTGAATCAGAGTAAATAAGAAAACACTCCAATAACAATAAATATCAAATGTGCTGAACAAAAGTGAGGCCAGGAACAACTATTGGTTCTACAATATGTAGGCACTATAGATATAAAGCATGGCCATATGGGAGTGAACCAAGTGACAAATGGAGTTCATATTTTATTTCAACTACGCAGAAATTTTTCACAATATGATCAACGATTTCATAAAATATCACATGGAAAGAAAATAATGATAATCAAACAGGGTATAATTCTACTAGAATAACAGTCATGTTTCTTCAAAATCAAGGAACAGTGGAACACTAGATAAAATCTTAACATAAACTGCTAAACAGTTCGTGTAATTCTAATAATGATTGTACATTTTTCTAAAGAACGTCCAAATATATGAATGTAACCAAAAATTTGAATCCCATAGATAAGAAATTAACAAAAAAGTAAATTGCTACTTGATCCATTCATCCTCAAACCATTATTATGACAGAAATATGCATGACAACTTAAAAGATTAAAGATACTAGAAACATGAAAGTAGACGAGTCATTGCTTACCGATTAAGATGGAACATCTTCCTGCTTATCCTCAACAACATTTGTAGCAGCAACATTTGAATCAACTCCATCAGCATTCTCCTCTGGTGGCTGAACTTGTTCATCTTCTGGCAGCGGTTCTTCCATATAGTCATTCTCAAAAGCATTTTGAGGGACTTCGTAGATCCTAACTTGTGGCTTTTGAGGATCCTTTACAAGAACATACTTGCCCTCATTCAATTTCATGCACAAGTCCACAATAGACTTCACAATTCCCCACATATTTGCTGTGTTAAGGTTGATTTGCGTAGAAAATTCCCTGGGTTTATATCCAACTACAGCCAAAATAACATGGTTGAAATGATCCCGAGGATGTACCCGAGAAACATATCCCAACTTCATCATATCAGCACTAGCCAACAATGCTTGTGCAGTCCATCTAGCCATCTTATTAGCATTGTTCTTAAGCTCAGTGGCCAAAACAGCACCTCTCTGAGTCTCCAACTTCAGCCTCCAATCAACACCAGAATACTTCGGATCAAACTCATTGAGTGCATTCAAAGTTAAGAACGATCTTTGGTTATTAACTTCCATAACACTCTGCACCTCACATCGTGCCACAAGATACATACCATCATCAAGTTTCCAACGCCTGTATCGGTATCCCACAGAAGCAACCTCCTCACCCTCATTTGCAAACGGGTTTGGCTCATCAAAGGTCACCTTGTTTCCATCTCTAATCAACACCTGCTGCGAGAAATTCTGGTTAATATATGCCGCCTCAACACTCAGCGAATATGCAGAGTTAATATCATCCTTAGCCTCAGGAAGTGGCTCCTGCGAAGTCTCGTGCACAGAAAGTAAATCTAACTGAGATCCATCTCTCTTGTCAAAAAACAACTTGTTTCCAACACGCTGAACCACAATATCCCATGAATAAACCGACCTGGGTGCACACATGAGAGTAGAGAGAATCGTATCTGTGGCAAAGACCGTAGCTTTATCTTCATTCGCAAGGCGACGTATAACTGGGTCATCAGTAGTAGTGACCTTGAAGAAATTACGATTCTTAAATCGTTCAAGTCTTCGTTCATTCTTCGGTGCAACTCTATCAAACGACCTGTCGTAGAATTCAAGCCCACCACAGAGTAAAAGATCCTCAGGCTCAGGAACGGTGAAGGAAAGCTTTGAGAACGTTGAAAACGGGATCTGATCGAGCATATTCCATTCAGGTTGAATATCAACCGAGGACTTGAATACAGCAGCCTCACGACGTTGTTGGTTCACGTTAGAACGGTTCATATTGTAGAGACGATCACGACGAGCTCGTTCCTTCTCGGCTTCACGCTTGCGAGCCTCGACCTCCTCATCTCGACGCTGTGGCAGTTGTCTCTGTTGCTGGAACCGCCATTTAGGGCCAAACCTGGGACGCGGAGGGGGTTTTCCATCAACAAGACGGAACGACGAGTCTTCATCGCCAGCAGCAGGGAACGAGTCGTCGTTGGTAAAGTCGAAGACGGAGTCCGCTGGGTTCTTAGGGCGGGCTGGATTGTTAAAGTTTCGGGTCCAATCGGCGATGCGTCCAATCTTATCGGAACGAGAAAATGGCGCAAAGGGAACGTTAAGAGGAAGATTGGAGGCAGCGCCAGTTGTAGTGGTGGAGTTCGTTGAGTCCGGTGGACCCCACCCGTCTGGGTTGAACGGGACTGCTCCGACTTCGAAGCCTCCGACCATGGCTTCTAGGATCTGATAGCGCAGTTTAGGGATTTCAGTAGTGGAGTTTCAGGTTGGAAACCCTAGCTTCAGTGGAGGTTTTAATTATCACTCTCACCAGTGGAATTGGAGTTGAGACTTACGACGATAAAACCCTAGCTTAGCCAATTCAAAGTTACCAATTGGGCTTCATATTGTGGGCTTGATTTTCAAAGGCTCGCCACATAAGCATAAGCCTTTATAACTTTTTTTTTTTTTTAATGTTCTAAAGTCTCTTTCTTTTTTATTTATAAAGAAAAAATATACTCACATATTCGGGTGAGATTTTTACATGAGTTTCTAGTGAGAGAATTAAGAGTCATACTACTTGAACTACAAAAAATTCTCAAAAACGATATTCAAACAACGCTTGTAATTTTGCTAAAAAAGGGGAGGACAAACATAAAATATAACAAAATTAACATTGACCAGTTCACATTTTTACTTGTACATGATATTTGCAAAGAGTAAAGTGTGCTATTACAAAAATTGGCACTTGAATCACCTACTTCCTAAGATGGGCTTTCTAATCTTAAATATATATATATATGTGTGGGTGTATAAAGTGTTTGCAATGTCACTTAGATAACGTCTTGTAGAATATTAACATATAAAAAAGGCATGAAAGAGTGCATGCTTACCTATACAAAGAAAGACAAAAGGGTCATCTCACCATCTTACATAGTTTTATGTGAGAGCAGTTAAAGGAATCCTACAACTTGCCAAATAAAATTTGGAAAATGATTGAGTTACCTACTCTATGGTAGGAGAATAACAAGGTGGTGGCATAGTTCATTTTTTAGTGGTCATGAAGACCCTATATTAGGGACGGACTTGTGTTATGGGTTGTACCGGATTAGAGCACGAGCTGTTTTTTTGAAAAAAAATTTAATAAATATTAGTATTATAAATATAATATAATATATTGTATTGATTAAAATCATAATCATAAACTCCAATATTACTTTCCACTGCTCCTCTTTCTATCGTTATTCACTACTCCTACTTGCAGTTTGCTTTCTGCTGTTGTTCACTATCCTTGCCTGCTATTTGTAGACTGCTCTCGTTTGCTACTTTATTCTTTGCGTTATCTGCTTTCTACTGCATCTGGTATCTTCCTTTTTAAAAAAATAAAATTAATAAAATAATTATAGTTATATATTCTTCTTTAAAAATACTAAATATTTAAAATATTTATATTTCAATTTATACTCATATCAATAGTTATGTATTATATATTCCTAAAAATTATAGCTTTTAAACATTTGATCAATAAATATTATATAATTATTAATTTAAGTGCTTATTTAAGTATAAATTTATATGTATTTAGTACTCATCTTTTTTCATAACAATTCACTATTATTTCATTAAATATGTTGTTTTAAATTTCTATACTTATCAATTACTATTAATAGGTGAAAAAATGATTAGGCATATAACTTATTTATTGATTCTTTAATTCTTTAATTATTTTAATTTTTTGTTTGTTTATTGTTAGGTGTTTGTAATTTTTAATTTATATACTTTAATTTGCATTAAATAGTTTTATCATAGGTTATAATGAATAAATCTCGCCAAAGTTCTAAATCATTTAAAATTATTCATTCGTTCTTTAAGAAAATAAATGATCAATAATCGACCAAAAATACTTTTATTGAGGCTACCAACCAAAAAAGTAAACGATCTCAAGAGTCATTTGTTGATAATAATGCACATATTTCAAAGTTTCAAAAAATTAATTTTCGAAAAATTAGTGTTCAATCTTTGGAACGTAATCTAGGTTTACGTAATCCAATATGATCATATGATGTTAATGTACAAGATAATATTCAAAGAGAATATATCAACATAGGATCATATCAACCCAAGTTGAATGAATTTCCAGCTACTCAATTTGGAAACCAATAGCATTGATTTTAATATTCTTGGTTTTCTCGATTTTCTTGGATGAAGTACTCTTCAAACAAAGGCAAAGTCTTTTCTTTTCCGTGCTTTCTTTTTTATATTAATCCACCAAAACATCCAACATTCATAGTTAATAAATTTGGAAATTGAAAAAGGGGCAAATGATAAAAAAATATTCTTTTGTGAATCATGAAGGAAAATCGCATTAAATGGCTATGAAAAAATGGCCTAATTTGAAAAATTCATCCAAACAAGTTGATAAAGTAATAAATGCACAATCTTCAAAATAAATTTTGGATAATCGGTTATGACTTAAGACATCAACAGAGACTATCAAGTGGCTTGCAAAGTAAGCATGTACATTTAGAGGGAATGATGAATCTAGCTTTTCAACTAATTGTGATAATTTTATTGAGATGATAAAATTGATGGGAATAATGAATAAAAATGTTGCGAAAGTTGTCTTAGATAATACTCCTAGAAATGCTTAATATATTTCTCCAAAAATTTAGAAAGAAATCTTAAATATTATTGCTAATAATGTAAGAAAAAGAATACGTAAAGAGGTTGGAAAAGATAAATTTTGTATTCTTATAGATGAGGCAACTGATGAATCTAATAAGGAACAAATGGTAATTATTTTAAGATTTGTTGACTGTGATGGGTTTATTAAAGAGCATTTTTTGATATTGTTTAAATTGAAGACACAACAGCTAAAAATTTTAAAATCAAGATATGCAAAGTTCTTATTAGATATGATCTTCAAATAAAGAACCTAACCTAAGATGTCAAAGTTATGATGGTGCAAGCAATATGTGTAGAGCATGGAATGGATTGCAAGCATTATTTAAAATTGATTGTCCATTTGCATATTATATTCATTATTTTGCTCATAGATTGCAGTTAACTTTGGTTGCAGCATCCAAAGATGTCTATGATGTGTGGTTATTTTGTTTCAAAGTTGAATTTAATAATAAATCTTGTTAGCTCTTCAACTAAGCGTTGCTCTGAATTAAAATCTGCACGAGAATTTAAAATAGCAAATATGTTAGCTTTAGAAGAACTTGAGACTAGTATAAGGGCTAATCAAATTCTACTTTGCAGCAACCTAGAGTGATAAGATATAGCTCATATTTTGCTTCAGTTAATAGATTGATAGATATGTTTGGTGCAACTTGTACTGTTATTGAGAATATGATTCAAAATGGATCTAATAGTAATATAAGAAGAGAAGTAAAATGATGTATGAAAGAAATGAAAAGCTTTGAATTTGTATTTATTGATTTTGATGGATAAAATTATGAGAATCACTGATATTTTATATTAATCATTGCAGTATGAAACTCAAGATATTCCAAATGCACTTGAATTAATGTCTTATTCAAAATGTCTTTTTGAAAATCTAAGGCAAAAGGGTTGGGTTAATTTTTTACAATGTATTTTTTCATTTTGTGAAAAACATAATATTGTCACCCCGAATATGAATGCTCGGTATATAAAAGGTACAAGTGCATGTCAACAAGATAATCATAATATGTTTGATCATTATTATTGTGTTGACATATTTGATGCAGTAATTGATTTTCAACTAATGAAAATAGGCAGCAGATTTTCAAATGATGAAACTTCTTATTCTTAGTTTAGCTCTAAATCCAGTAAAAAACTTTAAATCCTTCAATACTAATGATATTTATAATATTGCTAAAAATTTCTATTATCAAAATTTTACACAAAAAGAGCTTGAATATTTAAAACGTCAGTTAAAATTCTATGAGATGATTATTGTACAACACTTAGATTTTTGAAACATACATTCTTTATCTAAATTGTGTGAAGAGCTAGTTAAAACAGAAAACTCACATATATACTATATGATTAATAGATTAATTCGTTTAGTATGGACCCTTTCAGTTTCTACAGCAACTGCAGAACGTGCATTTTCAGCTATGAAATTTATTAAAACATCACTTCGAAATAAAATGAAGGAGGAATTTCTTTAAGATTGTATAATTGTTTACATTGAAAGAAAGTTTACAGAAGAAATCGAATCTGATTTAATAATTGATGAATTTTATGCTCTAAAGCATCGTCGGGTACAACTTAAATAATTTTTTTGTTTACTTTTTAAATTTATATTATTTTTTCAATGTTAGCTATAAATTTTGATATTATAAATAAATAAAATATATAAATTTTTTAGTATATATTAGCCTTCCTAGAAAAATATTTTTGGGTACGTCCTTGCCCTATATCTTACAGTATTGCATTTTAAGTGAATTTATAGACTTTTTTTTTTGTTACCTTTATATAATCTTGTAGTTTAATGTACTTGTGTAGATTTGTATGCATCTCTTGAATTATACTTACATATGTTATTTTCAAATAGTAGGCAATTTGTTTCCACATGAGATAATGATGACAAAAAGGACAAGAATAATGAGAACTATAACTTTGAACTTCTAACAAAGAGGGTCATATAGTTCTTAACGAATATGATTGCAGGCATATTGTTATGTTATAGTGGAGTGTTAGTGATAATAGTAAAGATGGAGATGTGAGTGAGGATGATGTATTATTTTCATAAACAACATTGATGTGAACACCATATAATTTAAAGTTCTAAATATTTATGCGAGCAAATATGTCTCATGGAAGGCTATAATATTATAGGACCAAATATGGAAGCTACACTTACTGCTTGTTCTCTATCATCAGTCTTTTTTGCCATTTATAAAGTTGTTTTCAAGTTTCAAATATTTGCTTAGTTTCGGAGAAATTGGTGAGAACAAAATTATCCTCAGTATAAAACTTTTTGAGTAATTTTATTACCTCTAGGCTTGGTTTAGGCTGAGTATTCTGAGTTTTAATTTTATTGTGCATTTTTTGGGTTGATTTACACTCTTTGCTTATACATACTTGATATTTTTTTTTTTTGTTTTTTTTTTTTTTTTAAGATTTTGTTAGTTTGGACCATGTGGTTTAGATATGATAGATGAGCTCAATTGTCTTAATGATATAGTCTTCTTCAAGACCTCTTCTAACAGGAACATGAATCTCTTGAACTAATGATAAATGTTTGCACATGCATTATTATTGGTCATATGTCAGCTCTGAGGCATTAATAAAGGCGTTCCATTGTGTCTAGAAAAGAAGGGAGGCATTGGCCTCAAGGTTCTTCAATGTTGATGCCTTGCCTTCTCTATTTGTGAAGTAATGGTAGTATTGATTTTATGTTTTTCTTTGTTTTGTTGTCATATTTTGTACTAATTTTTAATCTTTGTGTGTATTGGTATGTATCTTTCTTGTTCATTTAGACTGAGCTAACATGCTCTTCTATATATTGTTTATATGTGTTACTAGGTAGTAGGTAGAAGATCCTTGATGGTGGCTTTGCTATTATAATAATGCTAGATATCACAAGATTTATGATATTATAAATGACATAGCGTGATAGAATTGACCATTGACTTAATAGGGGTCTACATAAGTTTTATTTTGGCTAATAAAATTCGGTCACCTCATTTGTAACAATCACAAATTTGTGATGAGGTGTAGAAGTTGATTGTCTTTGTTAACCTCAACATTATATATTGACGTTATTGTATTGTTTCAAACTTGAAAATAAACTTTTTTTTCTCTAACCAAAAGATAAGTTACTAGAAGAAAAATCAAGGTTAGATGTGAGAATGATGATTGCATGTAATAGATGAGTGCTAGGAAGCGAGGTAAAGAAGGAACATTTTGAATTGTTAAATGCTTTTTGGACCTTTAATTAAACTCATGAAAAGTTCATTTGTTGTTTAGGCTTATTTAAAATTATTATAAAAATGATTCACATATCATTCGAAGAAAAATTGTTGATAAAATTTGGGAATAAGTAAATCTTGAAGTAAGTTATATCAAGTTAAAAGAGCAACAAGAAGCCATGAAAATTATATATGGCACAGATGGACAAGAGTACTTTAAATTGAAGGATATTATGTAGTTTGAGTTGTAAAGAACAAATCCAAAAACAAACTATTGAGATCATAACTGAAGTTAATAAAGAGTGGATGGAAAGGTAGCTTCCTTATGTTATTTGTTCTTTATAAAATTATACAAGTTTAGTTTATAGTCCACATTTTGAATAATAATGTTATTAAATTTGTTTAGAAGGAATTTTTAGAAGGTTGTATGTTTTTTATAGATCTAGATGAATGTCGTTTTAAGGGTAAAGAAAGGTAATTTATTAATAATAGTTGGTGTAGATTCCAACAATGACAATAGCATGAGTCCATGATGAAGGAGAGAATAAGGACTCATGAAGTAATTTATAGAATTGCTATTTTTTGATCTTGTGATTTAAGACGGTAAAAATTGGACACTAATGTTAAACAAGGAAAAGAGTTTAGTAAATTTTATTTTAAAGATTTGGTGCCTAATATTAAGCATCACATTGTGTAAGGAATTTCATGAAAAACTTCAAGTAATCATTCAAGGGAGCCTTTTATTTTTAAGTTTAAGTCTCCTAACTTCGATTACTATTTTTATTAGCAATTTAAAATTTCCGTTGATGTTGCTTCTTATCCTCAAAAGATAGCATTTTTCATAAATAAAAAATAAGAGAACATTTTGGAAGAGCTACAAAAGCAACCACAATTAATACATTTAATGATGAAATGAAAATTTTCAACCATTTTAGGATTTTTTTTTTTTTTTTTAAGTTTTTAGATATAAATAATGTTGTAATTTCTCCTACTCGGATAGGTAACCATGAAAAATACCTATTTTTTTTTTTACTAATGAAGAAAATGTCTGCATGAAGTGTACTTTAATATCATACTCGTTCCATCCATAAAGTCAATTTCTTACAAATTTATACTATTTTTTTATAAATTTAATTATTTTTATTTAAAAAAATTTTTTATTTTAACTAATAATACACGTAGAGTTACATACCAAATATTTTATTAATTTAAATTACCCCTTCAACAACAATACAAGAGTTTCTTGTGTTCGATAACTTTACTTCACAGCCAACATTATCAAATTTCAATAACTTTACTTTGTCTCGCTTTGATGAGATTTATAGCTTGCATTTTCACGTGAGTATGTTTTTGCTTTGAGATTGGTTTACTAGCTAGCCACTTACGATGCACCTACACTTATGATTATATTTGCGGTGAGGAATGTATACAATTAGATTCACTAGACTAAATGAGTTAGATACGTCACTTAAAGTTGTCATAAATTTTTGATACATAACAGTGTTCATATAATATGTATAATTTAAGTGTGTAAATAATATAATTGTTTAAAATATATATAATATATAATCATATTTAATTATATCATATAATATATTATAATTAATATAAATGTAAATTTATTCTGTATTTTTATTCTTACGAATATAAAATTTCTAAGAATGACATAAACATTTCAACAAAAAAGAACAACCTTGCTTAATCTTTTTGGGTGGGTATTTCGTGTTCTTCATTCAAGTATGGTTGGGTACGATGAATTAGAGTATTAAATGCATCCTTACCGAATTTCTTAGAGCAATGAATGTCGGATGTAATGTGACTGTGTTTAATTGATAAGACTTTGATTTCTTGTTGAAGACCTGACCTATCATTAAATGCCTCCACAATTATGATGAAAAAAGTAGAGTCACATCTTCGATTTTATTACTAGAATAGAGAGTAGAGACAGTAAATTTTATATAACATTACAAACTTCGTACTCACTTATGAACAAAAGACACCACATAAATCTAACAATTTTTGTTTACATTTAGATAGCTTCAATATTCAGGTATGCCACGCCAAATATCATTTTGTTAATACATTTATATTAACAAACAAAACAACAAAATTGTACAGATGACCCTGTGTTTGTACTTAAAAAGTTGGACCTATTTGTTTAGTTGGAGACTTGTTTGTTCAAAAGATAAGGACGAAATTGCTCCCAACCTTAAAAAGAATTTGGACCGATGAGTTTTACTTTTACCCCCATTTTATACCCTTTGCCGACATAGTCTCACAAGAAGATATTTTAGTACGTTCGGAACTGCTTTTTATTTTTTATTTATGTTAAAAGTATTTTTTTAATCGATCAAAATAGTGTTTAAATTTAATATAAAAATGATTTTAAAAGCTTAAAAAATATTATTTATACTTTCAAGTTAAAAATAACACTTATTTTTAATAAATATAATTTTAAATGCATATTTTCGTTTTAAAAATATTAATAAAATATTAATTAAAATTACTTCTAAAATTTTCATTCAAATATCTAAATATTTTTTTTGAAAGTATTTTTAATCAAACCACTATTTTTAAAACTATTTCTAAGAAAAATACGGTCCATTGTCTTCATATCATGCAATAGAAGGACCTACTTACCCTCAAAGTTAGAAGAGAAACGTACATATATCACTGTATTATATTTACTAATAATATTTTACTTTTCCCATATATGTACATGGCAAGTTTGTGAGAATTAAATAGTAGCATTTTCCCCAACCTTTCCCATTTATGTGATCTATGTCCTTTCATGGTTCAATGGAACTACCTATAGATAAAATCAAATCGAAGAGAGAACAAATAGGCAAAATTATGCAAGAACTTTGTACCTGTACTCTCAAATATTGTATTATGGAATGTATAAAAGACTAACTGCAAATGTAGCACAATTAAGCACATACTTGAACAAATTTAAATACTAATGCATTTAGATAATCATATTACTTAAACAAGGTTGAATACTAGAATTCTCATCCAAGTGCTACAAAAAACCAGCTTAAAATACTGTCTTTAGTTCCTAAAGTGTCTAAAAATAATAGTTTAAATAATTATTTTTATACATAATATTATAAACTATTAAATTTTATGAATCGAAGTATACCAGTTAAAAATTTAAAGACTAAAGTATCTTAAAAACATAAATTTAAAAACCATTGGATCATTTTTTTTTTTTTTTCATAATATGACAATACTATAATTTTAATTAAAATAAAATTTAATAATAGTTATTTTTAACATTTAAACAAATTATGTGCAAGTTACAACTCACGTGGTTATGACTAGTTTATTACTCTTAGTCCAATTCTCTTCTACCATTTTCATTCATTATGCTACTATATGTATCACCAATATACGATAAATATAAGAATAAAAATGGATTAAAATGTGAAATCTTGTTGTATAAAATGTAAATTTTTTGTACGTTTATTTACCAACAATTGATAACACACAATATAATACTGGTGATCTCCATCCTTCCATCAAACATAATATTCAAAACCCTGGGTATCAAAATGACAACAAGAAAGCACAAGCCCTCTTAGAATACATGAAAAGATGCAAGCTCACATCTCTAAGGCCATAATAACCAAATAAAACAAAATCTATTTTCTTTTTGTTAAGAGCAAAAAAGTATAACTGCCCAAATTAGTTAAACTTGTACACCAAAAGGCAAAGCTATTCAACTGATGCCAAATGTATGTCATAGAAAGTTTCTTCACCACAATGCACTCATCCAATCTCCCATAGTTGTGACAGAAAGAACAACAGTTCGAAAGGGCTTGATAACTGACCTTTCCTAATTACAACCAATCTGATGAAACTACAAAAGCCAAATCATAAGAAAGATTCAAGCAAATTTAGGCTTAGGTGTGGTGGATCCAGTGGGTTGTGCAGGGCTAAGCTTCTGAATCCAGTGAAGAAGCCCCTTCTTATGATCTTGGCAAGTTAGGTTCTGCACGAGATGCAATGTCCCATCACACGCAACAGAAGATTCAAATTGCTCTAATACCTTTACAATCTGCCAGAACTCGGGCCTCTTATCTGGTTGCAAGGACCAACATTGCTCAATTAAGGCTCGCATGGCTGGTGAACAGTTTGCTGGGATGACTGGCCTCAAATTCTGAAAAATTAAAAATAGAAATCCGTTACTTCCAAGCATCAATCTTCCGTTAAGGACCTTAAGATTCTTCCTAAAAAACAACTTGTCGGATTCCTATTGAGTATTGGAGTGGGAAACAAGCCCTAGTTAAGGATATGCGAAATTCAGTCGTCTAAATTTGGTTGCATACCCATGTACTGAATTTGTAAGACTAAATTGTGAATTTCGCATATCCAAACTACATTGTTGGATTCTTACATTCTCATGCCTATAGGCTATAACTAGGGTGAATACCGTAAAAATATGATGATCAGAAGTTTACCTTATTAACGACAGCAAAGGCAGCTTGAATAGGAGTCATTTCTTCATATGGGATTGTTCCAGCCACCAGCTCCCACAAGATGAGTCCAAAACTGTAGACATCAACTTTCCGTCCATAGGACTTATGTTTGATCACCTCAGGTGCCATCCATCTATAAGTCCCAGGATCATCAGCCAAAGAATCACAATGAGCTTCCTCACATGCTATACCAAAATCAGCTACTTTTAGATGAAAATCTTGCTGAATAAGAACATTTTCAGGCTTCAAGTCCCGATGAATGACACCTTGTGAGTGAATGTATTCCATTCCTTGCGCTATATCCAAAGCAATTGAGAGTAGTTTCTGTAAAGGAAGAGATTTATGCTCGAGCTTGTGTAAATATGCCCTCAAGGAACCCTCAGGCAAATATTCTGTAATGACACAATAAACTGGTGGTTTTCGGCATGCTGCCACAAACTGTGCCATTGGATGAGAAAATATATATCAGCAAGAATGAATATCTAAGAGAAGCCTAAAAGTAATCCAACATGAAATCAACGTCGGCTAGTATATTTTCATCAAACCTAGATATCACACGACAAAAAGGCTGCATCTGGCACGCTGCATCGAATATAACAGTTTTTGGTGCAGCGAAGTCGGGCAAATCTAAATAATGTATTTTTTTCCACCCTCTAGTTCATTACAGAGCTGTTAGGGGTTGTATCCCGCCATTTATATGAACATACCATTGGCTATAGTGCTATTTTATACGTGGTACCAAACAAACACGCCCAAAATATATCACAAGAAAAATCAAACCTAGATATAACAATTCACGCGACACAAAAGATAACACAGCAAATGCAAATTCTTGTAAGAAGCAAATAACATGACCAAACATGTAAATGAGCAAAAGACTAAACAGATCACCTTTATAACATTTCGATGGTGAAGCCGAGATAGCAGAGTGACTTCTCTGCAATACTGCTTCTCTAAACGAGAAGCCAAGTTTCCATTTTCGTCATCATCTGGTACTCTAATAATCTTAACTGCAACAGGTTCATCATTGTAAATCCCATGGTAAAGCCTACTATGGGCTCCATGAGCAAACTTAAGCCCTAAAAATAGCTCAGACATATCAACACTGAATTCATCTACTGCTTCCACAGCATTTACCCTCCCATCACTATGATCAAAATACTTGGCCCAAGGTGATTCCTTTCTTCCCTTTGACTTGTCATTGACTTTCATAGATGACAAGTACTTGAGAGGACTAACACTCCGATTTGAATTCTTGGGTGCTTCAGAATCCTTGCGAAAAATCTTTCCCATAAATTTCTTATCTCGTCCTCTTCTTTGAGGATTTGGAGTTGAAAATCTCTTACTTTCAGATCGAGCTTCTTTAAAGGTATCAGAAAGTTGAGAACTAGGAACTGGGGACAAAGATCTCTGCTTTTGGAAAATAGCATCTCTCTTGAAGGTTGAATTATTGCGAGAATTGTTAGTTTGACTTGATTTATCATCAGCAGAACCTTTTTCAGGTCTCGATTTCAAACCTGCAAATCTGTCTTGCCCAAGGTTAAGAGGAAGAAGGTCTAACCTTGAAGAGTCCAATCGATAACAAATTGTTTGTGAGAATTTTGTTCTTCTTATCCAAGAGTTACCCTTATCGTCCATCCTTTTCTTATGTTCTTCTCCAACAACACTGAAAAGTAAAGCTCATAATCAAATGAATAATCCTCTGACAATCTGATATAAAAAACAGAGCTCCAAAATAAAAATATATATATTCAAAACAAAACCAACAACAATCATAAAGGACAAACCAATAAATCAAACCTTTATATAACTAGATCAGAGAACCCAATTGGAAAGCATGAAGACCCAATTCAGGTAAAGCCAAATCAAGACATATTCTCATCTCCATAAGAACAATGATCCCTTCAAATCCACCGTAACCCATCAAAAGCAAGAAGAATAAGCTTCAATCATAGAGAAGTTGAAACATATCACCACCAAACCCTCCGTCTATTCAAAAAAATAAAAGTCAAAATGCTACCTTCCGTAAAAGCCTGGAAAAACCCACACACAAAAATCAAGGAGAAATTAAACACCACCACTCCTGTAAAAAAGGGACTCAGTTATATTAAAAACAAAGAAAGAAAAGTCTGCTTTTCCAATATCAATTGATTCCATAGAGGAGCTAATGATTTTGTCAAAACAATCAATAAATTGCAATTGGAGACTAATTATACCATTAACCAATTACTCAAAATTCAAACTCCGAATAGAAAAAGTAGAAGGAGAGATTCAAATAAAATAATAAATCCCATGCCAAAAAGGAATAACTGGGTCAAAGCTAATCAACTTACCAATTTAGTCTAAATCAATGTGGCTCGCATCATGCTGACAAAATCACCATGGTTTTGGAGAAGGGTATTTCTCAATTTTTCCTCTATTATGAAGCAATCAACCAAGAGTTTTTTTTTTTTTTTTTTTTAAGATAAGAAGAAATTTTTTTGGTTACAAATAAATAGGAATTTACGAAAAATGTTTTATTTTCTCTATTTTGCGGAGCGTGGAATATACGATAAAAACTTACGTATAATTACAATATACCCCTCATTTATCTAATAAGCATAGATTTGGAATATATTGTCTAGGGACTAGGATAGAGAGAACAACTGTGGGGCCCAAATTATCTTATCAGCAAACAATTGTATAATTGTTTTGTCAGGAATCAGGATACGTATCGTAGACGGAGTAGGGCACCGTGGATTCTAGGGACCCCGATATTTTTGGTAAGGTGCAGTGAGGGTTTTGGCCGTAAAGAAAGTAGGTCGGTAAATAATTCATTCATTTAAGCTAAGTCACGTTTGATTTGTTAAATATAATCATAATTATAATAAAATATAATATAAAAGAATTATTATTATTAATATTATATTTAATTTAGTCACTATAATAAAAAAAAGAATCAATATTATAGTGTCTAGTTTAACCACTATAATATAATAGAATAAAAAAAAAAGTATATAATTATTTTAAATTTAATAATTCAACAAAAAAATTAATCATAACAAAAAAAAAATAGCATATATAATTTCAGCAATTCATAACAACAATTAATAAAATTTAATTACATAAAGTTAATCACAATAATTTCAGAAAAAAAAAAAAACAATTTCAGAAAAAAAAAAAAGCAATTTTAGAAAAGAAAAAAAAAACAATTTCAGAGGGAGGGAGCGCAGAGGGAGGGTGCGCACGGACGGAGGCTGGACGGGACGACATGATGGCAGGGAGGAAGCGATGGTAGGACGAACATGATGGCAGGGACGATGTGAGCTGCTTGCTGGGACGACGCGAGCTGCTGGCCGAACGCGATGGCAGAGGACGACTCCCTTCAAACACATGTAATGTAATCCCCATTCCTTATCCTAAGATGTGTAATCTTTTTTCCATCTCTACATGTAATTGATTGCATTACATTATATTTGTTTGATACAACCAAACATTGTAATGTGCATAATCAATTACATTACTTATTCTATTATAATGAACCAAACATCACCTTAATTTAAATTAAAGTATTTGTTCTGTCATGTAAATTAAATTTAAATAAGATTTAAATTATAATTAATAATAATTTAATTCGAAATAAATTATTATTAAAATTATAAATAAATATATATTTTATTATATTTAAATATTATATATATGATAATTATATTAAATTATTATTTTAATTTAAAAAATAAATATTTTTTAAAATATAAATGTTGAATATCATATAATAATTTAATAATATTTAAGAATATATTTTTTATTATTTATATTTTTTTAATTATAATTATAAATAAATAATTTTATTAAATAAATATTAATATATATATATATGACATTAATTAAAAAATAATTTATAATCACATTTAAATTAGTTACTTTGTCAAATCATATTCATATTATAAATGTTCAAAAATCGTTTCAAATCGTATCAAATTTGAATGAATTAAAAAATATGTAATTTTGTTTCGCTAATCACCCTGAAGAAAGATATATAATTTAAGAAAGATAGGGGTAAACAAAAAAATACAGAACCAAACCAACCCACCCAACCCAACTTAAACTAATCCAGAAAAATCGGTTTTTAAATTTTATTGGTTTGGTTCGGTTCTTCATAATAAAAAATCGATTAACATTGGGTTGGTTTGGTTTTCATTTATTAAAATCTTAAAAAAAACCGAACCAACCCATATATATATATATATATATATAATAAATATTTATATAATCATTACAATTTAATTTATTTAATTCATAGTTTACACTTAATTTTCTATTTTTGTAGACATGTTTGGAAAATAACATACCTTAATAAACTCAATGGCGAGTTAGCGAAATCAATGATTTAAATATAATATTTATGTTTTATTAATATATTAGAATATGGGAGCTTGGAACATGTTTGAAATTTTATTTTATTTTTATGTTTTTTTTTGGATAATTTAAGTATTTTATTTTTATTCTCTATTTTGTAATATACTGTAGTCTATATGTACTAAAGATTTGAATTTATATGTTTGGATTTGTTATTTGTTGCTAATTAGTTATGTTTATGAGGGCAACATTTTTATTTTCGATAATATTTTAGAAAAATTTGTCCTCTACTTTGTTAGTGAGAGATAAACAAGTTTTGTCCATTTTTGTCATTACAATTTAAATATTTAAACGAAATTCGTTCAAGCACTTCTCTATCAAGTACTCTCATTTATTTTATCTTTTATTCACATGATACACGAATTTGATATTATTTAATTATTTATCCATTATAAATTTATAATTACATCATCTTTCATATTTTTGTTGGTAGAGTTTTCATTGCATGAATAACATTGGTGAACAATATTATTAGATCTGAAAGTTAGTAAATTTTGTCAAATATGCGATTACTATTCCTTATTGCTTATTTGTCTTAATTTTAAAATTTTCTTGCACTTTGTATTTGATATGAATAATGGTATTAGATAAGTGATCGATATCTATATTTCTAAATTTAGGTATTATAATAAAATTAACATTAAAAATGTTAAAAATTATATATAATACAAGAGTTTTAAAAAAAATTTAATAAACAAAATTCATTACCGTAAAAAGAGGAAGAAATTTCCTTTAACCAACCCAAACCAAACCAAAAAAATTGGTTCGGGTTGGATTGGTTTTTCAAATTTTTTGGTTCGGTTCGGTTCGGTTCTTGTTTTTAAAAAATCGATCATATTGGGTTGGTTTCAATTTTAGTCTAAATCCAAACCAACCCATATTTGTTCACCTCTAGATATAAGGGTCAAAAGAAAGGTGTACGGATTTGTTCTAAAATAAAATTAATTAATGAATTTATATTTTTTTTAATACTGTACGAGCTTGAGTTCAAACTTTGTCGATATATATGTTATTTAAAATTAACTAATAATTTATTTTTAAAAATGTTAATTTTATTAATTAGAAGTGATAATATTAAATAAAAAAAAGGATAAAAGTCCATTTAGTAATTCAAATTGAATCATTTAATTGAGATGGATTAAATGAGATATTTTTTTGTAAAAAGAAATGACACAAATATATTTTTAGATCAAGTTATTTATTTATATTATTTAATTATTTAAATTATAAATAATGTTCTTTAATTTTTTAACTTTATAAAAATAATTAATTAATGATAAATTATATTATTTTTCTATTAAATAATTAAACGCGATTAAAATTTGAATCTTTAATAATGATGAAGTACAATTAATATGAAAAAATTACAAAATATTTATTTTGAATATTTAATAATTAATACTGTTTTATTTTAATGTTTTATTAATTTTGTTAATTTTTATTAAAAATTAATATATATATTTAAATAACTTTTTGTTTGAATATTATTATTGTTGATTTTTTTTTAAATAATTTTATATTAAATTTTATTTTTATTATTATTAAAAACTTATATTTTAATTGAGTTTGAATTATTTGATAAAAAATTATAATATTTTAATAAAAAATTATTAAAATAATATAATTTATTTTTAATTAGTTTTATAAAGTTAAAGTATTAAAAAAAATATCATTTTAATATAAAAATTTATATTGATTTAATATAAAATACTTTTGGGATAGCTCACCTTTTTTATAATGATCAACTATTTTTTGTATTTTATATTTTAAATATTGAATAAGTTTGGAAGTTAAAAACTGTTTTTTCAGGTAATAAAAAATAAAATAAACCTTTATATCTGTATTAAGTTATATTTAAAAAATATATAATTTTTGATAATTACTCGAAAAATAAAAGTTGATAAGGATATGTAAGAATTTTTTTTAATTTAGTTAATAGCGAAGATAGGATAGGACGGTGCTTAGAGGGGGGACCTCTGTCCCAGTGTCAGTAAAGAACCAAGAGATAGAATTTGTTTAATTAATGTAAATAACTATGGAGCCCATGTGTCGTTATCATATCAAACAACGAGACACTTAGCTGGTTTAAATAATAATAATAATAATAAAGCTACTGTTACTGTTCCTGGTACGAGTACGTACGGTTTGCACGGATACAAGGCTATAATTGTTATCGCAAGTTTTGGTGAGTGAACTTTGAGAATTTATTTTTTATTATTACAATAATTAATAATATAATACTTTAAATTAATAAATTATTTTAAAAAATATATAATTATTTAATATTTATTAAAAAAATAACTAATAAAATTATTAAAAATTATATTCTAAAAATAATTAATAATATTTCATAAACTTTATGGCACAACTTTTTTGTAGTGTTGTTACCGAGCTTGTGGAATCGAGTTTGACATCCCATCTTATCCTAATATTTGTGGAGGATGAGATGAGATGAATATAGGCCAGTTTAAATTTAATTTATATCATTAATTATTAATTTAATTTAATTTAATTTTTTTATAAACTATCAAATCAAAAAAATTTAAATAAAAAATATTGCCTAAATAGCTTAAATTGACCAAAATTTTTATTTATATATTTTAATTAATCTTTTTTTTTACTTTATTTAATCTGTTATTAATTGAAAATATTATAAAATTTTAATATAATTATAATAATAAAATATTTGAATTAAATTTTATGCATTATAATAACATTAAATATACAAATAAAAATTTTATCATAAGTTTTTATAAAATAAAAAATTAAAAGTTTCAAAATCATAATTACATTACAAAATAACTCAATAAACCACTATCTAAAATTAAAGTAAATAAATATTTTAGACTTAAACTTTATATAATTATGATTAGTGATAACATAATATATTTGCACAATATTAATAAAGAAAATGTAGCAAATTTTATATAACATAAATTAACAGATTTAATTTGTAAAAAAAATAATAGTAATAATTATAATTATATATATTTTTATTTTTTTATTATCAAGCTAGCTCTAACTCAATTTTAATTTTTTTGTGTTATTCGAATTAGCCTAAATTATACTTAAATTTACTTCATTCATGTTAAATTTGAACAATTATACTACTGCACAAATTGCTGCCACTAATATTCTCTATCAGGTACTTCGAATAATTTATGAGAATTGCGTATTTTTCACAAACAAGTAATATATATTTTTAATTATATTGTATGTTTTAAATTAACAAAAAATTATTTTAAAAAATAAGATAAATTTGAAATTATATTTAATATGTATTAAATAAAATATATAATTAAATTATTTATTTTTTTTATTAAAAATTAAAATAAAATGTATTTTTAATTATAGAGTTTATTTTCTTAAGTAAATATATATGAAATTATATAAAAAAAAATTTGTAAAAAATTTGGATCCGAAGATTTGATGAAGCGGGGAGTGTAATCTATTAGACCAATCCATAAAGGCCTTTTTTTCATTGGTTATACCAATCAGTGAAAAAATTTAGTTTCAGTTGATCAAGTAGTTTTATGAATTTTTTTTTTAATAAATTTTGTTTATATTAATTTTTATTATTATTATATTATAGTTTCTAATATTCGATGCTAATTTTATTACAATCAATAAATTTGAAAATTTTATCACTTATTTGGCTGCTTAACTAAAAAATAATTCTCTATAATTTTTAAAAATAATGAATTGTTTGATCAATATTTTAAAAAAATGATTATTTTATTATTTGGTCAAATTATATACTTATTTTTTGTGATTTTTTAATGTTAAATTTAATATTATCATAATAATTAAACATTATAATTGAATTTAGATTGTCTACATTTTTTATAATTAATATAACTAAAATGAAAAGAAATACAACTTAGTAATAAATGTTAAATTTTATTCAACTAACAAAAATTATCTAGCATACTAATTGTGATTAATTACATTGTAACATCTAAATTATTAATGGTGAATATAGAGATTTTATAACCTAAAATAAAATATAAAAATATGATTTTTAAATAATTTCATAAAAAATTAAGATTACTAAAACAATAATATTTATTTTTTTATATTTTCAAACTCCAATTCCAATACGATAAAGTTGAAAAAACGTCTGCGAAGAGTTAAGAGTTTGTTTTTAACTCAGTAAAATTTATATGTTTTTTAGAAATTACTATTAAACTTTTATAGTAGTTTGATAACTTCTATTTATTATAAAATAATAAAATATTTTATTTAATATTAATATTAAATATTAATTAATTTTGTTATTTAGAGCTAATGAATTGTGTGTTATTTTTTTTTATTGAATTTAAGAAAGAGTTAGCTTAATATAATAATCTTGTGACTTATTTTGTTAAAATAATAAAAAAAATACTAATTAGAATCCCTAATTGATAGTACATAAATACATATACATATTATATTGATAAAAAAAAATATTTAGTTAATAAATTGAGATTAAATTTAAATTTTTAATAAAAAATAAATCATTTTTTACTAATTTGTATCATTTATTTTTATAAAAAAATGATAATAATATGTCACAATTTTATATAAAAATGTAATTATTATAATAATAATTTGAATTGTAAAATTATTATAATTTTTTTGTTACTTTTAAAAAGAAAAAAAGGACTAAAAGCTAAAAAAAAAAAAAGGGACCATTTAGAAGTCAAAGTATCCGATTAACAAAACATATCGTATAGTTAAACTTCAACTAATTCTCCGCATTTTCAATTTAAAAAAAAAATTTAAAATATGTCCAAATTATTCTCAATTTTTTAAAAAAAATGTATTATTTTAAAAAATAATAACTTAAAAATAATGACAAAACATTTTAATTTGTAAAATGTTGTTAAAATAAGATTTTGCTTTTGAACACAAAATAGTTTTTAAGTTCCACGGCCCAATAAACCCTTATATCTCAATCATTTATCTAATATATTTAAAAGTAAATGTAATTATTAATTTTTTTATTAATTTTTTATTATTTAATGTAAAGGGATTAAAATACGAATTTTTAATAATGATATATATAAAATTTAATATTAAATTATTTTAAAAAGTTAACAATGGTAGATGTAAAAAATAAATTATTTAAATATATTTTTAATTTTAAATAAAATTAAAAATTAATAAAAAATTAAAATAAAAAATTACAATTAACAAATACTAAAATAAATATTTGGCAAAAAAAATTTATATTAATTTTCAATTTATTATTATTAGATACTATTTTTAATTACAATCACTTAATAAAAATATAATAATATTTTAATTAAAAAATTATTAAAGAATATATTTTTTTAATTGATTTTTTTCGTAACTAAAAAATTAAAAATACTATTTATAATTTAAAAAATTAAATAACACAAATAATATAATATAATATAATATAATAAATTTTTGTGATATTTTTTTTAATCTTTAACTTCACAACTAATTAAAATTTGTACTTTCAAAATTAAAATAATTCTAAATAGTAAAAACTTTAGAGAGTAAGAAGTTTGATAAATATTACCAATGAATCATTGTTTATATCAATTATAAATGCAAAAAAAAATTTGAAAATAAGATAAATAAGGCAATAAAAAACGGTATGTAATAAAAATCGCTAATTTTCATATTTAAGCTATATAATGTTATGAGTTTTTTTTTTTTTGAGTCAAAGTTTCGATGGTATGAGTTGGGTCAATAAAAAAGAGAAAAATAGCTTGCGTTGGGTTGTTTTCAGAATTTTGCGCACCCGTACCTCTCTCTCACTAACTATCATCACCCCACCGAAAAGCCCTAACCTCCCTCTCTCAACGCTCTTCATGGAATCCCCAGCCTCGAACTTCCAACCTTTGGCATCCTAAGCTCCAATTGCATATCATAGGTAACCTTCTCTTTCTTTCTCGGAATGGAATGCTCCTTCACTTTCCCTTTGTAATTTTCTTTCGAAGTGGCTAAACGCTAGCTTGAGCTGAGTTTTGATTCCGTATTTTTCGATTGACATTTACACTTAGTTTTGGCTAAGATTTTGATTTATTCCTCTAATAAAAGAAAACATAGTGACCAGAGTAAAAAATGAAGTAACCAGGCTTGTCATGTCTAACATATGTTTTATTCTGGTCTTTCAAGAAGTGACGCACCCGTATCGGCAAGTGGACCCTAAAAGTAAAGGAGATTAGAGAAATGATAGAAGAACTTCCAATCCTTCAATTTGAAGAAAAAATCGTACAAACGATTGATGAAAATCCAGTGACAGTGATAATTGGAGAGACTGGTTCGGGAAAAAGCACCCAACTCTCTCAGATTCTACACAAAAGAGGTTACACCAAATCCGGAATTATCGGCATTACTCAGCCTCGTCGCGTTGCTGCAGTTTCCGTTGCGAGGTATATTTGGTGAATTTTTTTAAATGTTTGTGATTTTTTCAAGTCTCTTGCCTTTTTTTTAATGGTAACTCTCTTGCTTGTTTGATGGTTAGAAATCTGTGGTTTTGAGGGTTAAAACTGATTAACGGAAATTATTTAATGAAAAACTAATCTATGAAGAACATGATTTGTCTTGGTTTCCTTGTTTTTCTCTTGGTAATGCTTATCATGGTTGCAATATCTTACGCCTTATAGTTAGTTTTCTGGATTAATAAGTAATTTTTTTTTGTTTTATTTTACGTTTGCAGACGCGTGGCACAAGAGCTTGGTGTTAAGCTAGGGGAGGAAGTAGGATACGCCATCAGATTTGAAGATAGAGCTTCAGACAGAACCTCAATCAAGTAATGCGTAGTTGCTTTGACTGAAATTCAATTCTAATACCTTATGTGTTAGATATGTGAACTCTTGATTAAGGCTATTGAATCTCACAGATACCTTACTGATGGAGTCCTTCTTCGCGAAAGTTTGGCTAACCCAGAGCTTAATCAGTATTCAGTGATAATTCTTGACGAAGCTCATGAGAGGAGTCTAAACACGTATGATTTACTCAGTGTTCATCGTATTCTCTTTTTTTTGGGACTTCAATAGGGAATCATGTCAGGCCATTTGTCCATCTTATTCACTTCTTTTATCTAAATCGTTGATTAATTTTCAGCTTTTAGAGTTTTGTATTTCTGTGTATTATGTTAAGTAAATTTTTTTTTCCAGGGACGTATTGCTGGGATTGATGAAACGCTTAATCAAAGGACGTGTGTCTAATTTGAAAGTTCTGATAACTTCAGCTACTCTAGATGGTGATAAAGTATCAAAATTCTTTTCGAATTGCCCTGTGCTCACTGTCCCAGGGAAGCTTTACCCTGTAGAAATACTGTTCAGCAATGAGCGTCCCAAGAACTACATTGAGTCATCTTTGAAAAAAGCAATGGGTATGCTAGATTTTAATTTACTGCTTTGAAACTGCAAGATATGTTATTTATATCATTAATATGATAGCTTATTCCAGTTTTCTGTTTCAAAAGTTTTTCCATTCACCTAAACCGTTACGTGCTTAGAGGAATATTGACAACCTGGTAATGTAGAAAGAAGAGGCTTGTGCTTAAGTGTTCTGCTTTTATTTTGGACCTATTCTTGTTAATGAAGTTGTACTTACCATTTTATTTTCTTTTTTATAGATATACACATTCGAGAGCCAGAAGGTGATATTTTGATATTTCTTACTGGACAGGTTTGATCTCTCTCAAGAAGGGGGGCAGAGTGCATCTAAGCTACTTTTGTGTGTTCATGAAATTTAGTATAGATTTTTAGCTTCATTATGTTGATCTTTAATACTGATCCAAAATTGCCCTTGGTCATAGGATGATATAGAAAAATTGGTATCAAAATTAGAAGATAAAATTAGAAGTCTAGAAGAAGGATCTTGCATGGATGCTATAATTCTTCCTCTTCATGGTTCTTTGCCACCTGAAATGCAGGCAAGTCTTTTTATTTCTTATGATTTGTATTTTGCTTTCTGATTTCTTAGATTGGTCACCTTTCAAAGTTGGCATTGAGTCTGAATGTTTCAAATTGCTTTGGCTATCACGAGCCGCATGGTTCTAAACTATATGCATGAGTTGTATCTTGGAATAATTTGCCAAGTACTTTCTTCAGTTCCAAGATTATTGTCATCTGATTGCATATTCAAAGTTATTCAGCTCATAGACTTTTTTTTTAATTACTGTGCTGCATGAGAGCCTTTTCTCACATCTTGAGTTTTAAGTTTGGTTGGAACCAATGTTTTAAAAGCTGTGTTCTAGCCTTAATGCGTACCCTTCTACTGAGGCGAAGCGTAAGCCTTAAGGTGGTATGAGGCTTAAGCCTCAAATTAAAACGAAATTAAGAAAAAAAACTTCTAGATAAACAATAAAAACAACAAATTATAATAACTATAATAACATGTAATAATTCATAATATAATAATTGAACTAAAACATAAAAATACATTAATGAAGTTCATCAAAAATTTAGTTGCCTAACATTAAACTAAGATATCTCTTGTGTTTAAAGCTTATCATCATCATATTCATTATTTTCATTTCTATCATCACAATTATTATTATTATTCTCATTTCAATCATCACCAAAAGAATAGTTTTCATAATCACCAAAAGGATCATCATTATCATTGTCATGACCACCATATTCATCAAGTAATTAATTCCTTCATCTTTCTTCAAGTTCAATATCCTCTACTTCAACTCACTTCCTTTGTTATTTAATTTTCTTCCTTCATCAAAGAAGAATATATTTGCTTGCATTTTTTGAAAACTGCTTGTTGGAAGAAACATGAGGTTGTTGAAAGACGAAAAAATTGAGAAGAATAAAACTAAAAGTAGAGAAAAAGGAAGAAAGGGGATGTTAAAAAATTTCAATGTGAAAAATTAGGGGTTTTTTACTTTCAATTTTTTTTTTTTTTTTTTTTTGTAATTTTAGCTTCTATTTGACTTGATTGGGCTGTAATGTTAATGGGCTTTATATAGGAGTCCAAGTTAAACCTTAATTTTACATTATCATCCACAAATTTTTCTTTTCTTGGTACCAAATAAAGGCTATATGCTTTAATAGCCTAACTGTGTGAAAAAATGCTTAAACTTCAACAACGAAATGCGTATAATTTTTTCAGCCCTTAATAAGCTAGTTTTAAGGCTGTCTGGGTGGAAAAATAGCCCTAAGGCGAGTCTCACAACATTTTTTGATAGCATACTTGGAACTTAATTTTGGAGAAGTAGATGTCATGTCATTTTGAACCCCATAGTACTTTTTTTCTAGACGCTTATTCTTTTTTGTGATCATACAGGTGCGTGTTTTTAGTCCTCCTCCTCCAAAATGTAGGCGAATTATTGTTTCAACAAACATTGCAGAAACTTCTTTGACAGTTGATGGTGTGGTGTAAGAGAACTCATGCTGAAAATATTGCTTGGATTATTTTTATATTTTGTCAAATTTAGCATATATATTTGCCATCGTTTGGTCAAGGTGATGCAGCTATTTTTTGTCATATTTACATAATATGTGATATATAGGTATGTTATCGACTCTGGTTATGTGAAGCAACGACAGTACAACCCATCAACTGGCATGTACTCTCTTGACGTTGTTCAAATTAGCAAGTAAGATTTGGTATTTTCGCAGCTTATATAACTTTCCGATTGTTTTCTTTCCTCCAACTTGAACTTTTATTTTTATGGCTGGCCTTAAGTATTACAGTTCAGTCATGATTTTCATAATTGAACTTCGGAGATATTATGAGTTGCCAGGATCCTACAAGAACAATCTTTTAACACCACATAAGAATTATTATATTTGTAGCTGATTAGACTTCACTACTTCCATAACGTTGTTTGTTTTCCTTTTCCTTAACATTTGTTTGCTGACACTACACATTGCAGCAAGGGTTAAAAAAAAAGAGAGAATAAATTTGGTCATTGAAAGCTTAAAATAATTTTCGATGTATCAGTCCTCCTACCCGAGTTCAAGCTGAATATTGTCTTTGCGAGATCTGAGTTGAACTGTGTGGTCAGGGAGTATAAAGAGAGATGAAATTGAGGGATCATTTTCATGTTTATTTTTTCTCGAGGGAGTAGCTAGTTGGTCCATGGAAAAAGCTGTAGGGGCTCCTATACTTTGCTCAATAGAAATTTGATTTATTATGGTTTTCTTTTATTCTTTGAGGTTCGATGGGAAACAATCTTTATGTCTCAACTTGTAATTATAATTGCAGAGTACAAGCTAATCAACGTTCTGGGAGAGCTGGAAGAACACGACCTGGGAGGTGTTATAGATTATATACTTCCACTATATACCAAGATGAGTTTATGGAAGCCACAGTTCCTGAAATACAGCGATCTTCTCTTGCTGGAACTGTTCTTTATTTGAAATCCCTGGACCTTCATGACATTGACATCCTTAAGTTTGATTTTCTTGATCCGCCTTCCTGTAAGCAGGCATTTTTTCTTTTTTCATTCGTTTTTACTTCTTGTGTGCTAATAAATTAATAATATGTTGACTTCATTTTGTTGTCTTTATGCAGCGGAGTCTTTAGAAGATGCTTTAAAGCAATTATATCTCATTGATGCTATTGATGAAAATGGACTCATCACCAAAGTTGGTCGAACAATGGCAGGTATACATTTTCATCCCATTTTTGAGGAGTTGCTAGTAGTTGTATATTGTTGTCATTTTGAGTTCCTTAGTTCATAATTGTTTGTCTTATTAATTAGTGGGGTTAAATTGAATTGGGATGCACAATTACAACTAGTTTTTTTTATTGGGAAATAATTATTGTTTTATAGTGGTCAAATTGTAAAGTCTGTTTTGCATCTGACTTTTCTTTTATGTTTATGATTATGAATATTTGCAGCCATGCATTTTTCTGTTTCTATCTTTAAAGAAACATGCATTTAAATAATTGAATGTCAAAATACCTGCCATGCTTATTGTTTTGGCTATAGGTTGATCTCATCTATTCTTTATAATGATTTTTTCCACTTTTTGACAAGTCTATAACGAAAGTTATTTCTCTCTTGTAAAGATTATACTTTTTAGTGTGTTTTCTGACTATTTTGTTGGGTCTATGTAGATCTTCCACTAGAACCTTCCCTCTCAAGAACCTTACTGGAGGCAAATGAATATGGTTGTTTATCCCAGGCTTTGACGGTTGCTGCTATGTTGTCTGCAGAAACTACATTGCTTCCTGCCCCTGGTCGAAGGTTGGCTTATTCTCTGTTGCTTCTTTGTTAATTTCTAACGGATGCATCTAATGTCTTTTGTATTTTCTCTAATATCCTGCAAGTATCACCATAAAATCTTTTCTGCTTTTGAAAAGCTTGTGTTATGGTTACATGCTGCTAATATCCTTTTGAAATAAACTTCTAGAGGCACAATGCACATCATCATACAATCACAATCAGACCAATATTTGGATGTCTTTCTGAGGTTTGCACGCATTTGTTTTCCTGGTGGCTCTTTGATAATTGAATATTAGTTCTACTTGTTCGTTAGCTTCTTTCTCCACATTTTTTTTGAAGTTTTTAAATTCAGCTTTCTATTTGCCGACATTTAATCCTCTATGCAATTGTTTGTGATGTCCCACCTTGCATTCCTCTTCTCTTTACACCAGAAAAACAACAAAACTCAGTTTTCTGCAGTTTGATTAGTGAAACTCCAGTTATAGCTTAGGAGTCCTTAGTTCTCTCAAAATCTTTTGTAATGCAAAGAAAAAAGTCGTGTGTTGATTATAGCTTAATCTCCAATTGCAGCAAGAATACTGAGAAAAAAAGGAAACACAAACACCTGGAGCTTCCTGATGGACGTGGTTTGGGTGATCACATTCAATTGCTACAGATCTATGAGTGCTGGCATGAAACTAACTATGATATTGAGTGGTGCAAGGACAGTGGTTTGCAGGTGTGTTTTCTTAACTGTTATATTTGGAAACATGCTGAATCTTATATGAACTATTCAAGACTAAAAAATTAGGTTAACTCACACAAGCAAGCTTGCTACTATAATAAAATGGGCCTACCCTTTAGAGACTTTATCTCACTTTGTATAGAAAATCCAGATTATGCTGCTATGTTCTGGCTATGTGACTAGAATCTGGCATTTTCCGCATCTTGAAGCATGTACTTTGAACTTGTGATTACGCATCTTCAGTCTTGTTCTTATATACAATGGTGTAATATTTCCAAATGTCCAACTGCAGGTTAGAGGGATGACATTTGTCAAGGATGTACGGAAACAGTTATCTCAGATCATGCAGAAAATAGCAAAGGGTTAGTAAAGCTGTCTAAATTGATGTTTGCATTTTGAAGTAAAACTACAAGTATGAACTAAAAAAGAATAAAGCTATCAAGGCTAGGGGCAGAAAGAGGAAAAGGCTTACTATATTATTTGGAGGCTTAATATTAATATTGGTTGAAAATATCAAGACTTCAAATATTTTATTAAAAGTTACGAATATTCAACTTTGGAAACATTGCATAAAATTTTATAAGATTTAAAAATAAGCAATAAGACACTGGTTAAGTTAACTTTATCATTTAAATGTTATATTTATGGCATATATAGCATACATGATTATAGCAGTAAGTAAAAACGTGCAAAATTTTATTTAAAAATATAACATTACACCACCTTAAATAAAAAGTTAAATAGCAGATAAAAAATGTAGAGAGAGAGAGATAGGAAAGAGGAAAGAAAGAAGACTTCCTGCCCTACAAAGTGAAAATAGTACTTAGTAGGTCTAGGTTATACCATGACAATGTGCAATAATTGTTATGCCTACAATAAATAATGTCATTTATAAATTGCTTGATATCTGCCACACAAATAATCTATTCCTATAGGGTTTAAGTTGTACCATTTCAAGTCTTAACTTATATTACTTGTTTTCTTTTTTAATTTTTGGTTGCAATATAAAGTAAAGGTAGTTTAGCAAAATTATGGTACAGGAAATATCAAAGTAATTTGAAATTTTGTTGAAAAAATAAAATTAACTGCTTTAAGGAAATACTAACATATAATACAAATAATGATACTTTTTACTTTTAAGAAAATTAAGAAAATTTAATTTTTTTTAACCAAAATTTCCTTGATAATTTATTGCCAATATTTTCAACAGTCAAAAATTTTCATTTGAAAGTTGGGAAATGATTGGAATGATAAACAAAAATTGATATTTCCGTGTACAAAAATTGATATTTCCATGTAAATATCGAGATATTTCTTGATAAATTTATAGACATTTATTTATACTATTTCCATATTGGCACTTGAATTTACGAGAAGTTCCGTGAAAATATTGGAAAAATCGAGATATTTTCATCCATGTCTAATGATCTGTCATTTGAGTTTTTTGGTTTTACTCCTATTCATCATCTCCATTTTGATTTCTTCTTTATGTTTTGTGCTTCTTTCTGGAAAGCAGGGCCTTTAGATATTCAGACAATTGGAAGACGGAAAGAAAGGCAAGATGAACATAAGAAGTTGAGAAAGGCTTTATGCATAGGTTATGCAAATCAGCTTGCTGAGAGGATGATGCATCACAATGGGTATCGAACTTTGGGTTTCAAGCCTCAAGTTGTACAGGTGTTTACTTTTACTCTGTATTTACTGTATATTATCAATCATGGCATTTTCAGATTATCATCCTAAATTTTTTTCAATCTGGTTTAATCAGTTAATGCTTGAACTTTATTCTTTTAAATCATAAGTACTTTATAACCACTATAAATAAGGTTGGAAAAAGATTTAAGCTCGAATGTTTGCTAGAGTCAACCAAACTCTTTACTACTGAAATTTTTGCTTCTCTTGAAGCCTTCTTCTATCAATTGCTGTAGTTGCATTTCTCTATACAATCTCTCTCTTGCAGTAACTGAACTTGATCTTCTGATTTAAGGTTCACCCGTCCACGGTGCTGAAACCAGATGAAGAAGGAAAACTCCCAGACTATATTTTGTACCATGAACTCATCTCTACTTCACGCGCATTTTTGCGAACTGTGTGTTCCATTGATGTCAAATGGGTCACACCGATTATAGAAAAAGTCAATAAAGTGAATATCAGAAAACTAAGGTAAGCTTTGAAATGGAATTCTCAGGAGCATTACTTTTTTGTATATAATTTAATCTCATCCAAGGACATTATTGATGACCCTGAGGCTTTGCATTTTATAGTGGTGGGATCAGTCATACTGAGGAGGTAACTGAGGGAGACTTGGACTTGCCTAAGAAAATTGTTGATGCTAAGGTTCTTGATAATGACAATAGAATACAGGCAGCTAGGGAAAGATTTCTTGCTCGTAAAGGAAAGAAATAACCTTCATCATCATTAGCTGTGTTGTATGAGCAAGTGATTGGCATGATTAGCTGCTGGACAGACATCCAATGTCTTGTTTATCGGGAGTCAGCTTGTGGAGAGTCCTCTGAGGTGAGAGCTGTAAGAGAGTGTTGTGGTTAAATCCTTTGTTTTGATTACGTGGCTTTCCAGTTAAACTGTTGAACTTCTAATCAGGTGAAGATCCCATTTGCATCATTTGTGATTATAATTCATGCATTGCAAGTACAATCAAGTTCTTGAAGACATGATCTTGCAAATTAATTGCTATATTCTCAAGTCGGTTTCACACTTTTGTCCAAGACTGCGCTTTTTGTCCCGAAGGGATGTTGAGTGAGCACAGCAGTGATATATTTTTAATTGTAATTTAAACCATACACGATAGGATAAATTGTATAGCATGACCTCCTTACAAGAGGTCACTTCCCCAAACGATGCTTTCAATCTGGTTGGATACAAATTGTTTATTTTGCCATTTTGTTGTCTGGTTTCATGGAATGGCTCATATCTCCTATGAAAACGCTTTAGTTGCTTACAAGCATAACTAGCCAGACTCGTTAAAAGATCATTTCCTTTGGTTGTATTGGATCGTTTCTCATTTTTTGTTTTCGTTTTCTAGGTTTTATTATGCTCGTTTTATTAATCATTTCATTTTTTTAATTTTTAAAGTCAGTTTAAATTTTATAAATTTTGAAATTTGGCTAAATTTTGAATTTAAAAGATTCAGTTTAAGAATTGAATTTTTTATTTTTTGACACAAAAAATTATCAATAATGTAACCATACTCGACCTTTAAAGAGCCATGGTTTAATAAAAATTAGTGAAACTGAAATTAAATTTTAGAGTTCAGAAAGTTTAAAATTAAAAATTAAGAATTAGATGACAAACAAGTAATATTCAAGTAAAATTTTTTATTTTTCAACATTAGAAGGTTATAAAACAAATTTTGATTTTTCTCCCTAAAAGAATTTGAAATTAAAAAATTAATTTTAAAATTAAAGAATTAAGAATCCAAAATTAAAATGGTTATCAAGAAGGTCTTAATTGTGCTTCTTTGAACTTTTTGTTTTTTCATGGAAATTTATTTTCCCTCCATTTTCAAAGCTTCGTTTTCTTTGTTCTACATTTATTCAACCTTCTCAGTTTAGATGGACAAAATTAATTGTCATCTGTAATAGATGAACGTACACTTATTCAGCTATGAATACATGTTCATATGCAATATATTAAAATATATTTATAGATTTCAAAGATGGAACATACAGCTGTCAAATGAGTGGCGTCTGATAAGTTTGCATCAATTTATTTACAATTCAATCTATATAAATTGAACACAAATTTAATCTTTTATTAAATAGGTCAAAAATTATATTCTTAACCCAACTTGTATGATAATTTAATTGACATATTTCTCCATCTAAATATATCAAATATCATATATTACACTTTATAATATAATAAAATTTGACATATTATATAATGCATCTATATATACTTATATAATTTATTAATATAATAATAAATTCTAATTAAATTCTAAAAATTGAATTAATTTAAGCATTATTTAAAAAAAAAACTAAAATATTAATTAATATAAAATAAGGATAATATCAATAATTATAATTATTATGATACATCAAAGTTAAGATCGTTAAAATTTTAAACACCATCAAAAAGTCTAATAAAAATATCTATTATAAATTTTTTGTAAGTAAAAACTTATTTTAAGTTTAAAATAAACAATTAATAATCAAAACATACAAAATTAAACTAAACAACATATTACTATAAATTAATAAAAACAAGATTACAATTTCAAAGGACAAACCTACAAAATAATTAAATTATAAACAATTACCTACATACTCTTATGATTTTAGTTATTTACTCGTGTTGCTTATAAGGTTACGGGTTAACCCGTTATGACCTGATTTTTTAAATAAGTTAAACGGGTCGACCTGTTTAATACCTAACCAGTGGTGGAGCATTGTAGGAGTTATTGCCTTGACCAACTTTTTTACAAAAAATTGGTTACATGTATATTTTTAATATTAAATAAATATTTTATTTGTAATAATATATTGTGTATAATTTTATGTACATATTTTAAAATATATAAATAATATTTAACAAATATGTAGATAAAAATGATATAAATTGTAAATAAAGTGATTGAATATATATATATATACATTCCATGTATTTGGTAACTATTAGTAACAAAAATAAAATTATAGTCATATATTATGTAAAAATTCTTTTTAAATGTGATAATAAATTTTTTTTAAAATATTTAACTTTAAACTCAACATTATAAAAATAAAATTAAAAAAAATAAGTATATGATAAGTTTATATGATAAGCTTTACATTAAAACATTAAAGCTTTTAAGTTTATGTTTATCATATTTTATTTCAATCCAAATTTTAATTTTATCTAATATTATATTTTTTGACATATTTTAATAATTTTTTAGAATTTATTTGAAATTTCTTTATATAAATTTTTTATTATTATTGACCAGCCTTATATTGTTTATAAACATATATTTTTAAATATAGTCTCAAGATTAAAATTCTAAATTATATTTTACTTTTTACATTTCATATGTTTATTTTAATTTTAATAACTATAAATTTTGATGTATTTAATTGAGATTTCTATTTACTTAAATTTTTTAATTAATGCATTTATTTTATGCATGAATGATACTAATACTTATTTACTTATTATTTTTTTTAATTTTCGTTATAAGTTAATTATAATCTATTAACCCTATTTTTTTAGCGCTAATTTTATGTTTTTATTATAATATAATATAAAAAATTCAGTGTTAGATTAAGTATAATTTACTATAATTCTTACTAATTTTTTTACTTTATACAAAAAAATTATATTCCAGCCCCTTTAATTTTTTTTTCTAGCTCCGTCTGGACTTAACTCATATAAATTTAACCCAAATTTGATTATTTTGTAGGTAAATTATATCAAATTTGCATATTGTGCCAAAAATTATCTGCTGTAATTAAACAAACGTTAATACGTGGAGGAACAAATGAACATTTCTTCATCTTTCTTATACCCGCAATATTCATGCACGAAAACTAATGTACAGATGTTCATAGAATTCTACTGATGAGCATTCACCGAACGCATGTTAGCGTTTAGAATTCTGATAATTATTATCCTAAAACTAAAGGTTTGATTGAAGTTTTAATTGTGCTTGGACGAAAGTTAGACAGAAAGCCAATCTGGATGCTTGAAGAAGTGTTGACGTACCAAATCAACTTGATTATTTTCGACTTTCATGGACCTTATTTTTGTGTCCTAAATTAGTTTCCAACTCCTAACATTAGCCTTTTGTATTGTGTAGATTGGAAAATAATGGTATGCATAAAGTTACTTGTTATTTGTTGGTTATTGATTATTCATTGATTAAATAAAATTAATAATATAAGACGATAAAATAATTATAAAAATATTTATTAATTAGAATAGATTGATAAAAATTATTTTTTGAAAACAAATGTCACCTTCTTTTGTTGCTAATTAAACACATATTACATTATATTAGGATAATAAAATACAACTTATTTCATGGCTGTAAATAACATAACAACTTAATTTTATATCATTAATCATGAATTATAACAGTCTACATAATCCATACATTGTAATTATTTAGTAATTATAAGAAAACAGTATCGTAAGTGAATAAAAAATTAAAGCCCCCTCAACTTTTGATTCATTGATATTTTAGTTATCTCCGGCTCTATTTTTTTTTAAATCATCCTACTTGTTTGCCCCACTTAATAGAATACTTATTTTTTCAATCCAAACCTCCCATAAATATTGAAATAAATGCAGTTTTCAAACATTTTATTTGTAGAAAGTAACTACACATAGAAAGAAAAAGAACCTGTAAGAGAAAAGAAGCTTCAAACACCCAATAATATTCCGTTACATATATATTTATCATCATCGTCATCTTCTCAATCTGCTGTCATAGAGCTTTCTTTCGTTGTCTCTTTGCCTGTTCAAGTCAAGACCTCTAAATTTCATGCCCCAAAACCGTGGTTTTTCAACTCTTTTTTTTTTTTTTTTCTCTTCTTCTAATATGAACTTGCAAGAGATAAAGGAGTACAAATCTTCAAAAATTAAATCAATCTCTAATTTCCGAGCCCCTCATGCAAAAAGAGAGATAAAACCAATAACAAGCCCTTTTTATCTGCTTTTCTTTTTCACTCTCTCTTTAAAAGGTCACCTTGCTTGGGAGAGAAGCTATCTGATTTTGTTGAAAAAAATATGGTTTGTGATTTGGGAGTGAGAGAAAAACGTACTTCTATTTATCTCAATTTGAATTTTTTTTTTTTGGACAGAGAATTAGCTTCTCTAATGCTCATTATACTTTATTCACCCACATCAATGCCTTATTTTGAGAGTACCAATAATGGCTTGCATATTAGACTATTGATGGATTTTTATGTACAATTACGACTATTTCACCCTAGAATTCATGACCTGATGCATGTAGTCCAATAACATTATCCACTAGACTATTCACTGATGATTATATCAAAATTTGAGATTGATTATCATAAAATTTGTAATTTGGGAGTAAGAAAAAGGTTCACTTTTATTTATCTAAATTTAAAATAAGTTATTAACTTATGTGATAAAGAGATAGTTAAATGATAAAAATGGGTCAATTTACTTTATCTTTATCACATTATCACATTAATACGTTACATGATAAAATGACTTAAAAAAAAAAAAAAAAAAACCAACAAAATGGAAAGAGAATTGAAGTGTTTGGAATTTGTACAGAAGAAAAGGGTTTAAGAGAATAAGTGAGAAAAGAGTTAGACATTTAAATTTATAGGATTTATTTGTAAATTTTTAAAATTTTTAGGTGTAAATAATATATTTTAAAAGTTTTTAATCTATGTATAAATTTAATCAAAGGGATTAAAATGATTTTTGATATCCTTGTATATGAACCTCACTTGAGTCATTCTTTATAATTTGCTCTCTTAATAACGCGATTTAAAAATCTTCTCTCAATACACCTTAGGTTAGATTATAAGCAACTTTGATCGGATAAAAAAGTTTTTTTTTCCCGATAAATAGAAAAAAATACATCAATTATATCTTTAACAAAACTCAAAAACCCTCACTATATATATATATATATATATTTTAATAAAAAATACTGATTATTATTTAAATAATAATAATCAGCGTGTAGGCAACAAGGCTAATAAAATATCACAACAGCAATGATAATAAAATCAACAATTTTAAATAAAAAATTACTAAAGCACCAATAATTAAAGAGACCGTCACTCTAGCCAAAAGCTTCATATTATTCCAGTCATTTGGTATTATATTGTAATATTTTATTATCAATTACACATTGTAAAAAAGAAACACCCATTAAAATGATAAAGAAGATATAGAAAATTGAAAATCTTTTTAATCTAACTAGTACTCACAAATATATTTCTCACCCATCGCTCACCACCAAAAAATTGATTATCATGCATTATTTCAATTTCTGAACTCACTTGACAATCAATTCTCTTTCACCCATCATCTACCAGTCAACCACCATCAAACTGGTTGTCATGCATCATCTATATCCTACAAACTTTTTAATAAATCTATTTATTGATTGATCCCCCCCGCCAATTTCAAGACTTGAAAGAATATTAATGAGGCCAAAATGTGAATTTATGAAAACTAGACATACAAACGTGATTTTTAAAATAATTTTTGCGGCCGTATGAGAAGTGTAATTACTATTATTATATATATATATATATATATTTACTTACAGCTAAGAACCTTGACGAAAAGGGGAAATAACGTACAAGAAGGGATAAAGAAACCTATTGATTTTTCTTAGGTTTTAAATTTTTTTATTTTTTTTAAAAACAAGAATAGTATAAATTATTTAAAAAAATTAGATAAAATTCAACTATTTATAATTGTACCACCTATATTAACCATATAGTTTTTTTTTTTATATATTATATATATATATATATATATATATATATTTTGATTGATATAGGCCCTTAGAAAAGATAAAGTTATTCTTACATATTATCATGCAATTAAAAATTATTACTATTTTTGTTTTGATATTTAACAGAGGCAGGCCATGAAAAGCATGTGACTTGTGATATAAAAAGTTGGTTGTTTTGTAACTTCTATGAAAAATTAATATATTGGTTTAATGTGTTGTAACTTGGTATAGATTAAAGGAAATTTAGAATTATAAATCTAAAAGAATAAAGATTAAATGAAACTGGAGCCTATTTTTTTCTTGGTCAGATTTGATTTGAATAAAAATTTAAGTCCCAGATTTGATTACTGTTTGTTTGTTGGAACTCTCAATTTTCATGGGTGGGTTTCATATAATTAAGTTTATGCCTGCCAGTTTCTATGCAAGTATCAATGAAGAAACTCACGATCTCACCTGGGTATGCACCATTTCTAATTCAAAATCATCTTAAATAGTCAAAATTGTTACTTTGATCACGTTAATATTAAACTCAGTTTCATGGCCGATTCTCATGCTCAAACAGACCAACCACTGCCCAACCAAACCCCTCTGCTGTATGCAAATCAAAACCATAGCCAACAAGAACACCGACCACAAGAAGTGGAAGTAAATGAAGATATCCAGTTGGATCAAACCCTTCAAAGGCTTGAAAATTTTCTGACTTTCCTGGGTTTCAATCAGTCTTCCCGGTTAAGCCTTGTCTTGTCTTGGACTGCTTTTGTGCTCTTCGGGGTGGTGCTTCCGGTTCTAGTTCTCGAGCTTTTCGACTGTTCGAATTGCGAAGCGTATCAAATTAAGAATTTCGAGCTCGTTATTGTGGCATCGCAGGCTTGTCTCGCTGCCGCGTCTTTGCTTTGCGTTTCTCACAACCTTCGCAAGTATGGCATACGAAAGTTTCTTTTTGTTGACCGCCATAGTGGCTACATGCTACGGTTTCGAAACGATTATATTAAGCAAATATCGGTAAGCATTATATCGCAGGTTTTAGATTTTTTTTTTTTGTATCACATTATTTACATATTTGGTGCTCTTATTTGTATTTGATTTCTGGAGCTCGATTAGTCCTTGAAGAAATGGCATTTGCATTTTTGGATCAATTACAGTCTTACTTTCTCTAATTGCACTCTTATCGTATTTAGAGACTTGTCTAGAATAAATCTGTTCATATGCTTTCGAAAATAATATGTTTTGTATTTAGTATAAGTTTATAATTAGGTTATTGAGCTATTGGGGCTTCAAATTTTCATCGTCTATTGGCCCCTCTAAATATGAATCCTGATCTACTACCCGACATTGGGTATGCTATGTTGTCTGAGAGACAGCTGCATACCTGTGTAAGTGATGAAAAATCGAGTTATATCGGTCACAACTGTCATATGGATGTCTAGGGGAGCATTTCTATATGAATGTATCTCTATTATAATTATCAGTGAAATTGAATGACTTTCTTTATCCTAACAGTCAAATATTTTGTGTCTCATCTCCCGGATCGTGTGTCTTTCTAGAAAAAAAGTTGCCATCAAGCCCAAGAGCCACCAGCTGCTCAGGCCTTTCTCTTACTTTGTTGCGAAGCAGTTGCAATTTGCAATGTCTGATTGTCTATGGGATGAATTCATTTTTTTGTCTATAGACATGGCAGATTGCAAATGTGCAATCATTGCATCAATCATCATCATATTTTGTGATGATGGACTCATACATTTGTGTCAAGCATCTTCTGGTCTTTTCCATTTCTGTCACCAACTGTTGCTTCGAATCCAATGAGAGGACTTTTGGTTCTAAATTTGTAATAGTCATTTTGGGTTTTCATGTTCAAAATCTCTATTACTGGTTCAGATTTTTTTTGTTAAAGTCTGTTTTAGTATTTTTACAGTTGGGGAAATTTTTGTTGAGATTTTGTCTGTATTGGGTTAAAAATCAAGCTATACTCTCCAGTATATGCGGGTCTCACTTTGCCAGTGTCTTTATTTCTCAACAATGTAGTTTCCACAATATTTGACCATTTAAACATGTTTGATACTGAGGCAACTTGATTGGACAATGTTTCCAGTGCTCTTTACGTTTGTTGGTTTTGTGGGCACTTCCATGTTTTCTTCTGAAAACTGTGCGTGAGGTCCTGCGCTCAGTATATGTACATGATTATTCATGGTGGCTTTCGGTTGCTATTTTGTTTGGGTTGGTCCTGTCCTGGGTTTACGTGAGTACAATCTCTCTAGCAGCCAGCATTATGTTTCACATGGTGTGCAATTTGCAAGTTATCCACTTTGTTGATTATGGGAAGCTCTTGGAAAGAGAATCTGATGTTATGGTATTTATTGAGGAGCACCTTCGTCTGCGGTACCATCTCTCTAAGATAAGCCACAGGTTCCGGATCTTTCTACTTCTACAATTCATACTTGTCACTGCAAGCCAATTCGTGACTCTATTCCAGACCACCGGATATAGTGGACTTATAACTTTCATAAACAGTGGTGACTTTGCGGTTAGTTAACTGATTTTTTTTTTTTTTTTTCCATATGATTTTGCTTATTGGTTTGCTTCCCTTGTTAGGATCAGATTAGCAATTGGGTTTTTATGGTTAAAATATCTGCCCTCTATTGTTGATTTTCTCTGGACTTTACTAACATGAAAATTGAGTAATTGTATAGACTGAATTATTTTAGAAATTAACTCTTTAGAAGTCTCTCCAACTTGCAGGTGTCCTCAATTGTTCAGGTTGTCGGAATGTTTCTTTGCCTGCACGCAGCAACCAGAATTTCTCATAGAGCACAAGGCATAGCATCGCTCGCAAGTAGATGGCATGCATTGGTAACATGCAATACTGATGCATCTCATCATGGAGCTTCAAATAATTTGGGGAATTTGCTGGCTGCAGATAACTTGAACGTATTAGATATAAACTACTCTGAGAGTGACTTGGAGTCATTAGAGTATGTTGCTATGCCAACACAGACACAACTGGCATCATATATGTCATCATATCACAGAAGACAAGCCTTTGGTATGACTTTATATTTGCTTCTGAATTTCATTTTCATGTTCTGTTTCTTGTTCTTTGATTTCCCTTTCTTCCTGGCTGCTACTTAATTAGTCATATAGATGGGACTAAGAGTTGGTGACTTTTAGAAGATTGCTCGAAAATATTACTATTAATGCACTTAATATTTATGTCATTTGTGCCCATGTCCTACCAGAACATAATAATTGTACTTATGTAAATTAAATATAATAGGATAAAGGGTCATCTAGTCCATTTGTTTTCGCAAGTAAGTTGTTTAGTACTCTACTTATTGACTAGGGAACATTAAGTCCAACATTTTCGAAATTAGAGTGGATTCAGTTTGGTTGGCCCAATTATTCAGAAATTGGACTATAATCCCCCAATTCTAATTATTAAGGTGCTGTGTATTCAGGGATTCATTCATAGAAAGTACTATGTTATGGTGAATCTCAACATAACGTTTGAAATAATATGGTACATTAAACCATTGCCTAGCCTAGCATAGGATGCACATTGATTCAACACATACTATTTGAATCTTGAAATGGTTTTTTGGACAGTGACTTGTCTAGTAGATTATAGTCATATATGATCTCTCCAGATGTACTATGATCTCTCCAATCACTTTTTAATTGAAAATAATCGGTACTTTTAACATAGTATGCTCATTTGTAGAAGATTTAGTTGATACATTGACTAGGTTACTATTCTTCCTTTCAAAATGCAAAAAGTGAACTTCTGACACTCTTTGCGCACTATCTATACCAATCCTAGGCTGCTTCACACATTCTGATGTTGGCAGAGGAATAACAAATTCTTGCCAAGTATCACAACATGACAAAACACTTCTAAAAGGAATAACAATCCTAGGCTGTTTAGGGGCAATAAAATTGGACATAAGCATACGACAATAAAATAATAAAGCCACATCTAATAAAATATAGCATAGTAAAAGAGCTTCACTGAGATGCTCCTGCATGGAACCTCCCTCTTGAAAATAATTCGTCTCAGAATTCATTGGAATAGTAGTAGCTCCCTCAGGTGGTTAATATGGATGTAGGTCTGACACATTAGAAGTAGAGGAGATGTTCCAAATAGGTGGTAGGTCAAGAATGTGGGAATTGGAGTTGACCTTCTTGTGGATGTGAAATGGTCCATAGTTTCTTGATTGTAGTTTATGGCATTGGCTTGCAGGTTGGCATTGTATGTTGAGGTGTACCATAACCAACTCCTCTTCTTCAAACTCCTTATTCCTCCTATGCTTATCTACTTGGGACTTGTATTTGGGAATTCATTTTCTAGATATGCTCTCGGATTTCTTCATGAAATTGAGCATAATTATGAGTCCATGAGTTAGCCATCCTACTTTTTGGATTAGGAATAGCTAACAAATCAACAACAACGTTTGGAACTTTGTTGTAGACAATGTAAAAAGGAGATTGACCTGTAGTCCTATTAGGCATGCTATTCAAAGCAGACTCTACTTGAGGTAACATCAAATCCCATTGCTTAATTTTTTCTTGTGCTAAGCATCGAGCTTACAGTTCTGTTAATAACCAATGTCTGGCCATCAGATTGTTGATGGTAGGCATTGAAAAAATTTAAGCTGGGGTCAAATCTCTTCCACAGTTCCTTCCATAAGTGTCCCATAAACTTGACATCTCTGTCTGAGGTGAGAGTTTTAGGCACCCCATGGAGTCTCACTACTTCTATAAAGAAAAAGTGAGCAATATGGTCAACATCATGAATCTTCTTGCAAGGAATGAGGTGGGACATTTTGGAGAACCTATACACTACCACTAATATGCTGTCCACATGCCTCTAAGTCTTGGGGAGCCCAAGGATAAAATCCATACTAAGGGCCTCCCAAATTGTTTGAGGGATTGGTAAGGGCATATAAAGGCTTGTATTTTCCTTGTCTCCCTTAACACTTTAACACGTTGGGCATTTTTGAATGTTCCTGACAACGTCTTTCCTCATATGGGGCCAATAATAGCATTCTTCCATCAAAGCTATAGTTTTATGTCTACCTGCATGTGCCATTTGTCCACTAGCATGTACTTCATGAAATAAGTGATCTCTTAGAGAGGTTTTAGGTATACATAACCTGTTTTCATGAAAGAGGTATCCTTCCAAAATATGAAAATCCTGTGTTTTCTCTATTTTGACACTTTTCCCAGATTAGAGCAAAGTTCTCATTGCAGCATATAAAGATGGTAAACTATCAAAGCTAACAACTTCACTTTTTAGGACTGTCAGCAGAACATGCCTTCTACTCGGGGCATCTGCCACCCTATTCTGTTGTCCAGTCTTATGTTTGATTACATATGTGAACTTCTGTAGATAGGTAACCGTAGAAAAGTAGAATGATAATTTTTCTCAATTATATTAGGGACAATTCGGATACATATATATACACAAGGATCTGTGGAGAAGATCCTGATTTCTAGGAGCTAACATGATTCCTAGGAACTAATTTACACTATTTAAGGAAAGTAAGTCACAGCTATATACTAACGATTAATATCTCTAAAATATAGATCCACAATTATAGAAAACTAACAATTCCTATATGCGGCTAGTTTGAATTCCTACACTCCACCTCAATTTAGGCAGTAGATACTCATTAAACCAAGTTTAGAACTTAGCTCAATGAAGTTTGGACGAAAGAGAGCTTTTGTGAGGATGTCTGCTGCCTAAAGCCGAGATGAAACATGCTTCAGTGATATAACATTGCTTTCTATCTTTTTGCTAAGAAGTGTTGGTCGATCTTAACATGCTTTGTCCTATTGTGATGGACAGGGTTCTTGGCAATAGCTATAGCTGATTGGTTGTCACACATCATATCTATAGGACTAGAAATGCTAACTTTGAGTTCATCCAATAGCCATTTTAGCTAGATTCCTTTACAAATACCCTGAGCTAACGAGAACTGTTTTCAGGTTGTGTTTTATGGGAATAAGGTCATAAAATGAGCTTTGGTTTATCATGTGGAGGGTCATAGTAACATTTTATGAGCAAGGATGACTTCTTAGCCTTAGACAACTGATCTTCTATTTTAAAGGCCATACTATTAGCTTTGTTAACAGTCCATGAGAAAGTTCTGGTCTCTCTCGAAGGGAAATTAATGCTTGTACATATCCAAGTACTTTTTGTGATTCTCGTTCCCACATATTAGCTCTGATTCCCATTCTCGTGAATTCTTCTGTTTATTCATTGACTATTTTACTACCCTGATGGCAGTGGTGAGATCATTCCTATAAAATCTGTTAATGGTCTACTGGGAGAACGGTTGTATCATAAGCTGTTTCATATGAGCCCATGTTACAACAAGAGATTTGTTCACCATTCTTCTTTCATTTGTAAGCGATCCCACCAATCCGAGGCTCTTCCTCGAAGTTTATAAGCAACCAACTTCACCTTCTTCTCTTATGGCATTTTAGTATAGTTGAATAACTTATCAGCAGTACTAACCTAATCAATAAAGTCTTCCATATTAGTATGACCAATAGAGCTTGGCAAATCTATATTAAGCTTATAGTCTTGCCTCTTGTGGGAACGAAAAATGGTGGGTTGTCCCAAACATGGTTCTCCATTGCGATGTTCTTTGAAACAAGATTCGTGGGTTGGCCATTCGGATGTGTTAAACGCAACGCGAGTTTGGGTAGCTCGAGTTGACAACGTAACTTCATCATCAGAGTCAATTAACTTTGGATATTTAGTGGGTGGTTGTGGAGGTTGTGAAGGAGGTTCAGTGGGTCGTGGTAATGAAATGCTAAAATGGATTTGGGAAGCCTCCAAGGACATTCCATGGTTGGATGAGATGAGCTTTGACAGGGACCCTTTCCTTTATGTTTCAAGCTCTGTTGAATCTCACTCAGTTGTTGGGACATTTGTTGGAACACTTGCTGAAATGAATTGCAAAAGTCTCGCGACACTTTGTCAATTCTTCTGTCAACTCTACTCTCAAGAGCACTCATCACTGACCATAGTTCTTTGGCATCGCGAGTGTCATTGGAAGTGCGTTGGCTTCCATCACTGGGAGTCACCATCTGAGCTTAGGTTACCAATTCTGTCGCAGGGAAGAATAAACTCTGTGCCAATCAAGCTTCAGAGGTGAAAAAACAATTCATAAAACTGTTCTTTCTTTTGATTAATAATAAGAACCAACAATTCTCTGTAGGAGAATAAAATTCTCAGAATGCAAAAGGTGAAAAGCTGACATTCTTTGCGCACTATCTATACCAATCTTAGGCTGCTTCACACACTCTGATGTTGACAGAGGGATAACAAATCTTTGCCAAGTCATCACAACATGACAAAACACTTCTAAAGGAATATCAATCCTAGGCTGTTTAGGGGAAATAAAATTGGACATTAGCACATGACAATAAAAATAATAAAACACAACTAATAAAATATAGCAGAGTAAAAGAGCTTCACTGAGATGCTCCTGCATCAAATCCCCCACTAAATCGTAGTCCGAAGACTATATGTTTGTGAAGGATATCTGTTGTTCTTCCCTATTTAAATTAGTGTGTTAGCTAAGAATCCAAGTCCATTTATTCACCAGGTAGCCTACATAAAGTGAGCTTTAATAACATTACTGCTGAAAAAAACCTTTGAGACAAAAGTAGACAAGTTATACGACAATCCAGAATACTGTGAAGTAAAGAACAGAGTAGAGTTGTTTTTAGCTATAGTCTTTGATGGCCATAAAACAAACAGTTGAGCCTTTTCAATATAATCGAGTTAATTTTTATAGGGAAAATTCACAATCTGGGCTTCAATTGTTGTGTAAAAAAATCTAAAAAATGACATATCTAAACCCAAGCCTACATGGTCGATCCTATGTCAGGCGATTTCTACATTTTTTTTTCTTTTCCCTTTCCTGTAAATTGATGGAATTTGCTGCACAGACAACTGATCTTGTTCTTTCCCTTTCTTTTTTTTTGGCTCCCTGACAGTGATGTATCTGCAAACAAATCCGGGAGGCATCACGATATTTGGGTGGACAGTTGATCGAGCCCTCATAAACTCAATCTTCTTCATCGAGCTCTCTCTTGTTACGTTTCTCCTTGGACAAACCATAGTTTTTTCATCAACATAGTAACTTGAATTCAATTGCGCTGCTGTCCTGATTTGCTACAAATGCGCACAAGCCCGGTTTATAACTTCATCAGCTAGTTTTAGTTCCAACTTGCAACCATAACAAAAAAGATTTTGGCAAACTTCCTTCTCTCAGCTTTTTTGGCTGGGCGAATTTTTTGTTCCTCTATATACTTGTAACTCCACAGATATTGAACATGTTCTGTCCTTCTGTACAAGTATGTAACATATATCCTCAACAATTGTCATGTGTAGGTGGTGGGCCTTAAAAAGTTTTTTTATTTGCTAAGAAAACACTTGATGGTTGATAACTTGATATGTAAAAATATAGAAAGCAAAAAAAAGAAAAAATTGATTCTATCTAGCCGACTCTGAAAAACATACGACTCTAGTAAACATTTAATTTTTTTTTCCTCCAAAACTCAAATAGTTTCGTTTATAAAAGATTGATTAGTCATAAATACCAGTCAAAAATATAAAAGATTACTATCAAATGAAATGACTAGGAATAAATTGTAATGATGTTTAATTCTTCTCTTTTCAATAAATGATCATTGAGAATGAACTAAAGTTTAAATATGAAAGGAGGAAGATGTACTAAAGTTTAAGTTTAAAAAAACGCCAAGGCGATGAAGCCACATCAAAGTGACCAATTTTGGAAAGGGCCAAAAAAAAAAATGACTTTCGGCATTACCAATAAAGGCAGACTTTTTTTTTTAATCAATTAAATTATACTATTTATTATAATATGCATCAAATTATAATAAAAAAAATTATTCTTTTTATTACGAATCAATCAATAAAGTCATTAATTGATAGATTTTTTGAGTGAGTAATATTAAGTAAAGGGAAATTCTCGAAAAATCCCGAAATATATTACGAGACATTCCGTTAAATTATTTAATATTTTAAATATACTAAAATGTCAAATTTACCCTTTTTACTAAAAACTTAAAAAATACATCTCATCTCCCACACACACACACCACATCCCTCACACTCACACCCATACCCTACATCCCTCGCATCCCACCGTCTTAAACTAATTTCATACATCCCACCTCTTCTCCCTCACTTACCTCTACCTCCATATTCATTATTAACTCTAAATCTTAACGCAAAATATTAAGAATGGAGAATACATATATGAATGATACAAAAGAGATGAAAGTTTTTGAAGAAAATGGAGACAAAAAGCAATTAAAACAGGTACAAATTTTTTTTTTTTTTTTTTGCAAATCGCGCAGTGGTTCAGTAAGAATTACCGAACATATTACATAGGTTCGGCAACCCCTACCGAACATATATGAAATGTTCGGTAACTCTTACCGAACCATTTTGAAAATGGTGCTAACAATTTTCATGAGGTTCGGTACCCCCTACCGAACCTTTTATAAAATTCCCATGTTTTCCTACCGAACCTTTTATAAAATTTCCATGTTTTCCTACCGAACCTTTTATAAAATTCCCATATTGTACTACCGAACCTTTTATAAAATTCTCACATTTTCCTACCGAACCTATGTGAGAAGAAGTAAAAAAATTCAATTTTTTTTACAGGATTTAATGTACGAGTTACAAGATGAACAAACTATCGACTGCACCAAATTGTTCAATACAGATAGAGTGAGATATGTTATAAATTTTTAATAAATATTATGTATTACGTAATTTAAATGTATTAATTTTTATTATTTTACTATAGATATTTATTTCAAAAGAAGAGTTGATTTCATGGACAAAGTCTAATGGGACAAGTAATGGGATGGTGGTTGTGATGAAGAAGTCTGACACTGGGTCAGATGGTAGGAGACCTAGGATTGATTTTGCATGTGAAAGAAGTGGAGTATATCGTTCCAAAGCAAAACCGAAAGACCCTAAAGATAAAAAAAAGGATGAGAAGGAGAAACGAATTGGAACAAGAAAATGTAATTGTCCGTTTTCTTTAAAAGGAAGGATGATCGAAAATAGTTCTCACTGGAAGTTGACAGTTAGTTGCGGTACACATAATCACCGATTGGCATGATATCTAGAGGGTCATCCACATGCCGGAAAACTCAATAATGAAGAGATGAATTTGCTTGTTGATATGACAAAGTGCAATGTTAAGCCAAAACACATTTTGTATAGGATGAAACAAAATTGTAGTACAATGAAACATATATACAATGCTCGTCAAAAACATAGGCTTAAAGAACAAGATGGAAGGTCAATTTTCCAACAATTGATGCATTTATTGGTTGTTCACAATTATATGGAGTGGCATAGGAGCAATAATGTTGATGAGGTTATTACAGATCTATTTTTTGCTCATCCAGTTTCCATTGATTTGTTAAGAGCTTTTCCTCATGTGATTATCATGGATTGCACCTACAAAACTAACAAGTACAAATTGCCGCTTCTTGAGATTATTAGAGTTACTTCTACAAATTTGACATTCTCTATTGCGTGTGCATATCTCGAATTTGAAAAAGAGGATAATTATCGTTGGGTATTGGAGAGATTGAAATCATTGATGTATACAACCTCTATGCCAAGTGTCATCTTAACAGATAGAGAAAAAGCTCTCATGAATGCAGTAACAGAAGTGTTTCCTACATCTACTCACCATCTTTGTAGATGACATATCTCCAAAAATGTATTAGGAAATACAAAGAAATTATTCAAAGATAAAGAAAGATGGAAAAATTTTAACCATTTTTGGCATAATGTTGTATCATTCAAGACTGTTATTGAATATAAATTGAACATGGAATATATTGAGAGAAACTTTTTTGAATGTAAAGAAGCAATACATTATGTGAATAATGTATGGCTTAATCCATACAAACAAAAATTTGTTTCAGCTTGGACAGATTTACATATGCATATAGAAAATTCAATAACAAATAGGGCAGAAAGTGCACATGTTGCATTGAAACGACAATTGAAGACATCACAAGGGAACTTGGTGTCAAACTGGGATAACATTCACCAGTTACTCGAGCTCCAACATACACAGATTAAAGCTTCATTTGAGATGAGTTTAACTACACTCCAACAACATTTGAAGCCCGAATGGCTGTACAAGGAGTTGAAAGGATGTGTTTCACGTACGGCACTTGAAATTATTTTTAATGAATCTTAGAGAGCAGATCAGGTATCATTTGATGCTACAACTTGTGGGTGTGCGAAACTTCAAACTCATGGACTATCATGTGCTCATGTCATTGATGAATATAAACGATTGAGTCGTCCTATTGAGTTTTCTTCACTTCATTCTCATTGGAAGAAACTCAGTTTTGCACCCACATCACAAGATGATGATTTAAACTTGGATTGCAACTATTTGTATGAGAAGTTCATGAGACGCTTTCATAGTAGTGACAAGAATGTAAAAATTCAAATGTATAGGGCATTCAGCCTCCTAATAGATCCAAGTACAACTAATTTGGATGAGCCACTCATAAAAAATGCTCATAGAGGCCGTCCTACTAAGGTTGAATGTTCCACACGACGAGATCCTTCAGGTTTTGAGTATGCTATATCTGAGAAGACAATTGATACAGATCAAGGTTCCCAAATAATTGTGTCTTCAAGTGGAGCCAAATTCACAAGAAAGAGAAAGTTACCAGTTAAAAGAGCTCAACCATTTGTGTCTTCATCATATATATCTCAATTGCCTGTTGAAATCAAACCATTTGTAAGGAGATTTAATGATGTTTCAGGAGATGATAATTGTGAATTTAGAGCTATAGCCATTGGACTTGGATTTGGAGAGGAATCATGGCCTCAAGTGAGGTATGACATGCTCAATAATTTACAAAATTATTACGATGATTATACTTGCTTGTATGGTAATCTTGAAATAACGAAGGAGCTCGTTTATAAACTTTCTCATTACAATGGAGGTTGTGGTTATGAAAAATATATGACATTACCAGACATGGGACATATCGTTGCTTCTACATATAATGTCGTCGTTGTTGCATTCAGTTTACATGGTTCATGGACTTTTCTCCCTCTTTGGTCTAAGCCACCTACCGATCATAAGATAATTTATATATGTTTTGTCGATGGGAATCATTTTGTGGAGGTAGATTTATTTTTAATATTTATGGTATAATTGTATAATTAATAAAATGTATATTAATTTTATTTGTTTGATACATTACAAGTAATTTTGCAACTTGAATCTCCAATACCACATGTACACTCAGCTTGGCGTGTATTTCATAAACCATTAGCACAAGATTGGATTACACTATATACAAAGAAAATTGAAGATTATAATTCATTACAATTATCTTCGAGTAGTATGTACACAAATTCAAATATTGTAGTTGACTTAGATTGTGATGATTAGTTCATTTTATATTAACAGTTTAAATATTGTAGTTGACTTAGATTGTAAATATATGCATTGACTACCGTATATTTTGAAAGAAATAATATATATATCATTGAGTAGAAATAGTTGATATTAATATGATATTAAGCGTTCAAACTAAATACATCAAAAGTTATTACAAGTCAATTACAAATAATAAAAAAATCAACATGGCTGATGAGCATCTGTAGATGATGAACTAACACATCCTTGCAAGATTTTTTGAACCTTCTTGAATTTTTTGTACCATTTTTTGGATGATTGCTCTTTTCCTTTTGACAAAGCATGCTCAACAATATTTAATGCTTCTTTGACACCCTAACAAATACAACAAAATTAAAAGTTAGTCGATATAATAGAAAAATATTATATTAGAGTAACTATTATGTTAATGAATACTAACAGCTCGTTCAGGTTGTAAAGGTTGGGTTGCACGGTGAGTCATCGTCCTACCACGTGTTAATCTATGTATTGGGTTTTGTACTCTCACATGCGATATATTTTCATACCATTGCATGTAATCTGAAGAACAATCAATTGGTAGATTAACACGTGCACCTCTGGACTGTTGAGATAAGACATGACTATCCCAACTTGTCCAATATTGATATGCAAAATGAAACTCCACCTTGTACATCTTAGGGGTGGATCCTCGATTAACTTTAAAAGGCTCAACTGGATCAGGTGGAATACTCTGAATATATCTAAATTGGCGCAACACCCTGTGGCTATGATAAGGTTCGACGACTTCCAAAAAACGGATGCATCCGTGAAAAAAAGTTATCTCTGAAATATCGGTGCAATATGGATCCCAAATAACCTGACAAATCAAAGTATAAATATAATGAATTTAAGATACAATAGAAATAAATAAATAATTTAATTAAAATTAAAAATACAATAAGAGTAACATACGTCATATGTTGTAAGATCATCGAGTGTCTCTCTCAACTCCTCTAACAACTTCTTGTCTACAGAAGCACTGGTGTACAACCCCCAACGTTGTACAAGAGGAAGTTGACTATTGTAGTTTGGGTTTAGTGATGGAGCGCAAATGGAAATATATTCGTAAATCCATGCTTGTAGCAAAGTCAAATATCTAGATAATTGCTTGGCATCATATCGACTGGCTGTCCCCAACTGTCGGTACAAATAAGCCAATGCAGCTGCACCCCAAGCATATTCATGTATAGTGTCTATATCTTCCAATAATGTCAAGTACGAAACTGGGACACTGTTTCCAGTTTTATCAACAAAAACTGTACATCCTAATAGATGTAGCAAGAATGCCCTAGCCACCTGGTCATCTGGTCGGTCACTAGAAGAAGTAAACAGAGTCCTTAACCAACTTAGTTTGACATATAATCCTTTCTAACTCAATTGAGACTTTGTTACATCTGTACTAACTCCTAATGCCTCCACAATAAGTGAAATAGCATCACTCCTACTTAATTTCCTTCCGGTACAAGCTGTTCCCGTAACCTGAAGGCCCAACAGTTGTTGTACATCATATAAAGTTATAGTCATCTCACCAAATGGCATGTGAAATGTGTTAGTTTCTGGATGCCATCTCTCAACAAATGCCGATACCAATATCTTGTCTGCATGTTTGTATGTGGCATGGCATAACGAAGTTAGGCCTGACTGATATATGTGATGTGCAAAATGTTGATTATGAGGTTGATTGAGATCCCAGTCACTTTGTCCCACGGAATGACCAATAGGTCGTAACAATTCACGATCAACCTAAAAATAAACAAAATTACAAACAGTTAAATAAAATTAATTAATTTTAAATCAATAATAGCATTTAACAAATGAAATACTTACAGTCTTATTCCAGATTTTATATGCTATGTGAGTTTTAAAACTCTTCAGCACTGACAAATTCTTTGGACCAATTTGAGATGATGAGGTGTCTTCGTGAACTTCATCATGTTCCACCCCATGCTCTACTAACGTCTCAAAGGTACGGTCATTTGGCTCAAGTAAAATGTCGTCCACAAATTCAGTCTGATCCTCTGTAATCTCTGTGGCATGATCTACAGTAGTTTGAACATTTGATGGCCCACCTGTAGACATTTGTTTATCTTTTCTTCTTCTATATACCAGTCCTTTGGCTTTATACAATTCTTCATTTCTTTTTCTATGTGAAGCAGTTTGAGGTTGTTTACTCATACCTACAATAACAAATTAGTTATTAAATATAAATAAAGAAATAAAAAAAAAATTCAAATAGGTAGGTTCGGTAGGGGGTACCGAACCAAATTGGTATGTTCGGTAAGACACTACCGAACAAAACATATATGTTCGGTAAGACACTACCAACAAAACATGTATGTTCGGTAAGCCCCTACCGAACCTCACAGCTTTGTTCGGCCACCCTTACCGAACATACCAGTTTGGTTCGGTACCCCCTACCGAACCTACTGTTCATCATCTTCCCCCCCCTCGCGAACTCTGAACGCCCAAAACACCATATTTTCACTCTCCCTCCCATTTAATCACCAAATACAGCCATAATGAACAATTAAATATGAACATAAATTAAACAAATTAAAATCATACCTAATATTTGAAATCCCGTGCGTTTATAGTTGGACAATTTCTGAAATCAGACTGGACAATTTTTGAAATCAGATGCGTGGTGTGGTGGCGCTAGAGCTCGGACGGTGGCTGGGTTATCGACGTTGGCGTGGTGTACGGACGATGGTGGTGCTCGAACGGTGGCGGCGGCCAGGCGGTGGATGGGCAGCGGCACGTTCGGTAGGCAGTTCGGGAGATATATTTCAAATAACAGTGGGATGTATAATAGTAATATTTTAGGGTAATTTTGGTATTTTATGTATTATTTTATTTTTTATTACATTCTTATATTTAACGGGATGTCTCGTAGTATTTTTCGGGATTTCTCCAGAATTTTCCTTAAGTAAAACTACTCAAATAAAAAATAATTTTTATCATGAATTATATATAATATAATGATCGATTAAATTATAAATTAAATTATAAATATGGTATAAAATTTAATGATATATATTTAATTAAATTTTATTATATAAATGATGATAGTGTTATGAATTAGTTTAATAATAATAAGTGCATTTTTCTTTTCTTTTTCAAAATTGCCGTCGGCCTCAAGCAAAATCCATTTCGAGATTAGAATTTATAAGTACTAATGGGTTGACACGTGGGCAGTTAAGATCAATAGAAAATGCAAATACTATATTTTGCTTTTGAAATAATGCAACTACTATATTATAAATAAATAAATTATTTTTTTTATTTTTTTTATTTCATAATGTTAAAAGTAATGTAATTTAGTACAATTAAGATACACAAGCATTTCTTGACACCTACAAAAATTGAGGATATATCATGTGCAAAGGCAGAAACTGAATTTCAGATCTATAGATTTCTCTTCAGTCAAAGTAACATAATTGATAGTATTGATGATCTAAGGCAGGTGAGCAGACGAATTAGTTTAATTTTAAAAAATAGTATAAAATATATAAAAGTTAATAAATTATATACTCTATATTAAAAATATATAATAAAATTTAAATCTTAAATTGTTAAAACTAAATTCTAAAATTTTAAAAGTTAAATTAAATTAGCTTAGAATAAACGAATAATTAATCAAATTATATACTTTAAATAAAAATATGAATTCTAATAATAAAATTTATGCCTTAAATGGTACAACTAAATTCTAAAAACTAAAAATTAAACTAACATAATAACTTAAAATTAAATGAATAATTATTTTTCCTCTTTCAATGCTTACATTAAGGTGAGCATTATATATATATATTTCTTTGGACTCAATTTATTTATATTATGTATAAAAATTTAAATCACTTTTTAGCAAAATTATTCATATATTTTAAGTCATTAAAATTAATTACTTTTTAAAAATTCAATATCATATTAATTAATGACTCTAAACATAAAAATAAAATAAATATCACATTATTAAAAATTTTAATTATATGATAGTTATCACATCGAATAAAAACTCAAAATATTAAATAAATCAAAAAGCACATATTTTTAACCAATAAATGTAAAATGATAATTACAATTATAATTTTCATATAATAATCATTATATAATTAAAAAAATTTATTAAATACAATAATTATTATTTAATCAAAATTATTATTAGACATAATCTTTATCATTTTTATAATTTAATATTAAATTATAAAAAAATAACTATTATTAATAATTTAAAATATAAAAATAATTATATCATAATACTAAAAGCATATATATAATATTCTTTTTGGTAACCAATGGTAGTCATTTGTAATCCAATCAATCAAATATTCCGATCAATCAATAAACATCTGTCCAATAAATAGAAATCTTTGAAAAAGTAGAATACTTTTTTCAGGCATAAATATGCGGCTGAATTGATGACAACAAAAATTTAATTTCTATTCAAATAATCATGTTCTTCAGTTGCCAAGCAATTTTTGGACGTCAAGATCTGCAGATCCAGATAATTAAATAACCAATGGCCGCCGTGACAATTCCAAGAAATGCACCAGCAATAACCTGTCGTAGGATAGAGTTGTGTGAGAAAGAAACTACTGATAAAGACAGTTTTACAGATGGTCTAACCATATTTATTTTTTGTTTAAAAGGAACTTTGCCCAGAATTTACATGATTATTTACAGTTTTAATGAATTGTTTACAGTAATTGGGATATTTACTGATGGGTTTCTAATTTAAGAAATGGATTATATCTTATTATCATACACTCTCATAGCTTTTCTACGCTGTAAAAGACATGTCATGCAGATTCATCATCACATCAACTATAGGATAAGATATAAGGCATTATTCAAAACCTGAGGAGGAGTGTGTCCGAGAAGCTCACGCAGTGGTCTGCTCTCAGCTAGAGGATGCTCAGCAGGAAGTTCATAGACAATTTGATTCAGAATCTGATATTTGAATATACAGTTTAAATACGTAATTTGACAAGCTCCCAGAAGCTTGATGATATAGAACGAAAGTGGCATGTAATAGCTTAAAGAAGAAACCAAGAGGAGGCAAGAATCAAACCTCTGCTTGGCGTCCAGCATGTAGCCTTACACCTGTGGCATCATACATCACCTGTCACCAAGTTCTCTACATTAGAGATCTCCTTATCCATCACCCACTTTTGTTATTGCGCAACAAATTTGTTTGGAATGACGGTTTTATCCAACATTGATAGTATAAAGGTAATGTTAATTTAAGGATTAAATTGTCAATTTTTGCATAGTTTTCTGACAATATAACATAAAGGGAATGACAATATAGCCACCCTTTATTTATTTTTTCTGAAAATTCAAGGGCTGTTAAAATAGTTAGCATTGCTTTACTTTGTTTTGAAAGATAGAAGTATAATGCCATAATTGGGTTTTGAAGGTATAATGCTCTAATTGGGTTTTGAAGGTGAATAACAAACAAACTCAATATGAGATCATCAAGCTTCAGCTGTCAGGAAAGTAAAGATTTCACTTGTTTAGAATTTTCAGACATTCAAAGCACTTTTGAGTACAAATAAAGGGGAAAAGGGATATCATCAATTGAAGGAGAATGAAGGAAAGTGTCTTACAATACATGCTAAGATCAATGCAATTGCAAATTGTGATCCTCCAAAGCCTTCTTGAAATCCAGTGGCTGCTGCAAGAGCAGTAACAGTCGAAGAATGAGATGATGGCATTCCACCAGAACCAAAAAGTTGCTTGAGATCCCATCTTCTTTCCTTATACCTGTAAATCTAGACTAAGAATCTTAGGATAAGATAAATAAATAGTCCAGAACACCACCAAAACAATGCATTCCCAAAGTAGATTGTTCGTTCGAAAAATTACCCACTAAAGTTTTCTCCATCCATTCAGGTGCATATACCAACCCATAAATACATTGGCTCAAATTAAGAAGATAGAGAACTCAGCTATGGGTTTCAATTGTAGAACCAAAGCAAGAAAGACTCGAAAAATACGCATTGAAAGAAATAACTTAAATAATAATGAATCAACATACAAAAAAAAAAAAAAAAGAGTACCAAGAAGTGAAGAACTTGGTGGACTGAGCAATAACAAAAGCGACCAGAGCAGAAAGAAGAGGGTAATTAGTAAAGATCGAAGCCGAATACGAAGTTGTTGTACTCCTATTCATGTCATCCATGCCTTCTCTCTTTCTACCTTATAAAACGAAAACCCAAAGCCCAAATACCAAATCCCAATTCTCTTTCTTCTATATTCTTCAATGCCCAAAATTTCTTGATTGTGATCTGAAATTTCAAGCGCAAATAGAAAATAAAAGCTTAATTGAAAGCGAGCTAAGAGAAGAAACAGAGAAAGGTGAAAACTTTAAGAATGAACCAAAAAGAGAGGCCGAAGCAAGGGTTTGAAATAGGGGATTTACAAAGAGCATGGCGTCGTTTGGTTGCTTGTTTTATGTTCTTATTTATTTAACTATTCGGTCCTCCCTCTCTTTTCTATTTTTCTTTGTAAACGCCTCAAACGTTTGGAATGAATATGCCTTACTTGTTCCAAAGATTACAAGAATATACCAATTAGTTTGTCTTCAAACGTGAGATCTCTATTTTTTATTTTATTTTATAATGAACACTACTTACTCAAATAAATATTACTTTTTATGTTGTTGAATGAGATGTTAAGATCTCTAGCATTTTAACTGCAACAAAATCTCAAACAAAAGTATTATATCTAAATCTATATGTGAAAAGAACTTTCTTGTGTACAAGTAATTTTGGACTATAAAATAAAATATTCTTGTTTGTAGGGAAATTTTTGAATTTTCTTCTATCTTTTGCTCTCTTCTTAGTTTTGATGAAAAAAAAAAACTCTCGTTATGAGGATTGCTTTAGATGATATAGACAATTTAATTTTGGAATATTTGGAAAGCAGCACGTAATAGTATATTATTACATTACATCAAAGTATTTTGGTTGTTTGATTCACGCAATCATATATACTACTTTGTCATTTTTATTTTACATTACGGAGAGTAGCAATAAATCCCGCAAATTTAAATCACTTTGCGTCTCACTCAAATAAAAAATAGCGTACTTTAATATCCTGCTATACTTCAATTTACTGAAATGAAATCCATCCGACTTTGCTGAAGCTTTCGACCAATTGAAAATCAAGGTCAATATGTATTCAAATCTTGCTCTTTCTACATGACACGATTGTATCCCCCCTCTTAGGCTCTTATTTATGCTTTGGAGCTCTTCTCACCAAGGTTCCATTAGTCAATTTACCGCCAAAGCAGCAAACAGGGGCTGATTGATTCCACTTTCATATCTGAACCCCGGAGGAGGAGGGGGTTCTGATGTCAGCATTGTACCTGTGAAACTTTGTACTGTTCACAAACTTGTTCTTGCTGATAACATCTTAGCCTTCTGTTTCTGTATATTGTATGTATATCAGATCCCAAACTGCAAATATAAGCGAACATGTAATTTTCATTCTCAGTCTATAACTTTGACTATACTAATAATAACATACACCAAAATGTGCTTTCTTACCCTAAAAATGCTTCTGATATAAATTTTTTTGTTCGGTCATGAAGCGATGTTGCACAGTCTCAGAAGTATAAGCAAACAAACCATTTCAACTATTTACCACCTTAGAGAGCTCTGCTTTAAAATTTACCTGACTCACTCAGGACAGGTAAACTGCATCCTGACCCACAAAACTAATCAATTCTGCCTTTGCCGCTTCCATTACAACTTGGAAATCTGTTTGTTTATATCTTCCCCTGCAATTCACAATTACGCTATTAGATGGGGTTGACTCAAAATAACTTGAATTACTCAATTTGTAACTTGTAAGAGGTATGATGCCACTAACACCCTGCCAAAACATACTATAAAAAGCTACAAGTTTGTTTAGGGGCAACAGAACAGTGAATTGTACCAGTTAGTAGTATAACAGTTCTGGGAATGAGTTTCCCAACATATGATAAGTTGATAAAATGCATCTTTAAATATTTAGGTTAGTAATGTGTTCAACCAAAAATGTTTAGTTATAAGGTTTTTCCTCTTGAAGTCTCAAATGGAAGACTGATTATACAAATTTCATTTGACAAAGAAACTGTATTACAAATAAAACACAGTCCATATACCATTTTTCGACTAAAATGTAGGCATTATATTTTTTTATTATGTTGCTAAAGTCAAGTAGCTACGAACAAGAGAATCAGAAAGCATGAGAGTAAAATCTGATCTAGGTCTGATCGTGCAGGGCTCTACATTATAGAAATAAATTTCAAAGTTCAAAAGTTGGTTCTCTTTAACGTACCAGAAGTGAGTCTTTGACCAAACAGTAGAAGGATAAGCTGGGCTAGCAATGCCATGCATTATCCTTGCAACAGCTCTGGGAGTAAACTTGACGTGAGAGTTACTCTGCAGAAAGACCTTTTATCCAACAAAGAACAAGTTAAATGCTAGGCATGAAGTTTTGAGTGTAGAATCTAAGCATAACAGCTTTATGGCTCTTACTTTTATATCTGCTCGCAAAAAGGGGCTGCAGATGAAAATTATTATGCCATTAGATTGCATAGCATATCCAGGTAAAAGAAAACATCATGTCACAAGTATACAACAAACGGAGAGATTGGAACCATTTAGTTTTAATGTCCATGACAAACCTGCTTTGACTCATCTTATTAGGGACATCACAGTTATCATCTTCTGCAAAATAAGACAGAATTTTCTTCTGCAAGCATGGTGTGTGCTGGACACCACTGCAACCATGTATCTTCTTACAGGCATTAACAGCAAACACAGCTGCATTAAACATAAAATCCAACTTCCGTACCTATTTATAAAGGGAAACATCAAGTAAATTATAGGTTGAAATGAAACACATGCATGCAAAGTATAAAAAAATCATATCAACCAGCAAAAGCTAATAACTGGCATTTTACCCTCAAGAAGAAAAGCGGATAAAAAATTACATGATCGGATCCATTTTATAGTCGGTCTGAAATGGATAACCTATAGGACACCCTAAAAGGCAAACAAAAACTTATGATGAAGACTTTACTCCTATATGGTCCCAATCTTGAGCAAGAACAAAGCACTTAATTATATTATATAACACCATCTAGTGTATGCAGTTCATGTGCATTGATATTGTAAACAAATGATAATACTTCCTTGTGATAACAATATACCTTGCAGCTTTCAACCTCTGATAACCATTCCGTAAGATGTGCTGATAAAGAGCACAAATCTTGAGGAGTTTCCACAATCATATAACAATAAGCTTGGTCCTTCAACTCGTATGCGACTTCTCCCTTCAGCTAAAGTCATATAAAAAGAAGAGAAGCATTTATTAAGTATATCCCGTGAACATATATGAAGAGAAAGAGGACAGGGTTTTTATGTCCACTTTTACAAGAAAACCAATGCGGTTGAGTTTTCCTTCTTTCTTTTTCTCTGTTTTTTAAAAATCATGAATGACTTTACAACCAGAGATGAGGGATTTGAATTGATAACTTTCTTTAACTGGAGGAAGAGATGTCATTTAATCTACAGCTATTGGTATATACTCTCGACTCCAGCAGTTAAAGAGTTGAAAATATTATTCTTTTAAAAGGTCAGCACCTTTAGATTCTGCAACTGATTTAATAAGTCCGTCGTAGAAACTCCCAAGTCATTTGCCACAGTTGGCATGTCAAACACATATTGCCCTTGATTCATTTCAGACCTGGAAATCTCAATAAGAATAATCTGATTAACAAGATACTCGCAACTTAAAATAGCATGAGATTGCTTCCATAGTATAGATTACTAACAAAACGCACTTATCTAGAATTGCTGCAGCAACAACATCCTTTTCAGCAAGCAGAGTTGGGGAAGTCTGCAGTTCAAAGTTTAAAAATGAAAAGCATCATGAAATCACAAACATGACAACACATAGATAAGTAACTATAAGGAAGAGTAATTTCTTCCTCTCATAAAACTATGACATGTACCAATCATGAAGGACTTCTCTTACAATCATCCCAACGAAATGTATTCCCCATCCCATGTGAGCTCTATGAGACTATCATGAGAACATCAAACATTCTACTCTCGTTAAAGGCTAATCTATATAATTCCCTCTACTATATGGTTGTTTACAGCTCCAGTTGGAGCTGTACATGCACCTCCAAGTGCCTTAGGAACCACTATGGCATACTTCTGACACCAAAATATGGATCAGAGCTAAAGAACTGTAAGTAGAAAAGGAATTAGAAGACAGGTTTACTACCTTATGAAAACTCAAAGAGCATGTTACATTAATCTGTGGTAGCATATGCAAGTACTTCACTTCACCCAACTCTAAGTGTGTTAAAATAGTGAGGATAACCTGCAAAAAAAAAAATCAGCAAATTATCTGCAATATCCAAAAGAAGAAGAAAGAATCATTTGTGTGTCACATAATGTTCAAGAAAATCTTTGGCTTTAAAATGTGGATATTATTGAATTAGGGTTAGTTATAATATAATAGATATTTAGTTAGAAGACAAAAATCAATTTGAGATTAATTAGTTATCTCATCATTGAAAATAACCAATAAAAACATATTCTTTTTAAATGAGTTCTAGCTGGGATAAGCAAGGATTTAAATTAGATATTGTTGGAGGGGGGGGGGGGGGAGGAAAAGGTGGGGAGCCTAAATACGTTTAAAAGTATGTTTGCCAAAAAAAAAAAAACTGTAAAAACTAGAGAGCGATCAGAATAGTTAAGTTTCAAAACAAAGAGGATAACTGACGTAGGAAGTCTATAAACTCTGGGTCAAAATAGCACCAGAGTTCAGGATTAATTCTTCGATTAAAACCTCTAGGGAATTACAAGAAACAACCAGTATCAGAGAGAGAATTGAGAAACCATAATAATCAAAAGCTGCTCTAAAAGTTGGTGCTGCAAGACATAAATAAAAAACTAAAGCAGTAAAGAAACGACAATAACAAATGGCAAATGACACTATGAACTAATAAAGACTATGACTGAAATAAATAAGTAAAAGGATTAGGATTCTCCTGCATCAATTAATCTATGGCCTAAGTGTTATGATAGTCCAACTCTTTACACAACCATAATTTGTTTAGCAGCTTGGCTTGAATTAATAGATATTTGTGTCAGTGTAGTGTTGGACTTATTCGTATTAGGTAATTACTGATATTACTTGAGATATTAAGTACCTTGTTTGATATTTTCATGTATGAATGAATGTTTTTTATTTTCTATTAGATGATTAAATGTGCTATGTTCATGAATGATTATTATGTGAAATAAGATATTTTTGCAAATTTTTAAACTTTGGTGTAAGTACGTTTATATGGCCATTATTAGCATGACATTGCATCATTCAAGCATGTCATGCAATTACAAGTTTGTAAAGAACATTTATTTCGTGCAAAATTTTTGAATAACTTTGTTAGGCAAAGTTTTAAGCAACAGTATTTTTCACATAATACTATAACCATCTTTATGATGTTTTTTAATGTCTTGGAACAATATGATAAGCTAGGTGCATTATGATAAGTTTAATGGTCATAATCCTTATCTTTGATTTGGACAAATTTGTGCATGTAAGAGTTCTTTATGGGAATTCTAACTTTTAAGTTATAATTTAAGTCTCACTTGTACATGCATTTCACACGTACTAGTTGTCAATTGATGACTTATATAATGTGGAAATCCCGTAATATTAGGATTGTTAAAACAGTTCAAAATTAGTTAGTTAGGATATTCTGTTATCTGTAAATATTTTTATTCTTGATTTTATTTTTTCTCTTGATTCTATAATTCCTTATTTAAGTCATAGATTGTACATATTGTCGATCATCCAGAAAATATAATAAGATCATTCATTTTATTCCATATGGTATCAGAGCATGGAACAAAGTAATAATGAATCCCATTCCTCTGAAACAGAGGAGATGGCCGTACCCCCCTCCGGTGGAATTGACAGTTCCATTCTCCACCTTACCGTCGAAAAATTAAACGGCAAGAATTATAGGGAGTGGGCTCAGAGTATCAAATTAGTAATTCAAGGGAAAGGAAAAATGGGATACCTTACGGGTGAAACCAAGAAGCCTGAAACCACCACCGGCCTCCAGAAGTGGGTAGCCGAGAACTCTATGATCCTCTCGTGGCTGGTTCATTCTATGCAGCCATTGATACGGAAAACGTACCTTTTTCTTCCAACGGCGAAGGACGTATGGACAGCAGTGAAAGAAACCTACTCTGATTCAGGAAATTCGTCTCAAATTTTTGAAATCAAGACCCACTTGTGGCGCATGCAACAAGGTACTATGACTGTGACTGATTTTTACAACATTATGGTTGGACTATGGCAAGAACTAGATTTAATTTGCGAAGAAGAGTGGGAATGTGCTGGTGATACCGTGAGGTACAAGACGAAGGTAGAAAATGAGCGAGTGTTTGAATTCTTGGCCGGTTTGAATCGTGATTTGGATGATATTAGGGGACGAATTCTTGGCCGGAAACCACTCCCGACGATGAGGGAGGTTTTTTCCGAGGTTCGCCGGGAAGAAAATAGGAGAAACGTGATGTTACACGATGGAGGAGGACACTTCGGGTACGCGAACGGCGCTGGTCTGAAAGGAAATGGGATGTTAGGGCTGGAATCCTCAAGAAATAAGAAACCGGGTCATGGAGCAAGACCCGAGTCCAGTGGGCAAACCGAATTGGGCTGTGGAATGGGCCGTGGAGCTGGGCTTCCTGAAATGAGTTTAAAAATGGGCCCAAGCTGTTCTAATGGGTCTTTTGGACAATTTTCTTCAAATGGCCCATCTGGGCAATTTTTTGACAATGAACCCAATGGGTTCTTATCTCGTGGACCTTCAAATAATTCGGGACAAAAAAAACGACCTTGGTGTGAGCATTGTCGTAAAACTGGCCATATGAAGGATTCATGTTGGGAATTGCATGGAAAACCAACAGATTGGAGACCCAAACAAAATTACAGAGGTCGAGGATATCAAGTTTCTACTGATCAGAAATTTCAGACCGGATCAAACTCAACATTTAATCCTGAGCAGATAGAACAACTCCAAAAATTGTTTTCAAAATTTCAATTGTCTGGTCAGTCTTCCTATGTTCCCTCTGGGTCACTAGCTCACAAAGGTAACTTCTTAATTGCCTTAAATTCAAAGATAAGTTTTCCGTGGATTATTGACTCAGGTGCGTCAGATCACATGACTGGCAACCATTATCTTTTTTCTTCCTATGTACCTTGTGCTGGAAATTTAAAAGTAAAAATAGCAGATGGTACTCTTTCTCCAATTGCTGGACAAGGAAGTATAAAAATTTCTGATTCCCTAACCCTTGAATCCGTCTTACATGTACCCAAATTATCCTGTAACTTATTATCTGTCAGTAAGTTAACAGCCCATGCAAACTGCTCTGCTAAATTTATTTCTTCCTCTTGTATTTTTCAGGTCCTATCATCGGGGAAGACGATTGGCAGTGCTAGAGAAAGTGAAGGCCTTTATTACTTTGAAAAAACAAATGTGAGTGACCAGAATAAAATTGTCAGTTGTAATTCTACTTTTATCCCTAAGAATAATGATGTTTTGTTGTGGCACTATAGAATGGGCCACCCTAGTTTTCATTACTTAAAACAATTGTTTCCTTCTCTTGTTTCTAATAAAGAATTACCTGATCTGCAATGTGAAATGTGTGAGCTTGCTAAACACCACCGTACATCATTCTCAAAATCAAAATACTCACCATCCAAACCATTCACCTTGGTACATAGTGACCTGTGGGGACCATCCCGATCCCCGAGCCGCACTCATATGAAATGATTTATCACCTTTATTGATGATCATACTCGTATGTGTTGGGTATATTTACTAAAAGATAAAACTGATGTTCGAACAGTTTTTTTAAATTTTCACTCTATGGTCCGTACCCAATTTCAAACCCAAATTCAAATTTTGCGGACTGATAATGGCACTGAATATGTCAACCATACACTCAAAGATTATCTTCAAACCCATGGAATCATTCACCAAACCTCTTGTGTTTACACTCCACAACAAAATGGGGTGGCCGAGCGAAAAAATAGACATTTATTAGAAGTAGCTCGAGCCTTAATGTTCACTACAAATATGCCAAAAAGATTTTGGGGAGATGCTGTTTTAACATCTGTCTTTCTTATAAATAGAATGCCAAGTCGAGTCCTTTCCTTTGAAACACCAATTCAAAAGCTTAAACACTGTTTTCCAACATCTCGCCTTACTTCCAATATTCCCCTTAAGATATTTGGATGTACTGCGTTTGTACACATCCATCCTCATGAACGTGGTAAATTGGACCCTAGAGCCCGAAAATGTATTTTTATTGGATACTCTCCTACTCAAAAAGGTTACAGGTGTTATGAACCATCAACACAACATGTTTATACAAGTCTTGATGTGACATTTTTTGAAACCACACCATATTACTCTACCAAAACTCCTCTTCAGGGGGAGACTGAACATCTTGAAGACCAGTTTTGCTCATTTGACCTATCCTTTTCAAATACCGATATCCTTCCCCTTGATATTTCCACAACCCATCCTGATCCTCCTGAACATTCTGATCCTATTACACCACATCATTCTAATGAACCACTTACAGAATATCATTTAGACTTAGGGGGAGATGCCGAAAAACAACAAGACAAGGATATACTGGTTTACTCAAGGAAACAAAAATCAAAGTATAAAGGTAGATTCACTCTTGATACACTGCGAGAGTTTGACCCGGTGAATGGTCCAAATCTTCTCGAGCCTTCCTTTGAATCAGGTACTTCTAATTCTTCTGATGATTTACCTATTGCACTCAGAAAACAACGTCGATCTTGTACTTCTCATCCTATATCTAAATTTGTGTCGTATAACACTTTGTCTCCCAAATTCCATGCTTTCACTACTAACCTTGACAGGGTCATAGTTCCGAAAGATATTAATGAGGCTTGGGAAATTCCTAAATGGAGAGAGGCTGTAATGGAAGAAATGCGAGCTCTAGAAAACAATGGAACTTGGGATGTGGTAGATTTACCAAGAGACAAGAAGCCAATTAGGTGCAAATGGGTCTTTACTGTTAAATATAAAGCCGATAGAAATATTGAAAGATATAAGGCTCGCCTCGTTGCAAAAGGGTTTACCCAGACATATGGGGTTGACTACACCGAAACATTTGCTCCAGTTGCAAAATTAAATACTGTTCGAGTACTATTGTCATTAGCGGTAAATCTCGAATGGACTCTTCAACAACTGGACATCAAAAATGCATTTCTCAATGGAGTATTAGACGAAGAAATTTTTATGACACTACCGCCAGGTTTTTATGAAAAAGGAAAACAGAACACAGCGTGCAAACTGAACAAATCACTTTACGGACTCAAACAATCACCCCGAGCATGGTTTGATAGATTTGCGAGGGTGCTGAAAGGACAAGGCTATCAGCAGGGTCAGTCAGATCACACAATATTCTTTAATCATTCCCAAGAAGGATTAAAAACAATTTTGATTGTTTATGTGGATGACATCATATTGACAGGAGACAATTTGGTTGAGATTGAAAGATTAAAAAAGGTCATTTCTACTGAGTTTGAAGTTAGAGATCTGGGACAGGTGCGTTATTTTTTGGGATGGAAATTGCAAGATCAAAAGAAGGTATAAGCGTTTCACAAAGAAAGTATATTCTAGATCTTTTAAAAGAAACAGGTATGCTAGGGTGTAAACCAACTGACACTCCGATTGAAACTGGAAAGAGAACAGAAAATGAAAAATCAGTAGAAAAGGAGAGGTATCAAAGATTGGTGGGAAAATTAATTTATTTATCACATACAAGGCCTGATATTGCGTTTGCTGTAAGTATGGTGAGTCAATATATGCATGCTCCAAAAGAAAGCCATTTGGAAGCAGTATACAGGATTCTCAGATATCTCAAAGGTTCCCCTGGCAAAGGACTCTTCTTTAAGAAAACAAGACAAAGAAAAATAGAAGTTTTCTCAGATGCTGATTGGGCAGGGTCTGTTGAAGACAGAAGATCTACTACTGGGTATTGTACCTTTATTTGGGGGAATCTTGTTACATGGAGAAGTAAAAAACAGAATGTAGTAGCCAGAAGTAGTGCTGAGGCAGAATTTCGGGCAGTTGCACAAGGAATATGTGAAGGATTATGGCTTAAAAAACTTTTAGAAGAACTACGGGTCGAAACTGAGGTTCCGCTTAAGGTATACTGTGATAATAAGGCTGCTATTAATATTTCTCTTAATCCAGTTCAACATGATCGAACCAAACATGTAGAAGTTGACAGACACTTTATAAAAGAGAAGGTTGAGAATGGTATTATATGTATGACCTATATTCCTACACAAGAACAGACTGCAGACATCTTCACCAAAGGACTTTCACGTCAGAGTTTCGAGGATTTTATAAGCAAGTTGGACATGATTAACATCTATGAACCAACTTGAGGGGGAGTGTGGAAATCCCGTAATATTAGGATTGTTAAAACAGTTCAAAATTAGTTAGTTAGGATATTCTGTTATCTGTAAATATTTTTATTCTTGATTTTATTTTTTCTCTTGATTCTATAATTCCTTATTTAAGTCATAGATTGTACATATTGTCGATCATCCAGAAAATATAATAAGATCATTCATTTTATTCCATATATAAGGTTCCAATATGATAAATATTGAGGAGTTCCACATCGACCACGGAGCTCAGTGAAGAGCTAAATATAAGTTTGAGCAACCCTTAACTCAATGAGGCCTTATTGGGTTGAGTTAGGCTTGGATTTCTACATGGTATCAGAGCGGGTCCCTGTTATCGATTGTGCCCAACACGGTCAGCCCCAGTCAACCTCATTTATGTCTATCGGTGCTGGTGCCGATGTGAGGGGGGTGTTGAGAAGTCCCACATCGACCAGGGAGCTCAGTTAAGAGCTAAATATAAGTCTGGGCAACCCTTAACTCAATGAGGCCTTATTGGGTTGAGTTAGGCTTGGATTTCTAAAATAAATTTATTTAAGTGATGGTTCATGGTACATACAGACACAAAAAGGTTTTGAAATAATTTTTAGACATGACCACTGACTATAATTAGAATCACTAAACATAGCTACATTTTCTATTTCTTTTTGTTGCCTTGTTTTCCCTTTTCATCAATATAAAACCACAATCTATGAGGAAAACCTAAAAGCAATACACACACGTAGATAGATAAAAAGAACATTCTGATAATGATTTTATAGTAAATCTATATAATCACAGGGAAACTTTGTATGCTCAGATCCTGTCACCCTTTTTATTAAAAAAAAAAAGCATGTAATATATGAAAAGGTTGACTTTTGCTGGTAACCCATGGATTCTCAGCAACTATATGCTCTACTTAACCAGATTGCATGTTCTAATATTAGGGCAACGTCAAAAATTTAGCTACAAAAAAATTTGCAATGTAAAACAATAGGTTTCTTTCACTTAAGCATAAATCACCAGTCATGAGAAAGTAACTCAATTTTCAAAATATATCGGCAAGGGAGAACCTCTTCTTTCATATCAAATTTGCGAGAGGCAGATTCTTTGACTAATGAGCAAATCTTTCCTTTTAAGTTATTTTCAGCAGGGAAAACTTGAGAAAGGAATTTGTTTACTGCATATTTATCCACTCCTTCACTGAAAAGACAATAATTGGTTTAAGTTCTAAATCCATAAAACCTTTGTATAAAAGGATAGTATAAGATAGGATCTATATCTATGTACCTGAACATGAGACTACGGAGCTTGAAATATGTGTCATCATCTAAAAATAGATGGCAATGAGACAAACTCTCATCCCGTCCAGCTCGTCCAATTTCCTACAAGATGTAATCATACTTCAGTTAAGGAGGCTCAGAGACAAACAAATTTTTGTCAAACAGTCAACCAGTTAAAAGCAAAGGTCCACCTGAACATACTCCTCCAAGCTTTCAGGCAAACTATAATGGATCACCTGAAAGAAGTGATATTAGAGAATCACAATAACAATATATTCCTAAGTGATATGATATAAATAGCAGGCGTATTTCAACACAAGGATATAAACATGGCATGAACATGCATGCTACAATGTGTACGTAACCCTAACTGGCATATGTGCATGATTTGCTAGCCTAAATACAACTCATGTACATCCCGAAAGAGTCATAATTTGAAGTCAATAGCTCCATTTTAATACCTTAATCATCATAATCAGCTAATGCTTGAAATTGTTTTGTAGTTCTGTAACATATTGTTCCTCATAAGCTTGAGTTGCAAACACATGCCACTCGGCTAGACAGTGTACATAAAAAACTGGTCACTCATTCATGTAATGGAAAATATAAGTATATGCATTGAATGTCTTTCTAAGATAATACTTCACGTGTACATGATGCAAGAGTTGACTATAATTACAAGTAAATGCTTTGCTTACAGCGCCAACATCACTCTTGTCGAGCCCCATGCCAAATGCCACAGTCGCAACAACCTTCCATTAAATCAAGTAAACTGGTTATTGAAGAAACCAAAAGCAGCACTGATAGAGTGATAGTGTCTTACTAAATATTGAGAGAGGAAAAAATAAAGGAACATATTCATAAAAAAATAACCATAATTGAGACAAGAGTTTTGTCTCACCACTCGAATCTTATTAGAACAAAACAGCTCCTGCACACGACTTCGATCTTTCCCAGGCATATTGCTATGGTAACCCTAAGAATCATCAACAACAAAAATAGTCAGATTTTGAAATTCTGCAGTGAGTAACCGGAATACTGTTTACCATCACACACACACACACACACACAAATAAAAAAAAACCTTTGCAATGATGTTGTTATCACACAAATATCTGCTTATCAAATTAACTTCCACCTGCAAGTCAGAAAGCAACAATGACGACATTAAACACTGAATGTTTGGATATATATCCATCCCATCTGATGGAAGTTTTTTTGAAATCTTCATTCATTGCCTGAAGTGATAAATAAAATGCCAGTACAAGAGATAGAAGATAGATACAAGATACATGGACTTTTACCTACATAAGATAGTCTGATATGGCATTATACACAACTACCGAAACTGTTACCCTACGGAAAAAGAGGAATTCTAAAAAAATTAAAAACAGAGTGCATAGTATGACCAAGAATATACCTGGAATTTTGTATATATAATGATGCTCTTTAATTCTGAGTATGGGTGCGACTTGATTAAAACAAGCAGATCTTTCATTCTACTGTATTCACAAGATCAATATACAATGAATGAAAAAGCAAATAATAAGTTCATTAATCAACTATAAAAAATGAAATTAATTTTAAGAAAACGTTATTTAAACTCACCTGTTTCCACTCAGTGATACTGACAACCGTAAATTGTCTCTTAACTGAGCCTTTTGAATGAGATTGGTCAGAGGAATCTCAAGAGCGGACATTGTAGCATTCAAAGTCTTGGTTGTGGCAGTGGCTGTCATTGCGAGAAAATGGTTGACATTTAGCTTGGACTTAAGCAACGATGCTCTGAGTCTCATGTATGATGGCCGAAAATTATGTGACCTGGAAAAGGAATTCAACAAACTGAATAACCACATAACTGAAATCGTGCAACATCAGAATTTGGCTTGAAGGCAAACAGGAATAAATGCACAAAGTATTGATTAAACCACTGTTTAAAGAAAGAAGGGGAGGATCAATCTCCACTTACCATTCAGATATACAGTGAGCTTCATCCACCACAACAAGGGATATAACCAAATTACCAGAAAACATTGACAAAAACTCCGCATTCAAAAATCTCTCCGGTGAAACAAAAAGCACCTGACATATAATGCACAAAACCTCATCTTCCAAAAAGAAATCAAAAAATAAATAAAAAGAATTGAAAATTTTATGAGGAACACATAGGCATTTTTTATTCCAAAATGGGGAAAAAGTAAAGAGAAATAAAGATGATTATGTAAACACGGGAATATGATTGACAATGGTTTGACCACATGATAATTAGAAAGTTGTAGCTACATAATGCTTTTGTAAATACAGATTTAAGAAAGTCACTCACAAAGGCAAATTTAAATACAGCAAATCTTTGTTACTCTCACCTTTATGATCCCTTCTATAAGCAGCCTTTTCGTTTCCAAAACTTCATTGGGTGTCTAAAACAATGAGAGAGTGACAATATTAATACCTTATTGGAACTTCTATCAGTGTCAGCATATTTTTGAAATATGATAAAAACAAAGCAAAGATACCTGAAAACTACTAAGAAGACCACCCTTAATTATAGGAGGAAGCTGTTTCAGTTGATCAATCATCAATGCAACTAATGGACTTACAACCAAAGTTATACCAGGTAAAATTAATGCAGCTAACTGATAACACAATGATTTTCCAGCACCTGTCGGCAAAACTAGCATTGTAGACTTCCCTTCAAGCACCATCTTAATTGTTTCTAACTGTCCATCGCGGAAAGAATCATAACCATGAGTAAGCCTCAACAACTTGACTAAATTATCATCTGTAGGCTCCTTTCTAACTGCCAAAATTGCCTCTTCAATCAAATTACTATCAAAGTTCACATTTTTACTCTCCTGTCTCTGATTCAGTTTATTTGTTAATTCTGTAGCCAAATCTTCTTCCTGAATTGCACCATCTGCTCCAGTTCCAGGTTCAGCTTTCAAAATTTTCTTAAACCTTCTATAATATCTTCGACCTCTCGACGAACTGCTATTTCCTCTCTTATTTAAAAATTTGCGTTTTCTGCCCTTCAAGTTGAGTTTAACAAAGTTACCTTCACTACCACATTTAGGCTTTTTCACTGGTGGCTCAGGCACATTGCTCCCAATCAAATTGGAATGCCTCCTTGCAACTTTCCCCGAATTCCCATAACCAACAGCTATTTCGTTTTTCAGCTCTTCCGGCAACCAATCATCTTCTAAACAATCAGCTCCACCAATATCAAATTTGCCGAGTGAAGCTGAGGCCGAAGAAGTACATGGGTTTTCTCCAATACGCTCAAAATTCAGACTGGACCCACGAAACTTCGAGAACGAAGCAGCCCTGGAGAAGAAACCAGCAGGAAGGTTCTCAAGGGATTCAACGCCGGAAACAACGCGTTGGTGATCAGACAGCTGGCGACGAATTTGAAAAGGTAAATTGGAGGGGATAACGGGAAACGATTCAGCCTGTGGTTGTTCTGGTCGAGTCGGATTCAAATCGGGTGTGGACAAATATTTGGAGGAGGGTTTGTTAGGCTTTGAAGAATGGGAAACAGAGGAGGAAGCTCTAACCCTAAGTGTGGATTTGTGAGAAGAGAGAAGGATGGGGCGTGAAGTTGGAAGAGGTGGTTTTGGTGAGGGTGATGGTAATGGTGATGGTCTGGATTTGGGTTTGGGTTTGGGTTTGGGGGGGTCTCTTGGAGGAGTGGCGGAAATGTGAGATCCATCTGAGTCTGAATCAGAGAAGTCCATGGAATTGGAATGAGATGTAATCAAACACACAGGTTGCGAACAGCGGGGAATAAGAGGGGACTTGTCTTGTGCTGGCTTGATTTCAATAAATTTCCCGCCATATATTTTTTCTTTTGCTTATTTTGTTTTTGTTTTTGTTTTTGTTTTTGTTTTTTTATATCCATCTCTTATTATATTTGGTTGAATGCATAGGCTCCTGATACTACGAGTTTTTTTCGCTCACTCATGCATTTACATAAATTATATTATAAAAAATATTAAAAAAATTAAATTACCTCCCTATTTTTTAAAATAATCTTATCATATATTATAATATAATTAATATAAATTTATATATTCTTATAATTTTTAAATAGTACAATTACTTTTTTTGAAAAATGCTATCTTAACAAAAATTTGCATTTATTTTTTTACTCACATCAATCGTATCATGATACGTGACAAAATTATTTTAAAAAATTGAATCGTTTATTTATTTTATAAAATAATTTTACACATATCATAATCTAAATAATATAAGTACAAAATTAAATATAAATTTATATATTATTAATATTTCTCTTATTTTTTAAATAAGTTTATTTAATTAAATTTCTTTTAAATTAAATAAATTTAGTCAAGTTATTTTTAAATAAAGTCAATTTAGTCTAATACGTGTAGAGTAATTTTCTTATTCTTCTTATTTTTATTGCTTTGAATAAAAATACATATTTATATTTTTTTACCTAAATTTTATTTTAAGGTAATTTTTTTCATCTATATATTAATTTAGAATGATTATTGTCATGTTTAAATTCATTTTGTTTGATCTTGTTATAAATTTAGATTTTCAGCTAAATATATTGTCTTAAAAATCTTAAAAGTTACTTAATTTATTCTAAAAAATATTCAGTATATTAATTAAAATAATAAAATATTCATTTTGAAAACTTAACAACATAGCGAATAATTAAAGTTTATGTTTTTTTTTCATGTGCTAACGAATATTATTAGTTTTGATTTACTAAATTTGATTATAAATGTATTTAAATATATGAATTTTGATATAAATTATATCTTTAATTTTTATTAATGAAAATTAATTTCATTTAAAAAATAAAAAAGGATAAAATAATATTTCTCGAACATAAAAAAAAAATTAATTTCATTCTCTTTCCATCTCCCTAGCAGCAAAAACACTCGGTGCACCACTAACTTTACTAAAAATTAATATACTAAATCTATTAAAGAATTACATGACTATTTAGACCCTATTCCCACTTATATCGGGTTAGTAAGGTCTTACAATTTTGCAAATTAATACTCGACCAAACTGATAATGTATTTATTAAAATAAAAGGTTATATATACATATCACTTATATGTTATTGATAGATAGAGCTCATAACCAGCAAAGAATTTAAAAAAAAAAAACCGTTTCTTCTTTCTCAAAATTTTCATTCAATAAAGAATAATGAATTTTTCAACAGTAACGTTTCCACCGTTTCATTCAATAAATGAATTTTCCAACAATAACATCAGAAAACTAACTTAGAGAGTAATATCATCAACGATGGCACTATCAACTGAAAGATAATTGTTTTTGTTAATAACCATTTGTATCGCTTGAAATAAATTTGATTCCAACATAATATTATGAAAACCGAAATTCGGGCATGATTGGGTCCCATACCAAATTGTCTAAAGCTCCGTAGCCAAAAACAGCATTATAGACGGCATTGATAGAGCAAAAGCACCTTGTACAAAATACCCCCATAATTGAGATATTTAACTTTACTCTTTAAACATGCATTTTTCTAATTTTATTTTTTTAACAAAACATATTCATTGTGTAAATGACATTGAAGAAAGAATGTTATGAATGTTCAATATTAAGCTTAATTAATTCCCTAGCCCTAAATTTTTTAACAAATTCACACGTAAATTCATAAATTTTAAATAATATAATTTAATCTTCAAATTTTTAAAATTTCATATATATGTATTTACGTTTTTAAATTATATAATTTAGTTCTTAAATTTTTAAAAATTTAATATAAGTTCTAGCTTAATTACTAAAATACATTTTTATGAATGAAAATTTTATGACCTATGTATGAAATTTTAAATTTTGAAAACTAAATCATATGATTTAAAATTTTAGGTATCTATGTGTGAAATTTTAAAAAATTGATAACCAAATCATATTTTTAAGATTTTGAAAACTTATGTATAAATTTAATTAAAATTTGGAGACTAACATTATATTTTAGCCTAAATTTTAATCATATATTCAAATATTTTTACTTATCTTTGTAATTTATCATATTGTATTTTGAGAACTACAATATGTTTGGTACATTATATTAATATTAAATATATTAAAATTATTATTATATTTTAATTAATTTATATAATATTTAATGATAATATTTGTAATATATTTAGGTTGAAATAATATGCATTTTATTTATACAGTTCTCTTACTAAAGAAATTTGTAAAAAATTATTTAATTTATTTATATTTTTCTTAATTTTTAATAATAAATAATATAAATTTTAATTTAATATTAAAAAAATTAAAATATATAATTTTATAATTAGAAATTTAAATAAAATATATTTTAAACTAATAATACAAATTCAGGCAGTCAAGCTCAAAGCTTTGAGTTCCGACTAGATTCAGATAGGCGTTGTCAGGCTATATATGTTTTTGAATTGTGTCAGATAAATCTTTTAAAATTAAATACAAGATCAAAGCTCAATCTTAAATTATTCAACAAGTTTTGGGTCTAATTTTTTAAAATTTTGAATTAATTAAAATTAATGTTTAATTTTAAATGATATAAAAATATAAAATAATAATATATTATATTCAAATATAAATATATTTTATAAAATTTAAACTTAATTTACACATTAAATTTAATTTAAATTAGATTAGTAATATAAATATTTTTTCCTAAATCCCACCCTAAAATTATTTAAGTTTTGCCAAGTCAAACTTACTCAATTCTATTTAGACTTTAAATTGAGTCAAAACATTCAAATTTTAATCAAATTAAACTAAATTTATATACTTGATTTAAACCTAATTTTTTTGGTGAATTAAACTATATATATATATTCGTATAATTTTTATTGTTTTGAATATGCTTTACAATCAAATACATTATAAAAGAATTATATAATTAAAAATTTTGATTTTTTTTTTTTTTTTTAAAAATATGTTGTAAATGTGATTAGGGTGGTTTTTTTTTTTTTTTGCGTGTTATTTCCCAAATAAGGTGGCGTTTGGTTCGCTGAATGTAATCGTAATCATAATCGTAATGGAATGTAATGTAAAGGAATCAGTATTACGATTACAGTATTTGGTTTAGTCACTGTAATCAAAAAAGGAATCAGTATTACAGTGTTTGGTTTGACAACTGTAATGTAATGGAATAGAAAAAAAATTACAATAATTAATAAATTTTAATTAATCACATAAATTAATAACAAAAAAAATTAATATAGCAAAAAAAAAATTTTATTATAACAAAAAAAGTAACAATAATTAATAAATTTTAATTAATTACATAAATTAACACAAAAAAAAATTCATCACAAAAAATAGACAAAAAAAAATTGCAATTTCAGAAAGAAAAAAAAACAATTAAAAAAAAAAATTGCGATGGCTGAGGAAACTGGGCGACGGGCTGGACGACGACGCAATGGCTGAGGACGCTAGCGATGGCTGGTCTCGCTCGCTCGCTCGCAATGGCTGGTCTGGTCTGGTACTGACGGGACGATGACGGACGCTGAGGAGGACGGGACGGGACGACGAGCTGGACGGCTGGACGACGACGCCGCCAGCTCAGGGAAGGGACGCGATGGACGGACACAATGGCTGAGGAAACTGGGCAACGCGAGCAGAAAAAAAAAATATTGTTCAACACGTAATGTAATCCCATTCAGTGTAATGAAGTGTGTAATCCTTATTACAATTTCTAATGTAATTGATTACATTATATTTAGATAAATCAAATAATATAATGTGCTAAATCAATTACATTACATGTCTCTTTTTTTTTTGCGTGTTATTTCCCAAATAAGGCTGTTTACTTTTTTTGGGTAATTAAATTTAAAAAAAAGGCAAAAAAAGAGCTAACCCTAGTGCGAGTCTGCGACTATCAAGTTGAAGCATTATTCCTTCCTTTTCTCTGCAGGAGCGAAGGTCAGTGAATAACAAGCAACAACAGAGCAGTGAAGCAGAGACCAAACAATGGGAAGCAAGAAACTCAAAAAGCCCTTTTCGAAAAACCCTAACGCCCGCAAAAGACCTCTCGGCCCGAGAAAATCTGATAAGAAGAAGAAGAAGCAAAGGATTACAAAGAAAGATAATCGCAATCACCACTCAAATGAAAAGAGCACAAACGATATAAATGCTATCACTACTCTACATGACGAAAACGACAACGTAAACAATCAGGTGCTACCGTCAACTAATTCGAACCAGCTTAAATATTTTGTAGAGCAATTTCAATCTGCCAACGGTGTACTACTTTCTTCTATTGAGTTAGAGTCACTTAAAGGTATTTTTTTGGTTTAAGTTTTGCATATGGGTCTTTTAGTAATTGTGAATGTGTCGGAAAATCTAAGAAATATAGATTGTATGGTACGACAATGAGAAGGTAATTTATTTGAGTGGGAAAAATGAGTATTTTTTTGGAAAATAGGTAAGAATAACATGGCATTGATATTAAGTGTGTGTGTGTGTGTATATATATATATTTGTTTTGCATATATTAGAGATTGAATAATGAAGCACTGTTGACTGGGAGTTGTAGGTTGTGGGTTGTGGGAGGGGTATGTTATCTGCTCTCATGCAGCCCATAAACTCAATAGGTTGCTAGTGTATTCGACAATAGGAAGAGTGAAATGTGGTAAAGAATTATGAACCGATCAAATGTTCAGAGTCAGAACTTGGGTATTTTATTGGTTAATCTCTTAAAACATTTAACGTGTTCTACATTTTTGAATGTGCAATAACATTTACTTTATATGTCCTATAGGAAAAAATGACATTTTGTTGATATGGTACTAGCTAGTTTCTATCATGAGGTTGTGGTGGATAAACCTGTTAGCTTTTAATTCATATTGTCATATTGATATATAATTCAAATCTGAAATTTATCTCTTCTTATTTGAGTTAATTGATACTTCAAGATCTCTTTTCAAATTCCTCCCAGATTGATGTATAATAACTAATTGCAATTTAAAAATCACACAGATAGATGCATTGTAGATTTATCTCAAAGCATCGACCAAGATGCTGGCAACTTGGGAAAAGATATCAAGGCCGCCTTTGGCCCATCATGGAAAAAAACACTTTGTGAAAAGGAGCTAGTGGAAAGGAAAATTGATCCAGGAAGTCCAGCAGTCCTTATTATCGGTACATCTGCCATGAGAGCAATAGAACTTTTAAGGTGAGATAACTTCTTGTATTCAATCTGAGACTTTTTAGTCATAATATCAACATTATATCAACATGAAAAAGTTCAATGTCCTCTAACTAGGGTGCATTTCTTTCTTTTTTTTTTCCTTTCCCTTTTGTTCACAAATATTGCCAACCCTTTCATTATTTGTCTCTAGGGGTTTTCGGTCATTGACAAAAGAGTGCCCTGCTGTAAAACTATTTGCAAAACATATGAAGGTTGAAGAACAGGTACCTTTTGCATATTTCTCGATTAATTTATTGTTATGTAGTCAATAATTGATACTTTATTAGTAATGCAAAGGTTCTTAATATGTTAATGTGATATGTATGATATCATTGTTTATGAGTGAATGGTGTGCAACAGATAGATTATTAAGATTGTTGAATGTAAAATTATTGCCTAGTTGGGAAATACAAGTGAAAGTCGTTCGTGAGAATGTGGAAGAATTACATATGGAGAAAGAAGTCTAGGTAAAAAAAAAAAAAATGGAATGCATAAGATCCCTCCCTCGGAAAAAGGAAGAAACAAAATTAAAAGACCACCAAAAAAGAAAGAATTTGGACAGTGAGGCTAATTGAATCAGTGGTAATTGCTAATAATTTGTTGAGACTTGAGAATTTTACATTTTAGTCCTGAAACTGGATTTACCAACATAAGATGATTAGTTATTAATACATAGAATCGGTAGCATAAAATTATGTAATCTTAATGTTTTCTGCAATACCTTGTATTGTATCATACCTGTGTTACATGTTAATGTAGCTGATATGCTTAACAGATATGATGCCTTCTAGAAAGTCTTGTTTTTGCCTATTTCTAGTTTAGTAAGACTTTATAGTAATTTACTTATCTTATTTACTTGCCTCTGTCTGACCTTTAACTCTCTGGTGAAATGGCTATTACTTTTCTTCATGTTTGAACAGGTATCCTTGTTGAAGAACCGTGTCAATATAGCAAGTGGAACCCCAGCCAGGTTAATCATTTGAGTTCATCATCAAAGCCTTTCTTCTGTTGTTTGTATTGTATGAACATCAAAGCATGGATGCTTAGCATTAAACTTAGCCTTCAGCTTCTGATGATCTTTACTTTGAGTCCTCTTCTTTCATTTCGATATTATATGGCTGGTATCCTGTCAAGAACATTTTGATATGCCATGTTTGAATTAATTTGTTTGTATAAGAAAACTTTGGTTCAGAGATGAACCTTCTCAATCTATATGGCAACTTCATTTTGTTGATTCTGAGTTGAATTTGGACTGCCACATGACATATCCTTTGTTTTCTTTGTCAAGCTCCTTTAGTCCTAGTTGAATAATTATGTTTACTGGATGCTCCTTACGTCAATTCCAGGATTAAGAAGCTTATTGACATTGAGGCATTGGGGCTTTCGCGGTTAGCAGTTGTTCTTCTGGACATTCACCCAGATGTTAAGGGTTATACTTTGTTTTCACTTCCACAAGTCAGGTTTGAATTTTTTTTTTCCTGAGATACTTTTTTAATGGGAAAAACCTAATGTAAGTCTTTTGAAACGTCAAGGACATAATATCAAACTATCCGAACCTCCAATTTTTTTTTGCTATGCATTTACCTCATATATCCTCATTTGACAGGGATGAGTTCTGGGATTTATATAAGAACTACTTACACCAGCCACTACTCCAAGGTGCTCTGCGACTCTGTCTCTATGGTCCATTATCATATGGAAGTAAGTCTAAACGTAAAAATAAGTCATCAAAGAAGAAAAAGACAGAAGTAGAAGAGGAAGATCTGAGTCTTGAAGTATAAATTGGTGTGTTTTAATTAACAAGTTAGAGCTTAATTTATTTTTTGATCGAAGGATACGATAAATTCGAATTTGCAGAAATTTCGAATTTGAGCTTAATTTGTTAAACGTGTACATTTCCTGCATTGCAAAAATTGCTTTATTTTGCAGTTTTTTGTTTTTTGCATCATTTTTTTTTTTCCTCCTGGCTTTCACTCCGGAATGCCGACTTTCTATTTAGCTTTCTTCTGTCATGAGCTGTGTGGTCGTGTGGATGGAGATGAACAAATTCACAAATCAAATTATTGGTTGGGATATTCGAAGTTTGCAATGTAACAATTTCAACTCCAGTTAACACCTTGTAAAACTCAATTACAGAGGTGCGAAACCGAGTTAAAACTGTTGCATCTTAAAATTCGAATATTTCAAACTTGCATTGTAAATGTGTTGTCATGGCTATTTTTGATAATTTTTTGGTGATTTTTATTATTATTGTTTTTTCTTAAGAAAATTACTAAAATTCCGTTATTGTTATTGACCATTTAGTCCCTTTTGATGTTATATGTTCATTTACGTGGAAAAAAAAAATCTCTTTTCTAAAAACATGGGTACACAAATGTGTAACCTAACAATGGTCCAATGAAATTCCTCAAATATCCGGATTGCAGTCAAATGGACCAAGATACAATAATCTTTGTAGCGAAAGATACCAGGAGTTTATTATTATAAAAATTCATTAATTTTTGAATAGATAATAAAAATTTAATAATTATTAAAAATGATACTAAGTGCATGTTTGGTTGGAGGGAATGGAAGAGGGAATGTAATTGTTTTTACATATTACTGTGTTTGGTTGGGTTATAGAATTGTAATGGAATGTAATACCATTACTGATAGATAGGGAATTATTATTACACACCTTGAAAGGCTGAAAACTGATTACAATTGAAGGCTGAATGAACAGTGTTTTTTTTTTCCCCGTCGCCGTGCTTGCATAGCGAGCGAACCAGCCAGGCCATCCAATCGCCGTCGTCGCATCCCGTTCCTGATGCCGCCAGCCGTCCAGCTCGTCGTCCATCGAAGACTGTCGTCGTCAACTCGCGAACCAGCGACCAGCCATCGCCAACCAGCGCCCAGCCATCGCGAAACCAGCGCGTCCAGCCATCGCAATCCAGCGCCTCCTCTGTCGCGTCAGCAGCCGCCTCGCGTCGCCGTCCATCGCGCGCGTCGTCGTCCACCGAGCGTCGCCGTTCAGCCCGTCGTCCAGCCCGTCGAGTACTCCAGCAGCCATCGCGATTTGTTTTTTTTTTTTTTTTAATTATATTTTTTATATGAAATTGTATTTCTTTTTTTTAAATTGTATTATTTTTTATTAATTATTGATATAAAATTGTATTTTTTTTTAATGTAATTTTTTTTAAATTGTATTTTTTATTAATTATTGTTATAAAATTGTATTTTATCTGAATGTAATTTTTTTTAAATGTAATTTAAATTAAATTGTATTTTTTATTAATTGTATTTTTTTATTAATTGTTGTTATGAAATTGTATTATTTCTGAAATTTTATTTTTTGAAATTGTATTTTTAAAATAATTATATAATTTTTTTTTGTATTCCATTACATTACAGTTGTCAAACCAAACACTGTAATACTAATTCCTTTTTTTATTACAGTGACTAAACCAAACACTGTAATCGTAATACTGATTCCTTTACATTACATTCCATTACGATTACGATTACATTCCAGCGAACCAAACGCCCCCTAAAAGTTTAAAATTTTTAAAATTTTTAATTTTGTTCACATGACATACAATAGGTAAAGTCATATAGATAAAATTTAGAAAATTATCAAAAATAATACTCCTAAATTTATAATAACAAAACTAGCATTCTAATAGTATTAAATATTTAATTTTGAATGTGTAATATTGAACGTTCAACATTGAAGAAATTTAAATTATCATCGTTCAATTCTAATTGAATGATTATTCAAAGAAAAAAGATAAATTAATTATTTTTTTTAATTATAAAAATATAAATTTAAATATAAGAAATGCTATTTTTATTATTAAAATTTTTTTAGGGGATTATTTTTGTTATTTTCTCATAAAATTTTAATAATTTTAAATTTTTTGAATTCTAGTCTCTTTTAAATAGGAGATATTATTAATTATTTTTAGAATATATATTTTATCAATTCAATTAGTTATTTTTTTATTAAATATAAATATTAGGTGGTATTGTTTAAAAAAAAAAAAAAGTTTGCATTAATTTAAAATTTTATATAATCATTTATTTTAAAAATAATAAATTATTTATTGAACAATAAGCTTTTGTGCAATTAAGAATCCTCCCTTTCATCAACCTCTGATGACTAATCATTTGATTGTCTAGTCTTGTCTCGTCTAATGTATTTTGTTTTTCTTCCCGGGTCTTGGGAATTTGAAGTCAAGAGGTGTACATCATAACAACAGAGTTATAAATTAAATCCTAAATTTAAAGACTCATGTAAATTTTGCTGTAGATTGTAATATATTTTATTTTATGGATAATAATTAAATCAGAAATGGAGATTGTTGTAAAAAATAAATAAAATAATAGCTTTATAAATCCTTTGAAATCTTTGAATTTTGGAGAAATGAGTTAAATTTTTATATATAATTTTAATTAAAAAGTTTATTAAAATTTATAAGTTTTTAAATTTTTTTTAAATCATTCATTTTTTCAATACATCCTATTTTTTAAATGTTTTTATAAGAATATAGTTAAATACACTTCAATTTTTATGAAAATTTTAAAAAACTTAAATAAATTCCCTTAAATTTATTTAAAAATATCAGTTTAACACACTGTTCTAAAAATATGAAAAATGTGTTTTGAGCGGTCACAGTCACAGCACCACTAACGTTATTATTGGGATTAATGGAAAAATTATAGTAACAATATTATTAAGCATGGGTTTGTTGAGTTTTAATATACTAACGTTAGGGGCTTCTAGAATAAAAATAAATTTATTATAAAATACAAAATTAACGAATTAAAAATAAAAAAATATTATATATCACTACTTATTTAAAATATAATTTTCATCAAAATTTACATGTTAAATATATATTTATCATTAGAATTGGTTCTATATTATTTTTTATTGTACGTCTTAATCCATAATAATTTTATAAATAAGTTCACTACTTATTCTAATAGTATTATTACCTAATATTATTCTTTAAAATTGGGACACTAATAGTCCTATAATTTTGGACAAAAGAGCAGTTTAATTTTATGGTTTTTAATTGTAGTAATTTAGTCATATAATTTTCAACTGGAATAATTTGGTCCATATTTTGTAAAATGTACATTTTAATTTCATACATTTGATGTAAAAATGCAATTTAGTCCTATATTTCTTTCTTTTCTTTTTCTTTTTAGGACTAAAATGTACCTTTATTACAAATGTATAAGAAAATTGATACAAATAAAATCTATGAGATTAAATTATTTACTTGTTCAAGATTGTTAGTGCCATTTGTAAGCAACATGAGATATTCACTCCTTAAAAAGTTAATCTCCAAGGTAGTTAAGTTTCATGATTACTTATAAACCTTATATTAGTATCATACTTAAACAATGTGGTACAATACCTTTAATATCTTTTTCAAAGTGTGAATCTTTGTATTTTGCAAATCTCATCACTTTATATTTTTAATATATGTTATTATATTTTATTCTATTTAAGTCACTTGTCTTTTTTTCTTTAGCAAGATCTATTCTTTAAAAAAAAAAAAAAAAAACTTCATCTATAAAAAATTATATCATGCAATTAAACTAATAATCCGAATATAAAAGTTTTGGTATTTTAACTTAATTTTTCCTTCAAAACACCACACTATGTGGTATGTTAGAGGTATTATCCATATTGCTTAAGCATGATACTAATGTAATGTTTATATGTAATCATGATACTTAACAATTGAAAATTTTGAAAAAAAAAATCGTTAAATTAAAGAATCAGAAACGACTGTTATGCTCTGAACCGTTTTAATTTCTTTTTAGCTGTTTGGCTCATTAGTGGTTTTAACACTTTGGTTATTACAACTATTTTTTTTCAAAAAATCTAAAATAAAAAAATGACATATGAGGTGACCACTCCTGTGTCCCAAATTTAGACTTCAGCTGCAAATGTTGTTAACCCTTGTGTGGATGGTTTTGTAGTGAACCAAGTGGTGAGGATTTACTGTAGCTCATGGGGTTATCCTAATGTTATCGGTTTCTTTGAACCATGCTGTGGCAGAGAAATCAGAGAAGTTCAATGGATTGAACTTCAAGAAGTGGAGAAGTAAGATGTTGTTCTATCTTACCACCTTGAATCTGGTGAGATTCTTGATTGAGAAGACTCCTAAGTAACCTAAGGGATGAACAGGATGTCCAGTTTATTAGTATTATTGAAGCATGAATGCATTCTAACTACCTGTATCAAAATTATATTTTGAATAACCTTAGTAATTTTATTTACAATGAGTATTGTAAAAAGAAAACAGCTAAGGACTTGTGGGACTTTGGATCGGAAGTATCAAAGTGAAAATACCGGTGCCAAAAAATTTGTGTTTGATCACTTTCTAAAGTATCAGATGATGGATTCCAAGTCAGTGACCAATCAAGTAAGAGAAATCAAAGACATATTAACTGAGGTTCATGATGAATTGATGATTCTCATTGAGGCCTTATAGGTAGCAGCTATTATTGAGAAGCTACCCCATTCATAGAAGGAATTCAAGTCCTACCCTAAACATAAGCGAAAGGAGGTGAACTTGAAAGGATTTTATAATTAGATTCAAAATTGAAAAAGACAATATGACTTCTACAAAGAGAGGGTACACCTTTGTTGGGTAATATTGTGGAGCATGGTCAAAGCTCTATAAACAATAATATGAATAACAATCAAGGAAATGAGTCAAAGTTGGGACCTAAACCTGGTGCTTTCAAAAAGTAAGGGTCCAAAGGAAAGTGTCGCAACTGTCAAGGCTTTTAGACACTAAGCCTCTGATTGCAAGGTTACAAGGAGGAACATAAATCATGAAGCAAAAATGGTTGATGACATTACTCAAGATGTTTTTAATATCGACCTAAGAGAGTGGTTGAATTGACGCTGGTACAACCAGACATGTTTGCTTAGACAAGAGACTATTTACCACATTTGAAGCTGTCAAGAAAATGTGAAAATGTATTTATGGGCAACTCTACAACTTCAGTTGTTGAAGGGTAAGGAAAAGTTAACCTTTGAGAGATTTGATAAAGGTGATTCTGATATTATTAAACATCTGTAGTTAATTTGCACCTATCCAACAACTTATAAGTAACATAAGACGTGTACTTTTTCAAAAATTGACATTCAAATCGCTAAATTTTATGATTAATTATAAATTTTACATTTGTATACTTAAGCAATGTCACCATTTATCAAAATAATAATAATAATAAAATTTTTTTTTATGCATAATCAATGATGAAAGCACAACATGCGGAGGATGCCTTATATGCCAGCTCAAATTTCAATTCATCCACCATCTTTTTTATGTTTCTTTCTCTTTTAATTTCAAAACAAGCTTTCTCTTTCTTTTTCAGCTAAGAACGAAGTAAGCAAGAAAGAAAGAAAAACGACATATCGTTTACTTCAACTATCTTTCTTCTCGGTTTTCTTCTCTTGTTTAGCTCACTGTGCTTCTCAGCTTAAGAACAAAGATAAGGAGAGTCAAACGACATGTCGTCTTCGGAAGATGAAGGGACTGGAGAGGAGTACCTGTTCAAGATCGTGATAATAGGCGATTCAGCTGTGGGGAAATCGAACTTGCTATCGAGGTATGCTCGGAACGAGTTCAATGCTCACTCGAAAGCGACCATTGGAGTAGAATTTCAAACTCAGAGCATGGACATTGATGGCAAGGAGGTCAAAGCTCAGATTTGGGATACAGCTGGTCAAGAACGCTTTCGAGCTGTTACCTCTGCGTATTATCGAGGTGCTGTTGGTGCTCTCATCGTCTACGATATTACTCGGAGTACTACCTTTGAAAGCGTCGGTCGGTGGCTTGACGAGCTCAAGAGTAAGCTTAAATTGGATCTGATTATTTTGCGTTATTTGGATTCGTTTTTGTGCATGAGTTTGGTAATTGAGTTATTGGTAGTATTGTGTGCGCTGGTCAGATCTTTTTGTTTTCTTTTAGTTTCTAGCGGGTTTGAGAGTTTGTTGCTTTTGATGTCTAGATTTAGGTTATGTGTATTTTGTGACTTTAGATCTCAGCTTTATGTTAACTTTCTGATTTTCTGTTGGAAGCCTTCATTTGGAAGAAAGTGAACTAGTGAACCTTTTTATTACTTGATGGATAGGGCTGAAGGTTAATAATTGTTGGAACCAACTCTTCCAAAAGTTTTTAAGCAGTTGTAGACATTTCAACAATTGGGTAACTGGCGAAGTAACTGTGATAGCATGTTAGAATTTTTTTGGAAACCAATTCTTCTAAAAGATTATGTTATTGGGAGGAGGGACACTATATTTTTACACATCTGTGATAAATGTATATGGTGTTGAAATTAATTTTAAAACATTGTTAATGTTTTCTGTAATTATACTTCAAAGGCTTAATTACATAGTGATCTGTCCTTTGCTATTATTTATTGAATAATATTAATTTTGATAAATTATTAAGCAAACCTTCTGATCTTTGTTGTAAGGGACATATCTCTGCTTCCATTTCCGAAAATCTCCATACACATCCTTGTCTGTCACGGGATGGGCCATAGCTTGGTGCAAATTGCAGGCGCTTTTATACTTCTATGTTGAAGATATTGGCATTTTAGATGCTCAAGTAGTATGATTTGAAGCCACATGAACGTTAAAGGGGTTTTAAGGAATTATAGGAAAAAATTAGCTTTCAGGAATTTCTAATAAGTTTAAAAGTTTGGTGACTAATATGATTTAGGTTTAGTGGGGCCGGGCCAATGGAACTAAAGTTTTATGTGAGTCTAGGCTTGTATCAAATTCGAAGATGGAGAAATTTTGCATTGAGATTGAGAAGAAATTCGAAACTTTGTTTTCCTTTGGCTATGGTAATTGATGTTGACTCAATAATAGGTTTTTCTTTGATTTGATAATGCTTAGGTTTGTTATCGAAAAAAAGATAATGCTTAGGTTTAGTTGTTTATGTTGGTTACAAGAAGAGCTTTTTCTAAACTGATAAAGTTTTGAGAGGCACACCATTCTAGTTCTGCTATGGTTGGTGTGGGGGAAAAAAACAACTCTAGACAGAGTGATATAGAGGACATGTGAGTACTTGCATGTTTCTTTCTTATCAGTAGAATAGGTAATATTAGAAGGGGTTCTGTTGAGGTGTAATGGGTAATGGCTGAAATTCCAAAGTTCACGGGGTGTTTATGAACACTGAACAATGACACTTTCTGAACATATTAAGAAGAATAGCAAGAATGAACTACAACTTTGCAGGTTTATTGAACACAAGAAGACAAAGAAGCGCGTAGCTATAAGAACATAACTCATTTATAGGAATTCCTTAAATTTCTTTTTTTTTTTTGGAAAAGACGAAAAGTTCTAAATGTAACAACATCTACATCCTGTAAGCTTGTTAAATTGTTTCACTCACACACCCATCTCTAGGAATGGGCAGGGATGGGGTGGAACTGATTTTGGTATAGCTGTCCTTGAATCCGAACATATACCTGTTTCCCTGAAACTGCCTGAAAACCGGAGCTACCAAACCTGTGTTATAAAACTTAAAATATCGCCTTTCCTTTTAATGCTCTTGTTTTTTCTGACAATATGAGCTTTGTTGAGTGTTGCTGGCCATCCCATTTTTTGATATCTGAACTGAAATTATTTGTCACTTAAATTCTATATCGTAGTTAACCTCGAATTTAGATTAATGCTTCTAAAGTAACCGCATCATATAATTAAGTTTTTAAAACTTTAGCTATGTATGTGTCTATCATTTTTCACTTGGTCCCCCAAATGTTTGGAATTTAAAATCATGCTTTACCTAACTTTTTGGTCCAACTTGGTCAACCACTGAACATGCATAGATAAGTATGCAACGTTCTCCTTAAATTTTGATACCTTCAAGACTTGGGGAGCATCATTTGTTTGCATGGTCTCCAATTTGTAAACTTTAGATTGTTTTGTACGAAGATAAAATCCCACAAAAACGTTGATTCTAGGATTGAAGTAAAATGATGTCAATGGTGTTTTGTGTTTTGTTTTGTTTGCTTCTTCATGTTTTTTTTGTCAAATATCATCGCCCTTTTTTTTTTTTTGCGCTGAATATCATTCCCTTTTTGTTGTGGTGCTGGAACTTTTTGCATTCGATGTTTGAGCTTTTAACTAAAACAACCACGCAGCTCATTCGGAATCAACTGTGGCAATGATGCTGGTTGGGAACAAATGCGATTTGGAGAGTATCAGAACTGTGAGCATAGAGGAAGGAAAAAGCCTGGCTGAAGCAGAAGGATTGTTCTTCATGGAGACATCTGCCCTTGATTCAACAAATGTTAAAAAGGCTTTCGAGATTGTTATTCGAGATATATATAACAATGTCAGCAGGAAGGTTCTGAACTCTGATACCTACAAAGCAGAATTGTCTGTTAACAGGGTAAGCCTTGTTAACAATGGTGCAGATGGATTGAAGCAAAACCAGGGCGTCTTTTCTTCTTGCTGTTCCAGGTGACTTTGTGTCTTTTTCAAAGAAGTATAAGGCATTGCCTGTTGGTGTGTGAATTCAATTTTGTCTTTATTGGATATGCATTCAAAGTAGACCATATAAGACAATATTATAGAAAGAAATTGTTATCTTAATTGAAATACTTCAGATAGTAAATCATGTCAAATTTCATTGGGATTTTGTTGTATTTCTCGGCACTTGTATACAAGGAACATAAAGAAAAGAAAAAGAAAAAAATGAAGCAAGTTTCTTTCATGGTTGACAACACGCTATTTGTTTGCATGTAAAAATCTATTCATGGTTTAGTCCATTAGCAACAAAATCAATTATGCTAGTATATTCTTTCTCGTGATTGAATTTTGTTTGGGGTAGATTAATCAACTTGAATAGTTTTTTTTTTTGTTCTTTGTACTTTTTAAAATAACTATATTATTCATACACCAACTAAAATTGGAGAAAGACTTGAACATTAGAGCTCTACAGATAAAGGACTTGGTCAAATTTAAGAGAAGTCGACCCTGATAATCCAATAGTACATGCCTCAGAAGCCTTGCTAGTATTTTGTCTTCCCTTCTTGCCTCTAAGCTGCAAGTTCTATTACGGCCACTAGTGATGTCAAGTGTGACTTTATCATGTGAAGATAAATGATGGAAGTTGTATAATGCTGTAGAAAGTTTCTTTTTTCTTTTTAAATTCAAATATACTTGGTGAGATAAATTATTTAAGAAAGAAAATGAATAATGCCTCCTAAATATTTGTATACTTTACAATTACAATTTCTTTTGTCATTACCTTAAAATTTTATGGGTCAAGTATTTGGTACCATCCATGTTCATTTGTTCTCTTTCTACTTTCTCTGTACATACATCTATACACAATTTATTACTAATATTACTATTTAACTCTTTATTTACTTATATATCTGATAATGATAAGCTACCTTAGTGACTGATAATTATTTTTTGTTGGATTTAAGAGTTAATATAAACTCTTATATTATAGTTCTATGGGTGCCCTCTAGTTGAGGTAGTTAAGAACATATACTCGTTTATGGAAGTTGTTTGAATCCCACCCAGGTCTTAAATGGCCTAAAAAACAATGAAGTTGAAATCATGTAGACTCCAACTTTATATGGTTTCTAGATGAAGTCCACATAGTGTGATGTTTTGAAGGGAAAATTAAGCTAAAATACCAAAATTTTCATATTTGGATTATTAATTTAATTGCATGATGGATGAAAATTTATTTTTAAGTCTCTCTACCTAATGAACATATTTTTTTTCTTCTTTATATTATGTAAAAAATATTTTTGTTTTGTATATTCAAAAATGCAATGGACATATGTTTATTTTTTCATAACGTAAAAGAACATATTTTTTCAAAGATGTTTAAAATAAAATAATATGAATAACTGTATCATTCGAGTGCAAATTATTTAAAGGATTTGCCTCTTTATAAGAGAGTATTGTATTTTTCTCTTTCTTTTGTCTTCGAAAATAGGAAGAGTGGTTGAAAGAAATTTATATTCATATGAGCGCTTTAGTAACTTTATCCCAAAAAGTATACTTTATTATGATAAAAAAATATTGCACACAGGTACCATAATTTTGCACCCTTAGAATTAAAGTTCTTATTTTTATAAAAATACGAGATTAAAGCATTTATATCGAAAGCAATGAACTAAAACATCCCTGTGGGACCTTCTGCTAATAAATATCGTTTTCAAATTATATGTAACATAATGATATCGTGGTTAGAGTTTTGTCGATGTAAATGTAAAAATTGTATTAGTGCATATTTATTTGTGGTTTAACTAGTAATTAAAATTTCTTATTCGCCTGTTTTCAGTCATAATTTCAGACCACAATATCATTTGATAAAAAAAAAAAAAAAATTATTCATCAGTTATTAAAAGAATAAATTATAATGTAAAAAAAGTAAATTATAATTTATAAATACGTCATAAATTGTCTATAATTTTTTTTTAATACTAAACTACTTCTATTTAAGTCTATAAAGATTTGGAATATCCATTATTATCGATATCCATCAAACTGTCGTTATTGTCAAATGAACATATTAATGGTTCATCTATATGTTTTTATGCCATTCATTTGCCATTATTATTGACTTTCTCTTGTTGGTGGATTTGAAGTGGGTGCACTGAGATCCACCGAAAAATTCACGACCAGGAAAAGTTTGAAGTTATTTCGCAATTTTTTTTCTTTAACAAAAAAAGTCATACTATTGGTCGACAAATTATGTCTATACTACGACAACCCACATGTAACTTTAACTTGTAGTTGGGATAAAGAATGTTTTAACACAACCGCACTCAAGCTTGCGCTTGCGCTCTAGTATATGTTGATCTAATTGTGGCATTGGGCAAAATTGGGTAGGCACTAAGAAGAAGTATGCCTTTTGATCCCTTCGGAAATTTCGAAACATTTCCCGGCCATTTGTTTTGTCTGTAAGGTTTTTATTTTTAAAGTTTAATTCATTTAACATAAAAATACATCAATAATTTTTAAATCAAATTATTAAAAATATATTGAATTATTAAGAGTATAATGAAAATCGTAACAACACATCTATAATATAAGTGTAAATTTTTATACCATTACTTTTTCTCCATGTGTGCAGTTTAAAAATTTTAAGTTAAAATGATTCACATGATCAACAACAAGTGTAGTTTTTATTTATTTATTTATTTATAGCAAACACCCAAGTATAGTTTGAACTAAAACAAAGTCATTGAAGGTAAAGTTATAATATAGATACTTCACTTCAATCTTACTAAAACAATTTTTACAAAAAATTTATTTAAACATATCTTGCCAAATTTGTTTTTAATTAAACATAGTTGATATTATAAATATCGATAAAATTTATAAAAAAAAATTGGAAAAGTTATTAAAAATATGTATGGATATCAAATTTTTTATGATGCGAGCTGCACGTTGTTTTGTGATTTATTTGTTTAGGATCAAACGCACTACAAACACGTCTTATATAAATTTTTAGAAAAATTATAAAAAATAACACCTTAAAATTTATAATAATAAAATTAATACCCTAATTTCAACGTGTAATATTGAACGGGTCTAAATTATTATATTTTAATTTCAATTGATTCAATTGAATAATATAAGAGTGCTATTTTTGTTATTAAAAATTTTAATGAATGTTATTTTTATTATTTATTTTTTTTTATATTAAATAATATTTTAATGTGGTTGAATAAAATGGGAGAATCATGACTGCCAGAAAATTAGGTAAAATTGGGGCACATCCAGTGAAGAAATAGTAACACTAAATAGACATCATTAACTACCATTGAAAGATAAAAAATTTAACAAAATTAATATAATATAATATTGTAGAAACAAAATAAGCTGATTCATCGACATGATCAAAGTGATAACCCATATGTGATATCTCAGTTGTGCACTTTGAAAATCTTCTAGAAGCTTTTGTACCAATGAGTAAGAAACATCTTAACATTTACTTACTCAAATTGCCCTTGTGAACTGAGATAAAGACATTTGAAAAAGATACCTCCTTTTCAATTATTTTATTTATTTTTCTAATTAATGGCTTTTGAATTTGGATAGCATTAACACTTTCACTGAGATCTCCAATGCTTGGCCATTTCAAAACCATTCCTCGCATAATGATAGTCTTCAATAGTCTTCTCAATCTCATCTTGTGTGTTCATCACAAAAGGACCATATTGGACAATTGGTTCATTTAAAGGTTGTCCACCAACAAGCAAAAATCTCAGTGGATTTGAAGATTTGTTCCACACACTTAAACCATCTCCTTCAAAACCCAAAACTAAAACATGGTGAGCAGTTACAGCTGAAGAGTTTGGGATTCCAAAGACTCCTTCTCCTTCTATTATATACACAAAAGAATTAAAAGACTCTGGGATGCTTTGGTGAATTTGGGACTTGGGTTTTAGAGTGAAATCTAAAAACATTGTAGGAGTTCTTGTATAAACTGGTGATTTGACTCCCAATGAGTCTCCTGCTATAACCTTTACTTCCACACCATCTTTCTCTGCCCTTAGTATGTCTTCTCTAAGAAGTTCTTGATATCTTGGTTCAATCCTGCAAATGGGTATTTGGATTTTGGATTAGCTCATATATAAACAATGAACTATTAGTTTTTGCCTGTTTGGGTTGGCAAATTTTTTACCATTCTATGTAGTAACAATAGACCTTTTAAATGATATTTTATACAAACACAATTTTACTATCCTGCAAATAGTTATTTGGAATACTCATGTTTATGTATACTTGAAAAACGAGTCCAATTATCCAATGTCACTTTCATGTATCAATTTATGTACCAATAATAAATGACACACAAGCTAACCATAAACTAGTATATGTAAACATGACGAAAATATATAATGAAAATTGTTGGATATTATGAATGATATCCGTTAATTGACTCAGATGCAGAGTTGGTTAAGAAAATGGAAAAATTAAGAGAAAATAAAGGATTTTGTCAATAAGAATTTGTTGTGTACTTATAATTTCTAAGAGACAATTTGAAGTTATTTTAAAACAAAGGCAGCTTTGACAAAGAGATATCAAAAGCATGTAAGATTACAAGTACTTGGTAATATTATGTTGCTTTTATAAGAAAATAATATTAAAAAATGACATTACATTTTGTCTTTAGAGGATAAATTGACCCAAAGCTGCAAGCCCTTTTGGGCCCCTTCTCCTGCAGGCATTTCTGAGTGTATTATTCCTCTGCCTGCTGTCATCCACTGCACAAATTATGATATTAAATTGGTTAGTTAGATGATTACAAAACACCAATATTTAACAAATAAAATTTGGTTTATACATGTTATGATCCATATTCATCTATTATTTTATTTCGTCTCTTCTTCTCCATACATAATAACAGTTTTGTATATGTGTACAACTATATCAAACAGACAACAACAATTTGGCATACATATACAACTATAAATCAGCATAATATTCTAATATATGCAACTTAAGTGTCCCTGTACATTAATATAGTGTGCGTTAGTAATTGAGTTACACTTAACCTTTGGATGGAACCTCGATCTCTTTATCGGTGGTATAAGTGTCAAACCTTAAACTTAGTTATTGTGATCACTTATGTGATTCTTCCAACTAGATGGACATAGTATAAAATAAAAAGATAAGACCAACTTCTGAAAAGTAAAACGGCTCACGAAAGATTGATTCATTGTCAATAAAAGTTAGGTAACTGATTACCTGCACATCCCCTGCTCGAATAGTGCCCTTATGTCCAGCAAAGTCTTGGTGAGTTATACCTCCCTGCCATTCCAACATAAAGTAAGTACCTAAAGATTGACTATTTCTGAGAGTTCAAATATCAAACAGTTTATGCGCTTAAGAGTTTTACCTCCATCATATAAGTCACTGTCTCAAAACCTGTTACACAACATCAACATAATATAAGAAAACGAAGATGAACCCGAAAACCAGATAATTCAACTAGTGGAGATATATAAGATAGGAACCTCTGTGTGGGTGATCAGGAAATCCAGCAGGAGGACTCACTGCAATATCAACAAGCTAAAAAAGTTTATAACAAATTAATTCAAACTTGAAATGTATAGCTTTGATGAAACAGATTGTTTATACCTGAAAATTCATCCAACATGAGAAAAGGATCCAAGTTTTTCAAATCACTTCTGAGAAATTTAAGTACCCAATTAAGAGGGCATAAAATCATCAATACCCAGAAGGCAAAATCTCAATAAAACACGAAGATAAATATAGAAATGTAGATCAAATAACCAAATAAAGCCAATTTAAGAATAAGAAAATAAGACAATAAGATTACCTTCCAATGCCTCTTCTTACAGTAGCACCATCACCTTCACTTTGGGGTTCTGCAAGTACTTTCTTGATCACCAATCTGGGTTGTTTAAAAGAAAGAGATTGATCTGATTCAGACATGATATTTTTCTTGATAAAAGAAGGGACTTCAGAATTTTTAGTTGAAGGTTTTGGTTTTGTATTGAATAGTTAAATTTTGTGTTATATACATAGACAGAGTGTCTATTTATATATGTCTGTTTGGCTTAACGAATAAATATTCCAAAATCAGAGGAAAAATATTCCAAAAGGTTGATATCTTTTTATTTATAGAATAGATTTAAGAGGAATGTGAAGAAAAGAACTTAATGAGAGATTATTTACTATTCATGAAATATTGATGTCAGATACTTCGTACGAATAAAATATTTAATAGTGTAATTTTTTATATATAAACAAATTATTCATTACAAATAAGTATTATGTATTTGATATATTATGCTAATAAATATAATAAATGAAAATATGTTGAAATATTTAAACTTATTTCATATTTTATCTAATAGTAAATTTAACAATTTTATTGACAAACAATTCGAAGTAATAAATAATAATACCAAAAAATTGTATATATTTTAACTAAAATTTGAACTTTCCTAGTTAAATAAATGCTCTAAAAGTTTTTTTTTTTTTTTTTTAAATCTTATATATAAATTAAATGAGTTTATGTTAATCTTTCATTTATATAAAAATAAAAAAAATTGTAAAAATGGAGAGATAATGACTTTTGACTACTACTAATATTACTCACAGAATTCATACAGGTAAGAATGAGTTATTCTTATTCTAAAATTACTAGATAAACTAAAAACAACACTTTAACATTGCCGAATGTTTTCTAATATAATTTAATATATACGTTAATTTATATATTATAATTTAATTAATAAATAATGCTATTGTTATTTCATTATCACTTATCATTAATGTTATATCTAATCAATAAAGAATATATTACTTAATATTTAATGCATATATGATACAACAATTTGATTCATATAGCTTTTTTTTACAAAAATATTTTTATCATAACTTGATACATACATAAATCTACATTATACAATTTAATTAATTCTTTGTTAGTAAGTAGTCATACAATTATTTCATAATCTCAAATTACTAACTTTACATATAATAAATAATTAATATATTATTTGATCCATATAATACTGTTCTTTTTTCAAACAGATATTAGCAAAAAAATTGAAAAAGTAATAAAAATAACACTTCTTAATATTTATAATAACATAAATAACACATCTTGTAATTAAATCATATATTTTTACAATTAAAAAAATGAACATTATATTATTTTTCTTTAAACGCCGTCTAATTAAATATTATTTAAATTAAATTGTAGTAATGTGAATATTGTTTAATGTTATTTAATATTATTTTTAATATTAAAAGTTTTAAAGATGTATTTTTGATAATTTCTCAAAATAAAATTATATAAACTAAATGCATAAATATTTGAAAAAAATTTATTAATTTTAAAAATAAAATATTATTATTCAAGTTAAAATAAACTTTATTTATTTAAATAAATAACTAATGAATGAAAATATAGTCAACCTTATTCATCAAACATAAAAGTTTAAATTCCGTGTAATAGATGTGTTAAAAAAAACATTATTATTAGGAGTGGGAGACGTGAGGAAACAACATTAAGAGGAGATTTTTTTCTACATTAATGTATAAAAATTATGAATATAATAAAAAAAAAAATATGCGAAAGAAAAAGTAATAAATTTTTAAAAATAATAGATTAAGATATACTCACTGTTAAATTTAATGGGTCCCATTTTCCATTCAATGGACGAATCATATCATGATGTCAAATTAATGTCAGCGTGATCCCCGATGAGGGCTGGCCGCTGTCGTTTTCTTAGTGTGAACTGCAAAAAAGTCAACCTTCATTTCAGGTGTAACCCAAACCGTTTCCAGATTCAATAGAGACGGACAGTTCACACTTCACAGTTCACACCTTAAAATCTTTTTATTTTTGGACAAAACGCAGTTCACACCGCTTCATCTCAATGATACTCTCATAAATTCTTATTAGTGAGCTGTTTAAATCATTTGATAAAAAATTTGTTATAAAAAATAATACTTTTTAAAACTTAAAATAACAAAAATAGTACATTTTATATTATTTTTTTTTAAACATTCATTAAATTAAAATTGAACGATCACAATTTAGACACGTTCAATATTATTAAGGTGCTAGTTTTATTATTATAAGTTTTAAAAGTAGTATTTTTAGTAATTTTATATTTATTTTTTTAAAATATTATTTTTTATGTTTAGAAAGGAGATTGATAGTAAAATTGTAAATTTTCAAATAGAAACCTGTCAATTATTAGAGGAAAGATCGTGTGGACGGCGTGTTCAATTCAATGGGGGTTGTATAATAAATTAGTAGGTGATTAGCCAAGTTTTCTTTCTTTCGATATTATTATAATTTTGGAGGGTTACCAAATTGATTTGGTAGGAAATTACCATAACTTAATTGGTTGAGTCCAAATTTTTATATTAATAATATTATCATTTGTGGGGTGTCCAAATTGTAATTGTCTAACATGGTAGGAAATAATATAATAGCTACTTTTTTTTTAATATTAAATAATATTTAATATAATTTAAAAACATAATTAAGAATGAATCTTATTGTTAAACTATTAGATAAATTACTTAATTAAATGTGTAATTTTTAAAGGAAAGAGAGAATAATTGAATAATACCAACAACAACAAAATTGAGTCTTACCAAAAAAAAATTATATTTTGATTTAAGTCATAAATTTAAATTAAAATATAGCATTTTTTTTCAACAATATTCATCTATATGTGAGATTTGATCATGCTACATTTACTTGAAAGTGATAGACTTTATACAATGTAATTCTCCAAGCTATATATTATTTCACTTAAAAACAAAATTAGTTAAAAATTAAGGGAAAAATGCCAATCAATGTGCATTAATTATTTAGATAAGTTCAGAATTAAATTGAATTTTTAATGTAAATAAATGGTTACATGTTTATTTATATGTATAGTTATAAAATTCATTTTGTAGAAGTGTACGTCGACATATATTATATTATTATTAGACTATAAAATAATTAAAAAATTAAATAATAAAAAAAGATACATTATGATTATACGTCACTAATTTCATGTGAGACAACAATTCATATGTTATATCAACTCATTTTCAATCTAGGACTATCTTATTAGAGATCACATCCAAGAAAAAATGACTACTTTTATATATTGTTCCTTTCAAGGATAAATCGATTCCATAAGTACATGTTAGCAACATATTATATATAAAGTAATTATCCATAAAAAGAGAGAAAATTAATTTTTACCTTTTTTAAGAAATGCCTTTGTACTAGTTTTGTAGGCCATTTCAAAATTAATTTTCGTTAAAGATTTTTTTTTTTAAAAAAACAACAAAAATAATACCATTTAAAATTTACAAAAATAATGTTCTTTATATTCAAATCATATATTTTTATAATTAAAAACATTACTTTTATATCATTTTTTTTAAACGCCGTCTAAATTAAATTGTAATAATTTAAATATGTTCAATGTTATAAGTTCAATATTAAATATTCAATGTTATTGGAGTTTTAATTTTATTCTTATAAATTTTGAGTTATATTTTTCATTATTTTTTGTTCAATTTTTTAAGAAAAAAAGACTTTAGAGTCCTGTTACATACACAAATAGAACATATAAGTCTCAACTTTTTAGTAAATTATAAAAGTTCTATATTTATAAAATTAATATTAAAGTTCTATCCAACAAAAAATTAGTTTAGAATTTTGAGAAATTAAAACTATAACCCAAAGTTTCCATTTGCTATATTTTTTTATACATTATTTTTAAATCAAAAAACGAACAAACCGACCTAGACTTTTCTTTAACAAAGAGTAGCAAAACTATTAATGTAATTGAAGCTGAAGTCTGAGCAATACTCTTTTTTTTTTTTAACTGTTTATTAATTTTATTTTCTATGTTAACATCAACTTTTTTCAAAAGTAGTCTATTTTGGATTTTGTGGTTGGAACATTTAAACCAAAATATCACAAGTGAATCGTACAAGATTTATGGTTTACTCATGTGATTTATTATTATTTTTTTAATTTCGTAAGTTTATTACATTACTCGCTATTATGTCTCAAATTATTTATTTATTCTTTTTCTTTAATAAAAATTATCACATGTAATATTTTTTATTTATTTATGCCAAATAATTTTGCTTCTTACCCATTAAATGGTTACATTCGTTGATCTCAAATATCTATTAGTTAGAAAAGAAAAAATTTATATGAAAAATATCAAATTTAATTTTTTGGAAAATTACCAAAAATAACACCCCTAAAACTTATAGTAACAAAAATAACACTCTAATAAAATTGAACGTTTAATTTGAACGTAAAATATTGAACGTTTAATATTAAACAGGTCTAAATTATCGTCGTTTAATTCTAATTGGATGGGTGTTCAAAGAAAAATGACATATTAGTCATTTTTTTAATTGTAAAAATATAAGTTTGAATACAAGTGATGTTAGTTTTGTTATTAGAAGTTTTGAGGGGTGTTAATTTTGTTATTTTCCCTAATTTTTTTTTACTTAGTTTTTATCTAGTTAGAAAAGAAAAATAAATTAAATTTAGTTTTTATTCATATAAATATATATTTCATATTATTGAAAATGTATAACAAGTTGAAAGATAAAAAGAAAAGGTTTTTCGTAACAAAAAAAAAAATGATGCATATGATAATTTTTTATTGAAGAGAAAAATTTGTACTAAACATTCTACTCTTAACTTCTACATAAAATCAATTAAGTTCAACTTTTGAAAATTGTTAATTTTCTTGTAGAAAAATCAGTTTTTTTGTTAAAAGTTAAAAATGTAAAAATATCTCATATCTCTTCAGAAAAAACATTAATTCTCTCTCACTCCACGCTTTAAATAATATTAATATTATTTTTCTTATTTTTAAAAAAATAATATTACATAACTCAAAAATCTTGGGAATCAAATGATTAACCTTTTTTTAACTTAACCTGAAGCCACTCATTTTATTAGCTCGTGACTTGCATTTGTCAATATTATATGTGTTTTTAAGATGAGTATTTACTATAATTTTTGGTGTTTTTCTGTCTTATCAAGAACGTATAGTTAATTCTTGTTGCTACTTACTTAAGATATTTGTCAGTACTTAAGTGAATTTTTAATAGTGCTGACAGCTCATTCTTTAGCCAATTGAGTGAAATTTTCTACACCCAAGCTGTTTATTAATTTTCAGATTGTCCAGATTATCTTCAACATGATTTTTTTTTTTAAATTATTAAAAATAATATCCTTAAAATTTATAATAATAAAACTAATATTTTAATAATATTCAATATTTAATATTAAACAGTTCTAAATTATCGTCATTTAATTTAAATTGAATGAGTATTAAAAAAAAAATAACATATTAATTATTTTTTTAATTGTAAAAATATAAGTTTGAACACAAGTGATACTAATTTTATTATTATAAATTTTAAAAGATGTTTTTATTTTTTTTTTTTCTTTTTTTCTATACGGCAACATGGATAAAGCTTGTTCTTGAAATGATTTATCTAAATAAATTGTAAATTTATTTAATAAAAAAATAAATAAATAAAAAGAAAAAGAAAAAAAGAAAAGAAAAGAACATAGTTTGAGTTTTCTTTAGCAACTTTGGTTTTTTTTTTTTTTCCTTCTTTCTTAATTTTAGAAACATGGGTTGTTCTATGATTTTAGTCGGTAGAGAAAATTTTCTTTTAGTATTTTTCAACAGATAAAGGAGTAACACAAAATTAACACACATAAAATATGTAACAATAAAAATAATATATTTAACACTATTAATAATAAAAATAGTACATTTAATATTAACACTAAATCATAACTTTTTAAATAAAAAATGATATAATTTGTTATGAATTTTAGGAGTGTTATTTTAGATAATTTTTATGTTTTATAGATCAATTGATATTTTGATGTGCAAAATCTATGATCCATAAATTTTACTTCCAGAATACTAAATAAAACACTATTTTTAAATATCTTTTTTTATTTTTTTAAGGCAAATTTGATTTTACTTTGAAAAATATCATTTTAAAAAAACGAAACTTTATTATAAAATTATTGGAGTAAACCTTCCAAATAAATAAAAATATTGCCAAATGATCACATACTATTGAACCCTAATCACAGAAGTATGTATATATGAGTTTTTTTTTCAATCGTTTTAAAAAATTCTGACTGTAAAGAAATATTTTACGATAAAAAAAAATTATATATATATATTATAAGTAGTTTCTTGACTTGAAAAATACACAAGTAAATAAATTGAGTTTTTTTTTTCAAAAAAATGTATCTCTAAGAGATTATATAAACACCACAAAGATTATAAAATTCGACATATTTCAAATCCAACTTCTGTTGTCTTACCAACAACAACAACAAAAAATCTAATCGTTCTATTCTCGTTTTTCTAAGTACCAAAGACTTTTGATCACCTTTCTTAAACTTCTCAAGCTCTCATTTTTATTTTATTTTTAATCTCCTTCACAAAGGGAAGGCTCTAATTTATTAATGAGCACTATTATTTTTATAACAAATATATGATAATCGATTGTTAAATGAACAATATTCATACCGACATAAATAAAACCAAGCAGTCGTTTCTTCTTTCTGATTTTTCTTCTCTTAATTTCTCTTTCCTGTGAGAGTAGTCTATTATAATTTATAATTTACAATTAAATAATTAATTTTATAATGTTAAATTTTTTATAAATATAATCATTATTGTGTTTGATAATAATTTTTATTAGTATTTTCAAGAAAAATATTGAAAATCATATGCAAATTGTTTAGCGATGCTCTTTGTTTATTGATTTTTTTTTTTTAACAAAAATTTAAAAAATAAGAAAATATTAGTTATTAATCACAAATTTTATGTTTGCAAACATTTTCTTCCTATACTTGTACTTGCAAAATTCATAAGACTTGATATATTTTCTAAAAAAATACTTGATGAAAATGGAAAAAAAAAAATCAGATGTAAGAAATCGGATTTAAAAATGTTTTTTTTACATATTACATTACTCAAATATATTATTTTATACCCACTATTTTCAATTTCTTTTACTTATCCACCATAAACCATTACATATGTTTAAAAAAAATGTTAAAATAGGAAATTATATTATGGTTAAAACATGTTCAAATTTTATTTATGTAAAATATAATTTTCTTAAATTTTAATGTATGGAAAAGAAAATAAAGAACTAATATTGTAAAGGCATTTTGGTAAGTTATTGTTTTCATTATATTGATTCCTTTTCTTATTCTGATTCATTCACACTGATTTCATTAGTAACATATGAGTAATGCTACCTAGTTCTATACATTTTCTAGATAATGTGGCAGCTTATAATTGATTACTATTTCATTAGGCCATAGTTAGAAATATGAGCATTAACAGAAGTCAATTATGTAATTATGTTTTCTTATTTGGCTTTGAACTATTTCAATTTGGATTAAACAGTGTTGTTCAAAGTAAAAAATGATTTTTATTAGAACTTAATGTATACAACAATCTAATAACATAATCTAATTGACTCATGTTAATGGGTTCCACAATCATTTTTTTTTTTTTTATTCTGCATTCTCAATTTTATATTTAATCAATAATTAATATATTATTTAATGCATATAATACTCCTATTTTTAAAATATTAACTATGTAAAAAAATTGTACACCTATTAAATCCAGCTTAAAAGCAAAAACTTTAAATTGCAACACAACAATTATCAATCTATAGTTTAAATGTTGATTTTATTCTTATTATCAATTATAAATATTATTGAATAAAATTTTTATTAAATTTTTATTGTGTCAATAATAATTTAAATTGTTGCGATATTACACCGTAACAATAAAAGTAAAATAAAAACAAAATGTTATAATTGGTTCAAGTTAACCCATGTTGACATAATTAAAACATTGAAAAGAAGTGTAAATTATTCTTAATAAAAAAAAATGTTTCATATTAATGACTGCCAGGTAATACATTGTTAGTTACATGCAATTGTACTTAGCCAAACTAATTGGAATTGCATGTTGTTTGGTTATACATATCCATAGTCATGATCTATAATTTTAAATTTTAAACTATTAATTCCATCTCTTATTAATTATCAAATCAATTTTGCTCAATTTCATCACACAAAACAAGCCTCATTACACACATAATTATGGTTAATACTTCTATCAATCATCTAAAAGTTATTATTGTGTTTCTTTGTGTTCTCTCGTGCCTTCTCTCTTCAACTTATGGATATTCTCTTATTCATTGTATCTACTTTTTTGTCACTTTTAATAATAATATTGGCGCAATTATTTTATTATTTTTACAAAAATTTGATCAAATTTATATTTTTTAAAATGTGATAATTATTGTTTATATTTTCAATAATGTTGAGTATATTGTCATAAATTATAACTCCTTGCAGATTGTGTTGAAATATCATTTACTCGTTTAATTTATTTCAATAATATTAATTGATTGATGTTTGATGATATACAAACTCTTTTTGCAAAAAGAAGCAAGAATTGAATGGTTGTTCGTCAAATATATGTAACAAATTTTGTTTCTCTATATTTTTTTTCTTTCTAAATTAACATCATATATATACTTATCTAATTACCTAATATTCATAACTTGCTTTCCATAATTCTATGTATGGAAATTTTCAATGTTTCATTAAACTAAAATGTCTTTAGTTTTTTTTTTTTTTCCTTCATCAAAGTCAAGTTTTACATATACACACACAAATTTTGTGGGGCGACACAACTTTAAATATTTAATTTAGTGAGCTAAAATACCAAATGTCTTTACAGGGTCAAAAGTAGGGATGCATGAAATTAATGGTGATTGCACAAGATGGAGCAATTGGTATTCAGGGGGCTTGTTTTGATGGTGATTTATGCAATGCCAAATGCACAAAGCTTGAGGGTGCTACTAAGGGAACTTGTGGATTTGATGGTATTAGACTCGTTTGTAAATGTCATTTTAATTGTTGAATAAGATTTGAATTAGATATATAGTATATTGTGTTACAATATTTGGATACATAAATGGCATCTCTTTAATTGCTTCCTTGACTATAACGATTTCTCATTATATAGAGTTGTAAATTAGGTTGTATCATATAATCTTTAGTCCTATCTAATGTGTTTAATGAACTTATGCTTCAAAGCTGTCTTGTCCCAAAACGGACTCATAGTGGAGGGAAGAGTTTTAAGAAAGAAAAAGTGTGACTTTCCTCTGAAAAATCCTAAATCTCCAAAGCTTAGCTTCTGTTTAAACCTAGCCACCCTCTACCTTGAATTATTTTATGGCTTAACGTAATCATTTAATTAAATCAATAGAATAAAGTTAACATGTATAATTTTGTTGGAATAATAGAATTGACCAAAATATTGTTTTATTACGTGTACAAAATCTATAGGTTCACTCTCCTCAAGGGCTTATTTACAAGCCCATTTTGTAGCAACCCAAATATTATAAATAAGAGTTAGGTTGTCTTTTATGCTCTTGATTTTTGTTGTGCTTTGGTGGAGAGCAAGAGCTGATGATATACACACAACCATAGATAAATTTACAACAATGAAACATGGCTACCTTTGCATCAAACCACCAAGATACATATCTATTGTAATTTTTTCTATTTACATATGCTATATCTAAACATATATTTAAAGTAATTTTTACATGCATTGCCCCATTCTTCACAGCCTTCCTCTACCCATTCATTCCATCCACTTCTATTCAAGGTAATGATTCACTGTCCAATCTAGTTCGTTTACTACTACCCAACCTTCCACCGGTTTTATCCAGCATTACTGGTAATCTAAGGGATCCATTTAGTGCCACCATCGTCCATCCAGAAGCTTCATTTTGCATCGTCATCGTCTGCCGCCTTTCACTGCTCCCCTCAATCTCCTCATAGAGCTCTTTCTCTTTGGAGCTAAACCCTCCTAGCCTTGTTGCAAGTATCACTTTCTTCCTCTCTCTCTCTAGTGCTCTAAGCTTCATTGTTGCCATGGAGTAGTTCGATGATGATGAACCTGACGATTTGGTGCATTTGTTGCCATGAGAAGTAGAGATGGTAGCTCTCTACTATGATGATGTTCCATCTTTTACTCGTTGTACTTATTATTTATTTATTTTATTTATCTTTTGTATTGTAGAGGTTTGATTGGTGGTGTTGATCTTGTTTTTGCTTTTGTGTTTCTTTTAGGCATTGGTTTGTTTGTGGATGGTATGATGAGATCCTAGTTATTTTAGTCATTATCTTGTCCTAGGGTTTCTTTCTAGATTGTAAAATTAAGAGATTTGGTTGACTTTGATTCTTCTGCGGCCATCTCAGATGTCAGTGACAAGAAGAATTAGATTTGGATTTTGAGACAATCTTGATGAGCAAAAAGATTGTAAGTTGGTTGTGTGTTATGTAAGGGTTTATGTTTGAAGGAGGTGTATTTGTTCTTGCTACCATTAATAAAATTTCTCCATTTTGACCTCATAAAAGTTTGTCCAATAAAATATATCTCATCTCATATAGATTATAGACTTAATGAGCCGCACTATAAATCTAATATCTCATTATTTTGTCACATTATTTTTTTTCTACTAAACTTTCATATGTTATTTTCTTTTTTATTTATTTATATTTACTTATTTAAACCCGATGGTGATAAATGAAATATTTTAACTTAACACATCTCAATCCATAACAAAGTGTACACAATTACTGTCTGCATCTGGTTCTAACTTTGAAGTTGTTATTGTTCTATTTTCTCTTAAAATGAAGAATGCGCCCAAATGTATCATGCAGAATAAATAAAATAATTCAATCCATTGCGCACAAGTTAACCGTGTTGTAGCCGTAATCTAATGGCATTTGCCTAATAGGAGACGTGGGTTCGAACCACCTATGCTATAAATGTAATAAATGTACATGTAAATGTATTATATAAAATAAAATAAGTTAATCATGTTGTGCTTGCATCTTCTCTTACACATGAAAGAGATTATATACGTGTATGTATATACATATTATGTACAACGATATATTATTATAATACAAATTTGATTATATATGCTATTTAAGTTCCAAACACGATATTAACAAACGGAGGAAAAATGAGTCAAAACGAGAAAAAATTAGTTTATGTCATGGCAAGCATGCACCGAGAACACACGTGAAAAGCAGAAACATTCATGCCACGGCGAACACTTATTTGTGTCGCAACGTGCATGGACAACAAAGAAGACTCGAGACCCCTGTGTAGCGACACACAACATTTCATGCCATGGTGAGTGCTCCCCACAAGATTTCTTTAGACTTTTAGGTCACAGCGCACATTATTTTATACTGCAACCCGCATACTTTCACCAGTGATCCGAGATCTTCATGCTACAGCGAAAATTTCTGTGTTGTGGTCCACGTTGATTTCCTTGACAAAAAATGCTAAATTAGCTCCGTTTTTAATCTTAATTTCATTCTCTACCTTAATTAAACCTAAGTTTCAAGAATAAAAACACAATTAACTTTAGATACACAGTTTCTTAGCCGCCCAAATAGAGAAAAAGAGAGAACAAGATCAAGAATACTAGTAGAGAAAACTCAATTTTTGAGAAGATTCAAAAGAAGATTGGTTTACAATTCAAGAGATTGTGTGTATTCATTCTTTTTCTTCTTTCTTTATCAAATTGTATGTCTTTCTTCATATATATTACGGATTTTATGAACATAAATACAAGTAACTAAATTTTTAATCTATAGGCCTTATGAGCTCAATTTTCTATGTATTGAGCTATTAATTACCTTAATTGTGATTTCAATTCAATTATATTATTTAATCTGATTTTCACTCTATTGATTATTTGGCCAACTATTATATTATAGAGATAATTAAAAATATTTGAAAGAACTATTTAATTGCTTCTTTTGATTGAATAACATGCATGATTTTTAGGCAAAGATATATAATTCTTGTGCGTGTGATCTATAATTGATAATGAATAATAGGTAATTTAATTGATATGAGAGTGTGATTAAATTTAATACTATATAGTGTGTAATTTATTTAGGAGATGAATGCATGTTAAGTTTGAATTAATTGGTCATATAATTAATTAGTAATTGCTTGAAATTTTTTTAATGATTCACATACTTAAAAAATTAAAAGATTAAAATTCCTAGGTCTTTTTCTTATATATTTTCATTCTTGTTAATTTTTATAATTTGAGTGATTAGTTCGCATTTACTATGCATTTTACTATTTTTTATTGTCCAAATAATAATAATAATAATATCATGTTAGTACTCAATTTCAAGTTATACAACTTTCTATGAGGTCGATATTTATACTTAAGTACCTTATATTACTCACACGACCTGTATATTTGCCTTTAGCGTGCGATTAACCCATTAGTTTTACAAGTTCAACGCATTTAGTACAACTTTAAGTTACACAAAGTACCGTTAGATAAAAAATATAAAAGAAGAAAAAATATTATGTTAGAATTAAAATAATTTCTATCTCTTTTAGACATTTTTTTTTTACGATATATTAGTTATTTTTCTTCTTTTTTTTTTTTTTTAAATAAACTAATGAAAAATAAATATAAATTATTCATTTTGCTACATTATTATATTGTATTATTTAATTTAAAACTTTTAGCATTTATATTTACCCCTCTTTAAACAAACAAAAAAATATTTATTTTTAATTTCAATTACTAAACTTCAAAAAAAAAAAACTTACATAACACTATTCTCTTTTCAACTAGTTCATTATCCTCAAAATTAATTTTTCCTCTATATAATAGTCAACATCATATTCTGTGACATTTAAGTTAATTAAATTCTTCATTTTTTAATAAATATTTGTATCTAACAAAATGTAAAAACTTACTAACAATTTCAGCTAATTTAAGTCAAAGTCAACTTGCTTTTGTTTAATTTAAGTTCAAACTTACTTTTATTGGCTCAATTTAAATTCAGTTTGAGCTGGTTGGACAAATTTTGACAAAGCTAATTTGAAACAGCTCAAACTCAACAGGCATGAATTACCACCCTATTTGATAGAATTCATCAAAAGTAAATGTCTTTTGATTGTAACAAATGGCTCGCAATGCAAAAGAAAAGAAAGGAAAAATTAACTGGGATTTATTACCTTCTTGCAATAGGAGCACTTTATTCCAATAGCACAGTTTAAAAAATAAAAAATTAAATAAATTTTCGAAAAGCTGCTTAACCTCTATGGTCGCCCACCCTATATAACAAATATTAGAATCTTCATCAGAAAAGTAATAACATCATCAATCATGAATTAACAGAACCATTGAGCAAAATATAAATAATACCACTTGTACCAATTCAAGAATATGCCGCCAGAAAAGCTAAAGTAACAATATTCAAAATCGCCTACGCTCGTAATAGACCAAAATAAAATTATAGCTTCCGCCAATCTACTAATACTACTGCTGAAAACTGTTTACGCTGCCCACACATCTGAGGTTTACTAATACAAATAAAACTGATTCTTTTCTCAAGGGAAAATCAAGGAAAAGTATATAAATGCAGTACTGACAATTACTCCCCAACAGTCAATCCAAACCCAAATTTGTAGTCTTTCTTCCAGTGATCCAACTGCAAGGCATTGAGAAAGGAAAACCGAAAAGTACTCATCATAAGAAATTTTACGTATTCAACATACAATAGATTTCAACAAGTTAACCAAGTCGAACAATGCAAAACCTAGTGTTGAATATTAAACTGCCAATATATGCAGGAGTGTTCCTCACGTGCGATTATGAAATTGCAACTATGCATAATAACTACATATGCAAAACCTCAAAGAAAGCATCAAAAGGAAATGAGAAGATAGAGAACTACTAAAAACATTATTCTTACCTCTGCAGAAAGGATAAAATTAAGACCCATATTTAATCGCTCTTCCAGAAAAGCAGCAACACATCCATTTGAATCAATCTTTCCTCTAAGCCGGGACTGTAACAGAGATAAGACGGGTCAAGAATAATTACACCATTTAATCTAAAACCAAGAATATCAAAAGTCAAGTGAACGATAAACACTAATTAATTAACAAACCCAGGTAATCTCATTGTCAGCACAATTCCAGCAACTAAGCCTTTTATTTAAATAGTATCACATGCAAAGTATCATTGGGGAATCAATTATTGCTTGCATATGAAACATAGTTCGCACAAATGTATTATAGCATGAACAATGCAAAGAGTAAAAGAGTATTCACTAAACAAGATGAATTTTTTCAAGACCCCAAAAGAAAGAAGAAAAAAAAAACGTTATCAGAATGATGGTGTTGGGGCTTTGATTCTTGCAGACAAAGAGATGGAACTGAAAACAACACAAGAAGACTGGCAGACGTACTGACAATGTGTGTTTGGGTGCTCACTTAGTTAAACCGAAATGACACATTCATGTGAGATGACAAGCTGAATAGTCAACCACCACTAGTAGCGAAAGGGAAGGGTATCCACTGTTGTCAAAGTTCCTTAGTGAAACTCAAAGATAATGTGTCAAAAGGCTCTTGAACTCAGCTAGGCAGTGACATCATCCAACAGCCAGGAGGTGACTTGAGACACCTTGAGTAACCCTGCCCATGGACTATGCCAAGAGCAGATCACAACAAATGCAAACACATTCGTAATGATTTTAAAAACAAAAACAAAAAAAAACTTATTTACATGTTTCCCACTAATCATGAAAATGGAATGGAAGGCCAAACAACAGACACAATGTAACAATGTAAATTAAGAGTCTGATTTGTGGTACTCTAATTAAAAGTTGAAAAATAACCTGTCTTAATATATAATCATAACCAGCACTAGCCGTGACATCCTTTGACATGTAGTTATACATGAAATCTGTTGCAAGAGAAACCTGTAATTGGAAATTGCGTAAGATATGATGCTTGGTTTAAAATAATAAAAACTTATTTAGCTGATTCATTCCCTTACCTTCTCAGATACCTTCTGGACATAGCTCAGAGCAACCATTCCTGTGCTGGCAACTTGAGCTGTGGCAGCCTGCAGAATACACGGATAAAATAAAACATGATAGACATCTAATAAAAGGCACAGTGGTAAAATGAAATATTTCGGAGAATGACAAGAAAATGCAAAGAAAAAATTAATAGAATTATCATAAAGAATTACAAGAGACAAACCATCTTGTCCGTGTTGTATCTGGCAGCGTAACCTATACCAGACTTTCGATGCTGACCGGCCCAAAATACTTCACCACCCAAAGACAGATGTGGAGTCACACTCTGAAAAACAATAAGAAATAGATTTATACGGGGATGGGAAGGGGAGAGAGAGAGAGAAAGGGAAAGAAAGGACTATGCTAGACCACTGGTCTCCAATTACTTAAAACTTTTCTCAATTAATTAATAATTTTTGGATATCAAAACCATAAATTTAGAGATTTCTAGTGGCACTAAAAGCATGTAGACATAAGATGTAGTAAGGACTGGAATCAATTTGAGATAAAACAATTTATTGCTAAATGTTAGGTTAATTCCCAAGAAGCAGCAGATGTTGGGATTTAATGTTGGCTACACAGTTATTCTGAACATATGGTTACAGAAAGTGCTTGAGATTTATGAAATGTCTTAAGTTATGACCGTAAATTTAGCCAAACATAAACCACACACCTCTCTAGATATTATAAAACCAGCCAAAAAGATCATGAGAAGAATTACATATCATATTTCAAAGCTTTTGACATTTAGGTTGAAAATAAAATAGGCTAAGCAGTCACCTGAATGTAACTTGCTCCAAATAAAGCACCACTTCCTAGTTGAAACTGTGTCCTGTAGTCTTTACCCTGTTTAGATGAAAAGGATAAAAAATTAAGAAGAGAAACAGCACATCTGTAATAGAAAAGATGTGTTTCATAGAAATACTAAAATTGAAAAGCATAAGTGAAAAATACCACTACTCTAATAGAATGAACAAATTTTCAGAATAATTTGATAATAAATGTAAATTACATCATATCCACATCTATGTAGAAAAGTCTTTGAATGTTTTAAAAACACTCTTTTTATAGTCAATGGAAATTTAAAGGAGAAAAGAAACTAACTCTAAAAAAAATATTGATGAACAAATGTCATGCTCTAATTGTCTTTGGCATATCTATGAAATAAATAATGCAAATATTAAGAACATAACATAATGCAAATTTCTGTGTATCTTCCAAACTTATATTATGATAACCTAACAGGATATTGTCTGCCAATGCACTCATAATACCAAGCTATCTAATCAATACTTCAATAAGCTATTTAAGAGTAACATGTTGTTTACAACAATTTCTAAAAAATTATAGGAAAGGTAAGCAAATGATTCAAATAAAAGAACCAGACCTTGTAATCAAAATTGACCATGCCATGTGACATATGTGGCTCAGTTGTAAGCTGGAAAAAAAAGTAGAGGAAGTCAATCAACAAGCTAAAACAGAACAACTCTTATTGTTGACATTGGATCAACAGAACGTATTTTACCTGAGCATTTGCCTTTAGAATAAGATTTTCACTTAAATCGGCTTTCACTCTTGCATTCAGCCTGCCATCTAGAAACCTCCCAAAAAGCATCAACTGCATGACAGACATTCCAATAAAAGTATTTCAACTGAAAACAACTCATCACGAAACTAAAAAACAGAATCTTATTAAGAGGGTAATCACCTTTGGGTCAATAAAGTTGGCCCCAAACTCATAGTGGGCAGTAGGGATTTTAATGGTTTCAGAAGACTGAGAAGGAATCTCAGTAGGTCCCATGAAGACACTGAATCAGATTCACCAGTCATCACCCATCAGTAAAAGATTAGCATATCAAAAATAACTAATAAAAATAACCAAATATAAACAGAAAGAAACAAAGGAATGCCTCACACTACCTGTGACTTAGAGAAAACTTCTGATTTAAGCCTCTAGTGAAATCAAAACGCATCCCCTCGAAGAGTTCTGGCTTTAAAGACACTGTCCACGCAGAAACAATTACCCTTCGACAAACCCATCATAAATTTGCTAACTTAAAGAAACCCAATTGACATTTTCATACATTTTCCTTGTTGAATTACAAAAAGCCACTATGCAACTCGGTATCACAATTTTTCAACAAAATACAATCTTCCCCCGTAACCCTCAGCATTATTCACATTTTCTATATTCATAACATATACTTCAAAACAATATAAAACATGGATAAACGAACAAAAACAGATAATCCAAAGAAAAAAAAATCAGCAAAAAGACAACTCACTGAGAGCTTCACGATGGATCTCTTCGTAGGGGATAGGGCAAGGGAGATTGAAATAATCCACAGGTTCATCCTCCTTCTTCGTCTGTTGAGTAGAAACCATTGCTGCAGCTGTAGCAGTAGAAGCAGCCATTGTAGCCATAAGAGTTTGCACTCAGGGACGACTCAAGAGTTTGTGATGCCCTAAACATTAATTAAAAATGAGGTCCTTGAAATGCTATGAAAAGTTGACAATAACACATTTGAATTATTGAAAAGTTACATAAAACATCATACCAGATCACTAAACTAGCTAAGCATAAAAGTACGAGGTCCGCAATTCTAAGCATAAAGAATAAAATTGAAACCAAGATAAGGCAGAGAGCTTACCTATTACAAACTAAAAGCGAACTAAGCAGAAGACTACACTGGATTGGCCGGCGGCAATAGAGTTGGAGGATACGTGACGGCCAGCGTCAATGTGGAAGAGAGAGAGCCAAATTAGGGCAGGTGAAATCGAATATATACATAGTTTTTGTTTTTCATTTCTTTTTAACTATTGGAATAAATAATATATATAATCATTTGCAAAAGATATATATATATAATCACTAATCTATAAGTCAATCATATTACCTCATAATTATATCATATTAGTCGTATTTATATTGTATTTATTTTTTATTATTGGTATCAAATTTTTGGATTAATTATCATATTAAAAAATTTACTCGATTTTTTTTATGTTGCATATTTATAATAATAAGAAATAACAAAATCTTTAATAACATGAAAAAAAAATTATAAATTAATTTTTAGTAAAAAAATTTATTCATATCGTATCGTGTTCAAATTATATTATCTATATTGTATCAAAAATTATCTCCTTAATATTGCACTAGTTATATTAGTATTGTATTCATTTGATAGTATTAATTATGTTAAATTTTTGTATTAGTTAATCTGTAAAAAGATTTACTTAATTTTTTTTATTTATAATAATAATAATAAATAATAAAATATATAAGGATATAAAAAAGGTTATAGATTAATTCTTGATAATTTTTTTAAAAAATAACAAAAATGATATTTTTAAACTTTATAATAATAAAATCATATTATTTATATTTAAATTATATATTTTTATAATTAAAAAATAACGTCTATATTAATTTTTTTAATATTTATTCAATTAAATGTTGCTTAAATTAAATTATAGTAATTTAAATTAATTTAATATTAAATATTTAATATTAATATTAATAAGAGATTAATTTTATTATTATAAATTTTATAACATTATTTTTAATAATTTTTTTATTTATATTATGTTAAAAATTGTCAATGGAGTAGTATTAGGCTCTTTTATTCCAAATAATTAAAAAATTACCCGAGATTTGTGATTATGTGTCATTGTTTTAAAAATTTGTGATTTTGTTTTTTTTCAATATTTTCATTCAGCATGTTTTACATGTGATTTTACTTGTTGAAAATAAAAATATTGCAGGCAGGATGAATTGGTTTATTTTACTCATAATTTTGATTTATGAATTATAACTTTTGATTAAATAATTTATTTTATAATTTTTTATTTTTTTAAAAAAATAAACACTAATATATTTAATAAGAATTTATACTTGATAATTTTCATAAAAATAAATCAAAAATTACATATAAAATTGTTTGATAAAATTTCATATTTTATAATTTTTTTCATAAATTTTAAAAATAAGAATTTTTTTTTGTTTTAATAATAAAATTTAAGATTTTAATTTTTTTTCTTGTAAAAGTTATACACGCAAAAATACTTAAATTTGATTTATTCTCTACAAAAAAAAAATTGACAAAAATGAAAAAAAAAAAATTAAATTAAAAAATCACTTTTTTAAATATTTATAAATCACCCTCATTTTGGTAGTAATTTTTTAAAAATATGAAAAATTAAAATAAAAAATTGTTATCAAATATACTTGATTAAATAATTATGAATCAAAATCGTTATCAAATATACTTGATTAAAAAATTACTTAAAAAGTTAAAAATTATGAGTCAAAGTCAATTATTATACACATTGAACAAATAAAAATCATTGTTAAACTCATAAAAAAAAAATAAGAAAAATAACATTAAATAATTATTCTAAAATTTATAACAAAAAAACTAACATTAAATAATAATGAATGTGGTTGAATTAGATAGAGTTCAATATCTTTTTTATCAAGTGCCAAATTCAATATTGATCAAATTTAAATTATTATAGTTCATTGACATTTAATATGAAATGATGAGCTTGATTTATTTTAATGTTTAAAATATATGTGTTGAAAATAAATGGTATTATTTTTATAGTTATAAATTTTTTAATGTATTATTTTTGTTATTTTTTTAATAAATAATATAAAAAAATAACTTAATCTAGACAAAATTAGATTCATTAAATAATATATATATATATATATATATATATATATATTGTATGTATGTATGTGTGCGCGCTTTTGCTATTGGATAAACTACGTATATTTAACTACGCCGAAATAATTAAAAAGATGTTTGAAAGGGTGATTAGTTCCGTAACTATTGCTAAATATGTATTTATTTTTCTAATTATAGAGTTAGACTGATTAGGTATTATAATGTAATTAAAATAGTCAAATTTTTTCGATAATATAATGAGGACGAAATTAGGTAGATGCATAATTTATTTATTTTATCAGAGGTGTATATACATAATAAAAAATTATATTTTTTAGATGCATGTCTAATTAACAAATATTAACTTATAATTTCAAGATACAATAACTAAAAAAATATTTAAAAAAAACTCATATGCAAAAAAAAAAACTTCAAATTTATTTTCCCACGATTTAAAAAAAGCTTGGAACAAGTTTTTAAATTGTGATTTAGATTATCTAAAAAAGCTTGGAACAAGTTTTTAAATTGTGATTTAGATTATCTAATAATGTAATAAAACCAATTACATTTAGAGTTGTTTAATTTTTTTTTAAACAAAAAAAAATAACACCCTTTAAAATTTATAATAATAATAAAAAAATAATTATATTTAAATCATATATTTAATCATTAAAAAATAACTTTCACATCATTTTTCTTTAAACTTTCATATAATTGAATATGGTTCAAATTAATTTACTGCAATTAGACCCATTCAATGTTGAACATTCAATATTATACGATCAATGTTGATTGTTAAGCATTCAATGTTATTAGGATATTAGTTTTATTATTATAAATTTTAGATGTGTTATTTTTTATAATTTTCGTTCCTTTTTATTAAATAATAATTTTCATTTATTTGAAACAGTACAATACTCAAGGTTCATTAGATTATAAAACACAATAAACTCATAGATTAATTTGGGAGACCTCATTCACATTTCAAGTGCAATCTTTTTTCACGTAGCCTATTTCAATCTAACATATGTGCAAATTAACAAAAGTGGCTAACATTTGCATACTGCATTCTATGGGAGGGTAAGGTTTTTTAAAAATCTATCAATCCATCTAAGTGCAAAATTAAATCAAGTTTATATTTTTGTTTTTAAAAGTTAATTGATCCAAATAGGTCCAAAAATTATATAAACCAACTTAATAAGTTTGATTATAGGTTTCAAAAATGACAAAACCGACAAAAAATCAAACTAAACCTATACTTTTGACACACTAAATCTTTTAAGTATTTTTTATTGAAACTAGGAAGATTATTTTTGTTCATCTAAGAAGATTGTGAGATTTATCCATGGTATTATTTTGATTTTTTTTCATTCTAAAAGTAAACTGATATTAATATTAATTCTGAAGGTTATGGATAGTCTGGTAATTGCATGGATGATCGGTATTGTAATTATATTTGTATAAAGAAAAAAAAAAGTATCTTTAAATAGATTATTTATGTTATTTAGTTTCTTTATTTATAAAAAATGTCATTTAATTATTTTAATTTTACAAAAATGCTAATTCAGACGACCACAAAACAAGTCTCTTAATTTACATGTACATATAATTATGGCTGTTAACACTTGTATCAGTCATCTCACTATTATAATTGTGCTCCTTTGCATTTTCTTGGGCCTTCTTTCATCAACTTACGTTGATTCTTTAGCACTTTATCATATATTTTATTTTACTCAATTATACATTTAGATCAAAGTTTTTATTTATTTATTTATTTATTTTAATAAATTAAAATGATCACTTTAAGGGTCATGCGAGAAATTAATGGTGAGTGTACAAGATGGAGCAGTACGTATTCGGGGCCTTGTTTTGATGGTTATTTATGCAATGCCAAATGCATGAAGTTTGAGGGTGCTACTAAGGAGAGACCGTAGATTTGATGGTATTAGACTCGTTTGTAAATGTAATTTTAAGTGTTGAATTATATAACATTGAACATTATTTTGTCTACTTAAAATTCAATTCTAGTGTGTTATTTTTTTTTTTTTTCATGTAAATTTTGATATGTTTTGGATATCTAAAGAGCCAATTGCAAAACTCGTATAATTATGGACCTCCAAAACTCAATTTTTTAAAAAAAATATTTTATATTGAGAAAGATTGAACCTAAATAATTTCATGAAAAACTAAACATTTATCAAGTGTACTAAGGCCTCGTTTGTTGGTGCATATGGAAATAGCAACACCATAAACTAGAAATATTTTTAAAGCAAAGAATACTAAATTATTAAATTATGACGCAAAATTTTAAATTGTTATAGTATTAGTGTTGTACCCAAGATCAGATAATAATGCAGAAGCGATAAAATAATAATAATAACGAGCACCCACAAATATAAGAAAAATAATCAACACAAAGGAGACAAAGATTTAAGTGGTTCAGTAGTCAATGTGACTACCTAATCCACTGCTGAGGCCGACACCAAAATAATTCCACTATACTTGTCAAAGAGGAGTACAATAAGATTTGTCAACAGTTAATTGACCAAATCACTCAAATATCCAAATACCCAATTACACCCAAATTAATCTCTCTCACAAAAACAATAAATAAATCTGTCTTGCCAATTTAGCAACAACAGATAAATTAAAGAGAAACAGTAACTATAAATCTGTTACCAAATAAATAGAGAGAGAGAACTTATATTCTTAATTGGATTTATTAAATGGATCTACTCTTGACTGCCTTTGCTGCCTCAAAACTGTTGCTGGAGTGTTGTTGGCGCTGGAGTGTTGTTGCCTCAGTTGCTGCTCGAGTTGCTCTGAAAGTTCTTCGGCTGGCTTCTTTATCTGCCGCTTCTTATATTAATATATATATCTTCACACTGTTGCTGATGGAATATATATATATATATTATAACCTAATGTGCTTTGATCAGGCCCAAGCCCAAGTCCAATATTTTGGTACATTAATTCAACAATTAGTATTTTTTATTCTATAAATAATAACTCCCCTTATTTAATGATTTGGTATTTTCATAGTAAAAAAAAATATATTAATATTAAAATAATATAAAATTTTATCTCACAATTTAAAATCGAAAAATATAAGCAAATATTTTTTTTGAACAAAAAAAGACTTCTTGAGAGGAGACGGGGTAACGCCCGCCATGCTCCATTCATCCAGATCATCGCCTAGAGATATTACTAGCAGTAGCTAGCACCTCAAGTTGTCGTCAGAGGAGTCTTTTGCATGATTACAACTTTTTCACTCTTTGAACCCAAGATTTGGTACATGTAGCTCAATAACGTTATCCAACTGAACTATCAACAGCCCATGAAAAATATAAGCAAATATTGGCCGATCCTAAAATAAAGGGATGATGAGTTGCCATTATTAAACTAAACTCTAACTGAAACTAACTGTCAAAATTAAGTTAACATGTAAGATGTGACGTCTCTCCCAAGTCATGATTATCAAGTATGGTTGATTTGTTATTGCTTCTTCTTTTTTATTAAAAGTAGTTTTTAATGGCCAAGGCACCTTTTAAAGTGTTTGCAATATTCAAAAGAAGTGCTTCTAAGCATGAAGGACCCAAAGACATATTATAGAGGGGTTGAATTACTTCATGCTCGTATGCTCCACTTAAGAGTAAATAAAAAATTTAGCATCTTGTTATATTAGTCATTTTATTCAATTACCTTTCAATTTGCTCAACTTATCCAAAATTTCAAGATTATTGATAGCTTTGGTCCTAATCACCAAATTGATAACATCATATACATACATAATTTAACTTATCATATTCATAATTTTACAATTATTATAATCAATTTTGTTGTAATTAAAATTTTATCTTTAAATTTTGTAAAGGAAACTACATTTTTTGCAAAAATTATAACTAACAATTTAAAGGCCGTTTAATCAATCTACATATTTTTAAGAAGCCAAATCGGAAAGATTTCGTAAAAAAAAAAAATTGATCAAATTAGAGCATTAAATTAATCATTCAATCTAATTACTAAAAATTATTTTATAAATATCTAATTTTGAATTAATACTAACTAATTTTTTAGTAAAATTTTTAACGAGCCTACGCATTGCTTTGAGAAAAGTAAATTTGCAGCATTTTCATTTTTAAAAGAATTATTAAAGTGACACTCAATAAAACTTCCTAACAGTTTCATCCCAAACACTTAAAAACTAATTTTAAAATCACTTTTAACCAAATCACTTTATTTTAAAACACTTCTCTTAAAACCACTTATAAAATAAAGACAACCAGATGGACACATTAACACACTACACTAGTTTGATGGGAAGAAAAAGAGTCGCACTAGTAGCTTAGTTACTTAAACCTGAAAACACAAAGATGACTGCATTTGGTTCAAACTTTGAAGCTGAGATTGTTCACTCTGGCCCAAGAAATGCCAGATTAGCGAATACCACATCTTCCTAGTAGAATAACAAATGCCACCAAATGTCTCATGCAGAAGAAAATGAAATAAATTATAATATTTTAATCTGTCTAGAAGTGGCCCACTGGAATCAAACTCTTAGGGTTGTCATGTTCACGTATTAACCACGTCGTGCTTGCATATTTATTGACACAAGAAAATATTCACATAGCATTTAACGTGTTCTTTGTTGATATTCACATAACATTTAACATGAAAATATTCACCTTTGTACCAAGTTTGCTAGCATTCATCAAAAGTTTGATGTATTTTGATTGTAACAAATGTCTCAAAATGCAGAAGCTAAAACCAGGGATCATAAACACTTTCCACTATTACTCTGGGAACTACAACAATCAATAAGCAGCCTAAAGTCACATATAAAAATATTTGACGCCTCATTTGAAGAGTAATAGCAGAACCATTGAGCAAATGCAAGATATAAATAATCCCATTCGTAGCATCAATTCAAGAATTTGCCACCAGAAAAGCTCAAGTTCCATTATTCAAAATCGTCTACGCTCCTATATGCCGAAAGAAAATTATAACTTCCTCCAATCGACTAATATTACTGCTGAAAGTGTGGCAACTGACCATGATGCCCACAATTGATGTCTACTAAGCCAAAAATACAAGCAGATTATTTTCTCAAGGAAAAAGTATTTAAATGCAATACTGACAATTACTCCCCAACAGTCAATCCAAAGCCAAATTTGTAGTCTTTCTTCCAATGATCCAACTGCAAGGCATTGAGAAAGAAAAAACAAAAAGTACTTTCCATGAGAAATTTTATGTATTCAACGTACAATAGATTGCAACAAGTTAACCAAGCTGAAAAATGAAAAACTCAAGCACAACGTAATGATGAATATTAAACGGCCAATATATGCAGGACTGTTCCTCAGGTAAGATTATGGAATTGCAACTATTCAGGTTAAGTAAAGATGCAAAACCGTTACAGAGAGCACGAGAAATAATTAAGAAGATAGACAACTACTAAACACATTGATCTTACCTCTGCAGAAAGGATAAAATTAAGACCCATATTTAATCGCTCTTCCAGAAAAGCAGCAACACATCCATTTGAATCAATCTTTCCTCTAAGACGGGACTGTAACAGTGAAAAGAAGAGTCAAGCATAACCGTACCATTTAAGCTAAAACAAACAAAATCTAAAGTCAAGTGAATAATAAACACCAACTAATTAACCAACCCGGGGAATATCATTGTCAGCACAATTCCAGCAACTATGCCTTTATTAAAATGGTATCACATGCAAAGTATCATTGGGGAATCATTATTACTTTTACAATGAAATATCATACGCACAAGGCTGAAACAGGTGAAACCAAATGGCATTATTTGAATGCTACTGCAGGTACATGCGAAGAATGATCAAGGGCAGTATTAGCATGAGCATTGCAAAGATCATTCTCTAAACAAGATGACTTTTGAAGGTCCCAAAAGAAAAGAAGAAAAAAATATCAGCAGAATGATCATGTTGGGGTGTTGATGCTTGCTGACAAAGAGATGGAACTAAAAAAACAGCGACAAGACTGGCAGAGGTACTGACGATGACTGTTGGAGAAAGTGCTCACTTAGTCAAATCAAAATGACAAATTTCTTCATGTGGGATGACAAGGTCAATAAAAACAAAGGGAGGCAGAAGAAGTCAGTAGAGTACCCACTGTAGTAAAAGTTCCTTCATGAAACTAAGAGATCATATCCCACAAGGCTCTTGAACTCAACTAGGCAGTGTCATTATCCAACAGCTATGAGGTGAGACTTGAGGCGACCTGAGTAACCATGCCCGTAGACTATGCGAAGAGCGGATCACAAGAGTACAACAAATGTAACCACATTCATAATGATTTTAAAAACAAAAAACTCTTATTTATATGTATCCCACTAATCATGAAAATGGAATGGAAAGCCAAACAACAGACACAATGCAAATTAAAGTATCAATTGTGTTACTATAATTAAAAGTCAAAAAATTACCTGTCTTAGAATATAATCATAACCAGCACTAGCTGTGACATCCTTTGACATGTAATTATACATGAAATCTGTTGCAAGAGAAACCTGTAATTGAAAATTGCATAAGACATGATGCCTTGCTTTAAAAAAAAAATTGCTGATCTATTCCCTTACCTTTTCAGATACCTTCTGCACATAGCTCAGAGCAACCATTCCTGTGCTGGCAACTTGTGCTGTGGCAGCCTGCAGAATACACATAAAATAAAACATGATAGACATCTAATAAATGGCACCGGTCAGAAAATAAGCATTTGGTAGAATGACGAGAAAAAGCAAAAATGAAAAAATTAATAGAATTATCATAAAGAATTACAAGAAACAAACCATCTTGTCCGTGTTGTATCTGGCAGCATAACCTATACCAGACTTTCGATGCTGACCGGCCCAAAATACTTCACCACCCAAAGACAGATGTGAGGTCACACTCTGAAAAGCAATAAGCAGTAATTGTTATTGGATGGGGAGGAGAGAGAGGGAGAGAAATGTTTATGCTGGAGCACTGGTCTCTAAGTAGTTAACTTTTTCTCAATTAATTAATAAATTTTGGATATCAAAACCATAAATTAAAAGATTTCTGGAGGCATTAAGCATGTAGACACAAGATGCAGGACTGGAAAGTATTCATAACCTTATTGCGGAGATGTTCATCAATTTGAGATGTAACAATTAATTGCTAAACGTTAGGTTAATTCCCAAGCAGCAGCAGATGTCAGGGGATTTAATGTCAACTAAACAGTTATTCTGACCGTATAGTTGCAAAAGGCGCAAGAGTTTTATAATCTCTATAAAAAAATAAATAAATAAAACTTGAACAAAAAAGCAACTTAAGACTGCTTCTCTTTGCAGCACTTACACACATAAAGCATCAGGTGATAGTAGCAAATATCAGGGAATTTAATGTGGGCTACACATTTATTCTGAACATATGGTTGAAGAAAGTGCTATTGGTTTACAACCTCTAGTAAAATAATATAATTTGAATGAAAATGAAAATCAATTTAAGACTGCTTTATTTTTGCAGCACTTCTACTTATAAACTCACATAAAAGATCAAGTGATAATATAATAGTTTTCCCGTAAAAAAATCTTACATAAAAATTTTGAAGCTCAACAATAAAAGTTCATCATTTAAGTTAATTGAATAATATAATACTCATGCACCAACCTTCCATTTTCTGTCAGTAGCCAGACACATGTTCTGCATACTATAAATATTGAGTACTCGGTCCTGTAGAGACATTATCTACACCCCTGGCAGTAGCAGGGATAAATGTGCATTTGCTCTAGGAGTGTTTGGTACTCTAATATTTCAGTATGCATTTAGTCCTACAGTTTGAAAAGGTTTCAATTTACTCCACAAAATTAACATGTTGAATGATCAAATATGTCATTTTATGAAACAACTGTTAGTTTACAAATTAGTTCAATTCTCCCCTGTACTAGTAATTCAAGGAACGCACACATGGATTTATCTCCAATTTTTTACGGGTACTGTTCAATATGACCCTAACGGGTACCTTTTATACAATTATGTGTAAACGGGAATTTTTTTTTAATACTAGAACTGAAGTATAACTTCGCTAAAATAAGTTACCCATACCAGCACCGCACCCTGCTCTAAGACGATTAGACAATATTTTGGCAAAGATAATTTATTAAAAAGTTCTAAAACTATAATTACTTTCTAAATGGAGGTCCATCTTATACAATGACACGGGTGATGACCTTGTAAGACATAGTGATGCATCATTCATTCATAGGGTTAGTTTAGTGATTAAGATGAAATGTATAGGAGGAACTTATAAGAACTGAGAAGACAACAAAAGAAAAAAAATATATATCACTAGATGAACTATAATTCTATATACATGAGTGCAATTAGATTCATTTGTGGATTTGAAATAAATTATGTATTACCAATGTTCCATGCCAAAATTTATGAAATGTCTAAAATTACGATTGTAAAATTAGCCTAACAATACCAGCACCCTTATGTGGTTGAAAACAAAATAGGAGAAGAAGTCACCTGAATGTAACTTGCTCCAAATAAAGCACCACTTCCTAGTTGAAACTGTGTCCTATAGTCTTTACCCTGTTTACATGAAAATGATCAAAAATTAAGAAGAGCAACAGCACATCTGTAATAGAAAAATATGTGTTTCAGTGAATGCTAAAATTGAAAGGCAAAAGTGAAAAATACCACTACTCTAATAGAATGAACAAATTTTCAGAATGATATGATAATAAACTTAAATTACATCTACTCAGAAAATAATTAAAAAATTCATTTTATAGTCAATGGGAGTTTAAAGGGGGAATGAAACTAACTCTATAACAAATGTCATGCTCTAATTGTCTCTGGCATGTCTTTGAAATACGTGAAAAAAAGAGTATAAAATAAAGCAAATTTATATGTTTCTTCAAAACTTACATTATGATAGTCTAACAACATATTGTCTACCAATGCAGTCATAATACCAAGCTATCTTATCAATACTTCAATAAGGTATCCAAATAACCAGTTGCTTACAACAATTTCTCAAAAATAAGGAAAGGTAAGCAGATGGTTCAAGCAAAAGAACCAGACCTTGTAATCAAAATTGGCCATGCCATGTGACATATGTGGCTCAGTTGTAAGCTGGAAACAAAAGTAAAGGAAGTTAATCAATGAGCTCAAACGGAACAACTCTTATTGTTGACATGGGATCAGCAGAACATATTTTACCTGAGCATTTGCCTTTAGAATAAGATTTTCACTCAAATCAGCTTTCACTCTTGCATTCAGCCTTCCATCTAGAAGCCTCCCAAAAAGCATCAACTGCATGACATGTTTTCCACAAAAAGTATTTCAACTGAAAACAACTCATCATAAAACTAAAAAAACAGAGTCTTATTAAGAGGGTAATCACCTTTGGGTCAATAAAGTTGGCCCCAAACTCATAGTGAGCAGTAGGAAGTTTAATGGTTTCAGAAGACTGAGAAGGAATTTCAGTAGGTCCCATGAAGACGCTGAATCAGATTCACAGACCACAGTCATCACTCATCAGTGAGAGATTGACATGTAAAAAATATCTAATAAAAATAACCAAATATAAACACAAAGAAACAAAGGAATGCCTCACACTACCTGTGACTTAGAGAAAACTTCTGATTTAAGCCTCTAGTGAAATCAAAACGCATCCCCTCGAAGAGTTCTGGCTTTAACGACACTGTCCATGCAGAAACAATTACCCTTCAACAAACCCATCATAAATCTGCTAGCTTAAAGAAATCCAATTGACATTTTCATCCTTTTCCTTCTTGAATTATAAAAAGCCGCTATACAACTTGGTACCACAATTTTTCAGCAAAATACAATCTTTGCCGTAAACTCATAATTATTTGCATTTTCTATATTCATAAAATGTACATCAAAACAATCTTAAACATGGATAAACATACAAAAAAAGATTATCAAAAAAAAAATTCAGCTAAAAGACAACTCACTGAGAGCTTCACGATGGATCTCTTCGTAGGGGATAGGACAAGGGAGATTGAAATAATCCACAGGTTCATCTTCCTTCTTCGTCTGTGGAATAGAACCCATTGCTGCAGCTGTAGCAGTAGGAGCAGCCATTGTAGCCATAATAGTTCGTACTCAGGGGCAGCTCAAGAGTCTGTGAGGCCCTTGGCCGCAATTAAAAATGAGGCCCTTGACATGTATTGAAATGTTGATAATAAAACACTTGAATGATTGAAAAGTTACGTAAGTCATCATATCAGATCACTAAACTAGCTAATAAATCAAGAAAAGGCAGAGAGATTACCTATTGCAAACTAAAAGGAACCAAGCAGAATACTTCACGGGCAAGAGAGTGGGACACTGGACTGTGAAGAGTACGGGCCGGCGGCAATGGAGTTGGAGTACACTAGACGGCCAGCGTTGAGTGGAAACGGGAGAGAGCCAAATTTAGGGTATGTGGAATCGAACATGTACAATTGGGCTTTTAAGGTTTTGTTTATAGTAAGTAGTTAAAGACGAATTGTTTTCGTTCTTTTAATTTTTACTCTTTTAGTAATGGTAGCATCGTATCAAAAAGTAGTGATCATGTCATATTATGGATTTAATGACTCGTTATATATTGTTTTTGGGCTGATTGTTAATTTTTTCACATATTGCTTTACGACACCGTTTGCGTTATCTTATTTTACGATTTTAACCCTTTTGATCGTTTGCGTTATCTTATTTTACACTTTGTAATATCACAAACAGATTTGTATTATGTTTATTTTCGTTATTGTTATTTTGTTTATTTTTCAATCGTTATTGGTTTTACTATTATTTTTTCTATTAAAACTGATTTTTTTTATCAATTTCATTGATTAATTAATCTCCTATTTTTCATTGTTGAACCAATTATTTGTTGATTGATAAACTGAGATACTCTGTTTTTGCTATGCAAAACAGATTATACAAACTCAAGTAAATAAAACATTCAAACTTAGCCAAGAATTGAAGAATAATATACAAACTCAAATAACATACAAGCACATTAAATTTATTAAAATGAGAATGTCCAAAAATGTAAAAATAAAAATAAAAAATCATTACCAAACATACCTAATTGAAAAATCACTCAAAATAAATTAAAAATTAAGAATCAAAATCCATAATAAACCTATTAGTAAAACTAAATTTATGTTTCGCAAGTGTACTGCACCCAAAAAGAGAAAGAGTACAAATTGTAAGCTGTAGAAATCTCAATTGTTCACTGGTGAAGGGTTAAAAAATAAAGATTAAACTTGATAAATGTACATTGCTATATTCAACAGCAAAGGCTACATAAAGGAAAAAATGAACCTAAAAGTCAGTCAAGTGGCCATTGCATGCCACCCAAACAGATTGCATTACAAGGAAAATTTGGTATTAAACTCCAACGTCGAATTACCAAGCTTAAATCGAATTTAAGCATACAAATATGAGAAACAGCATAAACTATAATATGCTCACAACAAGTATGTAAATTGTGTTATATACTATGTAAAACTATTACTTATTATAAGTAAACTGGTTTACATAATATATAATACTTCAAGATACATTGTCCAATGATCTTCTTTGATATAAAAAAAGTAGGGCTCATTTTAGCAAGAGCCTTGGGGCTGCAAGTTGAGGGATAATAGAGAACGTTGCTTCCAATTTGCATCCCTTCTACTACAAGTTATGCAAGTATCCATTTTGTCAAAACTTGGAAGAGAGTGGCAAATAATTGTGATGGATATTATCACGTAAAGATAATTTATTTTTTTAAAAAATATCCATCACCCGTAAGCATAACTTGTACCCATCCGTCTCATAATAATAAAAGTAACGTATCTATGTTATATTATGTAAACACTGTGCACTATAATATGTATGAATTATAGTGAAAGGATGTTTATGTAATTTATCTTATTTTGATATAACTAAAACGCACAGTTTTAAATTTATTATTGCTAGTTTTGAAAATTTTAATTTTTGTTTAAAATTGAAGCTATTTAAGCAAATCACTCCATATTATGTTATAATTTGGTGTAATTATGTCATGTTATAGTATTTTGTTTTGACACATAAAAAAAAAAATTATTTCAAACTTTTTTTTTTTGTATTATTTATATTTAGTAAAAAATAATAAATTTTTTAAAAATTTGAAAATATTATTATTAATTTTAATTAAATTTTTATTTATGTCATATCGTATTATATTAAAAATTGTTATTTGTAAATTGTATTGCGGAGACAGCTCTCCATACCAACGATTTTAAGAATCAATTTTAACAAATTATTTATAATCATTAATTTAAGTCCATTTAACAATAAATACGTCTTTTTGTTTAATTTAAATTTTTAGTAATTATTTATTAAATTTAAATTTTAAAATATGATAATATTTATATCATTGATTTATATTTTTTTATAATTAAAATGATTTATTAATATTAATTGTTATATTTATTTATCTCTAAATTGGACTTATTATAAATTTATGTAATATAATTACTAATAAATGATATTTCAAATTAATTGATAAAATAAATTGGTTGATGACACAAAAATTTTGAATTTATGATAGCTTAAACCAATAACTATAAACACATATACAAAAATTAGATAGACACGTTACATGCATGTAAATTATTGTAATTTTTGTAAAAAAAATATTTAATTCTTTAACATTATTTGAAATTAATGTGATATAATGGTAAATAAATAAATAGATTGTTTATAAGTTTTTGAGTTACTTAAAAAATGCATGTAAAAAATTAATATAATAAATATTGTTAATTACACTCCTCATTATTATAAAATCGTGTTTGGCTTATGTTTTATAATTTTTTTTAAAAAAAATTAAAGTATAACAAATGTCATTATTTTAAAATATAAACGTTTGTATAAATTATTTGTCATAATTTATAATATATATATTAAAAATATGTGCATACAATAAATATAAAATTAATTTTTTTATGTTTTTAAATTAATTATGAAAATAAAATAATATTTAGAGTTTTTATCGAATGTAATAATCATCATATGATTAGAGTCCTTATTTGATGTGATCATTATTTTATTATCATATTTAAAATCATTATTTAATACTATAATAGATTTTAAAAAGATAATTAATGTTAATAATTTAAAATATATGAATAATTCTATACAAAATTAATAAATTAATACGTGTATATTGCTCTTTTTAAACAAGAGGATTTGAAGATTTTTATAAGAGTGCTTGAGATTTTATATGTATAATAAATAGACATATTTTTTTTTATCTTTCTATTTTAACTATTGAAATAATAGCAACACCAACATATGATATAACCCATATTCCACATTAGTTTCATTTATAACCATGCACTCATTTTTTTCATTTTGTTTTTTCAGCTTTCCCAAATTTTCTTCTTTTTAAAATTTTTTATTTAATGTTCTATTATTTCTTATTTTTACAACTTTTTATAACTTTGTAAGCAAAGATCTATAGTTGTTTAAATTTTGAATACATGATGTTTGTAACGTATAAATTATACATAAATCGTTATAAAAAAAACAATAATAATCTCTCAACACGTTTTGAAATTTATGTGAAACAAATAAATAAATATTAACCAAAAAATTTTAGATAGAGCGAAAATTGAAGTAATATACAGTTAATAAAACCACTTAATATTATAAAAATATTTTTATTTACATGTTTAGCTTAGTTTTTTTTTTTTTAATTCAAAATAAAATATAAATAATAATATATGTCATTATTTCAAAATATAATGGTACTTGTATCCTACCGAATCACCGTAATTAATTCCTTGAAGAAAATCTAATCACCGTAACTCAGTTTGATTTTGTTAGAGGTGATAATGATACAACGTCAACTCAATTTGATTATTGAAGAAAATAACAGACCTTAACAAACTCAACTCTTTTTACCACAAAAAAAACATTATGCCGAGCTGGTAAAATCATTTAGAAGGAAAGAGTAATGCCTCCTTTGAAAATTTGCCAGATTAATTTGGTCCTTGAAAGCGATTAACCACAGACAAACAAGAACAAACTGAAACCCTACATTTAATCAAACTGATGAAATTTCATCTGAAAACATTGAAGCTTTGACGTACAAGATCCTTTTTGACAGGATTGACGAAAAGACTTAACCAAGAAAATTGTACAAGAATGGCAATTTCAACCGTTCTAAACAGATTTTCACCTACAATTTAATAGACATGTGTTCTCTCATGGCGCTTCTTGAAACTGTTATGCAATCCCTCTTAATCATCAACCAAAGCCATTTGGTACGCAACCAAGAATCTGTACATCAGTAAATGAAGTTTTAAGTTTAAGCTAAATCCTATAATCCGGGAACACAGACGAAAAGTTAGAAGCAATTAAGTTCAATACTTCTTTTTGGTTGCTAATAATTAAGTGAAATAATTGCCACCAAAAACTATAGATATAGGCAATTTAAGTTCACCAACATTAACGTTTTATTGCTTTCTGAAACCCTTGATTGTTTTCAGAATCAGAAAATTGGATTTGGCTCGACCATTTTTCTCTAGATTTCAAAGTTCTCGCTTGGTAAGTTTCCATACCAAGGCAGCGAGGCTCAATCCAACTAAGTCCGTAGAGTCTACCAAGCTTTGCCAGAAAATGAAATGCACATCTCCAGCATTACAGTTTACAAATGCATTTGATACAATGATAGTAAAAACATTATCAAACCTTGCCTATAATTAGATTTTGGACCATCTTACGTGAATACTGCAAAATATAGTAAAAGACACTCCACTCCTAACTCCATACTATCAATGAAGCACTTTCAATTGCAAGACGATAACAGAAAATAAAAATTCATTTTGATATTTTCTAAGAATCAGAAGCCTCGTCTAATCCTGTAAGTGCATAACCACACAATAGATGTAGTTATTTTGCAAGGTTTGAAGGGGTAAAAAAATAAAAATCATGACCAAAGTAGGGTTATCTAGCATAATAACAAACAGCAGCGGAAATGCCATCTACCTTCAGGTGACAGTCGAACTCAGACCACATATTTCTTTAGTTTTAATCTGTTAGTGACCCCTCTATTGAATAATTAAGAGCAGAGGAATGCCCCAAAAGTCATGTTGAACAATAAAACAGCTTAAAATAACTCACCAGAATAGAAAACGTACAACCCAACCGATAACTGGAATTTGACACAGGACTGCCCTCATTGACGGCCAAAATCCACTACAATAAAATTGTGAAATGAAAGATTTTAGAGAGAAGCACACATAATCATTCAACTTAAGGATTTCATACCAGAAACTCACCCAAAGAGAGCAACACAACCATATGTTTCCAGGATCATACCAACTACTGGCCACCGGACAAAGAGGAAAAACAGCCCAAGAAGAAAAGATGCAGAACCCTACAGATTAAAAAATAGCATCAACGCAATATCTTCTTTAATAGTCCTACTTATATAAAAATGCAAAATAATTGAGATGATATACTTACGCAGGCATTAATGTAGGGCGGGATAATAACATGAGGTGTAAACACAGAGACATAAGCTTTTTCATATATAATTATACATATACTTTTAAAAACAATTAAAATATGTTAATTTTTAAATAACTTGCAACATTTAGATGAAATTATTAGTTTATTTTGTTAATTCAAATTTTTATTAATAGTTATATGTTTAACTTCAAGGCTTGACCAACTAGAGAATGTCACCATCAAGACAGTAGTACAAAAAAAAATAAAATGTTAAAATAGATGATAATAGAGTTTTACATGGCTACATATAATTATTATCATAGTAATAGCCATAAGTACATCAATGCAAGTATGCAACTACAATACTACATATCAAATATCACAAAAGATAACAATAATATTTCATGTCAGAAGAATTGATCAGTGTACATTTAACATTCCAATAGTTGATGGTAAAATTACAAGCTTTTCTGACTATTTAAAAAAATAATAATTAGTCTTGTAGAGTCTTATCTGTTGTGAGTGAATGAATTGTTGAGTCAAACCTCTTTTTTGTCTAGTGAGTGTCAAACCTCTGTATGCTTCGGCATACACCTACCATTAATGCATTGAGAAGCCCAACAACAATGCTTAATGGTACACTTCATGTTCTTCAGCGTAAACATCAACGGTTCAAAGAAAACTCATTACACCCCATGTCAAGGCATGCATTAAATGCGATTGGTTTACGGTTTTTAAAACATTAAATTGAGGGACAGAGAGAATAAGAAGCATGATACTTGGCATAAACTGCCATTTTACCTTATAATTTGCTCGACTAGTAAAAAGCTTCCATGTAGATTGCCAACCAAGCAAAAGTACCACTCCAAGCAACCAAAAAATCTGAAATCAATGTTTTTTTTTTCCTTTCTAAAAAAGTGAGGAAACCACAGCCTTCGCTATTTCAATTAAAATCCCTTCAAAAACTAACAATTTAAACAGAAGAGAAATAGTTAAACAAAAAGAAAGTCTTACATTTCCTAAAGCAAGCAAACCTCTGTCAAAGAAAAGAATAGCACCAAGTAATGAGAAAACAATGCCAAAGCCAATGAGACCCAAGCCAACCTCTGCAGTTTTATTATGTCACAATGATAAAGTTAGAAGCAAATACAGACATTAAGCTCAAAATGAAAATTAACCAATTAGATTGCACTATTACACCATAATTTGACATAGTGTGGAAGAGTTGAACTCGATGTTTCTTTTTAGATACTTGAAGAACATATGAGCCATTGAGCCATACGAATTCAACAATTAAGAATTAGCTAAACATAAAAACATTGCCTGATCTTCAATGTATGAAATCCCAAAAGTTTATTCTATGTAAAACCATACAGTACTTTAACAGCAATCAATAGACACATCAACAAGCACCTCATTATTGCTTTAGAAACTATAATTGTATATACATAAGGGTAATTAAGTAAATACTAATACTTCTTTTACTATCATACTCGATTCAGATTAATTCAAAAAAAATCATACTCAATTCAGATTTCAGAAATATGGTTTTTTAATCCTTTTTTGCAAGAGCATTTGAAAACAGGGACAGCCATAAGAATTCTGTCGGGCACAATATCAGCAAATATATTGATACTTTTGGTTTCACTTCAGACACTAGTTCTAACAATTGTCAGCAACTCTAAAACTGAATACAAGGAAAAATTATGCAATTATGAAAACAAAATTGATGGAACCGATATTCATATAAGGAAATTGATATTAATTTTGGTGATGTAGCAAAGACAGGAAGAAAAGGGAGATAAAGGTAAACGAGAAAGTGAGAAAGAAGGAGAAACAGCTAGGAAGTAAAATGGGAGTGGGTGACACTTAGGAACCTGAGACCACTCTCAGCCCTATAATTGATTATGTTGGGTATGTGCGTACAAAGTCCCATTGATTAGCTACTCCACCTAATGGAATAACCTTTTGGATGGAACCAAGTTCCTTACAGATTCAACAGTAGTCCTGATGAAGGTCAGGCTCCACCAAAAATATCACACTGAAAGTGCAACATTAGACTGAGGGTAATCATTCAGAAGTGAACAGAATATAAACAGCATAACTAATTAACTATGGCTGAAAAATTTGGGGGGAATAATAGAGAAAACCAAGCTTACGTTCATACATATACAAGCAATTACATTTCATGAATCCAACTAAACACGTTTAGTAACCAAATACAAGCAATTACATTTCATGAATCCAACTAAACACGTTTAGTAACCAAGAATATGAGCAAATAAATATATTACTGAAAGCAGAACTCCAGAAATGAAAAGGTAGCAAAGAAAATTTCTTATGTTAATAATGCTTACTTTTTTGCTCATCTAACTCGTAGACCATCTTGATAATATCGCTTGTTTGCTATTTTGATCAAAGAAGCAGGACAAAACTACAAGTGAGAAATATGAATAATTTAGGTACAGGAAAAAAAAAAAGGTGAGAGAAATATGAATCAACCCAGTACAATTCAAAATTAGTGGGGTTTGCAGAGAGGATCAGATAGAATGATGAGGACCGACCAATTGTTGTTCCATGTTTTATGATGAAACAACTTAAGCTACATCCTAAACAACAACCAACACCTACAATAAACCCAAACCCTATACTCCTTCCTAGTCTCCTAGCTACTCAGTGAAGTAAACCCAATACTCAAAAGATGCCAAAAATCGCATTGGTCATTCTCAAGGCGAGACTTTCTACTAAATTACAAACAACACTAGGTAAAATTGCATTTTTGTTTGGCTGAATTTTGACTTTGCATTTTACGTTTTAAGCAAAAATTTAAGATCACGTCAACGACAGAAGAAATAAAAAAGAATCAATAATCACCACTCTAAATTCGAGCCAGTTTAAGTACAACCCAACAATTATTCTTCTTCCCGATTCCCAGAAAACTTAAATTTGTAAACTTTTCAATCATTCATTTAAATTTATACCATCAATTATGACAGAAGCTGAAGCAAAGTAAAAAAAAAAAAAATCTGAAACAAAACCACTCACTTAGAGGTAACCTCAGCCAATCGCTGTATGAATGAAGAAAAAAAGCCTTGGATAATTGAATGTACTTAAGACTTGCCTTTGTCGATGAGAAGACTAACCTGTTATGAGGATCGAGCTAGAACCCCAAAAGAATTGAAGGGGAAATGGCACTTAACGGGGACTGTGCATATGCTTTGCTGGAGATCACGTGGTTTAATAATTTTTTATGCCGTCTTTTAAATATCACTTAATCAACCAATTTCAGAAATAGTCTGCAGAGTATAAACTAAAAAAATGCCACATAATAGTGACGCATGAAGAGGAACAAAATTTAATAAGAACTTTTTACGAGTTTGATATATAAACGAAAAAATCGACGGTATAAATTATGATGTGTCTAAAAATTTGATCTAATTGAATTAAATTAAAAAATTAAATTAAATTAAATTAAAAAATTAGATTAAATTAAATTAGATCGTACAATTATGTGAATCAAATGGTTTAATTCGATTTATATTTTTTCAAACCGTTACTCAAATAATTTGATTTAATTTTATAAATTTTTTAACCATCTAAATCAAATTAGACCATTATATATTTATATATATAAAATATTTTTCTTTTAAATATAATATATTAGTATTTATTTTAAAAAATAAAAAAATATTTTATATTATTATTAAAAATTAAAATTACATTTAAATTTTTTTTCTTCAGTTTCACCTCTTTAACATACGATCTATAATTTTTAGATGCATGTATATCATAATTTTATCTTTTATAAATTTTTTTTAACTTAATTGTAAATTTATATGAGATATTATACTATTTATATTTGTAGCATATTTAAAGTAATTTAATTTAATTTAAAGTTTTTTTTAATGTTAATTTTAAGTTTTAACTATAAAATTTGAAAGAAAAAATTTTAAAAATAAAAAATTATGAAAAATTATTAACCAAATCAGATTGAATTGTCTGATTTTAACAATTTTATAAATCAAATGGCCCGATTAAATTTAATTAAACTTATATAAACGATTTGATTTAACCTTTTTACTAAAAATTAAACCGAATGTAATCATAAATTAAGAACAAATAAATACAATAGTTTAATAGTATAATAAAATAAGTTATGTTTATATTTTTTTAACAAATAACACATTTATTAATTACAAACATCAAATAAAATCGTAATAAACATATTTAAAACTTTTAAAAAAATAATTTTTATAACATTTTGTGAGTAAAGCTAAAACATTGAACAAATATTTAACTTTACTCACAAAATGTTATAAAAATTACTTTAAATCAATAAAATACCACTAAACTTTTATTTACTTTTTAAAAATATTTACATAATTTTCATTCTTATAATTTATTAATATTAACAAGTAAAATTTAAATAATTATCACATTTAACTTTACATCTCAATAAAAAATTTATATTATTTATATTTTATAATAAAATATTAAATATTATTTGTAAAATAAACATTTAAAAATATAAACGATACAAATTTTTCACATTGAGTATGCAATAAAATTATAAAATAATAAATAATTATACATTAATAAAACTAGTAATTAAAAATCATTTAAAACTCAAACTTAATTAAATAATAAAAAAAATTATTATTAAATACGCTCTTACATTTTTAGAAATAAATAAAAAAAATTACACTCGTAATATTAAATTTTACGAGTTATTACTAGGTGAAAAGTATATTATTTTTTTATAATAAAATTATGTGTTTTTATTTTCATAAGACAAAAAATAATAAATAAGAGAAATATATTATTTGTATAAAAAAAAATTAACTTTATATACTAACAGATTTACAAGATGACAATATCTCCATCTTTCTTTCTAGAGCCTAATTTCCTCAAACTTATATCGCTCTGAAAAATTTCCTCTCCTTTGCCACTGAAGCATTTAGCAATGTTCATATTTATGATCGGAGAAGAATACGAGAATAAAGAAAAAGTTTTTAAAAATCTTATAGAAAAAAAAATGTTACTTTTGTACTTTATTTATGCATAAAATTATTTAAAATTTAGAAAATCTCATGAAAAAAAAATGTTATTTGTTGTCGACTTCATTTATATATAGAAAAATATTTAAAAATTTCAAAAATTTTTAATTAAATTAAGTTTTTAAAAGTCGTTAACATTTTTAATACCCTAATATTTTTATAAACTTTTAAAAATTAATAATTGAATACACCTAAGTTTTTATAAACTTCTAAAAAAATTTAAAAATTTTAGTTAAATATAGCTAATATTTTATACATTTTTAAAAAATCTTAAATAAATATACCTAAATTTTTTTAAAATTTAAAATCTATAAAAATTCACTAAAAATTTCAACTGAATAATGGCATTTAAATATTGCCAAAAAAAAGTGCACATTTTTTCGAAAATTTAGATCTTATTCACAAGGGTCCACTATCTAGTGTCTTTTCTCAAACGAGAACATTAACCTATCGTGGCGTTATTTTTCCAAGTCAGTTGCCACAGGCTCTAACGACGCAAAATGTATCGACACCGATAGCATCCACCTTCTTGTCATGAATGGTGTAGTACTACAATTGAGGCTTTCAATTTAGGCGTATGTACGTTAAACGATATCTGATAATTTATTAGTTAATAATAAAGTATAACTTATTTGGTACAATGAATTAATCACAAGCATATTTGGCTCTTTTTTTTTTTTTAATGTACTATTTTTTAATTTTTAAATTACTTACATGTTAGTCTTCAAGAGATGAAAGAAGGTATCCAAAATCTGTCATGTCGTGTGCACTATCAATTTCATCGTTAGAAAATTTGCATTTTAAGTAAACTTTATACTATTAAACTCATTTCGTTAAAAGCTCTTTAACACCACTAATATGTCAGTTATAAGATGTGTTTTTCAAAAATCAATTCAATTAAACCACCAAAAGAGCCTAACTTTATAATTTATATTTCTAAAATAATAGACTAAAGTATTGTCCAAATTTATCAAAGTATTCTCACTTTTGGTTTGACAAATCTTATAAATTAACTAAATTGAAAGAAATAAATTATGAGTAATAAAAATATAAATGAAATATACTTTTTAAAATAAAATTTCATCGCTCACACACAAAAATAAATTAAATAATTTTTTTTCTTTCTAAAATTTGGTATTGTTAAGTTAAACCATGTAGGCAAAATATATATTTTTTAGTAATTTTATTTGTCTTCGTTGAATCACAAATCTCATTAACATGATAATTCCGTAAGTTTTAAAACACAAGTTTAACGATTAAATTAGATAAGATATATAAATATTTTTGAAACATATAATATATTTTTTTGAGTAAGAATATAGTTATAGAAGAGAAAAGTAAATGTATTGAGTTTTTTTTTTTCTGTTTTTTTATACTATACTCTCATATACATTTACAATAAATAAGATTTTAGTTAACTTCTCAAGGCACCCAACACAAACAAATATCATTCAACAACACAATTAACTTATATATAACAAATCTTACTCAATAAAAAAAAATAAGCATTATTAAAAATAAATAAAAAGGAAGTATCAAGCCCCAGCACCAACCATGCAGCTGTCCAAGTCCACCACAAGGTTTTCGTCAACAACAAAAAAAAAAAAGTCCACCACACGTTTCTCAAATTCCTTGCACTGCAAGTTTACCACCTTGCATAGCATTCCATGTCTATCGGAAACAACCGATAAGGAATATTAAATAAAACCAAAAGAATATTATTCTATAAAAGATAAAAATAAAAATAAAAAGTCGAATAAAAGTATATTCCTCACCGCTCTAGACGAACCGCATATTTTATCGGTTCCATTTTCTTTTGACAGTCTTGTGTGGTGAGTGTGGTATAATTCCTCCTTACAAATCCACCACCAAAGGTTCAATTTTTAGCTTCCATTTACATTTAATTTTCTTAGCATCTTTTAATACTCTATTGTAAGTTTAGATTCACGAAAGGCTTTTGAATTTTCTTCTCCTTCTTCACCATGTTGAATTGAATTTGTAGGCGAGTCAATTTTCTTTCTAATTTCATTAGTTGTTATATATGTCGGTCAAAATTGATCCTTAAGAAGACAACTGGTTTATCGATACTCACAATTTGGGTTTCCCTTTTCAGATAAATACGCAAAGTTAGGGCAATTTCGTAGCCTTTTTCTTCGCTTAGATTAGATTGTCGTCATGAGTTCTGCCATCAAGATTGAGAATGATGAACAGCTCGTCGGTGGTATTGATAATTTATCCATTCAAGATCATCAGGTATTTTTTTTGTACTTTATTTTAATCCATTTGCGAAAGATCTGGATGTTCTTTACCATAATTGCCCATTTTTAGCTCCCTTTTATTTGAGAATTTATTTATCCTCTATTCGTAGCTTAGTTTCGCGGAAAGAAGATGAAAAAATAACATTTTTAGATCGTTATTTTTTTTTTCCTGTACTTCACTTCATTTCGTGTTTATCTTATTCCAATTACCTGCAGTTTCTTCTCTACCAAACACGCGAAGATTAAGAATAAGAATCTTGTCTGATCTTTTTAGATGTTTTGTTTATCATTAAGAATTTGTTTGGGTTTTCTTTTCGAATGGAAAATTTAATTTTTAGTGGAATTTATTTGAAGGGATTTTGTGGATGCAGACGGAAATGCCTGGTAATGAAAAGATTCAAGAAATGGGTTGTGGAGAACATGGTGGAATCTGTGCGATTTGCTTGGATAAAATAGTCCTTCAGGAAATTGCTCTCGTAAAAGGTTGCGAGCATGCCTACTGGTTTGTGCATACGTGTCCAACCTCTTATCTATATCAGTATTGTATATCTATACCTAGGTATTCTTGAATTGAATATTGGCTTTTTGGTTACGTGTTGCCTTATTTCTGCCTTTCTTTCAGAGTTGGTGATCTTTTTTTAATGTTAGATTCTGCTTCATCAATGTATTTTGGTTTTAGTGATTTAATTGTGTTTAATCTGAAGGAAGAGGGTCTCTTTTGTTATCTTTTCTCTGAGGAAGAATTGGTTATCGATGTTCATTTTGTACTTGGGACATTTTTCAGACACTATATTGGAAAAATAAGTCTGCTTGGTAGCTACTGAATGATTAACTTAAACCAAAACACCTTGATGAACAAGAGACATTGTTCTATTTGATGGGTAATGTATCTTTAAATGGTAATAGAACAATGTCTATTAACATTCTTCTTCTGTGTCTTTGATATTTTACCATGCAATTTTGAGTTAACTTGTTGAAGTAATTATCAATAAGATGGTTTCCCTCATGAACCGGAGCGCTTCACAAATCCCCCAAAAGATCTTGTCATTGTCTCTGCCTTCCACGAGCCGTCATTGTTTTTCAACATTACAATAGTGGCTTGTCTTTAGTCTTTTTCTTACCCTTCCTTTGACTCTTTGGTATTTATATTGGTGTTTAATCATTTATTTTCTCCAGTAGTGTTATTGCTTTTAAACATAGACACGAACGTACCTCCCAAAAAAGAAAGAAAAAAGGAAGTGATTACGTATCATTGCAATATTAATTAGTTCTTTTTTGTTTTTGTGTCTTCAGTGTGAAATGCATCCTTCAATGGGCCACTTATTGCAAGAATCCAGCATGCCCTCAGTGTAAACATCCATTTGAATCACTTAATGTCCATCGTTCGCTTGATGGCAGGTAGATATCCCTTTTTCTTCAATGATTTGGCATGTTATTTAGTTTGAGGAAAGGCACGGTCATGAATGTTGAAGGATGGCAATAATTTTTTAGATATTAAGTGATTCTGTTGGAGATGTTAATTGGCAGCGAAAGACCATTTGACCAGGATCTCTCGTTGGAAAAGAAAAGCACTTGCTGAGAGTAGTCTTTGACATGCAAACAAAATCCAAATGATTGAAAATGCGTGGCTTATATACTTATTAACTACGAATCATTTTGGAATTGCATAACATACGTAATTGAATGCACATAACATCATTCCCTAATTTCTGATTTGGAATACCTTAAATAATGAATTTTGCAAGTTTGGGTTACATGTACAATGGGAGAAAATATATTTTTATTTTATATTTAACTGTATTGCCTTCAACTTTTTCATCTTTGAACAGCCTCCATGATTACATGTTTGAGGAGAGTGTTTGCTTACTTGTTAGAGCTTCATGGTTTAATCCTATGCCTCCAATAGCAAGTTCGGATACATATGATGATCCTCAAGATTATTATCCATATGAGGTTGAGGTTGAGGATGAAGATGAGTATGATGATCTAGATGAAGTTTACTATAGTAGCTCCAGTCTTCGAATAGGCAACCGAAGATGGGGGGACAATGGCTATGTTAGGGCTGGGAGAATAGAAGCAAGGCCGGTTTGTCGATCTGATGTCCAGGACTCTGCTAGCTCATCTCGTGAGCCCAAGAAAAATGAAGAGAAAACAGGGCGACGAGCAAAGCGGGCACTTAAACGTGAAGCTGCTGATAAGAGAGCTGCTCTGAAACACGAGGAGCATCTCACAAGGTTCGGTAGGAAGTAATTTTAGACCTGCCGGATTCCAAAAACGGATAAAATAAATCACTTCCTTCCATCCTTTGTACAGTAGGTTCCTGCATTTTAAGTTTTTGACAAAAACCCCAGGTAGAATAATGACTCGGGGGGATCTTAGGGATCATTATGATGGATTACTTTAATGTTTTAGCCATCAAAATTAAGAATCTTTTTATTAGGATGTTTTTTCATGTTCTTAATTTCTGTGTCGACTTGATTTTTAGTTTCTTACTTTAGTTGATATGTTAGATGTGAAAGCAGAAAAATATGCTTTGAATATTTATGTTAAACATGGTAGGTAAATATGAATAAAGGGATCCAAATTGTGCTGCCATGAATGCTAGTTGTAACTTGTAAGATATGGCATTTGATCTCATTTTTCTGGTCACAAATAAAAGAAAATGAAATTAATCTCATTGCCCTTTTTTAATCCTTGATGATATTTCTTTTACTCAACAATTTAGAATTAACACATTTACGTCTTGATTTATTTTTACAATAATAAATAATTTTGTTCTAAATAATTTGAACTTTCTGAGGTAACGTCGGTTATTGAAGTTGATGAGAGCAAAAGAAGAAACGAAATTTTTTTTTTGCTCTTTTTTTTTTTTTTCCTTTTCCGCATATATTATTTTAAGTTAAAATGAAGTACAAAGTATTATATAATACATTTTAAAAAATTAAAAATTTATGACATTTTTATTAAATGAACAAAAAATGCAACAACTAAACATACAAAATGACGCAATAGATTTCAAATAAATAAAAAAACAGATTATTCCAAATCGGAAATAAACATCTAAAGTTTATCATAGAATATTTTTGAAATTATTGATAAAAGTAAGGTCACGTTTAGTTCGCTGAATGTAATCGTAATCATAATAAAATATAATATAAAGGAATCAGTATTACTATTACAGTGTTTGGTTTAGTCACTGTAATCAAAAAAAGAATCAGTATTACAGTGTTTGATTTAACTACTATAATGTAATGGAATAGAAAAAAAATTATATAATTATTTTAAATTCAACAAAAAAAAAATAATTATAACAAAAAAAATTAACATACATAATTTCAACAATTCATAACAATTAATAAATTTTAATTAATCACATAAATTTAATCACAATAATTTTAGCAAAAAAAAAATACAATTTAAAAAAAAATACAATTTCATAACAACAATTAATAAAAAATACAATTTCAGAAAGAAAAAAATATACAATTTTAGGAAAAAAAAAATACAATTAAAAAAAAAAAACAGAAGAGACGAGAGCAGCAATCGAGAGGGAGGGACGCGAGCTGGACGGCATTCGCGATGGCTGGCGCACGACGGCTGGACGGAGGCTGGACGGGACGCGAGCTGGACGACGTTCGCGATGGACGGGACGCGAGCTGGAAGGCGTTCGCAATGGCTGGACGGGACGCTGGTTCGCTGGACGGGACGACGACAGAGGGGACGGGACGACGACTCCAGCGCAGGAACGAGACGCGACGGCTGATTGCTGGCTCACGCTGGAACAGGAACATGTAATGTAATCCCCATTATATGTGTTAGGATGTGTAATACTTATTCTTTATCTACATGTAATTGATTACATTACATTACATGTGTTTAGACAAACCAAACAATATAATATACTGAATCAATTACATTACATATTCTATGACAATGTACCAAACATCACCTAAGAGTCATCTTTCACAAAACATTTTAATCAAGTTAAGAAATTTTCTAGGTCATTATTCTTGAGCAAAATTAAGAACGCACAAAGAGCGCAAAAAAAAAAAAAAGCACAAGGGCAAACTCCATTGGTGAGTTACCTTGACTTAATGAATAAACATTGTGACAGTCTGAAAATTAACTAGAGAATAAACAAAAATAAAGTTAATTAAAACGAAAAAAAATTGATACCAGGAGGGAAGGGGTTAGCTGGTGTACAACATAGACCGTTATAACCTAACAAAGTAAAGTAGCCACGAAGGCATAAAATACTACCACGTGGCACAACACAACAAAAGCACTGCCAAGCATGACAACCATCATAAGCAAGTAACTAGAAACAGCCACCAGCCACTAGGCACGGCATAACCACCACAATATTAGGACCGATATAGCAAACAGCCAAACATTAGTCACAACAAGTTGGCTAAAACACCTGTACGGCATCAAACTTTATCATATTTTCAACCATAAGACTATAGCTATTGAACTAGATTAGACGTAAACCATAGACAACTGAACCACCTCCACTATATGGCAACGACACGAGAAGCATAAAGCCAAACGGAGAGCACCAATTAAATGGCATTAGTAGTCTACCAAATCCCTACTGCTGACCAATGGTTTCAAAATAGTCTAAACCCTATAGAGAAATAAGAGACTTTGAAATTTGAAAAAATATAAAGAGAAATGAGAGAGTTTTGCCCTTATCATATACCAATGCTTCAAAATTGGGCTGTAATTCTTTCAGTAGGAGGACTTTGGGAAATATCAAGTATAAAATATTAATTCGTTTTGTGTTTGGGAAAATAAAATTTTTAACTATTAAAATGTTTTATTTATATATAAATTTTTTTTTTTCCTTAACATTGTGTCATAATACGTATTATTTGATTATAAATTTAAAAAAGCCAAATATTCTTATTAATCGAAGTATCAATTAATAGTGCATATTTGTATTCTAAAATATCAAACATCAACTATATACCAAAAATAATCAAACACAGATTATTTGTAAGCCCACTTTGAAAGGGTCAAATATCATCCTAAAAAAAAAGTAGTAAATATACTTTTGTTTTACTAGGAAAAACAAAAACGTCACCGCAAAAATATCAATTACTATTTACTTACAAATCACATTAGTAAATATAATATATTTATATTATATAAATTTATACATATTTATATATATATTACTTATATTAGGTCATATATAAAAATTATTTTAAAATGAAAGAAGTGATACCGTTTCCCTATAATACTAACACTTAATATATGAATCAAAATTATTATAGACATAACATTTTTCATAAAAGATATAAATATTTAAAAAAGGAAAATTAGTCGGTGAGAGATTCAAGCATTCCATTATTACAAAAGAAAAAAATAAATAATTATTTATTTTTAAACAAAAATAATTATTTATAAAAAATAAACAATAAATAAAGAGATCAATAATAATAATAATAATAAAAACAGTGAAGAAAGATACGGTGAAAGACCCTTAATTATTTGCGTGTAATGGTCTTTCTTGTCACATAAAAAGAAATAAGTAAAAAAACAGATAAAAAGTCCGTGTATAAATTATGTATGTTATATAGTAATATTATATATATTAAATTATAATTTATATTAAATAATATATTAATTATTGATTGAAGTTAAAATTAAAATTAAAAATATAGAATAAATATGTGATTATGAAATTTTTTATTAATAATAGGCTAATTAAATTATATTATATAAATTATAATAAAAATAATTATTTATATTATTATAAGTATAATTTTTTGATTAATTGCATAATATAACTTATCTTCATAATTGCTTAAATGTATTAGATATATATGTATAAAAAAATAATGTGTGATTTTAGTAATAAAACATAAAATTTATATAATTATATTTAATAAATTATCATATTAGTTATGAATTTTTTTTTTGTTTCAAAACATTAGCTATGATATTAACATTGTAATATTTTGCGGTAGATGGTTTTGAAAAAGAAGGAAAAAAAAAAAAAGAAGTAAATTATTAAAAGTAATATTTTTAAAATTAATATTATAATAATTTTAAACATTTAATATTAAATATAATATTAAATAAATTTAAATTAATATAATTTAATTTAAATAATGTTTAATTAAAGAGTTATTTAAAAAAATAATATAAAAAATATTTTTTAATTATGAAAATATATGATATGAGTATAAAAATGTTAGTTTTATTATTATAAATTTATAATATTTTATTTTTTAATAAAAAAATCGAATTTCAAAACACCAAACAACCTCATTATCTCTCTTCAATTTTCCGCCTCCCTCTTCAGTACTTTCTCTTTCTGTTGATTATTATTTGGAAAAACACAAGACATCAACCCAAAAAATAATCTCAGCCAATTCAGGAGCTCTTTGCTCCATTCCCATTTCTCTTTCTCTTCCTGTGACTCTCAGATCCATTTCTCAAATGTTCTTCCACTAATTGGATCAGGTTTAATTTCTACTAGATCCTGTTTACTTTGAATCTTCTACTTTTCTATTTGTTTTTCGTATGTTTTCAGATCTAATTCGATATTTCAATTTCCCTTACATTTTTTTGTTGCATTACTCCAGGTGTTTTTGTAGATTCAGCTCCTCTAAACATACATATAAAGTTTTTTTTTTTTTTTAATATTTGTTTGACGAATGCTTTTCTGATCGGATTGAAATTATGTTCTCTCTTATTGGACATTCATACCATATGATATTGTTTTTGTTTTTACTTTATTCGAATTCTACAGACATATATAAAATATGTTTGTTTAGGTGAAACTGATTCTCCTATCAAAATTAGTGTCCAGAACAATTAATTCAATCTTTTTATATAATGCTCAATTTTTCTTCCAATTTTTAACTCAATGTATGTACCTTTATGTTTATCTGTCACCTACCTTTCATGGACGTATGACCAGCTTTTCATTGTGCTTGATGTAATTTCCTTGAATGCTCCGATCTTTCTTGGGTACCTTTATTTTAATTTCCAATGTTCTTCTTAGGGCTTTAGTTTGAATGATCTTGATCATCAAAATGCTCGGTTTCGTCTTTTATTCATTTTGAAACTCAAAATTCTCAAAGAATTATTTGTCTTTTCTTACTCAAAACATTAAATTCCCTTCTTGCTTGAATAATCTCATTCGTTGATGCCTTCTGTATTAGAATGCCTTGTTGATGCTATGTGTTAGATTCTAATGATTTAGCTCTATATGACAGGGTATGAATATTGTTTGAAGCAAGATTAATTATAAATTTATCGTGCATTTGCTGCATTTATCTTATTGCTTGTTCTAGGCATCGACTACGATGAAGAAGGTGTTTGATCAAACTGTTAGGGACCTGTAAGTGTTGATTATCTTTCTTCCATGTTAAATAAGCATTCCATTACCTTTTAATTAATTAATTTTTGTAATTATATTTTAATTGCTTTTGAAGTATGTTGCTTTTTCATAGTATACGTCTGAATGATAATGCATTTGTTTCTTGCAGTAAAAGAGAAGTGAACAAGAAAGTGCTTAAAGTTCCTGGAATAGAACAGAAGGTAACGTATAGGTGTACACAATTAAGTTCTTGGAGTACTTTAATTTTTGTATGCAGTTGTTACAAGGCATATTTATGCAATTATAGTTGAAAATATCTCTTCATAATTACCTATTCTTTTAATTTACATCAGGTGCTTGATTCTACTAGCAATGAGCCCTGGGGCCCTCATGGATCCCTTCTTGCTGATATTGCTGCTGCAAGTAGAAACTAGTAAGCTTTTCCCTCTTAGCTTTGCATAATTTATTTTGTTCCTAATGGATGCAATTTCAAACGTTTATGCAGTCATGAATACCAGATTATCATGACAGTGATATGGAAGAGGATCAGTGACACTGGCAAGAATTGGCGGCATGTATACAAGGTAACACTGTCTTTCTGTTTCCCTTAGTATACTGCTTCCCTTCAATTATGTTTTCAAAGTACAGTTGATATACTCCTTTTTTTTATTTTTAAATTTCAGAGTCTGGTTCTGCTGGAATACCTGGTGGCTAATGGGTCAGAGCGTGTCATAGACGAGATTAGGGAACATGTGTATCAAATATCGGTAATTCCTAGCTTCTTATGTAATTTGATGTTAATATTAATATATGTATATTTTAAAAAAAACTGTTTATACTGCATTCATGTTGCTGATTTATTTGTCTAACAGTCAAAATTTATTTTTCCATGTTATAGACGTTGTCTGAATTTCAATATATTGACTCCAGCGGAAGAGACCAGGGAATTAATGTGAGGAGGAAATCTCAAAGTCTTGTGACCCTAGTGAATGATAAAGAAAGGATAATTGAAGTAAGACAGAAAGCTGCTGCTAACAGGGAAAAGTGAGTGTGATTTAACAAAGTCTGATTATCATACTCTCTTTCTTGCTGTTTTTTAAGACGAGTGCCTCTGTTGAAGAGATTTTAAAAATTTTGATCTTCCTGTTTTATCATTGATTCTGGCACCTTCCGGCTATTTGGTTTCCATGTTTAAGAGTTCAGTCTCCATCTTTACTTTTAATATCAGTTTCTGCAAGTTTAGTAAAACTTTTGGTTTCTTATCCTTATTCTAAGGAAAAAAGTTGTAGTAGTTTCCAGACATTTTTAGAAAAACATGCATGAGTTAGTGTAGAATTCCTGATTTATATTAAAAATATTCTGCATATTTGTCTTGCTGTTGAAGTTTAGATATTTTGTTGCATGTTGTTTTACAAAGAACTAGGTTTAATAATATTGCCATTCCTTATTCTGACTTATACAGCTAATATGGTTGTCATACAACCACAGGTTTCGCAACATATCAGCAGGTGGAATGTACGGGCCTGGGTCATATTCTGGTGCAGGAGGTTATGATGATGATCGTTACGAAGGACGTAATGTAAGTCGGGATGAAGATAGGAATGGTTATGGTTATGGTAGAGAAAAAGAATGGGGTTATAAGGATGATGACCGACATGGCAGATATAGTGACCCATATAGTCGTGATGGAGATCGTTATGGAAGAGACTATGAAGACCGCTATAGAAGAGATGGTTACAGGGAAGATGAGTTTCGGGGAAGGAGTCACAGCATTGATAATTATCGACATGGCTCAAGGAGTAGAAGCTCTGATAGGGATAGAGAGCGTTCTTTTGATGATGATGGTCAATATTCATCCCGGTATGTACTCGTTGGCATTTTAAACTACTAATTTGTATTAATAATGCAGATTTATTATCTTCCTGTATCCAATTCTTAATACCTTTTCTGACTTCAATTTCTTTTGTTGGTAATCTGGTTGATCATGTTGTTTTTGATTTGAGAGGGAGCAAGTTGGTCAAGTAACTGCTTTTCAGTTGGTTACCTTTTCAAAAAGTTAGTGCAAAGAAAATATAAGAAGTTTTGCATTTTCATATTTTCAGATGTCCGTCTCATTCCTATGCTTCGGGGTACTCCAATATTTATATACGAACTGAAACTATTTCTTACTACTCTTGCTTTTGTAATTTCTGCTGCACCTTTGGTGTGCATTTATGCATATATTGTTTCTTAAAGATTTGGTTCAAGAAGCTTTCTCTTCTAATTGTTGGCCCAAAAAAGGCTCTACTTTGTGTTTTAGGGATTGGTCTACCTAAAAATATATTTTCTTTTTTGAATGTACTGTTTTCTATGGTAAAGAAATTTATATTACACTTGAGCCCCTTTTCATTCTGTCATTATTGCAGCAGTAGTGGGGCAAGAGCTGACGAACATTCTCAGGATGGAAGGTTGTTTCTCACTTGATTGTGTTAGGGCAAAACTATATGAGTTGGAAGTGTTGAACTCATTACTGTAGTTTATCATGTTTAGCAGGAGGATGGAAAGGAAATTTTCTGAACAAAACCTTGGTGCTCCTCCTAGTTATGAAGAGGCTGTTAGTGAGACTCGGAGCCCTGTTTATAGTGAAAGGTATCTTACCGCAGAGAAATGAGCTTGTAGTTTACTTGAATATCTTTGGTATTTAGCCCTTAAGAGTATCTTGATAACAGGGATGCAGAAGCTTCTGCTGCATCTGCTCCTACTTCTTCTCCACCTGTTAATAATCAATCCGCTCCTTCATCTGCAAACAATCATCCATCTGCTTCTCTACATGCAAGAAACCACCCAGCTTCTTCACCTACTAGCCATCATCCAAGCCAAGAAAATAGTGCTCATGGTTTTACTGCATCTCCAGTAAAACATGAAGTGGAAGCTGCTGATGAATTTGATCCACGAGTTACAGTTTCAGGTAATCACTGCTAGGTTATATAATGTTGTGTGTGTTTGCTGACACTTGTTGCTTGTCATAATGAAAACCATCCCTCAGATGTATTGTGTGTTGAAATGTTATGGAAGGCCTATTAGGTGTATGTATTTATAGTTTGAGGTTCAATTTTTAAGTTTAACCATTTTGTTCATCTTACATGTTATGTGAGAAGAAACTCTAGTTACACCTTATAATTGGCTTAATCAATGTTGCTCTCTAAGAAAATTTGTATTACTTTTCAGGCTAGCTAATAATTGGCTTGAAACATGATGTGTTTATAGTTGAATATTGCCTCTAGAGAGTAGGAATAAATCGGTCTCATCTACAGCCTACGTTGGAACAAGATGAGCCTTTAATGCTTTATTTTCATACCACCTATTTTTGTAACACATCTATAAATTTTCATGTCAAATATACTTAGAATAAGGGGAAAAAAACATACAATTTATTTCCTGTAAAGCTGTTTCTCAGGGTTTTGCTGTACCAGAGGAAGTTATTGCACTTTTGGGAGAATTGGTTTCCAACAACTTTTAACAAATTACACTCTCTTGTTGTGATAAACATGCATTATAATAATGTAATAACTTGGTTCTGTTTTTGGTTAGCCATCCCAGTTACAAATAATGCAGAGATGGACCTGCTTGGTTCCCTTTCTGACTCCTTTGCATCAAACTCATTGGCTGTTGTGCCAAGTAAATCTCCTTATGCAACCTCTGAAGTTGAGACCCATGTAAATTCCGGCTCAAAACCCACGTTTGCAGCAGCATCACCACCATCATCTAATTTCAGTCAGGTAGGTATGGTTTTCTAAGTCAGATTTCAGAAGTCTTAAGGATTTTACTTTTAGTCATGTACCATCTTTTGGTAGCATAATTTATCTGCTTTAAAAACTTTCCATCTTTGCTAGGAAGCTACATATCTGTCGTGCAATTTCTATTTACATATATAAATAGTAAGTTGAGCTTTCCTTGTCTTGGTCCCCTAACTTACAAAAATTTGGCTGACACTATTTGAAAATCATTGTTTCATACTTTCTTAAAAACAAACAAAAGGCCGTAAAGGACAGATTATGTTTTGTTTACGAACATTTAAATGATAATTTTTTATTTTTATTTTTAAATCTTGTATTTTTCTTAAATGGCCTTGTAAGTTCTTGCAAATGTATTGGAGTTTCTTACCTTATCTCTTTTGCCCTGAGATCTATGGTTCACTTTTTTTTACACTGGTGATTGGAACTATTTACTAAAAGTATATTTACTTATTGTAGCCCTTTGAAGATCCATTTGGTGACGGTCCTTTCAAAGCTATCCCTTCCATCGATGCTACCCAAGCTCAACCACAGACTTCCATTTCTGCAGCTTCTTTGCAGCCTGGCATGAACCAGATTGTCGAACCAATCCATGATGTCCAGAAGGCAGATATGGGGTCTAATTTTGAATTTGCAGATGCACTTTCTGGCTTAACTTATTCAACTTCTGATATGTATAGTGTGCATTCTCCCACAAGTTTGCAATCTTTGCCTCAAGAGTTGTCTTCTTCACAGCAGGACATTGATATTCTAGCAGATATTCTCCCACCTTCTGGTCCTATGCATGCAATACCTTCACAAACAGCCATTTCAGGTCCTGGAGCCCAACCGGGACAGTCAGGTGGTAGTAATTTTGGTACTTATGAAGTGAATCCAGGGGCCATTGTTCCTGCAAATACTGTTCCTCAAACTCAAAGTGGTTCTTCTAGCCAACAGAGTGGTGGAAATTGTCTTCCATATGGTGGATCTACAGTGCCAGGTACATCGTATACGACTCCTCAAACATCAAGTGGACCAACTGCATACTTTAACAACGGGAATTTTGTTCCACAACAAGTAGGATTTACAGCTCCCAACAGTGGAAACTTCTACTCACAGCAAGGATTTACAGTTCCCAACCATGCGAACTACTATTCACAAGGTGGATCGCAAAGGGGCAACCAGAGTATGGTGGGGCCACCCTCTCAGTTTAGTGGTGGGAACTTCCTTCCCCAACAGGGTATTTCAGCTGGTGTGTCTCCACAAGTTACTCATCAAGCACCAACAGGACTACCTTCTCAACATAATAACAACATTCTAGGTAATATTGCTTCACAAACATCTCAACAGCAAGCTCTTCCATCGTCATCAGGATCACTTGCTGCTGTTGGTCAATCAGCTAAGGACAAGTTTGTGCCCAAGTCAGCTGTGTGGGCGGATACACTCAGCAGAGGCCTGGTTAATTTGAATATATCAGGACGTGAGTTCTCTATTTCTCGAGTCACCAAATTCCTTCTACTTTTTCTATTAGGAAAATCTCTTTGGCAGACAGTTGCTAATTTGAACATCGACCTTGTCTTATTAACTTAGTAATATGTTCTTTTTTTGTGCAGCTAAAACAAATCCAATGGCAGACATTGGAGTTGACTTTGATGCCATTAATCGGAAGGAAAAGAGGATGGAGAAGCAACCAGCTCAAGCTCCTGTGACATCCACTGTGAACATGGGTAAAGCAATGGGAACTGGTTCTGGACTAGGCCGTGCAGGTGCAGGTGCTGGTGCTCTCAGGCCTCAGGCAAACATTATGATGGGTTCTGGAGTGGGCATGGGTGGTGTTCCTGGTGGAGGAATGAGTATTGGGGGCTATGGAGGCATGAATCAGCCAATGGGGGGAATGGGGATGGGAGTGAACCCTAGCATGGGATTAGGAATGGGAGTGAACCCCGGCATGGGAATGAACCCTGGTATGGGAATGAATATGGGCATGGGGCAAGGAGTTCCAATGCAAATGCCATCCGGATTGCCTCCTAGTTCTAACATGTCGGGATATAATCCCATGATGGGTCCTGGTGGCTACGGTCAACAACCGTATGGTGGCCATCAATATTGAGCTAACTTCCCAGGTCCGAGTGAAGTAGCAGCTCTTTTTACAATTATGATAAAGACCAAGTCGAGGTACCATTAAAATATGATCATGGTGCACTACTTCGGATCCCCCACAATCACTGGTGGTAATTTTTTTGTATGGCCTTGTATTTTGTATGTTAATTCGTATTTAATTCTTGTTACTTTTTATGGGTCACAAAGAGTTTTGTAGGTGCATTGGTGTTTTCTGCTGTTGTTTTATTGTGTACCAGAGGGGGCAAACCTTTTTTTTTTAATCTAGTTCTTTACCTTGCACCTATTTTTTGGTCCTTTTGTGAAATATTTGTAGCAACTTTGCTACGTATTGAACAATAATATAATGATTCAGTCTTATTTTTATCTCTAATATGTTCGCGTTCTTCCTATTGATTTAATGTATCTACGTGCATAAATGTCAAACTTCGAACACTTGTTCTGAAACAAGTTATCTTTATCGCGTAATGCTTTTGGAGCTTTCTTTTCTTTGTTTAATAAAAGTAGGGCACATCATGGCGTGTCACTGTTGCGTTTGAGGTTAAATTGGAGTGGTGAAACAATTGTGAAATCACTTACAAACTTACTAACGAGGGAGAATTAATTGCGAACGTTATTAAGTTGTAATAAAAAAAATGCTTTTTTTTTAATAAATATAACCTTTCATATTTTGATTCTACAATTAATTGTTCTTGGAGTAATAAATGGTACAATTTTCTAGAATTATTGTTTAATTTAGTTCAAAATTTAATAGCGTCTGGTTTTGTTCAAAATTTTCAAATTGGTGCATCAGTAATAACATTCACAATTGTGATAAAATTTCATTTCACAGTGAAATTTTGTAAATTCCAATCAACTTCACTGAATTTTGATTATCACCAATGACTTTTAATTGTTAGATTTTATAATTTATATAGTTGTTTTATAATTTTTTTCCCCTTCAAAAGAAATACTTCCTTTAATATTGCATCATACGTTATAGTTTAGGTAGCCTAACCACATATAGCCTATTAATTGTAACTCGACAGGTAGAATAGTAGATTATGCTTCATGCTTGCTTAACTTCAAGAGCCTCCTTGTTTGATAAGTTGCATATCCTTAGTTCAACTTAAAGGTTCTAATGATTTCAAATGAAACACTTATATGCCAAAAAATTGTTGCTTAACGACATGAACATTATTCCATTTGGGCATGTAAAAGGTATACAATTCAAGTCTCAGTTACGGTGTATAAGTTGTAATTATTTAAAAAAAAAATGTTAACACTTCAAATCTCATTAAGCAGATACCACCTCTAAGAATAATTTGTCCCCCCAAAAAAATCCTAACATTTCAAGGAATTGGAGGCTGGAGTTAAAAATGAGAACTCGAAGCTTTCTCCATTTAGTGAGGTAAAAGGATCCTTTTCAAAGCCATAACAAAATTGAGAAAAACATTTCAAGGTAATGAGTTAAAAGCTAAGTTAACACAAAATGCCTATTCAGAGTTATTAATCCAATGGACTTGTGAAAAGTTGACAGCCATGCACTTACTCAAGAAAAACTTGAAAACTGTCACCCATTGTGTCAATGAAAGCTAGCAAAAGCTTACCTCCAACGTCATCTGCAGCATCATTCAAAAGCACTTTGATGCTCACTTCTGCTGCATACCAAAAAGGAGTGAAAATCCTTCGTTAAACTTTCCAAGACTAGTATGAAGCTATCTAATGCAACAGGTTTGAAAAGTAGATGTTGTACTGGGGCTATATTGTCGATTCCTTCCAAGAATTTAACCTGTCAAAATACATTATGATTAGAAATTAACATAAAATGACCTACAGGAATTCTAACATCAAGTTTCTCGAACCCATCTCATTATGCAGTTATCTTCTTAATGTATGAGACTAAATCCCACAAAAGGTACCACTTGAACAATCTGCAGGATAGTAATTGTAGACATCAGGAGCTGTAACTTCAACAATGGGATCTTCAAGAGTTTGATCTCTTTCTCTGCATTGATTAGTTTTCCAATGAAGATTGGGTGCTTGAGCCAGTACCACCATTGTGGCTTCATAAAAAGTTTCACCAACACTTGCATCCTTATTGTTCTGGACATACGCCTCGGTGAAGCTTTTATTTCTCATATTCTGACATTGTTAACATGAGAACACAACTACAATAAATTAGTTGACCTTCTGTATTAGTGTCAAAAAGTTTGGCAATTCTTTGCTATCACCTTACATCTATAAGCTTCTACAGCAAACACCAAATAATATTGAACCCTAGTTGCCTCATTCTATGAAATCAACAACAATTGTGACATATTTGTGCCTTCTTATCTTTGAGGCATGGATGTGGAACCTCAAACATCTCTCTCAAGAGCAGGAAATTCATTTGGTGGCTGCTCAACTGCAAAACAGTATCCCTGCTAGGGGATATATAAGACTTGCGGTACAATTATGTGAGACTGAAAGCAAAGTGCTTGCCCTTTAGCTGAATATGTCCATTGAAGAAATAAAATATAAGATAATATAAGATCTGTAAGACAAATATTAAAATGTATTGAAGTTCCTATTATAAAGATGTTAAACCAGACAAAAATTTTAGTAGCTCAAGTGTATCTACTTTCCATGACAGAAAACCCCAAATTATTCATCAGGATTGATGCTTCAGCAAGGATCCAATAGAGAGTCATCTTGCACAGTTGGTGATGATTAAAAATAAACAGTAGCGTTCCAGATAGGTATGCACTTCAGATCCATCAGAACTCGAAATTGATGTTGATATTATCTGGTTCCTCTTCAGAGCTTGACCAACCATCACTGGTTACAACATCATAATCATGCTTTGACGGATCCTTCTTGAGAACTAAACCGGCAGTGTTCTTGTAAAAACCCCTTCTCCTGTCCAGATGGTCTTGTCTAAGTAAACTTGCATATTTTTCTCTGATATTAACTAGAGGGTGCTTCTGCAAGAGTATTTGACGGTTATATGCTTCCCTAAGAATGACAGTCTGGGTGGCACACTTCATTGATATGTAAAAAATGCCAGGGTGGCGCTCAAACACCTTCGTAAACTTCTGGGGAAGGGCTAGCCGTTTCCGAAGGTTACTCACATTCTTACGCTCAGTTTTCTTATGCAAGGTGAGGTGAAGAATCTCATGGAATACTCCAACATTTCTTTTCTCAGATACATCCGTACGAGGATCCAAATGAGAGGCATCAGAGTATGGAGACGTGTAAGGGAGCTTTTGCCAATCTCTCAACCACTCCAAGCATTTCCTCTTCAACCCAAAACCTCTAGTGAACCCAATTGGAAATGCCAAGTTTCCATTTTTCAAGTCGTCTTCCTTTTGTTGAGAGGCAGACTTCTTTTGCAATTCAGAGACAGCAAGATCATTATCCCAAAATTTGAGCTGCAAGCCAACACGTTCATGAGGCAGCTGGACATGGGAGAATATATCAGAATAATTTGGAAGAAAGGAATGGCGGTAATCATATGGCAACCCTAAGTCCCATCTCAGCTGGTCAATAGTTTGTAAAGGAAGAGTCCAATCTCGGGTGAGCATGAGAAGTTTGCGTAGCCTATTGAGTATGTCTAACTGATTTTGCTCAAAAACATCAACCTCTTCTTCCCGCACTTTGAGGGCTTCATCAGTCAAGCTGAAACATGGGACACGAGTTCCTCCGCTATCAAGAACATATGACTCAGCAAACACAGAGGGGTATTTCCTCAAAAATGTGAGGAGTTTAAGATCATTGGAAAGGCCAAGTTGTCCACGATGACAGGAAAGGCTATCTATAGGAAGGCAGCATTTAGGTGTGGAGGATATAACAGTTACAAGAACAGATGCTGCTTTGAGACCCTTTTCCTTGGTCACAACAGCATCAAGCACCCTGTCTTTAACCCATTTTAACTTTAAATTCACCAAACTACACTTCTGCTGATAACTAAATCCCAAACGACATCCACAAAGATCAACGTAACTTCCAACCCTGCTGAATAGCAACCACTTTACCATATTCTTGTGAAAATACAACATCCTCCAATCACACTAGAGTGACATTGAAACCTTTAACAAGTAATATCTCAAGCTCTTATCCCATATGTTTCGGCATGGCATCTCAAAGGCATAACAACAAACATATTGCGCGCATGAATAACATCACTCAAAATAGTACATATGTCAAACAATTCAACAGATTGCCACGAGAGTCATTCATTCCCATGTTTGTCAATTCCAAGTTTTAGGTTTAGTAGTTCTGCCAACTAAAACAATACACAATCAATTTCATTCTTTAATTCAATAACATCTCACGTACCATAGTACCCAATTAAGTATCAGCAACTCTAATAATACGAACAAATAAAAACTTTCAAACTTTCAAACTTTAGAAAGTAAAGAGTGAATTAACTATGAACAAAGAAACAGGCGGATCAACTTACCAAATCTGAGCTGGCCGATGCTTGCAGGAAGCAGCGTTTCCGATCGTTGTCTTGGCCACAAGAGGCAAGGGCGGCAGGAACTTGGCTGGAGTGAGAGACGATAAAGAGACCTACATTTGCATCCCACTATGCTAATTTTTCTTTTTTCATTTATTTGATCCAAGTCCAATCCAAACCGTGTAATCTCAACTAAGACCAACTCTACTTACATCCTACAAAGCCTCCAAATACATACCCCAATGTCTAAAACTATTAGGAATATGTGCTTTAGGGGTATGTACTTAGAGGATTTTGTGGGATGTAACTAGAATTTTCCCTCAACTAATCCAAACCTGTTCGATTTTTTTTCCCTTTAATTCGATTACAATGGTTCAAAAGATTAAAAAATCGATCCAGGTTGATCAATTCTACACGAATTGATTATAATATTATTTTATTAGTTTTAAATTTTATATTATTTTTTTAAAATAAAATTTCAAAAATTAAAAATATTAATATTTGGGTGAATATAATTATTTTATTTTAATGAATGATTAATAAGATTGTATTTTTATATGAAAAAGTTTTTAATTACGGATCTAATAAGCCTAGAAGGGGTGAATAGGTTATTTTCAATTTTCAACAAATATTAAATAGATATAATCTAATCACAACGGCCAGACATGCAATCGCGTGTAAAGATAAATGTGGAATAATAAAACGACACACGATTTTTTAGGTGGAAACAACCTAGGCCACAACAATGACCTAAGAAGAAAACCACCGGTCCACCGGACCACCTAACTATCCACTATGAAAATTATGTTCAATTACAACCATAGAGTCCAGAACTACCCGTCGCAGATAGATCCCCTTTCTGTAATTTACTTACGAGCCGCTTGCTCCTTTCACAGCCTCCAATAGTTAGATGTCTAGATCCGGATCAACGTTCCGATCTACTTGAGTCACACAAGATCAACCGAACCCGTCACCTTCAGTAATTTCGAGTCACACGAAATACTGAACCTATCACCTGTAACGTTAGCACAAAAACACAAGTGCAATGTGTGTCCTAGAGCGGATTCAAACAATAAATAATCCTAACTAGCAGATTCAATCAGCATGCGATGTAGAAACAAAATCAGCTAGCAAAACCCTAGAACATTCATATAAAGCTCAAGTATCATGCGAATCAATTAGGCATATGAATATAACATGAAAACGCCTAAGTAAGATAGATGAAGAGAAGAAGTTAAAGTGCAACTCAGATGATAGAGAATATTAATTCAGGTTGATTTAGAATACAATTATGCACAAACAACCCTTCACTTATATAGAGTCCAATCCTAGCTCAAATAGGATTTGCAATTCACTATAACTCTTCTCCTATCAGGATTTACCAATTACCACCATTATCCTCAAATAAGAATTCTGTTCTTAACATTAAATGTGGTCAATTATGTAAAAATAACATGAGGGTCGAATTTAGAAAAGGAGTTTGAGTAGGAATATAATACTGGCTCGATCGATCGACAGGCCGTCTCGATCGATCGAGAAGGTATCGATCGATCGACACACAAAACTCGATCGATCTAACTCAAACAGAGAGAACCTGGATTGAGGTTGTTCTATACTCGATCGATCGAACAGGGTTCGATCGATCTATCCAATTGCTCGATCGATCCAGCCCAAACAGAGAGAATCTAGATCGAAGTTGTCTCAGGCTCGATCGATCGACAACTCGATCGATCGAACAATACTCTCGATCGATCGACCAACATGTGCACAATACATTTTTCGTTACGATCCATACTAAGTGTCGTGCTCAATTGTGTGCAGATGTATGCATGATGGAATATTTTACCTGTCATATGGGCGTTGCAAGCTTGGTGACTCCATCATCTTGTATCGTCTGATTAATCGTTGAATTCCTATTTTAGATTACAATCAAACATTTTGCCACGAAAATTGCCAATACAAAATAAACCTTACATTATATAACATATAAACATATGTATATTATATTAGTATTTATTTAAACATATGATTATTGTTTAACTTTTTTATACATAGTAATATATGCATATGAAATTAAAGAATATTTTTATTTTTATGTTGTTTATAATTATAGTACATGTTTTTATTGATTTATTATTTGAAATTTTTTTTTTTTTAGGTTTTAAATATAGTTAGTATTTAAAATATAAAATTTAATGTAATAGTTATTTTATGGGTTAAGATCTATGTAAGTACTATAATTCTTTAAAATATATATTTTAATCTTATATTTTTTAATGTATGTTCTTTGAGTCCTATAAATTTTTTAAAAATACAGTTTAGTCATCTATTATTTAAGTTATATCTCAGTAATTTTATAATTCATTAAAATAATCAAAATTTTGAAAAATAAAATAAAAAAGTAAAAATTAAAATCAAAATTAAAATCAAAGTTTTAATTCTTTAATTTTCTCATTTTTTAATCAATTTTAAATTTAATTATTTATTTATATTATTTTAAAAATTAAATTTTAATATTCATTTAAAACAAACATTACTTTTTTTTATTTTATTTTTCAAAATTTTGAATTTTTCTTTGAAAAGTAAGACTATTTGAATTTGATTCAAACTTTTAAATAATTATAGAATTTTAAAGATATATCATAAAAAATAAAAAGATTAAAATATACCTTTTAAATAATTACATAATCTTAGAGCCTTAAAAAATACATGATTAAAATGTACATTTTGAATAATTATAAAATTTGTAAAAACTTCGACCCTTATTTTATTATTATTTTTTGAAATAACATTACATATTTTAAATATTTATGATCTAACTCTTGAAAAATTTTGGTATAAATGAACTACAACAACTTAGGCAAGAATTATTTTATTATTAAAAATAAAAATTGATGATTCAAAAAATCACAAAAATTAATCTATCAAACTCATTCCAAACTAATCCAAAGTGCTCGATTTGAATTGGTTTTATAACTTTTATTAGATCGGATCTATTCCTAATTTTTAAGATCTAATTTTATTAGTTTGATTTTAGTTTTATTTCAAAATCGAATCAACTCATAATATGTATATTTTTAGATCAAATGATTGGGCATAATTGTGAAAACTTAGACTCTTTAATTAATGATAAATTTTATATTTATGGTAAGATTTGAACCTAGATAAACTAGTACTAAATATTAGTACTCAAGAAACAATTCTTTAAAATATTGAAAAATGATAGAAGCGATAATAATATTATTTTATTGGATGGAGTTGTGAAAGTTATTTTGATTGTGTCAAGTAAATATTTAGTTATTTTTCTTTTATAAAGAACACTTAGGTAGATCTTTATAAAAATAAGACATTTTAGTCATTTTTAGAATAGTAAAATATTGTTTTATTAGTAACAAAATTTAAAATAATATAAAGATAATGTAATATGGGAAAAATTGTTATTTTATTTTAACAATTTAAAATTTAATTTGAACAGTATAGTATTTTATTTTTTGATCAATTTTTTTTGTAAATTTTATATTTAATGAATTTTTTTTGTATTTTTTGAAACTTTTTTGTATTATTTTTTTGTACGTATTGTGTTTGTATCAAAACTGTAGAGTTCATAATATAAAAAAATGGGATATATAGGTTAAAAAATTACAAAATTAGTAGTATTGGAATCACACAAATGAGTTATCTCCAATCCATCATCTTTGAAGACTAGTACTAAAAATTAAACAGTGCATCTCCTCTATGTTGCTTAGTGATGGGCAAGGATTGCAACATTCTTGTGGTCTTCAACGATAATTAAATAGAGAGAGTTCATTGGTGCGGTTCCAACGTTACTGATTTTATAATTTTTTGGACATATGTAACCCTTATTTTTGATTTTGTAAAGTTTGCTATTTTGATCTAAATACAATACCTACAAAAAGTGCTACGAAAATTCCAAAAAGAATTGAACAAAAAAAAAAACAATAAAATATTTTATTGTTTAAATTAAGTTTTAAATTGTTAAAATAAAACAACAATTTTGTCTCCATTAAATTATTTTTATTATTATTTTAAATTTATTTATTAATAAAATAATATTTTATTATTTAAAAAGTGACAAAAATATTTTATTTTTGTTGGAAGAGTGACCTAAATATCTTTCGTAAAAAATTAACTAAAATATATTAATGACACAATTAAAATGACTCGTAAGACACTGAGTACATATTTTCTTTAGAAATTCATAGAAATATTTCGACAGATGGGTACAAATGGTTCATTTTAAAAAAAAAATTGACAAATTTTTTTTGTAATTATTAAATTAGCTACTAATAATTTTATTATTATAAAAAATAATTACATTTAGTCCAAAAAAAAATTAGCATATAAAATTATATAATCATTCAAATTGATACATTTTAATTACAAAATTAAAGTGTAATTTTTTACAAGTAATATGACTAAAAATGTCCTGCCTATTTTTAAAAGTAAATTTTACAAAAAAAAAAAGTTGTGAGTTTTTTTTAAAAAATCTTTTTTCAAATGCACTCAAGTTTTTTAAATTTTTATAAAATAATCTAAAATTTTTATATTAATTAAAATATTAATTAAATATACATAAATTTTAAAATTATTTTCAAAGGATTAAAAATTATAATTGAACACAATTAAGCCTTGTTGTTGGCAAATAACAGAGTGGAAAAAACAAATACTATTTACGTAGGACAGGAGCAATGCACCTCTACATGTGTACCATTGATCTCAATAAGAGGGCGTATCCAGTTTTTATTTTATTTTTATTTTAGAAGAAGCTAATTACATTTTACTTCAAATAATTAATAGATTTAATCCTTTAATTTTGAAATACTTATTTTTTTTATTAACTATTCAATAAACTTGATACAAATTTAAATTTATTTAAAAATTTAAATTTAGCTTAAATTATAATTAATCTAACAGTAAAATTGCTCATTATTATTAACTTGATTGTAACTAGCAATTTTATATTAAATTTTATAGCTAAATTAATTTTTTTTTTTCTCTATACTAAAATAATTAAAAAAAATTATGAGAATAATAAACCAAATTTATTCTTAGGCTATTTAATACTTATTCCTAGCTATTATTAGGAAATGATTTAGAATTTATATTCAGGAGGGGCACATATAAATACAGTGAAAAATATTATTTGATACTTCTCAGTAACTAAATATTTTAATTTTAAAAAATATTATATGTATCTTATTTTAGTAAAAATATGTGCAAATTGTTAAATTTGTATTGAATTATTTAGTATTAAAAACCTAAAATTTAAAATTCAAGTGACACATAGCAATATTTTATACATATAATTATTTTTAATTTTATAAATATTACTTTTAAAATTTTATTTATTAAAAATTGAGGTGAGACACGTGCTCCTATATAGATTTATCTAGCTACTATATCTATATTTTAGTTATTTTTGAGTTAGTTTTCAAAATTAATTTGACTAATTTAATACTTTAACTTTTACGTTTTGACTAATTTAATATTATAATTTTTTCATTTTGATTAATTTAATATTTTTATTTCTTTAATTTGAAAATATAAATATTTTTAAGGTATAAATTAATCAAATAGGAAAATTTGGGGCCTTAAATTAGTCAAATTGCAGAAATTGAATACTAAATTGTCAAAATAATACTTGAAAAATAACTTGGTAAAGTCATAAAAATTAGTATAATATTTAACTTAATTAATAAGTATTCTTTTATAAATACTTGAGTTTGATACTACATAGCTTTTTATGGAAAATTTTTATAAGCCACTCACTTAGGTCCACTAATGATCTAATTTCTTTTATTGAAATTATTTATTTATTTTTTTAAATGATACAATATTAATTTATTTAGTGATTAGTATACAGGCTATAAGACCTAGCGAAAATCGTAACAAGAGTAATTAATAAATTAAAAAAAACAAAGAGTCCACTGATGCTCTCACAGCCAAGAAACCGCTGCATTAGCCAAAAAGCCTTTGCATACAACTGCAAACCATGCCGATTACAATCGATGATTGCACATTTGCACCAAGGTCAAATGCCTCCCAAATAAAGACAATTGCATTCCTTCTATTCCACACCCACTATAAATCTATTGTTATCATGCCCAATAAGTCATCACTATTACAGCGTGCAATCACCCAATGAAAAAATGCTTTGTAAAATTCTAAGAAAGTGACATTGTCATAATGGTGAAAAGGAAATCACATAAGTGGTGTAAGTAGAATAGAGCATACACACTGACATTTTTCCTAATAAATGAGCAATAGTCTTCACATAAGTACCACACAAAGGATAAAATAGGCTCTCAATAGGAATAAGATAGTAACGCTGAGACAGAGAATGATGTATCGCTAAAGCACTATAAAGACATCACCAAAGAAAGTATCAAATCTTTGGAAGAGCCTTTATTTTCCACACCAACTTCCAAATCAACTTATTCACTAATCTGCCAGTAGACACACCATGCAATGGCCAACTTAGAATATCACAAGCAATACCATAAACTAATTTAGCTGAGAACACTTTATTAAGGGTATAATGCCATTCCAACCAACCACTCACACCAGCAACACCCACAATGGATAGGATAAAAGAGGCATCAAAGGCAGAAAACAACCGACGGACCTTAGACACATTCCAAGAACGATTATCATCTTGTAGCAACTCTTGCACTGAATTAACAGACGACACCTGTGGAGATTTATACGAAAACCAAGGAAATTAGGAACTCACGAATCATCCCAAATGTTAACAGAGCGACCATCGTTTATGTCCCATCGTAGCCTAGTTATAAGGACCCCACAAGCCTGTAAGAACCCCCCAAGCACAAGAGGGGGAAGAACCCAATCCAGTTAAAAGAAATTAACCCAGTCAGAAATAGAGACTCTTATAAATTTGAGCAAGCAAAGAAGCTAGATTTTTAATAATGCACCAACATTGCTTTGCCACCATTTCAAGATTAAAAGAGCACAATATGACCTAGACAACAGCCAATACAATAAAAAAATTTATTGGCTCTCAGAACTCAGTAGATTAAATTTAGTTTGTGGGTTTTAAAAAACTTCTTTTTTTAAACCTCTTGTGTCATTGCCCACGTAGATGTATTTTTTACTTGAATAAACACACTAATATGAGTTGTTGCACTAGAATCTATCCACCACATATGTCTACGTACAAAAATTGAATTAATCTCAAAACAAACTATATTAAGAAGCATAAATTTCTTAGCACACTATGAGTGATAGTTGATGTAATGCTTTTTCGTATGTCCTTTAGCTTCGCATAAGAAACAACCAATACCCTTATCCTTATCCCTTTTCTTTACATTGTCTTTATTCTTAGAGGTTGAGGTTAGATAAATACTATTTGCCTTATCTTGCTTTAAAATTTTCTCTTCCTGAACATAATATAAGATGAGCTCATTCAGAGACCAAGTCTCTTTTTGATAGTTGTGGCTCACCTTAAACTAGTTAAATTGTATCGTAAGGGATATCAAAATTATACGCACCAATAAGTCTTCAGAGAGTTATAGCTTAATTACTGTTAAATAGGAAGCATGATAAGAAATCTCCATGATGAACTCCCTGATATTTCATTTTCCTCCATACCTATTTAAATTAGACTTGCCAAAAGTGTACCTATTTTATCCTTTTTGTTCTTGACAAACTTCTTTTCAATGCCTATAAGGAATTCTTTAGTTGTAGTGATCTTTTCAGACATTGTGCCCATAAATGCTTCCAAATGGCCTTCTTCATGATCATTATACACATTCAATTGATCTCTCCTATCGTTCTTTATCCTTCTTTTCATCAAAAGTGCTCTTATTTATAAGATGTGCAGGAGAATCAACCCTTAATGCAAGATTGAAATCTATGATTTCGAGTACTATCAAGAGATTCTCTTACCGTGAATTGAAATTAGTGCTATTGAATATAGGAATTGAGTTGATGTTGGCATTAATATTAGCATAATTTTTTATTGCTGAATCCAGAAAATAACAAACAAACAAAAACAACTTACATAAGTCTCAAAACCATAATAACAAATTCAAACAAAGGTAAAACTCTTCTCAATATATTGGGTACTTTATTAATATTTTGTCTTTGGAACTTAAGTCCTTAAATCCCAACTCATTGGCTTCACCCACCTGATACAAATTTTGCCACCTTTCAATGAATTTTCTTAGTCCTAGACTTGGATCCCTACCATAATTTTTGCATGGCAGGCTCCAAATCATTACAAAGCCCATTTGGTAACACAAGACATTGCATAACATAGTTAGACATAGCACATGATACTAACTTAAAGCAAAATCTCTTTACTTGAGAATGAGAGAGACTAACATGCCTCTCCTCACTTGATATACATGGTGTATCATTGATGTGTAAATTTTAATACTTACAAACGTACATATAACTTAAAGTATGAGATAAATTGATGAGTGCTCGAAAAGCATTAATATTTTGTGATTAATTGTGCTTAATTGTTTAAAATATAGATTTGTTATGATTGTTTATTTGATTATTTTCATAAATCTATCTATTCGAAGTCACGGATATGTTTTAGTGCATTTCAGGTGTTTTTAGCGTCAAATGAGTTAAATAATGAAAACATACAAAGACGGAACACTTACGGCGCTTGGATCACGAGTTACGAGCTAAACAAGACAAATATGTAAGCCTTACATAACGAGCCATCACATATGTAAGGGGGTAAACGTGAAGAAATTGAAGACAACGCGCGCCGCGGCGAGGAAAAGTCATGCCGCGGCGGGGAGCTCTCGGGTTTTTACATTATTTCCAGAATTTGTGTTGCGCCGCGGCGGGAAAAATGCATGCCGCGGCGCCCCTATTCCTATGGCAATCAGGATTTGTGTAAACCTTTACATCTATAAATACACCCTTAGAGCCCCCCTTACAACAGAACTCGAACAACTTGTACACAACTTTACACATTACAATTTTGCGACCAAACACTACATTCAATCAGCTTTGGGAGCTTTGCTACACTCAAACGAAGCGAGAGAAACCATTATAAGGATCCAAGGAAGCCGTCGACAATCGAAGATAAAGCTTTTGGAAAAGAACGCTATCCTATCCATAAGCGGTATTTAGATCTAGGTTTTCTTTGGTGTTATAGAATTCTATTTTTCTTCTTCTTTTGTTGGAATGTATGTTCATATTTTATTTGTCTATGAATATTAATATGAACATGAGTGGCTAATTTCATTATAGATGTTTAATTTGTGTTGCCATGTTTGCTAGAACTGTGTATGGTGTATATTTTATTGATTTAATATAAACAAATTACTTTTTGATTAAAAGCATGTTTAGATATTTAATTATGAATTATCATGGGCCAATTTGAGATTCGTAGTTAGGTTGAAAGATCTTAGAATTTAGTTATAGGAACATCACCTTAACTTTATTCCGAAACACTTAATCAAAGCTTTAATTTAGTGACTTAGTCATAGCATTAATTTGATTGGCATGTTTTTCCTTGCGCGTAATTTGATTTACCCCAACCGAAGGCAGTTAATTAGTTAATCAACAAAGAGATTTATCCCGACCGCAGGCAGTCTCGTAATTAAAAGGAAAGCCGGTAATTTTGTTTATATAGAACGTTCATGTTATTTCACCATACCTTTTCGATGCAAGCATGGTCAACCAAGCTAAACGTCCATACATCCTCCATTGATCTTCAAATATATCTGAATTGATTGTTAAATTGCAATTTTGTTTTCGTTTAATTGCTCGTACTTTGTTCCCGTTACAAATCAAACACCTTTTTACAGTTTTACTAGCTTTAGGATTCTAGTTACTTAGAGTTTTAGTTTTATTAGAACTCTATTTAATTAGTATTTTATTTTCATTAGAACTCTATTTAGATTAAGAAGAAGGTTATTTAAGACCACTGCAATTCCTTGAGAGACCGACCTTGGAAGTTGCTTATCACTTTTCTACGAGTGATTCGTACACTTGTGAGTACTAAATTTATCACATCATAAATAAACTATGAGGTCGATCAATCAAAAAATTACAGTAGTTTTAAATAATCGTTCTAACTTATTAAAAATCCTAAAACTAACAAAAAAAATATTAACTTATTTCGCAACGAGCAAGAACGAGAACGAACAATAATGATGGCAAACAAACAAGAAAAATAAAGGTTCAATTTAAAACTATCTTAAAAATATTAATAATAATCAATGAAAAATATACGAACGTTTAACTTAGTTGATCATACTTGCATCAAAATATTATTGTGAATTAACATAAACAAACTTATAAATAAAGATTATCGACTTTTCTTTTACTTACAAAAATTTTATGAATCGAGTAATTTTCTTTAATAATTAACTAATTAATATTCTACAGATCAAGTATATCAACTAACAATCAAATTATGCATAAGAAAAAATATAATAATCAAACCAATGTCATGACTAGTTCATCAATTTGAATCTTTAATTGAGTTTTTAAAATATGAATGTGATGTTCCTAAAACTAAATTCTAAGATTTTTTAATCTATTTATAAATATCAAATTACCTTATGAAAATTCACAAATAAATATTTAAATATACTCTTAATAAAAATGCAAACTTTATGTATTTTATGTAATTAAAATATTCATCATAATAGTTCTAAGCAGCCATGACAATACAAGCTAAACACCTATAATAGAATTAGCAAAACATGTTTAGATTGATATTTATAGACAAATATAATCCAACAAACATTCTAAAGAGAGAGAAGAATAAAGATCTAATAACAACAAGAATCCTATATCTATATATCATAATTAGCTTGAATGATATTTCATTCTTCAAAAGCTTGGTCATTGATCTTCAGTGACATCTTGTACCATTATAATTAATTTAAAATTTTTAATCTAAAATAGAAAATATCAAAAGAAAAAAAAACTCCCGTATTCCTTGCACGGTTGCACTAGGGGTGAGCAGCGGATCGAAACTGCCTGTTTTTTACAAATTTGAATCCGATCCGATCCGATAATGTAGTCAATCCGAACCAATCCGAATCCGAGCAGATCGGATTTTTCGGATCAGATAGGTCGGATTGAAATTATAATTTATTTTTTATTATTATCATATATAAAACACAAAATATACTAACATTTAAATTTTAAATTGATATATTTTTAAGTAAAATTTATTTATTTATAGTCACAACTTATATAATCAAAATAATAAAAAATATATTGTTGAATATTATTAAATTATTATATAGAATTTAACATTTTTATTTTTTTTAAAACTAAAATAATAATTTAATGTAATTGTGGTATGTATAATATTTAAATATAACACATTAAAAATAAATATGCATTTATTTATAATTTTAATAGTAATTCAGTCCGGATCGGATTGCAGCGGATTATAAAATCTTTCGATCCGAATCCGATCCGAATCCGAATGGATTGTATACTTTTCAATCCGAATCCGATCCGACTATAAAATATGTCAATCCAATCCGATCCGAATCCGACGAATCAGATCAAATTTATTAATTTAAGTGGATTAATTGAATTAGTTGCTCACCCCTAGGTTGCACCCACTGTCACAACACTCCTCAATACTTCTCCTCATTTATAAATTCCTTCTTCATCTCAAATCTCTTTTGCAATTACCAAAGCTCGAATTTATGGTATATTTACTAAGACGGGATCATCACAATCTCAATCTCTCACTTAAACTTCTTTATTTTATTTTTTACATTTTATTAATGTTATTTTAACTTAACTACTTATTATTTTTCAAATTTTGATTAAATTCACATATAAATTTGTAAACTTTTAAATTATGTAATTTAGTCTTAAACTTCTAAAATTTTACATATAGATCTTTAAATTTTAAATTCTACAATTTAGTCTCCAAACGTTTAAAATTCACACATAAGTTATAGCCTGTCGACTAAAATTTATATTTGTGAATCAAAATTTTAGAATTTTTATGTAAAATTTTAAAAATTTAGAAACCTATATGTAAAATTTAAAAAGTTTGATAATCAAATTATATGTTTTAAAAGTTTGAAAACATATGTGTAATTTTAATTAAAATTTAAGGACTAAACATTTAGTTTATTACTGAGTGATGTGACACCATGGTCACTAAACTTGTAACTTTTTTACACATAAGTCCTCGGACTTTCATTTGAGACATTTAAATTCTTAAACTCTTAAAAGAAAGAACATATTGGTCCAAGTTTATTATTTACCTGATTATTTTAATATTAAAAAATATGCTATATAAATATGATGTTTTAATTAGGAGTATGATGAGTCATTTTAGCAAATTTTTTTTCACTTTCCCTGTATGCAGCTACCTTCCCACAATTTATTTTATTATTTCAATTTCAAAATCTAGTGTCATTTTATGACCATAACTGAGATATTTTATTTTTCAAACATCTCCAACTAAATTTGTCAACGGGGTGTAGCAGGGCCAGGGATCCTTTTCCATTCTTCGTCCCTAATGTTAAATTTGTTATTTACTCCCACTTAAAATTTTTGCGGGGACACGTTGGAGATCTCCATTAGGAAATAGAAACTCCAAATGGGGAATTATTTTAATTTTTTAGTAATTTTTTATTTTATTATAAAATAAAAATTATAAAAAATTATTCAATAATAAATATTTTATGATGAAAAAGAAAATAAAAATTTAAGTCAATAAATAATATTATATGATAAGAAGAAAAATAAAAATATGTAATAATAAATACATAATTTTTTTATACTAAATAATATTGATAGAATTTTGTTACAAACTTGAAGTAATAAGAATAAATAATTATATGATTCTAGATATTTGAATTTAAGTAAATAGTTTAAATAATTTTTATAAAATAATTATTGATATTTGAAAATAATAAAAATATAATTTAGATAAAATATATGATAAATAATGCATTACTTAAAATTAGTTTGAATTTTATATAACTAATATTTTTTTAAAATATATAAATAAATTTATATATTAATTAAAATAAGGTATATTGTTTTGAGAAACGGGGTGAGGGATGTAATCCCTGTCTTTGCCATGTCTCATATTATAAAATACAGATCTTTTATTTCTTGTTTCCCATTTTGTCGTTTTTATCATTGCCTCCAAATAATTCCCACAAATATTTACACCATCAAGAAAAATTGACAAGGCTATCTCCTACCTTCTTGATTTTCTTTATCTTCTCGTGGCTTACTAGAATCAAAATTATCAGAGTCATCTTTCACAACATTAATGCATCAATTATCTACGATTATTCTTTCTATCACACTTAGGTGGCGTTTGGTTCGCTGAATGTAATCGTAATCGTAATCGTAATCATAATCATAATGAAATGTAATGTAAAGGAATCAGTATTACGATTACAGTGTTTGGTTTAGTCACTGTAATCAAAAAAGGAATTAGTATTACAGTGTTTGGTTTGACAACTGTAATGTAATGGAATAGAAAAAAAAATTATATAATTATTTTAAAAATACAATTTCAAAAAATAAAATTTCATTAATAATACAATTTCATAACAACAATTAATAAAAAAATATAATTTTAGGAAAAAAAATACAATTAAAAAAAATTACATTTAAAAAAAAATTACATTAAAAAAAATACAATTTTATAACAATAATTAATAAAAAATACAATTTAAAAAAAATTACATTTAAAAAAAATTACAATTAAAAAAAATACAATTTTATAATAATAATTAATAAAAATTACATTTTAAAAAAAATTACATTAAAAAAAATACAATTTTATAACAATAATTAATAAAAAATACAATTTAAAAAAAAGAAATACAATTTTCAGAAAAAAAAAAAAAAAAAAATCGTACGGAGGCTGGGCGTCGCGATGGGCTGGGCGACGGAGGCTGGACGGACGCGATCTGGAGGGGGGCTGGACGGCGATGCGATGGGCTGGCGGAGACGCGAGGGCTGGGCTGGACGCGAGGACTGGGCGTCGCGATGCGATGGCTGGCTGGACGCGAGGGCTGGGCGTTGCGATGGCTGGCCGGTGACGATGGCTCGATGGCGGAGGACGCACGGGATGGGCTGGGACGCTGGCCGACGACGCACACGGAGGACGCGATGGGCTGATTCCCCTTCACTGTTCACACGCACTGTTCAGTAATGTAATCCTTTTTCCCCTCCTCCAATGTGCAATCCTTTTTCCCTCTTGTAATGTAATTGATTACATTACATTACATGTGTTTGGGCAAACCAAACAATGTAATGTGCTGAATCAATTACATTACTCCTTCCATTACACTCAACCAAACATGGCCTTAGTATTATCAATTTCACTATTCCATCGTACCTTTTTTCGGCTTTTTAAGGTTAGAGTTGAATCTAAACATATGACATTAGTGGTTTTGGGTTAAAAATCAGAATGAGTAAATGAATTTTTGTTAGGTACTTAGGGTTGAATCATTAGTTTTTTTTTTTTATTATATTGGATGTGAATTATTAATTTTGCCCTTAATTATATGGTCATAGATTTACATGTGATGAGTTTATATTATTTTTAATCAGTTTTAACAAGTAATATGACTAATGTATACTAAATTATTAAATTTTAAGGAATTTATATACTTTTAAAAAATTAAGAATTATTGTGTACAAAATTATAAATTTGAAAAATACGGGAATGTTTTTTCAATATTTTTACTCATGTTTGAAGTTATTAAAATGGTAATTGCCCTTCATTATAATTTAGTGGACTGATCGTAAATATGGTTTATATATATATATATATTTCAAATCTCCATTAAGTGTGTATTTTAATTTGCGTTGTATCGGTTATAAAAAAAATATTAAAGTTGTAACTTCTTTGAAATTAAGTGATACTATGTTTTATTGTAAAGCAGATATGATACTTTGTTTTAGGAGTGGACTTAGGTCCGATAGGTCTGTTATTAAGTTATTTTATAAGTCGATTTTATTTTGGCGGTTTTAAAAAATCTAAACCTTAGCCGACCTATAACTCCTAAAAAGCTAACCTTCAAACTGACCTATAATGTCAGTTTGAGAGAGGTTGGTCAGACGATTTTAGACCTATAATTTTACTTAAAAATATTTATCATAATAAAAAATACAAACAATATTTTACTCTTACAAATGCTTTTTTTAAAGCTAGAGCATATATATGTGTTATTATCAATTATAAGAACTATTATCCTTGCTTATATTATGTGTCATATAGGAATGGTATCTCATTATTGACACTTCATGTTTGATGCTCTACTACTTACCTTCATAAATTTAAAATCATAATTTTACAAGCTAAATATTTGTTTAAAACTTTTATATTGTATATTTGTATAATATTAACTAATACTTTATTTTATTTATTTTTTATAACATTTATTATATAATATTTAAAAATATTTAAAAAATATACTAATATATAAAAGTGTAGGTCGGTTCGATTTTGTCAGTTTTTATTTTTGGCGGATCTACAACTGAACCGACGAAGTCGATTTTGTAATATTTTGAACCTACCGAACCTACCAACCTTAAAAAACAAAAAATATATGCTCGATTTAGACCTAGCCTCAAATTAATTGGTCAATTTTTGAAAAAAAATGCCCACCCTTATTTCATTTAATACGAAGTAAAGCATAACTTTTATTATATTTAGGACAATCTTGCGGATATGATTGATGTTTACCAATTCTTAGGCGCAAGGGAAATTATTCATGAAGTTTTTTTATTTTAGATCAAAAAAATTATTATAATTTTATTTTTAAAAAAATATAAGTAATTAGTATTTAATATAATATTTTAAATTCTGTAGCAAAAAAAATATAATATTTTAAATTAATAAAATATAAAATTATTATAAAAATTAAAAAAAAATACTTTTAAAATTTATAATATCAAAAATAACAATTCAATAATATTGAATGCTATATTTGAATTTAATATTGAACTTGTTTAAATTATATTTATTAAATTTTAATTGAATAAATGTTATAAAAAAAATGATATATTAATATTTTTTAATTATAAATATATTAGTGTTATTTTTATTTTTATGTATAAGGTATTATATATACTGTATGTAGTATACCGTACTTGATAGAGAAAGTTTTCTCGGTGAATATTCTATGTTTCATGTGCGAATCAGGTTCAGGTGTAGCCGAAGCAAGAAGGTAAAAGCGACGAGCACTGACCAAATTCACAGACGACAAGAGTATATCTGACACAAACATCTTTGATGATCTATCAAAATCAGATCCGACTTCCAAAACTACAACATCACCCACGTAAAGACAACATCAAAGAGACTTCCATCATTAGTTAATCACTCCCAACTGCTGTCCATTTCTTTCTCTCACCCGTCTTGCTCATGGTGATTGCAGCCGCCTCTTCGCTTCCTCTGGGTAATCTTGGACATACCATCTATTCTTTTCTGTCTCTCTCACTCTTTTGTGTGTGTGGTTAAGCTTGATTTGAAGCATGTAGAATTGTATAAATGGGTTTTTGTGAAATCCCCACTTCGATTTTCATGTTTTCGAGGAAACCCATTTGGATTTTTTTGATGAATTATGAACTAAGGTGGTGGCATTAAGCTGTTGATCAGCTTTTGTTATACCGTTCGTAGTTTTAGAAAGAAATACCTAGGTTGCTTATTGATTGATTCAGCTCTGCACTGCTTGAGCCTGAGCTATTACGTTGTGATGTAGATTTTTGTTTTTGGAAAAGTGTTTCTATCTCACGAGCTTGAGCTTTTAGAATTTGGTTACACATGATCAAAGCATAAGGTCCGGCATCGAACCTATCAAACTCCAATTTTTTTTCTTATTAAATGAGTCTCTTTTTGTTTCACTTCTATCTCATTTTTTGGGCCTTCAAAACTATATTCTCCACCGAGAAGTGTGAGACCATCATAATTTTATAGAGACACATCACAATTGTTTATACAGGCACAACCAACAAGTAAGAGATCATTAGTTCGTGGAGTGTTAAAAGGTGGTGAAATGATAGTTAGCCCATTATGTTAACACTATTCTAACAGTTTTATTCTATCTCCAAGAAGAATGCTAAACACTCTGCTCGGCTAAGCTTACTGCCATTATCTTTTTAGCTAGTAGATCTTCTAAGCATTTTAGTTAGATGCTGGAAATATAATCATATGTTAATTTCCTTGAATTGTTTGGTAAGTACAGTAATGTCCAGGTTGATCATTAGCACTCATTTATTTTTGTTAACGCCTCTTGTTTTCTTGTCTGTATATTTCCTACTTAAGATCTTAATTCATTATGAATACTGGCTTACAATTTACATGTTCAGGTCCTTCTTATGGTCCGTCATGCTATGCAGAAGGTCTTTGCTGTTCTACACCTTGTGGGACTCTGAACAATTTCACAAAACCTCCTTGTGATTGCAGAGGAGCTCCTGATCTTGCTGGCATAAGGTTTGATTCTTCTGTAATTGATTATTCTAGTTCAAAGGGGCTCTTGATATTCTTGCCTGCAGATGCATAGTACGTGTGTCTATCAAGTTGCCTGAAAGGTACAAGTAAAGAAAAATATTGTTTCTCTTGGAATGCATGTCACTTTAGATGTTCATGTTCAAAACAAATGCACGTTAAATTCATTTATTTTAATGGGGTTTTTCATGCTAAGTGAAGAAACATAGTCGTTGAGGTTTCTTTACTTTTTGCAGCCTTATGGGGTTTTGACTCTAATAATTAGGAATTTGTTGCATTCTGAGCCAGGAAATATTTTTTTTTGCCTAAGATCATTTCTTGAGTCCATGACACGGTACATGAATGAAGTGGCACCTTGACTACACTGGGTGACCCCTCAATCTAGAAATAAGAAATTTAATGATATGAAATTCGGAAAAAGAAACATATAAGATAGAAAATAAGTGAATAACCAGAATTTGACCTTTCATTCTTCCATGCTTTCATCACCTTCATTTTTCATGTTTACCTCTAATTTGTATAATATTAATATCCAATATTTTTCAGTACAAATGAGTACACCATTTATGACGTTTCATTTTCATGTGAAGTTTTAGATGCAAAATTCCATTTCTTGGGTCAAAACAATTTAACTGGCTGTCTATTGGACACAACCTTCGCCTTGGGAAAGCTTCAGTCGCTGCAGACTACTCAGACTCTGTCCCTGATTCCTCTAGTTACATGACTAACCGAGGTTATCATCCTCTTGAAGAATTGAAAGCTTGCAAAAAGATTCGGGAGACTAATTTAACTCCTGCTGAAATAGCACGGACAGCAGTCGAGGTGTGTGTATTGCTTATTTTGAAATTTGAGTAACAGAATGCTTTTTTCTTGCCTAGCATGTAGTGATATATATGTCTTTATATATGCTAGTATACTTGATCTAGTCATGTATGACCCAAGTTTTGCTTTTGTCCAGGCTAACAATAGTGCTTTGTTGGTATTCGCTGGTATAGTACATTGTGAACCACATGAACAGATTTCATGGGCCGAGTGTCAATATGTTATTGACAACTATGGAGGTTTGTTTCTTTCTTGTTGTCTGCTTGGAATAATCATGTTATGAGCATGTTTATTGCTTGGAAGTAGAAGTTTTTATTTTTTAACGAATGGTGATTTGTTAGAATGAGGAATATGTGTTCCTCTTCAAAAGGGATGAATAGATATTCTTGATAATCTTAGACTAGGAAAAGAAAATCCTGAGGTCCTATATTATATATAATTTTTTCTTTATAATAAATGAGTACATTGTTGATAAAACTAACTGGAAATATAATTCCATTTTAAGGCTTATATTCAACGGATTAATTCTTGTTTGATCAACAATTTATGTACCTTCATATCAAATAGGTGCTCTGATTTGATGTCTACTTCACCACCATTTTTAACATTTTTTTTTGTAGATCTATATTTTAAATTTTTTGATGATGCAAACATCTTAGAGGATCGTGCAGCTAGCAACCCCGTGGTGAGGATTTACTTGCTTTTATTGCATTCTTCTTCATTTTATGGAAACTCTTTGTCTTTTACGGAAAAATTGGATTGCAATTATTTAATTATAGAAGCTAGATAAGCAGATGTCTAATGAGTTTCATAGTCAGTGACAGCAGTTCTAATGATTTTATTAATGTTCTTTTATGTCTGATTTGATTAGATCTTTTATTTCTCAATTGCTCTTTGTTTTTGAAATTCTCTTCTAGCAAGTAACGTTTAAAATGCGGTGTCTACATTGTTGTTAGCTTATTTTTAATTTCCAGAGTCATGTAGCTTAGCTCTGGGCATGGTATTGGCACAGTTACCTGTCTTTGGACATTTGTATTGGCTAGCACATATTTGTTTCATTTTTGGTATTTGTGCTTTCGTGTTTGTTTATTTATTTTTATGTTTTTCTTTAATACAATGTTATTCCCTCCAGAACGTTTTGATTGGCATGGATATGTCAATTTATGAGCAGAAAAGGGCCACTGGAGAATACAACATTTCAGATGGTGGCATCAGTGATGAACTCCCTTTTGATGATGATTATTTTGAGGTTAGAGATGATATTTTCTTAGTTACACCGAGAATATGGCAATCTCTTTTCATGTAGAATGGATGGAAGTTTTAGAAAAAAACGTTGAAGTTGTAACTTATAAACTTTAAATGAAAAGAATGAGGGCATGTTCGGTTGTGGGATTAGATGTAGGAATAGAATAGGTATTCCTATTCCTTTGTTCGTTTGCACTTTTCGATGTCCGAAACTGTAGTTCCCTTGGAAAACCAATTCCTTGTAAGAAGTGATTTATACTTTCTCTTGATAAGGAGAATAACTATTCTTGATTAAAAATTTAATATTATTTTACTATAAAATCCTCTTAATTTCTAAAAGAATATTTTTTAGTATCTATTAGATGAAGGACATTTTAGAAGGGCTAAAGGTTTAATTATATGACATAGTTTCCTTTATATATTAAGTTTCATTTTTAATTTCCTCAAGAAAGAAAAACATATTTTTATTTTTCTTACGACGTAAATGAACATATGTTTTTCAAAGTTAGAAAATGAACATATGTTTTTCAAAGTTGTAAATAACGATATGTTTTCTTATTGAGGGGTTAAAGGGAAACCAATTAATAATTGGATCATTTATACATTGGAGGGAAAACTAAAACAAATTGTTTTGTTTCAATTTCTTGTTGTAATATACAAAACATGAAAATGGTAAATTCCTTATGGTTACTCCATGATGACAAACGAATAAATAAATATGAATTGTAATTACTATTATTAGTTTCTTATTCCCAAGAATTTTTATTCCTAATCCAATCATTGCAATTTTATGAACTGAACACACCCTTAGATATATGAGTTTGTCAACTATAACAAACAAATCAGTATGTACTCTTGTTCTGGGCTCCTTGCAGGACCTTTAGGCATCTCTACAGACTTTCTTTCTTTCTTCAAATCTTACCATCCTTTTAGGCCCCTCTATACTGTATTTTATCTCATTTGTTCAGTTTCTAAAATAAATGGAGTTATTTACTGATTTCGAATAGGCTGTCGAATCTGCAACTTCAGATGTTTCAGTGGATTGGGGGATGCCAGGTCTTTCTCGTTTGATTCATCCTATATATTTTGCTAAGTGCTTGACCAAGGTTAGATTACTCCTCTTTTGATAAGTAGATATGAGCTACTTGACTTTTTATGATTGTGAAAAGTTCAGAATAAGATTACATTGCATTATATCAGCTACTATTATTTGCTTTTAACCAGCTTTCTGCATTAAATCAATTTTATTGTATGTTACTTGACACTTCCTCGAATGAGTTTGTCAATGATGTCTTTCGGTCATGTTTGTCTCAAGAAATTGTAGCTTAATTGTGTTGAAGAAAGTAACTCATTGTTAAGATTGTTGGTGTGATGCTTTTGAAAGCTGGGTTAACATGGCCCTTTAGAATGTTGTTCTTTGGTCGTGCGCATAACAGTTTGTTCAGTGGGAAGTCCACTAATGCCGTTAACCTTGGAGCATAAGTGCCAGTTGTTGATAATAACATTGATATTTGTACCATTTATATGTGTATGTAACTCTGTTAAGCATCTTGCATTGCAAATGAAAGATTACATTCTAGGTAATTTGATGAGAATCTGTCATATTATGTCACCAAGCTCTTAATATAATGAGATTTTTTTGGGAAGATGGGTTTCTCTAGTTCTCTTCAACATATTTAATGCTATAAATGAACAGTCTTTGAGCGTGGAGAAACAAACATACATGGTTTTCCAACCGTCAATAACTGTTATATATTCTCATATATTCTCGTGCAGGTTGTTAGCTTAGATTATGATAGGAAGATGGATCATCCATCAAATGGTGTTTCCATTTTAGGATGCCTCAGACCTGCTTTTGCAGATGAAGCCTCATATATACAAAAACTATTTCACTACAAAGACAGCGATGGTTACAGTTCAGACTGGAAAGGTGCGTTATATTTCGTAATCATAATCCTATGACCAATCCAATACAACTTGTACTGACCCTGTTATACAAAAGTTCCAAGTTGTTATCCCTACAATGGAGGATTAACTTAGTCGACAGTTGTGTATGTTTCACCTTCTTCTTCAATTTATCTTTTAAGTGTGCGTTCTTAGTGAAGTTTCATTTTATCAAAAAATTTCCATGCATTGCGAAGTTGTGAGGATACATAGTGAAAATAACATGAGAAACTTTTAAATACCATTTTATTGTTGTTGTTCATGCAACTGACAGTGGTTTTGCATATAACTCGTTGGACCTTCCCATTTTGACTTCATTTAGTTTTATATCTAGATGACAAAATCTCAACCTCTAATTCCAAAAGTGACAGAAGCAACACTGGCTTAACTGTATACAGGCTGGACTTAATGAGAATAGAGCTATTCTCAGTTTATGGAAATCAGGCATGTACAATTCTTTTCCTACGGAGAGTGCTTATTTGTAGTTTATCCTTCTTGGCCTGGATGACACGGGGCTTACCCCAAAAAAGAAATATTGCCAATAATATGTTAAGGCTGTCTAAGATGACAGTGCAGGCATTTCTTTTTATACTACTAGAACATTTCTTATGCAAGGAACACACAAGTCATTCAGTTTTTTAAGATTGAGATACTTTGGTCACATAAATTCAACGTTAAATGACTAAAGTGTGAATTTTCTACAAAGTTAAATGACTAAAGTGTTCATTTTCTATAGTAAAAATTGGGGATCTTTAGACATATAACTATATGACCAAAGTGTCCTAGTAGCATAAACAAAGTAACTTCTAGCGTAATTTTTCCTTTCTCCTCAAAATATGAAGATAATTTTGCATCTACATACAAAATATTATCTACTTCCACTATTAAACGCATTTCTTCATTTGGATAATTGCAGTCAGAAGTTAGTTTGCAAGATTTTCAAGATGCAGAATCTGATTTTCTTGTTCACTCTACCTCAGCAATTGTAGAGTGCTTCACTGAAAAGGGTATTCGATGTGATGTTGCTCTTAAAGCTCTTTGCAAAAAGAAAGGTCTTCACGCTGAGGTAAAAAAAAGAGCATGGGCTAACTATCTTTCTTATATGTAATATTTTGGGTCTTGACAAAATAAAAACATTGAGTTCGAGTTCAAGGAGAAATAGGCAATCATCTTTTGTTCTTTTACTCTTGTACAATATTTATCTAGATATGCCTTAGTTTTCATTTCTGATTACATTTGTCCTATGAAATATAACATATATCTTCGAAGTACTATACTATATTTGGCATTGGTTTATTTACTTTTTTATCTTTTAATGTAATCATCTGTTTCGTAGGGAGCCAGTTTGATTGGTGTTGACAGTCTTGGAATGGATGTTAGAGTTTTCTCTGGGTCGGAAGTACAGACCCATCGTTTTCCTTTCAAAGTCAGGGTAAGTGTTTAAAATGCAATAATACATTGCACTTCGAATCTAGGCTGCATATGTAATGTTTCATTATAGTGTATCTGCATGTACAACGTTAAACACTTACATGATTAAATGGATGGATATATGTCAAACATTCTCCACATATTTCGTCTAGTCTACCGAGTTGTAGAAGTATGAATGGATTTTATTTGCATGCATATTATTTACAGGCGACATCTGAAGTAGCTGCAGAGAAGCAGATTCGGCAACTTTTGTTTCCAAGATCACGCCGGAAAAAGTTGACCTGGAGACTTTCTAATTCATCATTGCCACCAAATTATGAAATAAATCTTTAAGGGGACTTCAGGTTCAGGCTCATTTATACACAAGGCTCTCTCTCTGGCATTTCTAATTATTCACGAGACTGCAACGGATATAACTACATTCTCACACATTTTCAATCATTTGTCATAACACCAAAAACTCTAATAAAGTCCCAAGTTTTAGAATATTTATGATGTACAACTGATTATGTTCGTCAATATGAGCATTAGTCTGGATTTAGATGTATACAGAGAGCAGCAATCCCCATTGTTACTTTAGGATGTCCCTAATGTTGGCATTGCTGTTTGGTATTTAACAATTCTCAATTACGAATCACAGTTCAAACTACACCACATTTACACGTGTATGTTTTGATCTAAAAAATCCTGCTTTTTCAGGTAGTTTATTGACCCTACATTTTGTCAGCTCTATAGTTCTGATTAATGTGAAATTTGTACTTTTAACTTTCTTCACAAATGCCCCAAAATGTTCCATGTAAATGAGGTTTCCTTTATAAATGATTGGTTCACCTTGCTGGTTTACTATTTCATGATATATTTTGTATCAACCTATAGTGCAATTCTGAAATCTCCAAACTTATAACATGATTCATTTAAAGTCCCTAAACTTGGAAAAGTTACAGTTCTGTTTCCAAATTTGTGGAGCAGTTACACTTAAAGTCATAAATTACAAGCTTGGGAACTTTGTTGTGACTAATTTCGTTGCACTTAGGTACACGCAATTCATACATGATACAAACAAGGGAGGAGAGAGAAGAAAACAAAACTGCAACCATTCGTTTACAATTTTCGGTTTACGTTCTTAGTCAAACCTTGTCTATAATGGCAATCAATGTAACAAAGCATGCTTCTCTTACACTGTCAGTCTGTCATGGTCGCCTCATTATCACTTGTTACAAATGTGTAACATGAAGTGAATCTCAAGAATTATTTTGTCATCAATATCTTCCCTCTCTGCAGCGCTCACAGGAACTCACGCTTGTTTCCTGCTGTCGAGCTCCCAGCCATGGTTGCTTGGTTGCAGCTTTCCGAACTACCTTCCTCAACCAAAAGCTTGCTTTGCTCCACATATTCATCAGCAATATCAGTTTCATGACAGTGTTCGTCTTTGTCACCACTTCAGCACATTCAAATTATATGTAATAAATAGACATTAGTCTTTTTATATAGAAATGTCTCCATTGATCAACATAAGGTTCACTTACTATTGTTACATAAATTAATGCAAGAATTACTACATAAATGAGGGAGATGCTTCTATAAGTTAAAGAAATGATATTGTCTCAAGTTGAAAAGACTCCACAATTGCAGGAAAAAAAATTGGCCCTAGTTTCAGCAATTGTCCAATTATATTCTACTATTTAAGTTGGGAAAAACATTCCAACTTGGGATATATAGAATTACTCTTTTAAGTTAAATTATAAATAATAAAAAACTAACAAGATTAAACCCCTGAAGGTTTTGAGTAATATCAAATAGACCTTCTAGGATTGGGAGAAGGCTCTCACACCTGTTGAACCCTCAAATTGGAAGGATGTCGTTGGTTTTTTCTCTCTTATTCTCATGAAACATCTTTATTGGTAAAAATAATAATCTTTGGACGTTTTAAAAGCTTTGAATATCATACTCAAGACACTTCTTACCAAATTCAGACCATATCTTAATCATATCTGGTCCTGTTTGAAACTGGTTAGCATTTTTGTTAAAAGTGCTCTCAAATAGCTTAAAACATTTTCAAGTGTATTTTACAATCTTTATGATAATTGCTTTCAAAATTTTACAAAGTACTATTTATGCTTTTTAGAGTAGTTTAGAATGTATGCTCATTTCTAAAATAATTACTAAAATGTCACTTAAAGCCACTTCTAATAATTTTATACCAAACATGTAAATGCTTCTCGAAAAACCACTTTGTAATAAATCACTTCCATTGAAAGCCCATTGAATCCACTTCCAATAGAAGCACATCAAATGGTCCTTCTGTCATCTATCAACAGTTGATTAACAGTCATCTAATAAGCACCAAGGGGCCAGAAGTTTTAGCCTAGACCAAAGAATTCCATAGAGAAACTTACCCTGAATAGATTAAAAGGCCAATAGCAACAGCAGCAAAGGCTACAAAGTACATCCAATCAACCTGATGAAAAAGCGAAGAATGGTATCAATATAATAAGATAGCATCATTACTACATAAACCCACCAGACCTTTTTATTTCAATTGACTTTATCAATGAATAGAATAAGCTTCGGACCTTCTCATTGTAAGCAAAGATGCGAATTAAGACCGCCCACATGTCTGAGGTCAGTAGAGAAAGGTTTAGCATTGTGGACCCACTAATCTGCAAGAAGTAATAAACATTATTCATAAGTTGTGAATCAAATATTAGACAATGAGGTATATGTTTGTCACTGAAACAATATTCAGGGAATTCTATAATTAGCACATAAGCAATCATACATGCCCTGCATGAAATTTCTCAGCGAGCAATCCCTTAATGAATTTTCATATGGATCAGACTCTTAATTTGACAAATCCAAGCATCTAGCCACGAACTTTTGACACTTCAAACATCTATATTAGATGGGACTTGTTTAGGACTAGGTTGGATAGTGTTCTTAAAAATGGGCACTAGTCCCGTATTTATGCAACATGGGCATTACAATGTAAATTTAGCCTCCTAATTATGCAAAAATATGCACTTCTAGTTCCTTAAATGGTCAAATTTTTTAGACTAAAGTGCACATATTAGCAAAAATAAGGGAATAGATGTGGCTAAAGTGCGAATTTTCATATAATTTAGGGAACTATTTGACCATTTTTCTGTATTTTATATTTTTATTGTATTTTAGGTGTAGGACACATTAACCTTACTCTATTTTTTTTTTTTTGTAAATTTACAGGTACTAATTTGGAGTGTACACAAGTAATTCTTAAAAAATGAGGAGTCCATCTAACATGAAGCATGCGTACATACTACATACATAGGTACATGTATCATTATCTTCAAACATATCTAAAATGGTATTTTTCAAAATCTATTTATCAATTGTTATGTACCATTCATTTGAGAAATGAACTACACCAAGGGATGAAAGATAAAAGTGTAGTTGCTTGGTACTTGATATACAAATTTTAAATATTAGCATGTTTAATTAAACTCGGGACTAGAAGAAAAACAAAGAAGGGAAAATTATTTCATATGGAAATAAGGGTAGTAAACTTCTGTGTAATGAATCAACTATGCCTTGCATAATTAGAGAGAGTATACAATGCAAAAGAGAGTTACCTTAAATATTTTGAAACCATACCTTAAGCAAAACTGGTACTAAAGAGTAAAAGAGAAACATAGCTACTGAAAATCCAACAAAAGGAAGTGCCTGAAATTAACAACATAACAGAAACGTATTTAAAACTCACGTAAGAATATAAATTTTAGATAAAAACTATTCTCCACTTTCAATAATAACACTGTTTTTCACCCATATAGGGCAAGCTACATCTAGTATTTTTAACTTTTCTGCGGAAAACCTTAGCCTTTAAACATGCACTCATCCATTAATATGAGTTAAAATATGGTTTAACGCAGTCAGTCCTCCTAGTTAATCTGTGGTCTCACAAGTCCGATAATTCTTCAAAAGTTCAAATCAAATCCAAACTCCAAATAGTCTTCTTCTTTTTCCCGTGTAAATTCGAAAATTTGAAAAATAAAACACAAAGTAATTTTTTAAATGAATATTAAAATTTGATTTTTAAAATAATATTTGTAAATACAAAAATTAAATTTTAAATAAATTACAAAAATGGAGAAGATTAAAGAATTCAAATTTGAATTTTTATTTTACTTTTTTTATTTTATTTTTCAAAACTCCGAATTTATCTTTGAAAAAAAAAAAAAAAATCTATTTGGAGTTAATTAGAATTTTTGATTAATTACAGGACCCTAAGAGTATTCCTTAAAAGAAAGAGGATTAAAATGTTCCTTTTGAAGAATTATAGGACCTTAGAAGTATACTTTATACAAGATTAAAGTATATCTTTTGAAGAATTATAGGACTTATATAAATCTTGAACCTATATATACTATTTGAAACAGATGTATTATTACACTAGGCACTAGTTCAAATATATGTTCAAGTTTCATTATTTGATCAAGGGAATTCTCCAATTTCACTGAAATCCAAGGTGTATGAGTGATTTTTCCTTGGAAAATTTGAAGATATGGATGCCAGATGAACTCGGGTATGTGCAAATTTGCAATTTTTTATTGTTGGATAGAGCGAGAGTAGACATACTGCCCCAGCTGTCCATTGTATAGATTTGACCTCATTTCGCTCTAATATAGCTCTGTAAAAATCATTAAGGGCTAGACAAGCACACAGCAAAGAAATATTAAATACAAGTTGACTATTCCTGTTTCAATAATTTGCAAGGAAAAGAACTCTGGAAATTTAGAACCATGTATAAGACCATAGAAGTGGGAAATCGTTTATTTTACCTGCTGCAAATATAATGAAGACCAAGGAACCACTTATAATTGTCATTTCATGCACATTAAAAACAAACTACAAAAAAAGCACCAAAAGAAAGGAAAGAGTAAGACGCGCTAACAATTCACAATATTGTAAAATAATCAATGCTTTATAAGTATCAAGGATACATTTGGAAGGCGCTCACAACAGCACCAAAAGTGCCCAACATTGCCATGAGTTCAACAGTGTCAGCATTATGGACAAGAAATTCCTGCATAGATTTGAAATTCAAGGATTTGATCAGGAAAATGATAACCAAGGGCAATTGAAACATAAATACACACATGAGCAAGCACAAACACTAACATGCACTTTAATTCTCCCCTTCTCCCGACCAGTTCATGATGGCATGTAAAAAATTTAAGATTGAATTCTAAAATGATTACAATATAATTAAGTTCTTCAGTTATTGTCATAAAATCTTGAAACCCATGAGAGGAGAGGTTCCCAAGACTAGCTCCCCAAACTCCATTATTTATTGGGAAGAGATGACTAAAGAAGGCATTTTTCGTGTATGGGTCAATAGTGTGGATGATGGGAATCATAAATAAGTATTTGGATCTTAACTTAGAGGATTTATCCAAAATGGCTCTAGGCCATCCCATAGTTTAGAATTAGGCTCTTTAAAATCGTCTATCTATTGGTAATAAATTTTGGTCGATTTTGTTTGTTCCAATAGATTTTGGCAGTAGACGGTCGATTTGTTGCAAACTGAACGCGACATCATTGCAAGTCGAGACTACGCTATATCACATCACCACCATTGGCTCGAAACCAAACAAAAGTAGTTTGGGTTCATGTGTTGGGGAAGAAGAGGAGAAAAAAAAAAAACTGCTAACGATTCTTTCCATTAATGGGAGCCCAAGTCTAGCACCCATTTGGGCATTTTTTTTAATTTTGGGCACTCCAATAGCCTATTTTAGACAAATGGTGCTCATCTTAGGAATTTTAAATACGTATGCTGAAAGCACTATTAGATGAATATGGAACATTACTATCTCTCTCTTAAATTGTTATTCTTCAATGCCTAACCCAAAATTTTTCTTCTTCTTCTTCTTCTTCCCCTTCTCCAGTTATCTTCTCTTCTCGCTCCACATCAAAGACCAAGAGGCATGAGTACACATATATAGAGAAAATAATTGTTGTGGACGCTATAGAATCCAAATGACAACCAATAGAATTGCTTCCTCGACCATTTGAAATTGAAAGAACACAAAAATTGAAAAATATTGCCTTAAAAAAGTGTGTTTTACCCACATGATGGTGACTCTCCAAAGATTAATAAAGTTCATTGGCAAAAACCTTGCCCAAGATAATCAATGCAATGAGAAAAACCAGTTCCAGCCTGATGTTCATAAAAAAATAGAAAGATTCTATAGTGATAATTCATATTCCTAGTAAGATTAAAGCAGAAGATTCTTAGATGGAAGAGAGAAAATAAGAACAAAAACAGAAAAGTTAGGTTCAATGAGAGTTTAAGAGGGATGGAAAAGTAAAAACACAAATATTAAGGGATAAAACAGATGCAGTAAGACATGAATTCACCTTTTCAACAAACTTATACAATCTGTGAAGGTACTCTAGATTTTCCATAATTGTCTTCGTGAAAAAAATAACAATATGCCAAAGAAACATGAAATTCAAGGAAATTCCCTCGAACCCTGAAAAGGTTTAGATTTCTTACCTCACTGACATTAGACACAGCATATAGTGTAGCACCAGCAATAACAAGTGTATCACCTTTACCAGGGTTGCTCCCTCCTAGAAAGAAGCCACGATATGCAGCATCAGAGAACTAACTTATTATAGACAAAACTTCCCAACGAAATTTCTGTAAATGACTGAAAACTGAGAGAAAGCAACACAAAATAGGAGGATTGAGTGAAGACAAGAAAATAAAACAATTTTTTACCTGCATGGTCACCTGCGTGAACATCTGAAAACACAACTGTGATGAGACCAGTAATACAGACAATCACGCCACTTATCTTTTTCCATCTGTATTTTGTTTTCAAGAAAATCCAAGTAAGAAGCATCACAGATGGGATAGACCAACAATCCAAAAGCATTATACTTGTTATAGATGTGTATTGATAGGCCTTCACCACTGCATGTCAAAATTTCAAGTATATCAAGTAACTCTAAAGAATTGAGTTCTTAATCAAACACACGTCATAGGAAAATGGAGGCAAGAAGGGAATCATTCAGAAGACTCGATTTTATTAATGATCGACATAAAAAAAAAAAACTTAAATGGACAACTATAGTATTGAGATCTTTGAAAACACAATTAAGCTAAGTAAAATGATGGTTACTAGTTATTGCTTGTTTTGGGAAATGACTCTATGTAGAAATCATGAAATTTCAGAATATTTCACCAGCTATCGGTTCAATAGTTTACGGACCTCTGGAACTTAGGAACCTCTTAGGTTAAGAGATAGTCAAGTCCAAAGGATAGGGGTAATATGATCAGGGTATAGGAAATTTTTTCCCCTCATTTTATATATGACATTGGTTTCCATGACCTTTGGAGTGAGAAAAGACAACAAAAAAAAAAAAAAAAGAGGATAAGCCATACCCTTACAGGTTAAACTAGTCCCAAAACATAGTCAACGGTCCTAAAGATAACATACTAGACACGTGGCATACATGCAAAGAGCTAGGGAGTGCATCTAACACAAAGACCCCATATAAAAAGTGGAAACCTAAACCTTACTCGTCTAACACAAAGACCCCATATAAAAAGTGGAAACCTAAACCTTACTCAAATCACCCCTAACCTGTGGACTTAAGTACCGCTTACCCTAAGAGGTTCCTAAGTAACAGAGGTCCATAAACTATTGAACTCAACAATGTTGCAAATAAACGTATGATCAAATGTGATTATGTGAGAAGGTGAAATATGCAGCTAAGATGAAATCCATCACATTAAAAAACAAAAAATGAAAAGTAACTTCAAACAAAAAAGAGTCATGTCCCATTGAAGTAATACATTTTTCCGCAAGAGGAATAATCCTTTGTTATTCCTTCAATACAAAAAAATACTAAAACAGAAGTCAACTAAATCAAAATTTAATCACTGAAGATCAAGTAAGCACGATATTAAAAGGAATGAAGTTCCAAAACTTCAGAGACATCAACGTAAAGTATACCTAAAAGATATAAAAGTAGACATACTTACCAAGAAAATTGGCCTCTACATCTACCAATCCAAGAGGTGCATAGTAATACCATTTTTCCTGTACAAATTTAAGAATGGCAAAGCCAAACAGTTTTAAGATATTGAGCATAACTTAAGAGGAACAAGACCAAAATAACAAAATATTAAAAAAAAAAAAAATAGTAATAATAAAAACAAAGAATCCACGGCACATATGTCTTTGGTTCAAGAAAGTGCAGAAGGAATTTGAGGATTACAGAGACAGATCTAACAATTGTGTACATAAACAGAACACTTCCAAGGTATGTCAAATAGAAATAAGCTCAGTTTCTACAATCATTAACTCTAGTTGGATGTCAAATTACAGCCATCAAAGTCAGAAAGCACAAAAGTAGTTTTCTTGTAATGTGTTTCTAAAATCATTTATCCTGAACATCCTCTTAACCTGTCAGAACCAAGCTCAAATTCAAGCATATGCAATCTCACGTTCAAAGCTACAGAACTATAGAGTATAAAATTTCCAATTTTAAGCATCTTGCTATATGTCCTAAGCATCCTTTCTGCCATAATAATAGGATAGTAAACAGCTATCTTGAGATTCTTGATAAACAAGGATCAAACTGGGTCCTACAACTACTAGAAAATAGAAATCAATATGCAGTTATACAAAGATAACAAGAAATCAAAGGATGGCTAGAAGGATAACCTTAAAGCCCTGATTGTGGTTAATCCGTCGGTAAATCATTATGATTCCATAGACAATAGCCAACAGCACATAGTTCAGAAAAGATTGCGAAGTTGGAGCATTAATTCCTTCAAAAACAGTTTAGAACATTTGTTTGTAATTCCTCAAAACTCAAATTTTAGAGAATAAAACTTATAACAAAATTATGATATTTTAGTTATCAAAATCCAAGAATGTAAGATGGAACCTCCATTGTAAATTTGTGAATTGAATAAAGGGTACGAACTGCAATAGAAATATATAAGCAATTCTAAAATTTCGAAAATATAAGCAAAAACCCTCACCAATCAGTTACATAGCAAAATAATTGGTGCAGACACATAATAAGATATATACAAACTGTTACGGCCAAATCAAAAGAAGAAAGGCAAAAATGGAAAAACAAACCTTTCTTAGCGAGCTCAGAAGATGCAATGCCAGTAGAGGTAACCAAAAGCGAGAGGAACTGTCCCAACCCAAGACCTATGAGTGTCTTCTTCGTACAGAAAGTCCTCATTTTTCTACTCTACAACTCTCTACAAGCACAAGCTGACTAATTGGTCGATTTTTCAGAAAGCTAATACAATTTGGGCATTTGCCTTAAAGGGCCATTTTAGGTGCCATACTTACTTAAGTACCCATATAGTATTTTTTATTAATTCGGGTACAAGCCCAACCGATTTTAACAGATAAAGTTTAAAAATAATAATAATAATAATAGAAGCGAGAAACAAGACCCATGTTCGTTCCGCTGCTTAAATTAATTTCTTTTTTCTTTTTTGGGCGCCCTCCTCTCCTCTCTACCAGGCAAAACATAGTGCATCATTATACTAATTTATTCTTCTTCTTCATCAATCATCAATTGTTGATAGTGAATTTACTCAATCTTTCTGTCCATTCTTCTAAAATTGTAATTCTCGCAACAAATTTAAATACAAGACCTAATCTCTAAAGGGAAATTATTCTCCACCATGACACAACAACTAGCTTTTAATTGACAAAGGTAAAAAAATTTATAATTTTATGCCTTCTTTATGATTTTTTGCATCATTAAATAATTATATGTATATTGAATTTCTTCGACTGTATTCTACCATATGTTGACCTCGTAACGACTATGTCTACTTGAGTTGCATATTTGCCCAAGTAATGGTGTCATACCACCATTGTTTTAACTGAACAATGATAGTCCAATCTACCCTTAATAAACTCATTTCAATCACAAGTGAAAGTGATTTTGAGGAGAAAATAATTGACTGCATTTTTGTATAGATATCGACTTTATTCTAACATGTATCGACAATGTTTACTTGAATTGCATTTTTGCCTAAGTAATGGTGTCATACTACCATTGTCTTAACTTAACAATGATGGTCCTATCCACCCTTAATAAACTCATTTCAATCATAACTCATAAGTGAAAGTGATTTTGAGGAGAAAATAATTAAATGCATTTTTGTATGGATATTGACTTTATTCTACTATATAAAGACCTCGTATCGACAATTTATACTTGAATTGCATTTTTACCCAAGTAATGGTGTCATACCACCATTGTCTTAACTGAACAATGATGATCATATCTACCCTTAATAAACTCATTTCAATCATAAGTGAAATTGATTTTGAAGAGAAAATAATTGAATGCATTTTTGTATGAATATCGACTTTATTCTACCATATATCGACCTCGTATCGACAATGTATACTTGAATTGCATTTTTGCCCAAATAATGGTGGCATACCACCATTGTCTTAACTGAACAATGATGGTTCTATCCACCCTTAATAAAATCATTTCAATCATAAGTGAAATTGATTTTGAGAAGAAAATAATTAAATGCATTTTTATATGGATATCAACTTTATTCTACCATATATCGACCTCGTATCGATAATGTATACTTGAATTACATTTTTGCCCAAGTAATGGTGGCATACCACCATGTTTTTTTGGTATGCCTCATAGGGTGATCTCAATTGTGAACCAACAGCTCTTTTTTTCGCATATAGTATTTGTTGGTTTGAGGTGGAGAGGATATAATCATGCATGAGTCTTCATCAAGTGATGTTACTTCAATATGACGTGGATCATTATACTATTCAATATCAAACCTCTCTACTGCCAACTTCATACCATATAATTTTATTTCCATCAGGTGAAGATCAAATCATTTCCCCTCCTCCTTCCTGTGAAAATCTTTTGCATATAACATTTCATCATCAACTGTCAGCCTTGTTTTAAACTGTTCCACAATTCTTTTACCTTTACGATCTCTTGATTTTTTTCCCCAAATCTCCAACTTCAGGAACACATTCTCTAGTTGAATAATTTGGTTCTCTTTTATTTTTTGTCAAATCGTCATCAGCCACAATTAAAAGGACTTCTGTATTACACCCAATCGGAACATCATGACAATGGGATACTCCTCTTCATCATTGATATCATCACTGAAATTGGCAATAATTGGAAGAGTTTTTTCTACATTCATATTGTGTTGGAATGTAGGTTCTTTGTTGGTCCTGTTTAACACTTCTAACACATTCGTCAACATCATCTTCATTTCTTTTACCTCTTCTTTTACAAACAAAATTTCTTCCATTACCTGAAATCACATTATATACGGCGATTCATATTTATTGCGTAGTTGACTAGAAGAAGAAATGAACATAACTGAATTAATGTGACTTACTAATGTACAAATAATATTGCTTGGTAATAATTATCTAAATAATATATTCATATGAATGACTTATTAATGGAGCATATGAATGCATAAATACCACAATTAGATAAGAGGTAAATATTCATAGTAATGTAAATGGTTATTAGGATAAACGAACCAACTAAGTTAGTCCATCAATATACCTTATCAATAGATGTATTAGATGTTACAGGAATTCATTGATTGAATTTTCTTCTGCTTGTTTTCAAAATATCCAACATTTTCATCTCCATCATTACGAAAGTCTTATCTAATCCTCTATTTGTAAGCAAACTTGATTTGTAGTATAATGTTTCCTTCTCTTCTTCTGTTGGACGTATAACATCTAAAACTACAAGCTGAAACAAAATATATTGTTATATGATGGATAAGGTTCAGACTTTAAATCTTACGTAAATGTAAAGGGACCAAAGTATTATTTATATGATTCATGTACATTTAAAGAGTACTTACGTTAGAATGACTGAAAAATTTTCTATCCATATATTTGAATGTAAACTACCGACCAGTCTTCTTATTTTCTCACCGTAAAATTTTAGGTAATACATTTGATGAACATCTCGTTACTAAGTCATCAACCAATGTAGGTATCACTTCATAAGCCAATACTTGCAAAGCTAGTGCAAAACTATATACATTATACGATGTAGTGGCATAAATATTTTCCGTCATTTGACCTCCTACATTCTCATTATCCTCAACATCAACCTCGTCTTCAATTTCTTCTTCCTTTTTTGAATTGAATGCATCTGAAAGTTTTTAATTACGGATCAAATAAGCCTAGGGGGGGGGGGGTGAATAGGTTATTTTCAATTTTTAACAAATATTAAATATGTAATCTAATCACAACGGCCAGACATGCAATCGCGTGTAAAGATAAAATGTGGAATAAAAATAACACACGATATTTTTAGGTGGAAACAACCTAGGCCACAACAATGACCTAAGAGGAAACCACCGGTCCACCGGACCACCTAACTATCCACTATGAAAATCAATGTTCAATTACAACCATAGAGTCCAGAACTACCCGTCGCAGATAGATCCCCCTTTCTGTAATTACTTACGAGCCGTCGCTCCTTTCACAGCCTCCAATAGTTAGATGTCTGGATCCGGACCAACGTTCCGATCTACTTGAGTCACACAAGATCAATCGAACCCGTCACCTTCGGTAATTTCGAGTCACACGAAATACCGAACCCGTCACCTGAAACGTTAGCACAATAACACAAGTGCAAAGTGTGTCCTAGAGCGGATTCAAACAATGAACAATCCTAACTAGCAGATTCAACATCATGCGATGTAAAAACTAAATCAGCTAGCAAAATCTAGAACAATCATATAAAGCTCAATATCATGAAAAGCAATTAGGCATATGAATTATTCAAACATAACCAAAAAATATGTTTGAGCAATTAAAATATGAAAACGCCTAAGAATGATAGATGAAGAAAAGAAGTTAAAAGCACAATTCAGATGTAGAAAATATTAGTTCTATGTGTGTTGGTAATTATGCACAAGCAAGCATCACTTATATAGAGTCCAATTTAACTTGAAAGAGGATTTGCAATGGACTGAAACTCTACTCAAATCAGGATTTAGTTCTCACAAGAATTCTATTCATACAAGGATTTCACTCTCACAACAATTCTACTCATATAAGAATTTTGCTTTCACAAGAATTCTACTCATATAAGGATTTTGCATTCAATATTAAATGAGTCAAATTGGTAAAAGTAACATATGGGTCAAATTAAAAAGGAGTTCTAGTAGAAGTGAAAAACTGTCTCGATCGATCTAACGACTGGTTCGATCGATCGATCCAATGCTCGATCGATCGACTAGATTGATCGATCGATCTATCTAGCTCAACTCGAGAGCACCTAGATCGATGTCGTTCCACACTCGATCGATCGATCACTCGATCGATCGAACTATATACTCGATTGATCGACCAACATGTGCACAATTTATTTTTCGTTACGATCCATACTAAGTGTAGTGCACAAATGTGTGAAGATGTATGCATGATAGAATATTTTACCTGTCATATTAGCATTGCAAGCTTGGTGACTCCATCATGTATCGTCTGATTAAACGGTGAACTCTTACTCTAGATTACAATCAAACATTTTGTCCACGAAAATTGCCAATACAAAATAAACCTTACAATCTCCCCCTTTGGCATTTTCGTGTGACAAAACCACTCTCTCACTACATAACGCTCATGGTTAAAATATCATTACATCAATTACATAGTGGACTATCTATGATCTGGTGGACCATCTTCGCTTGATACTTGATACGCTCGGTCCACTGAAATTAGAGAAACAAATAGCACACAAATTTGGCTTAAAAGCCTCATTGTTTATTAGTTCAGTGTACATAAAGGTGCGAATGAAATTTCTCCCCCACAACTAATAAATGCAACATCTCCCCCTAAATCTAATCTCCATAGCAACATGAATCTTTCTCCCCCTTTTTGTCATACGAAATTGACAACTCATAAAACTATTATTGAAGTGGGCTAAAAATGCAAATGAGATCACACATGTATATGTCCAAAGCATGTAGGAGGAATTGCATAAGTCAAAAGAAGAATAATGAAATATGTATGCAATGACTCCCCCTAATTTCTATGACTCTCTAGACGAAAAACAAATTTAAAAAAGTTTTTTTTTTTATTTTTATTTTTTTATTTTTATTTTTGACCAACAAAGCAATAAACTCATTTAAGACTAATAAGCATACAACCAATTGAAAAATTATTTTTGCTTAAATTTTGATCATTCATTGTATTAGCAAAATAAATAGGTCACACAAGCACACTAACACATATAATGGCATATTGACATTCACTTAAAGTAGTATACAGTGTGAACTCCACTTGTATTTCAATAAATTCATTTATGACCAATTTTAAGAGACTCAAAAGAAAATAATTTCATCTATCATGCTAAATCATAATTGAGTCTTCATTCTTACATAATGAAATATGTCTATCAAAAGAAATTTCTTATATTTTTTAATTTTTTTTTTGCTTTTTCTTTTTGTACATGCCAAATAAAATTTCTCAACTAAATTTTTATTTTATTTACCATTTTTTTTTTAAATTAATGACAAAAATCTAACAACAAAAACAAAATAAACATATGAAAATACTCACCTAGGGTCATTTAAGCACTCAAACAAAAGTACCTAGGTGGTCTAGCAATAGTGATCAATTGATAGGAAACATGCAATCTTTCTTAACCCAAATTTTCATGAATTTTGATTTCTCTATGTTTTTGGATTGAGACTTAATTGCATTAGGTTTTAAAAACATACTCTTAGACTCATCTTTCCTATTCAAATTCAACATATGCATGGTAGGATGATAATTATGAGTTCTATACCTATAAGGATGAAGATGATCATTAAATCGAAGAGCATTCACCAAAAATCTACACTTAGGTCGAATATGGCATTTTCTACCACAATGATGACAAACAGGCACAAACTTAACAGTTTTAGTTACTACAGTTGTAGTGGGTGTTTGTGCAAAATTAGTAGCAGTAGAAGTAGAGTTAGAAGACCTTACAAATGTAGTTTTTGAAGTAGAAGGTGTACAGCTTTCGTCTAAGAATCCAAGTCCACGTGTATCACCGAAAGGCTTACCAATGCTCAACATCTTGTCTAGTCGTTCAGCTCTAATAGTTAATTTCTTCACTGTTTCCTTTGATTGCTCCAAAAAATATGGCATGATGTATGCATGATAGAATATTTTACCTGTCATATTGGCATTGCAAGCTTGGTGACTCCATCATCATGTATCGTCTGATTAAACGGTGAACTCTTACTCTAGATTACAATCAAACATTTTGTCCACGAAAATTGCCAATACAAAATAAACCTTACAGCATCCAATTTAATTTTGTTCTTAGAAACTCTATCAACCATATTATTTTTTAGCCTTCTAACTGTATATTCATAAACAACCTTCTCCAATGAGAATTGGTTAAAATAATCCATATCTTCAACAATACTTAAATAATCTTCATTTTATTTTTTGAGCCTGCTCACCCAAGTAAAATCAATTCTAATGTCACAATAAGTGATAAACGAAGAACATCGTCCTTATTCGTGTTATTCGATAAACTTTTGTATACATCAGATAACTTCAATTTACTTATGTATCTATCATTTCTAAAGTACCGCATCTTCAAACGATTTTGTGAACAAGGGATGCTCTATTCACCAGTAAACATCATTTCTGTTATAAGACTAAATTCTTGGTAACCAAAACGATGAGATTGTTCATTTACAATTGCCCTTAATTCCTTATCAGATTTATTCTTATTTTGCATCATTAATATATGGTGAACTAAAGATCCTGTAAACTCTATTATATTCATTTTCAATAGAAATCTAAAACATGATATTTCAAACTGTTCCCTCAATCCAAACATATATAATTTTAACTGTATTACTTGTATCTCTACAAGTCGAGATATGTTGGAAATTTTTCCAATGAAATAATCATCACTTTAACACAGACTAAATTCATCATCTGATGAATTTTTCCAATGAAGTAATCATCACTTTAACACATAAATTAAATATTTTAAAGTGTAGCATATGTTAAGGAATCCTAAGACAACCATCAATAATTCATGCAGGTTTTTCCTATGTAACATATATAAAAATTAAGAATTTACTAAACATTAATTTTTATTTAATCTCATTTAACATAATAACATTACTGTAAACCTTATTTTCATATTATTTATAAAGTTTCAAATAATTAATATTCCTAAAAGCACAATAATTATGATGAACCCTTATAACTAGTTAAGAGTTTAATATTGTACATATTAAACTACAGTCTATTTAACATCTTAAATTAATGTGATATATTGCATTACTGTCGTTTTAAAAAATAACCGCTGACAACCATAAACATTTTAATGGTTTTTTACTTCTTTTAACAATTTTTTGTTGTATATTTATGCATATTAAACACAGGTCGATATAAAGTCGATTTACGGTAGAATGAAGTCCATAAGCACAAAATATATGTTGAAAGCTATGTTTTTGGATATTTTTGTTACCATTTTATCTATATAATTTATGTCCGATTTCATGTCATATTAAATTATATATTGCAAATAACCGTGTACCAACTGAGCTGAAGAAAGCTATTATGCACACTCGGCAGGAAAAGAAGTTTACCCAGGCTCAGCTTGCTCAGGTATTCCCCTATCTTTCTCTTATTTTCTACTTTCTTTATGTTAATTTTCAATAACCTTCCTAGTTATTATCTGAATCCACTTACAGTTGATCAATTGATCAATGAGAAGCCTCAAGGATTCCAGGAGTATGAACCTAGAAAAGCTATTCTAAACCAACAGATAATTACCAAGCTATAAAGAGCACTTAGTGCTTAACATGCGTGGGAAGAAGTAAAGTAGCCTTGTGAAGATAGGAGGAATTTGTGGTTTATTTGAATTGAAGTGCTATTAGTTAATCTGTCATATATTTATATGTGCAGAAACTATTTGCATTGTGTAAGAATGCTTCAAATATGACCCATGTATTACATAGTATTTTTGTTTGGTGGTGTCAAGATTATACAAGCTTATGCGTGCGATATTAACTGGTGCACATTATTTTATGGGTATTAATCAGGAAATGGAGTTATTCTCGTTATTTACTTTCTGAAATCATTGTTTACTTATGCATGTAAAATAGATAAGTCGATATCAAGTTGAACTATAATATAAAAAAGTCTATAAGCATGTAACTTCATCTTAGAGGATTTAGATGTCAAATAAAACTAAAAATGGTTCTTTCGAGTAACCCTCATGATATCATATTACTTTTATTCTTAGTGAAATGCATGTCAAACAAAATGATTTTCAAACAAACATTTTAGAAATTGTATCCTCCAGGCATTTGTAATTCAGATTATTAAACATTTTGGATAAGCTTATTAGGTGCTTATTAATTAAACCATTTATGATGTAGCGCTAAGGTGGAAGATAAAGTTTATAATCCTTACAAAACACATAAATTTTTTTATAATTTTCCTCAACCATTTGAGGATTCCACAATAACAATAATGTGTACAAATTATTCATTCACCTTCTATACATGTAAAAAAAAAAAACAGTTCAAGAACATATATGATTTCTATAATGACATAACTACTCATACTTATCCATCACAAAACTATTATAAGTTATAAAATCCACAAAATTAACAGTGAATGCATATATGTACAAAAGGGGACAAAGAGGAGAAAACAAAAAATATTGAAATCAAATGAAGAACAAGAGACTTACCCGAGTAAAAGGGAAAAAATGTGAGGTTTTAAATTTTAAAGCCCTGATTCAAATCTGCAGCCAAATATTTAAAGTTAAAAAAGACATAAAATTATCAGTGAAAGCCCACTCAATCGAAGGGACAGAGAAGACAAAACAAAAATTAATGAAATCATAAAAAAAATTAGACTTACCCAGTAAAAGGGGGAAAATGTGAGGTTTGAAAATTTTGAGCTCTGATTCCAATCTACAACCAAAACTCATACTCCAAAAATAAGAAATTAACACATATAAATGTAGTTTAATCCAAACTTATAAAATATAACAAATGATAAAGAGAGAAGAGTGACATAATATTGTGTTTAGTAAGTTTTCCTCTCACTTCAATATTACTCTTGTCATTGTCGTCAATGGAGGAGTACTTTCCGATAACCAAAACGATCAGAATGGATTTGAGAGAGATTGGGGGTAAGAGTTACAGACGAGAAAGAAGATAAAATGGGGATTGATTTCAAATTGAGAGTTAGGGTGCGCGGGTTATGGGTCTTGTTTCTGAAGTATTCACAATTATCCAATCAATATCTCGTTTCTGCTATTTTTTTTTTAACCTTGTCGGTTAAAACCAATTGAGCTTGTAAAAAAACTCCAAATTAATAAAAAAAAATTAGTATATGAGCCCTTAAGTGAAGTTTGACACCTAAAATGGGCCCTTTAAGGTAAAACAACTCGGAGATCCATTTGCATAAACTTTATCGTTGAGTTTCCATTAGTCTTCAAAGAATAGACCGAAATATTTTTGTGAATTTTAAAGAAAATTTATTTAAAAATGATGTAAGAGTTCATGTTTTTAATTTTAATAATTTAAAAGATAAATTCTAAATAAAAAATGGGCTTTCTTTGTTACATCTCATTTAAAATTCATTTCTTTTAAAGTTATTATAGTTGACTTTTTTTTTCTATTAGTTTTATAAATTTACTTATTTTATTTATGTTGATAAAAAATAAATAAAATTTTCATCATATATCCCTACATTATCACCTCAACTCAACAATAGATAATTAAGACAAACTAAAATGAGCACACGTTGTGCCGTGAACTAATTTAACATCTCATCTTAATTATTATCAACATTTCCTATCATCTCGAATTTTACTCTATATATTATATAAAAATTTAAATTAATTATAAAATAAAACATTAGTTTACATTAGAGTCAAAAGCATCAAAAAATTTACAAGACATAAAAATTTAAAATAATTACTAAAAATTTAATAACTATTAAAAATGACATTAAAATTTTAAAATTATCATAATTTTGTCTAAATAACACCACTCATACACTTGAATATATTTATGATAATTTTTATAATTTTTAAAATTTTAGTGTCCTTTTTAATAGTTATTAAACTTCTAGTACTACACTAAAAAATTAATAAACTTTTATATTTTTTATTTATAATTAGTAAATTTATAATATCATTTTTCATTTTGTTTATGAAGTCTGTGCAACATATACAACATTATTGTCCCTCTTTTTCAAAGAATAATGCTGCATTAGGAGTGTTCAACAATCTTATTAATTGGATTAAATCAAAAAATTGATATGATTTAATTTAATTTAAACAATTATATAAATTAAATGATCTATATAATATATATTTTTTAAACAATTTTTGAAATAGTCCAATCCAATTATATGAATTTTTTAACAATGAAATCAAACTAAACCATTATGTATTATATATATATAGATATATAATATTATTTTTAAAAATATATTATATTATTATTAAAAACTAAATATTTTATTATTTTTTTCCAGCACTTTTACCACATCCAAAAAACAAAACAAAAAGACGTTTTGTAATCTCTAGAGACATTTTCTTCTCTTCTCAGCCGCTTGCTAGCCTCCTCCCAGCCGTCCCACACCCAAATCTCCCCTGCTGTCGCTGTCCATATCCGCCCTCGTTGCCAGTTCCATCGAGGCTAAATCTGCCTTAGCCTCTTGTTGGTTCCGTCGCTGGTCCATAGCCCCCCGCCTTGCCAGTTCCGTCGAGGCCATATCTGCCTTCGCCTCTTGGTGGTCCGTCGCTTCTCATGGACGTAATAGGTAAGTGGTCCGTTGCTGTAATATTTTTTTTTCTTGCATTGAGTATTGATATTATGATACTAAGAATGTACTTTCTTGTGACCTTGTTTATCAGATAACTGCATATAATAATATTGCTAAACAAATTATATAAAATAATAAGCTAATATGTTCCTACTCCTACTTAGACTTGTAGTTTTTGCTATTTGTAGCAACTCTATTTGGTAGATTGAATAAAGTATGGATTAGTTCTCGACTTTCTTAATGGAAGGGTAAGGAGTAGCTTAAGCAATTGATGAAATCTTCCTTCAATAACAGGTTTGATATGAAGCTTATCTTTGGCTTGTGATATTTCTCTTCAGCCTACTAGTGGTATTAAAACAATGTATTGTGTCCCCAATAAAGCAAGGTAAATCATGGGAGTGTTATTTGAGCATTCCTGTATCTTGTTATTCTAGTTTGGTTAAAAAGAAAAGAAAAGAAAATTGATTTAATTGTAGTGGGTTTATTTGTTACGAGTGATGATGTGTGTTGTTGGATGTAATTTAATATTCAAATTACTTTCTAATTATTTTTGTGCAATTCAGAGTTTTTTTTTCTTATCAAGTTTCAACAAAGGAAAAATAAATAATAAAAAAAACCACGAAAAATCACTGACCAGATTGGACCGAACTCAACTGGACTGTCCAGTTACAACAATTTTATTAGTCAAACGGATAGAACCGATTTAGTTAAAGTCATATAAACGGTTCGGTTTGGTTATTATTTTTTTGCTAAAATTTAGACTGGATATGGACGCCCCTTATTATGCATCAAGTTGTACTATTCATCATGTGACTTGTTAGTTATTGATTCAACGAAAAATTGGGAATGTTGAATGAAGATGTGATTGCAGTACCTTTACTAATAGAGGCTAATTAAATTGTGATATATAAATTATTGTATGTATCAAATCGTGATAAAAAGTATTTTTATTTTCCAAATTACTCTTTCTATTGTCAAAATGCTTTAAGAAATGCGGTCTCCGAGAGAAAACTTCCTGTAAACTCTCAAACTGCTAAACCCACTCTTTGTTTACAGATTCCACTTTAGCACGTGACAGTTCACTACCCATATATTTCCTTATTTTTTATGAATGCAATTCTTATTTGGCTTTCTTATACAATTTTGACTTTGTTTATTGTTTTCTATATCTATTTTGCATGACTCCTGTATTAATTATTATTTTTTTTTTACCTGGCTCAGGAGTTAAAGGAAACAAAGATTTTTACTTTTCTTGTATTTAAATTCAAACTTTGTTTATCATTATGGATGATGACTGTTACTTATTTTAATTTTTTGACTTTGTAGCAATTGAGCTTTAGTATCAAAACTTTTGATAGTAAATGTGAGTGAAGAGATCTAATTAGTTTATGATGATACATGCAGTGGGAGTGTTATTGTAGCTGGTTTAATATGCGGCTTCCATTGATGAATCTTATCAGATTGAAAGGGTTTCCCATTTTAAGCCAGCTTCATATAGAAGAGCAGTTGCTTCGAACTTCATTGGATAATTGGTGCATTGTCAATGATGGAACACATGACCCAACTATTGTTATGGGTGTTTCTGGGTAAACTTTAATTCTTGAGGTCTTATGTCTTTGCCTTTATTATTCTGGGTATCAATATTTTGGGTATGATTGTAAAGATGCCCTTATCAGGTCACCAGAGAAGCTTATTGAAATCGAACCGGTGTTACAAGATGGAGTTTCTGTAATTAAAAGGTTCACTGGAGGGGGTACAGTCATTGTTGATAGTGGCACAATATTTGTTACTTTGATTTGCAACAAGGAGGCTATTGCTGGCTTGCAGCCTTATCCTCGGCCTATCATGGAGTGGAGCGGCCTTCTATATTCCAGAGTGTTCAATGGAGTTGCTGATTTCCACCTTCGTGAAAATGGTACCCCAATCAACCCTTTAACTGAATATGATTTTATATTTCTGGGTTTCTATTTTTCATTTTATATATGTTTTCAGGTCTGGATGGTGGATAAGTTAGGTGTTAGGTGTACCAGTTGTTTTCTTCTTAGGCTAGGTTGTTTCCAAGTAAAAAAAATTGTAGGTCAATCTTTACAGATTTATTTTTATATCCTATTGCATGCATGGCTGCTGTTTGTGAGATGAAATTTTAATTGGGCTTGATTTCAAAAAGAAACCTATTCACCTCAATAGGATATTTAGGTTCGTATTGTAAACTTTCAATAGGTACTTTTGATTTCGTAATATACATTCATTTGAAGTAATTTTACTTGAGGAAGTACACATGAGCTAAGAGTGCACTTGTTTTGATTTGGTTTTAGATTATGTCTTTGGCAGCCGCAAATTTGGTGGTAATGCTCAATCTATTACTAAAAACCGTTGGATCCACCATACATCATTTTTATGGGACTATGATGCTGGGAATATGGCCTACCTGAAACTTCCAAATCGTGCACCAGAATATCGACTGGTAGGATGTGAAAATCTGTCGTTTATAGTGTCTTCTCCCACTTGTAATGATTTTAATGTTAAGTATCTGCCAAATTTTGCATCTATCAGTATTACTAATATCATGTTCCATTTTGTTTCATATTTCAAGCCCATCATAAATATTGCCATCATAATGTTAAAAATATACATGTAAACCTTTGAAGTTTGAAATAATATGGTGGAATAGATGAGTAGATAAGGGCATGTTGTTTAGCCTAAATAGAATCCAATTTATATAGATCCTCTTTTATATTCTGGGTGACATTTTCAATGATCCAATCTACAGTAGTGTTTAAGCCACTCATATTGTGACAGGCACGAGACCATTTGGAATTTGTATGCCGCATGAAGGAGTACATCTCAAGATCAGAGTTCATTGACAAAGCCATTGAAGCAATCAAAGACCATTTTTCTATAAGAATTATGGAGTCAAATGCCTTGGAGTCATTGTCAAACACAAAGTTTCAGCCCTCGACTAGGCTGTTGACTAGGCAAGAGTTGGAGGCAGCAGCTTCTGCTTCACTGGTTGAGAACTCTTGCTCTCGATCATTACTATTCAGATAACATTTCAGCATAAACAACGAGGAGGTGCTAGGCAGCAGATTTTTTTTTCCTTTTCTTTTTCTTCTTTACATCCATTTGAATGTGAATACTGGATTGTATCAATTTATTGTAATTTTATTAAATTGCATCCATTTTGAAAATAGGTGGCAAGAACCTGTTTTAAGATCACAAGAATAACAAACAACACATTCTGGCATTTTATACAAGCATGGTGTGATCAGATCCAAACATAGCATCAACTTATTTTATGATCTCTCCATAATTAAGAATTGCTTCAACTCCTGATTTTTCACGGTACTTGACAGTTGACACTTAAACAGTATAATTTTTTTTAATAATATGTACGGCTCACCAGTTTAACATCTGGAAAACACTTTAAGACACGGTTACACCATTCAAAACCATTTATGTGTCATTAATCTGAAGTTTATTTGCATTTTAGTGAAATCTAATTAATGACCTTAAATCTATCAACCTAAATGGTTTTTGTTCAACTCCTGATAAAGTAAGGATCTTTGACAAAATGGCGAACGCAGTTTTTTTTTTCTCTCTAAGAGAAGTAGTTAAGAGAGAGAAAAGTTGGTTCCAAGTGTTTTTTAATGGATAAAAGAGAGCTTTTGTTAAGGAAAAACAATAAAAGAAAGAAGAGAGACCAAAGATTAAAGTATTTGAAGAGGAAAAAATTGGAGCTAAGAAAATCTACTTTTAGAAAAGTAAATATTAACAAAAATATTTTTTATTCAACTTGATACATACAACATAGTATAATTTAATTATATTCTTATTAGTAAAAAGTCTTACAATCACTTCATCATTTTACATCCTTAATTTTATATTCAATTAATAACTTATATGCATATAATACTACTTAAATCTTAACAAATAACAAAGTGGCATGGTTGAATTACATTAGACATTTGTGCTTATACACCTGTGTAACTCCTTTACACATATGTGTATTATATGTAAACACATTTGTAAAGGAGTTACACATTTCTTATCTTTCCAAACACAAAGTTCAGTAAATCATGCCGCAATATCTTTCGATTCAATAGAGATGATTACGAAACCATCTTATAGTTCAAATTTACAAAAATACACCAACACTATCGATCATAACATTAACTTAAAATTAACATAACTTTTTTCTTAATTTTCAAGTTTTTTCTTATAGATTTTATTAAGAATTTCTATACATCTAAATCTCATTTTATCTTTCAAAAAACTTCTCTGATAAATTTTGTCTAGTAAAGTTTTTTTTTTTTTTTTTCACATTAAATTACAACATTTCATTTAAGACTTTGCTTTAAAAAGTATTAAATTTTTGATAAAATAGTAAAGCTTATTATCTCCAACCTATGCCGTATTTCTTTTGATATTTTGTGCTTATCTGTAACTTCAAAGCGGTCAGTTTCTTTTTGAGTTTTATTGAAAAAAAAAAAATATATATATATATATATATATATCTTTTAATAAATAATTACATAATTATTTTATTTTTAAAATTTTAATTTTATATATTAATTAATATATACAATAATTTAATACGAAGGGTGCTTGTTATCTCAGTTATTTACTCACTCTCTTTTTCTCTCGACAACAAATATCATACCTTTTACTCTAACTTTTCATATCCAAATATAAACTTTTTCAAGTAATAAAAAAGAATACATTTATTTTTTAATTACCTCCAGCCATTGACTTATATTATATGAAAATATTTTGTGAAAAATATTGGAGCCATTGACTCTTATACTTCTCCACTATTAGCAAACCAGCCTAAATCTTGAAAAAAATTTGAGAAGCAAGAATTACAAATTCAACAAAATTTTAAAATGTACGAATTAATTATTAAAATTTTATATATAAATTTTTAAATTTTAAAATATAATAATTTATTTTTTAAAATTTTACAAAAAAAATAGGTCATAAGTAATAAATAGGTATATTAATTTTTAAGCTATAACTTATCTGTAAAATTGTAAAAATTTGAAAATTAAATTATGTAATTTAGATGTTTAGATACTTATTTTTGAAAATTAAAAAATTTGATGTCTGAACTATATGTTTAAATATTTTTAATCTAAGTATAAAATTGCTTAAAATTTAGGATTAATAATATAGTTAAGTTTTTAATTTTTATGAAAGAGGATAACAAATAGTAGTATTAAAAATATAATATTTTATATTGTATAATAATTAAAATTTGATTTTTTTTTTTTTGTGTGTATATATATATATATAATTTTTTTTCTTCCTCTTTTCTCATGATTGTGGATGATGTAGAAGTTAATAATATTATAGTAATTAAGTATAAATGTATATTTTTTTTTATTGCTTTGAAGAAGTTTATTTTTGATATAAAAAATTTAGATAAAAAGTAAGATATGTGTCGTTAAGAAAAAAAGAAAAAAACGAATAAACTACAAAACAAATGATCTTAACCTGCCTCGTTTAATATAGACAACAATAATCTTACGTATGTCTGATGTCAACATCTCAGTCCTTTATTATGATTTGGCCCACTAAAGAGCACAGACACATCACACGTGCTTGGTTTTGTCACCACGTATTCACGTGGTTGTGTACTTGCGTTCATTCCTTGTCGGCTGTTTTTATCTGACGAAATAATAAATTAAAATTATTTTTATTGCAAGTTCAGAAATTTTGCTTGGATCGAATTTCCAACTAAAATAAATTCTATTTTAGTTAGTCAGATATACACGTTTGTTATGCAAGTTAAAAGCAATATATTTTAAATTTAGGGTATAAAATATAACCACATATTTGTTTAATAGCTATTAAAATAACTATTGTTTTGGTAATCATATTATTTAATAGAAATCTTAATTTCAAGCATTGTTTTTTAAAGATAGATCAAATCTATTTTTCTTTTTTTATAATTTTCAAGTCTCAAACTCAAAAATTCTACTTTATTTTGATGGTTACAATACTACTTAACTACTAAAAGAGACTTTTTTTTTTTTTATTTTTTTTACAACTTAGTCTACTATCTTTGATAAATTTAGTGTTTTTTTTTTTCTTTCTATTTTTAAAATTTTCATTTTAAAAAACTACTACAATAATTACTTATATATATATATTTTTCTAAGGCAATGAAAAGAATAAAAAAAATGTTTTTCTAAAGATAAAAATTAATCATCTAAATTAAACAATCATTTTTCAAAACTTGTTGATTAAACCATGAAAAAAATGATATAAATTGTAATTTTAAAAATTAGACTCATTTAACTTAATTATTTTCAAAATTAGACTCATTGAATCTAACTTGAAAATATACAACAATTATGATTTGTTTCAGATAACCTGGAACCTTTTTTTTAACATCAGAGAACCTGATACTTGAAAAGAGAGCCTTTGGATGCAAAGCATTTTTAATGTAGTTTTGAAAAACAGAGCTTTATCAACTAGTTTCATAAGTCTATGAAAGCAAGCAGTTCAACAGAGATTTGACCTCTGATGCCTAACTCAAAAAAGACAATGTTCAATTATTCAACCAATCTCATTAGGAGGAGCCACTTCAGTGTTTGAATATCCATTGTCAATCTTAGTCTTTCATAAAACTGAGTTTTGAAACTACTAGTAGGTTTCAAAATTTGGACCACACTTGCACCATTCTCAATCCCGTCTAGTTTCCAGCCGGGCATAATGCACGTTGATGTGCACTGCAAGGAAAATTTGGTACCTTGCTGAATTACAAGACTGAGACTTCATACAATTGCTAGCGAATATAGAACAAGTACCGCAACCATGCTTATAGGATTTTTGAGACATCCCAATTCCCTTCCTGCACCAGCATAATATGGCTGGATCATGATCCCAAATCTGCAAGACCCGACTGATGGATCTGTCTTTGTGATCATTGAAAGATTTGGAAACTTACAAGCAGTGTCAAGCTGATTATGTTGCTGGAAGTAACTATTAAATGCATATGATAAGTTCCCTTGAGCATCCAAGTTCCCGCACGATGTCCCATAGCCAAGGCTAGTGCAATCAGCCAGTCCACATGCATAGCTCACACTTAGTGGTACTTGTGGATCGTCAAGTTTTGCAGATGGCTTCATTACACACCATTTCTTATCCAGATAGTGCACATCTTTAGCTGGAACTACAGATCCTGAATTGGTGGTACCAAGGTTAAGTGGGTATTTAGGCAGCCCATCGTAAGTAAATATTCCCCAGTGACGTTCGAAATTTCCTGGATCAATGCTTTTAGCATCCTCGTCGATCAAACTAAACAAATAAGCATCAATAGGCCCAGGTCTCATTGGAGTCCCTTTCCCACCTGATATATGCATCATGAAACCTTGGTTGAACCTTTGAGCATATTTTAGGTTTGCATTCACATCCCCGTCAGTTGGCCACCCAATCTCTCCGACTATGATCGGCATGTTTGCAAAACCATTCTTTTGCAAGGTCCACACAAGGGTGTCATAATTTGCATCAAACATGTTGGTATATGTTGCCTTGCCATCAACAATGGGAGACGCATTTCCATCAAAAAAGGCATACTCAATAGGGAAGTTGGTATTGGAGTAGAGACTAATGAAGGGATAGATGTTAACAGTAAACGGGCCACCATTATCACTAAGGAACTTGACAATCGCAATCATTAAATCACGAATGTCAGCTCGAAAGTCACCACCAGATGGATAGTCACCAGAACTCTGATAGACATCAGCATTTAGAGGGCAGGTAACCTTAACTACGTTGCTTAAACCAGCTTTTATCAGGGCAGATTGGACGTTCTGTAGCGCAGGGTAGGTCGTCTTGAGGAAACTTCCATTATATGTTTCCAGAAAAGGTTCATTTCCAACTGCAACATACCTTTTGAAATCATAGAGAGTGATGACACAAATTAGTAAAGACCACCAAAGGTAAATAGAAATAAAAATAAATGTTTTCAATAGATATTGATATTACAGGACTTAAATAATATGTATAGGTCGTACATAATCAAATTAGCACAAAATAGAATATCAATTGTACAAAGAGTGTACCTATGTTTTATGTATTATACATAGTATATATTCATTTATCTACAAAGGGTACATAAACTAGACAATTATAATATTATATATAGACCTCTCAACTTAGCCAGAATGTGTGCATAGTCCGAAAAAAATAATGTTAACTTCTGAACCTAAATGAAGTAACAAACAATGAAGAAACAATTATGAGAACAAGTAGCTAATATAACAAAGGAAATAAAGGATGTTAAAAAAAATTACCTAATGTTTACTTTATTGTTGGAGATGTGAGTAGAGACATTCTGTTTGACCCATTTCTCAGCAGCCTTCATGCTGCTGGCCATAGTTGCAAGCATATCATTTGGAATACCAACCATGACCTCAATTCCAGATTTACCAAGAGCTCTCAGTGTGTCATATTCAGCGTCAAAGAGCTTAACCTTTTGAATTCCATTGTCCTTCAGCAGTCTAACTACAGTATCTGAAGGCAGGGGATGGCTTGCCTGATTGCCCCAATTTGCACCGATGCCACTCACTGTACATACCATTGAAGACAAATAAAGCAACCCAACAACTGCTGAAAACCACCCCATACTTTTCTTTAAAACTGCCCTCTGTGAGTAAATAGAGTGCAAACCAGAGGGGACTAGAATTCCGGCAAGCAAAAGTGAGGTGACCGGAAATACTGAGCAAGGAGAAGCCACCAAACAAAGCAGCAAAGAAGTGGGAGAGCTCAAATATACTAACTAAGCAAGTATATAATACTCAAGTGAGCCAAAACGCAGATAGGATCTGATCTGAGAAAAGAGAACATCACAAATGTTGGTTGAAAATCTACATACTATCAGGACACCCCAAGGTGGCAAAATTATTAAGGGGGAGGGGGAATAGCAGCTAAAACATTGCACTAGGAATCTAACAAACAGCTAAAGGAACAGCCTAAAATCCCAACAAGTACTCTGATAAAATCATATCTAAAACAATTAGAAAAATAGAGAAAAAATGAAATATTTTGGAAATATAGAAAGTAGGGTCGTCAATTTTCCCTGATGAGGCAAATCCTATGAGAATTACCCATTTGGAGGCAAGGATGGGAGCAACAAAATAAGAAATGGGGAATTAACCATTTGGAGGCAAGGATGGGAGCAACAAAATAAGAAATGGGGAACCGTATTTTAAAATATGAGACAGGGCAAAGACAAAGATAGTATTCTCCACCCCATTATACAAAATTATATACCTCATTTTAATAAATATAAAAAAATTATATTTTTTAATTCTTTTATAAATTTAGTTAAATAGAATTCAAACTAATAATAAGTAATGTGTTATATATTATATATTTTATCTTTAAATTACGTTTTTATTCTTTTAAAACATCGATAATTTTTTTATAAATATTACATATATTATTTACTTAAATTCAAAAAATTTAAAATCATACAATTATTTTATAATTTATTTTTATTAATTTATTGTTTATAACAAAATTCTATCAATGTTATTTACTATAAAAAGATTATGTATTTATTATTACATATTTTTATTTTTCTTCTTATCATATAATATTATTTATTGGCTAAAAATTTTATTTCTTTCCTCATAATATATTCATTATTAAATTTTTTTTATATTTTTTTCTTTTTTAATAAAATTAAAAAAAATTAATAATTTTAATATTAATTGAAACTATTCCCCTGATGCCAATATATCAGCGCAAGAATTTTAGGTGGGATGAAAAAAAATTCAAAATCGTGGACAAGTAGCGGAGAGGGATCACGGTCCCCCCTTGACAACCCTAATAGAAAGTTTTTAAGAGGCAGTTGCTGCCAAATTTATGGAAATGATAATGGATTGAAATCAGTTATTAAACCTACTAGACGGTTCTCCGCAATAATGGTTTTGTCACCTTAAAACCCAGGAAACAAATCTTCACCAAGTTCAAAAGAAAGCAATGGTTTTGTGAAGCCCAGGGCATAATTAATAATGGAAAGTAAAACAAATTTACAAATCATCTAGAACTCTTAGATTTTCTCTAGATGTTTCTCACGTGTTTAATGTAATTCATGTATTTGAGATACCCAAAAAGTATTTGGAAATAGTAGAGTTAATTATCTACGTGCTTGGAACTAGTATAAACATTAAAGTTTAGTAAGTCAAACATATAGAAAATTAGTCAAAGAAAATATTCTATCTAGCCTCTCTTTCCTCCGTTAAAACATAGTAGTAAGTTAAACCAAATATAAAACCCCAGGTGAAAGTATAAAATCTCAAATCCTCTGATACCCCAAACCCAGCATTTCAAATTGAAAAAAATGGAGGCGTCCTTGTGGATCTAGACAAAGTAAACACATACAAGTAACCCATGCGAGAAACCCCCTAAAAACCCACAACTCTTTCAGAAACAAAACGCACCAAAATCATAGGAAAAATTCCAACCAAGATAACTCCATCAAATAGAGACTAAAATAAAAAAAAATAAAAAGGCACCTTGATTGAGTGTTCTTCACCTTCCCCTTTCACTGAAGTAGTCCTCTGAACTAACTGAGAAAATCAGCAATGATATGATAACATATAGAAGGCCCAAGATATCTTCAGTGATTTAAAAGATGAAGAGGAAAAATATACTTATTTATGTTAGGCATAAAATGGGAGAGCTCGAATATACCAAGTAAGCAAGTTAAAAAAACCAAGCTGAGCCCAGAAAGAAAAAATACAAGAACTGATCTGAGAAGTGAGAACAAATAGGATAAAAAGAACAAATTTTGAAATGAAAAACCCACCTCAGAAGAGATATGACATTCTACCCATGATTTAGAAGTTGATAAAGTACCATAAGATCTTCATACAGATTCGAAGAAGAGAAAATAAAATAAAAAGTTAGCAACTTGGTTAGTGGAGGAGCAAAAAGACCACACTAAGAATCTAAAACAGAGAGAATAAAGGAACAACATAAACAAAGTCTCAAACGTGCACAACTACAAGGTAATACTAAAAATGGTATCTAAAACAACTCAGAAAAATAGAAAAAATATGATGTTTTTGGAAACAAGGAAAGGTTTAAGATGCAGTGGCTACTAAAATAAGGTAATGAAAATGGATTTAAAATATTAAAAAAAAAAAAAAAAGGATGAGGAGAGGAGAGGAGAAGTTGAGGTTTTAGAAGAAAAGTGTGGAAAAAGCTAGGAGAACAAACTAGGGATCCTGTTCTTCAGAAGCTCTTCATCTACAGCTAAAAAGCAAGCCTGTCGACGAGGAGAGAGAAAATTAATAAATAAACAAATATATATATATATATATAAATTTATAAAACATAATTTAATTAATTTTAAATTTTATAATTACCTTCTTATTTTATATTCTTTTATAAATTAATTATATAATGTATAAATAATTTAATTACCTAACTAATTTTATTTTTAATTTTATTAATAAAATATATATTTATTTATATTATAAAAAATATTTTTTTTAATTAAAAATAAAATTATATCTTAATAATTATCATATTATTTAATATAATAAATTAATCTATACAACCCTACATAAATAATAAGCCAATAACAGCAATGAATAAACATGTTTGTGATATCACGATGTTCTAAATGACGTATTTTATTATATTTTGGGGGCTCACGCGCTTAAATAAAGTAATGTGAAAATAGGGAGAATTAAATTTTAAAGAATCTGTTGACAAATAAAATTTAAAATATTTTACAAAAATTATAGTAATAGAAAGGATATTTTTAATAATTTTTCAAAAATATCAAACAATTACTAACAAACTTATAACCCAATCATAAATATTTATTTAAATATATAAAAAAAAATTAGAATTCAAGTCCAGTATACTTATTTTTTTAAAATATATCAAATAATAACCATTATTTTATCTAAAAAAATTTATTTTATACATATAGTTTAAATACATGTAATATTTTGAAAAAAAAATTATAAAATAAATAATTAAAATATTTTGAATAATTATTACTATATACACAATAGTGTAAACTTTTATGATATTATAAATTTTATTGAAAAAATAAAATAATTAAAGTCATTTTATCAATATTAATTAAAAATACATATTTTACACATTATATGTTGTATTTGTTTTATTTTTACATATGTTATAATTATCTTATTGTTATAGTCTTTATTCGACATGATTCGTATTTCATTATTATTTTTATAATTCTTATTTAATGCAATAATAAATGTTAAAATTATGATTAATGTCAATAATTTAATATATATATAATTTTTTTCAAAAAATATTTTGCATAATTTAAAATTATATATATAATATATAAATTTTTCCACATTTTATTGATCATAATAATATATTATAAAATAATATTTTATCATTATTTTATTGGAGTAAACCATTAAAACTTGTTTTTTTTCCCAATAAGATATTTAACCTCTCAAACCATGACATCTTGTTAAAAAAAATAATAAAAATATTTATTTTTTAAAATATTTCAATATACAGCACATTATTTTTAAATGTATAAAAAATATATAATTAATACATAACATAAATTAATTATAAAATTAATATATAAATATATGTATGTATCTCTTAAAGGTAAAGTATTTCTTTAAGGAAAAAGTATACATATACCTTAAATTTTAAATAATATAATATAATATTATTAATAAATATAAAAAATTTAAATATAAAACTAATATGTAAATTATGATTGCAATATGTAATAAAAAATATTTTTTTATTAAAATTACTTTTTTTTGTTTAAAAATGAATTTAATGTTTTATAAATATTTATAAATCTTAAATAATTTAATACTATGATTTATGTTTTAAAATTAAAGCAATATTAACAGAGATTTACATTATTAAAAAATTAAATGCATTATGTTATATTTTTTATAAATTATAATTATTTATATGTCTAATGTTATTTTTATAATAAAATAAATAATTAAAAATAATAAATATAAGCAATCTCTCCAAATTCTATAATTACAAACAAAATTACTCATGATCATCTTTGGATGCTTTTTGAGTTGTACGGTGACCTGTGCCAATGGGGACCATACGTTACAGACTACACTGTGACGTCGTTTAACAGATTGATGTCAGCTAATTTAATTTTCCTAATACAAAGTGTATTTAATCTAAATTTTTACAAATTATATTTTAATTTTTAAAAACTTTTATTAATTTATATCAACTTTTCAAAACATTATATGAAATTTTATAAATTTTATTAGATTTTTTATTTTAAAACTTTCATAATTTTATATATTTTTATTATCAATTTTTGAACAATTTTTAATTTTTTTCCTTTACTTTTTGAAAATATTAATATCTTATTATTTTTATAATCTATAATTATTAAGTAAAATTTAAAACAATCTTACATTTAACTCTATATTTCAATAAAAAATTATATTATTTACATTTTATAATAAAATATAATACACAAAAAAATTTAAAATATCAATGCAATTATTTTACATTAAATATGTAATCAAATAAAAAATAATAGATAAAAAAAATAAATACAAGTTAATATAATTAATAATTAAAAATGATATAAAATTTAAAGTTAATTAAATATTTAAAAAAATTATTGTTAAATAAACTCTTACATTTTTGTAAATAAATTAAAAAAATGTAATTTATTTTTAAATATTTTTATATATGATCGTTAGTAGTATATTTCAATATATTTGATATTATTTATAATCTTTGTAATTTTTTATTCTAGTTTATGTGTTCTAAAATTTTTTATTTTCTTTGCCATCTGAGCATTTATTGATGAATACAATAATACTCAAATTTATGGTTATAAAAGAGGAGGAAATTGAAAAAAAAAATACAAAAAATTTATAAGAAAATATGTTACTTTTATAAACTTTATCTATATTAAAAAATGTTTAAATTCCTTGAAAGTTTCTAAAAATTTTATGGAAGAATATGTTTGTATATACTTTATTTATACATAAAAATATTTAAAATTTACAAAATTTTTTTATTAAATTAAATTTTTAAAAGTTATTAAAATTTTAAATACCTTAATAGTTTTATAAATTTTAAAAGTAATAATTAAATACATACATATTTTTATTAACTTTAAAAAATAATTAAATATAGTTAAATTTTTATAAATTTTTTTAAAAAAATTAAATAAATACACCTAAATTTTTTAAAAAATTTTAAAATTCATAAAAATTATTAAAAATTTTAATTAAATACACCGTAGTTAATATTCATAGTTTAGATCATAATTCTATTTTATCGACTAAGTTTGAAAGCAAAAAATTAATTAAATATATAAATTAAAGTTTAGGAGATAATTATTATTTTTTTTTTATAAAAGGTTGTAATTAGCAGTTTTCAGTGGGTGCACCGGACATCCCAACTAGGTTGGCACCTCCTTAGCACCTTCTTCATTAGACCGCTCACCACTAATATTATTAAAACTTAATAAAATTAAAAATACAAATAAATATTCTCAACAAAACCTGTAATTAGGTTTGTTGTTTGCATCTGAATAAATAAAAGAGCTAGCGAAAGATGGGACATTCACCACCAAGTCGCTGTACATAAACTAGGAGCCCTAGAGGCTAAACTATCAGCTGCAGCATTGCCCTCCCTGTAAATATGTGAGCATTGAAACTCATGTTGGAGATTTTATCTAAACAATCTTTCCAAATAGAGTACCATTTCCAAGGGACTGAAGAAGACCGAGTCTGTAGTAAAGCAACAACATATGCTGAGTCTGATTCCAGCCAAAGACGTCTCCACCCAAACATATATGCATACTTCACTGCATAGATGGCTGCCGCTAGTTCTGCTTCAAAAGCATACGATATTCCAAGCGGAACACAGAAGCAACCCTTAACAAATGATCTGGAAGTTCTAAAAACACCTGCACAACCCGATAAACCTGGTGCTCCAAAAGCTGCACCATCTGTATTGACCTTTATCCATCCCGAGGGTGGTGCCTTCCAATTAACTTCTATGATTCTTGGAGCCCGTCTTGGAATGCCTGGTATTCGAAGTCGTTTAAGTATCTGAAGATCATCTACAGTATTTTTCATGCAACCACTCTTTGATAGACTTGCTTCACGAATAAAACGCCATACTGTTGCAAAAGCCGAGTTCATTGTTGTCTTTTTATTGGTGAATCGATAATCATTTCTAGTATTCCAAATTACCCAGATGACTGAAACAATCCCTGCTTTCCATAGATTGGTTAGTTGTGATCCAAATTCCATCTTCATTGCGGTCGTCCATAAGTTTAGGACAGAGGACAAGGCTGGGCGGGACATGTTTGACAATTTACTCCTATGCTAAATGTTTGTGAGACAGGACAGAAATTTTTTGCTAGCGTTTTAGAATTTTAGAGAATTCCTCGAATATTCTCTACACATAAATAATATATATTTAATTATATATTTTATATTTTAAATTAATTAAAAAATAAAATAAAATTGAAATTGAAATTAGATTAAATAAATATTAAATATAATATTTAAACTGTGGATATAATTAAATTTAGGAAAAAATGTTGTAAGACTTTTTTGTTTTTATGAAATTTGATGTTTAGTCATCTAAATTTTAAAAAATTATTTTTAAGTATCTTTATTTATGAAAAATATAATAGGTGATAATAAAATTAATTTTTTTTTGTAAAATCTTAAAGAATAATACATATGTCATATACATATATTTTTTTAATATAGTTATATATGTAAAAAAAAATTAATATTTAATTAAAAAATTATTCAATTTTTTTTAATTTCTTTTAAATTAAATAAAATTTTCATTATCTAACATTTAAAATTACAAATTAAACAATAAAAATTTTATTTAATTTTAATCGAAATAAATTGTTAAAATTTGGAGTAATTTAAAAAATTACTTCAATAGATATATATCTATAAAAAAAAATATAAACATGCATGTAATCGATATATTATTCTGTTAGATTTAACAAAAAATTGTAAAAAAATTAACTTTGTTTTTAACCTGACACATTTTTTACAGGTAAAATGACTTAAAAATATATTTTTCATAAGTAAAGAAACTTTAAAATACTTTTGATAAATTAGATAACTAAATAATACCAATTATTTAAGTAAAATGTTCATTTTGATTGTCTATCCTTAAATTTATTAGAAAAAAATAATATCTTATATATTTAATTGGATGTCATTAAAATAAAATTATAATAATTTAAATTTATTTAATATAATATATTTAATATTATGGAACATTGAATATTACATTTTGTAATTTATCGGCACAACATTGTTTTCTTCCCAAAATTGTTAGCGTTTTGAGAGTCTACCGTCTAAGTTTCCTTAGGGGTTGGCCCAATCTCCCTCCATTATTGCCCATGGCCATGATCCTAGCATAATTAAAACAATCTGATCCTCCATTAATCTCGCTTTCTCAGTTCAGTTAAGACCAATAATCTCTCCGTTCCATTTATTTCTTCATTAGTCTTTGCCTTGGGACGTTGTACCTGTATCAATCTTGCTAGAATTTCGTTTTTTTCTTTAATCTTATCTGTTATTTCTGACTAAATAATCCACTGCCAAAATCACTTTATTCCTCTTCCTCCACCCTTCATTTGGAATAAGATTTGAATATGCGTTTATGCTTGGATTTGGGTTCGATGAATAACGACATCCACCGAGACTATATATCCTCTGCTGTCTATCTCCTTTGATAAACTGTTTTTATTATTATCCAACTCCTCCGATAACAATTCTCTGGAACTTGCCTTCCCTCCGCTAGCTACGGTTGCGATTTGGGTGATGTTGTGCAATTCAAGGGCATACTGGTAATTGATGTTGGGGGGGATCTGTCATAAATTTTGACACCAGATGCGTTGGGTGGTACAACGAGTTGAGAATGCTTCTGGTTCAACAAAAGCTTATTGCTTTTATGGCTCTCGTAACTTTGAACATATTGGTGTGGTGGGTGTAGACACTATACAGGTCAGAAACAATTTGCTATTGAATATGTTCCTCGTATATTAGCTATATCTAATTGCTCCATCAAAACTTTTTTTTGTGCCCTGATGCATTCATAAAATCTAAAGTCATGTTGGATGGACTCCCCATCTTGGTGACCTGGATGGAGAATTTTTTCGATTCTATAAAATTTTTGAGTATAGTAAAAAAGAAATGAAATAAATCTAAGATATAATAATGTGTTAAATTTTAAAAATTAAAGTCTATCTTTTCTTTCAAATGTAATCACTTTTTCATAAAACTGCTTTATAAAAAAAATAAAAATCGTGTAGGAGGTAGTTTTATTTGTGAAGGATTTTCATGCTTATATGCCAAATGATTACAAAGGAAGCGAATAGTCCCACTATTTTCTGATTCTTGAAATGTTTGTGGATCAATTGGCATGGCTAAATAAAAGGTGTTGGCTAATATAGAGCGTACCTCTCGAAGACTCAAGAATATTCTCACACAAACATGTTGGACTTTTCAATTGATTTTTATCTTTAGCCTAATTGATAGTATAGATAAAAGATAGTAGAAGTACACTTATTTTAACAAAAATATACAAAAGTTTATTAATTTTTGAGTAGTACATTATAAGTCCATTTACTATTAATAAGTATACTATAAGTCCAAAATTTAAAAAATTGTCAGATTTTGGTCATTGTAAATTGAATGTGTTTTCCAATAGGGGTAGAATCGAAATTTTAACTTTATTTTAAAAAAAAATTATGTATGATTTTCGGTAATTTAATTACCAAAAAAATTAAAATAAGCCCAAAATCCCTAACGCGAATTCTTCCTCCACCCGAGTAGCTTTGAGTTCTTTAGCCTCTATCTTTGTCCATCTTCATCTTCATCGTTCTTCTATGCACAATCTTCGACTCCCAATTCCTTCTTCACATTCGAGTTCCAAGCTCTCCCTCACTCTTCTACTCAACCTCTCACTATCTAAACTCTTTGTCACTCTCTAATAGCTTATCGTGTATCAAGTATTCCTCCATTTTGTGTCTGCAGAAAGGAGGCCATGGAGAGGACTTCATGGATCTCACAAAACCCAGGTCGTCATTTTTTTGGGTGCATAAATGTAAATTCCTTAATCTATTTCGTATTTTATTTTTAGTTTTTGTTGAAAATTTTGGACAAAAAATTGCACCTTTATGCACTTAACATGTTTACGTTTTTTTATTGCAGAGACTTTACAATTTTTTTCATGGATTGACCCACCCATTGCAAGAAAAATGCTGAAATTATAATTGAATTATTGAAAAGAATTAACATGGAGGAGGAAATAAATAGGAAACTGAAGATTCGATTTACTATAGCACTATTAATTTCATGGATTATCATGTATATGGTGATATAGTCTATATATTAGATGCATTACTGAGAAAATATATTTTGTGTTGAGTAAAGTATGTTTAGGATAATTAATTTTTAAATGGTAATTCATTCTAGCTGTTTTGAGGAAAGGATATTATTATGTTGTTTTAGTGTTGCTGCTCAAAAAAATTTCATTTGCAATAATCAACTCTATCTTGTAACCACAAGTTACTAACTATGTATCGTTGTACCTAAATATTTAGGTTGTTGAAGTGGATAATTTCATTTCAATTGGCTTTATTATTTGGATCTATATTTCCATTATCTATGAGTCATTTCTAGTGGAGAAATAATTTCTTGTTTATAAACTATTATAATTTATAATTAAATTTTAAATCTTTAAAAAATTATTAGTAATCAATTAAAGGTGCAACACGTAGTTTGTCTATAAAATATTGCACCTTGTCTATGAAACATGCAACATGCAGTGGTAAACAATATCATGTATATTCATCTCAAGCTTTTGTCCTCCAAAATTAGGCTAAGAACAAGCACTTGAGCATTTGGATAAAGTGAACTTTATTTATATGTAAATTATTGACACTTTTTTTATAGATTTTTTATGCAATTTTTATATAAATAAGAATGCTTTGTTAGTATTATCATACTAAGGTGGCAAAAAAAAAAAAAAAAAGTAAAAGTAAGATACTCGTACCAACAACAAAATTAACATTGTTTAAAAAAAAAATAACAAAAATGAGCGTATAAAGGTTGGTTATATTATTATTTTGAATAAAGGTAATAGAAGTACACTAAGATAATATTTTAAGAAATGTATGGACGAAAATAAAAATATTGGGAAGAAATTTTCAAAATTTTATAAGGTTTACATGTGCTAAGTTCCAAAAATAATGCAGTAAATATTTTAAAAAATGGTAATTCATTCAAATCATATTGTAGTCTTTCTTTCTTGTTCAAATTATCAATAATAATTTTTAAATAAAATATTTAATTTTTATTTACTTACACTTTTAAACAATAAATGATATATTTCATTAAAATTTATATATTTTTTAAAATAAAATTTTACTAGTGGTCATTTGAAGTAAGAAATTGGACTACGTAAGAAATTGAACTACGTTGTGCCGTTGTGGTGTGGATAAATTATGATTTAAAAAATATTTTTAATAGTATTTTTTGTAAAAATTCATTTTTATGATGTGTTTTAAACACTATTTTGTGCAATACTTGTTTTATACCAACAGTCACTGCTTCACAGATTACAAAAACGTGTAATATTTGTTTTATACCCTTTATTGACCCTTTTTTTTTATACAAAAATCACATGTTTTAAACAAATTATAAAATGCAAGGGTTTACATTCAAAACTACATTTGTTTTAAATACTAAATACTATTTACAAACTGCAATACTTTGCATTCAAAATTATAATTTTTAAAACTAGTGTATCTGTACAAATTGCACCTCATAGTGTATAATGCAAACAATAATTCAAGTAAAATTACATTTATATTCATTAAGTTTAAGTCTACCTCTATTAGCCTTTGATTTAAACTGTTTACGTTTATTAACTAAATTTTCAGTATTCACCTACAAGTTAGAAGAAAAATAGAATAAGTAAACAATGAGAAACTAAAAAGTGATTGAACATTATATAAATGATATAAAACAAACAAAAATATACCTGACTTTGTTGAATTAAATTGATTGTAGTATTTAAGTTTGAATATACAGATACTTCAACATGTAATTGGTCCTATTAAACACAATAATAAAGTAAGAAAATAACCACAAAAGTTATAAATGTTATACTAAAAATAAAAAATAATATTAAAAAATCCTTATATAAATACCCATCCTATATCAGATATCAAATGTGAGGATTGTATAAAATTTTTACCAACTTCATCCAAATAGGTTTACTGAACCTATAAAGTTAAACAAAAACATAATTTGAATATGGAATAACAATATTGGTATACCATTAATTAAGGACTAAGTGTTGTTTTACTTGATATGAATCTTCATCCTTTTTATTTGGACATGTAGCTCTGTTATGTCCAACTTGACCATATATCCTACATTTTATGACCACCCATGTCTTCCTTACTCTTGCTGGCTTGGTACCTACAGCTGGAATAACATAATTGACATTCTTACAATAATCAGATGAGGTAAACTTAAATCGTTTATTTCTTGGCCTTCCTGATCTTTCAGTAGGCACTGGAGGTTGAATATTGATTTCTTCAATTGGTTTCCAATAGTCAAAGCTCGGAATAGGTAATACATTTGGTCTGTATGTCAACTCATATGCTTCTCTTTTCAATAAACTATGTATGTAAGTAGGATCCTCTTCTTGGAGTAAAATACACCTGATTGCATGCTGACATGGTATTCCTGTTAACATCCATGACCTACATGTACACTCTTGCTTATTAAGATCCACATCTACCTTTTTATTATCAGAGAAAGTGACCTCAAAGATATTGCCACCAACATGCACTGCTTGACACCTCATTGATGCGTTCGAATGGATTTCATATAACTTTCTTATTCTAAGTAGAAGATCACTTCTCCATCCTTGACTTGCAACTCTATTTTTTGAAAATCTTTATCTTATATATTCTCTAATTAACTCCAGCATAGTAAGTAGAGGCTCTTTTCTTTCCCTTTTCATTTGATTATTGAATGACTCACAAGAGTTGTTAGATTGGCTTGAACACACAGCATCTAAGTTGGAAAAAAAAGTTATTACAAGAAGTAACATTGGGATAGTTTCAATTAAAAGTAATATAAATTAATACCTATAAAAAGCTACAGTCCATTCACTCTTTTTGATTTTTGGATAGTCATTGTATTGCTTGCGGATCAATTTTGTTCATGGCTCTAAATCTCCTTTCAAATTTGTTAACTGTTGTTGCCCTAACGCATGCCTAATAATGATCACATAAAAATTCACTCTTATTCTTGACATTTTTTTTAAAATTTTGTAAAAAGTGTCAAAACACATTTTTTATGATCAGACATAGGAATACCATGTTACACCACTTCAATAATTCTTGGATGTTCATCAGACATAAATGTCCATCATTCTTTTGAACCAATTCTTAAATCAGCAACTAAATTGTCTAAAAACTAACTCCAATTGTTGTTGTTTTCAATCCCAACAACCTCATATGCAATTGGATAACAGCTGTTATTACCATATATTCTAATTGCACTGAATAATTGTCCTTCATTAGAACTTGAGATAAATGATGCATCTAACCCTATAAATTTCCTACATCCTCTTAAAAAACATTCTTTCACAGCACCAAGACATATGTAAATTGATACAAATCTACCAAGATTAATTAAGTAGTACATATTAGTCATGTTAATAATTTACAAAAATAATTGAATAAATAATAAATGAGATAAAACTCCTACCTTTCATTTCCACTGTTATCTTGGGATGTTAATACTTTTGCAGTTGTATTAGAATTGCAATTTTTTAACTCATAGCAATATTCTTTAAGCAAAAAATATTGATCTTCATGTTTTTCATATATTGAATCTTTAGCAATTTTTATGGCCCTTTTCACTTGAGCTCTTGTTATATCAATATGAATTATTTTCCTTACATGTTCTACCACTCAATTCCATTTAACATTAGGATTCTCCTTAAAAATCTCAAATTTTCCTTTGCTACAAAGTTACTTGTCATTTTGTTGTGTTTGTAATTTTTTTGACAAATGTGTTGCTCTTCAAGGTGACACTTCTTTATAATAAACATGTTTGAACCCTTCTTTTTATTCGCAATCATTTCTTATATACAATGATTGTTTTGACTGTCAGTGTTTAAGCATCAAACTTTAATTCTTTCCAATGAATTCTTCTCACGTTTTAGACTTCTGTCATATCTAATCTCATACATTTTCAATACATTTCTCAATACATGCACATTTGAGAACATCATGTTTATTTTCAATTCATTAGTTTCTAAACATATATCTTCATCCATTAATATTCTCCCAAACATTGCTTCTCTACTATCAACATCTAAATCAATTACTTTTTAAGAATTTTTTTGGAGAAAATTTATTTTTTTATGTTGTGTGCCAATAACACTACTAGTACTTGGAGATCTATAATCTCCAAATATATCATTATCTATGCCTCCATCATCACTATCATTTTCCAAAAAATCACTAACATTAAGAATATAATCTACTTCAAACTCGTCTCCAATTTCATCATAATCTTTTGATCCTCTTTCACTTATCATCTCATTTGATTTTTTTCCAATTTCTTCCACATGATTATGTCCTAACCAAACACATAACATGACATTTTTTAATTCAAGAACAATAACAATTTGTCCTAACAAGACACTACCTTCAAAAGGGAAAAATACAAATACAAAAATATATAGCTAAATTTAACATCAAAACTTCCGTTACCTACAAAAAATACTTTGCATGTATTATGCGAAACAAATAATTCAAGCATAAATATTATTCCATATTCTAAATCAATTTTACCCCTTCGATAATACTAAAATCATTTTTTTTTTATATTTACCACAAATCTCCTAGCATCAAGTACTTAAGGTGGAAAAAAAAATCAAATTGATTGAACTATGGGAACGACTGAAACAAAAACTTAATGCAAATAACAAAAAATTTAATGCAAACAAAAGAGGGTATAGCACGGGTTATGCAAAACATTAAGGACTATAAATGCAAACAAAAATTAAAAGAGATGCCCAAGAATTTAACAAGCTTAAACTTAATGCAAACAAAAGCTTAAATGCCCAGAAATTTAATTTAATAAATTATATGCAAAACAACAGATGCTTCGTAGAAAATAAACGAAAAATTAAAAGATAAAATAAAAATATATTTTAATGAGCAAAAAAAACCAATTTGAAATGTGCTCATGATATAATAGGGATCATCAGCCAATTCAAAAAGTATACACAGTGGGTATAGCACGGGTTATGCAAAACATTAGAGACCACACTACATTATCATTATTCTATGCAATCACAAAAATACAAACACATGACATCATTCATGAAACATTAGGGATCACATAAAAGTTAATTTCTTTTTCTTTCAAACAAAGTACAAACAAACCCAATACTCAACCATTGAAGTATTTAAAAAATAAGTTAAAAATACATATTATATATTGGTGGCAGTCCTTTTCCACTAAGATTGAATTCTTCAGAAGTTTTTTCGGCAACAGACATGATTTGTATTCAGTAAATCAAAGATGGCGTAGCAGGAGAGTAAGAGAGCTATTGGAGAAGAATAATGAAGATGAGATTTGTAGATGAGATTTGTAGATGACGACCCTTGTGTGGCCAGAGATGGAGGCTGAAGAACTCGAAGCTGCTCGAGTTGGGGAAGAAGAACTCGGGTGGAGGAAGAACTCGCGTTAGGGATTTGGAGCTTCTTTTAATTTTTTTGCTAATTAAATTACCGAAAATCATTCATAATTTTTTTTAAATAAAGTTAAAATTCTGATTTTACCCCTATTGAAAAACGCATGTAATTTGAACAATATCTTTAACAGTAGTATGTATCTAGTGAAGTATCAGTTACATATTAGATGTAAAATTAAGAATGTGAAACGAAAAAATAATTGTGAAATCTTAATTAATATTGATAAATTAAATTGTATCATATAAACTATGATCCATCAAACAAAAAATAAAAAAAAAACATTTTTGATATTATTAATGTATAGAGCTAGTCTATTTGTCATGTAGGATATCATATCGCACCACGTCAGTGGAGAAATTTGGATTGACAAAAATTTAAAACATTTTTAAAATTTTGGACTTATAGTATATTTATTGATAATAAATGAACTTATAATATACTACCCAAAAGTTAGTAAACTTTTGTATACTTTTGTTAAAATAATTGTACTTCTATTGCGCTTTATCCTTGGTACTATTATGTATTTGAAAATCAGTTTGTCATATTTTAATTGTACTCTTATTCTTAAGTAAATAAAGCCTTCGCTATTTGCTATAAAATTATATAAATACAATTAAATTGTTTATTTTAGATTTAATTGTATTATATAATTTTTTTATGTATAAATTTTTATTTTTAACCACTTTTAAGAAGAAAAAAAATATATTTATTTTTCTTATAACGTAAATAAAAGTATGTTTTTTTTTGTGTTAGAAAAAATAAACTATATTTTTTTATTAAAATGTTAAAAATAAAACTAGTTAAATAATTGAATTATTTATAAATCAAAGAGTTTATTTTATTAATTGCTAAGAAATTACGATAAAATATATTTTTAATTATAATATTACATTATCATAAATAAATATTTTTAAAAAAATTATTATTATTATTACGTTTTTTTTTTAAGAATTTAATGGGTCAAAAATATAATTCTTAACTCACTTATAGAGACATTTTCTATATCAAGTCATCTTATGAGTAAAAATCTCGAATTTTCCCCACTCCAGTAAAAACATTTACTATATTACTAAAACATGATTTTATTTTCACCTTTAATTAATTGATTTACATATTTAATTAAGTTTTTACCTTTTTTTTCCTTTCATAATTTTAGTGGATAAAATAGAGTCATAATCCAAAATTACTCATCCAGCAATTACAACTGTTCTAGTGGTCACGCACACGAGTCACGTCCTCTCTCTTGCAGATGCTGACATTGACAATTCACAAACTTCAAGTAGCATGTGAACTCGATTGTATTTGGGAAAAATCTACTTATTTTATAAAAAATTATAATTAATATAACATAATATTATTAATAAATATAATTAATTTTTTATAATTTATATCTAGTAAAAAAACTGTTACTTCAATCAAAAGAAAAACCATCTTGGAAAAAGAAATTGGCAAAATGAGAAATCAAAAGAAAATAAACAAATAAAGAATAAAGACGATGAAAAAAGAAGAATATAAACAAACTTTTAGAAATAAAAGCCAACCAAATCCCTCTAAACTCTTATCAATACTTAATTTCAAAAGAATTACTTATATCAAAAACCTTGATATATTAATTAAACAGTTTTTTAGCTTTTGAGATTGATTTTTTTATTTAGAAATTCATTTGGGATAAACATTTCGTTAAGAAATCATGTTTTTTATTAAATTGAGCATCATATATTTTTTAATAAATTATATTAATTATTTATTTGATAGATTAAAATCAAGTTATCTAATTTTAATAAATTTATAATTGCTCAAAATTAATATAGATCAAATGAATAGATTTCAATTTATTTTTAATCAGAGAGAACTCTAATTAAATAATATAGATCCTTTTAGTTATGATTTCTAATATACTAAATCATAACATAATTTATTTTCTTTCTATTTGAAATAGAGACGATGCTCTTATTGAAAAACTAAAGAGGTTTAGTTTATAAAAATTATAAATCATTCTGCTACAAAATTAATTAATTGCTATAAATTTATGTACATTTTCTTATATATTTCTTTAATTTTTGATGATTTGACACGTATTTTTACATTTATTATTAGTGATAATTTTTACAAAAAAAAAAAATTAAATTCTAACACCTCTTATTCCACGTTTTAGTATCAGAGACTTAAAGGATAAATTTGATGCGCGAAAAAATTAAATAAAAAATAATCTCTTTAAAAAGGGAAAAAAATTTATAAAGATTTAGAATGACAGTTGGAATAAATTATAAACAAATGCAAATTTATTATTAGCTTGTGCTCCCGTTATATCTAAGATTTTCATTGCACTCTTTTACCTTCTTATAGCAAATTTTTTAAATATAATATCTATAAAACTGTAGATAAATTATATATATAAAATATTTAAAAACTCCTCCAATTTTTCAATAATAAGTTTTTATTATTTAATAAATATACTATATATTTAATAATTTAAAAATATTTATAATCGAATAAGTTATATATAATATCTTTAATAAAAAGATAAATATTGAACAGGTTTATTAGCTATTGTAATTAAAGCACTTAATCCAATAACTTTGAGACAGTGATCCAAATAATCAAATTTTAGGTTTTTTAATTTTTAATTTTATTTTTTCAATTGTATTTGAAAAAATAGTTGAAAAAAAATAAACAGTACATTCAAAACTTGTAATAATAAACATAATATACATTAAGTTTAAATAATATATTTTTACAATTAAAAAAAAATTATTACATTATTTTTTTTGAATACTGTTCAAATTTGTGATAATTTAGATTGTTCAATATTGAACGTCGTTTAATGTCAATAAAGTATTATTTTTATTATTATAATTTTTAGAAGTATTTTTTAATAATTAAAAAAAATTTAATATAAATAATTGTTGAAATAATTTTTTCAAAAATATAAAAAATGAAGAAAAATGTAATAAAAAATGGCTATTTGAACATGTATCGTCACTTGTTTTAAATCAGATCTGTTAAACTATAAATTTTTTTATAACTAAATTTTAGTGATTAATTAAAAAAAAAAAAAAACTAGTGTACTTCCCATGTCAACATCAATTAAATAAAAAACATTAAGAGCCATGTTAACATGTACAATTCAAACGACTGATCGTTTTTGTCGATCAAAATTTCTCCACCGACGTGGTGCGATATGGCATCCTACATGGCACTAGCTCTATACATTAATAATATTAAAAATATTTTTTATTTTTTTTGGTGGAACATAATTTATATAATATAATTTAATTTATTAATATTAATTAAAATTTTATAATTATTTTTTATTTTATATTTTTAATTTTATATCTAATACGTAACTGATACTTCATTAGATACATATTACTGTTAAATATATTATTTAATATTATTTAAGTATAATATTAATAAAAAATTTATAAGTAATCATAATAAATAAATTACTTATATATTATATAAAATTTATAATCATAACTTAATATATATAATATTATTTTAATAATATATTAATTAAATATAAAATTGGTTAAATATAATTATAAAATTATTTATTAACATAAATTAATTAAATTATTTGATGTAAGTTAAAATTAGTTAAAAAATAATGAAAAACTTTTTTTTATTTAAAAATGAGTACATTTTGTTTTTAAATGAAAAGCTAAGCCCATACTTATAATATAATAGAGCATTTGGATTGAAATGAGGATCATAATTATTGGAAAAAAAATGTACTTTAATTTATATTAATATTAATATTTTCAATTTTTATAAATAATAAAATAAAAAGTATTTTAATATATATTATGAGATTAAAATGTATTAGATATTAAATTATAGTATATATTAATTAATGTAGATATAAAATTAAAAATTTGTGATAATAAAATAATTATTTAATAATATAGAGTAATTAAATTGTTATACGAGATTAATGAATCATAATTTTTTTTTAACATAATATACTAGCATGGCCTTTTACCATTTGGATTGCTGTCTCATATCTCGCCTCTTGCGGTACCCACATTTAAAGTCTTAAACCCCAGAACCTACTATTTCCACCTTCAATTTGTTCTCCACAACAATCCATGACTACTAGAAGAGCTTTCAAATTCAAAGCTCTTATCTTTCAATCCATATTACCCACTTCTCGATCCTTTTCCTTGCTTTCCACAACAAGTTCTTCACCAGACTTTTCTTCGTCATTCCAAAATTTCCACCCAATTTTGAGAATTCATTACCATAGTCGCTTTTCCTTCATTCCCAGATTCATCTCCACCACCTCTTTTTCTGACAATCTCGAAGGTCTGGTCGACCCCGCGGGTCTTTCGTTATCAGAAGTTTCGCGAGTTGAATCGTTTTCGGCAGAGGAATTTACCCTCTTGCGAGATTCGTTGTTGGATTCAAATGCTGAATCTGGGTCTTCTTCAGTGAATAAGTTTGAGTCAGGTAAGTTTTCTAGTGAGGCTGTTTCCATTTTGAATTCTATTAAGAATAATGGTGATGGGTTTGGTGACCAAACCCAGAAATGTCTTAGGCAGTTTAGGGAGAAATTGAATGAAAGTTTGGTGATTGAGGTTTTGAAACTTCTACAAAATCCTGAATTGGGTGTCAAGTTTTTCTTGTGGGCGGGTCGTCAAATTGGGTATTGTCATACTGCTGCTGTGTATAATGCACTGTTAGATATAGTGTGTTCTGATGGTAATCATAGAGTTCCTGAAAGTTATTTGCGGGAGATTAAAGGTGATGATACGGTGGTGCTTGGGAAGTTGCTGAATGTTTTGATTAGGAAGTGTTGCCGAAATGGGCTGTGGAATGTTGCTCTAGAAGAGTTGGGGAGGCTTAAGGATTTTGGGTACAAGCCCACAAGAGGAACCTACAATGCGTTGGTTCAAGTATTTGTAATAGCTAATAGGTTGGACAGTGCACATTTGATTCATAGGGAGATGCGTGAAGCAGGGTTTTGGATGGATGAATTCACTTTAGGTTGTTATGCCCATGTACTTTGCAAGGCTGGGAAGTGGAGGGAGGCCCTCGATTTGATTGAGAATGAAGAGTTTGTGCCAAATGTAATACTTTACACCAAGATGATATCTGGGTTATGTGAAGCTTCTCTTTTTGACGTAGCTATGGAATACTTGGAGAGAATGCGGGCTAGTTCCTGCATTCCTAATGTTGTGACCTTTAGGGTTTTGCTTTGTGGGTGTTTGAGCAAAAGAAAGCTTGGTATGTGTAAGAGGATTCTAGGCATGATGATTGCAGAAGGTTGTTATCCAAGTCCTAGCATATTTAATTCTCTTGTTCAAGCTTACTGCAAATCAGGAGATATTTCTTATGCTTATAAGTTGCTAAAGAAAATGACAAAATGTGGATATCAGCCTGGTTATGTGGTTTATAATATATTGATTGGTGCTATATGTTGCAAAGAAGAACTACCTAGCCCAGAATTGTTAGATTTGGCAGAGAATGTTTATGCTGAGATGTTTAATCTGGGAGTTGTTTTAAATAAGGTCAATATCAGCAATTTTGCAAAATGTCTTTGTGCTGCTGGAAAGTTTGAGAAGGCATATAATGTTATTAGTGAAATGATGAGCAAGGGTTTTGTTCCCAATACGAGTACTTACTCTAAAGTGATCACCTTTCTGTGTAATTACACCAAAGTGGACAAAGCTTTTTTATTGTTTGAACAAATGAAAAGGAATGGTGTTGTTCCTGATGTATATGTATACACTATTTTGATTGATAGTTTCTGTAAAGCTGGCCTTATTCAACAAGCATGCAACTGGTTTAATGAAATGGTACAAAATGGTTGTTTTCCAAATGTTGTGACTTATACCGCGCTTATACATGCACACCTTAAAGCTAAGAAGGTATCTGATGCAGATAAGCTATTTGAAAAAATGTTGAATGAAGGCTGCATCCCAAATATTGTAACTTATACAGCTTTGATTGACGGCCTTTGCAAAGCTGGAAATGTTGAAAAAGCTTGTTTGGTTTATGCAAGAATGAAAGAGAACTTGGACATCCCTGACGTGGATGTTTATTTCAGAATTGGTGCTTGCAATGTGTATGAACCAGATGCTTTTACATATGGAGCTTTGATTGATGGTCTGTGTAAAGTGAACAAAGTTAAAGAGGCCCGTGATTTATTGGATGCTATGTCGATGGGAGGTTGTGAACCTAACCATATAGTCTATGATGCACTTATAGATGGATTTTCCAAGGCTGGGAAGCTAGATGATGCACAAGATGTGTTTGCTAAGATGTCAGCACGTGGATATTCCCCTAGTGTGTATACTTACAGCTCTTTGATTGGCATGCTTTTCAAGGATAAAAGATTGGATCACGTTATGAAAATATTATCTGAAATGCTTGAGAATTCTTGTCAGCCTAATGTAGTTATCTATTCAGAGATGATTGATGGTCTTTGCAAAGTCGGAAAGACAGATGAAGCATATAAGCTTATGTTAATGATGGAAGAAAAAGGATGTTATCCAAATGTTGTGACTTATACTGCAATGATAGATGGCTATGGTAAAGCAGGTAAAATCGAGAAATGCCTTGAGCTCTTCCAAAAGATGTGCTCAAAGAGTTGTGCTCCCAACTTTATCACTTATAGGGTTATGATAAAGCATTGTTGTGCAGCTGGCCTTCTGGATGAGGCTCACAACCTTTTGGTCGAAATGAAACAAACCTATTGGCCAAAACATATGGCAAGCTATCATAAGGTTATTCAAGGTTACAATAGAAAGTTCTTAGAATCACTTGGTCTATTAAATGAGATAAATGAGAATGAGTCGGTGCCCATTTTTCCCATGTATAGCCTTTTAATTGATAATTTTATCAAGGCTGGAAAACTGGATATTGCTTTGGAGTTGCATGAAGAGATAGCATCATCCTCGCCCTTGACGTATGCAAACAAAAATATTTATAATTCATTTATTGAGAGCTTTTCACATGCAAATAAGGTGGGCAAGGCATTTGAGCTGTATGCAGATATGATAAGGCAGGGTTGCATTCCAGAGATTAGTACTTTTGTTCACCTTATTAAAGGACTAATCAAAATTAATAAGTGGGAAGAAGCTCTTGAGTTATCTGATAGCTTATGTAAGATGGTATGCCTCTTAAACTCTTCCTCCCTTTCACCTTGCAGCTTATTATTATACTTAGGCTATTAGCAACATCTATATGTCTGAGAAATTTATTTCCAAACTTTTCTCTAACATATCTGTATATCATTCACCATGCCTAACAACATTATTACCAGAAAATAGTTTTCATTTCGCCCAACAAAAATAAAAACACCTTGATTCATGACAGATATGGTAAAACTAATTATGTGATAGGAAAGAGAGGAAATATAAATTAGCGTGAAAGAGTGAACAGATAGAAGTGAATGATATAAGAGACATGAGAAAGAGAAATAATATTTCTTTTTAAATTGGAAGAGGTGTATACATACTTTAACTAATGAACTTCTTATTTGCTGATTCCTGATAAGCCCTTTAACTATTCAGTTTTTATGTCTTATCCTCTCTTTATGGTTTTCATTATTTCTTCAGTTAGTAACTTGAAGTGTAAATCAAAGGCCTTTAAACTAGAAATAACATCCTGCTAGCGTCAAGCGTGCAAATAGCAAAATATTGTAAGCCGTATCAGAACGCTTGGTAGACTCTGCTGAAACTTTAGTGCATCTGGTTATTTATTTATTTATTTTAAGTAAAAGAGAGAATTGCTCCTTTTTATTTGCTGTAACAAAATTTATTCGTCTCTCTTTTGTTTTGTTTTCTACTTTTGATCTTCATTGCATCAATTTTTTTCATTGAGCAGGATATTCATTGGATTCAACAAGAACAGAAGTCAGAATAAGATCAGGGTCATCTCTACTCATTTGTTGCGTTCAGTTATGAGCAATATCATAACTAATGATCGGAGATTGGCATATACTTCGAGGATCTTTACGTAACTTTGGAGAGTTCCTTATGAAATGATCATTAGGGATCTTCGAGTTGGTCTTCGCTCTAAAGCAGCTATGAAGCACAAGAAGCTTTGGAGAAAATTTGGTTCATCCACTATTTAAATAGCCCTGAAGATCTTGTTTAGCTTCCCTTGTAGAACGAACACAAGAGAGAGGGGTTGGAGCATCGACTGGAGATGCCAAGGGGCTATGGGTAGTGCTACTTGTTGAGCATATTATGGTCAATTTTATTGAGTTTACTGTTATCATGCTAGATTCATTGCAGTTATAGACGAGGTCAGGAAAATTCTGTAATATTCCGTCATACACAGAGGCTGCGACAGAATCTCTCACATGCACTTTTACGTGCAAATACACATAATTGTACAATTTAATTCTCATGCCCTCGCTTGTTTACTGTCAAAATATAGTATCATGCAGTTCTGAGAGATTATGTGATTCCTCCGGTATTTTGTAGGTTCTGAAGTTATTATTATCATTTTGTCCCTCCTTAAGATTAAAAAAGCAGTCTAGCGCATGACCCGTTAAAAAACCTTCAGGACCTTGTTACTCTGCAATCTGAGGCACAGGAGAATTTTTTTTTTTTTATCTTAGCATTCACAGTTATTCTCTAGCCTCTATTGCTATTTTTCTACAACAATGCAGGAGAATGGTATACTTTATTAAGTTTTTCCATGATGTTCTTGTTGCTCTGTTTTGGACCTCCACGTACTTTTAAACACGATGGTTGCTGAATTTTGCAGGGTTCTTTAAGTAAGATCCTGAAATTTGCTAGAGGAAACACTTTTTATGCTTATTCCTCTCTTCTATCTGGGATAATCTTTTTCCTCTCCATAACTGGCAGCAAGAAGGGTAGAGAAGATGAGTCATGTGTGCGAGGAAGCAAAGTTGAAAAAACAATTGTTGGGATTTTTCACTTTTCCTGAAGGTAAGTGTTGAGTTGGATAACAATGAGCTAACAGCTAAGTACAGCAAATGGTTTTGCAATTGAAGATAATGCTATTTAATGAACTGATCCATTTCTTCAACATTACTTGGCATGTCTGAAACGTTCTGGAAATATAACTATAGAAGCCACATATTGTACTGTTAAGTAGAAGCACTTATTGTTCATTTTCTGTTCATGACGATGATGATTATTTGTTTTTTTGTACTTCATCCAGAAATTATGGTATTGGATTTCCTTGTTACAGCCTATCTTCTCCGATTTCAGTAATGCCACCACTTTTAATTCCAAAGCCAAATGAATTTGGAGTCGTTAACTTTATGTATAATTAAATTAATTCCAAACTAGCATATTAGTTGTGTATATATTTAGTTTATGTACATTATGTATATATGTTATATGTATATGTTATGTATAATAAACATGATATTTTAGGATTAATTTAATTATTTACATATTATACATGCTATTTAGGGTCCAAACTTAGCTAATTACTGTTATTTTGCATTTTTGTAGATATGAGTAAGATATTTTGAAATTGTACCTCTGTTGCTATATGTGGTTTGTTTTCCACATTATTGGAAGACTAGTCAATAATTTAAAACGTGAAGCAACTTTTACTACTACTTGGATTGGACTTAGGATATAGGCAGGGGCTAGACCTAGCAAAGGATTTGTTGAAGGGGTACAATTACTTGGTGCTATCATGTAATATATTCAAAATCCTATCGTCATTGACCAAATTTATTGCCCACACAAACTCAATTGTCCTGTTCTGATCAGGTAAGATTAAACTATATAGCGTTCATTATCTTATTGAACATGTCTTATGATCGTTAGTGGTCGTAAATTTGAGATCTGGTTCTGGACATAGTTTATGATTCCAATTGAGAATTACAGGTTTCTGGCATCAAAATTAGTAACATCTTGTTCCTGAAAATTTAGGGAGCATCAACTACACCAGTTGCGATAATGTTCAAATGTCGTGCGAAACATCCATGGACTGGATCATATTAGAAAATGTCCATCTAACTTACCTGAAAAAAGTGGATCAATCACTCATCATGCAGCAATGTTGATGGGAAAGCTTTTGTCACAGTACAACCAAATAGTTGCTTGTAAGATAAGGAGAGTAAGCATCAAACATTTGCAGATGACTTTTGTATATTTTAAATATTTTCATAACAGTGTGTAGTTTGGACGTGATTCATTATGACAAACAAATTAAAGGGTAATTATCATTTGTGAGATAAATAAATAATGTAAAGCAATAATATTTTGGATTGAGTGTATGATATAATCTCTCGAGTTTTGTTTTTAAAAAAAAATGAAATTTAATAAAGTATAATTTAATATAATTTTTTTTGGGTAGGAATACTAATTTTATAAAAAATTTAAATAAATTTAAAAAATCATATTTAAACATGAGATTGTCATTGTGTCACATATATATTTTTAGGATAAATTCAAAATTTCAACTAAAAAAATAGAAAATTTATAAAATGAGTTGATTTTTTGTTTTTAATTTTTAAAAAATATTAAAATTATCCTAAAAATACATCACCTTATTTTATACTATTTATAATTTTATCATAGTTAATGTACAATAAAATTTAATATGAAGAACTTGGTTGAAGTATGTGACTTTTCCGTAACAACTTTATACCCCAACTTTAGATTAATAATTAAAATAATATTATAATTTTTAAAAATATATAATTTAATAATTTAATGATTAATTTAAGAAAGATTAGTACATTTAGTCTTAAATTATAAAAATACATTTTATTACTTAACTTTAAAAATATGGGTATAATATTATTTAATAATCTTTATTAATTTTTTTTTATAATATTTTAACAATGGTCAATTGAAGTAATAATACAAAATATTTATTGAATATTTTAAATAGCATCATATGTCAATAGTAGCCTTCTCTGATTTCTCCTTTTCGAATCGATCTCTCCCTTACAATTCGTCTTCCATATCAAAACCCTAAATCCCATCAAGGTAGTTCTCTATTTCTCACATATTGATAGTTGTTTTTGTTTAATCTAATATCAGTTTTGAACTATTTTGTATTTTCGATTGGAAAAATTAATTGATATTTGAATTTTTGCTGGGGTAGGATAAGAGAGTTGAATTTACTAATGAATTGACAAATATAGAAGTAAATATTTGGGACGAATAAACCCGAATATACTCAGCTACAATTTGAATTTTTCGTGTTCATTTTTAGGCATCTGATGCCACTTTAATATTCTGTGCGAGTGTGTTAAGTCTGATGAATGAAAATATGAGTTTGGCCTATGCTGCAATTGGGTCTGTTTCAGTTTGTGGATGCATTGAAGCAGGATGAGTTTGAATGGACAATGAAACATTATTGATATTTTATTGTCTTTCCCGTTTGCGATAATTAATCTTTAAGACTGTTAGTCTTCAAATTCTGTTAATTGACCCAAAAGAAAATAGGTGTCGTTTGTTCACTATTTCTGCCATAGGACGAGTCAGTTTGGGGCAGTGTTTTCCATTATGAGCTTCCTATTATATACTTCATGCCTTTTGAATCATGATTTAAATATTTTTGATGCCTTTGATATGAATTTATTCGCTTCATCAAACAATTCTCTAGAAGATTCAGTACTGCGTTTGAGCTTACATTTCAAATGTATAATGGCCCTTTGATTATTTCAAATTAAATTCTTTTTACTAAAACTTTAACTTGCCAGTTTTTCAGTGTAATCTTTTTTCAACAGATGGAACAATCTCTTTCATCCCTTACGTACAAAGGCTCCATTCCTGCAGCAATTGCAGAAGCTAAAAAGCAGAAGAAGCTGTTTGTTGTCTACATCTCAGGTTAGTACCTCTGTGTTGAATCTTTAAAAAACACTGGATCTATTTTGTTTTTATTATAGGAGTATCATATTACAGAAAAAAAGTTATACAATATCAGAAAAATGAACATGAAATGTAAAATTAAATAAAGAAAAAGAGCACAAATAATTTATGTTGTTGCAATTAATTTAAATTGTCTGCATCCACTGTGGGCACAATATAAAATTTAGTATTTTCAAAGGCAAAATACAAGATAGCAACACAAAGAATCTACAATCTTTTCTACTACTACTACTACTAATAATAATGATAATGATTCTATGCTCTTATTCTCTACAGAAACACTTTTTGAAAACTTGACAGTTTAGCATGTTTAAAAAATATTGAAAAATGAGTGGAGTATATTATTTCATCTATACTCTTTAAGGAATATTCAGATTTTTATTTCCCATGTATTTGGTGAATCCGTTGATTGTCTATTCATAATGCTTGAAGAATGCTAGAAAAAACAAAAAATAATATTGAGGGTTGGATCAAATTTTTCTGCCTGCTTAGTTAAAAATGTATTTAGATCCTTGGAGACCTGAACGTGGTCAAGTTTGATATACTCATTTATAAGTGTGAAGTGCTTTGGTCTAGAATAGTGGCACTAAATCATTTTCTTCTGTTTTATGTATATGTTCAACTGGTGCTGCTACCCTGTTTTATGTTATCCTTGTTGGTAAAGGAATGATATTTCTTTAGGAAATTCTTTGTTTGATTCTTTGACCCCGTAAAATATTTATGAAAAAATGGTTCTATTTCTTTAAATTTTCTTAGAATCTCTTAGCATGCTAGTTTGCTGCAACTGCTTCTCTAATGCACGTAACTTTATGTTATATTCTTCCTTTTCTCTTATTAGTTCACTTATTATGAAGATGTTCAGATGATTTGAAGTTGGCATTGTTTTTCTTTATTTAATTAGATTTAATCGTTTTCAGGTCAAGATGCTGAGTCAACTCGTTTGGAAAGTTCCACATGGACTGATCCTAATGTGGGTAGTTTTACTTTCTTGTTCAGTTTTATAATTGGGTTCTACTTTTTATTTTTCAGAATATTTGGTAAAGATATGCTTTAATCTGTCTTTTTGGCTTTATATTTTATCTCCCGCATTCAGGTGGCAGATTCAGTAGCAAAGTATTGTATCTTATTGCATATTCCTGAAGGAAGCAATGATGCTGCACAGTTTTCTGCTATATGTATGTTCATATTTAAATCCTATAGAGGTCTCTTACAATTTCACACTGTTGAATAGTTTATAAATGAACGCCTGAATGATTTGACCTCCTATAAATTAATTTATTTATTATAAGAACATCTTTATGAAAGATATATTTCATACGGTTTTCAAAGAACTGTGGTAATCTACTACTCTTGATTTGGTTGCAGCTGCCTTCTTACCCTCTTTATTTTTGGTATAATCTGTAATTGACTGTTAGTACCAGAGCCTCACCCAGCTCCCGCAGGCATGTAATTCCTTTAGATCACATTCTCTAGGTCCAATAACAACAAATTTGCAGAATTGTGATGTGTACTAACTTCAAACTAATTTACTAATACTTGTTGCTTGTTTTGGCTACTGAATACTAACTTACATTATTTGAGGGCATGCAAGTTGGCATGATTGTTTCTCATTGTAACCTTTTTAATTATATATTGTGTTTGAGCTCGCAATAATTTTGGAATCTAAGGAAATATCCTTTCATTACTCTATTACAGATCCACAGAAATCTATTCCTTGTATAACAGCTATTGGGTACAACGGTGTTCAGCTTTGTCAAATTGGTATGATATTCATGTCAATAGAGACCTTTTGTTTGGGAAGTTTATTGAGTAGCACATTTACATGCTCTAAGAATCTGGTTTTATTTTTTCTGTAAATCTAGAAGGTTTTGTTAGTGCTGAAGTTCTGACATCCAGTTTAGAGAAGCTTTGGTTGGGTCTTCACATCCAGGTAAGCCCTTGTGCTTGTGATTCCCACTAAACAACTTTATACTTTGATGCGTAATGACCTGAACTTTGTTTATCTTATTCTGACCAAACCATGAAAACAATCACGGTGCTTAATCATATATATATATAATATGATGTTTCTTGTATACAAAAATTATCCGAAACTGTCTGTTAGATGAGGTTGTGAAGTAGTTTTTTGACTCACACAAAGCATTATGCATTTATACTCTCTTTTAACATAACATGTTGATTTTTTTATATATTGGAAATGGAGTTTTATTTCTTTATGATCACTCATTTGGTAACTCCATTGCTTTAGGATTGCATCTCCAAGTTTGTTTCAGATTGTAGGATCCCCCTCCCAGGTTCCATGTTAGTTAGATCCCCATCTTCTTTAGGGATATGGTGATTAACATGAGGTGATTGCACAAGATGTGAGCTGCATCCTCTATTTTGGGCTCATTGTGCAATAGTTTTAGGCAGTGGAACTGGAATCGTGGTATAATAAACTGTCCTTACATTTTAGCATGTGCTTCCTACTTGTGGAGTGGTGAGTTTTTGTAGCATTAGTTGTGCTTGTCGCATAGCCTGGGTTTGGGTTTTTTGATCACGTATGCTACATATAGCCTTTACAATTTGAGGAAGCAAATCTACTTTGCTCATTATGGAGAGTGAAAGGTGAAACCGTGGTATCCCTTTTGCATAACCTTTGGCAGCTCACGTATCTTTTCCTCTTAGAGTAAAGAAAATGAGGTGCATTACTCTTGCAAATATTACCTGTCCGTTCATTCTAAATTGTTATGCTTCCTTATTGCTCTTTTTATTTTGTTTTCACCTTTCTAAATTGTATGAACTTGCTTGGGAAGGATGGTGGATTGAATGCTCAATTTCTTACAATTCTTCTCGAGCAAAAGTTTTATGATATGAGTAGCACTTGCGCAAATATATGTGGATCATAAATATGTGTTGCAGTGGCACTTGTCTTGGTTATATACTTCAGGAGGCTGTCTTACCTGCATCTTTTAGTTCTATGACCATTCTCATTTTTAGTTTCATTTATGAGAAAAATGACCAGAAATATTTGATGACCATCCTCAGGAAACAACTGCTGCAGTCCTCTCTGCAGCTCTTGCTTCAAAAAAATCAGAATCAACTAGTTCTGCTGTTTCCAACATTGCTTCATCTCATGAAGGAACTTCCTCAAGTGAAGTTGGTCCTTCACCAATGATGACAGGTAACTATGGTAATTCACTAGATGCCATCGGCGATCTTAAGTCTGGCAATAATGACTCACATGAAACTTCTGAAGTCTCCACTGAGGTATATGTTTATTAACTTTTGAGGTCCTTGACTGCAGTTTGCATAATATGGTTGACTATATTTGATCTTTTTTCCCCTTTCTCTATGGACATGAACAGGAGAGAAGTAATGAATTGGGAGGTGTTATTTGTTCAAAACCATTTGATGCCAATGGCTCAGAGGCAGCTATACTGGAGAAGTCCAAATCATCTACTGAAACTAACAAAGGGTTAGAGATTCCTGCTGCAGTAGAACCGGAAAATGCTGGAGTTGGTCAAGCATCTTCACTAGCTGAAGATGATGGCCATGCCCCACAAAAGGTTACTGACAATAGTTCAGTTGTTTCAAAGGAAGAATCACAATCATTAAATACTGACACTAGTAAAGCTCATCAAGTTGTGGAGACTGAAGTTGCAAATCACAAGAACTCAGATGGAGTTAACAATTGTGCAAGAGTCCAGAAATCAAATGATGTTCACTTGAATATCCGAATACCAAATAGTGTTAACTTACAGGAGAAGTTTTCTTTGACATGCACTTTGGGAATGGTAAAAGACTATGTAGATAACCATGCAAGTTATGTTGGCACTTATGATCTGGCCGTTCCTTATCCGCGCAAGATATTCAGTGGTCAAGGTCAGTACTACTTGCCACTATCTATTTCATGCCGTTGTGAATTGATGACTGATTATGTTAGCAATTGCTTATGTGATGGTGGAGTGGTTGTCTAGTCTTGTGAAATCATGTTTGGTGTTTCAGTATGCCTTTTACCAACTACTAATTGTAGTTTATTAATGCAGGCACGCCCGTTCTCTGCATCATGTAGTATGAACTGTAATTATTCAGGGGTATATCCACATGACAGATTAATGTTTCTCGAATTGGAGCTTATCTTCGTCGTGCGTATAGCATGTTGTTTAGCTTAAATACATATGCTTGTTGCACTAAATTTTCTCATTTGTCTGTGTAACATTCTAATTGGAATTTTACTTAATATGCTGGCATCATATTTCCAAAGAACATACACCCTAACTTGGCTTAGTCTAATGCAGATTTAAGCAAGTCATTGTCCGAGTTAGGCCTCTTTGATAGACAGGCTCTAATTTTGGTTCCGCGTGAGAAAGCAACAAATCGAACAAATGCAACGTACACTGTTGGTTCCTCAAATGAGAGCAATGGGGGGTATTTTGCATTCGTGAGAAGAATGCTATCTTTTGTTAATCCTCTCTCCTATTTAGGGGGTGGTTCCAGCTCAACAAGATCCGAACAGCAGTCACAAAATAGCGCGTGGGAATATGGTGAGTTGCTGTTCTTTTATTGTGCTCTTTTCTGTACGATTGTAAGATACTACATTGGAAATAGCCTTGTAAGTATGACGTTTGTGTGTATGATTTACCCTGATTAGAATGTCAAGAAATAAGGAAATTACCTTATATAGCACTCGTGAAGCTTATAACAACTAAAGTAACACCTCAATAACATTGAATCTAATCAGTCTGAGTTCACTAAATGGTTGAAGTTCAACTTGATAGTTGATAGGCATTCATAGGGTGGGACGCTCAATGTGGAATGTTTATGCTGAGCTTTCTCTTCGTACTAAAAATATATGAGTGGACTTTGTGGCTACAAGTTTTAAGGTGTATTATAAATGTTTTCTTAAGAAACATTTGCAAACAGTAATTGAACTCTGAAGATTTTCATCTTGTAGCATTGATTTATCTCGATTTTATAGTTTATTTATAATTTTCTTTTAAACATATCTTATTCACGGCAAAATTATAATTTTCTGTGTATTTGTTGTTTTGCCTTTGCTGATATAGGTCCAAATCCTTCGCTTCGAAATAACTTGATCCAAACCGATGGTCCTTCCTCATCATCAAACCGAGTCAATTCTGCAACTGATAGAAATGATGGTCAAACAAGGCAATCAACAACCTCCCGCTTTGCAGGCAATGTTCACTTTCTGAGGCACGATGAAGATGATTCAAGATCCAAGGATAGAAATTCCTTTTGGAATGGTAACTCTACACAGTATGGCGGCAGTGATGATGGCAAATAAGGTTTAAGACACACTCTCCGAATGGTTTACCTTCTCTATTTGCTCTGGAATTCTGGAATATGATTGTTTATGTTATTTATAATGGACCTTAAGCGGCTATATTCTCATTGCTTTGCTGCTTTAGTATTTATTTAGAGGGGAATATAAGAATAAAAGTAGTACTATAGTTATTGTAAGTTTGACTTGGCTTATGTTGCAACTTTCAGCTTCATTCTTGTAATTACTACCTCATACTAATGCAGATTATGCTTTCACATCTGTTTCCAGTTGTTTTTGGAGTGTAGGGGAATTAGGACTTCAGTTTATATCTATTATTATGCCTCCACCATTATTGTCTTTTTTTCTTGTTCTTTTACATCTGTTTCTCCTCCAAACCGTTCCAATGAAATTGGTATCTCTATTTTGAGTTTTGACCAATAAACCAATAAGTTTTAGAGAAAGCATAGATCCTTTTTTTCAAAAATTTACAATGTAGCTTGAATTGATCTTGTTTTACAAAATATTTCATTGTTTATCACTGTTCAATTTTTTCCCTAGATGAAGCCATTGTCACGTCTGCGAAATTTTCTTCACTTATAACAGGTTATGAATGTGTTTAATTTTTATGTGAAATTTGACACACCCGCATGTTTTTTTTTTTACTTTCTCCTTTCCTCCAACTATAAGGGTATGTTTAATCGGGAAGGAAATGGGCTCATTTTTATTCTATTGTTTATTGTTTATATGGTAAAAGGGAATAAAGATTTTATAAATTTTGGAATTATTTTGGTTGATTATTTTTCAACTCTCTTTAGTATTGATTCAATTTTTTAAATTTATAATATAATTATAAAAATATCTCTTATAATAATATTTTATTTTATTTTTCATTGTTACTTTTAAAAGGACATTTAAAGTCAATTTAATAAATTTATTTTGATTATTTATAATTATTTAATAAATATAAATAAAATAAATAAATTTTACTTTTTTTTTCCTTTTAAATTTCGATTCACGTTCATTCTTATTTTAATTTACTCTCATTATAAATTAGAAAACATATCTTAAGATTCATATTTTAAAAATAAGGTAAACAGGTTTTTGAAATACCCAAACTTTTTATATATATATATATATAAAACCATTCAAACTATTTTTTTCTACATAAAAGTGCTCATATTTTTATTTTATTTACATATAAATACTTTTTCAGTATTAAGACTTGTCACGAGTTAAAATTTAACATTAATTAATTAATATTAATGAGTTGATGTGTTATGGCTAAATTTCAAAACATATTTGTGTATATATAAAATAAGAATATGAATAATTTTCTATAGAGAAAATTAATTTAGGTATTTTGTTTAGAATAATCCAAAGGTTTATTACCTCATAAACAGTTTACCTAAAAATTAATATAACATGTAAAATTTCTTAATGATTGGATTTTTTTATGGCATGTTTGTTATATAATATTAAAAATTATGACTATATTATTTTTATATAATTATTCATTTAGATGTAAAATTAGACCGTATCGTATAATATAAAAATAGTAGAGTTATGTAAAAATTTTATACAACTTAAAGAAATGGGTTTAAATTGTACTAAACACTTAATTTAAGTCTGTCTGAATTTTTAATTATAAAATTACGTGTCTTAAATTTTTTCAACTCAAATTAAAAGTAATATTTTTATTTTTAAAAACGTAACAAAAATATAAAAAATGAATAAATATTTATTTGAATAAATTTTATAATAAAAATATTTTAAATATAAATTATTTTATTAAAAAATATATAATTAATTTTGTCCGATTATATTATATAATTTGTCATTAACATATTATATAAATTAATAATAATATAATTTAATTTAATGTAATTTAATTAAATATAATTAATTTTATATATGGTGCATTAAACGTGTCATCAATCCGATGCACTAATAAACAGCGTAGCGTAGTGTATTAATTAGTCTCTAAAAATATTTAGAATAAATAATTGTCTAACCAAATGAGAAATTTAAGTCGTATTACCATATAATCAATCAAATTAGCATCTCTGTTACACACCACCATTTCTCTCCCTTCTCAAAAATGATAATCAATGTTACCGAAAGATATTTTACCAAAACTAATTGACTTATACCACTATACCAGGGACACTTTTGTAACTAGTTATATCATATCAGATGTAAAAAATATTTTAAAAAATAAATTATGTTTTTATTTTTCTTAAATAGTTATATAATATAAGTATTATAAATATAAAATTATGTACTTTTAATATTTTTTTAAGCAGTTAATAAATAATATATATGCTTTAAATAAAAACATAAATGAGCATATTTTTTTATATATTTATTAATATTTTTATGTAATTTAAATCCGTGATTTTAAATGGTAAATGTGAATGAATGAACAATAAATATAAATGAAAATATCGGGAGGGGGGGTGTTTGTATGAATTAATTTTTAAATATATATAATTTTAATTTTAATTTTATAAAAAAGTGAATATATATATTTTTATATATTAAAAATAAAATTAATCGAATAAATAAATTATTTATGTACGTAAATATATTAGGAAGCTCTCATCAGAATCATTTGGGGGGGTCTCAAATCTGGGCCCGCGTTGCCTTCTCTGTCTTTCTCCTGTCCCAAAAAAGCAACAGCTAATCCCACCTGTCTCCTTTAAGCCACTTACCATTCCCAATCCAAACCACATAGTGAGAACGAGAGAGAGGGAGAAAATCAGAGGTATTCATTTCGTTATTCATCATTTTCAGTTCTCTCTATTTTTTGTTTTGTTTTGTTTTGTTTTTCTGTTATTAGCTAATCCTTAAAATTGGGTTACGATCTAGGGCTGTCAATTCTCATTTCGTTATTTGTAATGTTCCTTTTTCTCTCTCATTTCCTTCAACTGTCCATGAATAACACACCGTTATTTAGCTTACTTTTATTCTCTTCACAGTTGTGTTTTCCGAAAAATTGGATTTTTGGTAATTGCTGTTTTTTAAGAAAGAAGAAGACAATTTGAGTTTCCAAGAGGATCTGGGTTGGTAAATTTATGTTTGTTATTTATTGGTTGCAATCCGTTTCGAATTTTTATTTAGTTTGGTTTTCTGTTGGGGACAATTGGGATCAAATCGTTTTTGGAGTTTTCAATTTTGTTGTGTTTGCTTGTGTTTTGGCTGGCATTTTGCATTTGAATCTTTCTTTATATTTTGATGGAGAAACAATGATTATCATTGCTGTAATTTATTGGTAAGGAATTTAGGATGCCTCTCTCCCTCTCTCTCATAGGAATTTTCTCAGTTTTAATGAAATTTGGTTTCAGTTTAGGGCCAGCTCATTGGGAATCTTATTTTTACCCAGCATTCTAGTAATTGCTTTGATTTTTCAGACGCATTAAAAGTTACCCCCAAATTATATTTCACCGCATTGTTGTTAAAAGACCTACTGTACATTTATTTCACAATTTGCATTGCATTTACATTGGATCAATGTTAGAGGTGCTAGAATTCTGATTTTTTTTTTTTTTTGGTGAATGAATTTTTATTTCAGAATGCTTACTTTTCATAGCATTTCAACCAGGAACTGCATTTGAATTGGTTTGAGAAATGAATTGGTTCATATGGGTGGGCTTATGAAATGAATTGGTTTGAGAAACTCTTTTCAATTTTTTTGAATTGTTCTTAGGGGCAATAATTCAAGTGCAAAAGAGGTGCCTGTACTGCTTTGAATTGAAGTTGTATTGATTTACTTTTGTTTTTCCCCTTTGAATTTGGCCTCCTTACCAATTACTGTTGGTAGTTGCTTGCTATTTTAATTAATTTATAATACATCTGTCAATTTTGTTGTGGCTTTATAAGATTCAATCCAATGAATTATTCTGGAACTTTGCAGGCACATGCCCCTCCTCCTGGTTACTTTGTAGGGTTGGAAAAACAAGTGCTGAGGACATTTATAATTAAAGAAGAAAGTCAAAATGCGCAGGTGGCTTTGTTGTACTTGTCAAACTGAAGAGTCTTACCCATCAGCTGAAAGCGAGCATCTAAAGAGCCCAAATAATTATGCAGATGGTTAGTTCAAGGGATTTTCATTTTTGAAAGTTTACCTGTGTAACATGAAAATTTTGATAACATCTGAGCAATAAGATTTTACATGACCGACATCTACATGACATAGTATATATGAAATAAGGATTTCAATGCTGAAGTTTTGGGCTTAACGTTGATCATTGCTCTTTGATTGTCTTGGTCTTCAATGTTGATTAGCGAAAAAACAAAGGAAGAAGAAGTTCTTCAATAGTTCAATCTACCAATTTTATATTTACCATGCCATGTTTTACCACAAGATTGCACCAGTAACGTTTAGGCCTTGCTATTGCTAATTCCAACTAGTGCAATATCAGATTTCCAATTTTCTAATTTAAACTTGCAGATCGTATTCTTCACTGTTGTAAGTTTCATCTATTATTGAATACATATATTGCTAAAATGAAAATTGTGAATGACCGATACACACACACACGAAAAAAAATGTTATAATGAGCACTTGTGCTCATCTTATGGAGAGCACCTCAGGGGCAAAAAAGTCCGTTAAATTTTAGAGTTTAATTTTTACTGTTAAGGTTAACTTTTTCACAAGTTATGGTTTAAAGGTTCATTAACATGACTTCTCTTACCATATTAGGGTATAAATATGTTGATTTTTTCATATTTTAAGATTCTTTATTTATAGATGCACTTTTCTGCCCTATGGAGATCACTTTGTGGAGAGCACAAGTGCTCAACATAAGACTTATATATATTGCTTTCATTTATCTCTTTTGTGGATTATTGTTCATCTCTTTTGCACTTTCTTAGAAAGGTAACTTCATGAGTTATTGAATACTTTATCTTGGATATTAGAAGTAGTTGAAATGCTTTATTACTTGTAAAAATGAACATGAATATGTCTGGGATTCAATACTTAGGTTCTCCCTGATATGAACTTAATCTTCCCTGTCAATTAATTAGAACAAAACAGCAAGCACAAACCAGTAAAACCTTGTAAGAAATAATCTGGAATGTTCTTGTATTATATTCTGAAATAGAAAGGAAATAACAAAGGATAATCCAAGCTTTCGAGAGGCCTGGTTCTCTCCCAGAGCTGAGCTCCTTACAAAATTCTCAGATACCACTCTCCCCCCCCATTCTACTGCTCAAATAACCAATTCACAACAGAAAATTCCACGTGGACAGTGGTCCCAAATTTAACAAACTACTCAAGCAGAAAAATAACAAACTATAAAGGAAATACAAACTGAAATGGAAAGAAAACAACTAACGAAATGCAATGATCACTTATCTGATATTACTGTTCTGCCCCTTACTGATTTCCCCTCCTTCTTCGTGTATAAGTAAAATGCACTGTGGGTCTAACATTACCTCCCTCCCAAAGTTTCACCTTGTCCTCAAGGTGAAAATGGGGAAATTGCTCCATCAGTCTATAATAGTTCTCCCAAGTAGCTTCAAACTCCGGCAAATTCTTCCATTGGATCAACACCTCAAGTTCATTTGTCAACCCATTGGTGCTTGGGCGTACTCCCAATAGTTTCTCCGGCTCAACCGACATCTCTAAATCAGTGGTGAGTTGGGCAGGTAATACGGAGGAGGAGTATGTCATTCCTTTAGCAGCTCTCAACTGAGATATATGAAAGACAGGGTGGATGGTAGAAGTAGTGGGCAATTCCAAGTGATAAGCTACTTGTCCAACCCTGCGTAGAATCTTATATGGGCCATAATATCTCGCTGCAAGTTTCTCATACTTTCTTTTTGCCAAGGATTGCTGCCGGTAAGGTCTTAGCTTCAAAAACACCATGTCGCCTACATTGAATTCTTCGGCATGGCGTTTCTGATCTGCATTCTTTTTCATGCGTTGTTGAGCTCGAACTAATTGCATTTTGAGGTCATCCAAATTAGCATCCCTCTCCTCAAGCACCTGCTCTACAGCACCAACACTAGCTGTTTGCCTCCCATATCTAATCAATTTAGGTGGGTCTTTTCCATACACTATCTTAAAAGGTGTGGTACCTGTGGAGCTATGGAACGAGGTATTGTACCAATACTCAGCCCATGGTAACTAAATTGCCCATTTTTTTGGTTTTTCCGAAGCAAAACACCTCAAATAAGTCTCCAATGTTCTATTGACCACCTCAGTCTGACCGTCAGTTTGTGGGTGATAAGCCGTGCTTCGTTTCAAAGAAGTTCCTTGTAGCTTAAATAACTCAACCCAAAAATGACTTAAGAACACCCTATCTCTGTCTGACACAATAGACTCAGGAATGCCATGGAGTTTTACTATCTCCTGAATAAACACTGCAGCCACAGATTGAGCAGTAAAGGGATGTCTCATGCCAATGAAATGGGCGTACTTACTTAGCCGGTCTACCACTACTAATATGGTGTCAATGCCCTCAGATTTCGGTAACCCTTCTATGAAATCCATACTAATATCCTCCCAGATCTGATTAGGGATGGGTAAAGGTTGTAATAACCCTGCTGGTGTAGAAGCACTGTATTTGTGTTTCTGGCAAATGGTGCATTCTCGGACAAACTTAATTATATCCTTATGCATGCCCTCCCAATACAGTTCTCCAGCTGCTCGCTGATAAGTTTTGGTCTCTCCCGAATGTCCACCAACCAATGTCCCATGGAACTCATTCATTATTTCCTTCAAGAGGGTCGTTGTTTTAGGTATCACCATCCTTCCCTTGTAGAATAATTGCCCTTCATGCAATGTGAAACCCGCAGGGTACGTTCTGCCAGCTTCAATGTCATCTCTCAGTTTACTCAAGAATGCATCGTGGGCAATCTCATTTTGGAGAGCTTGCCAATGCTTCCATTGGGGAAGGCTTATTTCTCCTAACTCCACAGAATCAGGTGCTCTTGATAGAGCATCAGCTACATGGTTGCTTGCTCCGGTTCTATACTGAATCTCAAAGCTGTATCCCATCAACTTAGCAACCCATTTTTGGTACTCAGAGTTAACAATCCGCTGTTCAAATAGGAACTTCAAACTCTTTTGGTCAGTCTTGACCACAAAGTGCCTACCCAATAAATAAGGTCGCCACTTCTGAACCGCAAGAACAATAGCCATTAACTCTTTCTCGTAGATGGACTTTAGCCGAGCTCTTTGACCCAAAACCTGACTAAAATAAGCTACTGGTCTCTTGTCTTGTACCAACACCGCACCCAATCCATAACCGGAAGCATCAGTCTCTATGCTGAAGGTTTTGGTAAAATCTGGCATGATTAATACGGGTAACTGTGTCATAGCATGCTTGAGAGCATTCATGGCCACGGTAGTTGCATCATTCCAGCAAAATTTGTCTTTCTTGAGTTGTTCTGTTAAAGGATGGGCTATATGCGCATAATTTGCCACAAACTTCCTGTAGTATCCTGTCAAGCCAAGGAATCCACGTAAACCTCTTAAATCCTTAGGTTGTGGCCACTCCAGCATAGCTTTAATTTTCTCTGGGTCTGCGGATACTCCTTTTCCAGAAATGATATGCCCCAAATACGCCACCTCTGCTTGGCCAAACGCACACTTCTTCTTATTGAGAAAAAGTCGATGCTGATTCAGCAGTTCCAAAACTAATTCAACATGCCTCAAATGGTCCTCCTCATTTGCACTGTATATCAGAATATCATCAAAAAAAACAAGTACAAATTTTCTCAAGTAAGGCCTAAATACCTCATTCATCAAGGACTGGAAAGTAGCAGGGGCATTTGTAAGGCCAAAAGGCATGACTAAGAACTCGTAGTGCCCTTCGTGAGTCCTGAAAGCTGTTTTTGGAATGTCCTCCTCTCTAACCCGTATTTGATGATAACCGGATTTGAGGTCCAGTTTGGAGAAAATCCGAGCACCATGTAACTCATCCAAGAGTTCTTCAATAACTGGAATAGGGTACTTATCAAGTACCGTCTCCTTGTTTAATGCCCGATAATCCACACAAAATCGCCAGGATCCATCTTTTTTTTTAACCAATAAGACAGGGCTAGAAAACGGACTGAAACTGTGTCTGATGATGCCGGCACTCATCATTTCCTTGATTAATCTCTCAATTTCGTCCTTCTGTACGTGAGGGTACCGATAAGGCCGAACACTAATAGGACCACTTCCCTCCTTCAGTATGATGGCATGCTCTCTGTCCCTTAAGGGTGGAAGCCCTTCAGGCATGTTAAAAATTGCCTCATTTTGGAGTAATAACGGCCTCAAAAATGCGGGTTCATTTACCTCCAAATCCTCTTGAGTTCCCAAATTGTTCAGTTCCACTATGATTCCTTGTCCCTCCCGCCTTATTGTTTTCTTAATGGACTTAAGAGAAACTTTTGTCACACTCAGGGTGGGATCGCCTTGTAAGGTCACCATTTTCTGTCCTATTGAAAATTTCATGGTTTGAAGTTTCCAATTAGTGTGAGTCATCCCGAGAGTTTCCAACCATTGAATGCCCAAAATCACTTCTGAATTTCCCAACTGTAAGGGTAAAAAATCAGCAACTATTTCCACACCTTGCAGCTCCAATTGAATTCTTTTACAAACCCCTTCACCCTTAATGGCATTTCCAGCCCCCAGAGTAACTCCATAGCTTCTGGTTTTGACGATGGGTAATTTCAATTCCTCCACTATTTCAGCAGCTATGAAATTGTGGGTAGCTCCAGGATCAATCAAAGTGACCACCCTTCGATCCCCAATGGACCCCCATAGCTTCATAGTCTTTGGAGTCGTAAAACCAACCACAGAATTCAGAGAAACTTCAACCTCCTGATCAATATCTTCTAAAATTGGGGCTGTTTCACCGTCTTCTTCATCAGCGTCAATGCCCTGTTCTTCAGCCTCTTCTTGCATTATTAACACACTTAATTCCTTGCGTTTACAGGCGTGGCCTGGAGTCCATTTGTCATCGCACCTATAGCATAATCCCCGTTCCCTTTTTCTCTGCATTTCTTGATCTGTTAATCGGCGAATTTCGCCGAATTTCTTGTTACCCAGTACCGATTTCTCAGGAAAACTTCGAATTCCTGTATTACTAGCTGGAACTGATTTCACGAAGGATGGGCTCAGCAAATTTCTTGCTGTTCGGTTGAATTTTTGAGCCCAGCTCAGTTTGTCTTCTATTAATTGGGCTAATTCCATGGCCCGACCCAGTGAATGAGGCCCAAGCAACCTTAATTCCATTTTGATTTCGGGTCTCAACCCATTGATAAACGTAGCGAGGGCAACTTCATCAGAGACATCTACCAGAGGCGCTGCTAGCTCGATGAAGCTTCGCCGATATTCTGCCACCGTGCCGGTTTGCTCTTGGGCGATCCACTGTTCGTACAAGGAACCACTTCGTGTTGAACGGAACTGCCGGAGTAGCATTAGCTTCAATTCATCCCATGACCGAAAACTCCGTTTAGAAGTTTCCCACTGGTACCACGACAACACATCTCCTTCAAAGCTAATTACCGCAGCTTCCAGCCGTTCTTCATCTGTCATTCGATGGAAATTATAATACCGTTCAGCTCGCAATAACCAGCCGTCGGGATTATTACCATCAAAAATCGGCATGTCTAACCGTCGGAACCTAAAATCTGGTCTGGGTTGGTGCGACCCACTGTGGTCGCCGCTGTTATGGTCCCCTCCGTTGTGATTCCCTGCTGACGGGCTGAGTACCAACGATTCTTTTCCTTTTCCAGTGACAGAGGATTGGTGACGTTCTTCCTGAATTTTGAGCAATTGTTCGAAACGATGATTGAGCTGCTGAGCCAAGGTATGTAAATCCTCCTTCAACTCTCCTACTTCACTCACCACTTTACTCTGCTCTTCTTGAATTGCTCCGATAACCTCCTCCATTGCTTCCATTCTCTGGTTGTTGTTTTTTGCCATTATCCCAAGGTCTGACTGCTCTGATACCACTTTTGATATGAACTTAATCTTCCCTGTCAATTAATTAGAACAAAACAGCAAGCACAAACCAGTAAAACCTTGTAAGAAATAATCTGGAATGTTCTTGTATTATATTCTGAAATAGAAAGGAAATAACAAAGGATAATCCAAGCTTTCGAGAGGCCTGGTTCTCTCCCAGAGCTGAGCTCCTTACAAAATTCTCAGATACCACTCTCCCCCCCCATTCTACTGCTCAAATAACCAATTCACAACAGAAAATTCCACGTGGACAGTGGTCCCAAATTTAACAAACTACTCAAGCAGAAAAATAACAAACTATAAAGGAAATACAAACTGAAATGGAAAGAAAACAACTAACGAAATGCAATGATCACTTATCTGATATTACTGTTCTGCCCCTTACTGATTTCCCCTCCTTCTTCGTGTATAAGTAAAATGCACTGTGGGTCTAACACTCCCACCATGTTTTTTAAATTGTCATCAATCAAAATTTTCATTTGCATGCTTTTGTTTTCTTGAAACTGTTTATTATTAATTATTATTCTGGCTGTCTATTTTATGCTTTCTTAGGGAACCAAAAGAGCTCAAAGGCTTCAGTTCCTGCCAAACCTGAAGTACAAAAGTCAGCAGCACCTATTGAAGTGCCTGCTTTGTCTCTAGAAGTACTCAAAGAGAAGACTGACAATTTTGGATCAAAGGCACTGATTGGTGAAGGATCCTATGGGAGAGTGTACTATGCAAGCCTTGACAATGACAAAACTGTGGCAGTTAAGAAGCTTGATGTCTCAACTGAACCTGAGTCTAATGTTGAGTTTTTAACTCAGGTGTGCATGCATTGCCATTTATCAAGATATGTTATGGTGGAACCATTCAATTATCTGATGTTTGGATTTTATAGGCTCTTAATGCATATCAATTTAATGGTGCTTGTATTTTAGGTCTCCACAGTTTCTCGATTAAAGCATGAGAACCTTGTTGAGTTGCAAGGTTACTGTGTTGAAGGGAACCTCCGGGTACTTGCATATGAATTTGCCACTATGGGATCCCTACATGATATATTGCATGGTATGCATAGATTTCCTTCTGTTTAAGATTATAATATAGACTCAATTGACCTGAAATTTCTCATTGGTTTCCATTCATTGTGGATCTAAATAATAATTATAGGTAGAAAAGGAGTTCAAGGAGCACAACCAGGTCCTACTCTTGACTGGATGCAGAGGGTGAGGATTGCAATTGACGCAGCCAGGGGTTTGGATTACTTGCATGAGAAAATTCAGCCTTCTATCATACATAGAGATATCAGATCTAGCAATGTACTTCTATTTGAGGATTTCAAAGCCAAAATAGCAGATTTCAACCTTTCAAATCAGGCACCTGACATGGCTGCTCGCCTTCATTCTACTCGAGTTTTGGGAACCTTTGGATATCATGCACCAGAGTAACACTTCTAAAATTTCTTTACCGTATTAGGATCTCATTTTTACAATTTACACGTGTTGGCATGAGTCTACTTTGTGGTACATGCACTGTAGTTTCTTTTCAGAATATTAATCAGATTATTTTACTTAATGTTACTTGCCCACGTGTTAGATTTCCTTTAGTTCTACTTTCTGAAGGGGAAAAAAAAAGTTAACATGTAAACAATATTTCGTTTGTCAGGGTGGGAGGACTTTTTGTGTTCATTCTATTTGTGGTATTTGCCAAAAAAAAAAAAGAGTCTGTTTCTGGTATTTGAGATTTCAATTAGTTTTATGCTCTATGGTTCTGCATTTTTAAATAGACTAAAAGTGAAGATGAAATATAAACTGGTAGAAATTGTTTGTATGCATAAGAGCAATGAAACATTTGACTTGCAGAAATGTGCTGAAAGACTTCAAAACGTTTGATTGTTTGTCTGATTGGATGAAAAAATTACATTTATGTTTATCCTTTTGTTTTTTGTTTTTAGTATGTAATACTTGGTTGTGCTACGGCTCTTCCAGAAGAGGCAATATTTTGGCTGTGAATTTTATGATTTTTAGCCGACATAAGAGCATCATTTATTCTGTCTACCCATGGTCCTATGCTAGCATGTAAAATACCTGAATAAAATTATTCAAATGTTCCTTGAAACGTGCCGAAATATGCTAGATTTTCTATTTATTTATTTTATCATTCCTATTTATGTGAAGATCTAAATACATCAATATTAATTGCAAACTTTTTGTTTCTGCAGGTATGCAATGACAGGGCAATTGACACAAAAGAGTGATGTCTACAGCTTCGGAGTAGTTCTTCTAGAGCTCCTGACTGGGAGGAAACCTGTTGACCATACTATGCCTCGTGGACAGCAGAGTCTTGTCACTTGGGTAAGTCTCTTTGCCTATTCACTCGTGGAATTTATCTAGTTGGTTTAGGTTACCACTTTTCTTCTTTACAAATATGAACTGACATCTATTCTTTCGTTCTTTTATTTCCTAAGGCCACTCCACGGCTGAGTGAGGACAAAGTTAATCAGTGTGTAGATCCAAAGCTAAAGGGAGAATATCCCCCTAAAGGAGTTGCAAAGGTCTGTATGTCTGTCTCTCCCTTTCCCCTTCCCCCTCGCACACACTCTCATACTCACACATAGCGTGCACGCGCATACACATGCACTCGGACACATACACAAAAAATAACATGGTACGACAGTACTCTTCATAAAATGTGTTTATTGGATAGAACTGGCAGCCAGCTTACACAGTTAGTTTTTCGAATAATGTAGCTGGCAGCTGTGGCAGCACTGTGTGTGCAATATGAAGCTGAATTCAGGCCAAATATGAGCATTGTTGTCAAGGCACTTCAACCGCTTCTGAAATCATCTACCCCTGCTCCTGCTGCTCCAGAAAATTGAAGCAAATCTCCAAGTTTTTCATTATGTTGGAATTCGTCCTCTTTTGAAGATTCTGGTTTCGTTTGCCCAAGGATTTCAAGATTATCTAAACATACACACATAAATATAAATATCTTTTTGTTTATTGCAATGATGAAATTGGTTGTGTAGTTTGATTTTCCAATTTCATGTCATTCCACTGGGGTTTTAATGAGTCAAATTGAACCGGAATTGGGTTGAGGCTGGAGTTCTTGTCACTTTAAAGTTATTTGATTACTTGGATTTCTGCACTCAAAGTAAGTTATTCTTTGACTGATGTATTTTCTTGGCTCTGTGAAGTCAATTGAATCTTGGATGAAAGGAATGTGTTTGGATTTATTGACCGACTGTTAATTGCTTTTCATTTTGCTAAAAGTTTGATATCTTCCTATAAAATTCCACTGCTTTAGTTCATCTTTGGCAATAAAATTTAAAATCAGTGCAAATTGTTACTAACTTACTATGGCGATGCCAACTTATCATGATTATTTTTTTCTGAATGAAAAAAAGAAAAAAGAAAAAGAAAGTATTGTCATCAATTACCGAGAGATGCTCTACAATTACATGTTCGAATAAACTAACACTCATACGAATTATAGGTTTGAACCTAGCCCTCATTAAACTATAATGCTCTACAATATATTGGAATGTCAACGGCTCCAATCTCCCGTTTAAATATTTTGGGGTCGAGAATTTTACATCAAACGTTCTGGTACTTTATAGGAGTTGAGTTTTTCAACTAATAAATAAATAAATTATGATAAATTAAATTTTTAATAATTTAAGTATTTATAACATTTTAAGTATATTTATTTCTTATGTAATTTAATTAAATTAAATTAATCTAAATTTAGAGTTCGTTATAATTAAAATTACAAAAGCACACAATCCAGTTTGGAAAATAAAAAATGACATTATCTTGTTATTATTTGGAAGGAAATTTTTTTTGCCCTTATTTTTACTCATTACATTTATGGTGTACATTCAAGCAGAGAAAAGAAGTTCATCCTCCTATTATTTTATCAGATTACTCTTCTTGAATTTCTTGATTTTTAATTAAAAATAAATTTATAAAAAATCATATGAGATCTTAATATGATCCAACCTACCACATTAAACATTTTCCCAATTACCAATGGCAAAAAATAAAAAATAAAAAAAAATCGCAATTACATTGTGGATTTGTAAATCGAATAGTTTTCATTTATTTATTTTTAATTAACGCGGCCTAACAAGTAAATTACGTGATTTATGCTCAAAGTTTTACTTAATTTTCTTTTATTTAAAGTAATAGCTATTAAAATTTATAATAATAAAAATAATTTTTTTTAATATAATAAAAGTTAATTAAAATTATTATTTTTATTGTTATAAATTTTAAATATATATATTTTTAAAATATTTATTAAAAATTTATAAAATCTATAAACCCCTGCGAGGCCACTAGCCCAGCCAGACCCAGCTAAAACATCAATCTGATTTAAATCGAAGGGTTTTACACATCGCTTCCCAGAAGTATTGTCTTTTGAATCGCTCTCAAATTCTCATTCCCTAGAGCGAATGGCTGATGTTATGGATTCTGATACTTCCATTGGTTTTAAGCGAAGAATCACTGAGTTCCAAGAAATTCTCTCGCAATCATCTGCTTCTCCTTCTCCCTCCCCGATTACTGCTGAAGATAAACAGTCTTCTGAGATAGTTTCGACTCCGAAACAAGACCAAGAAGATAGTCCGAGTTTTATCTCTGAGTCTTCACCCAATTCCATTAATTCCGAGAAGGCAAAGTGTTCATCGCTTGGAAAACCGACTGGTACCAACATCGAAGAAAATCAAGAATCGAATGGTTCTGTGAATGGGAATTACCCATCTTGTGGTTCGGTTCCTTTGTCATCTGGGTCTGAAGGAATTGAAGGGGCTACTGTGGCAAATGGCGAGGAGAGTTTTGTGGCTGATGTTGTTTTTGTGAAAGATGTGAAGGGAAATATTTTGAATGATGAGAAAGAAAGCTTATTTTCTGGTTCTGTTGATAAAGATGTGAAAGATAATGGAAAATATGAAGTGGGTGTTTCTGGTATTCTAGAATCTGAGAAATTTTGTGAAGTGGTCGGAGGGAATATGGGAGTGAAAGTGGGAAGTTCTGTTGTTCAATCAGAAACTGAATTGGAAAACAAAAAGAAACAATTATTAGAGGAACTTGAAACCATGTTAGTGCCTGAAGATAAATGCCACGATGAGGAAGTTCATGGCTTGGAGAGTTATACTAAGATTGTGGAGTTTAATGGAAGAACAAGCGATTTTCAGGAAGAGCAAAGATTGATTCGTGATAATGCTGAGAACGTTGATCCAATTAAAGGAATTGATGGGTCTGTTGGATATCCTTTGGGGATTAAAGTAGTTGATGAAACTGCATTGATTGAACAGGTTGTTACGTTTCCCAAGATTGTTGGAAATGATAGTGGACATAAGGCGGGATTTGTAGTTCCAACTATAAGAACAAAGAAGGATGGAAACATGAAATTAAAAGAAAATGATGAAAATAAAGGAAAACGGTCAAGAAGAAGGTCTAAAGGAGGGAAAAAGGCCTTGCCCTTTGATGGGAAGCCTGAAAATATTGCAGAAATGGCTGAAGGCAATTCTCTGTGTCTAAAGAATAGGGAGAGGAATGAGTTAGGATACTCGAGACAAGCCTTGATGTCCTTGAGGTTTGTGAACATCGTGGAACAGAGGAAAAAGTGGAAAGATATATATGTTGGACTTGGGCCTGTTGTGGGAAAGGAATACGATGACCTGGCCACCTCCCATTCTCAGAAGAGTAGCCACTTGCATTTTGACCCTCGGCAGCGCTTTGGCAAGAAGGAAGAGTTCCCTGCAGTTTTTGGTAAGTACTGAAATATATTCTTTTGTACATTTGTCTTTTGATTTTAATTGTCATAGATGTTTGATTGTTTGTTATGGATTAATAATTAACACATATTAAATGACTGATATTATGTTGACTGAATGACTGCTTCATTCTCAAAACAATCTTAGTGCCTTCTTCTTCTTGTCCTCTTCTGATATTTATTTTCCTTTTTATTGTGGTCAGAGAGCGTTAGTTATAGGTATCATTAGTGCTAAGGCTATGGTTGACTTGACCTTGATAATCAGGCTATGGTTTACTATCTGATTTTGCATGCCGAAATTTTTTGTGTCAACTTGTGGTCTACAATCTAAAGTTGCTATTGAGGGAGATTTGATAAAAAAAAAAAATTAAGAAATAAAGAAACTTAGTAATCAGCAGAAACACCAGAAATAAAAACAGAGAGTGGGGAGGGAATCCCCAAATACACAACTGAATTTAAAGTATAAACTTGTTGATTATATATTTATATTTTGTACCTGCACTATTGATTATTATGTGATGTTATGATCTCATGAGCTGATTGCTGCCTTTATACTCTTCTTTTGCAATGAATTTGGAACTGGGATGATAATATCTGGTTCTACTTCAAAATTCATGCTTTTGTTTTGAGTGCAATACACGTTTCTAATTGTTTCAATGGAAATGTGGAAGTATCTTTCCATTCTTGCTTTTCTGTATGGTTTGCAAATTAATTGGTCTAATTTGACTACTCTGTCTGCTAGTGCTACTAGATGTGCATTTACTGATGTTTAGCAAAAAAACCAAAGTACATCTAGTGGTCTTTCATATTCATTGAACCATATGTGAATGGTACTTCATTTTTAGTTTCAATCATGTATTTATTTTACATGTCAGTTAATGCCAGTATCTGTGTGTGCATTGCTTCAGGCTTCAGCTACCACTTCTCCCTCTCTTTTGACTCACTGAAAATAGAGGGAAGATAATTGCTACTACTATCTGGGACATATGCATGGAGCTTTTTTATTTTGAAGTAGACGGGAAGCCTTTTTAGCTTTTAGAGGGGACAATAGTTGCTACAAGTGGAATAAATATCATATTTCTGTAAATAATCAATGTTTGTTTCTTGGTTCGGCCGTGTATTTGAATAAATTACTTGATTCATCAAGACTGGAAAATTGTTTTTCTGGGGTGGGCTTCCTTGTTTCTAGGACAGTTTGGTTATTTGTTTTCTTGGGTATGAAAAATTGAAATAAATGAAAATTTTAGGGGGGGGGGGGGGAATATTTAGCTTCCGTATGATTATTCATTAACCATATTAAGGCAACATCAAGTTTAAAATTGATGAGCTCGTACCACTCTATAGAGTTAAGGTACATCATAAGCTTTGATACATTGGACAGGACCTGCAATTTGAATCTGGGCTTGAGGTGCTAACTTGAATACTAATATTATGGTTTTATGCCCTAAATGAACCCTAAGCATTGTACTGCTCCCCTTTGCAAGCATGGGATGAAGGATTTGTAATTGTTTATTGTGCTTATTTCTGCTTGAGAATCATCTTTAGCTGTTAAATGACTGAATACTAATAATTAGATTAATAAACTTTGAAGCATTCTATATTTTTCCGATTTTATAAGTAGGTAAAATTTTCAACCAACTAGTGCCCTTCTTTTGTTCTTGCTCGTTCTCTGTTTTATTTAAAATAAATGTGTATTTACTTGGTTCACTCCATTCCCGTCCAGTTTAGTGGCATTTACCCAATATGGTTGTGTTTAGTTACTTGGATGCCTCACTTTTCTGTCTTATCACATATGGAAGACCATTTAAGTTGAGAGAATCATTTTATTTTTCCATCAAGGCTGTGAAATGGTTTTCAGAGAATCGTTTTTGCCCTCAGATTTCTTGGCATTGATTTATGGCAGTGCATTTTTGCAACTTTTTATCATCGTATGGTTATGATGTTTTTATTTTTGTTTGTCTGTTTCTTCAATGAACCCTTTCCCTTTTTAATTCTTTTTTAAAAAAAAAATCTTTTAGGGTTTTCTTGCATTTTCTTGAGAAGTTTCCAGTGTACTAGTGGATGTCGCTGAATGATTTTCCTCATTCAATTTTTGCTTTCTTGTTAGCTCCAATTGTGTCAATTTGATGGGTTCAATTTCTGTTGTGCACAGGTCTGACTGCTGCTAGAGGAAGATGCAATCATATGAATGTCTTTGTCCATTGAAGAATGACCTAAAGAAATCTCCAAAAGGCATTTTGTTCAACATGTTGACATGTGCCCCTGATTTGTGTGCTGAACTACAGTGAATAATGTTGTCTGTACTTCTTGTATGATCATTGTGACAGGAAATTTTTCATTTTAGGTTCAATTGTAAAGCATTATGTGGCTGTAATGATGATATGTTTCATTGTTTCTGAAATGAATATATAGTATACTTGATTCCCTTGAATGAAATTGATTTTTTTTTTTTCCTTGTTCTTCGTGTTTTGTGATGTTAATCTCAGAAATCCAACCACCCTTTGTTTCTCCTGAGAGAACTCCGTAGTTTCTAAATCTGGATTATATTCCTAAATTTTTTTGTTACTTTCAGGGGAGGCATGTTCAGGGAACCTAGGCACTGAATTAGGTAGTATGGTTGAAAACCCAAGTCTCTTGGATGTAACTTGCAGTCATAGAACTGGAGACGAAGATGATTATGATGTGGAAGGAGAGCACATTGAAGATAATGACAGTGAGGATGATTATTCTAGCATTCAAAGACCAGCCTTTATGGTTGAGGGTGAACCAAACTTTGATTCCGGTCCTCCAGAAGATGGATTTGAATATCTCCGGCGTGTAAGGTACGATTACACGTTCTCATTTCCTTCATCCACATATGTTTAATTTGATATTTAACGATGCCACAAGATGTTTATCCTTTCTTTATGGAAAAAGAAAAAAAGAATCAATTATGAAAAACAAAAGCCAGGCAGAAAATATAGATTAAGAGTCAAGACTAATTCTCATAACTGGTTTCTGGTATAGAAAATATAGATGCTTGGGCATATTGGAAATTCCTGAGGTATACTATAACTCATGTTTTTAAAGATTTCTTGTGGACTTTTAAATATTTTTTTGCCTCATGGGTAATAGTTTCAAGTCGCATTATGTCTTTGTGATGGAAAATTTTCTGAAGATGGGTTTTTGATTTTTTGTTTTTTTTTGGGGGGGGCGGAGGGGTGACCAATTTATGGAATTTCTCTTTTGCTTGTTACACTATGGTCATCCAATAATAGAGGCTGATGATTATCCCTTTACTATGGGGAGGAACTTTGAAGGAGCTCATTTCATATTCAGATTTAGCACTTACAACTTTTATCTTAGGGTTGGGGAGGGAGGGCCCCTACCAGAGGGGTGGTGGGGAAGGAGTTTTCATGACAATGCTTTGAGTCCTATGACAAAGAAGTTTCTTTCTAATCTCAGGTGGGAAGCATCTCAGATACCAAAAGTCAGGGTAGCCAAATTTGATAGAAGTAAAAGTACGCAAGATCAGAGCGTATATATGCCCCAGATTCCGGAAATTGCCAAGTGCGCAGAACATTTATTGCCATCAAAGCATTGGGAAGATACATTTCTTGCGGAATTCTCAGAGTTGAGAATGGTATGTTTTTCCTGGCTTTTGTTTAGTTGTTTACTATTTTCATGTTTAATAGTTGAACCATTTATTGTTGTTGTAACATTATGAAGATTTTGTTATATAGTGAAGCATATTCATCATATATTCGCACTGGATGCTGGTCCATCTTTTCAAGAGTAGATTAGATCACATTGTTTGAAATGTTTTAGGATTCAAACAAGAAGATATCTCCTATAGTAGGTCTCTCTTCAGAATCAATGGGTCTGTTTACTTGTGTTTATACTAAAGTGGTTATAAAGAAAGCATTTTGAGGAAGAAACACATTATTTGTGCTTCTGTCAAGAAGGCCTCGAAAGTATTTTGGAAAATTTTTCTTTTTGGTTTTAAAGCGCCTTTTTTACTATTTGAATTGCTTATACAGGCCTAAGAAGCATTAACAAGCCACCCTATTTTATATTTTTTAATGTTGCATCTAAGAAGAGTAGATTTATAGCTCATTCTTAATTTCAGGCACTGTCTCGTCTTGATGATTCCACTGTAAATGATTCTGGAAATCTGCAATTGGAAACTACTTTTGGTGTCAAGAGCTACTCTGATCAGCTACCAAAGGGCATTATTCTTGAGAGTCCAGGAGAAATCCAAACAAAGGAAGCACAATTCAATCAGCTAGATGGTTGTTTCAACCTTGAACATTCTAGTGATCCTCCTCGTTTGGCGTCTCCTGAAGAGAATAGCATTTCTTCCCAATTAAACAATTCAGTCCCCAAGTATTCAAAGAGTGGAAATTCGGGTGACTCCCCCTTCTTGTCTGTGATCCTTGGTATGAGTTCTGTAGCTCGAGTGTCGACATTGAGAAAACGGATAAGCAGCCTAGAAGATGCAAGCACCTTCTCAAGGAATGATTGTTTATGGCTGTTTGCACTATGTGCAGCCATTGATACTCCAGTAGATGCAGACACTAGTGCTTCTTTTCGAAGTCTACTCCGAAAGTGTGCTAACTTGCGAGCTGCAAAATGTGAACTTGATGAAGAGGTTGTAATGTTGAACATCCTCACCACAATTTCAGGCAGATATTTCGGACAGTTAGAAAGCTGAAGCTTCATTATGTGTGCACCTATGGTTTACTTTCTCTGCAGTCCTTTATGGTTTCTTTTAATTAACTAATGTTATTATTGTTATTTTTAACTGCACGAATGTAAGAACTTGAAATCCTTTTTCTTATGTGCTTATTTCCAGGAAATGACTTCTATATAATTTTAATAATTTTATCATATTTTGTGCTTTCAACAAGTCATAAATTTATTATAAGGGAGGGACGTTAGTGGTATGTGCGTTTTACTCTTGTAAATTTCAATTGAAATGTTAAAATGTGCTGTTGAGTATCAAGAAGATTGTACTTTCGTCTTGTAAGTTTGAGCCTTAAAACTAAAGTAAACTTTTTTTTTTTCGTTTAAGAAACTTAAGCGCTCAAATTGAAAACTATGAAACATTAAAAGCATGCCCTTGTACTTACTCTCTTATTTTCCTCCTTCTTCATAATTTTTTTTTTTTTTTTATCTATTTACTTATGAAACAATAGCAGGCTGGAATGTCTTCCTAATCAACTCATACTTATTTAGAAATCTTTCAGATAAAATCTGCAAGGATTTTTAGATCATTGGAGTTATATATCGAATGCCTTCCAAATTAACACAGAAATTATTTCAATTCATTGAATTTTTTTATATTATATATTTCCTGAAAATTACTCCATAATATTTTAAAGCATTAAAAAGGTAATTTATTGGTACAATCGAATTTTGGTGTATTTATTTATTAGCCCTAAATGATATTTTAGTAATTTGTATTTTTTTATGTAACTAAAACTCAAAATTTTGAAGATATTTTTGCTAATTTTAAAAAATATTAATTTATAATCTAAATATAAATTATTTAGACTCGAAGCTCATTTCATAATTAATTTATCATTATATTATTTCAATTTTATCAATAATAAGCATAATTTTTTTTTAATGGATATAATTTATTTTATAATTTATATTAATTAATTACTCTACATTTAAATTTGTATTTAAGAAGATATAAATCACAAACTTTATTATTATACTAATGGGACGATGGACTGTATGATATTACAACTACTTTTTTTCTTGGCATTAGTTTTTATTGTATATATTCTTTTTTTTGCGTACATGTCACCTTTTGGTTGGTAGGTAGTGACTCTTATCGTGCACCCTATCATAGTTGATAATGTTGAAACCTATTTCCCTCAAGTGTTGCTACTGCTAGCTCCTCATTTCATTGCAGCCTCCACCACGACGTTTACTTCAGTTTCCTCTTTACTCTCTGTCTCCTGATTCATCAATGGACGTCTCAGTTGACGAAACCACAAAATCTGTTTCAGAAATTTCAATGGACTCTGCTTCACCTGCTGCTTCGTCGGAAACTATAAGCAAGAAGTAAGAATTTCTTTCTAGGCATATTTTATTTGGTTAACTCACTATGGCAATGTTATAGGTTCATCTTAGATATCCATTTTCATTTCTCTTTCTATTTTTTCTAAATTGTGTCGAAAACAATATTACCGTTCTTTAATTGCTTACATTGCACAGTTCTATAATTCTCTAGTATCAATTTGAAGTTTCTACATGATTGTGAGTATCCTGAGAAGAGATTGTCATGTTTAGCTGCTATTATTTTCATCTATTTTTGCTTCTCATACGATCTTTCAAAAAATTTGTAAAAATGATGTTTTTATTGTTCCCACTAGTGTTTTTATTTTTGTTTATGGTTAATTTCAGGATTTAATTATCTATCATTGATAATTGTAATTTTTTTCGGTTGGTTTGCAGTGCACGAAAGAAAGAGTTAAAGAATAAGCAGAAGGAAGAAGAAAGAAGGCGAAAAGACGAAGAGAAGGCAAAACAGGTGCTACTTTAGTTTACTCGATTTACTTTTATTTGGTTCTTTAGAAAACTTGAGGCAGAAATTAGAAAATAAACTTGGCATTATTTTACTCATTAGAGTTTATAACTTGCTTTGCACACTTACGTGTATACAAGTAAATCAATATCTTTACCTTAGCAGATTTGTTCCTAACATTGGCCATGATGTTCATTATTACCATTGATAATTTTTTTATGGTTTAATCATGTGGATTTGACTCCCTTCCTTTTACTACCAAATTACTTTATTTTAAAGCTTCTAGTAAACTAATTGGCGTATTCCATGATCCAGGCTGCTGCCACAGCAAGTTCCCATGTTAAGAAATCTGCTGCCGATGATGATGAAGAAATGGATCCGACGGTATATGTTCAATATTACTAATATTGTATTTATATTTATTTTTTAATGAAATTCTGCCTCATCTTTTTTCTGATTTAACAAATAAGTCTTTGTTTTTTGATCTTTTTATTCCTTTTTTTCTCCAGCAATACTTTGAGAATAGGATAAAGTATCTTGCAGCTCAGAAAAAAGAGGGTCGAAATCCATATCCCCACAAGTTCTTTGTTTCCATGTCTATAGCTGAATATGTAGAGAAGTATGACAGCTTAAGGAATGAGGAGTATCTGGAGGATGTAACTGTGTCTTTGGCTGGTATGTAAGATTCAGAGTTTATATTCATATATTGTATTTATCTGCTTTGATCACGGTCTTTGTTGTTTGATATTCATGTTTATATTGTGCTAGGTCGAATTAAGAGCAAAAGGGCATCCTCTTCAAAACTGTTATTTTATGATTTGCAAGGTGGTGGTGCTAAAGTGCAAGTAATGGCTGATGCACGGTACTAAGTAAATTGTTTTTTTTTTTTTCTTTTCTTTTCTCCACTCCCTTTAAATCTTTGGAACTAGGGATGACAATTTGCCTCGACGGTTTAGGTTCCCGCGGGTATCCGACTAGTTCGGATCAGGGCCAAACGGTTCGGAAATGGATCGAGACATTATCCATTTTATTTATAACAATTCAGTTCGGTTTGGGGCACCATTTGAGTACCCGCTTATTTACTAAAAACTTTAATTGCATAAAAAATTATAATTTTTTTTTTTTAAAACGGGCCAACGGTTCAGTTTTTTAACCAGCAGCTATCACTCGAACCGAACCTAAACATTTTGTTTGAAATGGTTCAGTTCAATTTGAACGTCAAAATGGGTTGGGTCGGATCTGACCCGAATCGACTCGTTGCCATCTCTATTTGGAACTATATGTATTTTTTATTTATTTATACTCTCTCCTTCAGCAATGTCTTTGGATATGCTTTTGTAGTAAGCAAAGTTTACTGCAATAAGTCATGCATCGCAAAAGATCTCATTTATTGTTATGTTGACTGGATAGTTCCTTCCTTTTCTTGTGGATGCAGCAAATCAGACATGGATGAAGTCGAATTCTCAACATTTCATTCTAGTGTGAAACGTTATGATATTGTTGGTGTCACTGGGTTTCCAGGTTAGTCAAACAATTCATAAATAATACATGTTGTAAGATATTGGCTTCATGAAAAGAAGAAACTGTAATTAGATCTTAAAGAAAAAATGGTTTAGAGTTTGAAAGGTGCTAGGCCATGGTCATGGGCATCTGTGATCAGTGTTGTTTTTTAGCTCTCTTTACCTTCCTCTAATTTTGGAGGAAGATGACATTTTTAAAGGAGTCATTATTTATGTTTACACGAAAGAAGTTTAGAGAGGTCAAAGAATAAGAAAGGATTATTTGTTTTTGTTTTTTTTTTGTGTGTGTGGGGGGGGGGGGTGGGTTTGATGGGATGGGGCGAAGGAAGCATGCATAGACAATTAAGGTAAGCTACAAAAGGATGATACCTTGAGTCCACAATATAGTATTGCATTATGTCATTTTTTCTCATTTTTTGCTGTCTCAAACGCCAGTATCTTAGTGGGTAGTGCTTCTACTCTTGATGCATTTAGCCTATGAAACCAAAACGTGAAGTTTATGTTTATTGTAGCCTTCATCTGAGGAGCTTCATAGCTTGTTTACCGTGAGAATTTGCTTTCAGTCCTCATCTGTCAAGTAATTAGAGTTTTAGGACTTCATTTTCCTAGAAACATAAAATGGTGACTATTTCTCATGTATAATAAAGTTCTTTTTTTTCCTTTGGAAAAACCACTATATGATTCTTCTCTTTGCATAAGTAGGAGGCCAGCTTATAGTTTCTGTTACTTTTATTTATGCATAGGCTTGGTTACTTTTACTTTAGAGTTCAGAGATATTATGCGAATCCTTTGTTGATGCATACTATTATGTCTGGATTAGTTTAATGATTCTCTCTAGGACCTAAGACGTTTAATATAATTTATCTTCATTTATTCATTCAGGGAAAACTAAAAGAGGGGAGCTGAGCATTTTCCCAAAATCATTTATAGTATTATCCCATTGTCTTCATATGATGCCTAGACAGAAGCCTGGTCATGGATCAGATCCCAGTTCGAAGGTGAGCAGAGTCTCCTTTTTCTCTCCTAGCCACAATATTTGCTGGTTTTCTTTTATTGATGAATTTGGAATTTGCGTGAATATGCAGAAACTCGATGCATGGCTCCCTGGAAGTGCCAGGAATCCTGAGGCATACATATTGAAGGACCAGGTATTGATTTTTCTGCAACTTTTTAGCCTTTCTTGTTCCGCATATGGTTAGTTTGAAATTTTCTTTTGGAGAGTAATAAGGGGCTAAATTGAGGATATCATATTTGATCTCGTAGTAGGATATTTGTTTGATTTTCTTCTGGTAGGAAGGAATAGTCCATCTATTATTTTTATTATTTTTTTTGTATTTTATATTTTTCACTTTTCAGTTTTTTTATATAATTTTATGTTGTTTTTTTCTGCTAGGAAACAAGGTATCGACAACGTTATCTGGATTTAATGTTGAATTCTGAGGTTCGACAAATATTCAAGACCAGATCAAAGATTATTGATTACATGAGGAGGTTTCTTAACGATCTTGATTTCTTGGAGGTTATTATCTGTCATTGTTATTGCTTTCTTTTTTTTCTTTTCCAAAATTTGTTAAAATTTGCTAAAGGGCCTTATTTTTTCTAAGTCTAGTATGTTTCTTGTTTTTTTCCTTATTGTTCTGCCTAGGTTGAAACTCCTATGATGAATATGATTGCTGGAGGAGCAGCTGCTCGCCCATTTGTGACACACCACAACGATCTCAATATGAAACTTTACATGCGAATTGCACCAGAACTCTACCTTAAGGAGCTGGTTGTTGGTGGGCTGGATCGTGTTTATGAGATAGGAAAACAATTTAGGAATGAGGGCATAGATTTGACCCATAATCCTGAATTCACTACATGTGAATTTTACATGGCTTTTGCAGACTACAATGATCTGATGGATCTCACTGAGAAAATGTTGAGTGGTAAGGGTCCAAGGAGAAAACTGGAAGTACTTTGTTTTGTTTCTCTCTTTTTATTCATTTTTTGAGCTTTCCAAACTACTTTAATTTGTTTACTGACATGGTGAATGCTGAAATAGGAATGGTCAAGGAGCTTACTGGTGGATATAAAATCAAGTTTCATGCAGCTGGGCTTGATAAGGATCCCATTGAGATTGACTTCACTCCCCCTTTCAGGTTTTTTTGAGAATGCTTTCTGGTGGCTGGTGCTGAGTGTCAACCTGTAAGATCTACATATAACTGTTTGCCTTTAATTGTTGCAGAAGGATTGACATGATTGAGGAGCTAGAAAGGATGGCCAATCTCAGCATACCAAAAGACTTGGCCAGTGATGAAGCTAACAACTATCTGAAGGACACATGTGCAAAGCATGATATCAAATGCCCTCCTCCTGAGACCACAGCTCGGTTGCTAGACAAGGTGCATATATATATTTATGTTTCTCTATTGTCTAATTATCATTTTAAACTGGTTAAAATTTCCGAGCACGTGCTATTACTGTTCTTAATTTATTCCTTTAGTGGTATGATGAATGGATGCTTCTTATCTGGAAGTTTTGCCGAACTATGTTCTAACAGTGTATTATTGGTTTTCAAAAAAAAAAAAAAATCTATTATTAGGAACTGTTGTCTGTCATTAGCTGTGTACTGTTTCATGTGGTTTTCTGTTTTAAGTTAGTTGTGACTTGTTGACTTTGGATGACTGGTAGAGTGTTTCGAGTGTATGCTGTATAGATGAATTGTTAAAAAGTCTAGTCTCTACTCTAGTACATAGGTATAAATTTTGCAGGGGAGTTAAATTAACAAGTATGTCAAGAATGGTATTCTTTCTTTTGTTTGCTTGTGAAGAATGGTACTTTTTGGACAAATGATATATGCATCCAATTTTTGTCTTTTTCATAAGTGAGATGTTATTTTATTTTTGCAGCTTGTGGGGCACTTTTTGGAAGAGACTTGCGTGAATCCTGCTTTCATCATTAATCATCCTGAGCTAATGAGTCCGTTGGCAAAGTGGCATAGATCGAAACCTGGATTGACTGAGCGCTTCGAATTGTTTGTCAATAAACATGAAGTATGGTTCTCCCACTACCTCCATATTATTTTTCATTTTTTTGAAATCTCTAATCATATTCATGAGATGGAACGACTATTGATCTTTGACTTTTCAGCTTTGTAATGCATATACCGAGTTGAATGATCCTGTTGTACAGAGACAGCGATTTGCTGAACAACTAAAGGTATTAAATAGGTCTTTTATTTAGACAAGTATTAAGATAAATTAAAATGGTTATCTGCATGTATATCCCTAAAATGTTTGCCTTGAATGTTAGGATCGACAATCTGGTGATGATGAAGCTATGGCTTTGGATGAAACATTTTGTACGGCTCTTGAGTATGGCTTGCCTCCTACTGGTGGTTGGGGTTTGGGCATTGATAGGCTAGCCATGTTTTTGACCGATTCACAGAATATTAAGGTTCTCATTCCTTCTATAACCTCCTATTTTTTGTGTGTGCCTTGTGGCGAGACTATGTAATGTGTAAATTCTGTGTATTTGGAGATGACACATTCAACAAATTCTCACCCTGATTTTCTTTGGTAACAGGAAGTACTACTTTTCCCAGCCATGAGACCTCAAGATGAACCTACTGCTAAAGGTACAGATTCTAAAGCCAAGAGGAAAATCATTATGCATTTGTGTCTTTATTAAGTTGTTAATGTACCGAGTAATTTGGTATTTACTGTTTTTTTTTTTTTTTCCGATTGTAGGGGCTAAAGAATCTCAATGATTTGCTAATTTCATGGCAAGATTGACATTGTGCTTCTTCAATCTAAAGTTGGCTTTCCCGAAAGCAGAAATCAGAGTAACCACCATATTTTATAATTTGAAGTTTAGCACACTGAGGATTTGAGCATGGCATTGTTGTTTGGAGTAATTCGTTTTTGAGCTGTGAGATATATAGTCCAGCTGATATAGATATTTTTTTTTTGTTAAGCATCTTATAGCCATGCACAGACAAACATCTTAGTTTCTGAATAATAGTTTGGTTTGGTTCAGTGAGAGAAGAGTAGGACTACATGAAAACAAATTTCTTAAATTACTTATTTTACCAGAGCTTGCACTTGAGATTAAAAGTGGCTATTGTTTGCGATTGTCTCTGTTTCAATTGGTTAATTTTGATCAATTTAAAAATTTGTCAAAATTAAGATTTGCTATAGTTGAAAATTTTAAGGATAGAAGAAATAAGGGGTGAGGGGCAGAGGGTTTTTCGGTTTTTGAGGCTTCGGAGCCGGATCTTCAGGGCCCTAACAGTCAGTCCCATGAGAAAATATTTTATGGGATGGGGGCACTGCCCCCTTGCTATTGTCACCATTGATCTCTCCCTTTTTTTCTTTTTTTGAGTGTTATAATAAATGTGTAGAGGGACTTGGCACACCGGGTGACCATAGACCTGTTCTATTTAACTTTGTCTTGTCCAGGGCTTTGGAATATGAGTGCTTTAATTCTATAACTTTTAATCGACGCATTTAAGGCCTACACTTATAGGTGTACTTATATTAAAAGATGCATTTGGGTCTTAATTATTGGAGCAAAATGCACAAATTAAATTAGATGTATGAAATTAAAGTCCATATTTTTTAACATAGGTATGATTAGGGTTGAGTAGTCGACTAAAATTGCCTATTTTTTATTAATTTAAATTTGATTTGATGCAAATTTGTAAATATTTAATTTGTTTTCGATCGATGATATATTTAATTTAAATTTAAGCATATTGAATTTTTAGGATTCGATGAGGTTAGATTGAAATTATAACTTATTTTTAAATTATTGTTATATATAAACACAATATGTATTAACATTTAAATTTTTTAAATTGATACATTTACTCTTGGATATTATTAAATTATTATAAAGAATTTAGCATTTATATTTAATTTAAGCTAAAATAGTAATTTAATGTAATTATGGTATGCATAATATTTAAATATAATATATAAAAAATAAAATATGCATTTATTTATAATTTTAATAGTAATTCGGTCCAGATTGAATTGTAATGGATTATGAAAATTTTCGATCCAAATGAATTATATAATTTACTATCCGAATTTAAACATTAAAGTGTATTTTTATTTTTTATTTTTTTTACGAGTGTATGAGACTATGTGCATTACTTAAAATGATACTGGATTGAAGTGCTAACTTGCAAAGCTATGATACTGTTGGTGCCTTTTTCCCTGTAAATAACGGCTCTCTTGCATTCTCTATTTAGCAATGTCAAAGAAGTGGGAGTTAATATCTCAGTTAAGCGGAAAGTCTCAAAGGAAGTTTGAGAATTGTGAACGTGTTGGGTTTTCTTTCCTTGTTCTTGGGCTCTACAACTTACATAAATAACATATCACAAAAATAACACTAGCATTTCATGGCTAGTTTTTCCACTGCAACACTAGACCCTCTATCAAGCAGAGGTTCAGTTTACGTCATAAACGTTGTCTTGTGAAAGGGGAAAAGAATTAAGCGAGGAATAACAAAATTAACATTCTTTAAAATTTTTAATAGCAAAATTAGCACTTTTTTGTGTTCAAATTTATATTTTTACAATTAAAAAAATGATTAATATGTCATTTTTCTTTAAACATCCATCCAATTAAAATTGAACAACGATAATTTAGACTCGTTTAATATTAAACGTTCAAATTGAATATTGAATGTTCAATATTATTGGGGTGTTAGTTTTGTTACTATAAATTTTAGGGGTGCTATTTTTGATAATTTCCCAAGAATTAATTGCTTTATGTTGCATAATAGGGTGTTATCAAGTAAACGAGGAATTAGAAAATCACAACTTCATCCTGCGGTGTATATATGTTTGTTTAAACTACTATTATATATCACAAATATATTATCATTATAACTTAAATAACATATAGCAAAAATAATACTAGCATTCACACCTAGATTGACATAAATAACTTATATCACGTTGCATAAATAGCAAAGGGAAAGTGTCACTCTTTTAAATTAAAATAAAATATTAAGTCTTTCCAATTTCTTATGCTCCCTACATTAAACGCCTATATAAAGATCATATAAGTTTTGAGGGTAAGTAACTTTGATCCAATGAGTTAATTAAAAAGCCTAAGTTATCTTTAGCTGAAATGAACCCATAAGTAATTCACGAGCTCATTCAACAAAATATTTTTATTAATAATAATTATATTTGTATAATTACAATGATGTTATTACTAAAAAATACAACTAAATTATTTTTTTAATATTTTATGAAAATATAGTCAAAATATAATATTTATAATAACTTTTAAACATTTTTTTTTAAATTTTATTTTTTAGAGTGTAAATTATAATTTTATATAGCACCACTAGGGCACCAAATACCAATTAAGTGGATAAGATGTTTGGCATTAAGCCGTTAAATTTGTTACATATAAATAGTATTTGGTGGTGTAGTGATTATATGAAGGTTTTTCCCTGTTAATAAAAATTGTTAAGGCTCCGTAGTAGAGTTTGGGGTTGAATAGAATAGCAATACATATTACAAAAAAAAAAAAAAAAAAAAATTGAAGTTGTTAAGTAGAGAAAAATACTACAAAAATATATTAAATTAAGTTATTTGTGTTTTTTAGTTCTTTAAATTAAGTCATTTATATCGTTTAATTCCTTAAATTATAAACGTTGTCATTTAGTTTCTCAAATTTGTAAAACATAAGTCTTTAATAATGATAAAGTTATAATTAATATGAAAAATTTTATAAAATATTGAATATTTATTAATTGGCATTGTTTTATTATTTTTAATAAATTAAAAATTAAAATATATATTTAAATAACTTTTTATTTGAATATTATTATTGTTGATTTTTTTCTTAAATAGTTTCGTATTAAATTTTATTTTATTATTGTTAAAAATTCATATTTTAATTGCTTGATAAAATATATATATATATATATATATATATATATATATATATATATATATATATATTAATGTTCTTAAGTAGCCTTGCTAAATGACATTATTTTTAATTTAAAGAATTAAATAATAGAAATGACCTAATTTAATAAAATTTCGTGATAATATCATTTACTTCATTACCCAACTCCTCCAGCTCCAACTCTTGGTTGATAACAGGGTGGAGGATAGTGGGGCTGTGTTTGACTATAGTTATGACTAATTTTTTTATAAAAAATTAATTATATATATATTTTTAGTATTAAATAAATATTTTATTTATAATGATATATTGTGTATAATTTTTGTGTACATATTTTGAAATATATTAACAATATTTAATAAATATGTGGATAAATATGATACAAATTGTAAATAAAGTAGTTATATATATATATATATATTTTTTTTTTTTCATGTATTTGGTACCTATTAGTAACAAAAATAAAAATGTAGTCATATATTATGTAAAAAAATTTCTTAAATATGATAATCTAAAAAAAGTTTAAATATTTAAATTTAAACTCAATATTATAGAAATAAAATTAAAAAATAAGTATATGATAAACTTCATATTAAAATTTTAAAGTTTATGTTTATCATATTTTATTTGAACCCAAATTTTAACTTTATCTAATATTATATTATTTGATATTTTATTTTAATAATATTTTAGAATTTATTTGAAATTTTTTATATAAAAAATTTATTATTATTATTGTTATTGGTCAATCTTATATTGTTTATAAACATATATTTTTAAGTATAGTCTCAAGCTTAAAATTTTAAATCGTATTTTACTTTTTAATATGTTTATTTTAGTTTTAACAACTATAAATTTTGGTGTGTTTAATTAAGATTTTTATTAGCTTAGATTTTTTAGTTAATATATTTATTTTATTCATGAATAATACTAATACTTATTAACTTATTGTTTAATTTTTGTTATAAGTTAATTATAATGTGTTAAATCTATTATAATATGACATAAAAAATTTAATATTGAATTGAGTATAATCTATTATAATTCTTACTAATTTTTTACTTTGTATAAAAAAAATTAAATTCCAACCTCCCTCAATTTTTTTTTTCTAGCTTTTTCTGGCTACGCCCCTTGTTGGTAATATTATTCACATTTGCTAGCTTTTTCTCTCTTGATCCCTCTTATTTTTGTACATTCCACATACATAAGATAAGAGCAAAAACCCCAACAACACAGCAAAGTAGAAACCAACTTAACTCCTGTAAACTCATCCCCATACACCACCACCCCTCCTATCACATTCATATAACCATTAGAGCCGTCATACAAATCCCTCTGGTCAACGACGAAGTCAAAAATACCATCCCTGCAGTGCCCATGAAGCAAAATTGCCAAGTCACCACATTAAATATCACTATTACCCAAGACAAAGTTGTCCTTTATCAAACATTTTCTGACTTTCCCTCTTCATATCAAAAAACCGAACATCAAAAATCATCCCCATTGTTGCTAAAATTTCCATTACAAATTGCATTTCAACCACCATTTGATAACAATACACCTTTCTATAAATCATCTCCATTAAAGGAAGATAAAGAGCAAAGCGCAAACCTGAACCAATTGTAGAGAAAAAGCCAACAAAATATTTGGCATGAGTTAGGCCTTTTGGTTTGTCATGATTAGATCCTAAGGCTAAGAGGATTGAACTCAAAGTTAAAAGAATTACACAATTGAGATTTGAGAATGTGATCTTTTGTTTTACAATGATGACTGAGAGAATTAGATTGAAGACTAATTGGGATGAAAAAAGAAGAGAGGATGTTGAAACAGGTAGATAAGAATAACCCCAAGAGAATAGAAGGTTGTTTAGGCCTAACATGTGTCCTATGAAAATTGATAAGATTGTGATTTTGGGAGTGCATTGAGTAGAGGGTTTTCTTTTAGTGTAGTTGAAGAGATAAGGAAGGTAAATTATAGGAATAAGGAGAGGAAAACCTAAGCATTGAACCCAAGTAGAGACCCATTTGCTCGAACCTTTGTGAATGAAATAATACTTTGAGAGTAATGTTGAAGAGATTGAACCTACAAAGAGAGAAAAGTAATTGATTAATAAGAGAGGTAAATCATTTTGTTTTTCTTCTTTTTATTGTTGGATTTGTGGGTTTTGTTGTTGATAATCTCTTGTGATGATTTCTTTGTTTTTTCTCTTTGATCATCTTGATGGTGGTTGTACTGGATGTTGAGAAAAGTTTCTGTTGAGGCATGAGTTATAGTCTCCATTGAATTTTAAACTGAAAAAAAGAAGGAAAAAAGTTGATGTTCTTGAGCTTCGGTACTCATTTATTATAGTGTAAATTTACTTCACAGGTATTAAAAAAATAGAAATTACTGATTGCTTAGGAGTATTATTGAAGTGAATCGATTAGCAAATATTTTTCTTTAAAGTTAGGATTTGTTTAGTTTATCATTTAAAAACAAATTTTCAAAAATAAAATATGATTTGAAAAGATTTTAAATTTTTTAAATTCGAGTTTTTATGTGTTATTAAATTCAAAAAATAATATTTAAATATTATTAAGTTTAAATTTGAATTAAAAAAATTTACAACACAAGAAAAACAATATTTAGTCATTTTTCTAAAACATTAGTATTTTCAAGATTTATTTAAAAATATTTTAGTAGTTTTTAGAAATAATTGCGTACTTATACTTTTAAAATTAAAAAAAAATGTTTTTAAATCTTTATACCAAATGTTTTTGGTCAATTTCAAATCATACACTTCTCCGAAAAGAGTAAAATGTATGACAGCTCAGTCATTGTCTCTCTATATAACTCATGATAGCCGTGCTATTACTATTAAGTAGGCAAATAATTAGGTTCAGTTTCATTTCCAATTTCCATTTTTTTAATTTTTAACTTTTATTATCCTTTGCTTTTCACAAAAAAAAAGCATCAGCTTAATTCATTTCTAATGTGATGGATTATGAAAAATTGGAAATTTTATTTTCATAACAGCAAACACTCTTTGTCATTACCATGCATAAGGTTTGAAATATTAAAATATTGAGCCTCAATTACAATTACTTTAAAAATTTTGGAAAAAATTATAGATTAATTAAATTATGATTTTTTTTTTTAATAAACCTACAAATATATCATTACTTTTTAGACTAATTTTTTGTTGTTTAATGCATGTAATACTTATTTTGACGTGTCTACGATCAAAGAATCACGATTTTTTTTTCTTTTAGAACAAAACAAGTTCATGTTTCTTATAAACTCGACATGATAATGTTTTTTTCTCAATGTAAAACAATTATTTGCTCTAATATCTTTGTTTTAGCTTCTGCATAATGTGTATGCGTGTGTATAGTTTATGTACACAGCATAAATGCATGTACAAAGTACGTATCTAGTTTATCCTATTTTAAAATTAAAATATCAATTTGATTATTACAAAATAACAACATAGTATTTTGAAGCTTCAATACTAACCTCAAGTATGCAAACAGTATTATATAACAAATCTACAACAATAAGATCCAATAATTTCATAAGACGAAATATCAAGGATATATAAACGTCAACTAAAAAGCCCACCCTTTTCAAGGACCCAATCTATAACAATAAGAGTACTTCAATATGCTAATTGATCAATATTAAGAAGGAAAAAATATTAAAGAATTAAGATATTTCTTAACATCTGTTTGCACTAACACAACAAAGATAACAGTCTCAGAGTAGAAGTCCGGCACAAACATATGCTAATTTCTTGTAAATCACAAACATTCATGAAGACTAAATTCAAAAGACCATAATCACAGATTGAAACAAGCAATCCATTGGTTTCTACAGCCGCTTGGGAAGAGAAGTTTTGCATTGAGCAATACCAGCAATGAAGCAGCAAACTAGAACGGGTAGGAGACACTACAACTATAGCTCCCTTCTTTTCTCTCTATTTTCTCCTTTGTATTTTTTTACCAGAAGAGTTTAAAGGTGCAAAATAGGGTGAAAGGCCATTTTGTACTAAAAAAAATTGAATTCAGTTCAGAAATTTTCTCCATCTGAGTGTATTTTACAAGGACTTACAAGTGGACATGACAGTCCAATACACTTATTGCATTCCAGCTTACACAGGTACCCGTCTGCCCCGGTAACGGTCAAGAAGCTGTGATAAAGAAGTGAGTAGTAAAAAACATAAGCAAGATCAGTTCATCTCTTGTACATGGATGTTTAAAATTTTGAAAAACTAACAAAAGTAAATAAATATGGAACCTGTAAATCAATCAATATGATGCATACTAATTCAATGACTAAACAAAGAACTCATGCTCCTTATGGTTTCACTTTCGGCTGAAATGACGAACTCTGACTACAAAGGATATCAACAAACCTACCCATTTAAAATTTTCACTTCCAGGATATATTACAGAGAAACAATGAATAATCCCCTAAAGTACAGCTACGGCTACAGTAACACTAAAACAAAAGAAATAATTAAGCAGGTCCTCTTAGCTTCTTCATGAACTAGCTTTGGTAATGGTTCTTTATACTACTTTGATCGAATGCAAGAGATTAAGCTAAATTAATTGATGAATGTTCATAGCTATCATAAATACATGTATTCAAATAATAGTTGTATTTTTTATTATCTATTACTATCTTCTATCACAAGTAGCTTTCACACACATACAAATATAGAGGGAAGTCCAGATGTAGACATACCGATCTGACATATGGCTGTTGGAACAACCAACCAAGAATAGGTATCTTCTGCAAGAAGACTGCAAGTGTTGGCCAGAAGCCGCTGTACAATATATTCCATCAGCGATTTCAGAAAAGTAAAACAAAATAGATTACACTGACAATCATCAAAGTAAAGATCCAACTGACCTGAACAGAACAACGAAGCCATATGACTCCAAGATCATTCCAATCATAGGCCATCCAATGATAACAAAAAAGAAGCCAATACCAAATGAAATTGTCCCCTGCAACAACAATTTAAAGGTGCAGGTGGTGAAAAATAAGAAAAAACATAAAATATTACCATTTCAAGGGAAGAAAAAGAAACCTTGAAATTCTGGCGCTTCATGAAGAATTGCATAGTGGACTTCAGTCCAATGGTAAGACTTACTCCTGAGATAAAGAGGATCTGTTTAAGTACCACAAAGAAATAAGGTTGTGTTAAAATAGGTCCAAATACGACATATAATGAAGAAAAATAAAGAAAATAAATACTGGATAAAAATGTAGGTAACAGAAAAGAAACATGTATTTTCAAAGAAAACCTACATTTCCCATGGCAAGTAAGCCCTTGTCAAAGAAGAAGATGATGCCCAGGAATGAGAAAAAAATCCCAAATCCTGTCAGTCCAAGCCCTATCTCTGTTCAATTCCAGGATTTTAGAAGTTAGAAGAAAGAATCAATATGTATATAAGCATGTGTATCTAGGATGGAAAAAAGAATACTCAATTTGATGATTGTTACCCGAATTTATTCCCAGAAATATTACCAATCAATCATATTAGTAGAGGATTAATATTTTTTATAATTCTTGAAACATAAATCTAGATAATCTTGCAACTCATAATTTAGGAGTAGATAACAGTGTAAGCCAATGAACCATCAAATTCAAACCAACTTTCTAGACTTCGTAAGTCATATCAATGACCACGGAGTGAGCAGTAAAGGTATTGATTACAGGTACACAATAAAATTTCACATTATCATAACAAAATTATATAAATAAAAATTATCAAAACTAAGAAATACTAATCTGGATTAACAGATTAAAAAAGCTAGCACATCCAATAGCATGAGTCAAGCTAATTGGACACACAATTGCATCAACTATTGCACTCAAATCAGCGAAAATTAGACCTACGAGTCATAACTTCTCAATTTTATTTGATGAGAGTGTCAAGTGGCATGCATGGAGTGGTGTGAATGTAATAATATGTGCAAATAGTGTGTACAGATAGCATTCCTCACATTAGCATAGATATTGGATGTAGAAACGACTGGAAACATAAGAATGGACTCATGAATGTACGAGTTTCACAAGCTAACATGCATAAATGTCTGTTCAATGCAAGCGGAGAACTGTTTGTCAAAATTAATGAAACCAGGAAGAGAATCTATGCATGGCTTACTTTTCCGATCATTCATTTCAAAGGAAACCATCTTGCTGACGATTTACTGCACACATTAATAGCAAAAACATAACTCCTAAGAAATCGTAATAAGGAAAAGGAAAATAATTACAAAAATAGTTTATTTTAATTTATAAGTAGCTTCAATATCGTACAAGACGCAGTGGCGACAAATCAAAACTCTAATAAATCCAGGCAAAAACTCGAGCAGAATTCGAGGAACGAGGACCTACAAAATCAAAATCAAAGAATTCGATTAGTAAGCAGAAATGATAAATAAGAGATCCAATCTGGACGTCGTAGCGTTCGCAAAATTACGGAGACAAAATAGAACAAGAAAATACGTGCAATTAGCCCTAAATTTTTATGCTGATTTGGTTTCTCAGCAAACATACAGAAACGAAAAGAATAGAGTAAAAGTGAGATAGGGAACCAGCGATTGAGTGAGGTAGAGAGTGAGAAATTGAAAGGCAAAGCAAAAATGGTTTTCGTAATTGTCGTCGTTTGTCGTAAAATGTACAGCGATGAGGGAGGACCAAAAGAAGGAGAAGACGACGCCTGGCTTGTTTGTGATGAACTTGGATGATCCGTTTTCTTTTTATTCTTTAACTTCAAGCAATGAAAAGTTTTTAATTAACGACCAAAAAACTTTTTATTTATTGTTTTTACGATTTAAGAAAAGTAACTCATCCATTGTTTGCCTATTATTTACATATTTTTTTTTGTTGTGAATAAAAATAAAAGAAAAATATGATGTTGTCTAACCAATTGAAACTCAGAATTTCGGTTCCTTAATATGGGATGGAAATGGGAGCTCATTGCTTGCACCTAGCGGTGGGCTTTGTTAGGTTTGTTTTTAAGTTATTTTATATTTGATTTTATTTTAATAGTTTGAAAAAATTTAAAATTTCAACTGACTTATAATTTTTAAAAATGAACTTTTAAATTAACTTATAAAATCGGCTTGAAATAAGTTAATTTCATAATTTTAGATCTAAAATTTTACTTAAAAATTATTACTATAATTAATGATACAATAAAAAAGGCAAAATTATTCTTTTATACCTAAAAATGCTTTTTTTTGTCACCCTTCAAACAATTTGCATTAAAAAATCAAGATTTTTATCTCTGCTTAAATTAAACTCTCCATTATTCAAGAAAATTACATTATTGTAAATTATACTCTACTCACAAGCATACAAACAATAATTGATACTGGTAGATTATTGGAGGTAAAGTCACTCAATAACATTTTTGGTTGGAGATAAAACTTGATAGCAAGATTGGCATTCCATGACAAAAATGATGATGATTGGTAACTTGTTAAAGACATGTGAAAAGTGAAACGAGGTTTAGCTTAAGAATTATGACTTGTTAAATTTGTTATTGTATAATATTATATATATATATTTATATATATATTTTTTTTTATAACATAGAGTATATATTTATATCATATAATTAAAAATATTTTTTAAAAAAATATATTTGTATAATAAAGTGTAGGTTAGTTCTATTTTGACGGTTTTTATTTTTTGCGGACTTACAACCGAATCAATAAGGTAAATTTTAAAATATTTTAGATTTATCTAGAATAATCAATCTCAAAAAAAAAAAAAATAAATAAATAAATGTATGCTCAGTTTGATTGATTTTGAAAAAAAATTGCCCACCTCGACTTGCACGGTTGCATCAAATTTCCTAGTAGTTTCTCCCTTTCTAGAGTCTTCTTAAAATATTTTTTTATAAATGATAAATGTTACCGTGTATATAATTTCTCTATTATATTCTTAGTTACATTTATATATTTTATTAAATAAAATTATCATTAATAAAATATTATAATAATAATAACAAAATAATTGATTACAATATGGCCATTTGTTAATGCTTAAAATACCCGATCTCTTTAACCTACTTTATATCAAGTACCCAAACTTTTTGATAATAGAAATTGCGAAATCTATAAAACTTAACATTAATTTGACAAGTTTTGGTACTATGTGTTAAAATTTGTATTCAAAAGGAGTAGCAAAGGCTTTGAAATATGTCCAAACTGGTAGTTGTGCAGGCATGGAAATAGAACAATTTGCCAGAGACCCTCTTTTCGAATTCAGAAAGTGATACTGCATCTGTCTATTTTGCTGTTTTTGTCAACAATTTGTCCACAATCATTGGCTCAACTACTAGAAGAATAATAGCATTGGCTAATCAAACAAAGGATGATTAACAAATCATGAAAATCCTGAGATTAAGAATAGATGAACCTCCTATATACACCATAATCTATTCCAAGAATCTATTTACATAACCAGATACAAATAGCAGCACTTCATTCTGCTCTTGCTTTAGTATTGAATTATTGATTATCAAGACCCGTAGGCAATGGCATCTGCATGAGAAACAAAAAAGCTATTTATGAAAAATCAGGTATAACCATCAAGTTCTAAAAATTCAATAGAGATTCATCTGTTTCTCCTATAGTTTCCTGACAATACTCGCATAAATAAATCGAACTGGATACTTCTGTAACGATGAAGACGTCAAAACAAAGAGTTCAGAAAATTGAAAAATAGTCCCTAATGAAGAGTTCCTTATCTAATAAAATATTGAAGACTAACATGGCTGAATTGAGAAGATAGAACAATACACTACTTTCTCACTTCATATTATCTAAATCTAAAATTTCCAGTCCTACTCCATCCATCGACTGGACCAGTTTTCTTTTCATTATTTTCTTCATGTTGAAACTTACATGGCCATGTGGCCATGTGGCCATAGCATGTTACTTAACATGAAGCAGAATTTCTGCTTCAATGGTGCTGAACATTCACCAAACTTGTATTCTTAATCAATAATTACCAGATCTGGCATGCCCAGACTCACCAAACCCAGAGCTTCTGCTACAGTCCTTCGGCTTTCTTCAGCACAAACCCCAACAAGCATATTCATTAAACATTGTCGCTGTTCTACTTTCAGGTGTTTCTCCAAGCTCCGTGCCACCATATCCATCTCTGGCTGCAAATAAGGAGCCCCAAAAGAAGTTTAGGGGTAAAATCATACTATTATATGCTTGTAGACTAAATCATACTATTTAAAAGTATAGGAATAGAAGTGTAAATTGAGATGTTAATGAGACTCATACAATCTATTAATTTTCAAAACGTATTTCATCTTGTCTCAATTTTTAATAAGATAAGATAAGATGGTAATGAAACAATACTAATGGAGATATCTCGTTTGTAATTAATGGGCCTAAATGAGACAAGTAAAAATACAAAAATAATAAAAAATATTATTCACGATTACTTATAATGTGAAAGTTTAATAAGAAAAATGATACAATGTGTTTAAATTTAGGTTTATTAGGGTTACAATCTAAATAAGATGAAATGAGATGGAATGATATTAAAATTAAATGAGACAACATTGTACCTTGATCCCATTAGGACACTAAATAGACACATGCGTGATAAAAGTTCGAGGATACGTTTAAAAAGTTTAAGAGCGGGTGAAGTTGCTCGAAATTTGGAGACTAATGAAATAATTAAGAGTAAAAATAAAAATTGAATTCACAAAATGATACTTATATGAATAATGCTGTCAAAAAACGTTCTTTTAAAATGTTGCCATAAAGTTGGAAGTAGAAATCCAAAAAAAGGTAAAACCTATTACCCTTACTATAGGCAAACCAAGGAAGTTTTTGCTAAAGTAAATGGAGAAAAATGCTTTTTAGAACAATATTAAAAGGTTAGCACGTACAGAAGACTCCTCTGGAGGGAATATTCGCAAATAAAGGCATATCTTTGACAGTTCTGATATTGCCTCTGCATGTTCGCCCTGCATTTCCAAGGCCTGCAATCACACAAAATTCCATGTATAACATAAGTTAAAGTTCCTTCGAGGTCCAAACCAAGTGCATTAAACTGGAAATATATATTCTAGCTCTGCACAGTTCTTTCATGTCTTATTCATTCAACTACAGGTTCACAAGCTCAAAAGCCCATAATTAGATTTTTCTTGAGCTTAACTGTTTTTCCTAAGAAATTATAAATATTAAAAATTGATATATCACAGATTACATATTAAATGAACCTCCCCTGGACTGATCACTGATATAATTTAAAAAAAAATGACATGATCTAAACATTGATACTTTTCATCATGAGATTTTGTCTTAAATGGACATATTCACTCAGAATAGGTTAAAAAAAGGCTCATTTGTTTTTTAGTTTAAAAATGGACAAATTTTAATTTTCCAAACCAGTTGCCGGTTAAAAGGTGTCATTTAAGGAATTTTGTCTAAAAATAGCATATTCTTTAGAATAGTTTAGAAAAAGGCTCATTTGTTTTTTTTTTTAAATGAACAAATTTTAACTCACCACCTAATAGTCCAAATATTAGTCGGTGTTTTTTATAAAAAAAATAATAAAAAAAAGGCTTTGTATACATTTCAAACGAACTCAGTTCCCACAAGTAACGCACGAAACACTCTCACAAACTAATTTGAGGAAGATGACGATTGGGATTTGGCCATTTTCAACTCTAAAACACACGAAACATCTCCATTTTCAACTCTGTATTTTTCGATAAGTATTTTGAATAAATGTGTTCTCCTTCGCTTCTTTTACAATAAGTGTAGTGATTGTTGAAACCCATCCATGCTTCATATCATTTTGTCCTTAGGAATGATCATTTCTTCTTAACGAAACCTCGTTCATTTTTATTATGAATTTTTGTAAAATGTTGGTTTTTGGTATTCAACTTTTGTAAAATGTTGATTTTTGATATTAGAGTTTTGTAAGTATGTTTAAAATACACAATAAACATCGATATGAATAATTTTATTTCTGGTATATCGTTATCTTGTGTTATGGTTATTCATAAAGTCTGAATGACTTTTGAAAATATTTTTGCCCGTATATGCGTTAGGTATATTTCAGTAAATTTTTGTCAAATTTCAGTATATTCAAATTGAATTCATTATATTTTAGTCTTATTTTTGTTAATATATTGTATTGTCTGTCTTCATCTATATATTTGGGTTAAATTCTGTTGCATTGATATATTTTGGTCAAATTTCAATATTTTTTGTTATATTCAAGGTTAATTTTTTATATTTTAGTCTTGTTTTTATTAATATATTATATTGTACAACTTTCTTTGTATTTGTGGGTTAAATTCTATTACATTGATATATTTCAGTCAAATTTTAGTATTTTTTGTTATATTCAAGTTCAATTCATTATATTTTAATATTTTTTTTGTTAATATATTGTATTGTCCGTCTTCGTCTATATATTTGGGTTAAATTCTGTTGCATTAATTGTATTGGTATATTTATGTCAAATTTTAGTATTTTTTGTTATATTTTAATATATTTAAGTTTAATTTATTATATTTTAGTATTATTTTTGTTAATATATTGTACATTTTTTTTTTCTGTATTTGTGGATTAAATTCTGTTACATTAATAGTATTGGTATATTTTGTCAAATTTTAATATTATTTAGTTTTCTTTTTTGTTAATACAATGTATTGTCTTCTGTATTTTTGGATAAATTTATGTTTCATTCATTGTCTTTTGGTATATCGGTATATTTCACTATATTATGTCATTTTATTCTTGTTAATATATTGTATTTTCTGTCTTTCACACAAATTTTAGATAAATTTATGTTGTATTCATTGTCTTATAGTATTTTCTGTTATATTTAAGTTCCATTATGTAAAATTCAAGTATATTTTTGTTGTTTTAATTATATTCAGGTATATTTAAATATATTTTATTTTTGTTAATATATTGTATTTTCTGTTTTCCACACAAATTTGGATAAATTTGTGTTGCATTTATTGTCTTGTGTTATATTTCAGTATATTCTGTAAAATTCAAGTATATTTCTGTTGCTTTATTCAAGTTTGTTGCAGTATATTCATGTAACATTTTAGTATATTCCTGTTGCTTTTATTATATTTTTAACGAAACTTTGACAAGTATTAATTATTCGGTTTTCTTACATCTTATATATGCAGAATATAGCAGCCAAAACAACCTTTACTTCTTGTGTTTCCCCACCGAATATTATGTTGATAAAATAACCAACCTTTTACGGCTTCAAAATTTTACCACTTTGAAGACAACATTAGAACGATTTGATATAGTAGAGAGGTTTCAACAATTATGTTTTAGTTTCATTACAAAAAATAGAGTTTACTGATAGGTTGTTGCATTACATCTTAATGATGCAAGATAAAGATCAGGCAGGAAAAGAAATGTTATAGTTTCATTACAAAAATGAACCATATGTAGTTCACAAGTGGGTTGTTGCATCACATCTTAATGATGCAAGATAAAGATCAGACGGAAAAAGAATTGTGGATAGTTGTTCATGGCTAAAGTGGTCGGTTGAAGAAAACATACTTCAACACCGACAAACCAATAAAGAAAGCCCAACTGGAGAATGTATTAATTAACCTTTCAATTTTCACCAATATTTTGAGGTTGGCCATCATATACATTGAAAATGATTCTTTTGGCCGATAATAATGAAAGGGCCATTAATGATGATTACTTGAAACTGGTAGAGGACTTTCAAAAATTTAATATCTACTCATAGAATAAGATTATTTATGATTTCACAGTAAGAAGATTCAAGAGTATTATCTTCAATAAGGTTGAAAGAAAACCCAAATCACACTCTAAGACAATAGAATCAAGTAACGAGCTACAAATGAATGATCACGAGGGTGATGTTGGCAAAGTTGAGTGTGAAGAAAGCAAAAAACACTCGACCACATATAATGTCTATGGTTTCTGTTGGGCATTGCAAGTTTGGACCTATGAGACAATCATGTGGGTATAAATAATATAGCCATCAATAGAGTTCCAAATGCATTGTGGGAGAACCAGACTAAGGGACAACTATTTAAGTTATGAGATTTGAATCAGAGAATCTTCCAACAAAATAATGTAAGTTCATTGCATTGATATCTTGTTATTAATAGTTTTTTTTATAACTGAAATTTTATAATGTATTCATCTTTTTAAATCTTCGATATACTATTTTACAGTTTTTTACACTAAAGACACTAACTCCTAATGAAAAGGAAAGCCCAGCTGGAGAAGGTATTGGTTAACCTTCCAATTTTCATCGATATTGACGATGTTTTGAAGTTGGCCCTCATATACATGTTGGAAATAATTCTTTTGGCTGATAATAATGAAATAACCATTTATGATGATCACTTGAAGCTGGTAGAGGACTTTCAAAAATTTAACATCTACCCATGAGGTAAGATTATTTATGATTTTACAGTAAGAAGATTCAAAAGTGTTATCTTTAATAAGGTTGAAAGAAAACCCAAATCACACTCTAACAATAGAATCAAGTGACGAGCCATAAAAGAATGATCACGAGGGTGATGTTGGCGAAATTGAAGGAGTCAAGTCTGAAGAAAGTAAAAAACACTCGACCATATATAGTGTCTATGGTTTCTGTTGGGCATTGCAAGTTTGAGCCTATGAGACAATACATGTAGGTATAAATGATGTAGCCATCAATAGAGCTCTCAATGCATTGCCTAGAATACTACGTTGGGAGAACCAGACTAAGAGACAACTATTTAAGTTATGAGATTTAAACAAGAGAATATTCCAATAGAATGATGTAAGTTCATTGCATTGATATCTTGTTATTAATGATTGTTTTATAACTGAAATTTTATAATGTATCTATCTTTTTAAATCTTCGATATATAATTTTATAGTTTTCTATGCTAAAAACACTTACTCTTAATGAAGAGGAGAGATAAAGTCATTACATATCGTCACAAAATGCAAGGACTTTGGGGTGTGGCTGATGTTGAAATTGGTGGGAACGATGATGAATTGCCAACAATAAGCAATGAGCATGATCATCGCCCTGGTTGTATGGATGATAACAGTGAGCCTATGGCAAAAGTCTACAAAGAGAGTTTTTCAGCTCGTACATCAAATTCCTTTTTGGAGGTATAATACAACACCTTATTATTTCTTTATTCCAAAAATTATTTAAGAATACTTATGTTTGAATGATTAGTATTTGTAAGTTTTCCAAGAGCTAAGAGATTTGAGAAATAATATGAATATAATAAAAGAGAACTAGCTGTGGATGAAGAATGCTTTAAAGAAAAGATTAGCATCACAAAAAGTCACTGAAATACGTACTGACCAAAAAGGCAAACATGGAGGTACATTTTCAATAGAGTACCATTCCAGTAAAACAGAGAAGAAAAGGAAAGGTTCTAGAGTTAAAGCTGTCTCACATTTTGATATAAGAAAAAAATATGCATCAAATGAACAAGTGGATGAAGATGTCTTGCCCATGGATGAAGAGGAATACGTGTCATCTCATACATGCAAAGAGATAATAATCTTACCAAAAATAATTGGTAAGGAAAATCCAGTGCTTGATATTCTAGAGGAAGAAACAGTAGTGGGTGTTAATAAAGAGTGTTATATTCATATGACAAGATATTAATACAATAAACTTACATCATTTTGTTGGAAGATTCTCTGGTTCAAGTCCCAGAACTTAAATAATTGTCCCTTATTCTAGTTCTCCCAACGTAGTATCTTAGGCAATGCATTTAGAGCTCTATTAATAGTTACATTATTTATACCCACCTATATTACCTCATAGGCTCAAACTTGTGATGCCCAACAGAAACCATAGACACTATATGCAGTCGAGTGTTTTTTTGCTTTCTTCATACTCGACTCCCTCTACTTCTTTAATATCACTCTCGTGATCATTCTTTTGTGACCCGTTTCTTGATTCTATTGTCTTAGAGTGTGATTTGAGTTTTCTTTCAACCTTATTGAAGATAATAATCTTGAATCTTCTTAGTATAAATCAAAAATAATCTTACCCTATGGGTAGATATTAAATTTTTGGAAGTAATCATCTTTAATGACTCTTTCATTATTATCGGCTAAAAGAATCATTTCCAACGTGTATATGAGGGTCAACCTCAAAACATCGTCAATATCGGTGAAAATTGAAAGGTTAACTAATACCTTTTCCAGCTGGACTTTCCTTATTGGTTTGTCGGTGTTGAAGTATGTTTTTCTCAACCGACCACTTCGCGGTGGACATTTTTCCTCACCGCTAAACATTAAATCAGTTATTGAATTGAATTCTTCATATCCAAACTTGTGTGGTTTGCCATGAACAACTATCCGCAGTTCTTTTTATGTCTGATCTTTATCTTGCATCCTTAAGATGTGATGCAACAATCCACCAGTGAACTCCATATGATTCATTTTTGTAATGAAAATAAAAACAGAACTATTAAAACCTCTTGACTATATCAAATTATTATAATGTTGTCTTCAAATCGGTAAAATTTTGAAGCCGTGAAAGATTGATTATTTACCAACATAATATTTGGTGGGAAAAATACAAAGAGTAAAGGTTGCTTTGGCTGCCATATTTTGCATATGTAAGATGTAAGAAAACCGAATAATTAATACTTGTCAAAATTTTATCAAAAATATCAGAATATAATTAAAGCAACAAAAATATACAGATCTATAACAGAATATACTAAAATGTTACGTGAATATACTGCAACAAACTTGAATAAAGCAACAGAAATATACTTGAATTTTACAGAATGGAACTAAAATATAACAGAATATAATGAAATATACTTAGATATACTGAAATATAACAAAAGACAATAAATGCAACACAAATTTATCCAATATATTAACAAAAAAATACTAAAATATAATGAATTCAAGTTAAATATACCAAAATATAATAAAAAATACTGAAATTTGACTAAAATATATCAAACGCATACACAGGAAAAAATGTGTTCAAAAGTTATTCAGACTTCATGAATAACCATAAAACAAGACGATATACTAGAAATAAAATTATCCATATCAATGTTTATTGTGTATTTCAGACATACTTCTAAAACCCCAATATCAAAAACCAACATTTTACAAAAACCAACATTTTACAAAAATTCATAAAAAAGAACGGATTTTCGTAGAGAATAAATGATCATTCCTAATAACAAAATGATATGGAGCAGGGATGAGTTTCAACCATCACTACACCTATCGTAAAAGAAGCGAAGGAAAACACATTTATTCAAAATACTTACCAAAAAATAGAGATGTTTCGTGCATTTTAAAGTTAAAAATGGCCAAATCTCAACCGTCGTCTTCCTCAAGTCAGTTTGTGAGAGTGTTTCGTGCTTTACTTGTGGGAATTGAGTTCGTTTGGAATGTTTAAAAAGCCTTTTTTTTTTTTTTATATAAAAAACACCGGCTAATATATGGACTATCAGGTGGAGAGTTAAAATTTGCCCATTTTTAAAGAAAAAAACAAATGAGCATTTTTTCTAAACTATTCTAAGTAATATGCCTTTTTTAGACAAAATTCATTTCCTCGTTAGTTTTTCTTGACAAGATACTACCCTATCATCCTCAAGATAATGTATTAAATCTGATCAATGCAAAGGTAATCCACAGAGCACATAAATAATTTATTTAAAGCTGATAACCAAATAAGAAATTTTTAGCCTATTCTTGAACATATCAAAATATGACCCAATAACATTGGCATAAATTAAGAGGAAGTTGACAGACATGAGATGAAAGGCACAGGGTGGGGGCATACATAGAGATCGTGGCTGAGCACCCACAACAAATCCTAACTGGTCCCTTTTAGTAAAATGTAGCCGTTAAATATAAGCCTTAAGAACTACAGTTTAACATTACAAACATTCCAGCAATTAAGTCCTAAGCAATCTGAGGTAGGAATCATTGTAGAACCAAAATTTCATGAACATTTACATTTTAAAGTACTCCTCTACATTATAGATGTTTTGCTGCAAATCTTATCAAATCAAGTAAAAGTTGCAAATACTTGAAATGTAAAACTTCAGTTATAAAAGTAATCTCAATTTTAGCATGTGCTCACAAGAAGCACACATACAGCTGCTGTTTCACACATTAGAAACATGTCATCATCAATTGTTAGAATGGCATAAGAGACTACCCAGGCCTGCAAGAGACGTGAACGTGTTCGTGCAGCCACAGCACCAGAAACAATGCGTACAGCGCGAACATTCTCAAGTCCAATGTTTTCAGCAAGTCCAGCGATAAATTCCCGTACATCTTCCCCGTCTATATGAATAATGGAACAACTAATTGGTGCCCTACAAAATTCCTTAATAAGTTATATAGACTTGGAGTGGAAAAGCAAAAGCAGGTACCTAGCAAGAAAAAATATTCAAGTTTTGATAACACAAGCACAAGAATATGTACCTGCCACAAACATTCAAAACAAAGTCAACAGATACACGGTAGAAAGAGTCTCGTGTATTTTCTGTAGCAAAGGAGACTCGGACTCCCGATGTCCTGCATATTTGACGTAACTGCTCACCATACAGGAAAAGGGACAATACATTTTGGAAGTATCAGAAGATGCAACAAAATATATTTACAATGGTTTGAAGAAAGAAGCGATGCTGGTAACTGGATTCCAATAGTTAAATTATTTCCCTTAACACCAGAAAACAATCGCATAATTTAAGTGCATTTCAAAACAAGATATAAGGTAATGAAGATTAAAAAGAACAAAATCTTGGAATTTTTTTCCATAAACAAATGAACTAATATGCATATTACCCTAAACTAATTAAATTATCTTACAAACATCTAAATCCAGGGAATCAAAAGATGTTTTCTACATGGAATAGTATGTGGGATAATTTAAAATTTAAAGGCACTGACTTGAATTATATCATCCTCCACAATGTCTTTTCCGCTCAGCCTATAGTCCGTGATTGCTGGAAATCAAGCAGATGATTGCTGATGTAAAGCAGTATTACTGAAGCTTTACAAAAATATTAAAAATGTGCAACTTTTACTTACAAACAAGAAAATGCATCATTTATATGTTACAGAAAAAGTAAAAAATACCATTATAACAAGATATTTGAAATGTAGGCAAAAGCATTAACAAATGCACCTCAAGCCAACTCATAGTTTTTGGAACAACAAAAAAATCTCAGGTTTAGGTCCGCGTTGCAAACTTGTCCTTGATCTTCAAGTTGTAAAAAAAAATGTCAGGATCTCACTATTTATGTTACAATTATGTCCAACTGTTACATTATTCAACAGAAAAACATGACATGAGCTACATGTGGTCTATTTTGTAACACCTTTAACTCTGAATTCACTTGGGATTTCAGAAACTTAAGTGTTTCATCTACCACATAGGGGTCACAACTCACAACTTGCTATTAAGTCCAACAAGATGGCTATAAGGAGTTATTTAGCATGAATAACGATTGATGCTGGATATTAAGGTGTTTATTGTTATTCTCCCACAAAGTAGTAATATTAAATGGTGTTTTTCTTTTAAAAGTATAATAATATTGATTGTAGGGCAATAACTGCTGAAGTCTAGGTCAAGTTTGCAACTTGCAAGTCTCATGAAAGTATAGGATAAAAAAGTGGTCTTTACCCAAAAAAGAAATGAACTTAACTTTACAAGAATATCATATCCAAAAACAATTAATTCCTATAGAATTGAGTTGAGACATGAATCTTTGAGTTTTGCTATATGCTATCTATGATGAGCTGTATTCGGTTAATTAGGTGGTTCACCTTAATCTTCCACGTTATTGAAGCAACTTCATTAAAATCCAAGCCAAAAATTTAACTTGTCACAGATTCATTTTTAATTCGATATAATCAATGCCACATCTAAAGAGTTTAAATGTTAATTGTAAACCATAAAACCTTGAATAAGCCTAGTAGTAGAAACCAACCTCTAACCAATCTGTTGGCCTCCCTCTGGTACTCTTGCTTATCTGCTACAAAGTTTCTATTTGGCACCAAGCTTGGCCACCATTTAGGCAACTTCTTCTGACCTCGAATCCAATTCTTCAAAAACCCCTTCGAATCACCCACTAGCTCCTGTTTTTCCAGTGATAACGGATCACGCAAACCACCATAACCCTTCCTTGAATCAAAGTCACCCTTCACTTTCCTCTCAACAGCGACAACAACCTCTTTACCCCCAAGACTCCTATCCCTTCTCACCACAGTCTTATACTCTCCAATCCCACTTCGACCCTTAAACACAAACCTCAATACTCCAACCAAAATCCTGAAACCTAATGCAATGACGCATCCAATAACCACTAAACTGCCCATGAAACGCAGAGTTGATCTGCGACACGAAATAGCCAATCTCCGATCAATAGGATCAAATGTGATAAGAGTCTGAAGGTCTCTGTAAGCGTCTATACCAGAAGCAATAAAGTTCTCGACATGGGATTGATAGTAGTAGATATAATCGAGGTCAATAGTAGTCTGGAGCTTATAATCAGAGGAAGTGGGAGAGAAAGTAGAGGAAGAAGAGGGTAGATTGGAGGGTATGGTAAGCCATGATCTTTTTCTGGGTTTTCTTCGAAAGCGATTGGGGGGTCGAGGCATAGAGCAATGAAGCTTGAGAGGATGTGGTGGTGGTGAGAGTTTGATGGTGGTGAAGCGGTGAAGTGGACAGGGGCTGAGTGCGTGTGTGGAGGAGGTCATTTCAGGTTTGAGCTTTGGTAATGGAAGTGAGACTTGACTTGAGAGTCCTCTGGCTATGGGGCAAAAGGACAGAGAGGGAATTGTTTATGTGAGAGAGACGAGAGAAGGAACGAGGGAAATCAACAATTGCTTATGGTTACGATATTTATGGATCAAGTTGATTCCAAAGATTTATCCATACGGTACCGAACACCTATAAACTTAGGTGGCGTTTGATTCGCTGAATGTAATCGTAATCGTAATCGTAATCGTAATCGTAATCGTAATCGTAATAGAATATAATGTAAAGGAATCAGTATTACGATTACAGTGTTTGGTTTAGTCACTGTAATAAAAAGAGGAATCAGTATTACAGTGTTTGGTTTGACAACTGTAATGTAATGGAATAGAAAAAAAAATTATATAATTATTTTAAAAATACAATTTTAAAAAATAAAATTTCAGAAATAATACAATTTCATAACAACAATTAATAAAAAAATACAATTTAAAAAAAATTACATTTAAAAAAAAATTACATTCAGAAAAAATATAATATTCTTATATCAATAATTAATAAAAAATAATACAATTTTAAAAAAAATAATACAATTTCATATTAAAAAAAAAAAAAAAAACAAAAAAAATCGAACTGAGGCGTCGCGGGGCTGGGTGGGCATCGCGAGGGCTGGGGTGGGGGTCGCGAGGGCTGGGTGGGCGTGGGGTGGGGGTCGCGAGGCGCGATGGCTGGGGTGTGCGATTCGCGAGGGCTGGGCTGGGCTCGGCTATTCTGTGGTGGATGACGACGGCTGACGACGCGAGGTGGACGGCGACGGCTGGACGAGGTTGCGCTGGCTGGAACTGGCCGGGCAGACGGCATTCACCGGAGCTGGCTGTACGCGGAGGGGAGGACGGCATTCGATTAATTCACATGGGTCACTGTTCATTTTACGCGTGAAGAAAAAAAAAACACTGTTCAATAATGTAATTATTATTACAACCTTTTGAGTATGTAATCACTTTTACTGAAGGAGATGTAATGCCATTACATTACAATACTAATTTTTTGAAAAACAAACAATGTAATGAGTAAAACCCATTACATTACATGTTTTATTACCTTGAACCAAACATAGCCTCAGTGGGATTGAATTTATAACTTTACTAGTAATCGTTATATTCTTTAAACAAACAAAAATAATATTTTAAAATTATATAACTATAAAAATAAATAATTCTCTCCCTTTTTTTTTTTTTTTTTTAAGTCTTCATCTGTCATATTTTTTTATAACTTATTTGACATATTATTAATTTAACTTAATTTAAGAAATATGTTTAATTTGGTGCACAATTATATTTAAAAAATTTAATTTTAAAATTTAATTATTTAAATAAATATGACCAATTAAAATATAAATTTACTATTTTAATTAGTAATTTTATTGTTTTTTCTCTCATCATTTTTTCACTTTCATTTCTCCATCTCATCTTCTCATAAAAAGTGAGAAAATAAAAACACAAAAGGTAGGGAAAAAAATAAAATAAAGGATATTTATAATAATTTTTGTTAATATTATAATTATATTTTTATTTTTAAAAATATTAAATTATAAAATAAAATTTTAAATTACTCCTTCATTACTATTTTTTCTCTAAAAACAAAAACTTCATATTTTTAATTTATTTTTAAAAAAATATATGTTTATTTTTTATAATATAAATAAATATATATTTTTTAATATAAAAAAAATAAAATTAATTAAATAATTAAATTATTTATGTTATGATCGGTATAAAATAAACCTTCATTTACTTTTAATGATTGAATTATTTGATTTTTTTTAAAAATATTTTAATTTTTTTTATAATACTAAAATATATATATATTTATTTATATTATAAAAGAGATAAATATATTTATTTATTTTTTAAGAGGTAAAAAAATAAATAGTGTAGTTATTGCTTTACAATTACCATATCATTGATATCAATAAGAAAGAAACCAGTTTCGGTGATATTTGCCCCCCAGGCCTCTATTTTTCTTGCTAAACTAGCTCAATTTATTTTATCCTTCAGTCAAGCTCGCCGATTATATCCACCTGAGCTGAATTAGGGTTTTTGTCTCGGCACATAACTCGATCGCTTCCACTCACCGGCACGATTCTAAAAGCAAGTGAATCCTTTTCTTGAATAGGTTCGCTCTGATTTCTCTCTCTCATTATTATTATTATTATTATATTTTCTTTGTGATGGCGCTCCAGCTGTTATATTTGTTTTCGTGCAAAACTTGGGAAATAAAACGATAATTGTTTTTGTTTTTCTTTTATCCCCTAATGGAAAATTGTTGTCTCAAACTGTATGTATATTGATGTTGATTTTTTTTTTTAATTAGGATGAACGGTGATTTAATATCCTTTCTTCATCATTTTTTAGATATATACGAGAGGATAATTCAGGGAACAAAATATAAACTTTACATTTTCTTTAGTTCTTTTAGCGTACTCTGTGATGGAAAATCTCCACTAGTTCATGTTTTCCGTTTTCATATTAGGTTTTCTGGGGAATTTTTGATTCTTGAGGTCTTCACCAAAGATAATATAGACATTGAAAATTTTGTTCCATATATATTGCCTTTGCCCTATATATTCTTAGCATCAAAATGGAGCATAAAGTTTATGGTTCTATATTCTGCAAAAGTCGGACTGCTGCGTGCTCGGAGTTTGTGAAGTCTCATAGAGGAAAAAGAGGAGGTGTTATCAAACGCCTTTTGATTTTTTCAAGGTGCTGACATTTTTCTAGTCAACAGGGAGCTTTTGATTAGGTAAGTTTTTGATGAAATTCTCTAATATTTTAGTTGTTATGCCTTCATTGGTTTTGGTTTTTCTTAATTTGGACATTATGAACAGATCATTATTGATTACTGAGGTGGAAGTGAGTAGACAATGGCAATAGCGGCCACTGGGCAGCTAAACGTTACTGAGTCCCCTTCATGGGGATCCAGAAGTGTCGACTGTTTTGAGAAATTGGAACAAATTGGGGAAGGCACTTATGGGTTAGTGTGTTTCTCAAATTTTTAGTTGTTGCTATTACCTTCTTCTTTTTTTTTTTTGCGTAATCATTCTTAACCTGTTCCTTCTTGTACTGGGAAGATTATCATCAATACCTATGTTACCTAAACTCAGCACTTTTGCTTCCCACACCCATGTCGACAATACGCGGACACGGGTGTGAAATATGTGTTGGACACGATGGAAGACAAATGGACTCGTCATTGTTTTCACGGTAGAAATTTCACTCGTTTTTCTCTGTGAAAAAGAAAAGAAAACCAGCTCTTCATGGCCCAAAAAAAGAAAGAAAGAAAGAAGAGCAATGAAGCTCTAGTAGTAGAAGAAGAAGAAGTAGCATGAAGGAGGAGGAGGAGAAGAAGCAACAGCATGAAGGAGAAGGAGGAGGATGGCAGCATGAAGAAGGAGGAGGAGGCTAGGGCATAGAAAATTTGGGCTTTTTAACTTTTAACATTTGGGCCTTTTAATTTTGTTTTTTTGTTATATGGGCTGGGCCACTTCAGATTTCAAAATCTCATAATAAAAGTCAAATTTTCATATAATATTAATGTAATAATTAAATTTTCATTAATAAAAATAATATAAATTAAAAATAAAATATAAAATTTAGTTAATATAATTCAATAAGCACCTAAATCTTCTCATAAAAATATTAATCTAACATTTATAAACACAGTTTTTAATATAAATATATATTAAATAAAATTTACTATAATAATTTGTTGTGTCCAATATGTCCCTGTATTCAAAAATTTTAAAATTCACGTACTTGACCTTTAGATATGCGTCTATATTTGACATTCCTAAATTTTTTTGTTTATTAGTTTTCTTTCTACAAATGTATGGACTTTTTGACTTTCTGTTGCGCTGTAGTTTATGTCCTTTAAAATTTATCATTGGTGCATATTCAAACAAAACTATCGAGTTTATTTTAGACTTTAAGCTTGTTATGCTCTTGAATGTTCTTATGACTTTCAGCTTTTCCAACATTATCTTTAAGTGTATATTACTTTTTCTGTGTGCATGATCTTTATTTGCATGCCCGTAAGCAAAGAAGTTTTTCCTTCAATGTTGTATTCTCTCCTCACATGCATTCAAATGGTTTGGTCTTTTATGTATAATTTTTACAAAAGTCCTCTTTTTAGATTATGTTATGGTTATCATTTAGGCTTAATTACTTCACTAGTTCTCAAATTTTAACTAAATTTATACTTAGGTCCTAAACTTTTAAATTCTATAATTTAATCCTTAAATTTTTAAAATTTTGCACACAAGTTTGTAAAATTTTAAATCTACAATTTTTAGTGCCAAAATTTTAAAAATTCACACGTAGGTCTTATCTTAAGTACTAAAATATATATTTTTGAATCAAAATTTTAGGACCGTGTGTGATACGAATCGGACCCCCTTCCGAAGTCGGCCCGACACGCGCCGAGAGCCGTGCCGAGAGAAGGGCCTCAAGAGGGTGCTAAATGGCATGCAACATCAAAAACAGGCATGCAAGCACCATGGAAAAGGAAGAGAAGAATGCAAGTGTCAATTTCAAAAGTTGGAGCTGCGCCGCGGCATAGATATTGTGCGCCGCGGCGAGGAGGTTTCTGCATTGGAGGGGGAAATTGACACACATGCGCGCCGCGGCATGGATTTGGTGCGCCGCGGCGAGAGGCGTTCTGTTTTGAATTGAAGAAACGAGCGCGCCGCGGCACAAGAAGGTGACGCCTCGGCGAGGAGGTTTCTGTTTTGGACCGAGGGTGCATGTGCGCCGCGGCATGAAATTCCATGCGCCGCGGCATGACGAGGGATGGGCGAGACTGCGCGCGCTGACATGCCAGACCTGCGCGCTGACACGGACGTGCGCGCCTGACAGCCAGACCTGCGCGCAGATCCTGAATGTGCGCGCCGCGGCATGAACTTTTGTGCGCCGCGGCGAGGCTTCGCAGATGGCAAACAGAAAGGGGCGCGCCGCGGCATGAATATTTCCCCGCCGCGGCGGAGATTCAAAATGTTGTAATTTTTGGACCATTGGATCCAGATCAATGGCTAGGATTTTCTGAGACAATTTTTAGGTTTTCTTTGTGTTTATTTATATGTAGCAGCTGCCCATTTGTACACATTCAAGAAATTTATCAATGAAATGATTTTTCATCAATGAAAAACAATTTGGAGTGATTTCAAATTGAGAGAGAGCACAAGTGCTTCTCTTGTTCTATCAAGAAACTTATCAAAGGAACTAGCAACCCTTTGTGGCGTTTCGCCTTATCTCGGCTCGTGGTGCGTATATCCAAGGGTGGAGGTGAGTTCCTTGCTACCATAGTCGAGCGTTCTTCGTAGAATCTGCGTGCTAACATTGTTGTCGGGTCATCGTTCGTATTTCTTGTGGTTGCCAAGCCGCGTGATTTGGAGGTCATAGGAGTCGTGGCGAGTGGTTCGCATCATTTGGTATCAGAGCTCTAGGTTGTAATTCTAGACTCCTATCTTTATTGTCTTTTTCATTACAAAAAAAAAAATTATGTGTTCTTCATCTTCCCAGAATTTTTCTTGTTGTTCTTGCAAAATTCTGTGTGTGTTTGTGTTCCTGGAATCGTTTCTGTTTTGTGTTGTCAATTTTGTGTGCAAAAACAAAATCTGTGCTCTTTTTCAAATTCTGTGTTGTTCTTCCTTTTCCAGAATTTTTCATCTTGTTCTTGCAAAAATTCTGCTTGTAATGTGTTTCTGAAATCAATTCTGATGTGTATTGTTGTTTCCTGTTTTGCTGATTTTGTTTTCCTGAAAATTTCAGATTGAAATTGTTGTGTTTGATTTCCTGAAAATTTTCAGATTGTGTTTGTGATTCTGATTTCTGGAAATTCTGCTGTTGTTGAAATTTCAGAATTGTGTTTTTGTTTTTCTGAAATTCTGTTGTGTTTTGGAAAGGTTTTCGTGTTGGAAATTTTTCTGAAAATCTGTTCGTAACGAAAAGGGTATTTTGGTAATTTTACTGTGCTCTCGTGTTTTGTTCGCATCATTTCTGTTTGTATCTCGTGTTTGTTCGTATTTTACGTTCCAAACAGTTTTTATAAAAAAAAAAAAAAAAGTGTGGAAATTTCTTTTCCGAGAAATTTTTACAAAGTCGTTCTTTGAATCCTCTCGGTTCTAAATTTTGTTTGAATCAAATATTCCTTTTTTTTATTGAGTTAGAACTCTAAACACTTTGAGTTAATTCCTTGCTTGCCTTGAATTGGATAATACGCCACTAGCGGGTGAGTCGTGGAATTCTACCTCGGGTTGAAAGTTTTGGAAATTGACTTGCCATAGAACGAGAAGTGCTTGAGCAATCAATCCGAGCGATTAAACACGTGAGGTAACAAAGTGAAAATTTTCTGTTCTTAAATTGTTTAACTAATTCTCTTTGTGCGAAAGTTGTGGAATTATGTCTAACAGGAGCAACTCCGAAGAGCGTCCGGATACCGCATCTTTGTTGCGTGCAATGCAGCAATCCATGGAACGGTTGAGTGCTGTCATGGAAAATCTTGATGAGCGGGTAGAACGGCAAGAAGCGGCGGTTGCTAATTTACAACGAAGAGCACCCGAAGGGGTTCCGGAAGTTGGAAGACCAAATAGGAGACCCTTGGTGGATGAGGAGAGTTGGGATGAAGAGTTTGAGAATGAGTAAAGGAGGAGGCCCTATGGAGGAAGGGATGAATATAGAGGAAGAAGGAATGGTCGGGAAGGTTTGTGGAGACCCCCACCTCGGCCCTATGACGGGGTTGACCGGAATTTGGACAACATCAAAATCAAGATGCCTACATTCCAAGGGAAGAATGATCCGGAGTTATACTTGGAGTGGGAGAAGCGGGTTGAACATGTTTTTGATTGTCACCAATATTCCGAGGAGAAGAAAGTGAAGTTGGCGGTAGTTGAGTTTAGCGACTACGCCCTAAATTGGTGGGACCAATTAGTGATCTCAAGGAGGAGGAATGGAGAGAGATCCATTGATAATTGGGGTGAGATGAAGGCCGTAATGAGGAAGCGGTTTGTCCCAAGCCACTATTACCGGGAACTTTATCAGAGGCTACAAAGGCTTAATCAAGGTCATCGGTCCGTTGATGAGTATTTCAAGGAGATGGAGATGACTATGGTGAGGGCTAGTGTGGAGGAAGATAGGGAGGCCACTATGGCTCGGTTCTTGAGCGGGTTGAATTCTAGCATTGCCAACATTGTGGAGTTGCACCACTATGTCGAGTTGGAGGATATGGTGCAAATGGCCATCAAGGTAGAAAGGCAATTGAAGAGGAGGAGTAGCCATACCATACCCGTAGAGAACAAGGAGGACACCACTTTTCCTACACCGACACCGAACCCAATTCCGCCTTGGAAGTATAATGGAAGGAAGGAAGGGGAAGGAAGCTCTAAGCCCAATTTTGAGAACAAGGGCAAAGAGAGAGAGATGAGGAGAGATAAGGGAAAGGAGGAAGGAGGAACCGTCCATCGGAGTCGTGACATCAATTGTTACCGTTGCCTTGGAAAAGGTCACTACGCTCATCAATGTCCGAACAAGAGGACAATGATCGTACAAGCCAACGGGGAAGTAGCAACCGATGATGACAGTGATGAAGGGGAGAAGCCGTCATTAGATGAGGCTAATGACGAGGAAGTGTATCCGGTCACCGGAGAGTTGCTTGTAGTACGGAGGGCACCTTTGGATCATTACCGGGAAGTTGACATGGGATCCCAAAGAGTTCATACTTTTCAGACGAGATGCCATGTGAGTGATAAGGTGTGCCAGTTAATAATTGATAGTGGGAGTTGCACCAACATTGCGAGCACAACTTTAGTTGAGAAGCTAGGGTTGACTACGAGCAAGCATCCCCAACCGTACAAGCTACAGTGGCTGAATGACGATGGAAAAGCAAAGGTTGAGGAGCAAGTACTTGTAACCTTTTCCATTGGTCGTTATAAGGATGAGGTAATTTGTGACGTATTACCCATGCAAGCTGGGCATATATTGCTAGGGCGGCCATGGCAATACGATAGGAAGGTCACCTATGACGGATACAGGAACGAGTATTCCCTTGAGAGGGAAGGGAGGAAGCTAACTCTTTTGCCTTTGACTCCACGACAATTGTCCGACAATCTGTTAGGAGAAGTGGAGGCGAAAAAGGGGAAGAGATTGGAGGGAGAGCCCAAGGAGGAGGAGGGGCCCTCAAGGGGGAAGAAGGAAAGAAAAAGGGACCGGCACTGTTTATATTCTAACTTTTCTTTCTTGCAGGAATCCTATGACGAACAACAAAACAAGGATGGCCTGCAACACTTGCCCTATGACAAAGGTCCGAATTCGAGGTCGAATTCTTTCGAAGAAGGAGGGAATGATACGAATCGGACCCCCTTCCGAAGTCGGCCCAACACGCGCCGAGAGCCGTGCCGAGAGAAGGGCCTCAAGAGGGTGCTAAATGGCATGCAACATCAAAAACAGGCATGCAAGCACCATGGAAAAGGAAGAGAAGAATGCAAGTGTCAATTTCAAAAGTTGGAGCTGCGCCGCGGCATAGATATTGTGCGCCGCGGCGAGGAGGTTTCTGCATTGGAGGGGGAAATTGACACACATGCGCGCCGCGGCGAGAGGCGTTCTGTTTTGAATTGAAGAAACGAGCGCGCCGCGGCACAAGAAGGTGACGCCGCTGCGAGGAGATTTCTGTTTTGGACCGTGGGTGCATGTGCGCCGCGGCATGACGAGGGATGGGCGAGACTGCGCGCGCTGACATGCCAGACCTGCGCGCTGACAAGGACGTGCGCGCCTGACAGCCAGACCTGCGCGCAGATCCTGAATGTGCGCGCCGCGGCATGAACTTTTGTGCGCCGCGGCGAGGCTTCGCGGGTGGCAAACAGAAAGGGGCGCGCCGCGGCATGAGTATTTCCCCGCCGCGGCGGAGATTCAAAATGTTGTAATTTTTGGACCATTGGATCCAGATCAATGGCTATGATTTCCTGAGACAATTTTTAGGTTTTCTTTGTGTCTATTTATATGTAGCAACTGCCCATTTGTACACATTCAAGAAATTTATCAATGAAATGATTTTTCATCAATGAAAAATAATTTGGAGTGATTTCAAATTGAGAGAGAGCACAAGTGCTTCTCTTGTTCTATCAAGAAACTTATCAAAGGAACTAGCAACCCTTTGTGGCGTTTCGCCTCATCTCGGCTCGTGGTGCGTATATTCAAGGGTGGAGGTGAGTTCCTTGCTACTATAGTCGAGCGTTCTTCGTAGAATCTGCGTGCTAACATTGTTGTCGGGTCATCGTTCGTATTTCTTGTGGTTGCCAAGCCGCGTGATTTGGAGGTCATAGGAGTCGTGGCGAGCGGTTCGCATCAGTGTGTTTTTTTAAAATTTGGTGATTAAATTGTAGGATTTAAAAGTTTAAGAATCTATGTGTGAAATTTTAAAAGCTTGAGACTAAATTATAGAATTTAAAAATTTTTAGACCTAAATGTGAATTTAATTAAAGTTGAGGGACTAATAATATAGTTTAGCCTATTATTTTTATTAAAAATTTATTCCTCTAATTGCAGTCAAGTATACATGGCTAGAGAGAAAAGGACCGGAGAAATTGTTGCTTTAAAGAAAATACGAATGGACAACGAGAGAGAAGGGGTATACCTTAAATTCTATTCATTTCCCACTCTCTTTAACCCCTTTCTTTTTTATCATTCAAATGTAAAAGGCAGTGCCAATAGTTTACACCATGAAGGAATGTAGTATTCATTATTAATCAAATTTTCCACATTCTCTGAGATATATTTCAATGTTGTTCCTGCAGTTCCCTATAACTGCCATACGTGAAATAAAAATTCTCAAGAAGTTGCATCATGATAATGTCATCAAATTAAAAGAGATTGTGACATCACCAGGTAATGTCATTATAGTTCCTTTTGTGTTTACATATAGATGTATATGTATTTGATATGTTCTGTGCACTAAAAATGTGAAATTGTTTTTACAGGTCCTGAGAAGGAAGAACAAGGAAGGCCAGGCAAGAACTTTATTTTCATCTGTTTAGATTCATATCTGATGAAAAAGAAATGAAGCTCGATTAGGATTTTTGTCCGTATTATATTGAAGTTATAATCTTACCATATTCTTTACTGGTTTTTTAATATTAGTAATTCTGAGTCACATGGACCATTCATTTCTAACTAAACTGTAGTAGCGCTATTTTCTATTTTAATAGAAACTTTGGTGAACTATTGATTGAAGAGGTTATGTATTGAGAACTTTGGTTCTCCATTATCATCCAACTTCCTTCATTATCTTTCTCTCTTCCTTTTATCTTCTCAAATTTCTACTGCATATATGTCTCATTACTTATATTCCTCCAGGGCTTTTTTTATATAACTTTGTTTTAATATACCTAATTTATGATTGCCACTTTCGTATTTGAGGTGGACTACACATTAAATCCGTCAGTGTTGCTTGGAATTGCAGATGGCAATAAGTATAAAGGAGGCATCTACATGGTATTTGAATATATGGACCATGATTTAACAGGCCTTGCTGATCGGCCTGGGATGAGGTTTTCGGTTCCTCAGATCAAGGTATTAGAATCAAGAACCCTTCTGGCCTAAATAAACATAGCTAGGTGATGCCTGGGTGCAAAGTCCCTCTTATGTACCTTTTCTTTTGTTGTTACAGTGCTATATGAGACAGCTTCTGACTGGGCTCCACTATTGCCACGTCAATCAAGTGCTTCATCGTGATATAAAAGGTTCTTATTGAATGGAATATGTCATTTGATATAATTTTATACATTTTTAGGGCTCAAAATTTTTCTTTCATGTTTATTCTGCAGGTTCTAATCTTCTTATTGACAATGATGGGAATCTGAAGCTTGCAGACTTTGGGCTTGCACGATCTTTCTCGAATGATCACAATGCCAATCTTACTAACCGTGTTATCACTTTATGGTATAGGTAAATGTTTTATGAATGGATATTATTGACTTGTTTGTTTTCTGTGTCTTTCAAGTTGGTTTGCATTGTGCTTTATAGCCTGCAACCGTACTTAATAAAGGAGGGGTAGTTGTTCCATATAATTACTTCTGTTCTTTCTTTTGCTTTTAAGACCTCCAGAGCTGTTACTTGGGGCAACAAAGTATGGTCCTGCTGTTGATATGTGGTCTGTTGGTTGCATCTTTGCTGAGCTTCTTCATGGAAAGCCAATTTTCCCTGGAAAAGATGAGGTAAGCACTATGGACCTAGACCAGCAGTTGTTTTTGGGGAAAAAGGTGATGATTTGCAGTCGATACTTGGATGAAAAAAATTGGGTTGCTTGTTAATACCAACAAGAAGAATGGCTAAGAGATGTTTTAGATGTGATATGTAGTTTCTAACTTGGCATGTTGAGGTACATTGTAATTATGTAACCCAATATGATCTTCAACTCTTTGGACAAAGTTACGATGTTGTTTAATATGTTTGTATGCTGTATGGTCTGCTACTTTGTTATGTGTAGTAGAAAATTGAAATTTGTTTCTTAATGTGCAAGTTCACTGATTACTAGGAAAACTGTGTTCTTAAACTTTGGGCTTTTATCTTGTCAATCTGAACTAGAAATTTAAGTTCAGTTATATATTCTATAGCTTCTTTTTTTACTATTGATTCTAATGGGTTATGGAAAGCAATTGATATTCTTACTATTTTTAATTACTGCAGCCAGAACAAATAAATAAAATTTTTGAGCTGTGTGGAGCTCCAGATGAGGTAAATTGGCCTGGGGTTTCTAAGATCCCTTGGTATAACAACTTCAAGCCCACAAGGGTAATGAAGAGACGTCTTAGGGAGGTTTTTAGACAGTAAGTGACCTTATCGATAACATCAGTTTTCATCATTTGTATAGGGTTTACTCTTTATAACTGCAAATTGATTCCTTATAATCTTAGTTACACTTCTTTGTCTATGCTTTTTAAGCTTTGACCGGCATGCTTTAGAGTTGTTGGAGAGGATGTTGACCCTTGACCCGTCTCAGGTATCTTCTTATCTTACTAACTTGCCACCATGTTATCTCTATTTTCCAATTTTTTTTATCTTATCCCCTGTTATAAACTGAGTTTTGATAGCCAGATTGACATATCTGTTTGCTTTTATATTTCTATCCAAAAGTTTGGCCTCCTTGAATAATATATTAAATATCCATTCTGGACATGCAGGGTCTTGTTATTAAACGTAGGAAGGATGAAATCCTTGCGAAATTGTCCCAAGTTAATTTCATACTGCTAATGTGCTAAATATTACTAATATTTTTCAAATCCAAGTACCTAACTAGTGAATAATCTTCTCTACTTGTTTATACGTTGTAGAGGCCATCTAGTTTTCGGTTCTATATGTTTCTTGAAAGAAACAATTTTCCCCCATAAATATAACCATGTTTGTCTCGCACTATTTTGCACTCATAAATGCAAATGCGCTTCACAAGGCACATGCATCTATTTTCATGCTCCTAAATGTTCAAATAGTTTACTAATTTTCTTCATTACTTTTCATGCCCATGTTATTCTGTATTTGATCAAGTTTGGTTTCATGTTGATGAGAATGTAAAAACTCCTTGATTTTGGGCCTAACGCATTGCTGGTTGGGTTCTAATGATGTAGAGAATATGTGCCAAAGATGCACTTGATGCTGAGTACTTCTGGGCCGACCCGTTGCCTTGTGATCCCAAGAGGTTTGCAACAACGCAATTTTTTTTCTTTGGTTTGAGAGTATGATAAATCTTTTTGCCCGCTTTCTCCTTTTGATTATATATTCTCTACTAAAAACCATTTGTCTGCACATCAGCTTGCCCAAATATGAATCTTCACATGAGTTCCAAACGAAGAAAAAGCGCCAGCAACAACGGCAACAGGAAGAAACAGCTAAAAGACAGAAACTTCAACACCCACAGCCGCATGCCCGACTCCCTCCTATTCAACAGTCTGGCCAAGCACATGCTCAGATGCGGCCAGGTCCAAACCCGCCAATGCATGGTTCTCAGGCCCCAGTTGCTGCAGGTCCCAGCCATCACTATGGAAAACCTCGTGGCCCCTCTGGTGGGCCCAGCAGATACCCTCCAGGTGGCAACCCTACCGGAGGATACAACCATCCAAGTCGTGGAGGTCAAGGTGGTGGTGGTTACAATAGTGGGCCATACCCTTCACAAGGACGTGGTGCACCTTATGGTGGCATGCCTGGTGCTGGACCTCGTGGTGGGGGCAGTGGTTATGGAGTTGGTGCTCCAAACTATAATCAAAATGGCTCTTATGGTGGTTCTGCTGCTGGTCGTGGATCAAACGTGATGGGTGGGAACCGCAATCAACAGTATGGCTGGCAACAGTAATGGTATGGTTCTGAATTTCATTAAGTAGTTATCTAATAATACAGTAAGCACCACGCAATATGAATGTTATCTAGCCAAATGATTACCGGTTTAGAATACGAGTTGTCCTACTTTATGTGTGACCGACTTCCACTAGGTTACTCCACTTTCTGAAAATTATATATTCCATTCAATAATCAGTTAAAAAGATCCCTAATTATTTTTCTATTTTTTCTTCGTTTGCTAGTAAAGTAATGAAACCACATAATGTCAATGGAGTGTGGTGTTAGTTTCAGCACATTTAGACGAGTTTCAACTTGGGTGTAAAATAGCTCAAGTGAGCTAGATGTTGAGAAATTTTACCCTCAGAATCAATTTTCCATTTATTCTGAATTTATAAGACCATCTATAAACCAAAATATTATTTTAGTGCAACTTTCATACTATTATTTTTCATTCGAACTTATCACACTAAATATTAAATTATATTTTTTGTTTTTCTTTAAGTGCAAAATTGTAATATATATATTTTTTCATCTTTAACTCATTATACTAAATATTATTATTGTTATTATTATCAAATTATATTTTTTTGTTTTTCTTAAAGTGCAAAATTGTAATATATATATTTTTTAATCTTTAACTCATTATACTAAATATTATTATTATATATACTTTTTAGTATATATAATAATAATATTTAGTATAATGAGTTTAAAGATGAAAAAATATATATATTACAATTTTTATTTATTTATTTATTTATTTTTATTTTTTTAAATGAAAAAAAAATGTGAACAGTATCACACTAAATAAGTAGTGTCATGTTAATTATAGTGTGATATAGTTTATCATAAGATTTTAATGTAAGATTATAGAGTTTTTTTTTGAGCAATTTTTAGTATAAAATTGTATTATTTAGTATTTTAAACCATCATTGGGGATGTTCTAAGGGTTTGTAAAAAAAGATGTGACTTTTTTGAAAGTTTAACGTCACGTTTGGTTCACTGAATGTAAATGTAATGAAAATTGTAATGAAATTGAATATAAAAGAAACAGAATTACTATTACAATGTTTGGTTTAATTACTGATATAAAAAAAAGAATCAGTATTTAATTGTTTGATTTAACTACTGTAATGGAATAAAAAATACAGTATATTACCTTAATATTCTATATTTAGTGAAGTTTAAATAATTTCATTTTATTATTATTTTTTAAATTAAATAAAATATATTATATAAAATTATAATTATTTTAAATAATTATTACTTAAAAATATTATTAGTCTTAAAAAAATTTAAGAAAAATTATTTGAAATTAAAATTTTGAGAAATTAAATTTTTTTTTTCGATAAGAGAGAAAATAATATTTATAATTATATTGAAGCCAAAATTTTAATATTGTCATACAATGATTATTTATCAAATTTATAAATTCTAATATCATATTAAAATATAACCAGTGTTTATAAACCTAAAATTACATATCAAATTTAAAACTAAAATACAAATGAAAGGTTATTAGGATAATATATGAAATACAAATTCATATGTATGTCCTAATTGTACTTTCTCATAATTATTTAGAAACTATCTTCATTTCTCAGGAGACTTCTAGTCCAACTACATTCTCCCTTGATATGCATTTCTCAGAGAAATCATACCAGGACTACCAGTATATAAACGGGCCATTAGCATTGCTAGTTTGTTTGCTTCTGATCTAAAATTTACAAAATATGCAACCTGCATTTATCACGGTCTTGTTAAAGATTTAGACTTACATATGAAAATATACAGAGGCAACAAAACAAGCCAAAGAAAAAGTCTTCTATCTCCATAGTGACTAATGAAAAAATTGATGGGGCACAGTTTACCCCACCATCAAAACCATCGTCACCAAAAAGTATGATTACACCATGTCAATGACCCTTTTATACATAATATATTGAACAAAGCTGCAAACATTACATCGACTACATTAACAATCACACATTGAATGTTCAGATTTTCTATTATATGTTATGGAGAAAATAAACCTTTAAGTTGCCAGGCATTTTTGATGCTAAAGCCTCCGCAAAGTCCCCAATTGCATGGTGTAAATATATGGTTGTTGCATGTTGTAGAAGCTTGCTTTGCTCCATTATAGCATCTAAAACATCAGGATGACAGTGACCACATGATACAATAACTATCCCGGCAAAACCATCAAGGTAGCGTTTCCCATTCTCGTCAAACAAATATTGCATTTTCCCCTCAACAATATTAAGCTGCATGCACAATGTGAAGTTAGTAACACAACCCTTAACTAGAGATTAATAAAACTAAAATTTATTTTCCTTTTCCTGATTGGAAAGTAATTTCAATAACAGTAAAAGTAGATACAAAGGAAGATCATAGTGACCATAAGCAAAACAAAAGCAAATGAAAATCATTTAGCAAGAACTCAAAAGTCAGAAGAAAGCTCAACTTAATACACAACTTTTCTTCTTTGTATAAATCAAGGCAATTGCTTAAAAATAGAATTTGAGTGACCCAACTGAGATTTACATCTTTATACATGAATTAAATTGCATTTTGTAACCTAAAAATAACTACCGAAGAAACCGTTTCTACCCAATTGCGAAGGACTACACTGGATTAAAAGAAATTTATTGTTTTCAAACTTGGGCTACTTTATCGTTGTTTCAAACCAATTCACTCCGCTTTACCAGCAGCCACAAGAAACAAAAGGCTAAAACTGCAGCAACCCAATAGCATATATTGGCAGACTATACTAAAACTTGAAACAAAACTAATGAACTTTAATCCAAATGGTATATAGGTTCAGTAAACGCCTAATGTAGAAAAAACTTACGGGCTTTTGATAATAGTGAAAGAGGGAAGGACCGAGAAACTTCTTTCTCTTCTGGAAAACTTCATCAGCAAGAGGTCCATTGTACGGTTTTGGATTGTAATCAAATGGGAGCAAAACTGGTGGAGCTTCAACACCATCGCCAATAACTAAATAAACCTTGGAGAAAGAAGCGCATAGAGAGAAATTATGGCAAAGATAAATGGGTCTAGCAGGAGAGAACTCACCTAGAAGATGGGAGAACTGGTGCGAGAGAGAGCTGCCGCGAGAGGGAGAGCTGGTGCGATGGAGGATTAGACGGCGCTCGGAGGAGCTGGAACGCGATTTCACACGACAGAGGGCTGATGAACGCGAGAGAGGTAGAGTGAATTTAGGACATGTAAAGGAATAAGTTTTCCTGTAATAATAATTTTATCTCGTTTAGTAATTATTTTTATTTAATTATAAATTTTTAACACAATTAAATATAATAATATATAAAAATAATTACATTCTCTTTTTTATCATTTCCAACCAAACTTACCTAAGTATGTGTAACAATGTGCTATGTTAATATGGTCTCTGTATTTTGATCATACTCAAAAAAAAAAAAAATTAAATTGTTTCTAATAATCTTGTGGAATAGAATATTTTTTTGCAATCTAAGTTCTTGAGCAATATTGAATATGACAGGTAACAATTAGATAATATAATTGGGCTCAATTTCTAACTATAATTGAATGTCATGTAGTTCCTTGTGAACAAAAACAAATAAATATCGTAAATCCAAATTTGAAAAAGAGAATTTTCTGTTAAAGTTCGTATAATATAACCAATAGAAAAGCTTAAATAAAAAATAAAAATAAAAATAAAAATGAATTGATAATTCTAGCCACTTGAAAGATAATTCAGCTCAGCTTTTAATATGTGGAGGGTAGCCTGAGTCTTATATTTTTTATTCAAAAAATTCATAAATTTTATTGTTATCGAATAAAGTACAATTTTTTTTTTTTTTACTTTATAAAAAAAATACCACAAAAATCAAATATAGACTAAAATAGTAGAAATTTTTTAAATCTTCGATAAAATTAACCCGTAGTTAGTAAATAAAAAAATTTAATTTTCCGAAAATATATTTCCAACCCACCATTCCCCATCACCTGTACGGCTGTACCAGATTGCCGCGACAACCATGAACCACCTTTGTCGTCACTAGAAGATAATGGCCTCATCAAGCAAGGATTTACTTTGTTTTGGACTCATTATGTAGGCTCTTCTCTGTCTCTTAACTTGACTACGAAATAACAATAGGACTTATACGAGAGTTTGGTTACAAAGTTTTTTTGTTTTTTGGGTCCAAGCAGGTGGAAGAACTGAAGAGTATCACAATGATTTCATAGGCTTGGGTTACTGGTTGGTTTTTATATTTGGTTAGAGTTGTGTTAGATGGGTAAGTTTAGTTCTGTAATCTTATTTAATTAATTTTGTCATTTTAATCTTGTAATTTTAGGGCATATTAACTTAGTCCAATAATTTAAATTTTGAATCAAATTATTCCAAATTTTTTAGATTTGATTTTTTTTTTTTAAAGATAAAATTGAATCTCAATAATAAAGGAAACAAAAAATTAGATTCAAAATTGTAACCCAATATCAGATTCAAATACTTACAGCCTTATTTGGATATAGCCAAAACAAAGTAAGCACAATATTATAAATGTTGGTATCATGGTTGATAATTCATATATATACCATAGCTTTAAAGCACTCTAACCAGGTAAGGTAATGGACGTAATAATATTATTAGAAAAATTTTATGTTCAATTTATAGAGACTGAAAAAGAGAAAAAAAAAAATAAGGGAGTTAGGGATGAGATAGATTGAGGAAAAGAGTAGGAAGGAATTGCCAATGGAATTTTATTTTTAGAGAAATTTAATTTTGTTCTTAAACAAATATCATTTTTTAAAAAAATTAAATTAATTTGACTCAAAATTTAAATTACTAGACTAAATGGTCCAATTTTAAAAAATAGAAGATTAATGTATCAATTAGATAAAATTATAAGATTAAATGAACAAAAAACTCAATAATGATTATATATTTAATGATATTATATTAATTAAAAATTAAATTTAATCTCATTCATTTGACTTTTTACATATTATGAAAAAAATATCATTAATTTTTATGGATTAATTTTGATGATTTTGATTGGACATTTGTTAAATTTAATCGGCCAAAATTGAACAGTTGTCTAATTATTTGGAGTTTGGCCAACTAATAGCCTGACTTGCCAAATTTTGATTGGTTGATGACTCCAATCTCTAAAGCTAAAATTCAACACAAATTCGACTAGGGATGTCCAAGAATCGGATCAAACTAAATTAAACCGAAAAATTAGATTGAATCAAACTATATCGTACAATTACGTGAGTTAAATGGTTCAGTTCAGTATATATTTTTTCAAACCGTTTCTCAAATGATCCAATTTAATTTTATAAATTTTTTAACTATCCAAATCAAACATGACTGTTATAAATTATATATAAAAAAATATTTTTTAAAAATAATATATTAATATTAATTTTAAAAAAATATTTTATATTATTATTAAAAATTAAATATTTATTTAAACTTTTTTTTTGTAATTTCTGCTTTTTAACATACAGTTTTTAGTTGCATGTAAATTATAATATTTTATCTTTTATAAATTTTATCAAATTAGTTGTTAGTTTATATGAGATATTATATGATTTATATTTATAGTATATTTAAAGTAATTTGGTTAGAATTAAATTTTTTTTTATGTTAATTTCAAGTTTCAACAATATGATTTTGAGGAAAAAAAATTTAAAATAAAAAATCATGAAAATTGTTAACTGGATCAGACAGAACCATTCAATTTTAACAATTTTATAAGTCAAACGATTTAATTTAATTAAATTCATATAAACGATCTAGTTTGTTTTATTTTTTTACTAAAAATTGAACCGGACTATAGATATTCTTATATCCAACTAAAATGGACATTTGTTAAACTGATCAGATTTTGATTAGCTAGTGACTCTCCTAATCGGGCTAAATTGGACATATGTCTAAGTGAAATAGATTATTGTTCAATTCTCTAAATTTTTATAAAATGATAATCTTACTATTTAAACGCATCGAAGCCAAAATGAATGGAATGTTAACTTATTTCCTTAGGTATAAGTCTGATCTCTTTATTTATAGCAATTTATTATGTTTGTTTCTTTTTTAAACAATTTAAAACTTGCTTTTCCGAATTTGTAGATTTCAACATAACTTAAGAAGATGAATGGCAAAGTCGAGACTAAACTTCATTATGCAAATGGTCCGATTAGGAATGGAAAAGTTATAATCACTAATATAAACCTCTATGGTAATAACATAGATTCGTCTAATTGAATTGAAGCTAATTGTTCAAGAAATTTCACAAGCAGAACATCAACCAATTAAAATGTTCGACGATCTTAGTCATCAAATAATCAATCTAAAATGAATGGTCGATAATAACCATACAATTTATAAGAAATAATGAAGATAAAGCAATGAGATTGGAAAGAATATACGTTTGTGTGTCAATAAGCTTCAATTTTATGACGAGTTAATAAATAAGGCTAGTTTTAAAATTTGCATAAAGTGGTGTCCACAACTTCACATTAGAATGTAATTAATAAAAAAAGCTCATATCAGCCCATTTATAAATGAGTTTTGTTACAAGATGGCTCTGTGATCAATAATAGGTTTTTTTTTTTTTATTAAAAAAAGAGGGACTAAAGTTTTTTTTTTTTAATTAATAAGAGAAAACACACGTACGAGTGAGATTCAAACTTGAGTTCTTAGTGAGAAAATTAAAAGTATTATCACCTGAACTACAAGTGATTCCCAATAATTAAGTTAGAACAATAACAGGCTAAACAGGTATATAGTACAGTAAGCACTAGGGGCATATTTTGATAATAAAAATAGTGCAATTACAATCTTGCACAAAACTGAGATAACATTTGTATACATAAAAGAAAACCATTAGTAGGACAGGTTATACATAAAATGAACTTTTGATCTACTAGACACAAATATAAATAAACCTCTATAGGTGTTATCGCAACCACTATCATAAAAAAATGTACCAAATTAACGTTTATACAATCTATATCAATGACTCACCTTAAGCAAGTATAAAGTGCGCCTCACTCAAATACTTCTTTCGTGCATTCACCATCACCTTCCATCAGATGGTCCATAGTCGCCATTGTAACAACAACAAATGTTAGCCACACTAACCTTTGTAGTGTCGATCCTTCTCGGATCAATCTTGTCTAGGGACGGAGCCAGAAAAAATTGGTCGGAGGGGCTGATTTTTTTTTTTTATACAAAGTAAAAAAATAATAAGAGTTATAATAGATTATACTTAATTCAATACTGAATTTTTTATATCATATTATAATAGAAATATAGAATTAGAGCTAAAAAAATATAAAGTTATTAGAGCTAAAAAATATAAAGTTAACACATTATAATTAACTTATAACAAAAACTAAACAAAAATATAATAAGTTAATAATTATTAGTATTATTCATGAATAAAATAAATGTATTAACTAAAAAATCTAAGAAAATAGAAAGCTCAATTAAACACACTAAAATTTATAGTTGTTAAGACTAAAATAAAAATATAAAAAGGAAAATATGATTGAAAAATTATTAAAAATAACACTTATAAAACTTGTAATAACAAAACTAGCACCGAACGTTTAATTTGAACGTTCAATATTGAACAGGTCAATATTGAACAGGTCTAAATTATCGTTGTTCAATTTTAATTGAACAGGTATTCAAAGAAAAATGACATATTAGTCATTTTTTTAATTGTAGAAATATAAGTTTGAACACAATGGGTGCTAATTTTGTTATTATAAGTTTCAAGGGGTGATATTTTTGTTGTTTTTCCAATATGATTTAGAATTTTAATTTTGAGACAATATTTAAAAATATATGTTTATAAATAATATAATACTGACCAATAATAATAAAAATAATAAATTTTTTATATAAAAAGATTTCAAATAAATTTCAAAATATTATTAAAATAAAATGTCAAATAATATAATACTAGATAAAGTTAAACATTTTAGTTGAAATAAAACATGATAAACATAAACTTAAAAATTTTAATATGAACTTATTTTTTTTAATTTTATTTTTATAATGTTGAGTTTAAAGTTAAATATTAAAACTTTTTTTTGGATTATCACATTTAAGAAGAATTTTCACATAATATATGACTACAATTTTATTTTTGTTACTAATAGTTACCAAATATATGAAAAAAAATATATATATATTTAAACATTTTATTTACAATTCATATCATTTTTATCCACATATTTGTATTTGTTAAATATTCCAAAATATGTACATAAAAATTATATACAATATATTATTATAAATAAAATATTTATTTAATGCTAAAAATATACACGTAATTAATTTTTTGTAAAAAAGTTCCCATCCTCCACCCCTGATCTTGTCCCTCATGCACTATTAGTGGTGTTAAATAAATAGTTTAACTGAGGTCGATTAAATGAATTAATAAGGTAAAAAAGTTCTGCTTACTTAGCTCGTGAGTTTAAATAAATTAGTTTACTTAACTCATGAGCAACTTATAACTTATAAAAAAAATGTATTTGTTAAAAGATAATTATTATAATGCTAATTATGAAAAAACACACAAAATATATTATTATTATTATTATTTTCTTCATTTTACAAAAAATATAATTATAAGATAATATGTATATTAACATTTTGTTTTTAAATCAAAATTATAAATACTTTTTGGTTTATTTTTTAGAAATGTTATTAAGCAGTTCATAATGCTAAAATTAACTATTTTAAAAGTGAATTGAATTAAAATGATTTGGATTAGTTTAACTTATTTGACACCTAAAATATTATTACACCTCACATAAATAAAATAAATAAATAAATAAATAAAAGGAAGAAAGAAAAGAGAGAGCCAAAAAGTGTGTAAATCTTGAATGGCTGGATATGTATATGCCTTCAAACTTTTCTATACATTTTTCATGCCAAATTAGGAATTAAGAATTTTTCTTAGGATCATTATGATTGTAGTAAAAATTTCTCAAAAAATTTCAAAAATTTCTGAATTTGGCATTATAAAGGTAACGAAAAAGTTGATTGCGACAAATTTTGAAAGAAAAAGTAAAATCGATAGACAATTATATTAAATAATAAGCTAAAATATATTAAAATATATTATTATTTTATAAACTTTAACTATTCATATTTAAATTCACGAATTTTAAAATTTAGTCTCAAAATTTTTAAATTTTTTCACATAAGTCTCTAAATTTTTAAATCATACAATTTAGTTATCAAAATTTTAAAAATTTAAACATAAGTTCTAAAATTTAGAATAAAAAAACATGTATTTTAGTATCAAACCTATGCGTGAAATTTTTAAATTTTAGAGATTAAATTTTATAATTTAAAAGTTTGAGCATTTAAATATGAATTTAATTAAAATTTAAAGATAAATAGTGTAGTTAAGTCTAAATAATAAAATTAATTTTTTAAAATATTTTTAGTAGCAACATATTTTTAAAAAAATAAATAAATAGTATTTTATGTAGTTGGTAACTCCATAACCCTTACCTTATAATGTATCATTCAATCCCTTACCTTATAATGTATCATTCAATGTTACATTTTGCAGTTCATACGATTTATCTATGAAGAGAAAAATAAAAGAGAGTAAAATGAGTTGTAAAATTGATTACGAAAATGAATTCCACCTGCATTTGTCTTGGATGGTTTGGTTTTGGAGCACAACCATAGGCAGTGAAAGGTACAGCGGAACCAACACAAGACCGACAAAGAGCCAAAGCAATACAATACAACACAAAGTGGCAGTGATCAACATCAACAATATAAATGTAACACGTGTCTAGTTTAAATCTCAACTCTTTTTTAACTTAGCAGGTTCCCCTCTCCAAGCCAAACCCATTGGGAGAGTAAAGCAAGGGGAGAAAATCCATACATGTAGAGCAATTTGGAGCTCGGAGCACTACGAGAGATTTTTAGCTACGAGTCCGAAGGATTCTTTAACTGTGGCTACGATAGCTACTGTAGCGACGAGTTAAGCAAAGCGATTCTACCATTCTATGAGTCTCTTTTTTATTTTTTTTTTATATGGCATGGAAACTTCCTTTTGCAGCATCTACTAATTCGAAACTTGATTGTACGATTTAATTAGTTCTCAACTAGTAGATCTTACTATTTTTTTTTTTTTTATCTTACATCTTTAATTAAATATTAAATCAATAATTAACACATTAATTTATATATGATAATTTAACACATAAAATATTATTCATTTTTCTTGAAATATATTAAACCAATCATATTCTTTTCTCTAGTTTGTATTTTTTTTTTAAAAATAATTATATTAATTTTATATTTCATTGATCTAAAATATTATATTAATACTTATTCTAACAACAATAAATAATATTTTTTTGGCAGATAATTCTAATGGTCATTTTTTTTTTATGAGAAGAGATACTTTAATTTCTTACTTATATTTTGCATTATTTTAATCATTTTTGTTTGTAAAAGTGACAATATTAGTTCTTTTTTTATTATATAAGACTTTACAAATATTTGTTAAATATTTGTAAGATTTTACAAAAATAGTTTATTATTTATAACATTTTATTACTTTAATTATAATTTCTTTTAATTATTGAATTTATTTTACCTATTTTATATTCATTTTTTTTCTAACTAGAGTGTTAATTTTATTAATTATTAATTATAATATTTTATATAATTTAATTCTCTCGTTGTTTTAGGTTAAATAAATCTAATTTTAAAATTTATTTAATTTCTTTAATGACTTTGATACCAAAATTTCATGCAACATTTTGATTTTAATAATTTATAATATTTAAATAGATAAATTTTTTAGAACAATTTTTTATTTTTAAACTTATATTTACATAAAATTATTAATATACACAAATAAACTTTTATAATTAATAGAATGAATCTAAATATATTTTTAATATTTTTTTTTTTAAAAATAATTTGTACTATTATTTTTCTATAAAAAAAATCTCGTATAATTATTTTTTATAAAAAAAAACTTAAGTATCATTAATACTTAAATTTTTTTCTTTTTAAAAAAGATTAAACTATCTTTTTAAAAAAAATTAAAAGACCTTTACAGTTTTTTTTTTTTTTTTTATATACGTACAATACTACTGATCTAAAATTCACTTTGACTTCACTCTTTTTCACAAGATGTAATACATGATTGGTCTGTTTGTTTTCTAAGAGTAAGGCTTGTCATTATCCCCACCGTAATGCACAGAAAGAACGTGTAGTGTAAACTCAAAGCAATATTAATAAAATCAATAAAGGAAGAAAATTAAAAACGAAAAGAAACGTCTGTATTATAATTTCTTTCCATATCACGATTTCATCTCTCCTTCTCTCTCTCATTTTCTTTCTCTTTGCTTATTTGGTAACTCGAATTCCCTTGAAAATCAAATCACTCTGTTCGAATTCTCATTCATCTATTACTCCGATTCTTACCAAATCCCTAAATTTTCGTGCGTTTTTCTATCAATTCAGAAATAATCTAAATTTCTGAAACGAATTGGTAGAAAGAGGAAATCGAATTTTTGTGGCGGTAGATCTTCCCTGGAATTCGTTTCGGATTAGAGATAAATGCTGGTATTGGAAGCTATTTAGATTAGATCAGACTCTACATTTCGGTTAGTCATATTCAGATGTTGATTGATTAATTGTTTTGCTTTATTATTCAGCTCAGTTTTTAGCGAGATCTGAGTTCAGTTGTGTCTGTTTGTCCCTGGTTAATTTTGATCTGATTATGAGCTTCAATTCATTAATTTTATGGAGTGTTGAGATTATTTGTATTTGAGGACAGATCTAGCTAAAGTTTAGATATCTATGATTGATTTTTGGTGTTTGGGTCAATTTTGTAGCCTTTTTCCTGTCAGTTGATGAATGACCAGCTTTCTGTGCTACTTCCTTTTTGGTTGCTTAGATGGAATTTATGTTGTCACCTTGTCGAAATATTAGCTGAATTTGTTGTTTCCAGTTTTATTGAAAGGTGAATATTGGTTTTGGAAAATATTTTGGTCTTATTGCATTATCTATTACTAATATAAGATTCAAAGACTCAATTTATCTGCGTGGTTCTTTTGTACGTGGGCAACAAACCGGAGTATTTTCTTTTCCTGTAGAGTATTGATCTGAAGCGTTCATGGTTTTCCTTGGAGAGTTCTTCTATCTAAACAGGGGTTATGCCTAAATTAGAATGATAGTAGAGTCCTTGATGAACTTTTCATAGCTCATGTTAGGTGGTGCGTTGTTGTACGCTCTGCTTATTTATTTCATTATTTTCTTTACAGGTTCAAATCAATTTGGTTTGAAGTGTGAGAGTTTGGAGCCTAATCTATGAAGAACGGGATGTTAGAATGCAGTGTATGCCATTCAAAGTTGGTTTCACCAGCTGCTAAACCTTTTTCTAGAGCTTATGACAGGCACAAAACCAGAATATCATCCAAGCAGCGTGCTCTAAATTTCCTCTTAGTTGGTGGTGACTGTGTTCTGGTTGGTTTGCAGGTGGCTCACATCTCAGAACACAGTTTTTCTTTCTTTTCTTCTTTCAGTCATATGACGCATCTCAGTGGAATAAAATTTACATAGATTAGAGTTGGAATGGAATGAATTCCCTGCCTTTATATTGTTTACAGAATCATCTCAGTTCTAAGTTTTGTGATGCTTGAGATGTGTGGATTATATGCGTTGGGCATGTTGGCACATGAGTGTTGATGTGGAAATTAATTTGAACTTTATGTCTTCACTCTGCAGTATTAAAGTCATAAGGTCTTTCATAATTTCCAATACATTGTAGTTTATGAGAAAAAACTTTTATGTCATAAATGTAAACTTTTCTAGATTTTTGTACATGGCATTTACCTATATTTTTGTTGCTCCAACATTTTCTTTTATCAATACCAAGATGACTTTCAGAATGCTTATAACCAACACATTCAAATGACTTTTATTTCCTCACCACTGTTATTGTTGTTGTCATTTCTACCACCATCATTTTGTGTTCTTAATATTTGTATTATGACTGTTTCTTAAAAAAAAAATTGTATTTATGACGACCTTGTGCTTGATGAAAGTCTTGCAAATTTTGAGAATGTGTTGTTTCACATGCAATTATAATAATGGAAGATAATGCAGCTATCACAGTTTGGCCCTTCTGGTCTCATCTGATCTAATTTCACTCATGAATGTTGATGCAAATGAATATTGGATGGTGGAAATTTTATGACATTATCTCCTTTCTCTACCAGCCTATTCTGGTGTATATGTCCAAGGTGGATGGAAAGTTCAACTTTAGCCCAATTAGTGTTAACTTTTTGACAGAGGTTACAAAGGTTCTCTTTGCTGTTGTGATGCTTTTGTTCCAGGTAATGTTAGCGATGTTCCCTCCTTAATAATGAACATGTTAGTTGAACTTCATAGTTTAAATTGCTGATTATGATAGATAGAGGGAGATAGCTCTGTTCATTCCTTAACTCTAAAGTTGTCATGTTTGTTGCACTTTGCCTGTAAAAGGTTATGACAGAGGGGATTTTTTTTTTTGGCGAGTCTGCAATATTCTAAATACTATTCATTTCCTTCACTAGATTTGTATCTTATATAATCTTTTCAAATTAGAACTCAAATGCATTGAAAAATTCACTTAGAACAACTTGCAAGCACCAAGAAAATGTATTTGATGATGGAAAGAAGATTTGGTAGTTGGTAATGGTTCTAACATTGTGTTTTAATTTGCGTGTGTTGTGAGTATGCATGAAAGAGAGAATCAAAGAGGGACACAAGGAAAAAAGAGGTGGAAGGTGGGAAGTAGATATAGAATTGGTTCTTAATCTATAATGCAATTTATTGCTTTAGGAGCTCTTTAATAAAGGGGGGAAATGGTTTTGATATTAGTTCTTTGATGCACTATAATTTCCTTTGTGATTTGGCCGATTTTGCAGGCTAGGCATCAAAAGGTAGGAGAGAAGCCCCTTCTCTCAATTTCTACATTTGTCCAGGTACTCTCTCTCTTTCTTCTTTCTTATAATTGTATTTCTTTGTCTTTTTTTTTAAAAATTTTTTTTGTTAGAGTTACAGGATTGAACTTGATAAGTTGATATATAACAGAATAAGACAAACTCCATTATAAGTCATTGCTAAATATGAGAATAGTTAAAAGATTATAGCTCCTTTTGATTCCAGAAGTGTTGATCACCTAAATGCAGGGATAGAAATTCACAAGATTGGGGCAAGTTCTGCATAAGGAAGTTTTAATGAATTTTTTATTGTAGGTATTTAGGAAGCTCTTCAAATGTTTGGAAAGGTAGGGAAAAGAAGGGTGGTCATTCAATTAGACTGTTCCTGTGTTATGTTATATGAGTAGAATCTGTATGTCTTTTATGTTGCAAATGTTGGGCATAGCAATTTTGATGTTGGGTTGAAGTTTCATTGTTTAAATGAGGCTAATATACGATCAATTTTCCTTTCTAAACTCTTGTTTAGATCATAACTGAAAAGCAGGCCATTTTCTTCTTTTTGCAGGCTGCTCGTTCCAATGCTCTTCTCGCTGTTCCCGCATTTCTGTATGCTATTAATAACTATTTAAAGTTCATTATGCAGGTATTATTCTTGTATAGCGTCTCTTAGCATGCATTTGTTCTATTGGGTAGTATGTGCAGTGGAATTACTTTCGCTATTCTCCAATTAGCATTTCCAGTTTTAGTTCGGCAATTCCTGGGTCTGTCACTATGTCTGGCAACTTTTGCTCCTTAATTTTCTTTTTTCTTCTTGAGATGTGTTCTGGCGGAAGGAATTTTGTAAGCCACAAATACAGTGATTACTGAGTACGAATTTATCACTTCTCTTCATCATTTTTCACTCATAAGCTTCAAAGTTGAATCACTTACTGAAGGAGTAGAGATTATTAATTGGATTGAGAAACTAGATGATAGTGACTCGAGAATCATTTTATGCTGGTTATGCACCTTTTTATGTTATATTATGTATTTAGCTGTTGGTTTGCTGTTTATGATGGAACCTAATCTACCGGCTTGTTCTTTTTATTTGTTTTCTTTTCCTGTTATGAATGGCCTTTGCATGCAGCATCACTCCTTAAGTTTTAAGGGTTTCTTTTAATGAGTTGCCTCGGGTTCTTCCAACATTTATCGATCTTTGTGGAACATTACTGACTGTTTCTGGATTTGAAAAGCCTATGATTGAGATCATAATGTAATTGAAATAAGCTTTGAATGTTCTGCAGCTATATTTTAATCCGGCAACGGTGAAGATGCTGAGCAATTCCAAGGTACCTTGTTATTTTTAATGCTTAATGTGAATGTCCCAAGCCTTACAGAACATGATTAGATTCACTTTTAAAGTCCTTCTGAATTCTAAAAATTAAATCAGTAGTTCGGTAAACTATAACATCATAGTACATTGATTATTTGTGGTGGTACAGTTTAGGTATAAAGACTGAACTGAATATTAAATATGTGAATAGTTTGCACCAACTGGTTTATTTTTTCCCCTGTTGGTAATAGATTAAATTCTAAGTATATAGCAAAAGAACCATTCACTGGGCTGGTTGAATGATCAGCTATGGTTCTGTTGTTATTAGAGATGATTGCTAGTCTAAATGCTATGATATGTTGGCTAGGTTATTACCTTTTTTTCCTGTTACTAGGTCCATCTTGTTGATTTTCTTCTCTTTCTCTCTTCTTCTAGCCTCTTACATATGCCATAAGTACTCTTGCATGCCACTTAAGTATCTTCTGCTTGTGTTTCATGTATTAACATTTTGAAAGATTTATTTTTTTAAGAATTAAACTATTTGATACGAATCTGACATTAAATTCAAATCAACGCTAGTAGGTAGCAGTCGATATTTGGAGCAGATATGGATGGAATTTATTATCGAAATCCATAGACACAAGTTAGTGTGAATTTGACAAGTTTGATTTGGAAAGTGGAAAACTTGTTAAGCCTGAGCTGTTAAATTTATTGGCTAGAGAGAGAGTTAACTATTCAAACAATGAATTTTCCGCCTGAAATGTGCTAAATTAGGTTTTCTTTTATATGATTTACTTGTTTGATTTTATTGGTAATTTCTTCCTACAAATTTAAATCTTATATCTGTTTTATTCTGATCTTTCCATTTTGCTATTACTGTGGACGTGCAGGTCTTGGTTATTGCCATTTTGTTGAAGATAATAATGAGACGCCGGTTTTCCATAATTCAGGTCAGAATGTATAAAATTTTCTCATCATGCCAGATAAAGAAAGGATTACAAAGGAAAATTTCCGTCCCTTTTTCTTGGTTGTTCTTCCTTTTGTTCATGATTTTGTAAATTTTAAAACCTTGATTGACCTTTCAATGCCTTATTTACTGTTTTCTGTTTGTCCAACTAATATGCTTTGTTGCAGTGGGAAGCACTTGCTCTTTTGCTTATTGGGATTACTGTGAATCAGTTGCGTTCATTTCCTGAAGGGAGCAGTGCTTTGGGTATTCCAGTTGCAACTGGGGCATACATATGCACACTAATATTTGTGAGTGTACTGTTTTTTTTTTCTTTCCTTCCTGACTGTGGTTGCCCTCTTATCTAACCTCACTGTTTTAATCTTACTTTGCAAGTGCATTGAATTCAACTCATTCTTGCTTTATGTTGGGAAATCCATTTCACAGGTAACTGTTCCATCTTTGGCATCTGTGTACAATGAATATGCTTTGAAGAGCCAATATGATACAAGCATTTACCTCCAGGTAATACTTTGATTCAATTCATAAGTCATGAAATAGATTGAATATTTTCAGTATCTGTTGGATTTTTCATGAGATTGGCGTATTATTTGGAATCAGCTGTGGCTAACTTGCATGTCCTACACTTATGATGTTTGTTGATCACTTGATGTTTTATCTGAATTGGAGAAGTCTAGTGTGGAAATCCCAAATTAAAAGATGAAATCCCATACTAATGGGGATTTAATTCTGATTGATTCTGTAATAACTAGGGATTTGGTTATGCTTAAATTAGGGGATTTTGTTAATTTGGATAGTTTTTTTTTTTTGCAATTAGTAGGTTTCCATATTTTATCGTGCTTTTTAACTATATATGTAACACATAATTATGTAAATATATAACAAATACGATTCAGTAAATCTCATTGCCTAAAGCCTATTATGTAGGAATTCTATATCTAGTATATTATTTCTTTGTTAGTGTACATTGTAGCTCAAAAACTGGTTTCTGATCTTATATACAGTGCTAATGTTCGTTCTTAGTGAAGTTTTTCATTATGAGATGTAAAATTGCAATTTTACTTTGTAGCTGTGGTTAACCTAAAAGAGATTTTAAAGTTTGCTGTTGAGATGTCAAAAGAGGGCAAACTGTGTTTATATATGCTCTCTTGCCGGATAATTTAGTTTGGTTGTGCATATGGTTTACTCATGTCAAGTCAGTGATTTAAAAAAACCTTTAAGGATTTATTCATGACATGCTGAATATATGCTATCAAAAGATATATTAGGAACTTTTTGTGAGTTTTTTTTTTAATAAAAGTCTTATTAATAATGATGACCATTATTTTAACACATGAATAAGTTGTCCTCTAAACTTTGGATCTCCTTTTTCCTTGCAGAACCTGTTTTTATATGGATATGGAGCTATATTCAACTTTCTAGGGATACTGGGAACTGTCGTTGTGAAAGGTTAGAACATGAACCACCATCTTCACGTAATTTTGCAGAGTATTTTAACTTTTGTTAATCCTAGTGACAATGTTGCATGAGTTGTTTCCTGTCTTTTCCCAAAATTATATCGGTTCATTTCAAACTGAATTCCACACTTACAACTTGGTCAACTTTTTTTTTATTGCTGTTATTTTTTCTGGTTTTGTGTCTGAGCTTTGAGATGTGGACATGTTACTTTGAATCTCAGGTCCTAGAAGTTTTGATATACTGGAAGGTCATTCAAAAGCTACAATGCTTCTGATTGCTAATAATGCGGCTCAAGGAATTCTTTCCTCTTTTTTCTTCAAATATGCAGGTTAGTTACCCTTTTTGCATTAAAAGCAAGTTTATGATCATAACATTTTAAATGCTATATTTCGATCTCCTGTTATACACTTTTTTTCCTTCTATAAAATGGATTGGTTTTGGCACTTATTTAGATGCTTCATTTGATGTGTTCAGATACAATTCTCAAGAAGTACTCGTCAACAGTTGCCACAATCTTTACTGGCATAGCATCTGCTGTACTTTTTGGCCATACTTTGACTGTCAACTTTTTATTAGGAATTTCTATCGTGTTCATATCAATGCATCAGGTAATTGAAAATTGGTGTTTCAAAGTCAAATCACTCAAATTTATTTATGACTATTAAAAAAAGTCAAATTTATAGAACATGTCTATTTTGTTTCTGATTTTGGTATACCTTGTGTTTCATTTTGTTAGTTCTTTTCACCCCTTTCAAAAGCCAAAGATGAACAAAATGGGAAGATGGAGCTAGTGGATGTCCACGATAATCATAGGTATGTGCGCAGCCCTTTAGTGATCTCTGTTGTAGGATCATGATGTTTAATGGTTCAGTTACGTCTTAAGATAAGTTCACAACTGTGAGTTGTGTTCTAACAAGAAATTGATGTAAGAAAAGTAGTACAAAGCTGAGATTTTCTTCTTTTCAAGAGGAATAACTTGTGGATTTCCATTACTGTTACTGATATAATTTTTGCCTTTCAGGTCAAAAGATTCCTTCATAAATATGGCAGCAGGAGCAAATGAAGAGGTCTGAAGCTTCAGTCCAGCTTGTATCTTGCAAACAAAACTTACCATTATACTTGTTTTGTATCTAAATTATTTTTCTCTTTTCAGGCTAGTCACCATGTGGGAGATGATGAAAGGCGACCTCTTCTTCCCACATAAAGCTAGCTGGAGTATGTTACTACCATTTTGTGATGTATGCCATGTTTCTTTGTTGCATTTGTTACCCTTTGCAATGAAACGCTAGACACTGTTCATCAAATTCCCTTATTCTACCCCAACCGACCAATTATGCCCCATTCTAAGTTATTTCAATAAAAAAAAAAAAGAGTTTAGAAATACACTCAGTTATGTGTATTCTCTACTGATCCTTATGCCAACCTTTGGCTTTATGTTAATACCGATCAATTAATTGAATAAAACCAAGATCTGTCAAGCAAAGTGTTTTAATAGTTTATAAAATATGATATTACTCTTACTACTGAGAACTGTAAGCTAGCTTTATTGTGTCTAATTTCTATTTTTCCCAAAAAAAGAAGTTTAGTGTATGTTATTGTTTTGTTTGTAGCATCAACGTTTTTCTTTATGTTATATGTCATTGGTAAAATGCTCAATTGCTCAGTAACCATGCCCTTAGTTCTTATGTTATACTGTGCAGGAGTTTCTTTTGAGGAAATTTGTTGGCAGGACTTACAGGATAGTACCGCAGATAAGTCGGATTTTTCGATCATCATTCAATAAAAAAATCCGAAGAAATTATTTCATTGTCCTTGGGGATCCCTTCCCAGTTTTCAGGGTTTTCCTAAACTGCTTTGTAGAAATTTTTTTGTAAAAGAAGTTAAAACTTGAGTATAGATACTGAAGAGGTTATCGCTGTTAAGCTAACAGCTTATTTGGAAAAAGTGCCAACACAGGGACGTTAATACTTAAAACCAGTTTGGAGGGACCTATCTGTTTTAGCATAGCTAATGTGGTTTACCAATGTTATTTCCATTCTTTAACTAGATCAAATCTAGTAATAATAATTATTTTTTAATATGTTTTTTTTAAAGATTTTTCTTATATAGAATTACAGTTTGGACCTTCATTAGCTGCTAGTGTAAAAAACGAAGAAGAAATATCCCTCTTTAGCCCCTACTCTATGAAATTTTGCTTTGCTGTAATTTAGAAGTAAAATCAACAAACTTAGTTGTGGGATCAACTATATCATGTGCGGTTTTTTTTTCTCCTTTTCCATTCAGTTGGTGAATGAGAAATTTGTTCAACAACTAATAATCGTTAGAATTAAAGCTTTCTTAAAAAAAAAAAAAAAAAGGAATTTAAAAGCATCCATAGTAGTCTCGGCTTCATCCTGTAATTTTTATTTTTATTTTTATTTTTCTTGTATGAAGAAATTTGCCAGTATTGTTCGTATCATTTGATCAAAAGAATTTAATAACTACCTTTCAACTCCTACAGGGTCTGGAAGAAAAATTATTTTTTAAAGTGACTTTATAGCGCTTGAGGTGGTTTGCAAACATGTGATCAATTTTTTTTATTTATATTTTTACACTAATCTTGCACTCATTGATTTCTAAAACTCATACCTAACAATTTTTACAACTTTATAATTAAAAAATATGCCATTATGCTATATGCATTTTTCATTATGCTACATATGTTCTGGCATTTAATCAATAAGTTAATGACAAATATTATTATAGTGCATTTTTTTTTAAGTTGAGGGATTTTTTGTTCTGAAAATTTAGAGGATTTTCAGGGTAATTTTTTCTAGTTGTAAAAAACTGTCGATCTAATTATGGTTAAAGAAAATGATAGTATCCTAGCTGCAAAGCAAAAATGTCAAACCTGGGAACAATTTCGTGACTATACTAATTGATCTTTAGATACGACTCCTAAGGCCCTAACGTCTATTTACATATATATATTAAATTATGAAAACTTCAAATTATTTTTCAAATAATTTTTTTACAACAATAAAAAATAACATATATACAAAATTTAAAAAAAAAGTGTAATATTATATTATATTGTGTTTGTATTGTTTACCATGGTCCAAAATATCAACCCTTATCTAAGTTATACCTGAATGATCTGCACTCCTAAATTTTAAAGGAATAGACAAAAAAAAAAAAACAATGATGGTATCGTTTGCTTCGGAATGATTTGTGTTACAAAAAAATCCAAGGGTAATTTCGTAAATATTTGAGACCTGATTAAAGCATATTATGTTGTAACTTTTTTTTCTTTTTGGACAAACAATTGCTTTTACTTTGGTAGCTTAGAACTTTGGCGTACCAATTCCAGAAAGTTTCAGATTATTCATCGGCTCAATGCTCCTAGAACCCAATCGAACAAAGCAGAAACAGGCACCTGAAATAACTTGTTGTTCATAACTCTTCATCTGCCGATAGCATCTGCGTCAATTATCCTCAATTTTGCACCTTCGACATCTTATTGGGAAAAGATTGTTTTGCTGGTTTTACTTCTGAGATACTTTGATCATAAGGTAGAGCTTTCTCTTTCAAAATCCGATTTTCTGCCCCTAGATGTGCCTGTATTTGTAATACCTCATATGGGTTCGTTTTGTTGGTCTAATTTTTTTGAGTTTTGATTGGGTTTTGGATCATTCTTCATTAATGACTCGGAATGAAACAAAAAAAAAAAAAAGTAGAGGTGGATGATTATCTGTTTAGGGTTTTGTTACCTGGGTAATTAATGAGATTTTCCCTATTTCTATTTTTTCTATTAAAAACGATTTTCTCTCGACTTGGTTAAGGGTTCGATTGCGTTATCTTCAATTTCTGTTCTGCTATTGGCTTCTCTGGTTATTTTGGTCTCTGGGTTTTAATGTGCTCGTTATGGCCTTTGGATTTATCTGGAACCTGCAAAATCTCTGGCCCTTTAATTTGCTCAAATTTGATGACTTGAGAGTATCTAATGATATAGTTCATAAACTTGCAATTCCTGAACACACAAAACAGTTTGTTTATGCTATTCGTGAGCCTGAGACTCAATCCGTGATATATATACTTTCTGCTCAGAGCTTATCAGAGCGGTCAGCTTCTGATGCTGAGTGTCTGGTTAGGGAGGTTAAGCCTGATGCTGTTGCTATTCAGGTGGGTCTCTCACCTTTTACTGAAAAGGAAGGTAAATTGAGTGAATTGGGAAATTATGTTGATAATCCACTTCCCACATCATCCTTTGAAGTTCTCCGTCGATGTTTCGTTGATAAGGTGACTAAGGAAAAGTATGATAATGTTGCTGGATCATTGCTCTTACAAGAGATTTTTGGAATTGGTTTCCAGGGACAATTTTTGGCAGCCAAGAAGGTTGCTGAGGAGGTAGGCTCATCATTCTTGGTCATTGAATCAACAAGTGCGGACTCTTCAGTTCGGGATAATGCATCGTGTGAAGTTGATGCAGTGAACACATTACCTGGACTTGTTAGTAGTTTGGCTCCACGGAGAGTAGGTTCGGTTGTTCCACTAAATTGTAAGAGAATTTTCTTGACAAGTGATATTCAGTCACGAATGGTCAAGATACTATCATCGTATATGGACTTATCGTCAATGGGGTTCAATGCATCGAGTTCTTTTTCTGAGATGGGCTCAAAAGAAATTCAGCCACAGCATGATTATGAAGTCCCGCCATTTGCTGAACCCATTTATCCATTACTTGTTGATCTATATAATATTTTTGACCTCCCATTGATTGGAAAGGCTCTTGCTCATGCACAAAAAATGCTTGATGATTTATACAGAGGGGTAGCAGTAGACAGCCAAACAATATCTGAGGTTTACACCTTTAGGGTTGCTGTTGAAGGGCTTAGAATTGCTCTGAATAATTCTGGTAGGTTGCCCATGAACAAAATTGTCAATTCCAACTCAGCTATTAATGGGTTCTCAGAGCTTCCAGTTGAGGAAAAATCACAAGTGCTCCTCGCACAGGCCCTCCGGTGCCAGGCTAAGAAGTTCAAGACTATAGTTGCAGTAGTTGATGCTAGTTGCTTAGTTGGTCTAAGGAAATACTGGAATTACTCGGTGCCTCCAGAAGTCATGGATTTGGTTGAACAACTTGTTACCGAGACTAGAGATGAAGGGAAAATGAAGGAACATACTGAATGGATGCATTTATTGACCGGTAAACCTGGCGTTGCAGTAGGGGCGGGGGCAACAGCTGTTGTGGGAGTTTCGTCACTCTCAAAAGCTGTTCCATTTTCAACCTTCATGAAGGTTGTAACGTTTAAAGTGCCCGCATCAGTCAAACTCATTATAGCCCAGACGCATAAAACATTGGCTTTTGCTTTTAGCAAGACTGTTGTTCCATCAAAATTTGTAGCTCGAGGTGTTGCAAGTTCAGGATTTAAGTCATCATCTATCATGAAGGCAACTGCTTCTGCCGAGAAGATACGTACAGTTGCCCATGGTGTTATAGCCTCTGCCGAGAAAACCAGCATTTCAGCTATGAGAACGGCATTCTACGAAATAATGAGGAAACGGGGCATGCGACCAGTTGGTTTCCTACCTTGGGCAACATTTGGATGTAGTATTGCAACTTGTACCGGGTTGCTCGCGTGTGGTGATGGGATTGAATGTGCTGCTGAATCTCTTCCTGTTGCTCCATCTATTGCAAGTTTGGGTCGTGGGATTCAGAGGTTACAGCAGATATCAAAGGAAGTGAGGCAGACAGATGGCATAAAAATTGAAAAGTCCATTGAATCTCTACTATACAGATTGAAAAACATAAAATTTCAGTAGAGAGTGAGAGAGTTGTACTGTTCCACTGAATATATAGTTTTTCTTCTGCAGTACATATCATGTCTACAAGATACACACTGCTTACAGTTTTATAGGTGCTCATTTTTCACTATCTTCTTTCAATTTTTAAACCTCCTATTGTTTGTTGAATAGGTGGAAGGCTGGTTATCGATTAAGCTAGCCTTTCTAGTAGAGTGGTAAAGGCTTGCTACATCTCAGGGAATTCAATGTTCGAATCCCTCCATTATTGTTTGACAAAAGAAAAAATTGAAAAGTTGATTCATTCATCTATTTCTTGATTGTTCAGTTTGATTTTGAACCGAAGAAATAATGCTAGTTGTTTTGATGTGTGTATACGAGGAATGGGAATCGTTTGGAACTTGAAGTCTGCCTTGTTGTGATACTTGGTGGTTCTTATGTTCCAATACTGAGCCTGTTAAATCTCCCTCTCTCAACAACAATTTTTGAAACAAGTAACGTTCAATTTTGGTTATTCTGTATTCTTACATTTCGTAGAAAAAACATTTTACCAAGTTATGTTTTATGTTTTCTAAAATAGAAAAGAAAAAAAAAATGATTAAATTATTTGATATCTAAAATTATTTACTTTTAAGTGGTCTCAATTTTTGTGTGATGCAGTATTACTCTAAGCCTAAAACACTTAATTCATTTTCTTAAAGCATGCGTTTTTAACATTATGAATTTCATTTTGGCCATCTAAGTTGAGTTTACTAAATTTCAATCTTTTGTTCTTAAATTTTTTTTATTTTTTTGTTTTTCCCATCTTTTATTATCTCGTAAACCATTCTACAAATGTATTACATAATCGTTAGATATTATACATACCTTTGAGAAATATCTACTCATTAACTTAGTTTACTTCTTTTCCTAACCGCCGCTGCGGCTCAAGTCCGAGAGCCAATTCTACTCATAATTTTCACTTTTAACTCGAATATCTATGTAATTTAGTAATCTCAAGCTTTTATTAAACATATTTAATAAAATATTAAAAAATTACATAAAATAATTATGTACAATTAATTTTAGTTTTAATATTAAACTTATTTAATTAATTGAAATTTAATTTAAACGTTGTCTAATTTTTAATGAAGTTTTTTAGTTTTTTTTTTTAGTAAAAAAAATTATCTAGATAATTTTTTTATTTTTATAATTACAAATTTAAAAAAAAAAACTATAAATGTTATTTTTTAAAATATTTTTTAATTCAAAGTAATTAAGTAAATAATAATTCATATTCGTTTGACTATAAAACTTTACCATCTATGTTTCAAATAATTGGATCTTACAAAAAAGCGTTTTTTTTTTTTTTTGAAGAATATTATACCAAGAATATTCACTAACATGCGAATATTACAAATATATTACATTCTCTTGGAGTTAAAACGAAAAAACAAAAAACAAAAAGCAGCTTTATTTTGCTAAGGAGGGAAACCAATACCTTTATTTCTTTCCTTACTCTCAAGTCTGAACTAAACCCCTACTCTGTGTGTCCTCACATGGCGGCTTCTTCTTCCAAGAACCAATACCAACATTCAACTTCTTCGAGACCTCCAAAACCCGCCATACCCACAAGTACCAACAACTTCATTGATGCCCCAAAACCCACAACCAACTCACCCATAATTCTCTCCACAGAAGACATTTTCCTCTCACGCTCCTCCCACGTCACGCGTCAGGAACTCCTTCGTCGTCGTTCCACAATCTCAAGCAACTCATAAGATGTTACAGAGACCACTACTGGTCTCTCATGGAAGATCTCAAGATCCAGTACAGGGAGTACTACTGGAAGTTCGGTGTCAGCCCCTTCAAAGAAGAACAAGCTCGGAGAGATAATGGCGTTGGAGAGTCTATGGCCATTGAAGGTAGTGGCGAGAACATTAATATTAGTGGGATTGGCAGGAGTGATTTGGATGTGAAGAGCAATAGGTGTGCTTTTGTGGGATGTAAATTGAAGGCTATGGTTTTGACGAATTTTTGTCATTTGCATATTCTTTCTGATTCCAAGCAAAAGCTATACAAGCCTTGCAATTATGTTATAAAGAGGTTTGCTTACTTTTCATTTCTCATTCTTTGTGTGAAGCTTTAACTTTAAACTTTATTGTGTCTTAATCGTCTATTTAAATTGATTTTGAATTTGTGTTATATTGTTGAAATTTTGATCCCTTTACTTGGAAGCTGGAATGTGCTTATGCTTTTATGTAGAATTGCTTATGGTCTTTGGTGTTAAGTTCCAAGGCTTTGGTTGGGTGTCATTTCTCTTCTTTGATTTATAAATTGCTATTTAAGTGTCCCACATTTAAAAAAGGATTAGATAAGAGTTGGTGAATTTGCATGGTAAATGGTCTCAAACAAACTATATTGTTCTTTAGAAGAATTTCTTATAACTTTTATGAGCAGTGCCCTTATATATGTTAATTTAGTATTTACAATTAAATTAAAAAATGATTATTTTGTGTAAATTATTTACATCTATTTGGCTAACCTACTACTTAAGGCTCGTTTGATAACCTTTTTAATTCTTAATTTTTAATTTCAATTTCAAAATTATATATATTTGATAACTTATTTTTTATTTTTTATTTTTAAATTATGAAATTCAATTTTGAAATATAGGCAAATTAATTTTGCAATTAAAATAAGATATCAATTTCGGAATTAAATTTATATTTTTTTTTGCACTAAACATTAATAATCCAATCACGTTCAACTTTACTCAAAATGATTCATTAAATAGCCAAAATTTAATGAAAATTTATTAAAAGTAAGTTTAAATTTGAATTTTAAAACTTAGAAAGTTGAAATAGAAAATTAAGAATTGGTTATGAAAACATCAATGTTCAAGTTTCAATTTCTATTTTTGAAATTAAAATTAAAAATTGGTTATCAAACAACTTTATTATTTTTCCAAAAAAATTTAAAATTGAAAATTCAGTACCAAAACTAAGAAATTAAAATGATTATCAAACATGTACTTAACCCTTAAGCTGTAGATATGGATGGAATGTGTTTAGCTATTGAGCTTGTGGTGCAGTGTTCTTTCATGTTTTAACTAAATTGTTGTATCCTTACCTTCAGTGTCAACTTGTAGCTTTTTATGAAGTACTTGTATTTTTAATGAATTTTTTTAATCATTGTGCCGCTGCATTATGAGCTATATTAGATTGAATTTTCATTTTTCATTAAATACTGGTGTCTAACAGACACAACATGAACATGATCGACACTTTAAACTAATGAAAATTTTTAGAAAATCGAGGAAAATGCACTTGTCCACGTTAATAGATTTGATGGCTGATGGCATGTTGAATTTAATTTTTTTTCACTTTTACACAAAACCATGTGAAATTCTATCTGATCAATCTTAAATCTGGTATCTAAAGTTCAGGAAATGTCAGTAATTGCATGAAATATTTTCGATAATTGAGAATGAGCAAGGTCATTAGTTTACCTGAACTTGTATTAATTTATTTGTTATTTATGTCCACCAGTGCTCAAGCAGGACCTATAACTTGTGGGAAGCCAATACTGAGATCCACAGTTTCTTCACTATGTACGGTTCATTTCCAAAAGGCTCAGAAACATGTTATAAAGGCATTGAAGAAGGCAGGTCTTAGTGTTTCTTCATCAACTAAGCTTGCTCCCAAATTCCATATGATAGTAGCTGAATACGTTTGCCAAATTCAAGCCAAGAGAAGAGCTTTGCAAAGAGTCAACAGTAGTAGAGTTGTAATTAAGGAAGAAAGTGCTGGCTGAGTCCAATCTGGTCGCCTAAGGCATATTTATTATGGGCACGAGTTGGTACAATTATTTTTAGTTCATTTTAAAAGTCCTACACAGTCTAGTTGGTAAGATCGTGGTGCCCTTAACTAGATTGAAAGTTTCAATCCTAATTTTCACGTAAATTCAAAATGAGTGCTTATGTTTTAACTGAGAAAAGATAAGTAGCCAATTTTGAGTTGCTGCAAATTGATGCAAAAGAAGAGGTGATATGTTCTTCTAATTGAGTAAACCTTATGAAGAATATTATGGAAAATGGGACTTTAGTAAGGAATCAATAAATATTTTTATGTTTCTTCTTACATCTTGGTTAGCTTTCCAACTTTCTTTTTGTTTCCTATTTTTGGGCTCCTCCTATGCGTGTTTATTTGAGAAATGATTTATTTTATTTTATCATTTTCTGGTTCATAATTCTATGTTTTTGATATTCACATCTTTAATATGTAGAACTATTATAAGCAATGCTATTTACAGATAAAGATTGTTATTAAAGCACACTTTACAATACCTTTGCATTTTCAGCTGGAACTGCTCTAATAGAAACAAGTAATATCTTTCTAATCAATAAGACAACCAGAATTGAGGCTGAAATCTTTATTACTATAGAAAGACTTAGATAATCAAAGTTTGCTTGAGTAATTAGTAAGCTTATAACATGACTTAATGCCGTGAAAATGGACTTGATTTTTTTTTATCAATCAATATATTAGAAAAAATGGACATGATTAATTCATTTGTCTCTTATATCTGGGAGATTTCATGCTTCTGCGCACAACTTGTTAAAATATAAAGCAAAAAAAATATAGATATAAAATAGACAAAAAAAAACGAATATAGAAGCTAAAATAATACATAATCAAAGTAAGTTGAGAAGATAACAAAAAAGTCAAATAAAGATATTCTAATTTTCATTCATTTACAATACTGAAGGATTACATTAATATTTATAAGGCTAATAAACTAAAATATTAATCTTGATAAGACTCTTAAATTAATAAGGGAAACATTAAAATAATTATCCTAATATTCTAATTATAATAGTTTCCAAAGCTAACAAGGAAATTTTAGGGCCGGTGGGATTTAGAATTGGTGATGACAATGCATGACAGTAGACTTATTAATCTTTCTAGAAAACGCGATTACGAAGCCGTAAGGTTGACGTGAACGACGATAATGACAGCGGTGAAAATAGATTATACCAACAGTTGTGAGGTTGATGTAAATGACAGTGACAATAGCAGTGAACGACGATGGTGACAGTTTACTAAATGACGAAATCAAAGAACCAACCAACAACCTTTAGAAGAAATCGAACTGAAGATGAAGAGTACTAGCAACCAAATGAAGTAAAGAAATTGAAGCAGATTGCGATGACAGTAGAAGTATATGTATGGCAGATAATAGAGAAAGAATGGAAAATAGAAAAAATATGTTCAAGATCGAACATTACTTTGATACTATGTTAAAATATAAAACGGAAGAAAATATAGATATAAAATATATGAAAGAACGAGTGTGGAAGCTAAAATAAGAGATAATCAAAGTATGTTGAGAAGAGCACAAAAAAGTCAAATAAAGACATTTTAATTCTCATTCATTTATAATAATGAAAGATTACATTGATATTTATAGAGTTAATAAATTAAAATTTTAATCCCAATAGGACTTTAAAACCTAAATTAATAGGAAAATATTAGAATAATTATCCTAATATCTTAATCATAATAGCTTCCAAAACTAACAAGAAAACTAACTATTAATATAATATTCAACTGGTGTGGTGTCCTTGATCAAAGTACTAAGATTCAATTTTTAACCCCTTTATACTCAAAATAAGTGCTTATTTTTAAAAAAAAAATTATTTTTTTGCATGCCTATGAATGATATTGCAATCAAAAACTAAGTTATTGAAGCACAAAACTCATTTTCATTTTACACGAGTTTGGAACTCTACTAATTTCTTATATTTTTAAAAGGTATATTTTAGTTCATTATTTTCAAGTAATATTTAAGTTTAATTTTTTAAAAAAAATTATCAATTTTTTGAAATATAGTTGTCATGTGACTTTTTAAGAAATAATTTTAGATTTTTTTTCAAAAGAAATTTACAAAAATAAAAAATCAAAACAATTCGTGAGCCAAAAATAAAATTATTTCAAAAAATAAAATCCTTTCGTTAATGGTTCACGAATTTTTTTGGAATATCAAAAAAAAAAATTATTAAAAGTTTTGAAATTCAATAAAAAAAAATAAAACAAATTTTAGTTCACGCTCAAAATTATTATTTTTGGCTAAGCAATTATTGTAATATAATTTTAGGTATCGATTCCACAAAGAAGCTAATTAAATTAACAAAATAAAAGTTATAACAAAATAATAGAAGAAATAATTTTATAATTGAAAAAATAAATTGACAATAATTAAAGATAGCAATCTTGGTAGAAAATAAAATTAATATGCAAATAACAATGCTTCGAAATTTACTTAATTATTTTGTTTTAATATTACTAACTTTTATTCATATTTATTACTCAACTGCATGTTTCACATCCCAAACAAACAATTGAAATATTTAGAATTGAAGATCTAAGATGAAATTTAAAATTTTTTTATTTGAGAAAAATAATGTTGTCTTTGTAGAACAATTTAATTTATTCTTACAAGCTATCTAACGTCAACAATATATCAAATTGACAATATCGTAGTAGAAGATCAACTCATAAAATAAATAAAATAATTATAAACTAAAAATTGCACATAAAGAAAGCATGATTGAATTTATATGAAACTAAATAATAGAATTTATTGAGTATAGCAAAAGATGAACAAAATAATTTCTCAAAACAAATTTATAAACTAAAAAACACTTTTAGGAATAAAAGAAGTGAATAAAAAACTACATAATTAAGCTCTTCTCTAGCCTTACTCTATATTTAGCCTAGCTTACAAATTATTCTCACTAGAGAGAATGATTGAGAATAGAAAGTAAAAACTCTTTGCAAGTTTCTTAATGCCTCTAATGTTGAATGTCCACTTATTTATAATGTTGGAATAAAAAGATTTATTAAATTATAATATATCATGTCATTTTCTCCTTAAAGATAATTGATTTTTAAACTATTTTATGAATATTAATCGTAAATAAATCTCTTATCTTTTCAGAGAATCAAAAATTATTTAATTTGAAGCTGTACACAGAAAGTTATTTCAAATATACTAACAACTGTTCAACTGTAAAATATTTTAGATTTTATCTTATTTTTTGCTTTGAAATAATCCTATTTTTATATTCTTATGTAAAATCATGCACAATTGAATTATCTTTTAATATCATCTTGAATCATTTCATTTTAATATTTGAGTCAAAAGTTATCTCCAAAATACAGCAGTAGGTTCATGAAATCTTGAGAAGAAATATTGCATAAATTCAATTTTGATTTCTTTGCTCTATTTCGATTGATTTTATTGATTCTACAAACATAAAATCATCATAATAAATATAAATCAACATTTATAAAATTAATATAAATAATGATTAATTTTAAATCGATTAAATCATAAATGTTAATTAATTCACATATTTAGATATACAAATATACTATTATCATAACCCTCAATCAGCTTATTACTAGTCTCTAGTAATTAAAGCGCAAATAAGAAAACAAAATATGATGATTAGCCCAAGTAAATATCCAGAAAAATTATCCAAGTGTTTCAAACAAAAACTTAGTTCAAGATCGCAATTTCTATGTAAATTAGTTCAATTATAACTTCCAAAATTGTGTGTGTGTGAACTAAGCCAAAACTTTTTTGCCACAGACCAAAACATATATAACCTTGAGATTTTTTTCATGTAAAAGCCTAAACTCCATATTTTAAAGGTTAAGAATTTCTCTTATGGAGTTGGAAAATATATAAGCACTCTTGAATATACAGTTTTAAGGACAAATAAATAAATAATCATTGATTTAAATATATGAAAATATATTGTTTAAAATTCAATCTTTTTTACCACAAACTAGTTTCAGGATTTCAATTAATTTATATGAGAACCAAATATTGATAAAAAAGCTGCATATTACAAACTTTATATTAAAGATTTTTTTTTTAATATTCTGAAATAAAAAACATAAATTTTATTGAACTGAATAACATTTTTTTTTTTTTATTCTTTATTCTTTTTTTTATATATTTTTTTTTCTTTTCAACAATGCAAAAATAATATGAAGACGACAAAAAACGATTACTACAATATTTTTTCATAAAAAAAATCTCATTTTTTTAAAATTAATATCATCTTTTAGCTTTGTCAACCAAATCATTCCACCAATCAAGAAATGATATTCTAAACCTTAATCAACTAATTTAAAATATCAATGAAAGTTCATAAATTGTTTTATCAGTTCTCTTCACTCACTCACAAACGATTTGTGAGATCATAAAAGAATATATACTTAAATATGAAAATTCTCTTAGCTATATAAATTTACCATTTATCTTACCACAAGGCTTAGTAATGTGCATAAGTATAATTTTTGAAGTTATTACTTAGTAATCAAAATAGAAAAAGTGACTTAAACCAAATAATTTGAAATCAATACTTAGACAACAATGCAAAAATTTCTACTCGAACATTTCAAACATGTAATGAAAACTTATTTAAGTAAAAATTACTAAGTTTAAGCAATAAATAAGTTTTTTTTTTCAAACTCTCGAAAATGGATCAAAACAATCTACCCCAACCTAAATCAAACAGTGTCTTCACTGTCACAAAAAAAAAAATTTAAATGAAAGAGCAAAGGATAGAAGATACTTGAGCGATGAAATTTCGTATAAAAATTGCCTCCAATTAGGTTAGTTAGGGACAAGAAAAATAAAGAAAAACAACAAACTAAAAATAAAAAAATAAAATAAAATTCTATTTGTGGAGTAAATTTTGCATACAATGATTATATATGTTACGTTGTGAAACGGATGAATCTTAACTATCAATTTTTATAAAATGAGAATTAATATTAGATATGTGGACAAGATCAACGGCCCAAATTTATAGGAGACATATAACATATTATTTATAAGAATTTATCATGGATGTGAACCATCATTAACCTTTTTTTTTTTTTTTGCTAAAAGAATATTAAAACCTTCTCGTGAACTGGAAATTAACAAACTAGTTTTTATTTTTAAAATTTTTAAAAATTAATTTTTTTTTTTTGTGTAATTGTTTGCTCTCAAGAACTAATTTTAGTTTTTGTATATTTTTTTGATTTTAAAAAAATTAAAATTCTAAAATTACTCCTTGAGAATCATTGCCAAAAAAAAAAATTGACAATTTTATTTAATAAATCAAATTTAAGTATATATTTTCAAAAATTTGAAACCGATAAAGTAACAAACCCATTCTAAACTGCATATTTTTTTTATATACGTTAATTTGGTGTCAATATCGCGTTTGAATGGCGATGTTGTAAGTTGCCAATCTTAGTAGCTAGAAATATTGCGTCTTTAGCCGATACATATTTCTACTTAGCTACCTCTTTTTTTTTTTTTTTTTTATCTTAGATATATTCATTTGGATAATTGCTTGTTAACTTGCTCAATATGTTTGGATAATTATGTCATATATAGCACATTCGTTAAATAATTATCTTTTCTCAAAATTTTCTTAATCTTTATTTTCTATAATAAGAAATTGTTTTCGTTGAACTTCTAAACATCAAACTTTGTTGTTGTAGTCATTTTGATATGCTTCTCACTTGAAACGGCTTTTACTATTACACGTGAACAGTAACCGTATATGTGAATAGTATTCATGAACAATACCCCACAACCAAAGCTCTGATACCACTATTAGGAAATTCATGGGTCGAAACTAATACACAATTAAAGTAAAATTGAGAGAATGAAGACAAAATGGACATAAGTATATACGTGGTTCACCCAAAATGATTATGGGATATTCAACGGGCAAAGGCCGGAAGGAATTCATTATACCGAAAGATTTATAACTTCTCTCTAAATATAAGAATATAACAATATATCTCTCTCTCTTATAATAGGAGACTACAATTAATCTCTCTCTCACAATAAATATAGAACTCTTTCTAAGTAGGGAAGCTTTGAATGCCTAGAATATATATGAAATTTTTGGGATGAGATGATAAAAATGAGCAATGATCTCTCTATTTATAGAGATAAAAATGTTACTATTTATAGAGATAACATATGCACTTATATATATCTCTTATTACTATTTGAAGAGATGATATATACGCTTACATATGTTTTATTATCTCATTTTTTATGATAAATAAACAACGATTAAATTATAATAATATTTCATAAATTAAATCATCACTTTTAACATCGTGTAAATGACTTCACATCTATGTTTGAATTTGGATAATTACTTGTTAACTAGTTCAATATGTTTGGATAATTATGTCATATATAGCACATTCGTTAAACGTGGCTTACGTGCGGTGTCAATATCATGTCATAAGTTACCGCTAAGTCAGGAGTTGTTTTATAAGATATGGAAGATAGGTTAAAAAGTTAAAATAAATAAAACAAGTTATTGGTAATTTATTGCTCTGCATATTTAAGTCGTATAAATTTTAGTTAAATAAGTACACCAGCATATGCAAATGAATGTAAAAAAATTTATTTAAAAAAAATGTAATTTTTTTTAAAGAATATATATATATATCATTATTATTAATTAATATACGTAGTTTCAGATGACAATAAATTTTTTTGAAATTATGTGAATATATTTATAGTAGTGATTAAAATATTGTGTTTATGTTATAAACGGGTAAATAAAATTATATTCTATAAGGTATATGAATTTAAAATCGTATATATATTTAAATTTATATTATAAATAAATATAAGATATTTTCAAAAATATAAAAAATCATATTAGTTTTTTTTATTTTTATTTATATATAATAAAAATTTTATTGCAGATCAAATGTCTTATTTTTTTTCAAAAATTATATACTAATAAAAAAAAGTTATCGAGTTAAGAGAGACACCCCAGTCCCCTTTTTGCTTCTATCCCTGCATGGAGGGTCTCAAGCATCAACATATTTTCTCAACTAAATTATATCACAATTTAATGCATAAATTTTTAAAGTTATAAATTTATATAATTTAACAATTATGATGCAAACATGTGATTTGATGCCGGTGGTCTAGTAGCCCAATGGCACAACATCCCTCCCAATAACAGGGAGGTCACAAGTTCAATACTTATTGTAGACAAAGTCCATTTAGAAAAAAAAAATATATATATATATGATTTGATATTATTCATATAAGCCAAACTGTAATATATTCTAATATACTTTGTTAACCTGTTTGACATATATCGTAATTAAATTTTTAATCATTCAATCAAAAACAAAAACATTTAATCATGAGATAGGATCCATTTGGGATTTGTTGTTGACCAACCAAACATATATTATCATTGTACTTTGGACGCTAAGGTCCAGGAGAGAGGCATCATAACAAAAAAAGAACAAGATTCAAACCCTGAAATTATAGTAAAAATACAAGTAGTTTCATTCTTTAATTAACAATATGAACACAAAAATAATTGAGAAATTAATTTAAAGCTTCAACTTGAACTTACAATCACTAGCTTTTATGCTGATAACATTATTGGTAGTAAGACTATCTACCACCAACAAACATTTCCCCAAAACCCTAACTTTCTTCAACTTTAACTTCCCAACTTCAATAGCTACCGGAGCATCAACCTTAAGATCCAAAGGTATGCGTCCCGTTTGTTGTTGATCTTGCAGTGCTTTCATAATAGTGTTCCCATATTGTGTTTGGCCTGTCAAGTCTACATTGAGCACTGTTTTATTTTGGTGACCTTGGTAGAATTTTGGTAGCGTTCCTTCACAAAGTTGTGTGTTTGAGTACAAAACTCTCAACCGGCCACCATTCTCGTAATAAATCCCGATTCTCTTGTTTGGATTTATGGCAGTTATCTTCACATTAAACTTCGCAGACAATGACATATCAAAATTGAGCCTTAAGTCACTTATCCTTAAGTTTTGTACGGAATAATTTGGAAGTTTTGGTTGGAAAATAAGGTAGAGAATGCCAATAGTTGCTCCAATGAGAATTAGTACAATAACAAGGAGGCTTATTGTCCAACATATACATTTGCATAAGCAATTACCCTTTTTTGGTGGCTTAGGTTGGGGAATTTCCGCCGCAATTGGACGTTGTAATGGATGGTGATGCGTAACGACTTGTGAGCTATTTGATGAGCTAGAAGCTCCCAAAGGTTGCTTTGGTGGCACTTCATGGTTCTGCATTGTTATGGGGTGAATTCTTTGATAGTCTCCCATTAATGTTGTTGAATGTCGAGTTTCTTTAGCTTGTACTTGTATCTCTTTATTGAAAATTCATCTAAGAAAGCCTTACGTGGCATGTTAGCATTTATATAGAAGTAGTATAGAATTTGGAATTTTATTTGTTTTATCGATTTTGTTGTTGGAAATACTATAATTATTGTAGGGATGAGTTGATTTGTCAATGCATGACTCAATAATTTGGAGGTTTTGAGGTGAGAAGTTCTCACCTTCCTTACCTAATCAAACCATATAAATGCAAGAGTGTATATATGGGTTAGTTCAGCTAAAAGAAATAGTGCATTAAAAAAATTAAAAAGTAATATGTTAGGAGGGAAGTCATGACTCATGAGAGAAATTCTTCTTTCATTTTTTGTGCCATACTACATATATCACCAACCATGTGATGTCGTGTCAGTGACTTAAAAAGATAAATATTATAAAAAATATTAACACAATTAAAAAAAAATTGATTATTATTTTAAATACATTGACATGATATCATTTTATTACGAACGTCATTATCCTTTGGATTTTGGAGTAATGAATGTTATCTTACGTGCGTTTTGATCTTTTCTTTTAGTCAAAATGTGAAGGCTTAGTTTCAGCTTTCTCCAATTAAGTTGTAGTTTAATAGAACTCTTCCTCCGCACTTGTTGCATGTATAGTCTTGATCAGATGGTGTAGGGATCACATAATGATTGTATTTTATAATTATAGCAAAATTTATTTATTTTGTGTGTGAGATAGGAGATATTATTACCAGTATCGAAACTCGAATGCACGATCCTTTAAATACACTCTCATTTACCAGGACTTGGGGCAACTTGCTGTGAACTGTTGTAGAGTATACATGTAGGGATGTACAAAATTGGGTTAATCTAATTTTAAATTAAAAATGCAACAAATCCAATCTAACAGGTTTTTGAATAATGAAAATTGAACTGAATCAATTAGAAATGTAAAGCTAATTTGATCTAATTAAAAAATTTAAGTTGGGTTGAGTTAGATATTTTTTAAAAAAATTTATTTTATTTTTCTTTAAATGATGCAATATAATTTATACCTTTAAAATAAATTTTATCTACAACTTTTAACTTCTATAATTTGTTATATATTATTATTAACAATATATATAGAATTGTAGATGTTTAATAATGTGTTAGGACTTACCATTTTTGTAGAAACTAAAAGATGCATATTAAGAAAAGTTACAAATTAAAGACGATAAAAAGAAATAAACATAACAAATTTGTTTTAATTAATTTTCAAACTTAAAAATACGTTCGTTCTATATCGCATATATGTTATTTTTGTCAATTTTATTATCGAATTACACAAAAAGTCATCATCTTCATTAAAATAATAGAATAGATGAAAATGATAAATATGCAATAAATAATTACAATAAGATTTACTTTTGACAATTGAAAAGTTAAAAAACATATTAACAATGGATTTAATACATCTAATTATAGGACAATTGAGATAGAAAACTTGGTTGTATGTAAGCGTGCATTGCTCCCCTTTAGACAAGAGGTTAGTAATTTGAATCTTGACGGCTACTAGCTTTCATGTCGGATTGAGTCTCTAGCAGCGCTAGCTCACAATTAATACTTTTTCAAATTTTTGATGATTTAAGATAGAATATGTTGTTATGTCTACAATACGCTACGATCCTCCCTCTTAATACAATTTTTTTTTTTTGTCCCAAAATAAAAATTGATTTAATATGTCAAGAAAATAAAAATATTTTTATTTTTATTATATATTAAAATGTTTTTTTTTTTTTTTTAAGAAAAGATAAAGGAGTGGCGTAGGTAGTCCATCTAAAACTCTAGAGTAAGAAATGAGATGTCAAACAAATAGGCGTAGTTATAAAATATATATATATATATATATAAAGTGCAGTGAGCTACAAAGGAAATTTGTTTTTGGTAGGAAGTAGGATTTAGGAATCACATAAGTTAGGCCGTGTTTGGTAGTGTCACTTAAATGGTTAGCGCCCTATTCCAACTTGTTTACTTCTCAAAAACTGATTGTTTCTTTTGTAATCCCCGCTCTCTGTCTCCATCCCTCTTAGCCATTGTTGCCTCTTATATCTAAAATATATTATAGAAATATTCTAATATTTGTTTTAAAAATGCAAGTAATTTTTTTATATATATTAAAAAAAAAAAACTTTAACTCAGCCGGAGCTTTAGCCTGAGAAGCTCCGCCACTCACTGCTCAAGCCGCATTCTTTTACATCTATTTGTGCTTCCTACTCTACTTCAGCAAGCTACAATTCAAATTATATATCAATTATTATTGGATATAAAGTTAAAAATGTAACATTAATGAGTAATTGTAAAATTTCTTAAGACTAATTGAATTACATTATGTTAATAAGTCAGGCTTTAGATCGGCATGACAAGTGGCTTGCGATCGTCTGTGAGTCAAGGGTCAAGATAGTGCATTTGTGAAAAGGTCTGTTTATCTCAAGAGATAATTATCAAATTAAGTGTTAAATTATAATAAAATGAGACAGATGAGTTTTTTTTTATCATTGTGTTGTGCCATATAAATAATTTGAGACAAATAAAAGTACGCTTGTGAAAATAAGTGCTAAGCCAAAAACAATTAAGAAATTATTAAAAATAATATCTTTATGGTAAATTATATTATTTGTTATATATATATTTTTAAATTATATTATTTGATCTTTTAGATTATAAGTAGTATCATTTAATTTTTTAATTTTAAAAAAAATTAATTAAAAATAAAAAAAAAACATAATTTTAATAATTTTTTAATAACAATATTATTTTTAAATTAATATTTTAATATCAAAAATATTATAATAATATATTTTGTTCGATCTCTTAAAATATAATATTTTAATTAAAAAATAATTAAAATCGTGTATTTTATTTTTAATTAACTTATTTTTTTAAAATTAAGAAACTAAATAACATTATTTATAATTTAAGGAATCAAATAACACAAATTATATAATATGAGGACCTTCATAATATTTTTATCACAACAATAACACCCTAATAATATTAAACGAAGTTCAATATTAAATAAATATAAATTTTTTTCAGTATAACGTAAATAGTGTGTAATTAAATGTCATTCAATTCAAAATTATATAACATTTTTTTAATAATAAAAATAATAAATAAATCAATGACGTAAAATACTATTCTAAAAATCGTGTGAGAATATGCCTAATGGATGTTGGGCTGTGTGGATAGCAATATAAGCTACAACCTATCGTACAAACTTAACATATTTTTTTTTTTTTTTAAGTAATTAGAAGACTAAAATTGATAAGCGCACTAAAATATTTCATTAAAATAAAAGGTAATTCTTAGCATTCTTTTCATTTACAAATTTAACACAACATAAAATAAATTATTTTTAATTAAAATAAATTATTAATTTTTTATATTTATAAATATATTAATTTTTTTATTATTATAAATAAATAAAATTTATTATAATATTAAAAATATATAAATTTTGGTTAAAATATGAACACTCCTAGGGACAATATGAACATGCATAACACGCTGAAATTGTCACGATGTGTCGTATACACGGGGAAGTATGTGCCATGACGAATTGGCAAGCAATGATTGCTGTACATATGGAGGTTCACACTTAAAAAAAAAAAAAAAAAAAAAAAAATAGAGATAAATAAAAGAATTATAAGTATAATAATAAATCGAAGGATGAATATGATTGAAAGAAAAATATTGAATTTTAAGAAATAAAGAGTTGAAAATTTGATTTTCTTCTTCACTTGAAAAAAATTCCACGTCCTAAACACGACGAAACTCAGTAATCGACAGACACGTAGTGCTAATTTGTAACACTGGATAGGTGTTTATAAAAAAGGTCATGGCCCTACCACGTTGTTGATGACTTAATGGTTAATGATAAATGTGTTATTTGTTACTGTTGAAACATATATCTTATCTCATCAATGATATTATTATTTTTTCTTCATTATTTATTAAATATTTATATATTTTAAAAAATTATTTATATTAATTTTAAATATAACAATAAATTATACATATATTATTTATTATATAAATTAATTATATTATATTATATAAATTATAATAAAAAAATTATTTAATTATTTATGTTAATAATTTGATGTCAAAGATATATATTATTAAATTTGTGGCATATTTGTTAATGACTCAGGTTTTTATATAACTCTTTTAAAATAACTTCCTTACTTTCCACCCCACTTCCAATCTTATTCTCTTTGGTAGATAAATTATACATATATTATTTATTAATAGATGATGCAGTTTTTTTTTTTATATATGACACGTATATTTTTTTATGATATTTGGTACAAACATTTTTTTTTAAAATAGCACATATAATGTCACATTCTTTTGGTTACGTAACATTTAATTTTTTCTCGATATAGATGTCTTTTTCAAAAATAGCTCATACTTTTCATTAAGTATAAATAATTAAATAATACAAAAAAATACATACGTTTAATTATACATAAAAATATATATGTTCAATTAAAAAAAAATACATTAACATATATCACAAAAAATATATTTAAAATAAATATTACAAAAATAAATATTATAATTTAATATATATTAAATTTTAACTTTAAAAAAATTATATAAAATGTGACAAGAATAAAACAATATATATTAAATTTTAACTTTAAAAAAATTATATAAAATGTGACAAGAATAAAACAAAAGGTGAGAAAAAGAAAAGAGAAAAAGCTACTAACCGTAAAAGAAAGGAAGAAGATATCTCTATACAAAGTATTCTAGTAACATATATTTAATTACTATTTGTACATACATTTTAATAAGATTATTATTCTATATTTTTTAAATATAAGAAAATGAAATGATCAGATTTTTTATAAATAACTACAAATTATATGATATAATTAAAACTCAAATTATTTGCCACCTACATCAACATTAAAATAAAGAAAAATCCAAAGGCAATGAGATAGTGTTTTGGAAATCTGATTGATAAGACATTTTATTCTCTCTCTAATGAGTTGATAAGAGACATGAAATAAAACAACTTTTGTCTTGTAAATGATTTTAACATTTTTGTCTTGGTCTTATCAGTACATGTGAACTTATGATCATGTGGGTCCCAGGGTTCCTCTTTTAACATAATTTGAAAAAAAAAAAAAAAAAATTTGATTGAAAAAAATAAATAAAGAAAATTAAGTTGAACAAACAAATAAAAAAACAAAAACAAAAACAAAAACATTTACCTTCACACATACTACCAACATATAAACATAACCATCGGAAAAAAAGTGACTGAATGAAATAAAATATAAACATGAGGTATGAAATATATATCTGTGACTTGTAAAATATGTATATTGCAGGGTATTAATTCATTCATAAATTAAATCACAAATAATAATTAATTATTCCAATTAGATACGTACACATTGAGATTAGATTTAGAATAATACTTAAAATCAAGTTTGATATCTTAATAACCCTCATATTTAATAAAAATATGTATATAAATTTATATTATCAAATTAATATATAAATTTATATTATCAAATTAATATATTAATAGTCTCTTTATTTAACAAGTATAAAATAGTCAAATTTTAAAAAGAAAAAAAAAATTTAATTTATAGAAGAGTAATTTTGTCTTTATAAAAAATTTATTACTTTATATATTTTCTCATTAGTTTTTGTTCATTTCAATACAAAAATATTTCATATTATCCCAATAATTATCGTCAATTTTTATCATCCTCTCCTCCTATCTTTGATATCGCTTTATTCGTTTATCGATCAACCAATTTTCACTATTTGCTACAAAATAATTCAAAACTATATTTTTTTTTACGAATTTATGGTTAAAAACAACACCAAACTCTTTTAAAGTAATCATCTCTGCCACTAACTGTCACTACCACCAATCTTTCCCTTTTATTTCACTGTCCACTTTATTCTGTCTGACAAAATTATATTTGATAAAACTTATGTAAAATTGGCTTTGATCGAATACAAAGTGGTTAAAAAGGGATAAAAAGAAAAAAATTTTGAGGGAGTGAACTGACAATAGTTGCAATTATTAGCAGAGATTGTGCTTCAAACGTGTTAGTAGTTTCCTAACTTTAGTTTCAATAAAAATTATATTTTTAATTATTCTGCGGTAAACAATGAAGATTGGTTGGTAGGCAGAAGTGAAATGGACAAAATATGATAAAAGACATAAAGTAATAAATATTTTCATAAAAACAAAATTGAACTTTTATAAATTATGATTTTTTTTATCAAAATTACAATTATTGTATCTTTTATTAAATGAAAGGACTACTAGTATACTAATTTAATAATATTAATCCACATGCATATTTTTTATTGAATACGAGGATTACTAAAATACCAAATTCATTTAAATCAAAGAAACTTGTAAAATTAATAGATGTTAAGTATTCTCTCTATTGGTTATGGCAGAGGAAAACACATTCCATACTTTTATATAGAGATATTAGAATTTTACACATTACAAATCATAATCATACTTAAGCTCTTCATTTTATATAAATAAGTTGGTCCAAACAAGCCTGAATTGTTAATTATATATATTTTTTAATTAATATGACTTTTTTTATTAAAAAATATGTTTAATAATTAAAGCTCAAACAATATTACATAAAATAATAAAAAATATATATATAAATATAAGAAAAAATTAATTATTAAAGAAAAAAGTCAATTACTAAATTAATTAGACAATGAGTAAATGCATTAAATCCCACTAATGCATAAGTTAGAAGTCGTCATACCTTAATGAAAACTCACATTTAGAATAAAGAGTTCTCAAGTCCAAATAAAATTTCTTCTAGCTATTAAACAAAATAAATACAGATTAGTAGATTCAATAAATATGCGACTAAAAATGAATAGTTAAAGTAAATTAAAATATTACACGATAACTTAACTTTTTTTATATACACAAGAATAAAACTTTGACTATTACATAATATATAAATCTCAAAACAATGAACAAGTGGAAAAGAAAATAGCATAACACAAGTATCGATTTTAAAATAGAAACTTCATAATACTAATTTAAATTAAATATAAATATTATTTTAAAGAGTTAGGTAGATTTAAACGCTAAATGCATTAACATCAAAGAATGTAGTATAATATTATGACAAAATAAATAAATTATAACTATTTATTCATTATCAGCTTATTTTTTATAAGAAAATGAAAGAAAAATAACTAATATATCATAAAAGAGAAATACTGAAAGAAATGAAAGATTATTTTAATTTTAATATAATTTAATTTTTTTTATTTAAAATTTTATTTTATTTCAGGTTAATAGGCTGGTCCTAACCTAACTCAAATTTTTTTGAGTTATTCGAGTTAGGCTGAAACAAGTCCAAATTTAATTCAATTCGTATCTTTCGATTCAAGATCGATTCGATCAATCGAATTATAGCACAAATTTCTACCCCTAAAAATTTCCAACATTTTCCAATTTGGAAAACATTGATTAATAGTCTGAATTTGAAGCCAATTTTAAGAAAGCAACTCTTAAGTTGAAGCAAAATTGAGTTCACAATACAAAGGTAAACTAAATGCCTGAATCATGATTAGAAATCAACACAACCACTACTATTGAATTCATTATGTTATTACTTGCACAAACTCATATTATAATCATAACATTAATATTTATATTGACATGATAACACATGATGTAAAGTGTAGGACAAAATTAAGCTATTTTGTAACCAAAAAGGATAAGTTTGTATCTTCTGTCCTTCACACAACTCTCATGTAATCACAATGTTACCAAATAGGCTCTCACGAGACCAAGTTATCATAACAAGGGTGACAATTTGTCTTCCCACAGTAAACCTTATTTCCTAAAGTAGAGGTATATATTAACGCATTATAATATATTTATGTCTCTCATAAGAATTTGTTTTCTCCTGAAAACATAAGAATAACATCTCACAATACATCTTTATGCATATGCGAAGCTTAAAACATGCATCCTTCTAAGCATTCCATAGTGACGGGTGACCAAACAACTTCTCACAAAAATAAAATATCATAACAAGTGAGACACTTCATATTTCTAAGAATGATGCGTGTTGGAGATTTTATGGATTGTGTGTGTGAGAGAGAGAGAGAGAGAAAATTTTAGGGCTCGATATTGAGTTATGGTTTGCTTCTGGTTTTTCCAAAGCTTGGGGAAGTAGAGGGAAAAAAAATGACCACATATCATGCGCAAGTGGTTGTTAAGCCAAAAAAAAAATTCTTTTTTTAAATGAAAATACTTGAAATGTTATTATTCACGTGCATATCACTTAAATTTTCAATCAAATTTGCTAGTGTTTGCTATAAGTAGTTGATTAAAATACATTTTAATAATTACAATTAATTAATTAAAACAAAACTATTAAAAATAGAAAATTAGAAATTTTCACATAATATTAATAACTAAATAAATTTTACCTTTTCATAATTAGAAGTGAGCCTCGAAAAAATAGTCCTTGTTCAAGCCTAATATTGCTACATGTTCTATTAGATCCAATTAGAGCTCCATTAATCCTCATGAATTGTGTGTTGTTGGTTATTAACAAGGAAAGATAATAATTATAACACTCATAAAATTTATAATAATAAAAAATAACACTTTTAATATTAATCTAACATTAACTTATACTTCCAAATATAAGTAAAATATATTATTTATTTTTAATTTTAAGGAGTGTTATTTTAGATAATTTTTTTATTAACTTTTCATAATGTTAAGATTTGTACATCAGGGAAGATCGGTAAGGGAAGAAAGGACTAAGTGAGATTTTTAGGATATTATGACCAATCTATCAAGAAAAGATGGATATTACCACTAATTTCAGTAATTCGTGTTAATATAAATGCGATTACAAAATAAGTTTAACATTTACAAAAGTGCATTCAATTGAAATTTTTAATAATTTTTAAGAAGATTTAAAATTTAAGTGTATTTAATTAGAATTTTAAAGACTTTCTAATAGTTTAAAGATATTCAATTATGATTTTATAGAAGTCTTTAAAAATCTATAAAAATTTAGGTGTTAAAAAAATTTGTTGATTTTAAAAGATTTTAAAATACGAAGGATATTTGTGAATTTTTAATGACTTTTTATTAAAACTATATGTAAAAAAAATGAAATAAAAATTTATATATTGTGTATTGAGGAGATATTTTATAATCATTTCAATTTCTAATTTTTAATTCTTTAGTTATATAATTGAATTTTTAATTTCAAATTTTTTGGAAAAAAATAAAAATCGTTTGATAACCATATTTTAGTACCATTTTTAAAAAATAGAAATTAAAAATTAAATATACTTGTTTGATGACCAATTTCTAATTTTTATTTTTTAACTTTATAAATTCAAAATTTTAGTTTCAAACTTAATTTTAATAAATTTTCATTAAATTTTAACTTTTTAATTATTTCAAGTAAAGTTGGATATAATTAGATTATAAATTTTATGGTTAAGAAATAAATAAATAAATATATATATATATATTCAATTTCAAAACTTATTTTTTTTTTAATTTTAAAATTTGACTAAATTTTAAAATTAAATTTAAAATTTTAAAAATTAAAAATATATTATCAAATATACTTAATTTTAAAATTTATAAAATTTAAAATAATTATAGCAATACATATCAACCTGTATGACATGGTGAAATACTGAAATATGAAGGTGGCGTGAAATGAAGGTGCGCGTGGGACTAAGCAATTGAGTGCTAAGTATCAGTAGCCAACAAACCCGCGTCGTAGTCGCTTTTGCCAATAATTCTGAGCAAAATTAATAGAAGTGGTCACTGCTCCTGGGACCCCAGTGCTAAGACAGTATTATAATTAGTCGTGAAGATTAAAAAAAGCTGAAAAGCTTCAAATTTTTTTATTTTTTTTTTTAATTAAAATTTAAAATACTAATTTTTTATTAATTTAAACTACATATTAAGTCAATTAATAATTTTTCTCATAATAAATATTAAAAATATATAAATTTATAAATATTTTTATACTAACTTCAATTTTACTGAATATGTGTTAATATTTTTTAAAAATTAAATTATTAGTTTTACTTTCAAAATAATTTTAATATTTGGCATAAATTAAAATATTTGGATACGAAAATAAGTAATATTAATATTTATCTTTTTTCTCATATGTCACAATAGTTACCGTGGCACAGAAACATATCGGAGAGGTGCGAGCCATGTCCTAAATTCCTAATAAATTGAAGTTTTAACAATTGCTATAAAATTAGAATTAATTGAAAAATATTATAATATTATAAATTGAAGTTTTAACAATTGCTATAAAATTATAATTAATTCAGAAATATTATAATATTATATGTGTATTAAGTTATGTGATTATGTCTTTGCAAGTGTTTTTCCACCAAAAGTCAAGAGTCATATTTTGCATGTGAAATTAGGGTTAAAAACCACCTTATGATGTCAAGAGTCATATTTTGCATGTGAAATTAGGGTTAAAAACCACCTAATGATGTGTCATTATTAACGATTTCATTTTTTTTTTTTTTTGAGGCTGGTACCTGCATATTATTTATTAAGCTATTTAATAGCATTTTAAAAGTAATTATATTAAAAAAAAAGTATTTATTTAATTAAAAATAAATTTTATGCATAAAAAATTAGAACAATTTAATCATTGAAATTTTTATTATGTTTTTCCTCTCTTTTTTTCTTTTGTTTTCTCTCTTATACTTCTCTCCTCACTTCTATCTATTTGCATAAAATTATATTATCACATTTTTTTTCCATAGTGAGAAAAAAAGAGTAAAAATAATAATAATTTTTTTAAAAAACCAATATACCCTTAAATTTTTTGTGCAATATATTCCTTTTTATGATTAAATGAGTTCCTTCTGGTTATCTTAACCAAAAAAAGGTACATTTTGTATAATTTTGGTAATTTTATTATATTCAAGAACTTGTATAATAATAAATACTAAAAAATTAAAATAAATACTAATAAAATATCACACCCTCATGTTTCACTCTCTTATACACCTTCTAAGCGTTCAACACTTGTTCCTATTTATGGATACATTATTATTTAAAAAATCTTCATTACGCTTGGTCCATGTAAAAAGGCTACACAAGAAGAACAAAATAATTTGCCTTTGTCGAAAACAAAGGCATGTTCTCAAGAAGTGCTTCTAACAAACTTTACTAAGCTAAAACAGAACTCAATTTGTAGTAAAGACTTGAAACCAAGCTACCTTTTCTCATTTCTAAGTCTGAAAATAATGAACCAAATGGATTGTGATACTTGCAAGAAATAGAAGCTACTATTTCAAGCTTATTTATGATAACACATACATGAAGATGAAACAAAGATGGCACCACAGAAAACCTAGCACAGCTAATAGTTTCATCAAATTAAGCATAATGCTTGCAACTCCTAAGACTCAATTTGATGCTCAATAAGGCTTTGTGTGTTCGAACTATCACCATAGGCCCTCTCTTTCCATATCCTCTCAACTTCCTCGAATGTCAAGCCCTGTGTCTCAGGTACATACACAAACACGAAGACAAAGGCAAGCACTGCTATAACAGCAAGAATCAAAAAAGTTGTGGCAGTACCCGCATATTGAGCGACAGTAAGAAATGACTCGGCCACAATCAAATTTGAAATCCAATTCACAGTAGCAGACATGCCCCCACATATTCCTCGAAATGTTTCTGGATATATCTCTGAGTTCACAGTCCATGGTACAGGCCCCATTCCAGGTGAGAAGAAAGAAATGTATAGGGCTAATCCAAGAACTGCCAGCCAACCATAGATTCCACTACCAGAGCCAGTTGATTGTGCGTAAAATGATCCGGCAAGAACGATAAGAGCTACAATTACACCAGACAAGCTTGTAAGAGCCAACTTCTTTCGTCCAACATGATCAATAAGGTAAATTCCAAGAATTGACCCAGCAGCATTCAGGGCAGCTACAATGAGGGATAGTAGAAGAGCCATCTGGTTAGCATGGAAGCCAGCCATCTGGACAATTGTTGGGCTGTAGTACATAACCGTGTTGATACCAGTAAACTGCTGAAAAGCCTGAAACAATGACAAATTTCTATCACCATGTTTTTGACCTCTAGTCAATTCATGCTCAAATCTTAATATGTTAAAAAATAAACCTCATTTGAACAAATGTTTAAAAGCAGTGCTCATTGCCGAACACTTATAGCATGGTATTCTGGTCATTTGACATTTGCTCGTCGCAGAATTTACCGCAATAGCGATATTTCTATTTTTGAACATATGTAAAAAGAGAAAAAATTGAATGTGTTCAAAACCATGAGGGGTAAAAAAAAATGAAGGGAAATTGAATTTGAAAAAAGATAAAGCAAATATCCCATACAACATAAACCAAGAGTAGCCATTGACTATGCACAACTTTAACTATAATTAGGTAAAACAAATAATACAGTTGCATAAAATTCATTCAGATTTTGAAAGCAATGAAAACGACATCATCCCACAAGAGTTCTTGAAAATAGTAGTTACCTGAAGGCCCGCACCAGCAAAAAATGCAAGTCTGATTTCTTTTCTTCTAAAAACTTCCATGTAGCTAACAAGATGCTTTTTCTTCTTTTCTTCCTCTGCCTGAGCGGCAATGTATTCAAGTTCATCATCTAAGCGAGCATGGTCATAAATTTTTGAAAGCACAGCAACTGCTTTGGACATCTTTTTCTGCACATCAATAACATCTAAATGTTATATTAACAAATGGCAAAAGTAACAGAATTTAGGCAGAAGAATGAATTACACTGCATATAATATACCTGCATGAATAGCCATCTGGGAGACTCTGGCATAAATAGCATTAAACAGAACTGAACAACAGCTGGCACACCTGCAACACCAAGCATCCACCGCCAAGTCCCAGGGACCTATAGAAGCAGCAAATCATTATAATAGAATATGGGAAAATACTCGAAATGTAAAACAGTAAAAGCCATCACATTTGAGAAATATAAAATCATCCAGTATCCGACCAATAGGCCATTAGCTAAAGGATATCTAAATGATATGTTTCAAAACCTAAACTAATTAGGTATTATCTCAAAAGGCAATGATAAAAATACTGATACGATTGTATGTAAATATATTTTTGAAGTTCATCAACCAAAATAAATAAATAAAAATGGAGAAGTCTAAAATAACAACACATAGAACAATAGGACATGTCAACATCACACATCACAAATATCATGTAAATTAAAAATTATGCACCAAAAGAAAAGAAGTCAAAAACCATAAATACTTGTAACCTCAAATCATGTTTATTCCTGGTCATATTTTCCATTCAAATAATTGCGAACTCAGAATAATAGGCATTATAATTTTTAACTTTTAGAATAATAGCTCATTTTGTTTCTTTCAGAATTCCACTCACTGCTCACTTGTGAAGGACTTCTTTTTTTTTTTTTTTTTTTTTTCCTTTTTTCTTTTGCCAGGAGCATATCAGACACAAGACAAAATTGGAAATAAACATACTGAACAGAAACTATATCGTGGTTCCACCATTCAAGCTATTAATATAAAGGATCGTGAATCATCTTGCTTGGGAACGAACAAACAGAAGTAACAGAACTTTTGTGAAAAATCCATTCAAAGTTCCTTAGTATCATGCCAGCGCACACAGAAAAAGGAGGCAAAGATCATCAACACTCCTAAGATAAATATTCTACATATGTTGACATTGTTCATTGGTTCGAATGAAACTCATTCTTTTCTGCCATGTCATATCCCATGCAAACTGGCAACTAATGAGTTAACATTTACTGCAATAACCATCTCAACAATAATATTCAGTACCCATAAATGTAGTATTTTCAATTTAATGAGATATTTAGTTGGCACAAGGCCCATCCACCTATAAAGCATAAATCACAAGCTATAACCAATATTCATTCCTTGACAGCATGATCAAAACTAAAATTTGGGACATAAATTTAACCAATAACCTGAAGATTATTATACTTTGTCATCCCCCAGCCAATTTTTTATGCTTATAAAGCAAATGCAGTTACTACTTGCACATTGTAGCATGCAAATAAGACTAATGTACGTATTTATTTTAAAAAGCTGTGCTTAAGTGTGGTGAAAAGTATTAGGACTTCGCCCACGGCCACGACGTTGTGCTCATAACCAGTGCAATGTTTCAGATAAACACATATGCTTTTGTAGTCCTACATGGACCCCCTATGTAACTAACATGTGTAAATCATACATCTAATCTCTTATATATAAGCAATAAATGGCCTTGAGCCAATCATTAACACATATGTACCATCTCTCTCTAGATTCTCTCTCTAAACTCAAACAATCTCCAACCCAAATTGGAGGAAAAAGTGTTTTAAAACTAATATAAACTTATATAAACTTGACACGTATATAAAATTATTTTACATTTTAATAAATGAGGATTTAAAAATGAAAGCTCACAACACAAATTGCACCTTGCGAATTATGAAAAATATCATCCAGTCCATTCCAAGATTTATTGTACCCCCTAATTCTTTTGCTAAACACTACTTACAAATGAACATAATTGTAAAATTAATAGACACAAAAACGAGGAAAAGCATGTTAACGCATATCTCCCCATAATATTTAAGTATTATGTTGATATACTTTATTTCCTTCAGGGACAGTTAAAAGAACCGAGTAAGAAAGGAAAACCATTGGCCTCATTCACTATACTATAAAACAACAGATGAAAGAAGAAAAATTAATAGGAAAAGCTTTCTTCCTAATATATAATGCCATAGCTGAAAGGACTATGTGCCAACTGTCAAGTAGTGATCTTCCCTATAGTATTACTTTCTCAAATTCACTGCTAAATGTGTCTCATTTTGGTATTCCAAATTGAAAAACCCAAATGAAATGGAAAAGCAAGTCTAACCTCTGTAAAAGCCAGGTTAACTAGGTATGAAAGAAACTGTCCTCCAGTTATCATAAGAACGTTTGTACCAACTAGTGCTCCCCTGATTTCCGATGGTGATGCTTCAGCAATATAGACAGGAGCAGTAACAGATGCCATACCAACACCAAGGCCAACCAAAAGTCGCCCCACTATAAGAACATATGGATTTGGAGCAGCAGCCATGACAACAGCTCCACAGGCAAAGACAACGTCAGCAAGAAGAGTTGCCTTTTTACGTCCATATGCATCATTAAACCAGCCTCCTACTGTTGCTCCAATCATAGCACCAACCAGCGCCATGCTGACTATAGTTTCCTGCAACCCCCCAGATAAGAAGTATGTCACAAGAACAAATAGCTCAAGTTATGAAACATTTTATTGGCAATAATCGGTGCCAATAAAGATATGGATTACTTCAAAAGAGACAATTAAGGTTCACAATGTACAAACAAATTCACCAAGTGTCATTGTCATTCCGTTATGCATGTCTCCTTATGAGAACAAATGCTAGGAGAGACTACAGCTTTTTTCAAACCTTTGCAATACAAGCAGAGTGAAAAAACCAAAGGAATAACCAGGCAACTATAAATATTATACCTGCAGAAAACTACTATTTCTTACGGACTCAAAATCATCTTTGATATATAATAGGGCACCTGATATCACACCTGAAATCACCAATTTAAAAATATATTATTTTCAAAAGAAACCCTGACACGAATGAATAAAACAGAGAAGTACAAACTCTGGTAAATGAAAACAATGGAAAAAATATGAATAATACACCAAAATACATGTTAAATAAAGTTCATACTTTTAGAGCCATCAGAAACGAGCAAAGCCGTTTAAAGAAGGGGAACACCTTATCAAAATTAATTTTCTCAAGCTAACTAATATCCGTATATTTCCAAAAAGAAGAAGCATATATGAAGATGGACATGGCCAGATTGGTTTTTTCTCAATGTATAATTTTTCATGAAAATAGTACCAAAGCAAGTCATTAATCAAACACTAACCTTCTAAGTACCATTTTCTTTTTTTTGGAAAATTAAAAAGTTTATTCAGAAAATTCCAATTGATATTTTCAATAAATTTGAGGTCGGAAACTCATAACACTTAGTCATATGATCATAATTTCATATAAAAACAGAAAATGAAAATTTTGATTTTTTTTTACGCGATAATTTTGCATTAAAAAATTACATATTTTAACAAAAAATTTAAAGTACCATTTGCAATTTTTTGGATCGACATACTCGGTTACAAATTTTGATCCTACTAAAATCAATCTTCACAAACAATCAACTAAACATGTGTACACAAAATCACTCCAGTCACAATAAAACTAGATCATAGCCAAATAGAATAAACGAGCAGTTAATTTCTTATCAGTACCACATCCCCGCCCAAAAATAAAATCAGTTCATTCCTGCTTTCTTCGTAAAAATTGAAAGCCAGAGTCGCATGTGAAACAAGTTGAACCATCAATTTTCGAGCAGATAGCTACAATCAAGCAAGTGGCTGAGACAGATATGTAAAGAGGATGATATTGCTAACCTGTGTCATAGCCAAACAGTAGCCCACCAATCCCAGCAACAACAGTAAGCCCCAAAATGTATGGGTTCTTGAAGGGTGACATTTTCCTCTCTGGGTACAATTCCAAATACCCAGAACTTCCAGGCAACCTCTGACTCTCAAGTGTCAACGTCATTTTTCCACTCTCAAGTTTCAATTCCACTCTCAGGCTCTGGTTATCTCCTTTAAGACTAAAGGAGAGTCCTCACAGTCTCAGCAAAACCCAAAATGTACCGATCTAATCCTGTGAAATTCCAAATTAATATCGATAAATTTCACTTGTACTAGATGCTAACAAAGATCTGCTCTGCAACTAATTTAAAACCAATATTTTTCTCAATTATTATTTTATAAAGACTGCACAGCGGACACTGATCAACGAGAGCTCTTAGACAAAAAAATACAATCAACCGATTTGAAAGAGACCTATATTTTCTCAACCCTTTTTTAGACAATCGGACATACTCTGATTTCAAATCACAAATATTTTTCCGATAAATTTAAGGCGAGAATATAGAAGATAATGTTTGTTTTTTTTTTTTTTTTCTATCTTTCCTGATTGACGAGAGATCGGGAAAATGATAAGAGGGGAAGGAGATTGATTGAGCGACTATGTGGGAATAAATTAAAAGACAAGGAGAGTGGCAAACTTGGAAACGTAAACCAATTTCTCTTAAATCTCGCTGATGGTCACGGCCTCACGGCTTTTATAGTCTGGCCTACACAGTAATAAATATAAATTACGACTTTATGTTTATTATTAAGCGTTTCCATTATTATAATTTTTTCTTTTTCGTAAAAGGTCACCAAAAATTTAAGTAATAAAAATATTTTAATTAATTAATTATAATTTATTAATTATTGGGTGAGCATTTAATTTATAAAAATCGTGTACTTATTATAAAAAAAAAATTATGTATAATTTTAACTATGGTACAAGGCCAAAATTATTGCTCTAAAAAAAAATTAAGCAGGCAGGTAGATTTATTGAGTTGATTGTACCGCGAAGAGTTACATAAATTTACTACAAAGTGAAGTGTATATATATATATTTATAATAACAAATTTTTAAAAATAATATTAAATAATAAACAATTAACTAAAGCTCATGATGATTAATTGGACTTTTTTAATATAAATTTTTTAACTAATATTTTTTTCTTATTAAAAATATGTAAATTAAAAATAAATAATATTATTTTATAATTATAAAGTTTAAAAGATGCTATAAATATTAATTTTTTTTAACAGTATAATTGGTTCATTTATGTAATAAAATAAGAATTAATGATAGCAAAATTTTGCTACCTTTCACAAAAATACATTTTAATTTTCTAGTTATTGGTATAACAATATAAATTTATTACCTTTTTTCTCGGAAAGATTACCATGTCTATTTGAAAATTTTATGCCAAAATTTTATGAATAAAATTGATATTAAAAAAAAAAAAAACCTAAAAACAACATTAGTAATACTTGAATAATTATTTATTCTTGAATATAAAGTAATTAAGAAAAAAATAATTAATTAAATATTTAACGACATTATTTTTATAAAATAAGCATATGTTTTTTAAAAGATTAACTTTACTCTTAAAAGTGACCTGATTTTTTTTTAATAAATATGAGTGATCCTCTCATATAACATGTAATACTTCATCAAATAATTAATACGCTAAAGTATATTTATATCATATTTATATTATTTTTTTCACCAAAAATTAAATTACATTTATTTTAAAATAAAATAAAATATAAAGTATAATAAAATAAATCTTCAAAAATCAAAAATATTTTAACTAATATAATGAATTGACAATATTAATTGTTTAAACTTAGTGTGTTAAAATACAATAAATAGATGCACAAAACGGAGAAACAAATCATAAATAAAAAGAAAAAATAAAAATCATTTTAAAATATAACTAAACACCTAAAATTTAACTAATAATTTTTTTTGGGATATCTTTCATAAGAATAAAAATAATCTCTTACAAATATTTTCAATTAAATTGAAGAATCTTTTAGTATTTATTATAAACTTTGAACTCTTTATTCATAAAATAATATATCTTCTTTGAGAAATTCTAGTTTACATTTTATAATTTATGTGATGTGATGTTTTAGAGAAAAATAATTATATTGTACTTTCTAAAAATTATAAATTCAAAAATATCCCTTATAATTTTTGAATCATCGTTAATGTAAATATACATCCAACATTCCAACCCCTCGTCAATTTTTAGATTTGTTTAAGGTTTAATTATATTATATAATTTTTTTTAGATATTTATATATATTTTTTAATTTTTTTCATGTAATATAATATTTTGTTTATAACAAACGTGTTTTTTTATATATGGTTTATATATATTTTTTAAGGTTTAAATTAAAATTAATTGAATAATAATTGTTTCTATAACCTTTCTGTTTTTTTTTTTTTTTTTGCTCTTGGTTTTTAACTTTTCTTATTTTTTTAAGTGATTCAACAATTTTTATATATAATTTTATGTTATTTTTATCAATTTTTATAATTCGCCCACTCGCTCTTGTTCGAGGCGCTTCATTTTCTCTTGGTTCCTTTACCATGCGTTTATCAGACACTAGGAAACTTGTGGTTGGTGTTGCTCTGTACCTCTAGCAGGTACTCGTAGTGACGTGGAAGGGATAACTACACTAGTAAATGCGAGTTTGATTGCGTCACGGGCGTTACGACTTCCGACTTCAAATTTACAATATAATTTTAAAATCATATTTTTATTATTATTATTTAATTTAAATTATTAGAAATAATAAAAAATTTATAAAATAAACAACATAATAAAATTAAAGAATTATATAGCATTTTCTTTACAATTATTGGTGTGAATGCAAATGGCAAATATAAAAGACAAAAATACCAACAAACTTATAGCATATTTGAATATATAATAAATTTATAATTGAATTTAAATTATAAATCTCTAATCAGTATAATTATTTAAAATAATAATAAATAAATAAATAAATAAATAACAGAAAAATGAATTATAGCATGACATAATACCTTGAACACAAAATGAATAATATTCACAACACGATTAGTCTAACGTCATTATCACCCCCAACTTGACATAAAACATTATGAAAAATGTCAAGAACACAATAAAAATGGGTAATAGCCTAACAGGTAGTAATAGTTTTTTTTTTTTTAATCAATAATTTAGTCTCAAAATTTACAAGTCACATACATTAAGCTCCATAATTAATTATATGACTAATGTATATTTTATTACATAATTACAAAACTTATATATCATAGAATGAAAGATATCAGACCTTATATAACTTATATAAGTAGATTACATAAATCTTGTAGCTTTTTAATATATTATATGGATGTTGTTTCTTTTATAAAATTAAAACTTTATTTTAACAGTGACCTAAAATTTGGATTAAATTTGTTATTTATTAGTGATATTACTAAATTTATGAAGATATTTATAAAATAAAAAATGTATTAAGGTTATCATCATTTTAATTAGGGATGAGCAGCGGATCGAAACCGTCTGTTTTTCATCAATCCGAATCCGATCCGATCCGAAGCAGATTTGAAGATTTCTAATCTGAATTCGATCCGATAATGTAGTCAATCCGAACCAATCCGAATCCGAGCAGATCAGATTTTTCGGATCAGATAGGTCGGATTGAGATTATAATTTATTTTTTTATTATTATCATATATAAAACACAATATATACTAACATTTAAATTTTAAATTGGTATATTTTTTAGTAAAATTTATTTATTTATAGTCATAAATTAGATAATCAAAATAATAAAAAGTATATTGTTGAATATTATTAAATTATTATAGAGAATTTAATAATATACATTTATTTATAATTTTAATAGTAATTCAGTCCGGATTGAATTACAACGGATTATAAAATCTGTCAATCCGAATCCGAACGGATTATATACTTTTCAATCCGAATCCTATCCGACTACAAAATATATCAATCCAATCCAATCCGAATCCGACAGATCGGATCGAATTTATTAATTTAAGTAGATTGATCGGATTATTTACTCACCCCTAATTTTAATAACCTTCTAAATTTAATTATATAACTAATATTTAATAAAATATTATCTAATTTTTTAATCTATAATTAAAATAAATATTTAATATTGATTTTAAACACACGCATACATACATACATACATACATACATACATACATACATACATATATATATATAATATATATATATATGTATGTATATATATATATATATACACTATGAAGTTACAGATATTGTGGAAGCTACGGAACGCGTTTGACCCATATCATTGATTACTTGTGACTAGGGGTGTTCAAAAAATCCGTTCATTCGATCAATTCGATCCGATTAGTTAATTTTTTATCCGATCCGATCCGATGATCGGATCGGATTGAAATTTTTTCAATCCGATAGGTTCGGATCGGATTGCGGATTGAAATTTTTTCAATCCGATCTCATCCGATCCGACCGAAAAAAATAAATATATTTTAAATTTATACACATGTCATATTTTTATTGATCACTTTTATTTATATTATACACTACATTATATTTATATATAATAATAAAATTTAAAATATTTTTTTATAATAAAAATACTAAAAAATAATAAATAAAAAAGTCAAATAAAAGTCATAAATATAACAAGATTATAGATGCTTCCACCAAAATTCCGGCAGTTCCATTTCTTTCTTTTAGTTCCTTTGTAAAATTAGTAATTATTTAACTACCCAATAAATATCTCATATAAAAATAAGACATAAGTATATATAAATTCGAATATCAATGATGTTGTTTTATGTATGTTTGAACATTTTTAATTGTACTTCAACATTTTTATTTGGTATTTTAAGGTTTATTTTAGTTTAAATATGTTTATGTTACATAAAAAATTTAATTTTTTATTCAAAAATATTAAAATAAAGTTAATTAAATTTATTCATTGGATTGATCGAATTCAATCCGAATAGTTGCGGATCAGATAGGATCGGATTTAAAACATGATCGGATCGGATGCGGATTAGGATATTCCAATCCGATCGGATGGTCGGATCGGATCGGATCGGATTGGCAGAAAATCATCGGTTTCGAACCGATGAACACCCCTACTCGTGACACGTACGGATCCAATAAATTTTTATTTTATTTTTATGAATGATCATTTAATTTTGATAATATATTTTTTATCATAATTTAATATATATTAGATAAATCATAATTTAATTAATTTTTATTAATAAAAAATTATACAATTATTTATTTTTTCTCACATTTATATATTTATATTTAATTAATAATTAAAATATTATTTAATATATATTATAATTTAATACATATAATAATATTTTTTAATTTTATATAATTGATCAGACACAAAGCTTCGACTTTTTAGTCGAGTTAAAGAGAATGGTTCAATAATTAAATTTGTATTTGCTTGTAATCTTGGCTTGCATTACTTTGCAAGAAACTTAGCATAATTATATAGAAAAAAGGGTTGTGAAATTTAATTTCTTTAAACCATATTTGCTATTTTGTTTTTAAAATTTAGAAAATTTGTTTTTAAGTTATTTTATTTGTAAAAAATATATTAAAAAAAAAGGAACAAAATTAACTTTGTTGTTATTTTTTTTTTAATTTAATAGAATAATATATATGTTTATATTTTTCTTTTAAACTTGATTTTTTTCATTGTCTAAAGTTTGAATGTGGATATTAAATAATTAAAATTTTGTTTACATTTTATTAAAATTTTGTTTAAGTTTTAAAGAAAAAATCTTTTTTTAAAAGCTTGAATAAAGTTTTTAATTAAATATTAATTATATATATGTGTGTGTGTGTTATTCTGTTAAATTTAACGAAAAATTGAATGAAAAGTTCCTTAACATATTTTTCACAAACAAAATAACTTAAAAACACATTTTCTTATTATAAAAAAAAAAAAAAAAACATATTTTATAACTTAAAGAACTAAACCACATATTTAACATAAATAAAATGACAATTTAAACACATCACACAACTATTTAATATAAAAAATACTATTTTATAAATTAAAAAAATATAATTATTTTTAAAATAATCCCTTTTTTATTTTTCAAAAAAAAAAAAACACTTTTTGGCATTGTTTGATTATCGTTAAGTACCTCGCGGCTCTAGTATGGTAAAACTCTGCACACATTCATGAATTCAAGTTTTAAAATAAAAAATTTATGAAAATTTACAAAAATCTTTAAAAAAATAAAAAAAATTGGCTAAATAATTTTAAGATACTAAATTAGAAGAATAAAAAATGTGAATTATTTTTATTTTATAAAAAGGTGTTCATATTTTTATTTTGTTTGCACATAAATACCTTTTTAAAATTAAAACTTACAATATTAATTAATTTTTCCACGCGTTAAAATTTAGTAAGTATCATGTGAGCTAATAAAACTAGGAAAATATCAATAATACCTTAGAGATTTGCATTTTTTTCACAAATATTTTCAACCTTTTAAAAATATCAAAAATAACTTCTGATTTTAATGAAAGTTAAAAATAATGATCATTTAATGAAATTTTTATAATTTCTTCAAAAACAAAGGATATTTTGATTTTAAGGCAAAATTTTAATTTTGCTTATATTTTAATATTAATAATCAATCAATAATATTTATCTTACATTTTTATTTTATTCAAATATCATAAAGCATAAAATTAGGATATAAATAAATTTACATAAACTTAAAAACATATACACATATTTTACCAATTAAAAAAAATTGAAATACATACGAGTTTTTTTATTTATCTCAAATCACATTTAGTAATATGGTTTTTTTTTTTTTTTTTCCATAAAATGGTTTAGAGTCCGATATTAATTAAATTTAATGATATCTAATGATAAAAATCGCATAACACATAAATTTTTAACATTTATAATGATTTTTTTTAGTAATAAAATTGGAAAGTTTAACTAATTTATTGAAATATAAAAAATTGAAACTAAATTAAGAAATCATGTTTATGGATTAATTGAATTTGACTAAATAATAATGAACTCATTTTTTAATAAATTATCTAATTATTATTCACATATATTATAACTAAAATATACAAATATTTTACCAATTAAAAAAATTGAAATACATACGAGTTTTTTATTTCTCGCAAATCACATTTAGTAATATGGTTACTTTTTTTTTTTTCTATAAAATGGTTTAAAGTCTAATTTTAATTAAATTTAATGATATCTAATCCAAGATGCAATGATAAAAATCACATAATACTTAAATTTTTAATATTTATAATGATTTTTTTAATAATAAAATTAAAAAGTTTAACTAATTTATTGAAATATAAAAAATTGAGACTAAATTAAGAAATCATGTTTATGGATTAATTGAATTTGACTAAATAATAATGAACTTATTTTTTAATAAATTATCTAATTATTATTCACATATATTATATTTATTAAATTCGATAACTAAAATTTTAATTATATTAAGTATAAAAAAATAATTTTTTTATTTTTATAAGATATTAATTTATGAAAAAAATTATAAGATATTACAAAAAATATATTTAAAATATTTATTCTAAATTTAACTAATGATTTAATTAGTTTATCATTAATCAATATTGAGAGAAAATTTTGGAGATTGTAAAAAAAAAATTAATGGTGAAATTGAGAATAAGATAAATAAGTGGTAAAAGCAATCAACAACATTGGATTAATTTTTATGACAATTTTTTTTATTTACATAAGCTTTTATATTTTTATGTATTTTTTTTACTTAGTATAGACACGTGTACTTTTTAATTATAACCAACATAACAAATAAGTAAATATATTTTTATTTTTTTATTATTTTTAAAGGATATTTTAAGAATTTATCAAAAATTAAAAAAAAAAAAATTTTGAGAGACAATAGATGAAAAAGTTAATGTCATTACTAATGGAGGCTATTTGTGATAATATATATAAACTCAGTGTCATTAGAGACAATTTTGATATTTGTATAAAAGAAGGCAAACCTAAAGAATATGAATGATTTTTTTCCGCTAACACTAATTAGTTAACGTGTTAATTCTTAATTCCAAAAAGGTGTATATATATGTAAATAAAATAAAATATAAGAACCTTTCTGTATAAAAAAAATAATTTGAATATATTTATATAAAATAGACTTACATTTAGATATCTGAAAATAATTTGAATACATTTATATAAAATAAACTTAAATTTAGATATCTCATAAGTAATTTAGAATATAAAAAAATATAGAAGAAATCAGGTTTCATCTAATTTTTACATTAATACCTCAAATTTTTCGAAACTTTCATTATTGGTCATGCTTAATGGCAATTTTTTTTTATAACATTTGTCTTGCTTTTTTAATGTGTAATGTTGTTTCTAACACATTAAATTAGGGTTATCAAAAGAAAAAAACTAATTAAATTAGGGGTGAGCCGAGCCTATTGTCAAGTTTTAAAAAAGCTTTAACCAAGTTTATAATGCGTTGCCACAGACTTTGGCTCACACTTTAAGCTCAGATCTAAAATTTAAATATTAATTACAAATATATAAATAATATAATTATTTAAAAAAAAAAATTATAAATGCGTTGCTCAGGTCTAAAAAGTTACCCAATTAAGATATGAATAAGCCTGTAATTAAAATTTTAATATTACTTAAATAAAGCCCTTTTAACCTCAAAATAGGCTTAAGGAAAAAACAAAAACATTAAAATGAATGAATGTTTGATAAATGGATTAGAATTCTCTCCTTGCTTTTGTTTATTTTAAAATTTTAACCATCTATTTTTCATCCAATACATGTGGTTAATTTGAAGGTATTAATAAAAATAATATTTTAATTTTTATATTAATAATATATATCTTAAATTTAATAAATAAAAATAATAATAAGTAGATAATCTTATTCCTTAATAACAAATCAAAACAAAATAATGAACTCTAAATATAATTAAAGTTGTATGCTACTGTTCAATTTTTATTTATCATGAGCATGTAACTTTTTGAGTTATTTGTCATTTGGTTGCGAACAAATTTACCTTTGAACGCTATAAAGTTAATGCAGTGATTTCCTTAGGTGGTTTTTAATTAAAAATAGTAATTATAATAGAATTAAATGTAAAAATAATAATAATATTATTATTATAATTAAAATAAATTATAATATTAAAATAAAAATTATAAATAAAATAAAATTAAAAAAATAAATTTTTTTATTAATAAAAAGTAAAAAAGATAAAATGAGAAAAAAAATCATAAACGATTATACAAATTGTGAGAAAAATAAAACATCACAGCGTATTTTTAAAGACCGCATGCATAATAAGGATTATTGCTACAACTATAATCATTATTTTTAAGAATATATATATATATATATATATATATATATATTTGGATAATCTGTTTATTGATTAATCATGTTAAGTCAATTTGGTCATCGGTGGGTGGTATTATATAACAATTTTTTTTTAATATAATACAAGTCACATGTTCATAATTAAAAATTAAATCTTAGATCTTCAACATATTTAATTATATTTTATATCGTTTTGCCTAAAATAAACTTGGTTAAATGGTGCCATTATTATTATTATTATTATATAATACCACTATTTCTTTTAGTTGACTATTTTAGTTGCTTATTTCTCATGTGAATGACTTTTATTCATTTCTTATTTAAAGTGTGCAAATAAATCTTATACCAAACAATGAAAAAAAGTCACATGTGGCCTAGGATCCAATTTTTAGAAGTAAAACATAATTAATATTAAATATTAATTGTTAAAGTTGAGTTTAGCACCCAAAGACCGTTTGGAGGAGCTAATTTTTCATTATGCTTCATTTGGATATAAGTAGTGACCATTACATTGCACACTTTTTTTTATACTTATATTAATTATATAATTTTATGCAGAGTAATAATTTAAAAAATAAATTATTTTTTATTATTTTAAAAAATAATTCTATATGAGATAATATAAATGAAATGAGAAAAAAAAAATATATATATATATGTGTGTATTGATAATACTTTATTATAATAATAATGTGCATATATTATAGGCTTTCATACTCCAACGTAGTTGAAAAAAATAATGCGCATATTTTATATTATTTAAAACTTTAGGTGAGATATAATTTCATTGATATATAATAGGCTTTTTAGGTTATTAAAAATGTAAAATCGTACAAGCTTCTATTTACTCAGCTTAAAGAAGATAATATTATATTGTATATTGATCAAACTACATTAGATGGTATAAAAATCAGGACCTAATTGGGCCTTAAGAGTTTGCATCCTTACGAGAAAGTAAAATTTTCTAAATGGGGTTATATGACACAATCGAAGTTGTTGTGCCCACATCACTTAAGAAAATAAGTGAAATATAATCGATAAGGGATGATGTGAAATTTCATTAGTATAAAGACCCAAAATGTAAAATCATGCGCTTTTAAAATTATCTAGTTTAAAGCGGACAATAATGCATCGTAGATTGGATCAATATACATTAAATAATATTAGAGTTATGACTCAATTGGCCATAAGGGCTTAAGGGAGGTTGTATAACATTATCTAAGTCGTTGTGCCCACATTGTTCATGCAATTAAGTGAGATATAATTTATAAAGAATAATTAGCTTAAATAGTTTGAATTATGTTTAAAAATTATATTTTTAAAATTAACAATAATAGAATTAAAACTGTGAATTTTAATTACATTAAAATTAAATAAATTACAAAAATATCCTTAGCTATGTGATATGTAATGTCTGTATGTAAATTATTTACATAGTATATAAACTATGTTATATACTAATATGATAGTATGTAAATGAATTTACATATTAATATGTCAGTATGTAGATGAGTTTACATATTTAATATGGTAGTATGTAAATGAGTTTACATATTAATATGACAGTATGTAAATGAATTTATATACTAATATTGTAGTATGTAAATAAGTTTACATATTAATATAGCAGTATGTAAATAAATTTATATACAAATATGATAGTATGTAAATAAATTTACATACAAATATTGCAGTATATAAATGAGTTTATATATTAATTTATTGTTGTCTAGCATTTAGAACATAAACTTCCTACGTAAAAATGATAATTTACTAAATTTGATTCCATAAGAAACTTTAATTTTCAAAAACTTTATACCTTTTATTTGGGAGAGATGAACTAATATTAATATGTATATCAATTTTTTTTAATAAATAAAATATTATCAATTGACATCCATAAAAAAAATCTTTAATTTTTTGAAAACTTGATTACGAGAAGATCAAGTTATTTTTTCTTTTGCAATCCAACAAATGTGAAAGCTGTTGATAGAACATCAAACATTGACTCTGTTAATGGATGTTAATTTTTTTAAAGCGAGATATTGAGAATAAGGTAGGAAGAAGAAGATTAAAATTATAAAAGATAAGGATCAAAACGTTGCGGTAAAATAATTTTATCAAAATATTTATTCACCTTAAAACATGCAAGATTGGGTAATTAAATCATTTATAAACGGCAGGGTAAAATTCCATTAATATGAGGCTTTTTAAGTTATCCAAAACGTAAAACTATGCAGACTTTAACTTACATAGCCTAAAGCTGATAATACCGTGCAATAGATTACATCACTGTCATCCATTTGTTTTTAATATTTATCTCAAAATATTATTTAATCTTTAATATTTTAAAACATATAATTTAATTATTAATTTTTTAAAATTTAATTATTTTAATTTAATTTAATAATTTTTTTTTGAAAATATTATGAATTAAATTTTGTTCTATAAAAGATTAAAAACTAAATTTTGTTATATTTTAAAAAGTTATAAATTAAATTATATTTTTAAATAAAGGTTGAAAACTAACCAATATACAACTAAACATATGTCCCTATCATCGTTAAGTGGAACACTCTACCAGACAGATATTTTCAGTGACACGCGTAAAGAAAATGAATTATAAATATTATAATTCATATTTTTTAATTTAATTAATTTTTTATTTATAAAATCTTCCAATTATTTTATCATATTATATCTTAACTTTATATATAATTAATATATTATAATACATATAATAATACATTAAACTTCTCCAATCTGGTTCCCATTTGACACTACAACTATATATTTATTGAGTTTAAAAAACTTCTTTCATCCCCAATCCACAACGAAAATGACTTGTAGGAAAAATCAATACATGTCTTGGCAGACATTGCTGGCAATATTGAAATTGAATGAAAAATATCGTCTAATTTGATAAACAGGACCCCACACACACAAAAAAAAAAAAAAATTATATATATATATATATATATATATAATCATCTTTATTTTTATTAAAATTTTATAATCAAAACAAAATTTATATAAGTCCTAATCAGTAGTCAATTTTATTCCATGCATTCTATGTAAAAATATATATAATTGATCTTATTAGTAAAAAGTATACACGCATCCAATGCAAACTTTTCTCCCAATAAATGCATTTTTTCCTCAATTATTAGGATGTAAACAGCTGGGCATGCCCACTAATCATTTGGTTGGCTCAACGGTTTGATTGACTTACTAAATATTATGACACAATTATAAGATTAAAAGAATTGCACAACATGAATCGAAATAATGGGAAAACGTTTTATTTAATATTAATATTATTAGTTTTAATTTTATATTAATTTAATAATAAATTATTTTTTTAACTTACTATTAAAAATATTTAACTATGTAATTTTTTTAATTATAATATTATGTTAGTTTAAGCGTTAAAAAAAATTAAAAAAAAAACTCGTCACGTAACTATGTTAAAAATATTTTAATAATTTTTATATATAATTTAAAATAATCAAATTTTTTTACATTATATATGCAAATTATTAAAATATTTTTCATGTGATCACATTATTAACACATATTTAATTTAATTTTTTTATCTATAAACTAACAAAATATTAAAATGAAACAAAATTATATAATTTTAGTAATAGGTTAAAATAAAAAATAATTTAGTACTAAATTAATATAAAATTAATAATTTTTGTAGTAAATAAAACGTTTGCTCGGTAATGATCCATGGAGCCAAAAATTTTTAAAATACATTTCATATGCAAAAATATAAAATATAGGAAAAAATATCATAAATGTCCTTTGTTTTTATAAAAAGTAGTATATAGTCCCTTATGTCATAAAAAGTATCTTTAAATCCCTTTATTTAAAAAAAATATGTTTTTAAATTCCTCTATTTGTAAAAAATGTGTCAAGCAATGAAAAATTAATTTTTCATCTAATTTTGCTTTAAATTTAACGGAATCTCAGATGTATCACATGCATATTTATATTTTTCGATATATATATACATAAAAAAAATAATATTTAATTAAAAAATTACTCAATTTTTTAATTTAAAAAAAACTTAAATAAAATTTTCAATGTCTAATATTTAAAGTCACAACTTAGATAATGAAAAATTTATTTAAGTTTGATCGAATTCAATAAAATTTTCATTGTTTAATATCTAAAATCACAAATTAGACAATTAAAATTCTATTTAAGTTTAATAGATAGAAATTGTAAAAAATTAGAATAATTTTTAATTAAAATTTATTTAATTTGATATATATCTATCGAAAAATATAAATATACATGTGATACATATATTATTCAGTTAGATTTAAAAAAATATATGAAAAATTAATTTTTTTTCTTTACCTGACATATTTTTTACAAGTAAATAGACTTCAAAATACATTTTTTTATAAGTAAATGGATTTAAAAGATACATTTTATAAACTTAAAATTAAATGATATATATTATATAAGTAAATGGATTTTTTTAACTTTTCACTTTAAAATATATATTTGATTTGACCTAAATGGTTGTTGGGTGTTAATAATACGGAAGGTTTGACTCCAAGCAAACACAAAAATGTTCTTATTAATAGGGGAAGTGGGTCTCGAGCGACGGCCCAATAAAAGAGGTACGACATGATTGTTTACGGGCCACAGGCTGCTAACTAGTGGGTTGTGTGGGCCAGGCTTAAAATTGCTAAAATGATTAAGGCCCATTTTGTTAACATCTACCATGCTCTACTTTATACATACCCCAAACATTAAAATAAAAGTGAAAAGAGGGAGAGATTAAAAGAAGCCAACTACATCCAACAGCACGTTTCACTCACAAATGGAAGGTCCACTGGCTGCATCATAATCTATGCCGGTGCCATCGTGCCTGAAGTTTGTGACCTTTCACTATTGCCCACATCCAGCACTGCACCCAAAATGATGTTTTTTTTTTCCAAATCTTGAAAAACGAATAGAAAAGCAAACAGGTACGTGAGCTGTTCTTTTGACATGCTCGGCGAACCAAGCCTAAACATATAAAATATGTTTATTTAAGCGTGACGAACATTTGTTAAAAGCTAGTTACACTTGCCAAACATTTTGAAAATGTTTACACTTGTTACAAAAATATTTTGAAAATGTTCAACCAGAGTTTTACATTCCTACCCAATTTGCGACTGCAAGGTGGCAGGCAATAGTTTTCAAATTGGGAATCCTCTGTGTATGCCTAAGGAACACGTTTATTGATGGAATATTCAGGTCATTAACAGAGCTAACATTTGTTCTAAGGTAGGAAATTCACGGGGGAATCAATGGGTGAGGAAAATAAATTTTTGATAGAAGCCAGCACGAGATTTTTGATGGAACCCGGAGGTGGCAATGGCTCAATGTGCAAGAAAGAAATTAAGCCTGACGCCAACGCTGATGGAGCAGTGGTGGAAGTGTGAGTGAGACATTCTCAAACCAATTAGCGTGTTTAATGTGTGGGATGTATTAGGTTATTCATGCTTTCCTTTTTATCGATTTAATTTTAATATTTTTTTTTTATTTAGTGGTATGTATTGAGTAAATCACGGTAGATTTAAGAAGAATGTGCCAATGATTAATTAATTTAGAGCCACGATATTGAAACAATTTAGATTAATTATAATAATAATTTATATAATAGTAATGATATTAAGATGTAATTAATAAAAAAAAAAAAAGTATAAAATGATCCTTTTATTTTTTATAAAATTTGATGTTTAGTTCTCTAATTTAGAAAAATATTTTTTAGTGTTTTTGCTTGTAAATAATGTGTTTTTAAATTCATTTGTCTGTGAAAAATATGATAGGTAATAACAAAGTTAATTTTTTATATAATTTTTTGTTAAATCTAACGAAATATCAGATATATCATATGCATATTTATATTTTTTGAAAGATATATACGTAAAAAATTATTCGATTTTTTTTTAAAATTTTCATCGTCTAATATCTAAAATCACAACTTAAACAATAAATTTTTTATTTAAGTTTATTAGAATTTTATAAAATTTAAATAGAATTTTTATTGTCTAATATCTAAAGTTACAAATTAAATAATAAATATTTTATTTAAGTTTAATTGAAAAAAAATTGTTAAAAATTGGACAATATTTAAATTAAAAATTATTTAATTTGATATATATCTATTAAAAAATGCAAATATGTATGTGACACATATATTATTTCATTATATTTAAACAAAAAATTAGATAAAAAATTAAATTTGTTTTTTCCTAATACATTTTTTTTACAAGTAAAAGAACTTAAAAATATTTTTTTTATAAGCAAAGAGACTTAAAAACATATTTTATAAATTAGATGATTAGATAATACATATTACTTAAGAAAATGGACCATTTTGACTCTCTAATCTTAATAATATGAGTAAAACTTTTCATACACTTGTTGTGGCACTTACAATAATAAAAATAATCATGTCGATGTATAAATGATTAAGTTATTTAAATAGTTTTATTTTTAATCTTTTAGTAAAAAAATATGTTTATTTATTTTATAAAATCATATATTTATGTTTTTTTTTTTTTTTTTTCTAGTGAGGGTTAAACCAATTATGAGATTCTATATATAAAGAAAAATATGCTATAAAATCAAACAAAAAAATAATTCTGATAATATCAATCCCTTAATTGGTTCACGCATATGCTCAAAATAAATGATACATTGACTCAAGCAGTACTCGAAGCACAGACTTATTGGCATGATTAATTTGGGACAGCTTAGATGCCCATGTCAAATCCTATTCATTATCGACTTGTTGCATAAGTTATTAACAAGATGATTGCAAGCATATGCTAAGGTTTTCGGAGAATAGTCTTGTTAGATTAAGCAATAGAAATTGTATATTTTATAGCCTTGCAAAGAAACTACATCAAAGAAAACAACTCACTTTCATAATCCTACATAATTCCATTTTTAAAATGACCGATGCTACTTCATCACCACCGGCTATTACCTAATAACGTTATTAAATTATATGCACCAGATCATATATTTGAGGAATAAAACAACCATAATTATACGTAAAGATTCATCTGACGACAGCCTGAGGTGCTAGCCACTATTGATATTTTTAAAACAATGTATTGATCTAGATAAATGGAGCATAACAGACGTTGTTCTGTCTCTTCAAGAAGCATTTTTTGGTATAAAAAAAAAACTTTACTGTTAGTTGATTAGTTGTACATGTGACGTTGTGTCCTGCAATATCCAAATTTATAATATTAGTCAAATATCAAACTACTAACTATGACAATGTCATAATATTAATTTACATCAACTTGCTTTTCTTTTTATTCTTACAAATTACAAACACAAGAGCTATAAATTATATTGTTATCAAATCTTTCTCTTTCTGAAATTAAATTAGCAGAAAGGGTATTCCAAAATGATAATTAGGGCTTTGTTTCTCATTCTTTTACTCTTCACAACAATCCATTCGGGATCTAGTCGTTCCATTATTCTTAGGCAGAACTATAATTACACCTCAACTCATCATGCAAGTATGGATCGAAATAGCCAATTTGTAAAAGCAACAACAGTGACTTGTGAGCCAATACATGATTTCTTGCCTTGTACTACCACAATATGGGGCCTACTTTTCATGATCATTGTGTATGAGGTTTTGCTATCACTTGGAGGACAATATGTTTCAAGTGAATACAAATAATTGTTTACTAAAATGCCTTTTAAATAAACAAGTGAAAGAAAATTATTACTTGTAACTTAATCTTCTTTACATATTAGTAAAACATGTTATATTAAAACGCGATTAAAATACATATGCGGGCTTGCTCTAATGTAATAAATACTTCGCGTACAGTAAATGGAGCAAGTGGAAGTTGAGATAGCATTACCACAGATACAATGGCAGGAATGAACATGGGCTTGCTTGCCGGATCAACAATCATGTCTCTTACTCTAATTTGGGGCTCTACTGTTGCTTTTGGTAGCCATGACATTTCCAACTCTCAAAGTGACTCAGAGAATGCACAAACTACAAAACCCTTCTTCAGTTTAACTGGTGCAAATTTTTATTCTCATTAATTCATTAACACAAAACTAAGTCAAATTTAATTAATTTATTTTTTTACTACTCTGCAGGTTTTGGTGTAACAATTGATGTCGAGACCAGCCACACTGCGAGAATCATGTCGGTGTCAATGATTCCATTTCTCATCCTTCAATTCGCCAAAATTTTGAAATCAACTTCAGCAATTCGAGTAGTAATCTTAATTGCTATCATTGTGACTGTTGTATTCCTCTTCATTTACTACATTTTTCAGGTAATTTTATCCATCTAGTTCATATGTATATCGGTTAAAAGAATTAAAATTATGTAATATACATGCACTGATTTAAGAGATTAAAAATAAAACTCTATATATGACAATTATACTATGCAAGTATCCTAATTTTATTAGAGCTAAAAAAATATTTTACATTCATTATTAATTAAAAATAATATTACGATAAAGTTTATCAAAATTATAAGATTTTTCACATTAGTCAACCTTTTGGGGGATAATATAGACTTTACATGATTTCTCTTATATGATCTAATTATTCAATATTTCTCATATTGAAATATTTTTTCTACGTTATAAAATAGTAATATATGCACACCAAGCTGGTGAAAGTTAAAAATGAAATGTTTTATATAAAAAAGTTATATTATGCAATTAAATTTAACTTAATTTTATTAAAATTAAAAAATAATAAATTTTTATTTTTATTTTTTTTTATTATCAATGATAAACTCTCATTTTAACTATAAGTATTAGATTATTGCCTCTATCAAAACCCAAAATCACCATCTTTTGAATGTAAGGTAGACTCATTTAACACCTAAATGAGGGTTTGGCATCTTTTGGAGTTCTGCAATATAAACTTGCTTTTAAATTACTTATATTATTTTTAATGCATTAGTATATATATTTTAATAAGTAGTAAATAAATAAATAAAAAATTTTACATTTTAAATAATTTTGTTTCTCATCTTATCAATTCTTGCTAACGTATATATTACATATAGATAATACATAAACTATTATACCAAAAATGATATAAAAAATTTGGGCTCTTTAAACTCTATAGTTTACATGATATCAGTTAATTCATAGAAAACTTGCAAAAACCATGTAAGAGTCTCTCTCCACGCCCATTGGTTAGTTTAATGTGCTTATAACTCTACAACATTTACAATTTTGTATTATTCAAGAGGAGAGAAAAAGCATTGTGTTATCGTAATACCCTATCGCTAAAACTAATTATGTATGCGATTAATTAAGAGAATTTTTTATTTGTAATTAAATAATTAATTTTATAGTTTTTAATTTTTTTATGAAAAATAATTATCAATATATTTCATAATAATTTTTATTTAATAATTTTAAAAAAAATCAAAATTTACATTAAGTTGTTTAATAATGCTTTTTGCTTTTTTTTTTCTTCAAAAAATTTAAAAAATAAAGAAAAATTTAGTTTATTTTTTACTAATTTTAAATTTTGAAACATTTTTTTCTAGTACTTATACATATAAAAGTCATAATACTTGATTTATCCTTTAAAAAAGTGTTTGTTTTAAATAAAAAATCATAAATTTAATTGAAAAATCTTCTTTTTAAATATTTATAAATTTTTTCATATTTTGGTAGTAATTTCTCAAAAATATAAAAATTAAAATAAAAAATCGTTGTGAAATATATTTAATTGAAAAATCATTTGAAAAAAAAAATCAAAAAAAAAAAAAAAAATCAAAATCATTATCAAACAAGCCCTAAGTCTCTCTTCAACAAAAATAAATTATGACCTAAGTGAACATGTTTAAATAAAAATAATAAAAATACATAATTTGCGAAAGTTACGAGACTTAAATTGTATTTAGGAAAAAGTATTCTTATGGTCTCTAAACTTATATTTTTGAAATATTTTAGTTCTTAAATTTTTAGCTGGTATACTTTAATCCCTTTTATTTGACTGGTTTCACTACAACAAAATTTGCATTTATAGGATGGTCTCTGGCCGTCCTATAAGACTTATAGGGCGGTCAGTGGCCGTCCTATAAACTCCCGTCCTAAAATAATCGAAAAAAATAGGACGTTCAGTGACCGTCGTAAAAAAAAAATTTATAGGACGGTCACTGACCGTCCTATAAATTTTTTTTAAGACGGTCACTGACCGTCCTATAAATTGTTTATAGGACGGCCACAAAAAATTTAAAAAAAAATTTAAAAAAAAAAAAAAAACATATAGGGCGTTTTTAACCGTCCTATATAGTTTTTATAGGACGGTCAAAAACCGCCCTATATGTTTTTTTTGCCCGTTTTATAAAATTTTTTTTTTAAAAAAAACATATAGGGCGGTTTTTGACCGTCCTATAAAAACTATATAGGACGGTCAAAAATCGACCTATATGTTTTTTTTTTTTTTAATTTTTTTTTAAATTTTTTGTTTGCCCGGACTAAAATCTATATAACCTGTACATAATTATAGTCATTCCAATAACACAATTCAGATTCAGAATACAATATTTCATTCCACAAATATCCATAATTTACATTACAAATATGTGATTCAAAGCTGCCTAACTAGCTAACTACCTTTAATTTACATGTACAGATTATGATAATGTTCAAGAACATATATACAATCTAAAATAATTTAAAATTTGCTAGCTTTAATTTACATAGATAGATTACAGTAACATACACACACACACATATATATATATATATATGAAACATATACAAATAGTCTAAGGATTAAAGCAAGCTCCGTACATACAAATTATTAATTAGCTAAATGTCTGAAAAATAATTGTAGACGTACATACACCATTCTTGCCTTAATGTCTGCAGCTCTGTTGTTGTATACTGATTCTTAGTTGAGAACTACAATACAATATATATATAATATGTTAAAGCTAAATAATGGATAAATAATATTACGTAAATAATAAGTTTTAAAGCTTACCGGTACATAATCATTTGTTTCAGCATTTCCAATAAATAAGGTAATATATGTATCTATGAATTTCATAACATAGTATCCACATTCATACGATTCTGGTTGTTTTGGACACTAAATACAATTAAGAAAGCTATAGTTAGTAATTATATAATTAATTTAATTACAAGCATATATAAAATTACATGTTGCCATATAACTAAAACAATTACCTTAACGGGAATCCAATTTGGTTTAATATTTGAATTTCCACGTTGCCGATGCCATGTTTGTAAAGCCCTGTTAATCATAATATAAAGGTTCATTGCATAATACACACATTTATAGAATTTAAGTTTTTATAATAAACAAATAATATGAGATCGATTATATAAAAAATATTATCTAATATATAATATAAATATATGTGTTACCTTAACCAAATATTTTTATATTCTTCATCAGGAGGTGATCCTTTAGAAGAATTGTAAGCCTTTATAGAATTGAACCATTGAAGTTCACAAGTGAACGGATTAACAACAGTTAATGTCCAATGACTCCTACATATATGTTAGTATTTCATGTTATGATAAAAAAATATTAGCTAATATGTTTAATGCATTGAATGTAATACTTACGATCTCCAATATGGAGCCATAAGACACATTGAACCTGTCATTGCATTGAACTTGTTCACAAGCAAGTTGACTTTGTATTCTTCGTCATGATATGTGCATAAAAATTCGGGATCTACAAAAATAAAATGTCTCTCCAATTGGACATTTTGTCCTCTCCATTTATCAAATAATAACCTATTATTGAACGATGATATGCCAATTAGTGAAATGAAATACTCAAAATAAAGTATAATTATAATTTTAAATATACCTGATGAAAATTTGTATATGGGGAACGCCAAGCCAACTACAGTCACAAATGTGGACTATATCTTCCAGAGTCAATAAAATTGTTGTTGTTTCATCCCCGAAAATCATAGGATTGCATGAAATCATACGATGGGAGTTATCACCTTCCATTTCCATATTATCCAACGCCCATCTTTGTAAAATTTCAATTCCATTGTGATCTCCAACATCGCTACTCAAACTTGATAAAGAAATAACCTCCTTTCCTTTGGATGTTTTTATACCTCTTTCTGACACATCCTTACTAATTTGTTTTTGTTTTTCAGGTAAGGGCTACAAAATATAGTTATTAGTTAATTAATAATAACATATTATATTTCTTTTAAAGAACATATATACAAACAATAAAATGGGTGTTGAAAATATATTACCTGTCTTCTTAAGATAACAAGATGTTTTGGCCATCTTACATGTTGATTAATTGCATCACCCACATAATAAAGTTCATCTTGGACTGGATATGGAAGAAGTGCCATTGGTTGTGATGTAGTTAATACAAAAACTTTGAAGTTTTCTTCTCCTATTTCCACAGTATGAACCGTATCAGTTGGGTTGCAACGAGGAAAACAAGTTCCTTTGGCACAAACATTTGATAGGTCATCAATAGCCAAAAAGCACAATACTCCCTACATGTATGGTCAAAGAAAATATATCACGTATAAAACATAAATGTAAATAAATGAGAATATACTATAACATTTCTAATTAATAAATTGACAATATGTAACTTACCTTTTCTATACCAGATGGTGGGTGTGTACTACCATGTGATGAGTTAGAGTTGGCATTTGAATGTGTAGGTGGAACATCCTTTGCAAACCTATCTGAACGTCCTGCATCCATTTGAACGTTCATGTCCATCTGAACATCCATATCCACTTGTACGTCCATATTTCCACTTTCTTTGCTAGCTCTAAGTGAGTTCTCGTTCATGTGTTGTAATTTATCCATTACATTTCTCATTATCTGTTCTGACATTGCTTCAAACCTATCTGAATCTTCCTTATTTTGTTGCTGATTAATACGACTTTTTCTCCCAAAATAAGATGTAAGATTCTCTCTCTTTCCTAGCCCACGAACTCGACCTCCATGTTCTTCACCTAATGCCATCTCAAGTATATCATTCCTTTGATTTGTTTTAATTTCAAGTTCTCCGGTCTGTACTTTCTGCATCAATGTTTCCTATAAAATCCACAGCCAAAATATATTTTTGTCATAATATTAGAATAGGATAGGATATAATATTTAAAGCTAATATTTTATTTCATAGTACAGTATTCTTACAATTTTTTCCAAAACTTCTTTTGTTTCATCTTTAAGTACTTGTTGTTGATCACTTGGTACGTGAGTGTCTAGCCAAGTCTCATGACGCTCCACGATAGCTCCAGGTCCTTTTTGCTTTTTCTGTTAAATAAATTTGAATATTATTTCAACAATCAAATAATATATATCAATCCACAATAAAAACCTTACCAATTTATGTTTTGAACCACGATACCCAGTCTTACTCCCAAAATATGTGTGTTTATTTAACTTTGCTATTTCTTGCATTTCTTTCCGAAGTTTTAGCGCTTTTGCAGACAGTTTTTGATTAACAAATATCTCTCATTTATCTTTAGATATGAAGCTGTACTTATGTGGTGGAGTATATAGTTGTTCAGGATCATCCAAATAAGAAAATACGAATGTTCTGGCTAAATATGACTTGAATTTCCTGAACTTCTCACCCGCATCAATCATATAAAAATGATATGTCATACGGTCATCAATCTCAAATGATTCCTACAATAAAAAATATAAGTATCATAACTTTTTACACATTGTTAGAATAGAAAATCATATTACAATATTAACTTAAGAACTTGTTCACAATAGTACGTACCAATAACGATTCCCAAATTTCTTCTTTACGAGACTCGGGCACTAATCGCCAATCAGTTATGGTGATATCAATGGTCGATCGTACCAAACTACCGATAGCACTAGCCCACTTTGAACTTGTATCACCACATGGTAACCCATCTTCGTCAACTTCAAGTACTATCTTCTCTCTTTTTGTTAATATGTTTGACAAAGTTGTAATTCCTCGACCTTTCTTCCTTTCTGTACTCTTTCCAATCGTATCACCTTCATTTCCTGAGTTAGAAGAATGCTCCATCAATTTGCATAAAAATTAATTAACAATATGTGAATTTACATCTAAGCATGACTTGTTAGAATGCACAAACAAGTTACTAAAAAGTAAAAGTATGCAAATAAAATATATGAAGATTATCACGTATTTATTACCATGTGATTAGTTATAATAAGATGTAGGTAAAATACTCAATAAAAGAACAATAAAATAAAGTATATGAAAATTACCATGTATTTATTTATTATTAATCCATATGCCTTCGCAATTAGTACGCAAATAAGAAAATGATTCTTCATCCTCTGTGTCATCATCATAAACTTCATTGGGTATCTTGTTATTATCACAAACCATTGAAGCCCGTTGAAACTCCTCAATCTCTTCATCTGTCTCATCATTCTCATCATAATAGCCTTTATTAGGAGGAGTAAGAACAATTGACCACTGTGGGTCTTCAGGGTCTCTTACATAAAACACTTGCTTGGCTTGGCTTGCAAAAATGAAACTATCTTCTTTATACCCAATTCTTTGTAAGTTTACCAAAGTAAAATCATTATCTTTGTCATAGCGAATACCAACCTTATTGACATTCTCAACCCAGTCACACTTGAATACACACTTATTAAACTTGTAGTAATCCAACTCCCATATCTCTTGGATTACTCCATAATATGTCATTTCACCAGATATTGGACTTTTATCCTTTGCAGTAACAAATTGCATGACTTCTGCTACTAAGGACACACCACTATTTTGATTGGTTCGGTTATCATCTATTTCCTTTGTATGAAATCTATATCCATTGATGATATAACCATTATATTTAAGCACATGAAACTTAGGACATTTTGAAATCCATCTAAGTGTGATAGAAATGTTATGATTTGGATCTCTGAGCTCTTGAGAAATCTGATTAAATGAATATACTTAGTTATTAACATAAAAAAAAACAAATTCCTTGAATAATAACGTTATGGCGAATATACTCACTTCATCACGTAGCCAGTACATAAAAGTACGATTATGTTCGTCAATTAACCATTTCTCTGTGCGTCTTGAATGTTTGTACTTGCCCTTAATATGTTCCAAGTGCTTCCTATAAAGTTATGTTATGTTCATTATTACTAAATTGATATTTAATCACAAATAAAACTAAGTAATAGAGTATAGAATATTACTCAAGATATGGTTGAACTTCATCTGTGTTTGATAGAACATGACGATGGGCTTGCTCCCATAATTTACGATCTACTAGTTCTTGTTTTCCAGCTCCTATGGATCGACCAACACCTCTTCTTTCTTTTGGAATTGTGTTTTTGGTAACGGGCAAACTTATAGAATTCATTGCTTCTTCAGCTATATAACATTCAGCTATACATCCTTCAGGTCGGTTCTTATTCCTCACATATCCTTTTAATTCCTTCATTAATTGTTCAAATGGGTACATTCATCTCAAAAAGACTGGTCCACATAACTTCACTTCTCTTACTAGATGAATTGTGAGATGTATCATCACATCAAAAAATGAAGGAGGGAAGAATTTCTCTAACTTGCATAGAGTGACAACAAGTTCTGATTGAATTGCATCCAACTTTTGAACATCAACTTTTTTCTTACATATATCATTGAAGAAATAACAAAACTTAATAATTGTACTCCTCACCTCTTTGGGCAACACCCCTCGCAATGCTACAGGCAACAATTGTTGCATCAAGACATGACAATCATGTGACTTCATCCCATATAACTTTTTGTCAGTCAAAGAAACCAAACTACTTATATTGGATGAGTATCCATCTGGGACTTTAAGATTTGCTAATGTATTACAAAATGATTTTTTCTCCTTCGTCGATAAAGTGTAGCATGTGGGGGGTAAGTAAGTCTTATTCGTACCCACCTTTGGACAAATCTCAGTTCTTACACCCATTTTAATGAGATCCATACGTTGACGAACATCATCTTTGGTTTTTCTAGGAATATTTAGCAATGTACCGACAATACTATCACACACATTCTTCTCTATATGCATCACATCTAACAGATGTCTAACATTCAAGAACTTCCAATATTCTAAGTCAAAGAATATTGATTTTTTTCTCCATGGAGTGCTTGTATCAACCTTATAATTTACTTTCCCACGTGCAAAAGTCATCATCTCAACTCTTGATAATATTTCACTTCCAGTTAACGGAGTTGGTTGTGTTCCCTCCTCTTCATGTCCGTTAAAAGACTTAACTTGTTTTCTATAAGGATGAAACCTAGGTAACCATTTTCTATGACCCATGTAAGCCATCTTCCTTGAATGTTTTAACCTTAATCCCTGATACCCCTCACTACATACTGGGCAAGCGTAATAACCTTTAACAACATGACCAGAAAGATTCCCATAAGCAGGAAAGTCATTAATCGTCCATAATAAGATAGCTTTCAACTTAAATTTCTCAAGTTTGAAACTATCATACACATCAATTCCATCCGTCCACAACAACTTCAAGTCTTCAATCAATGGCTCTAAGTAAATATCGATATCATTTCCAGGTTGCTTCGGTTCAGATATCAATAAAGTTAGCATCATGTATTTTCTTTTCATACATAACCAAGGAGGAAGATTATATATGACAAGTATAACGGGCCAACAACTATACCGACTACTTAAAGACCGGTGAGGATTGATCCCATCAGATGAAAGTGCAAGTCTAAGGTTTCTAGATTCAGCGCTGAACTCAGGCCAAGTATAGTCAACATGCTTCCACTCGGGTGAGTCAGATGGATGTCGCAACATTCCATCATTTTCCCTTTCCTTCGCATGCCATGTTAGATTTTGAGATGTTGCTGAATCTTGAAACATTTTTTTAAAACGTGGAATAGGTGGAAAGTACCACAATACCTTTGCAGGAACATTAACTTTTTCCTTCCCTGATATTGGATTAACTTTGCATCTTGACTTTTGACAATGCGGACATGATATGGAATCATTGTATTCATTTCGATATAGAATACAATCATTAGGACAAGCATGAATTTTTTCATAATTCATGCCCATTTCACGAAGGATCTTCTTTACTTCATTCGTTGATGATGGCAAAACATTATCTTCCGGGAACATCTCACTCAAAAGAGTTAGCAACTCATTGAAACTTGTATCTGAATGACCATGCTTACCCTTCCATCTATAAAGTGAGACTGATCCTGACAATTTTGTGAACTTATTGCATCCTTGGTATAATGGCTTTATAGCATCTTCCATAATATCTTGCATGTCACTCATATTATTTTCATCAAAATTATCGTTTTCAAAGTTGTTAGCACTATTTGTGAAATCATTTTCACGTGGATTGAGATCGCTGAATTCCTCAGGAGGATAAACTTTTGAACTTTTCTTCTTAGTCTCTCCATGACGATACCAATTTGTATATCCACTATCAATTCCATTATGATAGATATGATTTCTAACTTCAACCACACTAAAATTTTTTAAATTTGCACACTTCAAACATGGACAACGAATTCGATCTTTTTCGGTTGAATTATTAGAAGCAAATCTCAAAAAAATTTCCACACCCTCTATAAATTTGATATTTGTTCTCTCCATAGACATCCAACTCTTATCCATCCTATACATCATTGTAAAGTAATAAATTGACAATAGCTAATTTAAAAATAATTTACTTATCGAATATTAAATAAAAGTATATAAATAAATAAGTAATATTGGTTATTAAATTTCTTAAAAAACATTTATAATATATATATATCATTTTATAAAGATTTTATAATACATCCTATATATAATTGTAAATAAATCGTGTGTCAATAATTAATTTAAAAATAAATAACTTATTTAATATTAATTAAAAGTATATTACTATTTTAAATATTAGTTATTAAATTTTTTTAAAAAAATTATCATATATATGATTTTTTAAATATTAATTTATAAGACATCCTATATATAATTGTAAATAAAAACATCGTGTCAATTATTAATTTAAAAATAATTAACTTGTTTATTATTAATTATTAATTTAAAAATAATTAAATTGTTTATTATTAATTATTAATTTAAAAATAATTAACATGTTTATTATTAAATAAAACTATATTGCAAATCAAAGTTAGTTATTAAATTTCCTAAGATAAAATTGTAATATGTATCATTTTATAAATATTTTATATGATGATTTATAAGTGTCGTTAAAAAATTTTATTTAACCATCCTAAAAGATTCTTATAGGACGGTCACTAACAGCCCTATAAGAATTTTATAGGACGGTCACTAACAGCCCTATAAGAATTTTATAGGGCTGTTAGTGACAGCCCTATAAGAATTTTATAGGACGATCACTAGCAGTCCTATAAGAATTTTATAGGACGGTCAATAGCAGCATATAAGAATTCTTATAGCCGTCCTGTAAGAATTGAATTTCAGAAACAGCAACAAAAACATTTAACCAATAAATATATATATATATGTCCTATATGTAATTAACAAACAAAACACGTACTGCACACATTTTAGTTTAATTAAACAATCATACTAATTAATATATAATATGTTCAAAAAAACCATACTAATTAATTATAACACAAAATTTTAGAGGAAAAAAAAGAGACATACAATAGATAAATAAATAAATAAAGGAAAGGCGAGTAACAACCTGTTGGAGGAGGAGACACGGGGTGGTTCAGGGGAGGAGAAGGGGAGTGGCTGGCCGTGCGCGACGGAGAAGGCTGAGAGGAGGCGGCGCTCGGTGGATTTCGCGTGTTACTGCGAACGTTCGTACGTGTTACGGCGTGGGTTTGCGCGCGGGTTAAGGCGTTTTACGGTATGGGCTACGGCGTTAATGGTGCGGGCTGACGGCGTTACTGCGTTCCACGGTTGGCGGTGGCTTCCACGGTGGCTTTTGGAGGTGGCGATGGTGGTAAGATAGCAGATCTAAAAATGGCTTTTGGAGGTGCTCGAGCAGATGTGAAATGTGGGGTAACGAAAGGAGCAGGGGTGGATAAGTTAAAAAAAATTATATGTAACTTTCTTATAGGACGGTTAAAAACCGTCCTATATGTGGGAAAATAAAAAAAAATACATAATGGGATGAGCGGCAAGTAAAAAAATAAAAGAATTCAAATAGGACGGTTAATAACCGTCCTATATGTGGGAAAATAAAAAAAATAAAAAAAAAAGTTAAATTTTCTTATAGGACGGTTATTAGCCGTCTTATATAACACATATAGGACGGCTAATAACCGTCCTATAAGAAAATTGAAATTTTTTTTTTAAGACGGCCACTAACGCCAATTTTTTTTCGTAATGACTGTCCTATATTTCTTATACGACGGCCATATACATGTGACCGTCCTATTAGTTTCTCACTCTAAATTTGAGGCCGTCCTATATTGGTTATATTGTAGTAGTGTTTGAATGTTATATACAAAAATAAATTCCTAAATTATTTAATGTTAGAGACTTTAATTGATAAATTTGATTAAAATGAGACACTATAGCCCCTAAAATTTATGTTTTTTCTTCTTAAAGCTTGCTTTAAGTGTGAGTTAAATGTTTAAAGACTAAAATGTCTCAAATACATAAATTTAGTAACATTAGTGTCACTTCACCCTTATATTTATCTCTAAATATACAAGTAACAAGTTATAACCAATAAGCTGTGATTTATAACTTCAAAACTATCTTCTACAGGTATTTCAACCATGGATTCAGAATAGGAGACTTGAATATTTGATGCTTAAATACATGCAGAAAAACCTACTACAGAATCTTCTCACAGCTGGAGGCAAACCTGATGAACATGCTATAAAGGAGTATGTTAATTAATATATATACACGTGTAAATATGACTCCTATTTTTTATACAGCATCTTACTCCAAAAACTTTAGTCCTTGAGAGATAGATGTCCATCATTTTTTTCATAAAATACTCACCCTCAAATACGAGCTCTATACTCACCCTCAAATATGAGCTCTATATTCATTTTACGGTTGTCAACCCATTAAGGGGCTGGGTGCTGAGGTTTGAATACTGAATACCAATGCTTGAGCTATTAGGCGGTTGATTAACAATCATTTTATACATTTAATAATATTTTCTTACCAATTTGCAGGGTATTTCACAAGATTGATCAAAATGGTAATGCATATATATCCAAAGCTGAAATGAGGGCATTAATACTAGGCATGGAAATAGATGAAATAGGTTTGGATAAAGATGATTTTGTGACAAAGCTTATGGAAGAATTTGATAACACTGATGATTCTCAAATAAATGAGACTGAATTTATAGCTGGAATCTCAAAGTGGGTTATTGCAGCCAAGGACTCTACCAATGGTTCAAGTCTTAAGAACAATAAATTTTTTGGTAGTGAATCAAAGGTATAAGCACTTTTGTGCTCTATGACAATAGATATATATACACACACTATTGAGACCTTTTTTTTTTTTTTGTTAGTTCACACTAGTATCAGTATGGTGTCTGTGAAAGGTACTGCAATGACAAAGTTACATTCGTCATCAACATATATACATGGTTTTATTCTTAGTTATATATCTAATTGTTAACCATTGAAATGAAATTGCAGAAAGCTACTGAAAAGCAACAATCACTATTGGCTGAAGAAAAGAAAACCAAGAAGGGCTCTGATAAAACTTGGTTGAATTACCTTAAGGCTGCTTCTCTACTACTTCTTGGTACTGGCATTACATTTGCTCTTGGACAACCTCTCATGCTATCTATTATGGAATTCTCCACTGCTGCTAATATCCCTTCTTTCATGATATCTTATGTTGTAATACCCTTGGCTTTGAACTTCAAACAAGCACTTAGAGCTATTACTTCTGCCAAAAAGAAGACTGAAACTACCATCTCCTTAACATTATCTGAGGTTTGTTTCTTAACTAAATAGGGTTAGTTTGTATAGCACATACACTTGCTATGCATCTTTGGCATAAGATATAGGATAATAAAGTTTATACAAGTACTTTTTTTATTGCCACAATAAAAGTATATGAAATGTTCATGTCACTTCTAGTATTAATAACAACTTAGTGGCACTATTAAAAGTTATCATTAATGATTATTGTTGTGATAATAACAATTTGAATTTGAACCCGTTTTGATGTGCTTATAAAATAAGCAGTTTTGTCAAAATTGATTTCAATAAAAAGCATTTAATTTATGTTTGTTTATGCTTTTAAGACCCTACAAAAGTGCTTATGAAAACAAAAAATGATTTAGAAGATCAAACAAAAACAAATTTGTTGGAAATGCTTTCAGCGACAATAAGCACAAAATGTACTTTTTGAACACCGAAAACGCTTCAGATAAACTTTTTTTTATTTTCGATCTTGAAGCGCTATTAAAGAGTCCCATAACTAAACAAACCCATAATGTGCTTTCCAAAAGCACTTTTTTATCGAAATCACTTTTATCTGACACGTCTTTCGTCAAAGCACAAGCAAACAAAGCCTTAAATGTTTGGTATATATCCAAGTATTAGAAGTGATTTTGAGTTGTAGTTCAATAACTATTTTTAATATGTATAATGCATCCATTTTTTTTTTTTTTTGGACAGATATACAATGGAGTATTCATGAACAACATGATGGGTTTGGCTATGTTTTTGGCACTCGTATATATCCAAGACTTGTCATGGGATGTCTCAGCTCAAGTTTTGGTTGTTCTGATTATATGCACAATCATGGGACTCATTACAAGCCTCAGTGCAAAGTTCCCATTTTGGACAAGTATCGTAGCATATCTTATGTACCCCATTTCGATACTTGTCGTTTATGTTCTTACCGAAGTTCTTGGATGGTCTTAATAAGTTCAAGACATTGTCACCATTTTTTCTCTAATAATTTGGTTCTGATATGAATTGACGTATCTACATTATGATATAATAGTGTTTTCTTTGCCTCAATTCTGTGGCTTTGTTCAATAAAAGAGATCAATAAAAATGAACATTCATTGCTAGCATTAGCACCGTTGATAAAAACTCAAATAACAAATGTAGCGATGGTTGACTAATTATAAATAAAGTTTATTACCATTTGAGTGAGTCATTATAAATCAATTAATTATTGAAAAATGTAATTGAAATTTAAAACTTTAAAATATGTAGGAATTGTATTCACGTAACATGCAACCATTGAAGTTACGTGTACGAAATTTTGATATTTTTTTTTTGAAGTTTTGTTTTACTTATCCACTTCTTAATAGCTAGTGGATTTGTAGTACTCATCCATGAGATAATTTAATTGTCGAATATTGGTATAAAAATGAAGGTGATTTTTGCATGAAAAATTATTCCTTTATTATATTTTCTCTACTTCTCTTAAGTTTGTTTACTAATTTATAATAAAAATCAATCAAAAATTGAAATAAAAATCAATTAAAATGAAAAAAAGAAAAGAAAAAAATCATACATTTTTCATATATTTAGCAAAAATTGTCGTGAATCAGAATACAAATATTAATTTAGGTTAATATTATTCCTAAAAATGATGATAAATAATAAAAAATAAAATAAATGATTAAAATTAAGGATAATTATAGAATTACATATTATGAATTTGGGAAAAAGAAACAATATTAAGAATATAGGGAATCAATTAATAAGAATCACTCTAAAATTTGTGGGATATTTATTTTATTTTTTCTATTTTTTAGACATTGAAATAAAAATGACTTTCTTTTTACTCAAATTTTTTTTTTTCTGTAAGCACACCCAAAAATTATTTATGGGATGATTTATTTTTGACCAACAGATCACTCAAAATAAATTAGAATAAGTAGTGTTTCATTGAATCTCGATGACATACTAACAATTCCAGTGGAGTTGGGCAATTTACATTTTTCTAACGTGAGAATAATTTTTTTTTTTGCAAAAATTTATTTATTGGATTAGTGCTACCCGCATTCTGCTATCTAGCAGAACACGACCTTAATTTCTTTTACTTTTATCAACTGAGCTAACTATTTATTGGTTACGGTGAAAATAATTAACACATCCAATATATAGTTCAAAGAAAGATAAAATTATATGAAGGAAAATATTTTACTAGATTTGAAGGAAAAGAAATTATTGAAACAAAAACCCCAAACCTTCCTTCGTTTTTCAAATTAAACCAAACACATGAAAACAAATTCCTACATAATTGATAATTTCTTTCCCTGCCCATTTCTTCATGATCCTCTTTCGTGGATTTTTTTTTAACACAAAAAAAAAAATATATATATATATAGAAAAATTGTATTTATAGGATTCAAGTATTATAGGACTCGATTTCGAGCAGAGATGATAATTTGATCCGACGGTTCGAGTACTCGCGGGTATCCGACTCTTTTGGGTCAAATTGGATCGGGGTGAAAGGTTTGGAAACATATTGAAAATTATCCACTTTATTTAAAACGGTTCGATTCAGTTTGGTTCGAGTATCTGCTTATTTACTAAAAAATTTTAATTACATAAAATAAAATCAACGGTTTGATTTTTTTGACCCACATATATTATCCGAATCGAACTGAACTCATTTTGTTTAAAATTGTTCAGTTCAATTCAAACCACGGATCAAAATGAGACGGGTGGATTTTGACCCGAATTAAGATTTATCCACAAGACAAGTATAAAAATAAGGTAAATCAAAGACTAAGATGTAATAAAGCAAAATACCCTACAACCGAAAGGATGATTTCTGGGGCAGGATAAGGGAAGAGAAAGAAGTAAAAAACATATGACTAAAGATAAATATGATATATTACTATTATATTATTATTATTATTATATTATTTTTTAATATTAAATAAATATTTTATTTATAATAATATATTATGTTTAATTTTTGTATATATATATATTAGAATATATTAATAATATTTAATAAATATATTAATAAAAATGATATGAATTTTTAGTAAAGTGATTAAATATATATACATTTTTTTATGTATTTGATAATTGTTAGTAATATAAATAAAATTATAATCATATGTTATATAAAAATATTTCTTAAATTAATATATGATAATAAACAAAATTCAAATATTTAATTTTAGACACAATATTATAAAAACTAAAAATTAAAAAAAGAAACATACAATAAATTTCAGACTAAATCTTTTTAAATTTTTATAATTCATATTATTAAATTTTGTTTTAATTCAAAAGTTAAATTTATCTAACATTATATTATTTTAAATTTTATTTTAATATATTTTTAAATTTATTTAAAATTTTCTTTATATAAAAAATTTAATATTTTTTTATCTTTAATTTTTATTTTTTTTTAACCTATTTTTTATTATTATAATATGACATGCAAAATTTAGAATTGTATTGAGTAAACTTCATTATAACTCCTATTAATTATATATTATGATATATTTATTATTATTATTATTTTTTAATATAAAAATTACTTTGTATTAAAAAGTTAATTTCGATCCCCTAAAAAATATTTCTGATAATCCTAATCAAGGGAGGAATAAAGAAATAATTAATGATAATGATTTCTAAATTTTTGATATCTTTATACCATTTTTACTATATTTTTAAAAAATAAGCAATAAAATAAAAATAGCTTCATTTCTTTTTATTATTATTTTTAATTAATAAACACACTTTAAATTTTTTTTATTTATTCCGTGAGGACAAAAAAAATAAAGGAATGAACATTGTAATTTTTATGCTATATTTCCTTTTCCCAATAATTGATAACGCTAGCTAGTAATTTCAATTTTGTAAGTCAAATATATCTTTAGAATAGTGCTTTATATTAGTATTTTTTTATACTTTGAATTTTCTTATTTAATTTATTTTATATTTTTTTTCTTATTTTAACTATATAAGTTATGAGTGGTAATTTATGACGTAATTTAATTAATCGAATTGATTCAAATAAAATTAAATTTGAGCTAAATTAGGTCAACTCAAATAATAATAATAAAATTGAGTTATGTTATGGTTGGGCTAAGGTCAAATTATTAATTTAACATGAAATAAAATTTAATTTAATTTTAAATTAAATAAAAATTATATTAAAATTAAAATAATTTTTTATATTTTAATTAATTTTCTTTTATGATATATTAATATATTTTTTCTTCCCTTTAATTTTCCTTTTTTATTGATTCCTATATATTCTTTTCTATTAAAAATAAATTAATAAATAATAAATAGTTATAATTTATTTATTTTGTCACATTTATTTATGTTAATGCTTTTAATATTTAAATCTATATATTTCTTTAAATCGATTAAACATTAGCATTTTCAATAAATGTTTACATTTTATTAGCACATGTTATGCTCTTTTATAACTAGTCTATTCTTATAAGAATTACATATTATATAATTGTTAAAGTTATATTCTCGTATTACATTTTAACTTTTAAATTATATAATTTTTTTATCTTTTGATAAATATTTATGTTTAATATGTGTAGATATTTTATTAATACGTTGGGTACCCATTGCCACTATACCTTACTTTTAGGAAAATGTACACAAAATTACTATATTTTTTAGGGGTATATTAAAAACCTTGTTTTTTTTATTATTATTATAAAACATACCATTTAGTTCAAATTAACTAATTTGGCCAAGTTTAACTAATATGATATATTAGTGAAGGGGATGTTTATGTCTTTTACACTTTTGGCACTTTTTTCACTAAATTTCCTACCAAAAATAGTTTTATAAATATTATCTCATCTATCACTCCCCCTCCCATATATTTTATTCCCATTTTCTTTTATAGCTATATTTTTTAATTTTTGCTCTAATTTGAGAAGTATAATAAATGAACATAAGTATTTTTATTTTTGTGAAAAATTGGTAGTTCAATTTATATATTGACTAGTTGCAATTTCAGTAGTCGATACTATAGATGTGAGCAGGCTAATTTTTTTCTTCATCTTTTGTTATGTTTGTTTTTTGCGTTTTTTCATATCATTTAGTCATTTATTTTTTGAAAAATAATTTTAGAGACACATAAATTTTGTACATTTAAATTGAACACAATTTACATATTAAAACTAAACACATTTTACTGACAAAAATTGAACATATTTTACTATCAAAAATTGAATATAGTTTATTGTAAAAAATTGAACACATTTTACATGTAGTTTAAAACTTAACACAATTCTAACAATTCTGCATGTAGTTCACAATTACATAAACTTTGTCTAAATCAATCACAATTATAAATAGTCATAGTCTTAAATGAGTCACAATTCTAATTTACCATTGTACAAAATATATAACAATTTTAAATCAATCATGACCCCAAAACTCTAAAAACATAACTTGATTTTTGTTATGTGTTTTTTACTTTGCTGAGTTTTATGAATATGACCATCAAATGTTGAAGTAATTTATAAATAAGTTGTTTGTTGCCTAACTAAATTATCACTATTTTAATAATATTATTAAAATAAACACATTAATTTATAATATTAAAATTAAAATAGGAACAATGAAAGGATAAATGTCTACGCGCCATGATAAATTATAATTACGTTATCATTAGTTCTCACATGTAAAAAATTTACATATTTTTATCACTCTTCTTGATGATGCCAAGAAAAAAAGTATTACTAATATACCATTATATAATTAAAGTGCTAATAATATACATCGTATAGTTTTGATATTAATATGTACATTTACATAAAATTAAGGTATCACATAATTAATTGTGTCGATTTAAATTTCATTTGTATTTGATTTAAATTTTTACTCATTTTTATCGACTCAAAATAATTTAAGGCTGCTCTATCTAGCTCACTTTACACGAATTTGCGACCCCCAAACAACTCATAAAAGTTTTTCTTTGTCCTGCTGTAGCATCATTAAAACCCAATAATCTAGAAAGAGTGAGAAAGCGTGGTCTTCTCTTCTTCCATAGCTTTTCCTTTACTATCTCAATTTTCTCACCCAACCAAACGCACCTTCCTTTCTTCCTAGGGTTTCTCGTTGGGCATTTGCACCTCTTTTTGGTACCCAGGGTTTGCGTTCTAATAATCATGGACTCCGAGGACGATATGCACGACGCTTACGATGTTGATGATGAGGATGAGGGATTCTACAGCGATGAGATGGGTATGGACTACTACTGTAGTGACGATGATGCTGATGCCGATTATGTGATCGAAGATGACGCCGAAGAACTCAAGAGGATCGAAGCTCGTCGCCCGGAGGTTAGTCTGATTTTTAATTTCTAATTTTTGCATTCCACTTAAGTTTTTTTCTTGGCAGAGTTTGATTGGCCTTTTTTTTATTTGATCGTTGAGAAATGTTGGAATTGGGAGGAAATTTTGGTGCTCTGGTAGTGGCGATCATGTTGTTCACTGATTATCCTGAATTTCTGGTTAAACTAAAGAAAAGAATTTGGTCTATTCCCTGCTATAAGTTGAAAAAGATAATTCAAACTTCTTGAGTATTCACGACCTTGTGGCATATGCAGGTGCTTTTGGTTATCTGAATATGTGTTTCGACATGCATCTACCAATACAAAATAGTGAACACTGTAAAGTTGTGCACTTGGTACATGAAATTCTGTAGTTCGAAGTTGTCTTTTAGGATGTAATTTCTATGGCTTGTAAATTGAAATAATGTTATTTTTTCTTATTATTTTGATGCTTGGTATCAGTTGCATGGTTTGTGGCATATTTATTTGTTTTCTTCTAATTAAAAATTCATTCTTTTGTTTCAGAATAACTACGTTGTCCTTCAGGAGTCAGATATACAGCAACGACAGGAAGACGATATCACAACAGTATCAAGTGTTTTATCCATATCAAGAGTTGATGCAAGCATCTTACTTCGCCACTTCAATTGGTAAATTGACATATAATTGTTGACATGGATGTGCACATTTGCTCATATCCATATATTTTCACATGTTGAGTTTGTCACAATATCTTGGATTGTGGCTGGATTCATATGCGCTCGTTTTCACGGTTTGTGCAAATTTTAACTCTTAAATCCCTGTTTTAAACTTGTGTAAAATTTAACACACAGATCGTTTCGTTGGTAAATCAACGTTGTATGCAAAGTGCAGTGCTTGTCTCCAAAGCCAAGTATGATTTTATAATATAAACTTATAAAATATATCCCCGTAATTGACCACTATGCGCTGCATCATTGAAATTGTTTTTTCAACTTGTGGAGGATGGCTTAGTTTATTTTTTTCTTCATTTTCAACCATCATGTGAAGTGCATAAGAAACCACATTGCAATGTATGACTACTTTATTGATCTTGAGGCTTGTATTCAATAGCACAAGATCTTGGCATCTTCTCCTTGTTCTGGTTTCTTTGCTTTTAAGTAATGCGTTGACCATCAAGACTGGCCTGTAGATAGACTATATCAAAATTCTCGCCTTAGCAGGATCATGATCCATCTCACTTTTATAATAAGTAGTACATGGAATTTTTGGTTTTGCTGCGTTATCCTCTACCTGTTTTAGTGATAGGATTTGATTGTGCTCAGTATTCTGAAGAAAGTTGTCGCAGGAATGTTAGTCAAGTGCATGAGGCATGGTTTAACAATGAAGAAAAAGTGAGAAAAAAAGTTGGCTTGTTGGAACAGCCAGTCATACCACTTCAAAATTCCAGGAAGTAAGTTATCTCAATATAAGTGTGACATTATATATGGTATTTTGGCTGGATATGTTTGCTTCTTGCGTATTTCACACCTTCTAATAAATTTTTACTTGTATTGAACAGCTTATTTGTGGAATCTGTTTCGAATCTTTTCTCAGCAGTAGAATTAGATCAGCTACTTGTGGCCATCCTTTCTGTACTGCATGCTGGAGAGGTTTGTGTCATTTCTTATTTGTGGATTGTTAGATTGACTCAATCTTCCACTCTGAATCTGAGCATGTACGAGTTTATGATCATGACTACACTTTTATTTAAATTTCTAAATGTTCATGGTCATACTAGAGTAACTCAATTTTTGTTGTTGTTGATATTTTATACCCTTACTGTTGAAATTGATTTCTTTTATTCTTTGTATTTCTTTCGCTAGTTTGTTCCTTTACCAGCTGTTTTCCTTTTTCTAACTTTATGTCTTTTGACCAGCAATATCAGTTGTTTCCAAGCAGAGACATTTTTCTAGCACCTTGTATGAATTAGATGATATTGTACTCTTTTTGTTTTTTGGAAAAATACTTGGGCACTATGTTTGTTGAAATAGCAGACTGCCCCTAAATTTGAATATTAGTCAATCATATCTCCTAAATGATTTTATTATTATTATTATATCATCCCCCAAGTATATCAATTGTCTATGAAGTTTTTGCAACCACCTCCCATGAAAAGGTCACCTTAAAAAGTCCCTTAAGGGATATTATTGCTATTTAAGCAACCCAATGGGAGTTATAACTCCCCCATTTTTTTTTTTTCCGTTTCCTAAAATGATGTCTCATTTTTTTATCGTGTGAAAATTCTGTTTCCCCTCTGAATTATGTTGATTTTACTTATCATTCTTTGACTTTTGTGCGTTTGTCTTTAATTTTGTACATCCTTTTTTTTTAGTATCAATTGTTATGGTCTGTTATTTCTATCTATAGACTTATCCTTCTCTGTTATATGTTCAATTTTTGTAGGCTACATTAGTACGTCCATCAATGACGGCCCTGGATGTTTAATGTTGAGATGTCCTGATCCATCTTGTGGTGCTGCTGTTGGTCAAGACATGGTTGATTCATTGGCTTCTAAAGAAGATAGGGAAAAGTACTCTCGTTACATTCGTAGGTCTTATATAGAGGACAACAAGATGGTATGCTTTTGATTTGAGGCTTTGGTATGCATGATTGTCATGTATGGAGGCTTTTAAAGATTACTATATTTTTGTACATATATTTTAATGATGCTTTGGATGATTATAAGTTGTGTTTAGTTGGTTTCATGTTCTTTTAATTTTTAAGTTCTGAAATGGTAAGTGTATTGAATAGACGGCAAGCTGATGGCTATTTTTGTTACACTGCAGTGTCATATTTTTAATTGTATTTCTCCTTTGTTCTGTTTAACCTGCCTACTGTTGTTTCAAGCCGTGGTAATTTTTTTCGGTAGAAGTTGTGTCCCTTGCTAATGCGTCAGAATCTCTGTTATAATGTCAAGAAGATTCTTTGGCATGAAATGCTCATGTTTGTGTAGAGTTATAGACTAGAAGGCATTGCATCGTTTGCAATTCCATGAGCCTCAAATCTCTCTGTCTTGCAGGGGACTTGCTTGGCGGTGGTTGTTTATTTTGTTCTTAGGAAATTCATTAGTGATGCAGGTGGTCTTTTGATTTAATTCTAAACTCATGAAGAACTCAGAATTGAGAAGAGAGCTTGTTGGCTTATTTCATTAAGAAAGGAATTCAGTTTCAAGGAAGCAAATACAGAGAACTAATTCATCAGCTAGCTCAAAAAGATGGTGTGGTCTGGTTTATATAGTATATCCAGCTCACACTAACAACAAATAAAGCAAGAAAAGGGAACAATAATAAAAACGACATAAACAACTCATAAACAACATAAAGGAAATAAACATGGCAATAGTAGGAATAAAGAGAAAACTTAGCTAGCTCTAATGATCTTGCATCAGTTATTCATATCCCATTAAATTTAGTATGGATTCTTGTACTTTTATCATTTATATATGTCGTATGAAAATTTGATCTATGTTGCAGTTTGACTTTGATCTGTGTACTGATTCTTTCGTTCATACAATGGTTTTTATTTCCAAGTGTAATTGATGAAACATGTGATGTAGAATGTAAAGAGAATATAATTAGGGAAGGGAAGCAAGGGAAATTAGGGTTAGAGATTGAAGAATAAGGGATTTAGAAAAATAGGAGGAATAAATAGGGAGATGATGGAGAAAAAAATTAGGGAGATGATGGAAAAATAATCGGGGATAAAGATTGATATCATTCAATAATCATCCAAGTGAATCTTCAACATACAATAATGTTGTATTCTCTGTTACATCAACTTGCCACTTTACCCGGCTGTATTGGCGTTGACACAACTTCAACACTGGTACAGAATATGAGTCCAACATGGCAATTGTTACACTGGACTCGGATGGTGGGCCACTTTGGATGGGGAAGAGTTGAAAAAAATAAAAATAAATAAAAAGGAGGAGGAGGAGGAGATGAAGAAGAAGAAGGCGTCGGCGTTGGACTGAAGCAAAGTTGTTGAATTATCCATGTAGCATTGGTGGTATTTATAGAATGTTTTAATTAATTACAACATAAAAGTAATTGCTAAGTTGATCCTATTTGAAATTTAAATCCAATTCCTATTCAATAAAATTATAATATCGAAAATTCCATAATTATCTTAGTTTATAGTTATTTCTTATTCCCATCAACATGTCCACGCCCAAAACATGATCTCCTCATAAATATGACTGCAGACTGGTATACTGTACTGATTCTTGGCTTTTGTGTTTCTATTCTCATATGACCATAGTTAAGTTTTTTGGTAAGAATATGACCATAGTTAAGTTGTGCATTATTTTCGGTTTGGATTGCCCTATTTATATGTCGATTTCATTGGATCCCAATAAGAGCATCTTGTTTTCTCTTCTGTGGCCAATCATTGAACCATATCTTCCCTGATTATTTAATTCCTTCCAGACAAAGTGGTGTCCAGCACCAGGTTGTGAGTATGCTGTTAATTTTCTTGGGGATAATGAAAACTATGATGTTTCTTGCGTCTGCTCATGTGGCTTTTGTTGGAATGTAAGTTGCTCATTACTTTTGTTATTTTTTCTTGTATTATTTATATTCTGCATACAATATCTGTCATCACATTCTTGTGGATCTGCAGTGTACAGAAGAGGCTCATCGGCCAGTTGATTGTGGTACTGTGGCAAAATGGATATTGAAAAACAGCGCTGAGTCTGAGAACATGAATTGGTAATCATTTCAAGTTTGTGCTCTTGTTTGCTTTGCACTGCCTTTCTATCAATCACTGTATAGGCCATTTTGTGGCTGTAGCTTTATGTACTTTGTTAGCTTATGAAGTTATATGCTGTGTGATGTGAAGCAATGTGTTGTGGTACTTTGTTCATAATAGTGATAGGATACCAAAGAAGACTTGAAAAAAAGAAGATAATTGTTGAATTAAGTGTTAATTTGTAATGCAATTTGGTTTACTTGTTTCCCATTAAGGTTAAGTTTGGAGGAGATGGGAAACAATGTTTTCTCGTATGCTAGCACATTTAGTCATGCTTAGAGACCACAAGGAAATTTTAACTTGGGACTAGAGAAGAGATTGATCTTGGTATCCCCTGTTCTAATTACTAAGATCATGTTGAACAATATTAGTTTAAGACTTTTCCTAAATTCTTAAAAATGTAGTGGGGCACACTTTTGTTCTTATATTATTTAAGTATACTTATTAAACAGAACGTAAGGTAGGGTGAGAAAAAATTTGTGATGAATATAATTGTTTGATTGTCAATGGTGCTTGGACTACTTGTTGAGAAAAAACAGAGTAAGATACGGTAGCAAATTTAATAATATTTATTTTACTCTTTGCTTCTTGGAAAATAAAGTAGCTGCATGTGTTGATTGATATCAAACTTTTCATTTTAGTGCTGTCTAATTATCTAGTTTTGTTATTCTTTTATTCTTAATGGATGAGGTCATCTAGCATGCTTCTAGAAAAGTACAATTTTCGATATTTCTTACATGTTTCTCAAATGCCTGTTTAACAATTGAAAGTAGCCCTTATGTAAGTGTCAGTTTTTGGCATGTCGCACTAATAATATATACAATGATTCTCAGGATATTAGCTAATTCCAAGCCATGTCCTAAGTGCAAGCGACCAATTGAGAAGAATCAAGGATGCATGCATATGACATGCACACCACCTTGTAAATTTGAGTTCTGCTGGTGAGCTTTGATGCTTTTTTTGTTGAAATTCTTTGCATTTGATGCTTTGTCTTCTGTTCTTATTAGTTTTGTAATGAGATAGTGCTTGAGAACCATCGTGTTTTTTTAGAGGATCGACTATCTTATAGTTATATGTTTTCTTTTTAGTGGACTGCTAGTCCTTAATTTGTAATTTGTAATTTGTAACTATTTATAAATATAATATTATGTTCCTTATAAAAAAGAAATATATCATGGTTTTGATAATATTGTATTCACTGACTTGAAAGGAGAACATCATTTTTGCCAATGTTGGTCAATTTTGCCATTGTTTTGGTCCTCAAAAGTTCATAGCGGTAAGTTAAAACTTTAACAAGTTGATTTAATTGTACAAATGCAGGCTATGCCTTGGTGCCTGGTCGGATCATGGTGAGAAGACTGGTGGTTTCTATGCTTGTAACCGCTATGAGTCAGCTAAGCAAGAAGGAGCTGTAAGGGATCTTAATAGTTGCTATTTAAATTATGAATCAGCATCTTAGTTTTGGCCTTAGGGCATGCATTTGGGTTAAGTTTCCAGGGACTATTATTTTTTATCCGAATTTCTTTCTGTTTCTTTTAGTATGATGAGGCGGAGAGAAGAAGAGAAATGGCAAAGAATTCTTTGGAGAGATACACTCATTATTATGAGCGCTGGGCAAGCAATCAAACAGTATGTTTATATCCAAGTTTTTCTAATTTACTTCTCCTGATGCGCGCGCGCGCGCGCGCACACACACACATATATAATTATGAGAAACCTTGACACACATTTATTTGACATAGTATTCTTACTTTTAGAAAGCTTGAGTTCTGTCTTCTTGTTAGATGCCCTGAAATAATTGTGTTTTTATCTTGCAGTCAAGGCAAAAGGCACTTTCAGATTTAAATCAAATGCAAACTGTGCATGTAAGTACACATGCTTATGTACACGTCAGGTGGTTGTGCTTTCGTTTAGTACTGTTGTTAACCAGGGTGTCTTGTACCGTATAAAATGGTACAAACAGTAATACTTTTATTGCCTTGCATTTCTTGCAATTTGATGGGAATCCTAGAAGCTGATACACTTGCACACTTTCCAGAATAAAAAGCAATTAAAGGAAGTAAGGTGTTGCTAATTGCCTGTCCCTTCCCATGCTATGCTCTCCTGTCCCTTTTTACATACTTTTAACTATCAATTCAAAAAAAGTAGATGGTGCATCGAAATAGATATTTAATTTTGAGGATAGATTAAAAGTCATGCAAATATATGACGCAGTATGATCAGGAAAAATTGGAACAGAGTGGAAGAGGAAGGGGAAATAGAGGACCAAGTGACTATAATATAAATATTATTATTTGCAACATCATTAATGCCTTTGCTAATTGCTAGTTACTGCAGGGCCTGTATAGTAAATTCTTATGTTAAACAAAGTACAAAGAACCCATCACAAATATAGTACATTCTAATGGAAGTTGGTTGTTGTCTTACTTCAACGTGATTAGTATTAGATAACTCTTTATCTAAAAGGAAGTGTAATGCACCACAATAGGCGAAATGGCAAAAAAGAAAAGAAGGGAATAACATGCTTGAATTAGGTTAGCAATTGAGAAAAGAGAATGGAAGAGAGAGGTCAGACATTCTCAACAATCAACCAAGTCTGGTTATTAGAATCATAAAGAAGCCTATTCATAGGTATTATAATAAAACTCTTAACGGATCCTAATTTTGTAATCGGCTGAATCCCTAACAAGGATACTATCTTGCAGTACTTTTGTTCTTTAGCTAGGCTGGACCAGTACCTAGGAGTTCTCCTGTCAATAGATTGATAATATGTTAGAAGTTTTTTATGTAATGCAGTTTCAGAATTCAGATGTTCTAAACCCCATGTAATGTTAAATGTTATTTCAGTTGTTTTATTTGTTGATGACTTTCTTTTATTTATATGTTTTTTTATTTGTTCTGAATATTTAGATGGAGAAGCTCAGTAATACTCAATGCCAACCTCCGTCTCAGCTCAAGTTCATTACAGAGGCCTGGCAACAGGTAAATCAAATGATTTCTATTTTATACTAGATATATGGATGAAATCTGTCATCTTTATGTAAAGACGATGGTGATGTTATAATAAAATTAAAAATCAGTGCACATTTTTGTTTATAAATCAAACTAAGCTAAGTCCTTGGTTTATAATGAGGATAGATTTGGAGTCATTTATGTGTGGAGCCCTGTTACATGGACTCAGAAATTTTGGTTGCTATACCATGATGCGACACCAACTAGGTGTGGAGCGTGTTTCAGGTGTGGCAGCCACACTCCTAGACACAACAACCACCACTTATTTCTGGTGATGAAAAGAGAGAACTCGTTTGTTTTACTTCTTCCTTTACAGTATACAACCCATAAATATTCTCTCTCTTTAATCGACACCTCCATTTCCATTGCTTTCTTGCTCTGTCATTTTACTCTCTTTTTCCTTGCTAAGAGTAAAGGCAGTATGTAAAAGAAGCTAAAAGGAGTAGGTTGGGATATGAGATAAAAGACAGGGATATGGGAGCACATGACTCTTCAGAGAAGTAAAAACTTAAAAAGAGAGAAGACACACTTCTTATGCCACAAATAGTGGATAATAAAATGGATATCATTATTGCACTAAATATATTCGTACATAAATTAGTTTATTTTCTAAGACTAGAAAGAGTAAATATTATATATCATTGTAAACTGTGTCCAAGTACCTGGTCCATATTTTTGGACACTCTATAGCAGTATATCCGAGTCCTCGTGTCCTTCCTAAGATTTAATTCCCCACACCCAACACTTCTAGCCAAGTCCAGATAGCGTATATGTAGAGTATACTAGTGTGCTATTAATTATTTGAAGATTTATTTCCTAGCTGAAGTGTCAGTGTGCTGAATATGCAGATAAGGTCTAACTTGTTTGCAGAAAATTAGAAGAAAAAAATTGTGAGCATTGTCCTTTATATATGCAACTTAAGAAATTCGTCAATGAACACCCTGGTAAGCATAAGTGAGCCTAAAATCTGAAAAGTGACTTCACATTTGTTTAAAAGCAAAGTCAAAAACCAGGATAAGTTTAAGCTCTTCATTACCACTACCTGTTTTCTTGAATCAACCAATTCGTTTACTAGTCACCTATTAATCACAGAAAGTCAAAACCACTGTGTAAGACTGAAGAAAATTTATGCTTCATATTATTTAGAAAATTCAACGTGGATCTTGATTTCATATAATAGAAATTCAAATTGAATGTTTGGGGCACAAGATGCTTAAATTACTGTTTGATTTCTTCTTGTGAATTTGCAGATTGTTGAATGTAGACGAGTTTTGAAATGGACCTATGCTTATGGTTACTACCTAGCTGATCACGACAAAGCTAAAAGACAATTTTTTGAGTACTTGCAAGGTATACTAATATTGGTTTACACAATTTCACACTGGAATTGATAAAATTTCAAGTCCTAGCCTCGTTAGAATTTAGAAAATGGAATTTGACACGCTTGCTTTCTCCTCAGGTGAGGCAGAGTCTGGCTTGGAGAGACTTCACCAATGTGCAGAGAAGGAGCTGCAACAGTTTCTGAATGCTGAGGGCCCAATGGAAGAATTCAATGACTTTCGTACAAAGCTTGCTGGACTGACCAGGTACATGTAGTTATGTGTATAAAACTTTGAAGAAATTATCTCTTCAAATGTATTTCTTTGTGAAATTTTCTCTTGAAATGGCTATTACTGTAGTACAGTAACACTGTGTTGGTATTGGAAATCTGAAATTGTCAGTTTTGACTGTTGGAGAGCATGCCAAAAAGTTGTATAATTGTTTATTTATCTTGTTGGCTTGTTATTGGAATTACTGTGCTCTTTAAAACTCGCACGTTAGGATTACATTGTACAAAAATATTTGTCTTTTTTCTTTTCAGCCACATGATTGGTTACAGATTTTCTTCCTCTCAATCGTAGCAAATATAACTTTCTAAATTTACCGGGTTCATTTGAAACGATTAGCAGATAAACTTGAACGATTTGAAATTAGGTTAAAATAGAAAGCCGAAAGAATAGTTTTGCTCACAGCACGGCTTTGTATAAAATACATCAGCAGACAAAAGGAGGTTAAATAACTTCCAGAATCTACATGCTAATGGGCTCTACATTTTTTTAGCACGTGTGATCTATTTTCCATATTAATCAAGTTCCTCACTGTTTCGTTTTTCCAAGTTTTATTTAATTAATTAATTATGTATTTATCTGTTTGTTACATTATAGTTAGAGGTTTTTTGTTTAAAAAAATTGTGATAAATACTAGAGATATCGTGCCTTAATTTCAAATAGATGCCATACGATTGGATCCAGTATTTTACCATGGACCAAATACCTTGTTAATGTTTTATGTAGCTCTTGCGTGTTTAGGCCTTTAGTCAACCCCATGTCGCCACCTTCCATACTTTTTAGAGCTGGATCTTCCTTATGTGCAATATGCTGTGGTATGTATTTAAAATGAGATTGTTAATATATTTTTTCGAAATTTCAAAAGCTGCATACTTTCAATTAAAATAAGTATTTGAGGTTATGGATTATGTTTGTCTTATATCATGAGTGTAATGTTTTTTCATCTATTAACATATAATTGTTGGTTATCAGCTATTGGTATGCAGTTACTATTGAATGAAAAAAATCTTATTTTCGTCCTTTATGTGACAGGGTGACTAAGAATTACTTTGAGAACCTAGTCAGGGCTTTAGAGAATGGCTTATCAGATGTGGACTCCCAAGGGGCGTGCAGTGGTACAGCAAGCTCAAAAAACACAGCAGGAACCAGCAAAGGGAAAGTCGGGAAGGGAAAGGTGACGGGTCGGGTAGTTGGCTCCAGTAGGAATGCAGACAGTGCTAGCTATTGGTCATGTGATCACTGTACCTATGGTAATGCCAAGTCTGCCACTTCCTGTCAGATGTGTCATCGGCACCGATGAAAATTCTTGCCCAGAAGGCTGTAGAACTTCCCAGCAATCTCAACCCTTTGTACCTGCTGATACCTAGTTAGTAACTCGAGGAGAGGGACTCTTTGGTGTGCAAAAGGTGAAAGGCTGTTTTGTGTTAGGAAACAAAAAGAAAATTTACAAATAAGCCTTTTTTTTTATCCCACAAAGTGGAAACTAATGCACATTTTAATGTATATAGAGTCGTCTATGTATTATGCTTTACAGATTTGGGTTATACGACCTACTTTATTGATGTCCATAATGTGTGGTGCTGTCTGAGAGATGGAACTTAAATGTACTCATTTTCGAACATCCTTGGACTTGGTAGTCTAGTAAAAGCCCCTTGTCTCTTCAGACTGTTTGTATTCTCACTTTTTAACTACTGTTTGGACATTTTCTATAAATGTTGTAGTAGTGAACTACCCATACTAACATGTTTAGGAATCCCTGCAATTTGTAAAGATGATATGGTATTTATCAATTCTTTTAATGGCGTCTATGCTCGTGTTTACCATTTTAAAGCTAATTAAACTTAAAATACAAGTAATTAAAAAATTGATCAACTTAATTAACATATATTATTGGGTGAAGTGTTTAGATAGTCATTTTGTTTAGGTCAAACATGGGATTAAACTTTTCTCTTATATAAAATAGTAAAGCAATAGTATAGTACTCTTACTAAAGTGGGATAGTTTAGGTGGTGCGGAGCTAGAGCTACATGCATTAGATTAACAGTTTGAGTCTTATCTCAAACTTATAATAAACCCAACAATCTCGTTTGATCGTCCCGAGTAAAAATGCTCTGAGTTAGGGTTTTCGTAACGGCGGTCTTTACAAGTCCTTTCTGGTGAAACCATAGCAACCATCTTTTTCCAATTTATTTACAGGGAGTTTGTGGTCGCCGTTGGAGATCTGATCCTAAAGCTTGGGCCTTTTCTGTTCCTGGTCAAATTTTTTCACACTCACGGGTGAAGGGTTCGCGCCGCCACTCTGTGATGAATGGTTCGCGCTGCCACTCTGTTTCACGTTACGCCTAGGGTAAGGACGTTGAGGGCCACCAAGAACAGGTATTCGAAGATCAATATTGCTATTCAAGGTGGTTTGCTTGGGTCATCCTCCACCTTTGGCCTGGTCTAGCGGTTTTTGAAGGTGGTTCTTCTTATGGTTTTCTGAATGTGGTTTTCTACCTGTTTTCGATCAGCCATTACGGACTGATATTTAGGGTTAACGAAGTCCAGCCGTTTCTTTATTGTGGCGGTGCTGGTGAGGTGTTTTTTGCCTTTCTTCTTGGAAAGATCGGTGAGGTTTTTCTTTCTGATTCATTGTTGTGAGAAAATTTGTCTGATTTCTATTGATCATTTGTGTGGTCATTTCTCCAGATTTACCATGCTAGATCTTGGGGATTTGGATGTTGAGAAGGTGGAGAGTAGAGATTTATTTCTGATTGGGAAAGTCTTTGCTACGAAGACTGTTTTGATGAGTGTTTTGGCTGGTGTGTTGAAGAAGCAATGGAGGTGTCGTGCTAAGATGAAGGTCAGCTTTATGGAACATAATATCTTTCTGTTTGAATTTCAAGAACAAGAAGACTTGGAGCTGGTTTGGGAGCGTTCTCCATGGGCTTTTGATGGTTCTCTGATTGTACTCAAGTACTATACGGAAGGTATGGTGGCTGCTGAAATTAGTTTTCGAGATTGTTTGTTTTGGGTGCATGTGAAAGGTGCTCTGCCTAAGTTTGTCACTGATTCTGCAATGTTAAGGATTGGTGCTGAGATTGGGGAAGTGGTGAAGGTTGTGGTAGTGGAGGGGAGTGGTTGGGAGATGAAGTATGCTAGAATAAGGGTTTTGGTTAATATTACAAAACCACTTATTCCTGGTCTGTGGGTGGATAGGGGTACGTTGGGCCCATTATGGATTGATTTTCGTTATGAGCGCTTGCCTCTGATCTGTTTTCTTTGTGGTGTTCCTGGGCATGATAATCGTAGTTGCAGGAGGAAGAAAGGTTTCGGAGGAAAAATTAATTTATTTGGTATTTGGATGAAGGCGGAGGAGCGTGCTAGGACACCTGAGCTTGTTAAGGAGTGGTTTCTGATGAGGTTCAAGGGTATGGATAATGTAGGCAATTCTTTGACTTCGAATGATGATGCTAGTTTTGTTGGTAAAGATAAGATGGTGGCTGGTCATTCTTTGGCATTGGCGAAGGATGCTTTGAAGGTAGCTGATGTTTCTAAGGCTAAGTTAGTTGTGATGAACAATGTAATGGTAGAAGGGGTTGCTGATTCTTTAGGAGTTTTGGGGGAAAATAATGAAATGATGGGTTTGGCTAGTGAGACTGTACCTAATTCGGGGAAGTGTTGTTTGATAGATGGTTTTATGGTTAGGGAGGAACCTTGTAAGGAGCTGGTGGTGGCTAGCTCTGTTGCTAATAAAGATATTTTGCCGCTTGAGCTCCCTTCAATCGTTTCTACCAAATCAACAAAGAGGAAGTTTGAATCCAGAGGTGTTTTAAAGGGCCTTGGTGTAAAGTTTGGCTCTCCTGGTTGTGGTTTTAAACCTCCTATTTCAAAAAAGAAAGGGAAGGAAGTGGGTTTATTGGTTCTGGAGCAAATGGGTAATGATGACGTTGGGACTATTAGAGAGTCTTCCCAAGATGCTAGTGATTCGTGTGTTGATGTTTCACCTCCAAACGTGACGGGTTCCATTGATTGGGCCCATCACGAGCAATGAGGATATGTAGTTGGAATGCTCGTGGGCTTGGGAACCCTAGAGCATTCAGAGCTCTTCGCAATTTGTTGGAGAAGCAAGTTCCCAATCTAGTCTTCTTGATGGAGACTAGATTAATTGAAAACAGTGTGGATCGTTTTAAACAAGAGCTTGGTTTTGCTGGTGGTATTGAGGTACCAAGGAGAGGTAGAGGCGGTGGTTTGATGTTGTTATGGAAAGATGATGTGAATGTTACGCTGAGGGGTTTTTCTTCTGGTTTCATTGATGTAGTTGTGGATGGTTCTAATTTTGGTTTAATTAGAATTACTGGGTTTTATGGCAATCCAATTACTAGTAACAAGAAGTTTTCTTGGGAGTTATTGAGGAAGCTCTCTGATGTCTCTAACTTGCCTTGGTTGATTTATGGTGATTTCAATGAGGTTTTGTGTCAGAGTGACTTTGTAGGTGAAGGATGCAGACCTGAGGCTCAAATTAATAATTTTCGAACTGTTGTGGAGGAGTGTGGGCTGCAGGAAGTAGTGGCGAGAGGTCCAAAGTTCACATGGAGAAGAAGTAAGGGTGGTGTTTTTGTTACTCAAGTCAAATTGGATAGAGGGCTTGTTAATGATTTGTGGGCTAATTTGTTTCCAAATTCTATCACTGATGTGCTTTTTGCTCCTTATTCTGATCATTTGCCTATTCAAATTACTTTTGGCATGTTTGTCAAAGGTAATGGAAGATGGGGTAAGAAGAGGTTCCATTTTGAGGAGTTTTGGACTTATAGGGAGGATGCTGGGGAGATAGTATTCGAAGCTTGGAGGAAACCTAGTAGTAGTTGTGGTGGTTTTCTTTCTTTGGGGAGAAAAGTTGAAAATTGCGCTGCTACTTTACAAAATTGGAATTATAGGGTGGTTGGTAATTTGGATAGAAGATTACAGGAAAAAGAATTGTCTTTGAAAGAGGCTTTGGGTAGACAAGAAGATTTTGAGATTATTTCTCCTCTTGAGAATGATATTAACAGGTTGCTTAAGTGGAAGGAACTCTTATGGAGGCAGCGTTCTTGCCAACTTTGGTTGAGAAGTGGGGATAAAAATTCTAAATATTTTCATACAAAATCCACGGCGAGGTTGAAGAGAAATGGTGTTGATGTTATTGAAGATCAGTTGGGTATGTGTGTTGAGGAGCATGAGAATATTGAGTTGGCTTTTCTAAGCTATTTTCAAGGTTTATTTTCCACTTCTGGCATTATGGATTTGGATGTTATTTCTGATGCTATTTCCATAAGGGTTTCTGGAGACATGAATGAGGTTCTATGTGCGGACTATAATGTTGAGGATGTCAAAGGTGCACTAGATCAAATGCATCCTTTAAAAGCTCCTGGGCCTGATGGGATGCCAGCTTTATTTTTTTAGAAATATTGGAGTATTGTTGGTGAAGAACTAGCACAAGCTTGTTTGGGTGTATTGAATGGAGGTGAGTCTTGATGTGTTAAAATGTGTACTCGCAAGTGTACGAATCACTCGTAGTAAAGTGATAAGCAACTTCCAAGGTCGGTCTCTCAAGGAATTGCAGTGGTCTTAAATAACTAGCTTTTTAATCTAAATGGAGTTCTAATGAAAATAAAACACTAATTAAATAGAGTTCTAATGAAACTAAAACTCTAAGTAACTAGAATCCTAATGCTAATAAAACTGTAAAAAGAGTTTGTTTGGTTTTGGTAACGGGAACAATTATACGAAAATCACACGAAATTGCAATCAAACAATCAATTCAATCAAATCAAATATCAATAGAGGATGTATGGACGTTTAGCTTGGTTAACCATGTTTGCATCGAAAAGGTATGGTGATATGCATGAACGTCCTATATGAATAAAACTACCGGCTTTCCTTTTAATTACGAAACTCCTTTTGGCGGGGGTAGGTCTCTTTGTTGATTAACTAATTAACTGCCTTTGGCGGGGGTAAATTAAATAGCAATCAAATTATGCGCAAGGAAAACATGCCAATCAAATTAATGCTATGACTAAGTCACTAACTTGAAGCTTTGATTAAGTGTTTCGGAAAAGAGTTAAGGTGACGTTCCTCTAACTAAAATCTCAGATTTTTCAGTCTAACTACGAACACCAAATTGGCCCATGATTATTCATAATCAAACATTTAAACATGCTCTTAATCAAAAAGTAATTCATTCATAAATCAATTAAATACACCATACACAATCCTAGCAAACATGGCAACACAAACTAAACATCCATAATGAAACTAGCCGCTCATGTTCATATTGTTATTCATAGACAAATAAAATACGATCATACACTCTAACAAATGGAGAAGATAAATTAATTCTATAACAACAAGGAAAACCTAAATCTAAATACCGCTTATGGATCGGTTGACGTACTCCTCCGTAAGCTTTATCTTCGATCGTCGTTGGCTTCCTTGAATCCTTAGAATGGTATCTCTCGCTTCGTTATAGTGTGGCAACGCTCTCAAAGCTGATTGAATGTCGTGTTTGGGTCGCAAAATTGAGAAGAGGAAGAGTTGTGTATGAATTGGTCAAGTGAGTTCGAGTTGTGGTTGTAAAGGGGGTCTAAAGGGGGTATTTATAGATGTAAGGCATTCCTGATGGCAATAGGAATAGGCGCGCCGCGGCATGCATTTTCTCCGCCGCGGCGCAACACAATTTCTGAAAAATATGCAAAAACCCGAGAGCTCCCCGCCGCGGCATGCAATTCTCCCGCCGCGGCGCGCGATGCTTCATTGTTTTCCAGAATTCAACCCGAGAGCCTCACGCCGCGGCATGCGATTCTTCCGCCGCGGCGCGCGATGATTTCCTTCTTTTCACGTCCCCCCTTACATATGTGATGGCACTATATGTAAGGCTTACATATTTTGTCTTGATTAGCCCGTAACTTGTGATCCGAGCGCCGTAGGTGTCCCGTCTTTGCGTGATTTCATCATTTGACTCATTTGACGCTAAAAACACCTGAAATGCACTAAAATATACCCGTGACTCCGAATGGATAGATTTATGAAAACAATCGAAATAATAATCATAATAAATCTATATATCAATCAATTACGCACAATTAATCACGAAATATTAGTGCTTTTCGAGCACTCATCAAGTCTCTTAAAGGATTGAATCATACTATCATTGTTCTTATTCCAAAAGTTAAAAAACCTTTGAAGGTCACTGAATTTAGGCCAATTAGTTTATGCAATGTGGTCTATAAGATTATTTCTAAATGTATTGTGAATAGAATCAAGTTGTTTTTACTTGAGATTTTATCAGAGAATCAAAGCGCTTTTGTTCCTGGTAGGCTTATTATTGATAATGTGGTAGCTGCTTTTGAGACTATTCATTCTATCAAAAGATGCATTAAATGGAGAAAAGGGAAATTAGCTATGAAGTTAGATATGTATAAGGCTTACGACAGGATTGAGTGGGGATATTTGAAGATGGTTTTATTGAGAATGAGCTTTAGAGGAAAGATAGTGGAGCTCATAATGACGTGCATTTGTTCTGTTTCTTTTTCTGTGAAGGTTAATGGAGTGGTGTCTGAGGATTTTAAGCCTGAAAGAGGCATTAGACAGGGGATCCGTTATCTCCATACCTGTTTATTCTCTGTGCTGAAGGTTTGTCATCTCTATTGAAATGCGGTATGGAAATGGGTGTTTTTAAGGGTGTTTCGGTTGCTAGGGTGGCCCTAAGGTGTCTCATCTGCTCTTTGCGGATGATTGTTTTCTGTTTGCTGAAGCTAATGTTTTAGGGTGTAAGAATTTGAAGGAATATCTTGAAGTTTATGAGCGTGCATCTAGCCAAAAGGTTAATTTGGAAAAATCGGCTATCTCCTTCAGTCCAAATACTATTGCAGGTATTAAGGAAGAGATAGTGCAATTTTTTGGTATTTCTTCGGTTCAATGTCATGAACGATATCTTGGGCTCCCTACTATGATGGGTAAAAGTAAGAAAAAGACTTTTGCTGCTGTTAAAGAGCGTGTTGTGGCTAGACTGAAGACTTGGAAAGAACGGTGCCTTTCTCAGGCAGGAAAGAGGTGCTTATTAAGTCTATTTTGCAGGCTTTGCCTATGTATGTTATGAGTTGCTTTCGTTTGCCACAGGGGTTATTAGATGAGATTCAAAGTCTTTTGAGTCGCTTTTGGTGGGGTGGTAATATGGATAAAAATTCAATGCATTGGGTGGCTTGGGATGCCTTGTGTAGGCCTAAGTATGGGTGGAATAGGCTTTAGAAATTTGGCATCTTTTAACAAGGCAATACTTACAAAGCACTGGTGGAGGTTAGTGCATTTTCTTAATTCCTTGTCTGCAAAAATTCTTAAAGCAAAATATTTTCCTCATTGTGATGCTTTTTCATGCAAAAACGCCGTCTTATGCTTCTTATTTCTGGAAAAGCTTAAAATGGTGTTTTGAGATTTTTGAGAAAGGGATGTCTTGGAGAATTGGGAATGGTACATCTGTTAGTATTTATAAGGATAGATGGTTACCTTTCCCAAAGGATTTTATGGTGAGATCACCTGTTTACTTTCATGTGGATGATTATGTGTCTTCGTTAATTAATATTGCTGGTTTGTGGAATGAAAATATTATTCGTGGTGGCTTTTTAGAGCATGAAGCAGATGCGATTTTGGGTATTCCTTTGTGTGGTTTTGATAAGTTGGATGTTCGAGTTTGGAACCAAACAGAAGATGGTGTTTTTACTGTTAAATCTGCTTTTTTTCTTGCTGATGATTTACGAAGACAATGTCAAAAACTTGATTGGGGTGCTGAGACTAGTAATGTTAAGGGAATGCAATGGTGGAAAAATATTTAGAGTTTGAAGTTGCCAAATAAAATTAAGAATTTTGTGTGGAGGGCTTGTAAAGGTATTTTGCCTAATGCTTTCAATTTATTTCAGAGAAAGTTGGGTAGGGGTCCTGCCTGTTCCTTATGCACTAATCCTTGTGAAGACACTCCTCATTGTCTTTGGAGATGTGGGAGAGCTAAGGAGGTTTGGAAAGTTTCTTATTTTGCCAATTTTATTAAAAGTTTGCCTCTTATGTCTTTTGCTGATCTCTTCTGTTGTTTGTTGGTGAGATTTAGTAAAATGGATATTGCGCTTTTTTGTTATCTTTGTTGGGGTGTTTGGCATAACAGGAATGAAATGGTGCATGGTAAATGTGGAAGGCAAGGTGTGAAGGTGGTAGGGTGGATTTAATTGTTAATTGAGGAGTTTTGGAGGATGTGTGATAAGGGTTGGGAATTCAAGAAAAGCCATACTAGGGTACAAAGGGATCAACAATGGTCTCCTCCACCTGTTGGTATTATTAAAATCAATGTTGATGCTCCAGTGTGTATAGGGAAAAAGATGGCTTCTTTTGGAATTCTTGTTATGGATCATAGTGGAAGATTTATAGTTGGTAAGACTTTGTTGCGTAATGATTTTACTTGCTCATTAATTGCAGAGCTGTTGGCCATCCTAGATGGGTGTCAATTAGGCAAGGAATTGAGTTTTAGTAAAGTGTTGGTGGAATCTAACTGTTTGAAGGCTGTGAATATTCTTAATAGTGGTAATGTTTTTTTATCTACTTACGGGAATATTTGTATTGAGATTTTGAAAGTTTGTAATGGTGGGGACTGACAGTTTGTTTTTATGCTTAGAGAATGTAATAGGGCTGCTCATGAAGTAGCTGCCTATGGGATGGAAACTAGTGTTTGTGATGTTTGGCTTGATGCTTGCCCTATGTGACTTTATTCTTATGTAGTGATTACTGGAATATAAATATATTATCTTTGAAATAAAAAAAAAAAAAATACAGTTTGAGTCTTATGGAATGATGGTTATTTAATTAGTAAAATGGATAGAACTTGCCCTGTGCTAGTTTTATAATGGTAGTCTCAATACAGCTGGTAATTTGGGTGATGAAACCATACCTCACTCTTTCTCCTGGGAGCTTTTTATGGTAAAAAAAGTAGCATAGTTGCAAGTTTCATGTATCTTTCTAATCATCGCGCCTCTTAAACTGTTATCATCATCATCACTTATCAATACAAATATCAATGTATTGATAAGCTAGAAATATATATTTTAAATATAGCTCTTCAAAGAAAATACTCTCCTCTATACACAAGAGTATGAGGAAAAAATTTTCTAGGATTTTAATATTTTTTATTTTAAACAAAATGAAATTAAATGACAAATATTAAACAAATTATTTGTTGTTTGGTAAATGGAGGCGACTCTTTTCTATTATATTAAGTAAAAGAAAGTGTCAAGATTTAATTATATAATATAATTTATTTTGTACATAAAATTTTATTTTAAATTTCATTCAAGTAGCATAAATATGTTACTAGGGATGAATATTTTATCTGCAAGTTCGGGTATCCACAGATAATCGATATCTGCTATTTTTTGAAACGGAAACGATTTTGAGTAATACTCGGATATAAATTGTTGAGAACGGGACAGAGACAATTATACATAAAATTGTACCACCATTTAATTAAATTTAAATATGTATAAAAATTTATTCATAAAATTTAAAAAATACTTACTGTTCACTAGGAGTCTCGAATTTGGGGACTTAGAATAGCCACCCACCATTTCTCCAACTAATTAATTATCCTTGCCGTGACTCTTACGGCCTTTAATTTTCTTTAATTACCCAACCAAATAAATGCCCTTGTAGAAACATTAGAGTGCAAAATCATTGTACTTGCCTGACATGAAAATAATTTCCTTGTTGTTAGAGAGCTGTGTGAGCCATTAGAGAGCTTTAAAGCTCTGTTAAGCCACCCACCTTTCATACTGAGCCACCATCAGAAAAGATGTGTATGTTTATTATTTTGTTTTTTTATTGAACTCTCTTTTATTTGTCTGTAAGTTCTCCTTTAATCTGTGATGAATTTTTTTTTTAAAATCGAATATGGGATGGTTTTTTTGTTGCACGTTCGATCCCCGTTCGATTATAACGGTATTTGAATTAGAGCAATTTTCGAACAATTTCGGGTGCATATTTAATTGTTCAATTTCGGGACATATATGGCAAAAATCGTCCCTTTGCTCATCCCTATTTATTACTTTTTATAGAGTAAAAAAAATATATGTATTTTTCATATAGTGCATGTATATGTTTTTTTTTTAAACATAAAAAAAAAAAATATATATATATATATATATATATATAGAAATAAAATTAATTAAATAATTTTACGTGTTATTCGATTTCATGTCAAGGTCTCAAAGCACCATAGGATGTAGAAAAAGCAGCAGCAGCGCATATAGAACAAAGCCCAAATAAGCGAATGACGCGAATACTGAGTCGATGAGTTTACCACCCTTTCACTCTCGCTCATTGTTCACAAAACTCCTCGAATACACCCAACAAAAAAGCCTCCCCAAAGGAAGGGCTTTACACGCTCAGATAATCCGAACTGGTTCGTCGTCGTGTCTTTACATCGCAAACAGTATCGTCAACCTCTACGCTAAATGTGGAGACTTGCACAAAGCTCAACTTGTATTCGAAACCATATCCCAAAAAGATGTTATTTCCTGGAACTGCCTCATCAATGCCTACCCTCAAATGGGTTCCTCTGGATCCTCCATGGCAATGGAGCTTTTCCGTCGGATGAGGGCAGATAATACCATCCCAAATGCCCATACATTTTCTGGGTTTTTCACTGCTGCTTCGAATATTAAGGACTTTTTTGGTGGGCAACAAGGTCATACATTGGCTATCAAAACCTCTAGTTTTAATGACGTGTTTGTTGGGAGTTCGCTACTAAATTTGTATTGTAAAGTGGGTCTTTTATGTCAGGCTCGTAAGGTGTTTGATGTAATGCCTCAGAGAAGTTCGGCTTCTTGGGCTACCATGATCTCTGGGTATGCAATGCAAACGATGCCTACAGAGGCTTTGTCGCTTTTTGAATTGATGCGTCGGGAAGAACAGTGTGATAATGAGTTTATTTACACTAGTGTTCTTAGTGCTTTGAAGGTACCTGAATTTGGTGTTAGGGGTAAGCAAATTCATTCTCTTTCGGTTAAAAACGGATTGTTAGCTTTTGTAGCTGTTATAAATGCTATTGTTACAATGTATGCAAAATGTGGGTATGTGGATGATGCACTTCAAACTTTTCAAATGTCGGATGATAAAAACTCTATCACTTGGTCTGCTATGGTAACTGGTTTTACACAGGGTGGGCATTTTCAAAAGGCTTTGAAATTGTTTACTTCAATGCATTTTTCTGGAAATACTCCAAGTGAATTTACTTTTGTTGGGGCTATTAATGCTTGTAGTGATCTTGGTGCTGTTGAAGAAGGAAAGCAAGTTCATGGCTATTCCTTGAAGTTGGGATTTGAATCCCAAATTTATGTGATGACTGCGTTGGTTGATATGTATGCTAAATGTGGTAGTCTTGCTGATGCTTTTAAGGGATTTAATTGTTTACCGCAACCTGATAGGGTTTTGTGGACTTCTATGATTAGTGGTTATGTACGAAATGAGGAGAATGAATGTGCTTTGACTTTATATTGTAGAATGCTAATGCAGGGAATTGAGCCCAATCAATTAACTATGACTAGCGTCATAAAAGCTTGTGCTAACCTAGCTGCCTTGGAACAAGGAAAGCAAATACATGCCTGCACCGTCAAGTATGGATTGAGTCCTGAAATTGAAATTGGAAGTTCGCTTTCTACAATGTATGCAAAGTGTGGGACTTTAGAAGATGGGAATCTGGTCTTCAGGAGAATGCCTAAAAGGGATGTAATATCTTGGAATGCAATGATATCGGGGAATGCTCAGAATGGACAGGGTAAGGAGGCACTAGCACTATTTGAGGAGATGCTTGTTGAGGGTACGAAACCAGATTCTGTCACAATTGTGAATATCCTCTCTGCCTGTAGCCACATGGGGTTGGTGGATAGGGCTTGGGATTATTTTAACATGATGTCTACAAAATTTGGCATTTCACCAGGATTAGAGCATTATGCTTGCATGGTTGATGTCCTTAGCCGGGCTGGAAAGCTCAACGAAGCCAAAAGTTTTATAGAATCCTTGAAAATTGATCATGCCATGTGTTTATGGCGTATCTTATTAGGTGCTTGTCGGAACTACCATAACTATGAACTGGGGGCCTATGCTGGAGAAAAACTAATAGAGTTAGGATCACAAGAATCGTCAGCTTATGTGTTATTAGCAAGTATCTATGCTGCATTGGGTAAGAAGGAAGATGAAGAACGAGTAAGGAGGATAATGAAATTTCGAGGGGTGAACAAGGAGCCTGGTTGTAGCTGGATTGAGTTGAATTGTCAGGTTCATGTGTTTGTTGTTGGCGATGAGATGCATCCTCAGATCAAAGATATTCGTATCGAGTTAAGAAGACTAAGAAAACATTTGAAGGATGAAGGTTACGTGCCCAGATCAGAAGTTCCTACAACCTTTTGAAGGCTTCAATCAGTCAACAACTCGTATAGTCGTGTAAGTTAACTATTCTATTCTTTGGTCAGTTAATTTTGTTGTACTCGTACAACTAATTCTCAAATAATACAAACGTCACATGTTTTTTAAACTGTCTTCTCCATTGTGAGTAACAGAGTTTCATAGTAAACAAAGACTGCAAACTCTTAACCGAAAGGCAAATGTCATCTTTTACCATTATCCGTTGTCCCATATTACAAAAATTCGATAGAATTTTGAGTTGTTACTAGTTACCTAAGAGTAATTCTATTTGTCCTCATAGGGTACGAACTCCATCAACATGTCAATTTTATATTATTTTAACAGCATTTATGAAGCATATAGTGTACTTTTGAGTGGGGATGAAGTAAGGATGCAATTTAGTGGGAATATATAGAGTTTTCTCAAAAGTCACCCCAATTTATGTTTCTAGGACCTGTAATTTTTTTTTTGTTTTTTGAACCAAACGGATAAATAATGTGTTTTTAAAGCGCTTTCTTTTGAAATAATTAATCACTGAAACTACTTTAACAACATAAAGGGCCCTTACTTTCATTGCTTGGTCAGTTGTAACTCTTCTCCGTGATATTAGGTAGGGTTGTTAGTTTAGTTGCAGATAATAATGATGATCGTTATAAAATTCACAACACTCTAGGGCAAAAAGAAACTAATCTTCTTTCCCACCATTTCTCATTTCCTTTTTGTATGAAGAAAAGCATTATACTCTACGAAAGATCAAATCACATTGAAGCATTGATACACGCCCATTACCCATATCTCACTTTTCCATACCCTAGGAAGAATAAATGAAAATAATTTTGGGGAGATTGGGTGAACATTTAAATTAATTTTGCGGACTTAGCACTATCATCTTTGAACAATTTGGAGCTAAGTGCAGTTAGCAATGCTCTAGAGTATTGTCGAGAAGACATTTTCCAATCCATGCCAGTTTTCATCATTGCTCTAAACTCCTCGTAACTTATTCGACCATCCTACATAAAAACAAAATTGATGTGAAATTAGTACAAACTTAATATAATTGTTAATATAAATATGGCTAAATTATACCATTAATGCCCAAACTTTGATTAAATTTATATACAGTTTCTTAAATTTTTAAATCATACGATTTAGTACTTAAAGTTTTAAAATTTTATACGTAAGTCCTAAAATTTTGATTTATAAACATGTATTTTATAGCTAAGTCAGGACCTATATATTAATTTTTAAAAATTTGGAAACCAAATTGAAGAATATAAAAATTTAAAGACCTATGTATGAAATTCTAAAATTTTGAGGACTAAATTGTTTGATTTAAAAATTTAAGGACTTATGTGTAAATTTGATTAAAATTTAAGAACTAATAGAATAGTTAAAGCCAATGAATATTTAACAGTTGAAATTTATCAATATATTATAGATGGGATTACCTTATCCAAGTCGGCATCAAATATGATATCATGTATAACTTGTTCATGAAGTGTATCAATGTTGTCATCCAACAATTCTTCTCTCAACTCATCAAACTCAATATATCCACTTTCGTTCTTGTCAAAATACTTAAAAGCTTGAGCCAGATGTTCATCACTTCCTATTCTTTTCAAGTGTACGGACATTGTCACAAATTCGTCACAGTTTAACGTGCCATCTCCACCAGCATCCGCCTTTTTAACGAAAAACAATGGATAGTTTAGACATGTTTAACACAAAAGGGGTGATAATATCCGATAAGAATAATTTAATCTATGTGAAACATGGACTCTTACTTATACGAGAGTAAGAAATGATCACAATAAACACTTACAGCATCCATTAACATTTGAACATCAGGATCAGTAACATGATGGCCAATCTTCTGAAGACCATCTCTGAGTTCTTCAAACGTCAAGTTTCCATTATTGTCACAATCCATCATTTCAAAGATCTCTTTGAGTTGTTCTATTATCTCATCTGGCAAGTTGTCTGCTACTATCTGCAATAACCAAAACAATGTTGTTCAGTTGAGAGCCTTATTTTACATTAATATTCTACAATCATAACAGAAAGAGAATGTGGATAAAACAATTTACCCTAAGAACCCTCTTCTTAAATTTGTTCATCAATGTAAATTGCTTGATCCTTGTTCTAACGTTTTCTCCCAGAGAAACATCACGAGCTTGGCTTCCGTTTTGTATCCAATCATGTTCTACATCAAGTATGTGGAGGCAAATTAGTTTAATGTTTATAGCGTATAGAACTATTACTTCTGCCCAAATTGGTACATCTTAAGGATATAAGTAACAAACTATTCATTTGGAAAACTATAGTAAGAAAAAAGAAAAATACAAAACTGTGCATAGAAGAAACAAGCAGTTTATGAGCAGCGGACACTTTTTTTCCTTAAATTTTGTTTAAATTTCTATTAACTTAGAGTGTCAAATACCAACATCCATATTCATGTTGTGCCTTTTGGACAAAGATACATCATGAAAAACGAGGAGTGCATATAACATAGACTTAACAACATTTTTTTTCAAACATGAAAAGGATTAGTGTCGTATTTCTAAACAAGAGAACCATAGTGACCAAATAGGGAAAAAGAAATTTGTTTATATTCAGCAGATATAAAACATATACATACCAAGGACCTCATCAACAGAAAGTCTGCTATAAGGATTAGGATCAAGCATCTTCTTGACTAAATCTTTAGCTTCCTCAGAAACCTTTGGCCATGGATCTTTTTCAAATTCAATGTTGCCCTTAATTATTGCCTGTGCTATTCCTTCCTCAGTATCTGTAATCATTAGAAACCAACCAACAATATTATCATACACACCACCCTCTTTAAACATACTTGAAAGAACTAATCAAATATAAATCTAATTTCTTTATATCAAATCGAAAATAGTATAAATTACCTGCCCAGAAAGGAGGAACTCCACAAAGTAATATATAAAGAATAACTCCAGCACTCCAAACATCTACTTCTGGACCATAATTTCTTCTTAAAACCTCAGGAGCCATGTAATATGGACTTCCAACAATTTCTGAAAATCTTTGACCTATCAATAGATTGAAAACATACATGCTTATTCTCAAGTGTACTCTGAAAGCAGCAATATATACTAAAGTACATATGCAGCCAAACATTTATAAGAAATATATGGTAGTTTACCGGTTTCGAAAAATGTTGAAAGGCCAAAATCAATTGCTTTGAGCTGAGAGTTTTCACTGCTGTTCTTAAACAAGAAGTTTTCGGGTTTGAGGTCCCGATGTATTACGCGGTTTTTATGGCAAATCTGCAAAGACAAATACAAAGAGTTGTTTACACGCTTAAAAAAATGTTACCAAAATAATTCTGCTAAAAGCTATCAAAAGGTGTTCAAAAATCAGCTCATGTATAATTTTAAAAAGGTGTTTATTGTCCGCCACAAAATCTGATAGTAAAGAATGGTACCTCCCTCCTATTCTCATTCTGACTCAAGTAGTTAAAATGCTTGAAATAGTACTAAATCAAAACACCCATTATAGATCAAATCTAATCTTTGGCAATAATATATGGGGTATAAAGAGGAGAACAGTAAACAGTCTATGAAGCTTTTTTTTTCATGCCACATCTATTTTCCTGCTTAATTAATTATTAACATAGGAGGTAATATATGCACAGGTGAATTGTATCCTGTAATATGTACTATATAACCTTTTGATGAATTTTTTATTTACTAAAATCTGAATTTTTGATTCCCCCACTATAGTTTCAAGTTTCAAAATCCATCATAATCTTCTCAGATAGTTTTTTTTTCTTTTTTGATAGAAATCTTCATATAGGTTTATTTCAAGGACAATCAGGAAAAGATCAAAAACTATCTGTCAGAATGCCCAAAAGTATGAAATTTAACTATTTCCTCTTTTTTGCTCCAACTCAAAATTAAAAGAATGTTAAAAAAAAATACTTGGAAATTAATTTCCAGTGGATCAAAATTTCAAAAAGAAAAAGGACAATTAATACCTTGCAAACCTCAAGAATTGTCTTTGTAATATTAGCAGCAGCACGCTCTGTATAATGTCCCCGATTGACGATCCGATCAAAGAGCTCACCTCCCTCACAAAGCTCCATCACAAGATGAACAGCCTCTTTATCTTCATAAGCCTCCTTGAAACTAACAATATTCGGATGTTCCGGTAAATGCCTCATAATCTCAACCTCCCTCCTAACATCCTCAACATCAATCTCTGTCTTCAACTTACTCTTCGATATCGTCTTGCAAGCGAAAGTCTCGCCCGTCGCAACATCAATACATTGATGGGTTACACCAAACTCACCGCGTCCTAATTCCTTCCCGAGCTGGTACTTCTCGAAAATGTTATTGCCGGTGGGATTTTGGAGGACCGTAAAAGTACGGATTGATACTGATTTGTGAAGCTTTTTCTCATTGTCTTCGAAATCGACAATGACCGGTCTAACGTCCTTGTTCTTCCTCCGAACGCTGTTTTGGACGTAGGGTGTGGAAATGCAGGCTCCCATAGCTCGAACTTGGCTGGTTTGAATTGGGTAACAATTATTTTATTATTGAATCAAATATGAGATCCTGATGATGCTCTCGTTGAGAATTATTAATTATGTGAGGATAGAAAGATAGGGTTTTAGTTTTAGAAAGAGTCTTGAAACCTGTACAGATCAAGGAGGAGAAGAGACAGCTTAGGAGAGCCATGAGGAACTAATTTTGGGAATTTCTGGAGTTTGGAATTCAGTTATTTTGTTTGGGTATGAGATGTACAGCCAATTTCTTACGTTCGTTAGTTTCCGTTAGTTTGACAACACTACTTTTTGGTGTTGAAGTGAGGATGCGGAGGGAAATTTCTTGTTGTCTGACCGGTGCTTATTCGTACCAATAATAATGGAATATTTTAAATTGACTCGGGGTATCAACATTATCATTAATTTTGTGACTTTGTATGTATAAATTTCAAAATTTTTATTTAGAATATTTAAGTCCTTAAATATTGATATAATTTTATATTTTATTTTATTACTTTAATATTAAAAAAATATATGTGATATGCATCTTATGTTTTAATGAGAATAATGACTAGATTTGTCAAATGGTCGAGTTTGACTTTATCCTTTTATGGTATAATATGTGTAAATTTGATATAGATTTAATCTTTTTATTAAATAGGTCAGAAAGTACAACTATGACTTTACTTATTTAATAAATGAGTTAATTTATTTAATTCATTTAAATATATCAAATAACATATATTACATTTTATAATATAAAAAAATTTGACATATTGTATCAACATATATTTATGTAACCTATTAATATAATAAATTCTAATTATACTCAAAAAATTAAATTAATTTAAACATTATTTTAATAAAAAAATGTTAAAATATTGACTAATATAAAATGAAAATAATATCAATAATCAGAAATATTGTGATACATTAAAGCTAATGTATTAAAATATCAAACACTAAAAAAAAAGTTTAACAAAAATATATATCATAAATTCTTTGCAAGTAAAAATTTGTTTAAAGTTTAAAATTAATAATCAAAACATACAAAATTAAGCTAAACAATATATTATTATAAATTGATAAAAATATGAAAAATAAAAAATGAAATAAATTTTAACATCGTCCCAAGAATATTTCAAAGTACAAACTTACAAAATAATTAAATTATAAATAATTACCTCTATACTCTAATGGTTTTAATTATTTACTTGAGTTACTTATACAGTCACAAGTTATCAGGTTAACCAGTTATGACCAAATTTTTTAAATGGATCGATATGTTTGCGACCCAACTCATATAAACTCGACTTGGACCTAACTATTACTTGGTTGGTTTGTGTTAAGTTCATGAGTCGTGTCAAAAATTGTCGATACTAGATATAACATGATGAGGGTCACATTAGTAATTTTCCTCCATTTGCAGCAAATTTTCATTATTTTTTTTATTTTAGAATATAGTGACAATTTTATGGCCATAAATGTCAGATTTTTTTCTCATACATCTCCTACTTTCTTCATCTTCTGATAGTTCACTAAAATTAAGATGAATTGAGATATTTTTCATAACACCAATACATCATTTTACTCTCTTTATCACAATTTTTTCTATCAATTTTACTATTCTATTGCACTTTTCCTTAAGCTTTTAAGGATTATAATTGAACCCAAGCACAAAGCGTTAGGGGTTATGAGGTTGAAACTTAGAATGGGTAAATAGATTTATGTTAGAGGTTTAGGGTTGAATCATCGATTTTTTTCTATCCATTGGAATATGAATTTTCATTTTTGTCCTTAACTACGTGATCATACGATTCACGTGTGAGAAAATTTTAGTATTTTAATCAGTTTAATAAGTACTAAGTTATTAAACTCTAAGAACTTATGTGTACTGTTCAAGAAATTAAGGACTAATATGTATTGATGTTAAAAGTTCAGGGACTATTTGAGTATGTTTTCTTTTTAAATTATGGTGGTAAAAAAAAAAAAAAAAATTGGGTCATTTTACTTCTTTTATCTCTACAATAATGACATAATATTGATCTAGACTAATAAATAATTCGTCAATTATAGAGTGATTATGGATGTGTTATACTTGAAAAATGCTAAGAACACATAAGCTTATACTTATTTTTATACCTATATCAATTATATCATAACAAGAGACAAAATTATTTTAAAAATGGAGAAGTAATTCAATTATCAAGATAATTTTATCATGTATCACAATATAATTAAAATTAATATAAAAGTGAGTATAAATTTATATGATTATAATATTTATCTTTTATACTTTTGCTGATCAAGATGTGTTTGTTTGTGATGTCAATATTGATAGGACAAAGGTCACTTACACAAATACATCACAAAAGTCATGTAATTTTTTAGTGAACTATATAAGTTTTATTAATTTTATAAAATTAACTTTGCATTGAATAAATAATCTATTTATTCAACTATTTTATTTTTAATTTTTTGATAGAAAAATATATGTTCATTTTCTTACAATGTTAAAAATTTATGTTACATTATAAAAAAATGAGCATATTTTTTTTCTTAAGAGATTAAAAATAAAATTTTATATATAAAAAAGATTATGTCATGCAATTAAATTTAATTAACACTAAAATTCTATTTTAATTATTTACGAAAAAATTAATTCAAAATTTATTATTTATTAATCATATAATTAAGAATATGCAAGATATAAAATAAATAAAGAATTAATAATTAATTAAAACAATACAAATCCATTGGATTTATTCATCTACTAAATTGGTTAACTAGATGGTAAATAAAACTAATAATCCGCAAAACCTCGTTCTCATATCTAAAATCTTACAAGGGCACAAGTCATTTAACTTTTTTTTTTTTTTTTTTAGATAAAACGATAAATACTCATTTTACTGTAGGATGTGAGTAGTAGAATTTAAACTTTGATTAAGAACAGTAATGTATGTATAGAGGGCTTAGGTGAGGCACATGTCTCCTTATTTTATGGAAGCTTGAAGCAACCAAATTTATGGAGACAACTCCTTTAAACTAATTAATTAATTAATTCGGAAAAATAACAAAATTAGGACTTCTTAAACTTGTAATAATAAAACTAACACCCTTGTGTTCAAAATTATATTTTTACAATTAAAAAAAATGATTAATATGTCATTTTTTTTTGAACATCTATTCAATTAGAATTGAACGACGATAATTTAGCCGCGTTCAATATTAAACGTTCAATATTATTGGGGTGCTAGTTTTATTACTATAAATTTTAGGGGTATTAATTTTAATAAATTTTTTAATTAATATTGGGTTTATTTGGCTATTAATTATGAAACTTTTAGATTGAACTTTCAAGAATGCTTGAGAGAGGTGGTGATGTATTAGTTATTTTTAAAAGTTAGGTTCCATATGAGACTCCCATGTTAGAAAAATAATAAAAATAATATCTTTCAAAATTTATAATAACAAAAATAGTACATATTATAATTAAATTTATAATTTTATAATTAAAAAATGATTAATATATCTTTTTTTTATGAATACACATTCAATTAAAATTAAACGATGATAATTTAAATTTGTTTAATATTGAATGTTTAATATTATTATATATTAATTTTATTATTATAAATTTTAAAGATTTGTTTGTTGGAAATGTTTTCCCATCTTTTAGCTTGGTAAACATTATTGGCTCGAATACAATCGAGAAAAAGGTGAGTGTAGGCTTAAGAAGTTGCGCAGCCACTAGAATATAAGTTATGTATGGCACAGCAGAGATTGTACTTTGAAACAATTTTTCGTGGTTTTGCTGCTTCTTGATACGGAAAGAGAGACAAAGGGTCATATATCTAATGAACAGATTCAAACAAACGCGTGTAAATCAAAATACATTTCCTAACATCCTACATTTCACTGTTTATATTTGCCACTCATAATATATTTATATATATAATATCACTCATAAAATTTATAATAATTAAAAAAACATGAATACAAAATTTTACATTAAATAAATTTAAATAGTTGTAATTTAAATTGAACGACATTTAATTATTACATTTAATATAAAATAATAGGTTAAATTTTTTTTAATAGTTAAAATATATGAATTAGATATAGATGAAGTTATTTTTATAATTGCAAAGATAATATTTTTGTTATTTTTTTAAAAATAATATCTGATAAGATTTAAAAAATATATATTTAAAAAAGGAACGGATACATAAAGAAAAAAATTGGGTTTGTTTTAGACTTGAAGGCCCGTGTATGACTACAGGCCCGTAAAACGAAATGATATTTGTGAAACCCTATTATATATAACTGGAGTTGCTTTTACACTCTCTTGTCAAGGCGCCCAAAAAGTTCGCAGCGTTGGAAGCAAAATGGTAACTCACCTCTCCCTTTTATGTTCGTCTTTTATCGATCTGAAGCTCTAATAATATGTTCATTGGGAATTGATTTTTTTTTTTTTAATTTATCATCTTTACGTTTTCAATTAGTGAGTAAAAAATGAATAATTTATGATTAATACTGTTTAGCTGTCCATAAATAGTGTAGATTTTTTTGATAGTTTCAACTTGAATTTGGTCGACTTCTCTGCGTGTTTGTCCATTATTTTTGATGAATTTTTTTTTTTGGATAGTTTCAACTTGAATTTGGTTGACTTCTCTGCGTGTTTGGTCCATTATTTGTTTGAAAATTCCTAATTTCTTATATTAGTCGGTCCAAATATAAAATTTTTTACAATATGTAGTGTTTGTGTGTTTTCATGTTTAGTTTTAATCATTGGTGCTTATGGATATTTATATTCAAACCCAGTCTATACAGATCAAGTCAGGTTTACAATTTTACCCCTTTAGTGGTTTATACAGATACTTACAAGTATGAAAAATCAACTTTGTCCATAACATTTGAAGCCTTTAGTCATTAAGGTTGCTTTTGATGCTCCATACACATCACACATCTTTTTTTACCCAAAAAATTAATCTGCAAATAAATGTGGTGTTCTATTTTACTTATTTGTAATCTCATTAGATTTAGAAAGAAAGCTAAAGCAATGTTTTTAGTTTAAAGATTTGGTATAGGGTAGATTTTGAATTATAAGTTCAATTTGTTACGTAATTCAAAGTTATCTGCAGATACCAATTTTTCTTACTTTCACATGGCATGGCTGTTGTTAATATACTAGCTCCTAATATTATCCATTTCTTCAATATGCTTTGGTTAATTTTCTTTCGATAATTGTTTCAAGTTGAATTGCTTGACAAAATATGATCTGTGGATGATGTATTTTTCTATTAAATTGGTAATAAGCATGTCAAAGGTTTATCGAACGAAGTGGCTTGTTTTGTTTATTAATAGTTTTTGATGCACAATGTTGTTTATGATGTTATTTTTTCTCATTGTTGGCAGCCGAAGCAAATCCATGAAATCAAGGATTTCCTTCTTACAGCAAGAAGGAAGGATGCACGTTCCGTAGAGATCAGGAAGAGTAAAGACGTCGTCAAGTTTAAGGTTCGATGCTCTAAGTATCTCTACACACACTGTGTGTTTGATTTTGAGAAGGCTGATAAGTTGAAGCAGTCCCTTCCTCCAGGTATTTATTTGTCTTCTAAAGATTTGGATATGCAAGTATATTCATAATATATGATGAGACTTTGAAGTTAGATGTTTAAATAAGCATGAGATCTTGAGCTATTGGTGCATATTAGTAGTTTTGTTGTCTGGTTAAATCTGAGCTGATTTTGTACGCACAGCTGATGTTCCTTTGCTAATCATATCACCATTAATTTTGTTTGTAGGCTTGAGTGTCCAAGATCTGTGAAGAACTCTGAAGTTCATTGAAGCTGCAATGAATTTTGTTATTTATTTAAGTTTTGGAAACATTGGAAGAGTTTGTTTAATTGTGATCCGGAGGATTTTTTTTTTCCAGATATATATGTTAGTTGACGCTTTGATTCTCTTCATTTTAGTGTTCATTGTATTAAGTCTATCTTCTTTAAGTCATGTTTCTGATTTTTTTTCGTTTGGATGTGCTCTTCAAAGTGATTTTTAGTATAAAGCGAAGAAGTTTGGTATAGTATTTAAGTATTTGGAATAAAAATGCTCCTTTTCTTAATAATTTTATATTGTAGTCTTTGGTGGATTTAAGAATTGTAGTTAGGAAGGGTACCTTATAAACAATAAAAATATTATTAGATATTTTTTTGGTTATTATTTGTTTTTATTTAAAATATATATTATATGTATTTTATTTTAGTAAAAATGTGTAAATTATAGAGTATGTATTGAATTATTAAGAATAAATAGTCCAAAACTTAAAATTCAAATAGGCACAATAATTTATATATAATTTTATAAATATTACCTATAAAATTTTATTTATTACAATGTTCTCTTCTCATAATTATATTATTATATGCATCTATTGAGATATGCATTTAAAATTATTATTTTTTTGAAAATATAAATAGTATAATTTGAAAGTATTTGTTATAGAGATAGTATTTGGATTCAATTTGGAAGTTTTTTTTTTTTTCACATAAGATGCATATCATAATATTAACTTTTTTTTTTTTTTTTCACATGGTGGCATATTGTACTTTCATTTTTAGCAAAATCATAAAAATAAATAAACCTTGCACTGTACGATATAAAAATAATCTATTGCGAAGGATTCATATAAAGCAACATTACACTCTTAAAATATAAATAATTAATATAAAATAAATGGCAAAATTAACACTTACTAATACAAACGAACATATAAAAAAAAAAAAAATCAGAATAAAGATAACATCTGCCTTCAAACAAGTCTTCAAGCACGTCAACAATCTTCAGCATGGTTCCCGCAACATGCATAGCACCATAATGATAAAAATTAGAAAATAGACTAATTCAAAGTGTTTTTTCTTTTTCCTTCCGAAAAGTTCAATTTTGTAGAAATTTACAAAGGACTTTGAGTTTCGGTACCCAATCTTCACTTCTATATAACTAATAAACACTCTAACAAATACTCGTAAGGAGAAAAAAAAAATGTGATTAGTATTATGAGTATGTAGCAATCGAAAACATATTATAAAATAATATATAGTAAATATTAGTGTAACTTGAAGTTTTGTTTATGGACATTAAGGTAGGTAACATAATTGTAGAATTAAGTCATAGTACAGTTGTATTTGATGAAATTATATAAGAATAAATAAAAATTGATTATAAAACATACAATTGTTTTCAATCATCCATTGCTGGTTATCACCACTGTTCCATTGAAAAAGCACAACTCTAGTGCCATCACGAATAGGTTCATTGCTGAGATCAGCATCCATATTTAGACGAATATTGTTAAGCTGTCTTATAGCCCTGTACCCATCACTTATTTCATTGCTCTTAGTCCAAAGAGTTGATCCATCTAGTTCATCTGGATTGTATCCAACTAGTTTTACCTGACACCAATCAACCAATCTAATTACAACAAATGTTTTTACTATGATTTTCCTTCATCAAAATAGTTTAACCGGTACATGTGTCTATTTCAATGTTTTCTTTAAAAGTAAAGATTATTCATTAATTCAAATTTCCAAATGGTTAGCAATTTGTTTTTGCCATTTGTCATTGGAATATAATTATACATATTATTAGTTAAAAATATGTGCATTTTATTTATTTTAATTTTTATAATATATTTAAAATAAATAAAAAATTAATTTTTTTAGGCTTCTAAATTAATGTGACATTAAAATAATATTTAAAGTCTCTATTAAATATCTAATTATCATATAATTATAGTCTTTATTAAATCTTTACTAAATCATTATGTTTAGACTTTTTATTTAATGTGATAATAAAATCTTATGAGAGCAATCCATATTAATTACTTAAAATATATGAATAATTTTGTCCAAAAAATATTTAACATAATTTAAATTTTTATATATAATATTGATGATAATCATCGGTGCTAAACTTCATGAAGTGCATCTTTAAGATTAAAAATGTCTCTTATAAGTTTTATGATTATTAAATCTAATTTTTGGTTTAAATTTGTACAAGTTAAGCTTTAAATTATCATTAAAATGGTTTACCTTTCCATTCTAGGAAATAATTATGTTAATTTTTTTTAATTTATATTTCTATGTTTATTATTTATTGAGTGACATTTCTGTTCATTAAAGCTCACTAATATTTCAGAATTGAACACCCAACGGTAAATATCACTACGAAATTTACACGCATCATGGAGAGATGAAAAGGAATTAATTAAAAATGTTCTTAAATTAATCTCACAGGTTGAAATGAGCCAGAAGCATGTTTAAGTGCTTGATGGGTGTCCTTGTTGACCAGAGCAAAACAGGGAAAACCCTCTTCATCCCTCAAGTTATTGCTGTACTTCTCATCTCTGATCCAGTGCTACAAACCACATGATATTATCATAAATAAATGTAACATAATACATACCAAACTCAAATTATATTATAATCTGCACATAAATAAGAAATCTACTTAAAACCAACAATACATTTATAAAAGCATTTTAATCCGTAGCTTTCAAGTTGAGTGTTTTAATCTCGTAATTTAAAAAAAAATGTGCATATAAACTTTAGGCTTTATGACTAAAAGGCACATTTTTTTTCAAAATTATTGAATAAAATGCTCTACTTAGAACTCACTTAGTTTGTAAAAATTATGATACCTCCATGAATATATGACTAAATTGTCAAGTGTCATAATATAGCCAAGTTCATGCATTAGATCAGAACTCGATCTACTATACTTACTTGGGAATTATCAGTTGGGCAATTAGGAGCAAGAATAACCTGACCATCTCGAACAGCGAGGGAGAAATTGGGGTCAGCTTTGGTAAAGATTCTATAAGTGGGCATTTCATCGAGCATGTTAATGGTATCAGCATAAGTCTCATCTCCCTGGTCATCATATGAGCCCATTCTTCGATGTCCTTCTCTTGGTAATTCTTTTTTAGCTTACTGCTTTGATGAGTGGTTCGTTCAATATTAGTTATCTTTTTGTATATAAATGTATGGAACTGTTTCTACCACTAGTTAAGATCTCAACACATTTATAGCTCCCATGTTATCGCAATTGTTCTCAAAGACTGCCCTTTTTTTCTCAGTCAAAAATACTTTTTTATTTTCTCCATTTAAGCCTTTATTTCCTATTACAAAATTTAATATTAAGGTTATTGATTATAATTATTGTTTCTTTTCTATTAATATTATTTAATAAATACGTAAAATGCAAAAGAGTGACTTAAACGAGAGATTCTTACCTATAATAAAACATTGACATGTGGTGAATCGATTTTGATCTTAACCATTCAATTTTACAAAAATGAAAAAAAAAAGTGTACAAGCAGGAAACTGAATTAGATGATTATAATTTATAATTATAGTATATAAGATTTTGGGAGAATAACAAAACTAACATCCTTTAAAATTTCTAATAACAAAACTTACATTCTTTGTGTTTAAATTTATATTTTCACAATTAAAAAAATGACTAATATGTTATTTTTCTTTGAACATCCATCCAATTAAAATTGAACGACGATAATTTAGACTTGTTTAATATTGAACTTTTAATATTTTATGTTCAAATTAAATATTGAACGTTCAATATTATTAGGATGTTAGTTTTGTTACTATAAGTTTTAAGGGTGCTATTTTTGATAATTTTTCAATATTTTCTATACCAAACCTCTATGCTATATGTATAAGTTTTCTTCTTTGACCTCAGCGGCGGAGTCAAAAAAAAAATTTGGCAAGGGGAGCTAATTTTTTATTTTACACAAAATCAAAAATTAGTAAGGATTATAATAATTTATACTCAATTCAACATTAAATTTTTTCATGTCATGTCATATTATAATAGAGATATAAAGTTAACACATTATAATTAATTTATAACGAAAATTAAACAAAAATATAATAAATTAATAAATATTAATATAAATAGTGTTGTGCGGAACCCACTTGAATACCACTATTATAAGAAAGCTCCCAGTAAAGATTGGAGGGTCACACCGGAGCCACTTAAAGTCCAATTTCCTTAGACAGAACTTTCTTAAATAGTAAGCACTCAATTGAGTAACAAATAACTGCGGTAACCAAACGTAGAGAAATTAAATAACAAAGTGGACACACAAATTTTACGTGGTTCAGCGTAAGGCCTAATCCACGGGCAAAGACGAGGAGAATAATTCACTATTCAAATAGTGTTTACAAAGTGGGTACAAACTCTCAAATACCCCAAGATCCCTATATACCAAATTTAGAGATTTTTCTCTAACAAACAAAAGAGGAGCAACTACCAAATGTGTTACTTCCAACACTTTGAAGCTACCAAAATGAACTTCCTAATTTTGCTCTCTCTTTCTCTCAAATGCAACTCTTGAAATGAATTGCTTGGGATGATTTTATGGCTTGGTTTCTTTCTCTATTTATAGGAAAATTTATGTGCAAATTTTCAAGGATTAGTTGTACCAACTCTTGTCACCAACTCTTCACCAACCATTGCTACCAACTCTTCACCAACTCTTGACTTTCTATGGTGTGCTATTAATTGTTCAACAATATTGGCTCAATTAGAGCCACATTTTCAACAATCTCCACCTTGGATCAAATTGAGCCAAGAACTTCAAGCGATGATTCTCCAGATATTTGCCCCAATATCACAAACGTGGTTTGAATCGCCATCATTAACCACCATTTTTTTATCCTGTCGAAACACCAACCCAATTTTCTTTACAGCAACTCCAAATACATATGGCTGAGTCCTTACGATTTCATCTTCCAAATCACAACGTAAAAACTTTGTTTTTACACCAACTTGAACTAAATTCAAATCCAAATTTCGTATCCAAGGCCAACAACACTCGAACAGTAGCATGCTTTACAATTGGAGAAAGCACAACTATAGTCAATGCCCCATTTTGAGCATAACTCTTTGCTACCAACAACACCTTGACACGAACAACACTATTTTTAGGAAATCTATATTTCTTCACAAATATTCATTTGCATCCAACTGCTCTGTTGCCTTTAGGAAGCTGAGCTAACTTCCATTCATTCCTTTGAAGAGATTGCATCTCCTCCTCCATTGCACATTTCCACTTTTGCATTCAACATTGCTAATGGCCTCTTCATAAGTGACCAAAATACCATAATGCATTTTGAAAGTGCATATGCTCCAAAATTACAACTACAAGAGCCAACCAAATTGACGAATTTGTCCTTTCATCTTTCCAATTACAAATGAATCTTATTGCTGTTGAGGTTCTTGGGTTAAAACCTCTCCATCATCTTGTGTTGTTAGAAAGCTATTGTCTTTCTCTACAAGTTCAACTGGGTCAACTGACACTTTTTAACTCCACCTATTGCGAAGTACCATTGGCCTGCTTATTCTTTTAAGACCGTACCTCCAAAGAAATTTTTTCTTCGAGTTCAGTCGATGACAAACAACTAATGAAATGACATGCATATTTAATAACCTCAGCCCAAATTATCTTGCTCAACCCAGCATTGAACAACAAACACCAAATTTTCTCCAATATCATTTGGTTTATGCATTCTGCCATTCATTTCTATTGTGGAGTATTTTTCATCGTAAAGTGTCGAACAATTTCTTCACAATGACATACTTTCACCAGTATGTCCAACACAAATATGCCATAACCTTGTTGCTTCTGAATCTTCAACAGAAACAGTAGCTGCTCCACCAACAAGTGTACTTCCTTGTAGATAGTACAAGTTGTTTCTTCTAATGCCTTTGATCATCACAAGTGCGCCTAATACAACCTTCAAGACTCCACCTCTCATAGTAACTGTGAGACCTTTTGATTCTAGGGCTCCCAATGATATGAGATTCTTCTTCAAACTCGGTACATACCGAACATTTGTCAAGATTTTGGTTGATCCATCATGAGTTTCTAAATGGATTGTACCTATCTCTATTGTTTTACAGGTATTATCATTACCCATGTAAACAACTCCAACATCAAGCTCTTTGAAGCTTGAAAACCATTCCCTATTGGGACACATATGGTAGGTGCAACCCGAATCCAAAATCCACTCATCAACATGACATGTCAAAGACATGCCAACCAAGGAATAATCTGACTCATCATCTCCTTGATCAATTGCACAAGCATTGAAAATTTCCTTGCCCTTATTTTTCTTTTGCAACTTAGGACAATTATTTTTCCAATGCCCCTTCTCACGACAAAAGGCACATTCATCTTTGGCAAGTCTTGCTTCTGACTGTGACTTGTCATTCTTTCCAGGTCCATGGCTCAAATAACGACTTCTTGCTGCCAATACTTCTGTCTTTGCATCTCTATGATCCATTTTATCATTCTTCATGGTTTCATAGCTATGCAAGGCTGTGCAAATTTCATCAAATAAAACTTGCTCTTTCCCATGCAGCAAAGTGATACTGAGATGTTCATAGTCATCCGGAAGCGAGTTCAACAGCATTAAGGCCTTATCTTCATCACTAAAATGCTTGTCCAAATTGAACAAATCAGCCAACAACTTATTGAATGAGTTAACATGATCATTCAATGACGTACCAGGTGTGTACATAAACCTATAGAGTTTCTTCTTCAAGAAAAGACGATTAAGTGGTCTTTTCGACATATACTTATCCTCCAATGTCTTCCATAACTTCTTTGCTGACGTCTCCTTCATGACAAAATATTTTTGATCTTTGGCGAGACACAGCCTAATAGTACCACATGCCTGACGATTGAGTTTTGCCCAATCTTTCTCATCCATGTCTTCAGGTTTATCCTCAAGAGCATGATCCAACTCTTGTTGGTACAATACATCAAGTACCTCACATTGCCACATACCAAAATTATTGGTTCCATCAAATTTCTCTACCTCAAATTTTGCATTTGTCACCGTAGTTCTAACTGGTGCTGATGTTGGCGCCACAATATCTGAAAACTCCGACATGCTCATTTTTTACTCACAAAATCCGCAACAACACAATTTGCCGAATATGGATCGAATCGACTCTGATACTACTTGTTGTGCGGAACCCACTTGAATACCACTAATATAAGAAAGCTCCCAGGAAAGATCGGAGGGTCACACCGGAGCCACTTAAATTCCAATCTCCTTAGACAGAACTTTCTTAAATAGTAAGCACTCAATTGAGTAACAAACAACTGCAGTAACCAAACGTAGAGAAATTAAATAACAAAGTGGACACACAAATTTTACGTGGTTCAGCGTAAGGCCTAATCCACGGGCAAAGACGAGGAGAATAATTCACTATTCAAATAGTGTTTACAAAGTGGGTACAAACTCTCAAATACCCCAAGATCCCTATATACCAAATTTAGAGATTTTTCTCTAACAAACAAAAGAGGAGCAACTACCAAATGTGTTACTTCCAACACTTTGAAGCTACCAAAATGAACTTCCTAATTTTGCTCTCTCTTTCTCTCAAATGCAACTCTTGAAATGAATTGCTTGAGATGATTTTATGGCTTGGTTTCCTTCTCTATTTATAGGAAAATTTGTGTGCAAATTTTCAAGGATTAGTTGCACCAACTCTTGTCACCAACTCTTCACCAATCATTGCTACCAACTCTTGACTTCCTATAGTGTGCTATTAATTGTTCAACAATATTGGCTCAATTAGAGCCACATTTTCAACGAATAAAAAAAAATTATTAACTAAATTATAAATGTACTCTTATAAAAATGACACGTCTTTATAACTACTAAATATAGCCAAGGGCTTTAAATCATCATCATTTTATTTGCTCACTTTTAGATCTCTCTATTTTTTCTCTCTATCTTCTCCCAACAGACACTATCCTCTGGTTTGTGCTTTAGTCCCTTATTAGATTTGAATAAAGTAGTCTACTGGTCTTTGTCTTTATGAAACAGTAGGTCGTCGTCCATGATAACAGTGGGGATCTAGAAATTAGTTTATGGGAGACACCGTGCGCCGCATAATGTTTTATGAGTTCAAAATTAGTGAGAACTTTTAATCATTTTATTCTTTAGATTAAAAAAATAAGAGCTAAAAGCATATTGTAACTTAAATATAAAAAAGAGACCCAAATAAAACAAGACAATTACAAGTTAAATTTTAGATAAATCATTATTCCTAAACATTTTGTGAGAGAGATGCTTCTTGGTTGGTAATTGGAGATTTTAATGCCATTATGGGTGCCCATGAGACCACTGGATCCTCTCATGCAAATCTTTCCATTCAAGATTTTACTGCTGCAATTTCTTACTGTGATTTGATTGACATTGATGTAAAGGGTTCTTTCTTCACTTACTTTAAGGGTGGAATCTCTCGGACCCGATCGCGTCTTGACAGGGGATTGTGTACTAGCTCCTTTTTGGATGCTTGGAATCAAGTTTCATGTTGTACTCTTCCGAGACACAAATCTGATCATCATCCACTTTTGCTTTGTGCTGGTACCACTAGGCCTTTAGGACCTCGTCCTTTTCGATTTCATAGTATGTGGCTTGATCACCCGGGTTTTTTGGATTTAGTACGCTCAGTTTGGTCAACTACAGTTCATTCTAGCCCTATGGGGGTAGTAATCAACAAACTCAAAAGCCTAAAAATGTCCTTAAAATCTTGGAATAAGGAGGTGTTTGGTAATCTTGATCGTAATATTGAAATAGCTAAGTCTAAACTGGCTGATATTCAAAAAAGATATAATGATGAGAACTTCAACGAAGAAACTTTTCAGATCGAGTCTGATGCCATGGTTGATTTGGATAGGCTATTAAAACAACAGGACACCTTCCTCAAAGAAAAGATCAGATTAAAGTGGCTTAAGGATGGTGACAGGAATACACCTTTTTATCACTTGATGTTTCGTCGCTTAAAGGCTAAAAAGCCCCTATCTCATCTGGAGATTGATGGTGATATTTGTCATGATTCGGATGCTATTGCAAGTCATATTGTGGGATATTATGAGAGGATGTTTTCAGAGCCATTGAGGGGGGATCCTCCAGATTTTTCGGCAATTGCTTCAATAGTTCCAAAACTGGTTACTCGAGAGGATAATGTTTCTTTGAGGAAAATTCCAACTAGCGAGGAAATAAAAATGATGGTGTTTGATATGGATCCCTTGAGTGCTCCTGGACCAGATGGATATACTGGTCGTTTTTTCCAACATTGCTGGGACATTGTTAGTTCTGATGTTGTTAAAGCAATACAAGATTATTTTCGTACAGGGAGGATGCATAACGAGCTTAATTCTAGTTTTATCACCTTGATACCTAAGATTGATCATGCAAGTCGGGTGGATGAATACAGACCTGTTGCACTTGAAAATTTCATGTTTAAGATTATCACGAGAATAATAGCTACTCGTCTTGGGATTATCTGCTCTCGTATTCTTTCTTCAAATCAATTTGGTTTTGTTCCAAAACGCAGTATTGGGGATTGCATGGCAGGGGCATCTGAATGCTTCAATGCTTTAGATATTCGTAGTCGTGGGGGAAATCTTGCTCTTAAAATCGATATTCGGAAGGCTTTTGATACAATAAGATGGGACTTTATTATTGAGGTAATGAAGAGCTTTGGCTTTGATGAGATTTTTCTTGATTGGATACAAGGTATTTTTAACTCTGCAAGAATCTCTGTTCTCATGCATGGCTCCCCTAAAGGTTATTTTCCTTGCTCTAGAGGGGTGCGACAGGGTGATCCTTTATCTCCGCTGCTTTTTTGCATAGCAAGTGATTTTCTTAGCAGATATCTATCTATCATGTCTGAAGATGGTCGACTTGCCCATATCTCTTCTCCTCATGGTATTAAAGCTCCTACCCATTTCCTCTATGCAGATGATTTGATCATCTTTGCAAGGGCTAGTTCTCAAAATATCCAAAATATATCTAAAGCTCTTCAGCTTTATGGTGTCTTATCGGGACAATTGGTTAACTTTGAAAAATCAAGAATCTATTTCGGCAAGGGAGTGTCGAGAAGTAAAATTCAGAATTTTCAAGAACTTTCAGGTATGCGTTTAGGGGGTGATTCTATGAGCTATTTGGGGGTGACTCTTTTTCATGGTGCACCACGTCGATGCTGGTTTCAGGGTTTGGCTGATCGGATTAAACTTCGATTAGATTCTTGGAAAGGTTTATCTCTTTCTCTAGCAGGTCGTCGCTGCTTGATTGCATCGATTATCCAGAGTACTTTCCTTCATTCTTTTCAAAATTATAAATGGCCAAAAAATGTTATTGATGAGCTAACTAAAGTCATCCGAAATTTTTTCTGGACTGGCCATATGGACAAATTGAAATTAGTTCAAGTCGCTTGGAAAGAATGTTGCCGTCCTCTTGCTGAAGGGGGTCTTGGTTTGAGAGATTTGAAAACTTTAAATGAAGCCATGTTGAAAAAATTTGCTTGGCGGCTAATTGAAGGAACATCTCACACCTTGACATACTTACGGAGGAGATTTCTTAATAGGAATGATACTCCCAGAGGATATCATATTTGCTCGTCTATTTGGTCTGGCTTGAGAACCCATTTCCTAGCTTTGATTGACGAATCTCGTTGGTTGATAGGTAAGAGTTCACGGGTTCGTTTCTGGACAGACAATTGGCTTGGCTCGCCTTTAATAGAGAGAATTCCTGAAGCTCCTATTGATCTGCCCTTAAATGCTCTGGTTGGTCAATTTCAGACAGAAGATGGTACTAAAGATACTCGAGTATGGACTTGTTCTGTTAAAGGAGATGTTTCGACTCGTGATGCTTATGATTCTTTGAGATCAGTGGGGCATGCTAAAAGTTGGGGTAAAGAGGTCTGGTCCCCATCTATTCCTCCATCCCGCTCTATGCTTTTTTGGAGAGTTATCCAAGGAAAGGTTCCAACTGATTGCGTTGTCAAAAAAAGGGGTTTTTCCATCCCTTCACGCTGCTTTATATGTGGTAGATCAGAAGAAACAATCTCACATCTCTTTTTAACGTGTCCTTTTGCTGGAGCCCTCTGGGACCTCATTGCCTATTTTTTTGGATTGCGCCCCTGCACGGACAAGACACTGTTAGATTTGTGGAGAGATGCTATGGGTAGAGACTTTGGATCTCAAATCCGTAATTTATGAAAATCAAGCATTGTTTCTGTTATTTGGATTATTTGGACAACCAGGAATAATTGCTGCTATGATGGGATTGAGATTCCTCTACGTTCATCTCTTACTATTCTTTGGCGTTTTATTAGAGAAGCAGGATTAATGAAAAATGGTGCAATGCGAAACACTATGAATGATTTGCAGATACTAAGTCGTTTACGAGTTCATGGTATACCATCAAGATCCCCAAAGGTGATTGAAGTTAATTGGCATCCTCCTCCTCCAGGATGGTTAAAGGTAAACACAGATGGGGCAGCGTTTGGGGCACCTGGTCTTGCAGGTTGTGCGGGAATTTTTTGAACGTCTAGATCTTTTATCAAAGGCTGTTTCTGTGCTCCTTTAGGGATTTCTTATGCCTATGAGGCTGAATTAGCAGGGGCTATTCATGCAATACAATATGCAGACAGGTTTGGATGGAAGAATATTTGGTTGGAGTCTGACTCTGAGTATGTGGTAAACTTATTCCGCAATAAATCTGAAATGGTGCCATGGTGATGGCTCTCATCCTGGACAGATTGTTTGGATCGAATTGCAAGCATGGATTTTCACTGTTCTCATATCTACAGAGAAGGTAATTCTGCGGCTGACAGCTTGGCTTCCAGATCACCTAGTATTTGTTCCGCGACTTGGTGGTGGGATGTACCATCATTTGCGCGTCATTTTACTATTTCAGATTTGGTCGGCAGACCTTCTTATAGGTTTTACTGATGCAAAGTTATGTAATCCTAAATTTTATTTATTTAATAATATTTGTGGGTGGTAGGAAAATGAAGAGGGTGCTAAGGACTGCTTTCCATTCTGATGGGGCAACCTGGTGCACCTACTGATTTCAATTACCCATTGACTTATTAAAAAAAAATGGAGAGAGATATTTTCAAAAGTCACTAAAAATTGAGAGAACTTTCCAATTTTCGTATATCTCATTGGTGCTTCAATTTTTTTTCATCAAAAGGCATGGCCATTAGACTTTTTTTTTTCCCTCATTTCTAATAAAGGCATGATAGGCAGGGGCGGAGCCAGAAAAAAATTTTAGGGGGGCTGAAATTTAATTTTTTATACAAATTAAAAAATTGATAGGAGTTACAATAAATTATACTCAATCTAAAATTAAATTTTTTATGTCATATTACAATAAAGACATAGAGTTAATACATTATAATTAACTTATAAGGAAAATTAAGTAAAAATATAACAAGTTAATAAGTATTAGTATCATTTATGAATAAAATAAATTTATTGACAAAAAAAATCTAAGCAAATACATGAAAAAAGTATTAAATTTAACTATTTTATTTACAATTCATGTCATTTTTATCTAAGAATTTATTAAATATTGTTAATATATATCAAAAAATATATATAAAAATTAGACACAATATATTACTATAAATAAAATATTTATTTAATATTAAAAATATACATGTAATTAATTTTTTGTAAAAAAGTTGGCCGGGACTGCAGCTCGGTCCACCATACACATAGATCCGCCCCTGATGATAGGTTGATAGGACATATTTTTTTTATTATTATAAATTTATTATAATCGATATAGACTTAATATATTTGTGTTCTGAACTTTTAGAATTAGTAAGAAAATTATTCTAACGTTTAATTTATTAGAAAAATACCTCCAATGAATTTAACATTCTTTTTTAATTTAACATAAAAATTAACAAAATTAAACTTTAAATCATTTTTGCAACAAATTAACCGTCGGAAAAAATTTGCTATCAGTCTCATCAGTCTCAAATGTCACAGACATAAAACACATAAAAACCTAGATATAATTTTGTAAGTTCGATTGTACTTACTAATAATATTATATCATTTTATTTAAAATTTATTTTAAATTTATGATCATGATATTTTTCTATACATATACTTTTTTTTTTTTCGAGATGTAGCATATACATAATTATATATAAATAGAATAGTAACTATATTGCTACTTAAGTAATATAATGTATATTACTTTATCAGCTAATCTAAATAATATGTTAAAATAATAAATTTTTGTTGGCTAATCTAAATATAAAATTATAAAGAAAGATATCCTATATGTCTATGTTTTTGTACAAATACTTTTATTTTATAAATTTGATTTTTACCCATATATAACAAATGATAAACTTTAGTAGTAGAACTATACATTCATTAGAAATCTATATAATTATGTATAAATGAGCATTTAAAAAATAATAAATTTGTTAAAAAATGTGTATATAAAACAACTCATTAAAATAAAAATAAAAGTTTATTCCTCCCTAGATAACGTGTGATTTTTTTAAACTTATACTTATATATATTATCATAAAACCTATTGGTTTTAATATTTGAAACAAACTTGTAAAATAATTAGGCCCAAGTTTTTTTTTTCCTTCAAAACAATTTTTGAAAACAATGGCCAAACAAGGTCAATGTTTTCTAAAATACCTAAAAATTGTTTTTCAACACTGATTAGAAAACAGTTTTAAAAAACAATTTCTAAGTTAAATATTCAAACAGGCCCTGAGATTTATAATACTAAACAAATATATTACTCCTCACCTTTACTCTATTTTATAATATAATCATTGACTTTTAATTTTTAATCTATTTTGTTATATTTGCAATTATTTTTAAGATCCTAATTATAATCATCAAATTGTGTACCAGAGTTTGGTATTATTTCCACGTGATAGTCACATTTAGTACGTTTGGTCCTATTTGTACGTGATATGTTAGGCAACTTTACATATAATCTTTTTCTATTTTTGAAAATTTACATACAAAATTTAGTCATTTATAATTAAATTCTTAACGATAAATGAAATTTTGATCAAAAGCCCAAATACGTCTTTAAAAAATGTTAGGGATCAAATGTAGCCAAAATATATTTTTGAGCTCAAAGGGTAAAATAGAGTAAAGGTTAATGAAGGACTAATAGAGTTATTTAGCAAAAGAAAAGGATTTCTTTTAGCAACAAACGTGATACAAATGAAAACATATGCTAGAAGTTAGGGGACTCAAGCTTACAAAAGCTTAAGAAATAGAAAGTTCATGGGGCGCAACTATAATTTGTAAATTTTCTCCAACTTGTAGTCTCTAGCACCCATACATATGTCTATGTCATGTTTGTTAGATACATGTACTTTATGAAAGCCAGTAACGAATCCATAAAACATATAAGTAGGCATCGGTAAGATGGTAAATTACTCTAGAATTATCACGAGTGAGGCTATTCAGTTTCAAATCAGCTAGTTCTCTTTGAGTCGCTAGTGCTGATTGTTAGCAGCTCTCTTCAGGAGGTCTAAAATACAACAAATGAGCTACATTTTGAATCAGGTGCGCCAAAACTTACAAAACTGATCCGGTAAGCTCCCCTCTCTAACACACAAAGGTAAAGAGGTATTACACAGCTACTGCATCTGCTATGGTTTAACCATTCCATGCAATGTTTTGTGCTTATTGAGCACCAACAAATGCAAAGGTTTTGGTGAGTAACCAACCAACTGTGAAAGGAGGACAATCAATTGGTTCACATTTGGTAAATTGTGTATGGAGAAAGAAGAAGGTGGACTTGGCTTGGCTTATAAAGACTTACAGGCCTTTAATCTTGCTATGATAGCATAAGAATGCTGTGGTTGGTGAAGTTTCCTAACTCTTTTGCCTGAGGTATGTGAAAATAGCAATGGATTGGCTCTTTTGCTAATGCTTCTTTTAAGTTTTACCGCATTGGCTTAGCTTGGACTTGTTACGGGCACAAGGGTATGTCCTAAAGAGTAAAGACCCTGCTCTCCTAGGCAATACCAATATGAGGTAGCTTTTGTTAAGACCACATTGATCTGGACACTAAATAGTTTTTGGGAATGTGCCTCTCGTTAGAAGGGTGTTTTTGCATGAAGAAGCTTGAACCTATCCTGAAGATTTGCTATAAATCTTTGAAACTATAGAAAATAAGGATGTCCAAAAAAAGCAAATTGAACAACTGTTATACACAATACAAATTTCCCAAGTAATTTGTTCAACCAATAAGCCGTTTTTAAGCAGAATCACCCGAATCCCATTACTCAACAAAGTATTAATACCTGAAAAATTATAGAAAAATTACCAAAAATAAAATAAAAATCACACCCATGAAACTTATAATAAGAAAAATAGCACGCAATATTCAAGTTATGATTTGACAATTTTTGTTATTACAATTTTGAGGTTATTAGTTTCTGTGTTTTCCCGTAATTATATTGCAAATTTACGAATTATAGTGAATAAACAAGTATAATTAATCACATCAGAAAATGTCTTTTAACTGGTATGAGCGGTTCAAAACTGTATAAGCCTCTTCAAATGTAAATTGACCAATTTTAAATCAATTGATCATTCAGGAAATAAAGAACTAACCCTAATTGCCACCTGCAACGAGCTGATCAACTCCGGCAACGCAAACACCAGCACGTTTGACAGAATCAAACAGCGTCAACACCATGAGGCGGTGGTGAGCGGGGCGGGAAAGCTCTTCGTTGAGATCGATATCGACGTCGGATACGCCGATTTCTCGGAGACGGAATCCTAGCTTCTCACCCACACGATACGCGACCTTGGAATCCCACAGCTGGTAGGATCTCGGGAAGCGATTGAGTTTAGCGCGGTAATGGGTCACGAACTCTTGCTCAGATGACGACGCCATGGCTACGATTGCGGAGCTGTTCGAATTTGTAACTTGGGCTGTGATTTTACGACACGATACGACGAGTCGTAGAAGGTGGTGGTGGTGGATTGTGGACAACATTGAGAGAGCGTGTTATGGTAAGATGACATGTGACACCTCGTTTGAGTCGTTTCCATTTGAGTTGAAATTCTATGTTCGTGTATACTCAATACTGTACTTGGTTTGGTCCACTCTCATTGGTGGGTCTAAATTTTGTGTATTATTTTCTATTAGTTCACCAGCACGCGTGAGCATAAATAATTAAAATAAAAAGTAAAATAGTTTAAAAGGTTAAAAAAATTGTAAACTTTATTTTTTTTGTTAAATATTTTATTTATTTATTAATAATAAATATATTGACACAATAAAAATAATATGTATGATCCCAAGGCTCGGAAGATTGGATGTGGAGGTGGTTCATTCAGGATTGGTGATTTTGTCAACAATTTTCTTGCAAATTAGTATTTTAATATAATTTAATATATTTAATTTATAATTATAAAATTATATTATATATGAAGTCAAGTGATGATTAAATAAGCTCATTTATTATAAATTATTGTATTTATTTTAATATTTAAAAATTGTTATAATAATGCTAAAATGTATCAATTAAAATAATATTTTATGTTGAACGATTGTCATCATTAAGGGGAGTATATATGTATATATAGGTTGTATTCTTTTTCATTTCTACTGTTTTATTCCACTAAGTTTTCCTGAAAATATTTTAATTAGTCAACTTAAATGTATTGCATTTATGAAGTCAAGTGACGAATAAGTAAGCTTATTTGTCATAAATTATTGCATTTATTTTAATATTTGAGATATTACTATAATGATATTAAAATGTGTAAATTAAAATAACATCTCATGCTGAACAATTGTCATCATTAGGGAGAGCATATTTATATACATGTTGTACTTTTTTTTTTTCCTTTCCACTGTTTTGTCCCACTGAGTTTTCCTGAAAATGTTTTAATGAGTCAATTTAAGCGTATTATATGAAAATAATATACTTTTTTTTCCTCGCTAATTTATTGTTCTATTGAATTTTTATAACAAAATTTTTAACGATATATATTCTCAATACATTTGAGAGTTAGGGAGAGTGTTATAATTTGGATATCAAATCTTAAAAATGATATATATATCTTATAGTTAGATTTATTTCAAATAAATATTTTTTTTTATTGTATTTTAATTTATATTTAATTAAAAACTTAGTATCTATCATATCTTATATTCAAAATTCATATGGTGTATTGTAAACTTTATAAATAGAATATTTAACAATGTATTAAAAACACAACAATCAATGTTTAATTATTTTTGTATTCTCTTTAATTTTATAACAAGATATAATAATTGGTATTAATTTTAGCATAATTTTTCATTATTTTTTACTCGTAGTCGTATTTTACATATTTATAATGATCATATAATATAAAAATCCTTGTTATAAAGTTTAAATTAACATCCGGATATAATTTCACTCTGGCAAGTCTTACAACATGTCTGGCAATGTTTAGCACGCTTTTTCGAAAATTTGATTGATTTTTTTGAAAAACTTGAAAAATGTATAATTTTAGTTAAAAATGGGCATTTGTGCCTGTACCCTTCAAAATTGGTCAATCACGTGTTTCTTTGTTAATATAATATACATCGGATAAACTTGCACTACCAACGCAAATATAACTTCTTCTTTTTTAACGAAAGAACTAAATTTTTAAAAATATAATTTAATCTCCCAAATTTAGATAAATATTTGAAAATTTAATTGATATAATTTAGTTATAAAAATTTTAAAGCTTCATAAACATCTCTTAAATTATATATTTATATCTTAATTATTAATTTGAAAATTATTTATGTAAATTTTAAAAATTTGTTACATAATTTAAATTTTTTTGAAAGTTTAATACATTTTTTTTTAAATAGTACATAGGAATCTTTTCAGAGTGGTATCGATAAAAATAAATTTTTTTAACAAATAAATCAAGATTAATAAATTCATTGGAACCTGTTAAGTATTTAACAATAAATAATTTAAGTCTTAAATTAATAATAACAATCCTATCGTGCTATATTTGTAACAATATTAGGTCATGTTTTTATGTTAGATTTATATAGTATCATATTTATGTTTGAAGATTAGTTGATATAATAAAAAAAATTAAATTATTATTATTATTTTAACTATTTAAATAATAATATAATATTTAAAATTATAAAATAATTAATCCATTATCATACAATTGAATTTTGATAATGTCATATTCATATTTATGTTAATATTGTTGGCTAACATTTTCATTTAAAATGAATAATGTCATATATAAAATAATATGTTATTTTTTGAATTAAATATTAAATAAAAAAAATAAAATGTTGATGTAATGTTGTATGTTTATTAACATGTAGTTAATTATATCTTTGAAATATAAATAACATAATTATTTAATTTAATTTATTTTTATTTTTTTATAAAAAATATTTATTTATTTTTTTATAATATTAAAAAATTTATGTTTTATATATATATATAATATATATATATATATATATATATATATATATATATATATTATTTTTTAAAAATTAAAAATAAAATTATATATATAAAATATGGTTATATTATATAATTAAATTTTAATTAAATGGTGACTTGTGCATTGTGTTTATTTTATTTGGGTTCAAAATGTCTTGTACACTGTTACATGAATGAATTTTCGTACTAAAATCGTCCAAGTTTTGTTTTCGTTTTCTTGTTTTTCTTGTTTTTTTTTGTCCCCCCAAAGAAAATGGAGAAGTTTGTGCTGTGATTATTTACAGTTATGGCAAACGAGATTGAACATTCGTAGCCAAAAAAAAAAACGGAGATTGAACGGTTTCAAGTGATTCGTTCCTCTCTCTCTATGTCATTCAACATAACATCAAAATCTAGATATTAATTTATCCGAGTTAGAAAATTTGCTGCCCTATTACATTATTGGATTGGAATTTTTTGGGGGTCGGCCACTTCTAGAGTATTCAACCAAGGGAAGATTTGCTAGGATTGGATTTTGAATTGGATCGAGTTCTATTATTCAGTTCAGAGAAGAAGGATGAAGTTTTCGAAAGCTAAGGATCATTAAACAATTGTTTCCTTTTTCAAGACGAAAATGCCCAAATCCCGATTAAACCTGTTCTTCCTATTACTGCAGCTCTTGGTCTTTCAGTTCCTCTCTAAAATTTCTGCTATCAGGTCTGTTTTATTCTCCATGTGGATTTCTGAGAAAGTTAATACGGTGTTATCTAAACTTTCATATTAGATGAAAATTGAAACCTGTTAGGTTCTTTAAGTTTATTGCAACCTTAAGTTTTTAATTAAAGGCACAGAATCTTTATAAATATGAAACTGTTTTTGAGTTTTTTGCTCCCTTCTCCTAGAATTAAAACGAGAAAAAAGCTTCATTTTTATGTCACCCCAGCAGTAAAGTCATGTTATTGTTTTTGTTTCTTGAATGCAGGAAAGATGTTGGGTTTATTGAGAAAAGAATTTGCAGGACTACAGTTCAAGGAAGATACTTACTTTCTGATGATAACGGTTAATGTTCTTTACTGAGTTTCTATTTCTGTTATTACTTCTCTTTGTTTGTCTGAATCGTCAACAATTTAATGTGCTTTATTGGGTTTTGAGTTATTCAAACTTCAAAGACACTGTGAATGTTTTTATAGTTGTTTTGTAACAGTCAGGTTGTAATTTCTGTAACTGGTTTTTTAGAAATCGAGAAACAGAACTGGAGAGATTGGGAAGGTGAAAGTTCTAGGTATATTTGAAGGTCAAAGGAAAAAAGGCAGAATACAACTGTTCGCATCTATAGATTGCATATAATGAAAATTGGTGAATACCCCTGATTCTTAACTGTGTTAATATGTCCGATTGTCCTATTCCGTGCTGAATGCTGATGTTGTTTCACTCTTGGAAGTTTCTGTTTAAGGAAATGGTAGTAACGAGTGACCCCATGTGACTTACAAGTTGAAATTTTTAACATCATTAGAGTAGAGTTGTGGAGATAACACCAGTAGTGACAATGTGTAAGAAATTGAATAAGAAAATCGTGAGACACATACCTTGATGCTTATATGGAGCAGTCTAATAGATTCCCAAATCATGAACTTGAATTCTAATTTTACAATGTTATTCTAAAATGTTACTGGTGCTATTGTGATGTCAAAGTGTAAGTCCCCTTTTCAGGGGCCAGAGAAAGAATAAAAAAGAGAGGGGTCCTCTCTGGACGTAGAAACCACATAAATACTTTAATTGGATAGTCCATAAATGAGTATGACATAAATATCATATTTAGGATGTGATCCCTATACTAAAAACTTGATTCATATTAATTACATTTATATGGATGGGCTTCCTCTCTCTTATGCATCACTTTTTGTTGATAATTATGCTTGTATGTCTGATACCACTTCCCAAGAATGTTGAATTTTTTAGTTCAACAATTTGGAATTCAGGCTTTTCCTAGTAGCCTAAGATATGCATGTCATTTAAGAATGCTGGACTTGTTAAGAGTTACTATAATTGTTATGTTTGCTTTCTCTCATTAGCTGCTACTTATAAAGACTATATTTTTACATTCTTACTGATGACTATTTGCATTTACATTCTTACTGATGACTATTTGCATTGTAGGCTATGTTTGTGATGCTCTATCTGTGGATCCAGAATCACGTTGTTGCATTGAAAGAGGAAATAAGTTCTCTTGCCAGTGAGTTAACCCCCCTTTTCCTGATTAGACCTATAAACTGTTGGTCTTGTGAAAAAAAAAAAAAAAAACAGGCTTGAGATGTTTTTTTTTCCCCTGAATATAGTGGGTGCAACCTTCTTTCACACTGTTGCAATTCTTATGAATACTGTGTTTCATGCTGCTTAAATCCTTCAAGGGTAATTCTCTACTTTCTTCAATTTTATATATTTTGGACATTTTACCCATAGTATTTTTCCATCCCTTTTTTTAATGATCTCATATACAAATTGAGATTTGGTTGTGGAATTTTTGTAGACAATAATACAAGATGTTCTGAAGCTGAAGATATCCAAACCAGCTACTGCAGGTAAATAGATGCAGTTTGAATGAAAAGTTTTTTGTCTTTACAACAGAGGCATTCATCTTTATTACCTTTCTTACTGTCCATTGGATCCAACTGAATACCATTGGTTTAATGTGATAAGTAGCAGTAATACTCATTCTAATACAATAATGGCTGTAATTCACCATCCAACACCAGGACTTGGACTGCTTGGTTTATTTTCATATTGTTTGGTCAACTGATATTCTCAACTACTGTCATGGAGTTCCAGGTCCTGGCTTGATCTTGTGGAACGAATTCATTGTAGGATATAATTTAGTGGAACTCAGGATATAGTTGGTGAAGAAAGCAAACTCTTTCCAAATTTTCTCTTCATAATCTGGGTAAATGTTTTGCAGGAACTTATGGAAATGTTTTTGATTTCTGTGCTGGAAGGTGTCGTCATAATTCTGAGAGTGTAGTAAGTGGTTTTTATGCAATAATTTTCCTTGTTGAAGGATGTACTTGATACTTTGCTAATGAAAGCATTATAAGTTGTTTCCTTTCTCCCCCTCTTTCTTCATATTCTTTCAGATATGAAATCAGTTTTGTCAACTATTTACCTTTATAAGGATTGCCTTCAGCAGTAAAGTGACATTTCAAGTCTGTCTTTAAAAAAAGTTCAGATTCATATATCAAACATTGAAAACTTGCATTTTCTGAGATTGTCACCAAAACCTGCTAAATAAGTTTTTGTCTTCTTTTTTTATTATAGCGCACTAGAAATACTTAATTGAGATAAATGATTATAATTTGACCTCCTTTTTAGCTTTTAACTTTTTAGTTTATTTAAAATGTTTTATTAAACCTGATATGATAGTTAGGGTCCAAAAGGGTCAATTTTAGTTGTATTCTTACAAGTATACTCATTTGACAGCTCAAGGACATATTTCATTGAGATGATTGAAGTATCGAACATCATAATTGCTTCCCCGTGACTTGAAACATCTTTGTCTTTGGCATTCTATTTATTTTGATAGATGCTTGAAGGCTTGATGTAGTTGTTTTCTACTTTTCTTTCTTTATGCTTTTTGACTATTAATTCCTGTGCATCTTTTCTGTGGTTTGTTCAATGATGGATTTCCTTGGAGACTATTTGGCTAGATATGAAGTCCAAAAGAATTTTAATAATAACTGTAGCATTTGTCTTGATTCTCTTGAAGAATTAAAAGGAAATCCAATGAGAATGAAGCTTTCCAATTGTTGTGTTGCTCCCATGAATTCATTTTACCCTGGACTTCACGTGTGTAGCTTCCAAATAATGTGTTAATATATTTCTATTGTTTCTTAAGTCTTCAATTGATATGTTCCATTGTGATGCCAACTGGGTGTGCTTGTAACATTTCAGGTTCATGAAAATGCATATCTTAGTGAATATCATCATTGTTTTTCCATGCCTTCAAATTCTTCAGGTGGGATAAATTTTCTTATTTTGCTACATTATCTCATTTATTGCAATGCCATTGTCTGTCAGAAAATCCTTAACATCGATGAATATCCTTATTGAACTCTATTTTCTGATAGGTGAATGAACATGTTTAGTATTGTTAATCAGAATTTTATTTTCCTCTTCTGTTGGCTTTTTTCCTTTATTTCTTTGATTTTGATGGGCTAGGGCCATGAGATGGTTTAGTCTTCATGGAACCTTTAACATTTCTCTGTTTTATTAATTTCCCATTTCACTGAAGGTTTGGTTCTATTCCTATAGCTACTTTAGTTTCCAAGTTATGACACGTTTGTACTTTCTATCTGAAACTCTTGATCATCTAGTTTCCCCTTGTGTTTTGACAATAAATCTAACTTCTTTTACTTTTGGAAACTTGAAATTACAAGAATCATATTGTTGGGGATGTTGTAGTAATTTTCGATACATATAATGAATAAAAAGTTCTAGAGGTTTGACTTTGATAATTTTGAGGCTTGGAAGAGGTGGCACTTGAAGGCTTGGAGCCAAGATGATGCCTAGACTACCCTAAAGGGATTAGTGTGAAACTGTTAGATTGTTAGAACATAACATTCTATTTCCACAGACTTCAAGCATTATACTCATCCCAAAATCTTCTCATCAATGACATCTAGAAGCTACTTTTTTTTTTTTTAAAAGGTGGGCTAACTCACAATTTGCAGCACTTCTGTAGAGCTCACTATGCATCCCACCTTCCTCACAAACTCTTATAGTGTTTATGACAAAACATTTCGTTCAAGGAACTTGAGTAGTTTAGATCTATACCAGCGTGTGAGACACATTAGGAATGCAAAAGCTTGCTTACTAATATCTCCTGAATTTTCCTTTTTTTGTCTGGATGGTCCTTCTTTACTGGTCTTATTGTCAAGTCCATTGGCATAACCTAGGGAGTTAAATTTTATGTTCGGGACTATTTCCATGCAAGTAAGAGCTTATGAAGGTCTTCTATGCACGTAAGAGCTTATGAAGGTCTTCTCTTTGTCCCCTTCGTTTTCTGTTTGAGAGAATGGGGATATTTACGGTTGACCCTTAGACTTGTTAGTTGAGAACAAAACCTTCTGACCAATTGCACCTTCGGTGACAGGAACGTAAATATTATAAGGACTAGTGCATGATATATGGTAGAATTGAAGAGGGTACTGGTTATGTTGAAGAATATGTTGTTCTTCTATAAAGTGTCTCTCTTTTGTATGTTATACCATTCGTTTTTATCTATACAATAATACCAAATAATAATGCACGTTAAACATGTATTGTAATGCAAGAAGTGTCTTCTCATCTTATGCAGAGTTGCAGCTAATTTAAGTTCTAACTTAAGATGCTCTGAACATGAATTAACAGGGGTCAATTCCTCGTATCTAGAAGCCAGACTTAATGGAATCAATGTTGTTTTTGGAAGGTGATAAATGATTGTACTTTTGTTCATCTCTTGCTTTTATGGTCCAATTTTTAATTGTTTTTCACTCTTTAGTCACTATAATGTTATAATCTGTCATGTTTATTAGGCAAGGTGAGACATGCAATTCAGTTTGCAAGTCAAATGGACAGTCATGCGTTCCAAACAAGCTCTTGGTGCTGAATCAATGTGATATGTAAGTTGATCAATGTGGTTGAGTTGATATATTGTCGTTCCTTTTTAATTTTCTTTTATTGTTTTGTTAGTTATATCATGCCATGATACAACTGTATATGTTACATAGAATTTGGTTTTTTCTTCCTCTTTGTTTTTTATTTGCAAGGAGTGCTTGGTGTACCTTATTACTAGGTAAATTGACTTTGTAGAATTTCTTGTTCAACTTGTTGCTCATGAAAATACATTATACTCCTTATGTAAATTTATTGCCATCATTCTACTCTCTTCCTCTCTCTCAGGTGTCAATTTACCCATCTATCTATTTTTTTGCTCACTCTTAAACATTTGTACACTTTGTCAAATGCCATAAGACATGTTAGGATACACCTAAGATTAGCTCCTTATGGCTAAGAAATCGTTTGTATGTAATGAACGAGTTTATCATTGTTTGGAGAAGGATGATATGCAATTTTGTTTGTATGGTGTTTCAATTCTAATGGTTTTTTCCCTAGAGTTATATTTATATCAATTTTACCTCATCAGCATGCAGAAATACATGAGATGCAAAGGAGGTTGCTTGGCAAGCATTGGAACAGATCAACCTGCTGAAGTTGCTGATAGTGCTCCCAAACATTTGGTACTCTCTTTTTTCGGCATAAAAGTTTTGATGTTACAGATAATAAGAACTTTATCCTTCGTGTTCATGATGGGTCATACTTGGAACTTGACTACCTAAAACAAGCATCATTTGTTTGTATTTGGAAATCCAGGAACATGCTAAAATCTATGTAGTCATGGACGGTGCTAGTAACTGAAATATCTGTTTAGAGTTTATTCTTTTAAGAGAAATGAACTTGAACAATGAACAATGACATCTCACAATTTGAATTTTCTTTTCAGAATCCAGGATCATGTTTGTATACAAGAACACAATCCATGCTTTCCTGTGACGGTTCTCATCAGCATACCAGGAGGCTTTGTCCATGTGCCTAGACTATATGCTCGGTTAAGTTGGGCTATGAGAAGCTGTCTATATTTACGTAATGGCTTACTTTATAGAAAAATTTAATGTCAAATATTGGGGCTTATAATTTGTTTCTTCCTTTATGCTGTTCAGGATTTCAGGCAATCAGGCTAAGGATGGATATACATTTTTATTGCAAATGCAAGGCAAGATTTCTCTGTAAGATGTGTTTCTAACCGTTGCCCGACAAACCTTTCTGCCTTTGTATCCGGCCAATCAGGTCGTTGCCAACTATATGGTACACCGTTTTTCAGTTTTAATCAGCCTTTAATGAACGTAGGTTTCATTTTTGCGGCTCCTCTATCAAATCAAATATATCACTGATTCGTTTTCTCTGCCCAAAGGACACTTTACTCTGACCTCTTCTTCCTTTGGTTCCCCCGATTTGCCACCTGGGGAAGAAGGAAACAACTGAACTAATCTTGTAACTTGTCAGCAAAAATAGCTGCAATTACTTTACTTTAGATAGCGTATTGTGTGAATTTATCGAAACTCAAAGGGTTTTCCATCAATCAAAGGTTAGTCAACTTTCCTCGTCCATGACGAATGACATTATTTCTTTCACAAACCTCGTTTCTAATATATTTTTGTTAAAGGCAAACATGGTAAGAGCTAATTGGTGAAACTTGGAACCCTTGATCTTTGCAGTGAGAGTCATTACCTCATTATAGTCTTCAGCGGTCGAGTGTTGGTCATTAAATCAATTTGATCCAAATTGTTCAAAATGACTTCACACCTTTTTGACCAAATTGGCCATTTACTTGGCTGAACTTTTTGTCAACAATATGTTTTATGTCCTTGTTGGAATCGGTAGCAAAAATCCTCCCAACATTTAGTTTTATATATCATTCATGATTTTTTTGGTCATTTCTGTTAAAAAAAACTAACAATAAAGCATGGTTAACGAAAATAACATAAATATTACCCAAATGTTAGGTGTATTTTTATAATAAGTTAAACATTGAGAGCTACTAGTCAAATATTATATTTAAGAAGAATATAGAGATTAAATATGATAAAGCTAAAGAAAACATTGATGCATACAAATGGAAGTATTCATCAAATGAAAAGTAGATATGTTGACAAATCTTAGTTTTAACTCGCAAAATTGAATAAGAGAAAACCAATTGGTTAGAACAAACTCTTTAACAGAAGGGAATTTGTTGTGAGATGTTGTAAATGGATTTTTATCTGTAGAACGAAACAAACAATAATGGAACCCTTGTTCTTGGACAAATCACAAAGTACTTCGAGCCCAAAGCTACCTCTTTCCGCCTCTCACCACCCTTACATTTAATATCAAGCAGGGACATCTCGCCATTTGATGAGTAGTTTGGTACCAAAACACGGGAGGTTTTTTTTAGAGTACCTTTGTTAAATTATATAATTAGTCATTAAGTTTTAAATAAATTTATACTTAAATTTTAAAATTTTATAATTTAATCTCTAAATTATTAAAATTTTACACATATGTTCCTAAATTTTTAAAAACTACAATTTTATCTCTAAAGTTTTAAAAGTTTATGCATAAGTTCAAAAAATTTTATTGAAAAATGTATATTTAAATACCTAAAACATGACCTATATGTGAATTTTTAAAAGTTCGAGAACTAAATTGTAGAATTTAAAAATTTAAGGACCTATATGTAAAGTTTTATAAATTTGAGAACTAAATTATAGAATTTAAAATTTTGAAAATTTAAGTATGAATTTAGTTAAAGTTTAGAGACCAATAAAGTAATTAAACCTCTATATATTATAACTATATCATAATCATAATTAATGTGTTAGTTTTTTTATTGAATATAATTGTATAAGTTTGACTATATTTATCTATAATATTATGCCATTGATTTATCGCAACTTGTGATAAATAAATTTATTTTTTATTTTTTATGGCCCCAACTAAAATAAAAACATATGTGTAATAACAAACAAAATTCAAATTTTTATTAATAAATAATTTTATAATTAATTTATCATTTTATATTTAATTATTATTGACATATTAATTAATACATATAAAACTTGACGCATAAATTAATATTCTCTAAAGAAACATTATATTATTAGTTTATTAAAATTAAAAATAACATCATAAGGGACGTTTCTCTCATTTATTAACTATTTTGTTTTTAAATAAAAAAATAACTATTTTGTTTTTAAATTGAAAAATATATTTTGTTTTGTTGGGAGGATTCATGTATTTGTTTTATTTATTTATTTAATAATATTTATAATTAAGGGAGTAAATGAAGTGGGTATTAAGAAAGTTTTAATTTAATTACTATGCTATTTTTCATTTATTTTTGAATTATGATTAATAAATTATGTATTGTATTTAGAGTATATATTTATTAATTGTATTATTTTTTTTATCATATATTAAATGTTTATATTTTTAAAAAAAATTATTTATAATAATTTCAAATTTTATTAATTTAAAATACTATATCAAATTTAAATACTCGTAAATATACTATATCAAATTTTATTAAATGTCAATATATATATAAACAATAAGTGTAATGTCAATGTTTTTTTTAAATTAATATTTATAATTTAAAATATTGAAGTAAATTAACATAAAAATTATCTACAAAATTTTTTAGCAATTAATACACATCTTTTTAATAATTTTAATCATATAATTTCATTTATGTAATTCAATTACTTGCCAATTAAATTATCTCGTTTCGGTCACATCCACATATATTGATGGGGATAAAAATAGAGAGCCAAAAAGAGAATATCCAGCCTCACCCAAAGTTGTCCAATCAAAATCCTCCTCTCTAATACTCCTTCTGATCCCTTCCATTTTCTACTTCACTCATTCCTTATCTGTCATCAATACATTCATATACTCCTCTCTTCCCCCTACAACTCTCTGCACATCTCCATTTTCATGCCATCACTTTCCTTCCTCTTAATCTCTCTCTTTCTCTCTCTAAATGGCCATTAACACACTCCAATCCATCCACCACAATACTACCATTTTCAATGGCAATTCTCTCTCAGAAACTCCTCCTCCTTCCACTATCTCCTCTTCACTTTTCCTCAAACCCACCACATCAACAACAACCATTACTCTTTCTCACTCAAACTCTTCAACCATCACTACTTTTTCTCTCTCCCCAACAACTACTACTCCCTCTTCTCCTTCAACAAGCTCACAACCAATCTCCTTTGATCTTCTTCAACAACACCTTTCCAATCAAGATTTCAGGCAAGCCGACGAAGAAACTCGCCGCCTTCTCATCGCCTTAGCCGGCGATGCGGCTAAAAAACGCGGCTACGTCTTCTTCTCTGAAGTCAAATTCATCTCAGAAACAGAGCTCAAAGCTATTGATGACTTGTGGAAGCAATATAGTAACAATAGATTTGGATTTAGTATGCAGAAGAAGATTTTTGAGAAAGTTAATAAAGACTTTACTAATCTTTTTATCAAAATTGGGTGGATGAAGAAGCTTGATACTGAGATTGAGCAATACAATTATAGGGCTTTTCCTACAGAGTTTATATGGGAGCTTAATGATGATACTCCACATGGTCATTTACCTTTGACTAATGCTTTGAGAGGTACACAATTGTTCAATTGCATTCTTACTCATCCAGCTTTCAACAATACTGAAGAAGAGGAAGAACAAGTACTTGGAGGAGATAAAGTCAGAGAGAGACTTGAAGATAAAGGTGTTGATAGAGTTGGAGAGATGAGTTCAAATCCATTGAGTAAGAGTGTTTTCAAACCAGACTATAAATTTTGAATTTGAACGTTCAGGAAGTGCCCACAACATTATATATATAATAAAAAATAAAAAAGTTGACAATGGGATTGTAGTTTTGGTAATGTTAGTTTAGATGGTATATTCTTAATTAAATTTATTTTTATGTTCTTAATTTTAAAATTTAGTTTTTAAATTTTTTGAAATTTATACAAAAATTTTATTTTAAGTATTAAAATGCATGATTTTAAATTAAAATTTTAGAACTTATTTGTAAATTTTTAAAAATTTGAGAATTAAATTATAAAATTATAAAATTTAAAAATCAAAATATAAATTTAATAAAAATTTAAAAACGAATAATATAATTTAACTTATTTATTATATTATATATATTATTATTCTGTTTTTGGTTTTGTTGACTTAAATATATATATATATATTTTTTCCATGTTTGTTTGGTTTGTGTTACAAGCATCTTTTTACGGACAAGAAGCTATGGATAATCTTACACTCCTATGCAAGTTGGAATTTTAAATAGGAAAATGTCTTTTATAATAAATTATTATAAAATAATTAATATATTAATTTATATGTTATATTTAATTATTAATAAATAATCTTATAATTATTTCAATATCTCATCATCTTTAAGTTAATATCATAGAAGCAAGCTAAAGTGATTGAAATGTGTGCCTCATTGGGGAAAAATGCATAGAAGCAAGCTACCATTTGGCCATTTCTAAAGGGAATGAAGACAAATAAAAACCTGTGCTTGTGGTTTTTTTTCTTAGATATTTCTTCTAGTAATTTGTAGCTTAATTATTTATGATATTTTCAAAACAAAGCATTAGTTCAAATGGAGCATACATAACGTTATCCCGTCTTCTTATTTTCTGTTAAAACAAAAGAAATTGTATGTATAAACTTGAAGGTTGATGTTTTGATGAACGGTGACTAGTTCTTCAATAGTCACCCAATAATAGTCAGAAATTTCACTACAACTACGAATTTGAATGAGCAGAAAGGAAATGAAAATGAGTGAAAATAAAATCATCTCGTTCTCTTATTTATTTTTCAAAACATGATTAAAATAAAATAAATGTTCCACAATTTTTAGAATAATTTCTATTGGTTGATTTTACGTACATTTTTTAAATTTATAATGTGGAAATTTTAAAATTAAATATACTTTTAATATTTTATCTTTTATTTGTCATTATTACTTTTAAAATGAAAATTAAATAAATTAATGTTTTTATTCTCATTTATTTTTAATATTTAATAAACACATGAAAAATAATTATTTTTTTGAAAAAACAACAAAAATAATACCTATTGAAACTTATAATAACAAAACTAACAACTCTTGTGTTCAAACTTATATTTTCACAATTATAAAAATGATTAATATGTTATTTTTTTAACACCCGTTCAATTAAAATTGAACGACGATAATTTAGACCCGTTCCATATTTCACATTCAAATTAAACATTCAATATTATAGGAGTGCTAGTTTTATTACTACAAACTTTAAGGGTGTTATTTTTTATAATTTTCCTTATTTTATTTTTTTTCCATTTTAATTTTAATTAATTTCTATTACAAATTAATAAACCCATTCAAACAGGATGAAGCACAAAATCTTACGTAACGAGTTAGCAAGTTAAATAATACACTAACTTCTAATCAAAAAATTTAAACAAAATACACCATCATCAAAAACTCGCAATCACTTCTAAATTTGATTGTTTCCAAAAATCCGATTCAAATTCTTCTAGCCGGATCTAAAAAGATAATAATAAAAATATTGATTCAAAAAACAAGAATCGTAACATTCAATGTCACACAACCCAATTAACAAAATAAAAATAGATAAAAACCACCAATAAAGCCCTTCACAATACATATAATAAAATAGAAAAAATAAGCTTGGCTTAAATAACAACTTAATGAGTAAAGTCTGGTAATCATATCCAAGAATGTTTGGCGTGCATATGAAGGTAAATGGTAATATAATTAATTAAATTGAAACAATAATATTAATATCATATTTATTCAAACAGTAGAATTAAAATAAATAATAATATTAAAATAAAATTAAAAAATAAGCTTTTTTTTTTATATATATTTCTAAGTAAGATTAAATAAGAAAAATTATAAATAATTATATAAAATAAAATATTACAGCATATTTTTGATATGTGTGGGAGAGGAACAGACTCATTGCATGGCTTGAAGTGGCCATGGCCATCCCTGTCTTTTAAAAAAAATGTTTTATTGTCATAATAATTATGTAAAATATTAAAATATGATAGGACAAAAATGGTATTTTGGTCCCTCTCTCCTACATTTTTGCTTCTAGTTACAGTTATGCCCCTGTTACTGTAAAATAAAAAAACAACATGATACACTATTAATTAACAATTAAAAAAAATAACTAAATGAATAAGGAAACGAAATTAAGATAATTAAAGGCTAAGTCAATAACACTTTTCTATTTGACAGAGCTAAATTTTATTTGACAATAGTTATTTTCTTATTAAATTTGTACTTTAAATTCATATTATATTAACCGAATTTCAATGAAACAAATATTAAACATATAGTTAAAAAAATTATGTTTTTATTACTATGTCAAAATTAGATATTAATTATTAAATTTTTTTAGCAATAAATAATTTAAATATAATTTTGTTCCAGAATTAAATGAAAAATTCATTAGTATTCATTATTTAAAAATACATCATAAATTAAATGTACCTTATGAGGCGGAGAAAAAAAAAATTTATAGGAGACTAAATTTTTATTTTATTTTATACAAAGTAAAAATTAGTAAGAGTTATAGTAAATTATACTCAATTCAACACTAAATTTTTTTATGTCATATATAGACATAGAGTTAACACATTATAATTAACTTATAACGAAAATTAAATAGAAATATAACAAGTTAATAAGTATTAGTATCATTCAAGTATAAAATAAATATATTAACTAAAAAATCTAAGCAAATAAAAAGCTCAATCAAATACATTAAGATTTATAGTTGTTAAAACTAAAACTAAAATAAACATATGAAAATGTAAAAAGTAAAATATGATTTATAATTTTAAGTTTAAGATTATATTTAAAAATATATATTTATAAACGACTACTAATAATAAAAATAATAAAATTTTTATATAAAAAAATTTCAAATAAATTCCAAAAGATTATTAAAATAAAATGTCAAATAATATAATATTAGTTAAATTTAAAATTTGACTTGAAATAAAATATAATAAATATAAACTTAAAAGCTTGAATATGAAGCTTATCATATACTTTATTTTCTTAATTTTATTTTTATAATGTTGAGTTTAAAAATATTTAAACATTATTTAGATTATTATATTTAATAAGAATTTTTACAAAAATATTTATTTCTATTAGTAATAGTTACCAAATACAAATACATAAAAGAAATATATATTTAACTAATTTATTTACAATTTATATCATTTTTATCTACATATCTGTTAAATATTATTAATATATATTAAAATATGTGCATAAAATTAGACATAATATATTACTATAAATAAAATATTTATTTAATACTAAAAATATACATGTAATTAATTTTTTATAAAAAAAATTGACCGTAATTACAGCTCTCCCAATTCACGTAGATCCCCCTCTGCTTCTATAATAATACATCAACTTTTTAAATACGGTAAAATAATAATTTTATATGCAGATATGATTTAAAATATTTACTATATTATTTATTTTAAAGTATTGGAAAACATAATGTAGTTAATTTCGGTCTTCTAAATGCTTAAATCCTAGTTTCGTTCCGGGGAGTAATATGGATTAATCAAACCAACCAAAAATGTTTAGCAGATTCGATAGTTCTGCATGATGATGGCCCAGCCACTTGTCAAAGCAAGCCTCCTGCATTTCACAATGAGATGCAGCTTACATTTAAGAAGAACTATACAAGAAGTTTAAGGAACTTTGTACAAGCCACAGAACATCAAATTCCCCTAATCCCTGTTGAGCAATGATCACCAGAAATGTCACAACCATAATGGATCATAGTATAAAACTTAACAGTCTAAAATCTTCAAAAGGATAAGATTTCACTCCCTGAGCTTCTACTTTTTAGACCACATATTTGAAACATAAACATCATTTTATTTCCACTCGTGTGAATTGAGTTGCCATAAGAAGGAAAGGTCAATGGCAGATTTATGTGCGAAAAATACTAAAAATCATCATTCTCAATCAATCACATCACCAATCACCAATTACCAATCCCAACCCATATTTCTTAAAATTTTCTCTCCCAATAATACTTAAAATATAAAATGCCATAAACTAACGAACATATTACAAAAATAACGTAAAAATTGTAAATATATCATCCAAATTTATTTAATAATAAAAATAATACTAAAGTATAATTAATTGTACAAATTTATTACCGAAATTTTTTTTAGCGATACAAATCTGTTGAAATTCAGTTGTACTAGCTGTTATGTTTCTAGCTGTTAGCATTCTTTTATTCCTTTTTTGTTATTCCAATTCTACTATAAAATTATAATCAAACATTGTAATACATATTAGAAATAATACAACAAGCATTTTCTTAATATGGTATCAGAGCTATCAGAGCAAGTTCGATACTAAACACAAACAAACATTTTTCCAATTTCTAATCTTTATCTGATCAATTCCATTTGCTTCAGAAACAACAACAACAACATCAGCAACCACAACATCAACAGCATCAACAATTGCAACATCAACAAGCAACAACAACAAAATCAACAATATCAGCAACAACAACTAAACACAAAAAAAAGGATATCAGCAGCCGTCCAGCCCGTATCAGCGGCAAACAACCATCAACCAGCACCACCAAACCGTCAAACAATCATCAGCCTCCGTCGCAGCTACTCCAGTTCGTCCAAGCAACCAACGCCTTCTGCGCGCGCCACCAGCGCCTCCAGTAACCTGCACGCCTAGTCACCAGCGCCGTCAGCCCAGACGCAGCGCGCCCCAGTCACCTGTGCCAGTCATCAGATCCGTCTCTAGCAATGCCTCACCAAGCAGCTCACCCGCGCTCCAGTCCAGCTCCAGCCGCGTCACAGCATCAGCTCCAGTCACGCTTCGCCCAGCGCCGCTCCAGTCGCCACTCAGCCCTCTAGTCGCGCCCAGAGCTCCACTCGCAGAAACTGATTGTGTGTCATTATATTATCCCTCATATAATTCATATATAAACCCTAGCTGCCCATTTTTTTATTAACCCAAACCCAAATTTCAGCCCAATTTTTTCAGCCCAATTTCAGCCCAAATTTTCAGCCCAATTTCAGCCCAAATTTTTTAGCCCAATTTCAGCCCAATTTTTTTAGCCCAACTTTCCAAGCCCAAATTTTAGCCATTCACCATGACAACTCAAACATCACCAGCAAACAAATTGGATTCATCACCAGCAAACAAATTGGATTCATCACATCCATTTTTTGTTCATCAATCAGATCATCCAAGTCTCATTCTCGTTCCAATCAAGTTGAACGGCACCAATTATCCATCTTGGAGTAAATCCATGATCCACGCTCTCACGCCCAAAAACAAAATTGGTTTTATCAACGGATCTGTTCAACCTCCATCAAAAACTGAACAACCAAACGAATATGCTCTTTGGAATCAATGCAACAGTATGATTTTATCATGGATTGCTCACTCTGTGGAACCCGATCTCGCCAAAGCTGTTGTTCATGCCAAGACTGTTCATCAAGTGTGGCAAGATTTCAAGGATCAATTCTCACAGAATAATGCACCAACCATATATCAGATACAGAAGTCCATTGCCTCTCTCTCACAAGGCACCATGACGGTTTCAGCTTACTACAAGAAACTCAAAGATCTTTGAGATGAGTTAGAAACATATCAAACCCCTCTCACATGTAACGGGATGAAAGCACACCATACGCAAAAGGAAGAAGATTGGATGATGCAATTCCTTATGGGACTCAACGACACCTATAACAGTGTTCGTGGCAATATCCTCATGATGTCACCGTTGCCTAATGTTCGTCAAACTTATTCATTGGTTGTTCAAGACAAAACACAGCGACAGATAACATCAGGACCAACCGAAAATTTTTCCATTGCCGCTGCGATTCATGGCCGATCATCCAAACACTGTGAGCACTGTAATAGAAATGGTCATACAATTGCAGAATGTCGAACCCTCAAATTCCATTGCAAGTTTTGTGATAAGAGAGGTCACACTGAGGAACGCTGTAAAATCAAGAATGGTACATGGGTTCCTACTAACACAGGAAATCAGGGTAGTAGGCACCATCAATCCAAACCAAAACCTCAAGGATCTAAAGAGAATATCAATTCAAGTGCTTCCTTTCCCACTGCCCGTGCAGCAGCCACATCTTCAGCATATAGTTCCCAGACAAATGGTTCCCAGGCAACAACCCAACCGGCCTCTCAATCCAACCCTTTACATGGGTTCTCTGCAGAGCAACTCCAACAATTAGCACAAGCTATCTCTATGATAAGTTCAACTCATTCCTCTGGTAATGGTAATGCTTATGCAAATGCTACAGGTCTGGCTCCTTTTTCCATTCCCTCTATAAATTCTGTGTTTACTAAACCTTGGATTTTAGATAGCGGAGCTACTGATCACATCACTTATGATCCCACACTTTTCACTCACAGGGAATCATCACAAATACCCATTGTTAAATTACCTACTGGTTCTCATGCCCCAATCACTTCCACTGGCACTATACCATTCAATTCAAATATCACATTAGACAAAGTTTTATGTGTTCCATCTTTTCACTTAAATCTAATATCTGCTAGCAAACTCACTACTTCTCTAAACTGTTGTGCCATTTTGTTTCCTACCTTTTGTGTCCTACATGACTTGGCTACGGGGAAGATGATTGGCTCGGGTAAACAGCGTGGTGGTCTATATTACATGTCTCCACTACAAAAGACACCTATCTCATCTCAAGTTTCACTCTCATCCAACCTATGGCACATGCGACTTGGACACCCGTCCCCTGCTCGTCTTCGATTAGTCTTTCCATTATTGCCCTCTAAAAATATTTCTTTTGATAATAATTGTAGTGTTTGTCCAATGGCCAAACAAACAAGACTTCCATTTTCTCAAAGTTTAATATCAACTAAATCTCCATTTGATTTATTGCATTGTGATATTTGGGGTCCACACAAAATCACCACACATTCTAGGGCACGTTTTTTCGTCACTATTGTAGATGACTTTATAAGGTGCACATGGATATTTTTGATGCAACATAAATCTGAAACCCAACACCTTCTCAAAACTTTTATTGGTTTTGCCCACTCTCAATTCCATGCCAACATTAAAACCATTCGGGTAGACAACGGATCTGAATTTTTCTCGATGAGAAATTTTTTTCAATCTAATGGCATTGAATATCAGCGCACTTGTGTTTACACTCCACAACAAAATGGAGTCGTCGAGCGCAAGCATCGCCATATTATCACTGTCGCAAGATCATTACTTTTTCAATCTCACTTACCCATTACTTTCTGGGGTGAATGTGTCTTGACTGCTGTCTATCTTATTAACTGATTACCCTCACCATTACTTTCCACTAAATCACCTTTTGAATTATTATACCACCGTTCCCCATCACTTGCCCATTTAAAAGTTTTTGGTTGTCTTTGTTATGCCACTGTTGTTCATCCCATTCATAAATTTGATCCTCGTGCCACACGTTGTGTCTTTGTTGGGTATCCTACTGGCCAAAAAGGTTACAAACTCTACAATTTGGAGACAAAGAAATTTTTTGTCAGTCGTGATGTCCGATTCAGTGAACATATCTTCCCTTTCTCTCAAAATTCGAGCCCTCAGCACTCTCTTTCCTCTAATTTACTTAACAACTGGACTCCACCAATCGATACACATGATGAACCTGACAACCCCATCCCTCCAATCTTACCTATGCCCACCTCCATCGACAACACCCCTTCCAATACAGAAAACACCACCTCTCCCACCACACCCTTGTCTATTACACCCCTGTCCACCTCCGTCGAACCCACCCCTTCCCATACAGATAACCCCATTCCTCTAATCATCCCTCCTCGACATTCTACTCGCTCTACACATCCTCCAGCATGGCATAAAGACTACCACATGTCCAACCATGTCAATTATTCAACCTCAGGGCCTCGTTCTGCATCAGGTACTCGGTATCCTCTTTCCCACTTCCTTACCTACTCTCGTTTATCTTTAGCCCATTGTGCTTTTCTTACTAACATTACAGGTCACACAGAACCTACATCTTATGCTCAGGCTATTCTTGATCCACATTGGTGTCATGCCATGACTGCAGAACTAGAAGCTTTAAAGCACAATAACACTTGGAGTTTGGTTCCACTACCTATTGGTCATAAACCGATTGGATGCAAATGGGTCTATAAAATCAAATACAGGTCTGATGGCACCATTGAACGTTACAAGGCTCGGCTTGTTGCTAAAGGCTACACTCAAATTGAGGGGATTGATTATTAGGAAACTTTCTCTCCTACAGCCAAACTCACTACCCTCCGCTGTCTTCTTACTGTTGCTGCTGCTCGCAATTGGTTCATTCACCAATTAGACGTTCAAAATGCTTTTCTCCATGGCGATTTACATGAGGTGGTATACATGGAACCTCCTCCTGGTCTTCACCGACAGGGGGAGAATATTGTATGTCGGCTCAACAAGTCCCTCTATGGTCTCAAACAGGCTTCCAGAAACTGGTTTTCTACCTTTTCAAATACCATTCAAAAGGCCGGTTATCAACAGTCTAAAGCAGATTATTCTCTTTTTACCAAGGTTCAAGGCACTTCATTTACTGCAGTTCTTATATATGTTGACGACATACTTCTCACGGGAAATAATCTTCAAGAAATGGAACATCTCAAAAGGTTCCTTCTCAATCGCTTCCGCATAAAAGATCTCGGAGATTTGAAATATTTTCTGGGCATTGAATTCTCTCGTTCTAAGAAAGGTATTTTCATGTCTCAAAGAAAGTACGCACTTGATATATTGCAGGATTCGGGACTTTTAGGTGCACGCCCAGACAAGTTCCCAATGGAACAAAATTTGAAACTCACTCCTACAGACGGAGAGCTACTGAATGATCCAACAAAATACAGGAGACTGATTGGCCGATTGATCTACCTTACTGTCACAAGACCTGATATAGTCTATTCTGTTCGAACACTAAGTCAATTCATGCATCAGCCTCGCAGACTTCACTGGGATGCCGCCATACGAGTTCTTAAATATCTCAAGGGGACTCCAGGTCAAGGTTTGTTATTTTCTGCTACCAACAATCTTACACTAAAAGCTTTTTGTGATTCAGATTGGGGAGGTTGTTGTGCGACAAGGAGATCAGTTACAGGATACTGTGTTTTTCTTGGAAACTCACTCATCTCATGGAAATCCAAGAAACAAACCAATGTTTTAAGATCATCAGCAGAATCTGAATATCGAGCTATGGCCAACACATGTTTGGAGCTGATTTGGTTACGTTTTCTACTACAAGATTTAAAAGTCCCACAAACAGCTCCTGCGCCATTGTTTTGTGATAATCAATCAGCTTTGTATATTGCTGCTAATCCTGTTTTTCATGAACGTACAAAGCACATCGAAATTGATTGTCACATAGTTCGAGAAAAACTACAAGCTGGAATAATCAGTCTTTCATATGTACCTACACGCTTTCAATTGACAGACATTTTTACAAAGGCCTTAGGGAAGGATCAGTTTGTAACATTACGTGACAAGTTATGACTTCATGATATTCACTCTCCAACTTGAGGGAGAGTGTTGAAATCCAGCTGTACTAGCTGTTATGTTTCTAGCTGTTATGTTTTCTAGTTGTTAGCATTCTTTTATTCCTTTTTTGTTATTCCAATTCTACTATAAAATTGTAATCAAACATTGTAATACATATTAGAAATAATACAACAAGCATTTTCTTAATAAAATCTACCACCAAACTATTTATTGTTGTACAAATCTATCACTAAATTTTATATTGTTGTAAAAATTTACTATTAAAAATATAATATAATAGTATATTTGTACTATTAATTATACTTGAATATTATTTTTATTATTCAATAAAATAATATGATATATTTTTAACTTTTTGTTATAATTTGATAATATATTTATTAGTTTATATATATATATATATATGAAATAAGGATAAGATGTTGAATCAAACGGAGTATATTTTGCTCCAATTTTTTCATGCAAATTGCAGTAGTTTTGGTATACTTTATTAAACCTCATTTAATAGGTTTTGTAGGCATTACTGAATCTCTTCTATAGGTGGGATGTTTGAGACTAGATGTCTGAATGACATACTATTAAATCCATTAATTTTAAAATTTGTTAATATAATCTTATTTTTCTTTTAAAATTCAATAAAAAAATTCATTAATTTTAATAAAAATTTACTTTTCTTTTAAAATAACGAGATGCATCAAATAATTTATAAAATTTTGCTATATATTTTTTTTTTGAGTGAGATGCACGATCTTGTGTTTTATTAAAGAAATATTATAGTCACATAATTTTAAATATTATGTAGACAACTTTTACCATAGAAAGAAAAAGTAAATATTATTCAAAATGGTTAATAACTTATTAATAACATGATATATAATTGATTAAATTTTATTAAAATTTAAATAACCATTCAATTTATGACTTGTAAACGGAATTCAATGATGTAATTGTGCTCTTAAGTTATTTCCATAACAAGGTCTCAAGGAGACACAAATTTGCACCAAAAAAATTTATATTGTTACTTGTAATAATTATTTTAAAAAATGAAAAATAAAATTTATATTTTTAGATACTAGTTAAAAATGTGTGCGTGACACTAGAATTATTTTACTTATTTTAATTTTTTTGTTAATTTTTACAATATATTTGAAATAATATCGAAATTAATTATAAAAGTAAAATAATTTTTAATTCTTATTAGATATAAAAGTTATTATATAATTAGAGTTCTATGATACTTATTTCATTATTATGTTAAAATATTTATTTAATATGATAATAAATTTAAAAAGAGTAACTAATATTAATTACTTAACCTATAAGAATAATTTTGTTTAAAAATATTAAATGTGTTTCAGAATTATATATATATATATATATATATATTTTTTTTTTTTAACGGGTATCATGATATAAAAATTTTGGTGAAAAAATTATTTGAGTTTGTGTTTTTAGAATTTTTAAAACTATAAATAAAAATATAAATTCAAAATTATGCCCCCCCCCCCCCAAAATAATAATAATAATAGTAATTAGTAGGCTACAAACTCATTTAGGGATATAATTTGCGTGTTTCAAAGATAAAAGTTCAGCGCCACCTTTGAGTCAAATTTCCGTATATCGTAACAATTTCCTCAATTAATTTGAACCCAGTTCTCAATTTGCTTTCATATCCCGAGCTATTTCAACTCTTATATCCGATCCTATCTTGTGTTTGAGTTTCACGATCTATAAACTGCCAAGATACCAATAATTCCTCTCATTGTTTGCATTTGTTTTATGTCTCAAATTACACGATAAGCCGGATAAATATTGAATTTGGATCGTAGATACAGTAGGGGGAATACTGGGATGGAAAACAATCACTATGGTTCGGTGTTGTTGGTGGAATAGTGAACTGGCTTGTTGCCAATTTCAAGAAAGCGCAAAAGGGTATATATTTAGGTGTTTGGTTTGTGGCTGTGAGTGAAATTGAGCTAGTGGCTACTTGATAAAGGTAAGGATAATGTTTAGCGTTTGACAATGGGACACAGTTCCAAAAAGAAGAAGCGCGGAGGGAGGAATAAAAGGACACCCTTGAAAGATCACGGAGCTCATGCCGGTGGCGACGACAATGAGCTTCTTACTGAAGAGATTACTGCTCTGTAAGTGATTTGTTTGTAGTTGTTTTTCCTTTTTTAAAGCTATGTGATTGTCCAAATTAATTCGACATGAAACTATTAAAATTCTGAAGATTTTAATCAGACATTATCTAAAAAGCAATAAGCTTTTGGTCTAATAATGTGATGAATTCTTTATTTTGAGATAGAATGCAAATTCATTTACTTAAGTGTTTGCTCAGCTCTTTGTCTTCTACCAAATAATTGTTGAATTGAATGGGGATGTTTATTAATAGATATGTGCTCTTGACTGATCTATGTGCAACAATGGCATGTTAAATAACGGCAATTCATTCATTGTGATACGTGAACAGATTTCAAGTAGTCCTTTCTCTTGCATGATTTGTAATGAAGCATATTCATTTCGTGTCTGGTACATTTCTTTCCAAATTAGCATGTGTATCCTATTAGTTTCTTGATATTTTCTTATGTTTATCTTGTCTTTTGCTAGAGAAACCTTATTTGATTATTGGTTCCCTTCTGCTTTCCGTGAAAAGGAACATTTTTTCTAGGACTTAGAAGTGTTAACATTAGTATTTGAAAACAGGGTTGGCTCTTCAACTTGTCCTGGTTTATTGAACTATTGTTGTCATGTCGATTACATTCTATGTGACTCATAACAATTTAATTACACAGATTATACCTCATAGGTTTTATTGAGAACCAAACCTCTATTATTTCAAGTATTGTAGATGGAGTTATACTACTTAATTCTAGAGAAGGCTGGTATTGATTCTATGGCCCTTCTCATAGATATATAATCTCGGTTGAAGTACGATCGGAGTGGCTAATTCAAAACCCTAAGGGTAAAGTAAGAACAACTCCCACATTCAAAGCTCCATTTTTACCATTAGTAAGAACTTGTTTCAATTGTAGATCATAAAGAATTCGAGCAATTGCTTCAAATACAGTATAAGAAGTACGGCTTGTGGAACCTTTATATCTACTGTTTTATTTCCTAAATGGCAATTGGCACATACAATAAGGCCAATTTTTTCTTGTGGATATTCATAAACCTGCTGTGCAAAAATGGGATACACATGTATGTATATATATGTGTGTGCACTGGCAATCAAATTTCTTATTTTTCCTTTTAGTGTTTATGGCTTTGGCATATTGTTAGATTTAGTTTGAAACTTGAACAAAGTTCTTGTTTGATGACAACTCTTGGCATATGCTTCTATGAGTTTATTCAATCTATATGCCCTTGCTTAATTAATCAATTTTGTTACTGTTTTCTATCATAATGCTTAGGCCTGCAATATTTCAAGAAGATTTCACCATTGTCCCTGGGTCATCTCCTCAAATTATCATAAAGCTTAGGTTGTTCTTATTTCATAATTCATTTAGATCCAATCATGAGCTATACAATGCTTCATTATTTCTTCCTTGAAATTTGGGCAGGCCTTATTCAAAGGATATGGGTTTTGATGATCTGGATGTTTCTGCACAGCTTCTGGTTAGGTTAGTGAAATTTAGTTTGATGTTGTTATCATATTCTACAAACCTTTTGACATTATTTTTTCTTTTCTCATTTATTATCATATTCTACAAACCTTTTGACATTATTTTTTCTTTTCTCATTTATTAGGTGCTTACCAGGGTATCCGTACAAATGTCCGAAGTTGCAGATAACTCCAGAGAAAGGGTTATCAGAAAATGATGCTGATAAGCTTTTGTCTCTTCTTAACGATCAGGTACTGGTTGAATTTTGTTGATTGTATGTAATAACTGGAAGTGGTGTTTAGCCGTTATTCTCTTCTGCATTACGTGTTGTCATGTTCTCTCTAATGTTGTGGAAATTACAACTATGTCCTTGAAGAAGTTGATTAGTACATTTGTCAAGTAAGGGAAAAAAAAATACTCAAGGGTATTTAAAGAGGACTGATAGTCCTTTCTAAAACCAAAAAAAACTTTTATTAATGCATTAGAAAAGATGAATCTGGAAAATGAGAAGATGAGACTTGAGCTGATTTGGAAGAAATGTTGGTCTCTCATGCTCTTGTAAAATGGGTGGTAAGATGTTTCATTGCTCCTATTCTGAGGCTACTTTAAGGAGTGACTGTAAAATTTAAAATGACCATTATGAGATTCAAAAAAGAAAGAACAAAATGAAATGTATCACTTATTTTGTGTTGCATATCATTTTTTTTTTTGTTTTTCTGAATCATGGTAGGAACATCTCTAAAATTCCAAAACCTTAACATGCAGGACCAAGAGGGAGAGAATTGTTTATGGTTGTAAGAATTGTTCCTAGTATTCTTACGTGGAGAGATTATGTCTAAAATCAAAACAACTAGAAAAAACGTAGTTGGTCATTGGCTCATACTTGATGCAAAGTTGATTCAAGTGCATATTCTGTTATGTAATGAAATGAAAGTTGGAATTTTTAACTCTAAAAATGAACCATCTATATTTTAAAGAAGGATGAGAGTTGGGGAAGTTGGATTTAGCTTTAGGCATTCATAAGTATAAATATATGTTGAGTTATGGGACATAGGCCCCATTTCATATTGGTCTTGAACAAAGTTTCTTCATATTTTTTTTCAAGTAGCATACATTGCTCTTCAATTTTCTAAAGTGTTGGCCTTTTTGTTTTATAACTTTCTGCCAAGAGACTTTATGAATGTCTCTCTTTCCTTTGTTAGCCACAGCCTCACCATTTTATAGCTTAATTATCTCAACACTATATTTATTGGATTTTTTTTTTCATCTTTTTGACTCCTAAAGATTTTATATTAAAAATGTCGAAATCATTTTCTAGCTGAATATTTGTACATGTTTAGGAAAGTAAGCTAATATAGTAAATTTAGGAAGAAATAGGAAAGTAAATTAGAGTCACACATGGTAGGAAATAATTGTATTAAATTAATATTCTTTTTTTTGATTTGTTACTTTTAGTATAAATATATGTAATAGATACAATTTTATTATTCAGAAATAAAGACAAATCATTATATTTTTCATTCTTTCCTTCTAGAAAAAATTATATTAGACATCAAACAACAATACTTATTGATATACTAGCTTTATTTTAGCTTTTTCTTAGCACCTGAAAGCCACAAGCTTACTAGAAAGATCCAAATTTTAATGTTTTACATTTTGACGGTAAGGTTTTGAGTGCATAAGTTTTGTGATTCAGATTGGGGAGGTTGTTGTGCGACAAGGAGATCAGTTACAGGATACTGTGTTTTTCTTGGAAACTCACTCATCTCATGGAAATCCAAGAAACAAACCAATGTTTTAAGATCATCAGCAGAATCTGAATATCGAGCTATGGCCAACACATGTTTGGAGCTGATTTGGTTACGTTTTCTACTACAAGATTTAAAAGTCCCACAAACAGCTCCTGCGCCATTGTTTTGTGATAATCAATCAGCTTTGTATATTGCTGCTAATCCTGTTTTTCATGAACGTACAAAGCACATCGAAATTGATTGTCACATAGTTCGAGAAAAACTACAAGCTGGAATAATCAGTCTTTCATATGTACCTACACGCTTTCAATTGACAGACATTTTTACAAAGGCCTTAGGGAAGGATCAGTTTGTAACATTACGTGACAAGTTATGACTTCATGATATTCACTCTCCAACTTGAGGGAGAGTGTTGAAATCCAGCTGTACTAGCTGTTATGTTTCTAGCTGTTATGTTTTCTAGTTGTTAGCATTCTTTTATTCCTTTTTTGTTATTCCAATTCTACTATAAAATTGTAATCAAACATTGTAATACATATTAGAAATAATACAACAAGCATTTTCTTAATAAAATCTACCACCAAACTATTTATTGTTGTACAAATCTATCACTAAATTTTATATTGTTGTAAAAATTTACTATTAAAAATATAATATAATAGTATATTTGTACTATTAATTATACTTGAATATTATTTTTATTATTCAATAAAATAATATGATATATTTTTAACTTTTTGTTATAATTTGATAATATATTTATTAGTTTATATATATATATATATATGAAATAAGGATAAGATGTTGAATCAAACGGAGTATATTTTGCTCCAATTTTTTCATGCAAATTGCAGTAGTTTTGGTATACTTTATTAAACCTCATTTAATAGGTTTTGTAGGCATTACTGAATCTCTTCTATAGGTGGGATGTTTGAGACTAGATGTCTGAATGACATACTATTAAATCCATTAATTTTAAAATTTGTTAATATAATCTTATTTTTCTTTTAAAATTCAATAAAAAAATTCATTAATTTTAATAAAAATTTACTTTTCTTTTAAAATAACGAGATGCATCAAATAATTTATAAAATTTTGCTATATATTTTTTTTTTTGAGTGAGATGCACGATCTTGTGTTTTATTAAAGAAATATTATAGTCACATAATTTTAAATATTATGTAGACAACTTTTACCATAGAAAGAAAAAGTAAATATTATTCAAAATGGTTAATAACTTATTAATAACATGATATATAATTGATTAAATTTTATTAAAATTTAAATAACCATTCAATTTATGACTTGTAAACGGAATTCAATGATGTAATTGTGCTCTTAAGTTATTTCCATAACAAGGTCTCAAGGAGACACAAATTTGCACCAAAAATATTTATATTGTTACTTGTAATAATTATTTTAAAAAATGAAAAATAAAATTTATATTTCTAGATACTAGTTAAAAATGTGTGCGTGACACTTAGAATTATTTTACTTATTTTAATTTTTTTGTTAATTTTTACAATATATTTGAAATAATATCGAAATTAATTATAAAAGTAAAATAATTTTTAATTCTTATTAGATATAAAAGTTATTATATAATTAGAGTTTTATGATACTTATTTCCATAATTAAAATATTTATTTAATATGATAATAGATTTAAAAAGAGTAACTAATATTAATTACTTAACTTATAAGAATAATTTTGTTTAAAAATATTAAATGTGTTTCAGAATTATATATATATTTTTAACGGGTATCATGATATAAAAATTTTGGTGAAAAAATTATTTGAGTTTGTGTTTTTAGAATTTTTAAAACTATAAATAAAAATAAAAATTCAAAATTATGCCCCCCCCCAAAATAATAATAATAATAATTAGTAGGCTAAAAACTCATTTAGGGATATAATTTGCGTGTTTCAAAGATAAAAGTTCAGCGCCACCTTTGAGTCAAATTTCCGTATATCGTAACAATTTCCTCAATTAATTTGAACCCAGTTCTCAATTTGCTTTCATATCCCGAGCTATTTCAACTCTTATATCCGATCCTATCTTGTGTTTGAGTTTCACGATCTATAAACTGCCAAGATACCAATAATTCCTCTCATTGTTTGCATTTGTTTTATGTCTCAAATTACACGATAAGCCAGATAAATATTGGATCGTAGATACAGTAGGGGGAATACTGGGATGGAAAACAATCACTATGGTTCTGTGTTGTTGGTGGAATAGTGAACTGGCTTGTTGCCAATTTCAAGAAAGCGCAAAAGGGTATATATTTAGGTGTTTGGTTTGTGGCTGTGAGTGAAATTGAGCTAGTGGCTACTTGATAAAGGTAAGGATAATGTTTAGCGTTTGACAATGGGACACAGTTCCAAAAAGAAGAAGCGCGGAGGGAGGAATAAAAGGACACCCTTGAAAGATCACGGAGCTCATGCCGGTGGCGACGACAATGAGCTTCTTACTGAAGAGATTACTGCTCTGTAAGTGATTTGTTTGTAGTTGTTTTTCCTTTTTTAAAGCTATGTGATTGTCCAAATTAATTCGACATGAAACTATTAAAATTCTGAAGATTTTAATCAGACATTATCTAAAAAGCAATAAGCTTTTAGGCTAATAATGTGATGAATTCTATATTTCGAGATAGAATGCAAATTCATTTACTTAAGTGTTTGCTCAGCTCTTTGTCTTCTTCCAAATAATTGTTGAATTGAATGGGGATGTTTATTAATAGATATGTGCTCTTGACTGATCTATGTGCAACAATGGCATGTTAAATAACGGCAATTCATTCATTGTGATACGTGAACAGATTTCAAGTAGTCCTGTCTCTTGCATGATTTATAATGAAGCATATTCATTTCGTGTCTGGTACATTTCTTTCCAAATTAGCATGTGTATCCTATTAGTTTCTTAATATTTTCTTATGTTTATCTTGTCTTTTGCTAGAGAAACCTTATTTGATTTTTGGTTCCCTTCTGCTTTCCGTGAAAAGGAACATTTTTTCTAGGACTTAGAAGTGTTAACATTAGTATTTGAAAACAGGGTTGGCTCTTCAACTTGTCCTGGTTTATTGAACTATTGTTGTCATGTCGATTACATTCTATGTGACTCATAAAAATTTAATTACACAGATTATACCTCATAGGTTTTATTGAGAACCAAACCTCTATTATTTTTTGTGTCATCAAGTATTGTAGATGGAGTTATACTACTTAATTCTAGAGAAGGCTGGTATTGATTCTATGGCCCTTCTCATAGATATATAATCTCGGTTGAAGTACGATCGGGAGTGGCTAATTCAAAACCCTAAGGGTAAAGTAAGAACAACTCCCACATTCAAAGCTCCATTTTTACCATTAGTAAGAACTTGTTTCAATTGTAGATCATAAAGAATTCGAACAATTGCTTCAAATACAGTATAAGAAGTACGGCTTGTGGAGCCTTTATATCTACTGTTTTATTTCCTAAATGGCAATTGGCACATACAATAAGGCCAATTTTTTCTTGTGGATATTCATAAACCTGCTGTGCAAAAATGGGATACACATGTATGTATATATATGTGTGTGCACTGGCAATCAAATTTCTTATTTTTCCTTTTAGTGTTTATGGCTTTGGCATACTGTTAGATTTAGTTTGAAACTTGAACAAAGTTCTTGTTTGATGACAACTCTTGGCATATGCTTCTATGCGTTTATTCAATCTATATGCCCTTGCTTAATTAATCAATTTTGTTACTGTTTTCTATCATAATGCTTAGGCCTGCAATATTTCAAGAAGATTTCACCATTGTCCCTGGGTCATCTCCTCAAATTATCATAAAGCTTAGGTTGTTCTTATTTCATAATTCAATTAGATCCAATCATGAGCTATACAATGCTTCATTATTTCTTCCTTGAAATTTGAGCAGGCCTTATTCAAAGGATATGGGTTTTGATGATCTGGATGTTTCTGCACAGCTTCTGGTTAGGTTAGTGAAATTTAGTTTGATGTTGTTATCATATTCTACAAACCTTTTGACATTATTCTCTCTTTTCTCATTTATTATCATATTCTACAAACCTTTTGACATTATTTTTTCTTTTCTCATTTATTAGGTGCTTACCAGGGTATCCTTACAAATGTCCGAAGTTGCAGATAACTCCAGAGAAAGGGTTATCAGAAAATGATGCTGATAAGCTTTTGTCTCTTCTTAACGATCAGGTACTAGTTGAATTTTGTTGATTGTATGTAATGACTGGAAGTGGTGTTTAGCTGTTATATTCTCTTCTGCATTACGTGTTGTCATGTTCTCTCTAATTTTGTGGAAATTACAACTATGTCCTTGAAGAAGTTGATTAGTACATTTGTCAAGTAAGGGGGAAAAAAAATACTCAAGGGTATTTAAAGAGGACTGATAGTCCTTTCTAAAACCAAAAAAAACTTTTATTAATGCATTAGAAAAGATGACTCTGGAAAATGAGAAGATGAGACTTGAGCTGATTTGGAAGAAATGTTGGTCTCTCATGCTCTTGTAAAATGGGTGGTAAGATTTTTCATTGCTCCTATTCTGAGGCTACTTTAAGGAGCGACTGTAAAATTTAAAATGACCATTATGAGATTCAAAAAAGAAAGAACAAAATGAAATGCATCACTTATTTTGTGTTGCATATCATTTTTTTTTTGTTTTTCTGAATCATGGTAGGAACATCTCTAAAATTCCAAAACCTTAACATGCAGGACCAAGAGGGAGAGAATTGTTCATGGTTGTAAGAATTGTTCCTAGTATTCTTACGTGGAGAGATTATGTCTAAAATCAAAACAACTAGAAAAAACGTAGTTGGTCATTGGCTCATACTTGATGCAAAGTTGATTCAAGTGCATATTCCGTTATACAATGAAATGAAAGTTGGAATTTTTAACTCTAAAAATGAACCATTTATTTTTTAAAGAAGGATGAGAGTTGGGGAAGTTGGATTTAGCTTTAGGCATTCATAAGTATAAATATATGTTGAGTTATGGGACATAGGCCCCATTTCATATTGGTCTTGAACAAAGTTTCTTCATATTTTTTTTCGAGTAGCATACATTGCTCTTCAATTTTCTAAAGTGTTGGCCTTTTTGTTTTATAACTTTCTGCCAAGTCATACTTTATGAATGTCTCTCTTTCCTTTGTTAGCCACAGCCTCACCATTTTATAGCTTAATTATCTCAACACTATATTTATTGGATTTTTCTTTTCATCTTTTTGACTCCTAAAGATTTTATATTAAAAATGTCGAAATCATTTTCCAGCTGGATATTTGTACATGTTTAGGAAAGTAAGCTAATATAGTAAATTTAGGAAGAAATAAGAAAGTAAATTAGAGCCACACATGGTAGGAAATAATTGTATTAAATTAATATTCTTTTTTTGATTTGTTACTTTTAGTATAAATATATGTAATAGGTACAATTTTATTATTCAGAAATAAAGATAAATCATTATATTTTTCATTCTTTCCTTCTAGAAAAAATTATATTATCAAACAACAATACTTATTGATATCACTAGCTTTATTTTAGCTTTTTCTTAGCACTTGAAAGCCACAAGCTAATCAGAAAGATCTAAATTTTTATGTTTTACATTTTGACGGTAAGTTTTTTAGTGCATAAGTTTTGTGGAACTATAGCCTATAGGGTAGGAACAATTCTTGGGTCTTGTGGAAGGAGATGAATAGGAGCTTTTTTATGATAGTAAGAGTGATCACAATTTTTTATGGAAAAAATTTATATATCTCCACTAAAATTGTATCCTCACTAAAAAAATACAATTCATGCTCTATTAATGCTTGTGAGTCCCACCTTATTTAATAGCAGAATCTATATTTTAAAACCAATATAAAATTGAGATGTTGGTAAGGTTTGTGCTCTAGCAAGGACAAATAGAATTGCTCTTTTTAATGAGATAAAGTTTTGTTTTTGGTGTCTATATGCCTTTAGTTTCTAAAGAATTGAGAGATCATCTCAATTTCTTATTTGTGGAGATTGTATATCCTAGCTAATTTTGGAACTTTGCAAGGGATATGGTACTATATCTATTATTTAGCATAGCTTGGTGCTCCCTTTTTTAGGTGGATTACTGGTTATGCTTTTGAGGTCCTTTTTCCTGTGGAGTTTCTATTTTCATAACTTTGTTCTATTTCAGGCAAGTTCTAATGCTCGAGAAGGAAGGGTGATGATTTTCAATTTAGTGGAAGCTGCTCGAGAATTCCTCTCAGAGATTGTGCCAGTCGGTCAACCACAAATTTCTGTGAGATTGTTCTCTTCATTACTGTTGTCAGATTGTTAATTCGTTTTCTTAATTATTTTATGTGTTTGTTATGAGAATTCTTTTATGGCATGTTTGTTGCACTGTACTAAATACCCTGATTGTATAATTTATATACAGTCATGCTGTTGGTTGTGAAATCAGATCGTATCGTACAATATAAAAATAGTACGGTTATGTAGAAATTTTGTATGATCAGAGAGTGTGGATCTAAATCGTACTGGACAACCAACTTAATTTGTCTGAATTTTTAATTATAAAATTTTATGTCTTAACTTTTTTTTATTTTTAAAAATATAAAAATAAATTAAATATTAATTTAAATAAATTTTATAATAAAAAACTATTTTAAATATAAATTATTTTAGTAAAATATGTATAAACAATTTAATCCGACTATATTGTACAGTTTTTCACTAAATACTGTATAGATTAAGTATAATACAATTCAATATAGTTCAGTTCAATATAATTATACTTAATCAATTTAATACGGTACACCAAACATAGACTCAGTGACCAACAAATTTAAAGAAAAATTAAAATTTTCTTTTGTCACTTATTTTCCATTACTATTATGGAGAGGCCGAGGAAAATAGATATTTTACTTCTATATACTATTAACTTTATTTTGGCACGGAATGGAAAAAATTCATAGATGGTGACGGTATTAGGGAGAAAAAAGGTAAAATTGGTGGTCCAACATGATTCTATATCCAAAAAAAAATAAATAACATTGATGAAATGAAACTGATGATTCTCTTGTTCTTTTTTAATGGGAGCTTCTACTTTACATTCATGGAGGAAAAAAGAACATAAACTTTTTTAAATTTGTCTTTATAAATGAAAACCTTAAACATAACTCTTTTAATGATTGTTATGTCTTTGTATTTATTATTTTTCAAAATCCCAATTTACATTTTCAAGTGAAACACTATATTTCTCTGTCAATAATATTAATTGTTCTTGTATCTCCTAAAACATAAGCTTAATTAATAAAAATACACTTCTTACCTTATCTTAGGCGTATTTCCATAGAGAAAAGAATTATAAAATAATACGACATGGAAGACCATTTTGTAATTGTTATATGTATTAATAGTCAATGTTTAAATAGGTCATAATTGGTAGGTTCTGAAGTAGGAAAATAAATGATCACACAGTAGGCTTATTGAATCATATAAGACAAGTTGTGATTAAGAAATATAAGAGTATGAGAATCTTACTTTATCTTCTGTTAAACTTGCTTGAAAGTTAATTCTCATATGTTGACATTTTTTTTATTTGACAACGTGTTTATCATTGTGCTTGTGCTTTTTAATTACATTGGGCATATGCTGTTTTTTCTAATATGCGTTTTTCTTTGAAGGTCTTATCTCCGATTATGGATAACAATAGTCAATTGTGTCATCACGATGTAGCTATTTCAAGTATTCTGAGGGGACCTTTTGTTTATGGTTTCATTGACCTTTTCAGTGGCTCAGGAGAGTCCTGGAACTGGGGTTTTGGAATGGATGAGAACACAGTGGATTCTGCTCTATCATTTGGTCCATCAAAACTTAGACATGAGGCTGAGGAGGAGAAATCTAAAAAGCATATGAAACCACAGATGTTACAAAATGACTTACTTCACCCTGTTGCCAAACTAGCTACCCTTGAAGAAGAGAGTGAAGAAGAAAACAAAAGTATGTCTTCTACTAGTACAAGTACATTTTCGATGGAGAAATTGGTATTAAACAGTAACAAAGGGCATAAAGAGGTGAGCAATCTCTTCTAAATGGCTGCTTTCTCAAAATCTATGCTCAGTTCTTCTTGTAATTTAATATAGAGAAAAATGTCGCATATGTCCCTTACCTATGCATAAAGAGGTGGCCAAATGTCCCTTAATATATACCATTAGTCCCTTAGAAAAAAAATGTCATTTGGTCCTTTACTTTTGTAAAAAAGGCTAAAGAAAGACAAAATTTATTTTTTATTAAAGCCCCTAATAAAATAATATTATTTACTTGTCTTTTATTTTACTTGTAAAAGAGAGAGGGTAAAATGGACTTTTTGCAAGGGCCTTTTAACAACAACAAAAAAGGCCGCAGGGGAGAGTTGTGGCAGCAGAGGGTGGTGACCAATGTCTGTGGAGTGGTAGCGGGTGGCGGTCTGCTGCTACCGATGAAAAAAGTGATAAAAAAACCCTCTCCCTCTTAATAAAGACTTCATTTTGGTGCAAAAAAAAAAAAAAAAAACAAGTGAGGAAAAACAAAATTAAATAACCCTAATAGCACATGGTATTTTTATAATAAAAACTATTAAAATATTGAGTAAATGGTAAAATTTGTCCTCCTTTGATGCATTTTACAAAAAGTAAGGGACTAAAAGACAAATTTTATAAAGGAACTAATTGACACTAATATCCTAATGTTAGGGATCATTACTGAACCTGACCCTTTAATATATTGAACTGTTGGTTATGGGCCATTAATAAGAATACAATTCATGCTAAATTTTACATAGAAGCTTGTATCTTGCATTTCAAATCACCATTATCTTATAGAAAATATGGCACAACCAATAATGTGAAAAAAACTCATAACTTTAAGGGAGAATAGGTGATGGTGTGTGATAACACAGGTGCACTAGTTAGTTATTGGAGCTGGAGCACTTATATCATTTAGTTATTTTTTTGAGCAGTTTGTCCACTTGCCGGATTTTTGAGCAGTTTGTCCACTTGCCGGAAAAAGTGACACTACAAAGACAACAAGTAAAAAGCATTGTATTTAGGTCCACTAACTATTTTTATTTTATTTTTTCAATTTTCAATTACATTTGACAATGACAATTTTTGACGTGAATAACTGCAGTGCAAAAATTCAGAAAAAATAAAAATAGAAAAATAAACAAAAACAAAAACATAAAAATGACCCTTTATCCTTGCAGTGTCACGTTTTCAAAATTATTGTACTAAACTGCTAGAAAAATAGCTACATGACTCAACTGCTCAAAGTTCCATTACTAATGGACTTGGGGGCATTTATCTCGAGAATTAAATTCATAATACTAAATTTATTTTCTGAAAACTTGTGTTTACAGGGCTACTACCTTCAGGTATTTATAGAAAATAAGTCCCAATCCTCATGAATTTTGGGAATCTTATTTCTATTACAATTCTAATATTCCAACTATTTGCATAATAAGACATCTTGATTTCCGCTTTGAGTAAACATTATTACATTTATTACTTTAATGTCAATTATATTTTTCTTTCTTGTATTTTCATTACTTGAAATTTACAATGCTTTCTAAGGATTATGCTCTTGAGGAGCATGCAACAGAGTACATTGAGGAATATAGAAGTGACAGTTCAGAGTCATTTCCTTTTTCTTCTCTGGCTGATGATCAAGCATCTCAAACAGATGAAAAGGATTTGATCATGGTGATTTTCTGTACATTATTTTATATCATAAATATAGAATTTAGATGCTCTGTGTGTGTGTATTTTAAGGGTTTTGTTTCCTTTTGTGTTAGGTTCATCTGCTTCGTCTGGCTTGCTCTTCAAATAGTCTATCTGCTGATGGATTGCAGCAAATAAGCACAGAGTTGCATAACTTAGGAGTATGTAGTACGCAATCATTGTGTTTGAAAGTGATTTTTGGGTCATATTTAGATATTGATATATGAAAATTTTGTTTGCAGGTAATCTCAGAATTCGCTCTAGATTTAGCTGCTAAGCCATCTATAAGTTTTAATAAAACATTTCAGCATGCTTTTCGCCAACATATGGTGCAGTAACATTTTTAACTTTATTTCTACCCCCTTTTACTAAATACATCTTCTAAAATTTTGCATTGAAATCTTATATATATATTTTTTATTTTATCTAGGTTTCATCAAAAAATTCTGAGTTTTGGAAACTTTCATCTGATTTTGAAGGACCAAGTACATCTCTCCAAAGCTCTCGATATCTCAATGACTTTGAGGAGCTACAACCCCTTGGTAAGAAAATAATTACCCATTTTCCGTTTCAAATTTTTGCAACATTATTAATTTCTTCAAAGGTAATCATAGATGTTTATTATTATTATTATTTTAAGTTGTATTCGGGTAATATGGAAATCCTCTATAGATTCTTGTTCTTAGATGGAATAGTTTCATTTTGATATGAACTTGAACTTCATTTGAAATATAGAAACTCTGAATTTTCTTCTTTTCTTGATGTTTTATTTGAATCCCTCTTCTGGTAACAGGTCGTGGTGGCTTTGGTCATGTTGTGCTGTGCAAAAATAAAATTGATGGACGGAATTATGCAGTGAAAAAAATTCGCCTAAAAGACAAAAGTTTGCCCATCAATGACCGAATATTGAGGTACATATGTTGTTACAATTAAGAATATTGGGGAATGTATTTGATTATTAGTAGAATGTGCTAAATGAAGCGTAAATATGATACATTAATATCTGTATGTGTCATTCTGAAGTCATTTGAAAGTATATTTTGTTTGTCTTCCATTTTATTAAAAATAAAATAAAAAGTACTTAGATAAGTGCAACAACTTATATTATCCTAGCAGAGATATCCTGCCACAATTTCCATGATATCTTTAAACCAATATTACACTTCGTTAAGTGAGATAGTTTAATGTGCAATGTCAAATTTGATTTGATTCCGTTCGATATGGCTAAATTGCAAAAACATTACCTTCTAATTTTTCTAAATATTTTTGGAATGGTATCATTGAAAATTCTTGATCATTTTATTGTGTGGTATTTAGGGAAGTAGCCACACTTTCTCGGTTGCAGCATCTACATGTCGTCCGATACTATCAGGTATGAGCTTTGTTAATTTCATATGTGCTTTTCCATTTCTTGCTTGTGGAATTATTTTTCATACTGTTTTTTTATGTTCTTTTGTGGTTGCCTATGAAGTGAGGTTGTCTTTGTCATAAGTTTCAATATCTTCATTCATCTTGGTAAATCTTTTTTTTTTCCTTCCTAATTATTTTACCATAAGGCAATTTTTTTTTTAATCCTTTACTAGTCAGAAATTTTATTTAAGGAAAGTTTTATTGATCGGTATTATTATAATGATTGTAATAATAGCTAGTACTTCCAGGCATGGTTTGAAGCAGGAATTGCTGGCTTTCCTGGTGACATCAATTGGGGTTCAAGGACGGCAACAAGCTTTACTGGTACCATGTCAGCTGATACCGTAGGGCAGGAAGATAAGCTTGAATCAACATATTTGTATATCCAAATGGAATATTGTCCAAGGTACAATTATATTTTCTAAGCTTGTGTTTTAATCAGGTTTTTTCATTGCTTTCCATAATTTGGTTAAAATTTGGTCAATATTTTTAACATTTCCTATTTTGATTTTTTCCTGTACGTGTTTCGTAAAGGACTTTACGTCAGAAATTTGATTCATATGGTCAATTTGACAAAGATTTAGCATGGCATTTATTTCGCCAAATAGTTGAAGGCTTGGTACACATACATGGACAAGGAATCATTCATCGGGATTTAACTCCGAATAACATATTTTTCGATGCTCGGAATGATATAAAAATTGGAGATTTTGGTCTCGGTAAGTTGAATAGTTTATGTTTTAAATTATTATTTTCTTCACATGCATGAATTTGAGAGATCTATGGCCTTTTTATGCTCCATATATTGGGTTTTGGGACGGCCAATATGCACAAAACATTTTATGGATTGCTTGCAGTTGAGCCAACATTGTCATATACTACCTGCTTGGATATCTTTAATCATAATAATATAGTAAACGGTTGTTTATGACGTTAGCAAGTGATATTCTTTCACAAACAGAGTAAAAATAAATTTTTATCACCAAATTTTTGGGTTGTTAAAAAAGTATCATCGGACTTTGATTTGTTACTTTTATACCATTAAATTTTGTAAATATTACAAATATACCTTCAACGTAAATGTAACTTGCCGTTAACTCCTATTAATTTATTGACGTTGATGATATTTTTGCAAAATTTAATGGTATGAAAGTAACAAAACAAAATTAATGGTATTTTTATAATATTTGTAAAGTTTAATGGTATGAAAGTAATAAATCAAAGTTCAATAATATTTTTGTAACAACCCTAAAAATTCGGTGGTAAAAAAATCGATTTACACTTCACAAATGACTTCATTTGTGCCTTATCTAACCAAACTATCCGTTAGTCAAATACAAAATTTTTAGTTTTAGAAGGATGTTTATGATGGTAGTTATGATATCACAGAACCTTGCATTTATCAAGAAATTTCAAATGAGCTGTTCAACCTAGCTCATTTAAAGTTAGCTCATGAGCTAAAAAAAGCCTAGCTCACTAGCTCATTTAACAAATATATGTTGAATTAAAAAATTAACAAATAAAAGAAAAATAAAAAATTTATCAAAATATAATTATTAATTATTACTACAAAATTGACAAAAATGTTATTATTAGTCAAAACAAAAAATAAAAAAAGTAACTGCCTTTTTTTTTTTAATAAATAAAATATGATAAAATTAAATTTATATTATAATGTTCCAATAAATATAGAACTTTAAGACAAATAGTAACTTGAAAAACATACCCAACATAATTAAAGTTAAAGAGATAATCATTGACATGGTTTTAAAATTTAAATTGTATTAATTTATAGGTGAATTCATATATCATTGAAAATATTAAAGAGTATTTTATAAGAAATGTTAAATTTTAAAATTTTGTATTTTTTTAAAAAAGTTATGCTCATTTTACTGAATATTGTTAAAATTCTATTGAACATTTTTGAAATATAGATGCTATTAGTTCACAATATATTATGATTCGTTTTATATATAATTAGAAATCTAGTTTCTAAAAACAATTACGGTTTATGATTTCAAGTTTTTTATAAAAAAATTTGTTTATTTTATTAAAGATTGTTCAAATTCAGTAGAATATTTTTGACTCATATTTAAAATATAAACTATATTAATTCACAAAATATTATGAATCATTTTATATACCATTAAAAAGTTTCAAATGTCTAGTTTTTAAGAAATTTTATGGTTTATGATTTTGAGTTTTCTACAAAAAGTTATGCTTATTTTACTAAAAATTGTTTAAATTCAGTAGAACATTTGTGACTTATATTTGGAATATTAACTGCATTAATTCACAAAATATTATGAATAATTTCATATACCATTAGAAAGTTCTATAAGTCTAGTTTCTAAGAAAATTTACGATTTATAATTTCGAGTTTTCTATATAAAGTTATGCTCATTTTACTAAAGATTATTCAAATTTAGTATAATATTTTTGACTCATTTTTAAATAGAAACTGTACTAATTCACAAAATATTATGAATTATGTAATATATCATTAGAAAATTACAAAAGTCTAGTTTCTAAAAAATTTTGCGGTTTATAATTTCAAGCTCTTTATAAAAATAATGCTAATTTTATTTTACGGTTTGTAATTTTAAGTTTTACATGGAAAGTTATGCTCATTTTATTTGAGATTATTCATATTTAAAAACATGTTTTGTTACTAAAAAAATCTTAAAAATATTTATTAAAAAAAACTCATTATTTAAAAAATGTATATATATTATTTGTCAAAAAAGTTGAAAGTTTTTTTTTATAAAAATAAGCTCATATCATGTTGTTAAAAAATCATGTACTTATTTGTTAGAATATAAGATATGTTTTTTAATTTTCAATAATTAATTAAATGAATTTAATAAAAAAATTTAAATGAGTTGCTCATGAGTTGCCTAGCTTAGCTCACATATAAAAGAGCCGAGCTTGACTCATTTAAAAATTAGTTAAGTTGAGCTGCAACTCGCTTAAAATCAGCTAAGCTTGAGCGAGTTGAGCCAGCCCAACTCATTTTGACCCCTCTACATTTTTCTTTTGATTTTTATGATTTAAGTAAGCTCCAAGTTTAAGTTACATATGGATATTCAAGAAACAGGTATTTTTTTATTAAATAAAAAAGATAAGCATATTTTTGTTGTAAAAATATGTTTTATCCTTTTCTTGCCAGCCAAGTTCTTGAAGTTAGAGCAGTTGGATCAAGATTTGAGTTTTCCTATCGATTCAACTGGGGTTTCTGCTGATGGTACTGGTCAAGTTGGTACCTACTTTTACACTGCTCCTGAAATTGAGCATCGATGGCCAAAGATCGATGAAAAGGTGAATCTTGGTTTTTCAGGTTTTGCATTTCAACTTCCTATTTAAACTGCTCCTAATATGGTTTGAACAAAAACTCTCTAGCTTTAAAATCACATTTTCTGTTCAAAGTTATGTAAGCTAAAAATTGTTTTCTCCTTGGACTACAGGCTGATATGTACAGTTTAGGCATCGTGTTCTTTGAGCTTTGGCATCCATTTGGGACAGCAATGGAAAGGCACATCATTCTATCCGACTTGAAACAGAAAGGGGAATTACCATCTACTTGGGTTGCTGAATTTCCCGAACAAGCCTCCTTATTGAGGCGCTTGATGTCTCCAAGTCCATCTGATCGTCCTTCTGCCACAGAACTTTTACAACAAGTATTTCCACCACGAATGGAGTCTGAATTGTTGGATAGTACGCAATTTTCACTTTGCATTTACATGTTTGAATATATGTTAAATTTTACACAATGAGGAAAATTCTTCAACCTTGTTAAGATGGTTAATCACTTTTCTTTGATCCCAAAATTAAAAGTTAATCTAGTAGAAAGTTGTTTGTTGGATTAATTGTTATGAAAATGAAGGGAATTCTACTTTGTGTTTTCTTGTAAGGCTTACTTTGAGTATCTCTTGGATCTTCCTCTTCCTTTGTTTGCTCATTTCAAGATCATATGTATCAATTCCATTCCTAATAGAGCAATATTTCTCGGGTGATCGGTATGATATGATTTATTAGTGCAGATGATTGCAATCTGCTCAGGAATGATGTATCATGGATATTTGTGGTTCATAGAAAAAATAATTTGAAAATTATTCAATATACTAATTTTTCATCTGAAATAAACGGATCGTTGTTTTTGGTTCTGGTTAATTATGGGTTTCTGTTTGGTTGTTTTGCTGATTTGAACTTCCTGTCTCTTTTGGGTAATGTTTCTTACTTCCTTTTTGCTGATAAAGTTCTGTTTTCCTTATATACTAAAATAATTTAATGGCAAATTGAGATATATAATTGGAGTTGAGCATGAAACTAAGAACTAGTTGAATCAATTTGGTCATATGCATTGTTCTGATTAAATTGGCATGATTTAAATTTTTTTTAGAAACAGTATATTATATTAAAATAAGTGATAATTATGTAGGTACAAAGTAGATAATCCATGTACAAAATAAAGCACAAGTTATACCAAATTATAGCTATAAGCCCTATCTAATACAAAGCTCCAACCCCTAACAACGATAAACAAGCCTTGCAATTAAAACTTATGAGAAATTGAGAATAATATTTCCGTTGTTTTGAAATTGTCACCCAAGAAGATGCTAAAAAAAAAAAAAATTGATCCCATATAATTTGCTATCATTCTTACCATCATAAAAAAATTTCCTATTCATTTCCATCCACAAGACCCAAATAACCTCGCAGTTGCCTTCATGCTTACTTGTTTTGATTCTTGAATAAATTACTTGTTTACATAATTAATTAGTGTTATTGGGTCTACTCTAGCTTTACAATCATAGTAATTTGGGAAGCATGGCTGGATTAGGAGTATAAGAGAACTAGAATATGTGACCCTTTGATATCTGTTGCCTTTTTTCATATCCATTTTGCTAAAATAGTGAGCTGGACTATCGAGAAAGTATTTGTTTGTTGGAAAGTCAAAATAAGCACTTAAATGATATGTGGAGTTTATTCTGAGGCAGTTTTTGTAAAGATACCAAGTCATAGAGGAAGTAAAGGTGAATTTTTCACTGGTATCTCCTATAAGTATTGCGAGTACTGACACAGAAAGATTGTTGTAATTATCCTAGATTTATCAGCAAAATAGGTTTGCAACAGCAGTGTCAATTACTATCGTGGCTCCAAAATGTGAGGTCTTGATATGGGAGTCTTGTATATTTACTTCACTATTTTCTTTCAGAGGATGTGTGATCTCTACCCATCTCGATATCTTTACTTGATCTAAGTTTGTCTTTCTCTGGTATGTTCAGGTATTTTACGTACAATGCAAACTTCGGAGGACTCTAGCATGTATGATAAACTCGTCAATACTATATTTGACGAAGAGATGTTAAGCAATAAAGACCGACATCACCATGCTGATAGATTGAGGTTGTCTGGTGGTGATACTTCTGCTACTCAGTATGCTGATTTAGACACTGAAGTTCGTGATTATGTTATTGAGATTGCGAAGGATGTTTTCAAAAAACATTGTGCAAAGCACTTGGAAGTAATACCCATGCATTTGTTGGATGATTGCCCAAAGTTCAATAGGTTGGACACATAAATCATTTTATTTTTATTTTTATTGCATATTTAATTATTTGAAAAATATTGGTGAAACCTTAGGGCATGATCGGTTCTCAGAACTGGAATTACAGATGGATTAGGAATAATTCTTAGTAATAAGAAATTGAAAAGGGAATTGTAATTCCTATTACTTTGTTTACTTGTGTGTGAAGAATTTGATTTTCATGTTCATTTATAGTAAATGAATATAAATTCCTTCGCACTAGGGAATTGGTATTCCTAAGGTATTAAAATTCATGTGCATAAAAAATGCAATGGAAAAAGGAAAAAGAATAGTTATTTCAGTTCTTTGTCTATTATCATGAACCAAACATGCCCTTAAGAGTACGTGCTATAATATTGGCTTAGTTCCTAAGTCTGGGAAAATGTGCAATTGCATCCTCTGAATATTTAAAAAAAAAAAAAAAAACAGCTGAATGATCTCTATAAGTTATAGTTTACAACTCTTGAAGTTTCCGAACTTTATATATTTTAAACTTATGATCAAAAGGATCATATGGAAAAGCTCATTGGGCAATAAAGCATTTAAAATAGTTTTTTTTGGTCATCTCTATAAATTCCAAAAAACACTATCAATTCTGCAACAAATGTCTACTGTTGATTAAATTTGTCTTTCATGATGGGAAGGAACACTGTCAAACTCCTGAGCCATGGAGGGGATATGCTTGAACTTTGCCATGACTTGCGTTCACCTTTTGTAAGTTGGGTTGTCTCTGGTCAGGTATTTCACACACTTAAATAAATTTGGTTTGATGTATATCTCCTTTTTTTCCTTGTTTCTTTCGTCTTTGCACCTGCTCTAACAAAATTAGTAATTGCTCACGGTATTGATCATGTTATGATGTAGAGATCTTCGTTTAAGAGGTATGAAATATCATGTGTCTATAGGAAAGCGATTGGGCATTCACCACCAAATCGCTTCCTTCAGGTGTGTTTTGATCTTGCTTGTTCTTTTTTTCTTTTGATATCATTAGTTCTTCCTCAATATCTTTATTCCAATGTCATTATATGTTAAAGCACTCATAATACAGCACCCATGTCTAATAGGGTGATTTTGACATTGTTGGAGGAGCATCTGCATTGACAGAAGCAGAGGTTATAAAGGTACCCTATAATTCTGTTCTCCTTCTTCCTTTATCTTTTATTCTAGAAAAATCTAAAAGTATAAAAGATACCTCCGTAGTATCAATAGTTTGCTGATTGAGGCTCTCTCTTTTCCCTACGGCTATGCAAGTATACTGAAGATAAAAGTGTTACAATGTTCCTACTGTTGATGCTTCACTTACAAGATTCTATGTACAATTGTACTTATTCCTTTATTACTTTGAAGATGGAGTTACATATTCTTAAATTTTTATCGTCTGCTCAATTGCATATTTCTACCGTACATTGGTAAAGGATGTGTGTATATTAATCATGTGAATTTTCAATTGTGTTTGTTGATCATTGTTTAGCCAATACATTTATTTCAGGGTGCATGTACTTATTGAATTACAGGTAACCTTGGACATCATGACACATTTTTTCAATTCTGATGCCTGTGATATTCATCTAAATCATGGGGATCTACTGGAAGCAATTTGGTCATGGATAGGAGTAAAGGTGGAGCATAGAAGGAAAGTAGCTGAGGTATATGAATTGATTGTCTTGAGAAGGCTATGAATACTATGTGTCGTAGATCTCACAGTTGCTTCCTTTCTGAATGAAGCTTCTTTCAATGTTGGGATCTTTGCGTCCTCAATCTTCCGAAAGGAAGTCACAATGGGCAGTTATTAGGCGACAAATTTTGCAGGCAAGTACTAAAAATGTGCGATTCTCCATTATTTGTCTTGTAAATCAATGTCTTATATTCAAAATTTTCGTATATTGATTATTTGTCTTGTAGAGGGGCCTTGTATACACGTCTCCTAAGATGTAATTGTTAGATTTTCAAAAGATTTGGGCATCATTGTATGTACGTATGTATCCATGTTAGCGCATTTTTTGACAGTAATCTCTAGGTGAAGTACTCCAGGGAAAGATTTATGAGTTAAGTAATATCTAGACATGTAATGCTTTGATAACTTTATTCTTTTTCCAGGAACTTAAGTTGCCAGAAGCTGTTGTAAATAGGTTACAAACGGTTGGTTTAAGGTTTTGTGGAGCTGCTGATCAAGCACTTCCTAGATTGAGGGGAGCCCTCCCACTTGGTATGATTGCTATTATTGTATATTTGGTATTAAAATTTAAGTAGCGAGAAAAATTAACTAAAATCTAATGCAGATAAAACTACCCGCAAAGCACTTGATGAATTGTCAGATCTTTTTAGCTATTTGAGAGTTTGGAAGATTGAACGACATGTTTTTGTTGATGCATTAATGCCACCAACAGAGAGTTATCACCGAGATTTGTTCTTTCAGGTATTCAGCATTACTAGTTGTTCCTTTCTGCAAAGTCAACGGAACATACCCATTATGGGTTTGGAGTATATATCCTTTAAAACTAGCCTAGTCCTCTATAAATGGTTAATTATTTAGCCTGAAATGATATAAACACGCTCAATTGCATATTCTTTAGAGTTTAGTATATTGGGCTTATATGGATGAATCTTATCGATTTCTTTAATTGGTAAACTCAAGAGAACTACAAGCAAGTCACCAATAATTAGAGAACCAGTCAGATAGGTTTGTCTATTCATAGGCGCAATTAAAAATGTCTTTCATTCTGCAAATGATGCAGTTAAGGTATAAAAAAGATTTTAGGGATTCTATAATATTTTTTTACAGATCCTATTTTAATAAAGATATCAGAAACAATTGGACTAAGAGGGAAGTTTTAGAAAAAAGAATGATTTTGTTTTAGAAACAAAATCTTAAGCTCTGATACCAAATTAATGCAGTACATAAGCAGAGTAGAAATTAGGAGTGGGAATAACAAGAGAATTAGGGCTAGGTACTAGAGAAATTAGAAATTAGAGATCGGAGAGTAAGATAATTGGGGAAGAAGTCATATATCAAGTGTAATAATCATCAAGTCTGACAATTCAATGCCAAAGAAACCTAGTAAAAAATATTGGAAACCCTAATGGGCTAAAATATCTATGAGAGTCCTAAAATCAAATGACAAAGGAAATAACAAAACTAACGAGACGTGACAATTATATAAAATCCCTAAAAATCTTTATTGATATAATTGCATCAGCCGGTCTGTCACTAGAACGGCTGAAAATGTAAACTTAATATCCATTACATTACTAACAGGACATGAGTGTTATGCTAGCGTGCCACCAATGCATTTCAATCTCTTATTCACCAGCAATAATATTTACCGGATCAATATTTTTTAACGTGGTTAAAAGTTTTCTCTGATATCTATCTATTATTGTATACTATTCGCTAATGAAAGTGGATTTTCAGCTTTTGTGGATAGAAATAACAAAGTTTCAATCCCTTGATCAGGTGTATTTGATGAAGGATAATCATCCTGGAACACTTGTAGATGGTGTATTGCTTGCTGTAGGTGGTCGCTATGACTATTTACTAAACAAAATGTGGGGTCAAGAATATGTAAGTTGTGAACTTAGATTTTTATTTTCTTGCTTGTTAGTTTTCTGATAGTGACAAAATATGCTGAATAGTTCATTGTGATTGAGCAAATAGAAATTTTGTGGGTCTACATGCATTCTTTGAACTAAAAAATATTTTACTAAACCCCACTTGATGCATTACCCTGCTTGGCTGCCAGAAGCCTGAGGCGTGTATGAATCGCTAGTCTCTGAAAGCACACAAACTATAGTATTATTCATATAGAACAAATAAGTGAGCATAAAGCAGCAGGCTTCTACAACCTTTATCAGGAAGCTCAGAGAAATAAATAGTTGGAAAAGTGCAGATAGTTATGAATTTTTGATAGACACCAATATCAGCGTGTGTTAGTAACAGCTACAAGTGGATGCGGCTGATTCAGTGATAACTGTGATGGCATATTTGGAAGGTTCCTGGGATGACTTGCACCTTCTAAGCACAATGATATCAGCTGTGGTGGCCGTGCCTATACTCTGACTGGTCTAGATGTGACAAGTGGAATGTGTACACTGGCAGCATATGATAAAGTTTGCTTAACCTAACAGTGCATGGTTGGTTGGGACTTGGGACGGAATGTCAGCAAAAGGATGATAGTGGTCATTGTTGCTGCATACACAAATCTAAGAATTACTGAAACATGGATTATTGGGCCTAAAATACTGTTTGAGGGATGAGTTGTGAGAATCAAGATAAAGAGGCTAGATGAAGGAGGTGAAAGTAGACTAGATTGTGATAACTGTAGGCTTTAATATTTAGTTTCAGGGTCAATTTTTGGTGACCAAAAAAGGAAAGTAACTAGGTTTTCATGCCAATAACATAAGAAAAAGAGTGTAGGTGGCAGCTTGGTCTTCCACGGAGCAATTTGTGGAAATCACGAAAAAATAGGAAATCTGTTAGGATTTCCTGTTAGTCAGTTAGAAAATAAACAGAAAATATTTTATTTTTTTTTCCTGATTTACTTTCGATTCATTAAGTTTATTATATATATACTCTCATATTGTATATACTTGATCATAAGAAATAAATACAATTTTATTCTCCATATGGTATCAGAGCATCAGCTCGTCCATGGAAGAACACACAAGTGAATCTCCTTCCTCTGGTCGTACCAACAAGGAGACAGAGGAGATGGCCACGCCCAATTATGGTGGTGGCGATAATTCCCCACTCCAACTCACCATAGAGAAATTGAATGGAAAGAATTACCGAGAGTGAGCTCGGTCAATCACGCTCATAATTCAAGGAAAAGGGAAGATAGGTTACCTTACCGGTGACACTAAGAAACCCGATGATCCAGTTGGTCTCTAGAGGTGGACGACTGAGAACTCGATGATAATTTCATGGATGGTTCACTCCATGACACCATCTATAGGGAAAAGCTACCTATTTCTCCCCACGGCAAGAGAGGTGTGGATCGCCGTGAAGGAGACGTACTCTGACTCTGGAAATGCTTCTCGAACCTTTGAAATTAAGACTCGTCTCTGGCAAATGCAATAAGGGAACCTCTCTGTGACTGATTAGTACATGGAAATGGTTGGATTATGGCAAGAATTGGACCTGATTTGCGAAGAGGAGTGGGAGTATGTTGGTGATAGTGTTCGGTACAGAAAGAAATTGGAGAACGAGAGGGTGTTCGAATTTCTGGCCGGTCTCAACTGTGAGCTCGACGAAATCCGAGGAAGGATCCTCGGCCAGCAACCCCTACCGTCGACGAGGGAGTGTTTCTCGGAGGTGCGGCGCGAGGAATCGAGACGAATGGTGATGATGAAGGAGAAGGCTGGTTTTGGTTATATCGTGCGTGGGCTAGAAGCTGGGCCGAAAGGCTTCTCGGGTCGTGGAGCACAAGTCGAAGGGCCCATGGGCCACGTATGCTCCAATGGGCTGAAACAACAAAAATTTGGGCTGGGCTCACTTCATGATAACTCACGTGGGCCAGGTGGGCCTATTCTGGGCCTCAGTAATTCAATTGGGCCTGGTTTGGGCTACAACATCTCTCATGACCAAATTGGGCCTGTTTATGAAAATGGAGCGCATGGCCTCTTGTCACGTGGGCCACAAAATAATACTGGACAGGCTCAACACAAAAAAAGACCTTGGTGTGATCATTGTCGCAAAATGGGCCGTATGAAGGATACATGCTAGGAGTTACACAAAAAACCAACAAACTGGAAACCAAGGCAACATTTCAAAAATTGAGGATATCAGGTCTCTACAAATCAACATGACAACGACAAACTGATGTCCAGTTCAACATTTAATCCGGAACAAATGGAATAAATTTGTCAACTATTTTTCAAGTTCCAAACATCGGGTCAGTCTTCTGCATATGTTACCTCTGGCTTGCTAGCACATAAAGGTAATTTTTTAACGACATTACTCTAAAAAATAAATACCCCTTGTATTATTGACTCTGGGGCTTTAGATCATATGACAGACAACCATGAACTTTTTTCTTCATATATACCTTGTGCTAGTAACTTAAAAGTAAGAATTGCAAATGGTACCCTCTCTCCAATTGCCGGAAAAGGAAGTATTAAAATTTCTGAATCTATTACCTTTGAGTCAGTCCTTCATGTCCCAAAATTGTCTTGCAACTTATTATCTGTCAGTAAATTAACCACTCACACAAATTGCTCTGCTAAATTCGTTTCTTCATCTTGTATTTTTCAAGACCTATCATCGGGGAAGACGATTGACAGTGCTAGAGAGAGTGAAGGCCTTTATTACTTTGAGAAAGCTAATGTGAGTAAACAGAATCAAATTAAAAATTGAAATTCTGCTTCTCCCTAGGAATAATTTTTTGTTGTGGAACTTTAGAATGGGTCACCCTAATTTTTAATATTTGAAACAATTGTTTCTGTCACTTATTCAAAATAAAGAAGTCTTTGATTTACAATGTGAAACGTGTGAACTTGCAAAACATCATCGTACATCATTTTCAAAATCTAAATACACGCCTTCCAAACCATTCACTTTAATCCATAGTGATTTATGGGGACCATCTCGGCATCCAAGTCGCACCCATGCCAAATGATTTATCACTTTTATTGATGATCATACTCGTGTATGTTAGGTATATTTACTGAAAGATAAAACTGAGGTTCGAATAGTGTTTATTAATTTCCATTCCATGATATACACACAATTCCAAACACAAATTCAAATATTGCGTACTGATAACGGTACTGAGTATGTTAACCACTCTTTTAAAGATTACCTTCAAACCCATGGAATCATTCACCAAACCTCCTATGTGTATACCCTACAACAAAATGAAGTAGCCGAACGAAAAAACAGACATCTTTTAGATGTGGCCCGGGCACTCATGTTCACAACTAATATGCCAAAAATGTTTTGGGGCGATGCCGTTTTGACATCTGCTTTTCTTATAAACAGAATGCCCAGTCGTGTTCTATCTTATGAAACACCCGTTGGGAAACTGAAACATTATTTTCCAACTTCTCGCCTTATGTCAGATATTCTACTTAAGATCTTTGGTTGTACAACATTTGTACATGTTCATCCCACGACCGTGGAAAACTAGACTCGCGAGCCCTCAAATGTGTTTTTATTGGCTACTCTCCTACTCAAAAAGTCTACCGGTGTTATGACCCCCACCAAAAATGTCCTCACTAGCCTTGATGTCACCTTTTTTGAGACAACACCCTATTATCCTTCCAAAACTCCTCTTCAGGGGGAGAATGTGAACTCGGAAGATCAATTTTACTCTTTTGACCTTTCACTTCCTAGTACCTCCTTCCAACATAATAACAGTCTCTCCTTACCAAATACGATATCTACAACTCACCTGGAACCTGTTACACCAAGTCATTCTAATGTGCCATCTACAGAAACCTATTTAAACTTAGGGGGAGACGCAGAGTCACAGGTAGATAAGGAGATACTTGTTTACTCAAGGAGGCCAAAATCAAAGTACAAAGGAAAAATCACTCTCGATACACTACAAGAGTCCAACCTGGTGATGGATCCTATCCTTGAGCCCTCTTTGAATTCAGGTAACTCTAATTTATTTGATGATTTACCTATTGCACTCAGAAAACAACCTCGATCTTGTACTTCTCACTCTATATTTAAGTTTGTGTCATATAATGCTTTGTCTCCCACATTCCATGCTTTCACCACTAACCTTGACAGGATCGTAATTCCAAAAAATATTGATGAGGCTTGAAAAATTCTCGAGTGGAGGAATGCAGTAATGGAAGAATTACGGGCTCTAGAAAAAAATGAAACTTGGGATGTAGTGGACTTACCTAAAGGTAAGAAACCAGTTGGGTACAATTGGGTTTTTACTGTAAAGTATAAAGCCGATGGAACTGTCGAACGTTACAAAGTTCGTCTAGTGGCTAAAGGGTTCACTCAGACTTATGGGATCGACTACACCGAGACATTTGCTCCAATTGCAAAGTTGAACACTGTTAGAGTATTACTGTCATTAGCAGCAAACTTGGAGTGGACTCTCCAACAATTGGACATAAAATGCATTCTTCAATGGAATATCAGACGAGGAAATTTTTATGAAGTTATCTCCAGGATTTTGTGAAGGTAGTCAACAAAATGCGGTGTGCAAACTAAACAAGTCTCTCTACGAACTTGAGCAGTCACCACGAGCATGGTTTGATAGATTTGCAAAAGTGATAAAGGATCAAGGCTATCAACAGGGTCAATTAGATCACACAATGTTTTTTAAACACTCCTCAGACGGTTTAAAAACAATCCTGATTGTTTATGTAGATGACATAATACTAACAGGAGATAATCTGCCCGAAATTGAAAGACTCAAAAAGGTCCTTGCCACAGAGTTTGAAGTTAGAGACTTAGGACAAATGCGATACTCCTTGGGAATGGAAATTGCAAGATCGAAAAAGGGCATTAGTGTCTCACAACGAAAATATGTTATGGATCTTCTAAATGAAACAGGTATGCTTGGGAGCAAATCAAGTGACACTCCTATTGAAACAGGAAAGAGAATGGAACATTATGAAGAATCAGTTGACAAAGAAAGGTACCAGAGACTGGTTGGGAGACTAATCTATCTATCACATACAAGACCTGACATTGCATTTGCGGTAAGTGTAGTAAGTCAAATATGCACTCTTCGAAAGAAAGCCACCTAGAAGCAGTGTACAGAATTTTGAGATATCTTAAAGGCTCTCCTGAAAAAGGCCTTTTTTTCAGAAAAACAGATCAAAGAAGAACAAAGTTTTGTTCAGATGCTGATTGGGCTGGATCAATTGAAGACAGAAGATCAACTACTGGATACTGTACCTTTGTATGGAGAAACCTAGTTACATGGAGAAGTAAAAAGCAAAATGTAGTAGCTAGAAGTAGTGCTGAAGCAGAGTTTAGAACGGTTGCGCAAAGAATTTGTGAAGGACTATGGTTGAAGAAACTTCTAGAAGAACTACGAGTAAAGGCTGAGGCTCCACTCAAAGTTTATTGTGATAATAAGGCTGCAATCAATATCTCTCTTAATCCAGTCCAACATGATCGGACTAAACACATTGAAGTTGATAGACATTTTATCAAAGAGAAGGTTGAGAATGATATTATTTGTATGACCTACATTCCTACACGAGAACAAACTGCAGATATTTTCACTAAAGGGCTTCCGCGTCAGAGTTTCGATGATTTCATAAACAAGTTGGACATGATCGATATCTATGCACCAACGTTAGGATTTCCTGTTAGTCAGTTAGAAAATAAACAAAAAATATTTTATTTCTTTTTCCTGATTTACTTTCGATTCATTAGGTTTATTATATATACTCTCATATTGTATATACTTGAACATAAGAAATAAATACAATTTTATTCTCCATACAATTGGATCATTGTTAGATTGGATATAAACTGTTTTGTTGCGTTCAAAAAACACGACAATGACAAGAAGGAAGAGAGGAAAAAAAAAATGTAAATATCCCCACTTTACTAGTGAGACTATAGACCATTGTTGGATTACAACAATGCCCGTAACTTTCAACTCAAAACATCTAAGCAGCAATAATGGCTTTCTATTTGCTATTTAATAAGTAAGATTCACTAACTTGTTTCAGAGCATCCAACAAAAAATATATACTAATTTGTATGAAACTCATCTATCTGGGATAATTGTCTAATGTATTTCTTATACTTTTATAACGACTTATTATTGGTCGAAGTTGAGCAACATTTCTTTTTCTGTTCAGAAATCAAATCCCCCAGGTGCTGTTGGGACCAGCCTAGCGTTGGAAACTATAATTCAGCACTGCCCGATTGGTCTAAGACCCGTCAGGTATTAAACTAATCCTTTATTCTCCAGTAAATGAATTTTCCACTAATCCCTCATACTAAAGAAGAGCCATTTTCTCGAGGTTATGATATATTTTATGTTTATGTATCTTTTATATCTTACCATTCCAGAAGTGAAGCAACCACCAGTGTTCTTATTTGTTCAAGAGGAGGAGGTGGCATGTTGGTAGAGAGGATGGAACTTGTTGCTGATCTCTGGGAGGGGAACATTAAGGTTCGATGTCAAATGTTTCGGAATATAGTTTCTGTTCTTCTAACTGCTTCTTCATACTTACTAGTTATTCATGTCTATCAGGCAGAATTTGTTCCTAAACCTGATCCGAGCCTCACAGAGCAATATGAATATGCAAATGAGCACGGTATAAAGTATCTTGTAATCATAACAGACTCTGGTGTGACTCATAAAGGTTCCGTTAAGGTAAGCTTTATACTGGTCTAGTAGGCATATTGATAATAGTTTGGGTGGATATATATCTTTTAAACTTTAAACACAAGTGAATTGTGGACGACTGGAATTAGGTAGGATAGGATGGGGTGGACTCAAACACGAGCACCTTATTTAACAAATGCGAAATGCTAGATGCACACTTCTTTTTGTTTAATTTCGTACTCAGCTCACTACGTGTCATGATTCGCTCACACCTTCCCAATTTCCTAGATCTTGGCACCACATAGAGTGATGTTTTGTAATAGTAAGGCTATTCATGGACTATTCTGTGTACTAATCCTTCAAATCTTTCATTTGTTGCTTGAGCTACATTTGTTTTGACTTTTGAGAATGCATATGCAAATACTACTTCTATTTGTGATTCATATTTTCTTTGAAAATATGCATGTAATGACTAATGAATGAAGTGTATCTCCAGGTTCGTCATCTTGAGATTAAGAGGGAGAAGGAAGTCGACAGAGAGAATTTGGTCAGATTTCTATATGATGCAATGGCAATACAATTTAGAAATCCTTGTATTTGGAATTAGGTTTTGTCCTCCGACCGCTAGTGTTCCGGTGTGTAAATCAAGTTGCAAGTCAGATTTTCTTTGATAATTTACTCAGTTGTTAGTACTTTGAGTATCTCCCTCACCATAGCTGCTTTAGAGGTTAACATGTAGATAACCTTCCATTTTATTTTTTATACTTAAATTTTGCCCGAGTGTGTCCAAAATTTTAAAATATGAAAATTGAGAAAGCATTAGTAGAAGGTTGAAACAATATTAATTTGGAAAAATTTATCATCAGACTTTCATGAGTTTTCCATTTCTTGCCAAATTTTTTTTTTGTTGTAATTGTTGATAATTTTGCAATGGAAATACTTAAGTTGTGTTTAATTAAATTTTACATGTTTAATGAGGAAGATGTCTCTCAAAAAGTAAAATAAATAAATAAATAAAGTGATTAAAATTATAAAAATTGACTTAAAATAATTAATTGTTTATATTTAGTGATCAATGTGCACCAATTTAAAAAAAATTGATTAATATGTTCAATTTTAAAAATTAAGCGGCTCCAAGTGCAATTTTTTTTTAAAGTCTATTATATTATATCCAATTAAAATTTTCCCTGTTAATTATGCACGATATGATTTAAAAATGAATTATAATTTTTGGGTTACGAGTAAGTATACTAAATATTTTTTGAAAAAATTTCGAAAAATTTTGAATTTTACTTCAAGACATTTCATTAAATAATTAAATATTTTAAATATAATAAAATAACAAATTTAACCCTTTTACTTAAAATTAAAAAATATATTCCACACTCCAAATACCTCACATCTCACTCTCCTAAAAACAAGAAATTATTAAAAAAAAATTCATACATCCTACCTCTTCTCCCTCACTCACCCTTACTACCATCTCCATATTTACCATCAACAACTCTAAACTTTAACCTAAAATATTAAAAATGGAGGATAAATATATGAAATATACAAAAGAGGTGAAATTTTTTGAAAAAAATGGAGAAAAAAAGCAATTAAAATAGATATATAAGTTATTTTTTTTTGCAAATCGCATAGTGGTTCGGTAAGCATTACCGAACATATCATATACGTTTGGTAACCCATACCGAACTTACATGATATGTTCAATAACCTCTACCGAACTTACATGATATGTTCAGTAACCCATACCTAACAAAACAATTAGGTTCAGTAATGCCTACCGAACCACTGCATATTTGGGTGTGATGTGTAAGAGTAATTTTGACATTTTAAGTATTATTAATTTTTTTGTAAAATTTTTCTATTTATTAGGATGTCTAAGAGAAAATTTTGGAATTTCTCCATAATATCTCTATTTTTTTTGTTCAAATTTTTATACATTGAATTGTTAAGAATATGGATAAATTGTTAAGATTAAAACTGCTTTTTAGTAGTTCTCTTAAACAAACAAGTTTTGCCATGCTATCCATTATTATTGACCCCGTTTTTAAAAAAAATAATTAAATGATATATGTGTGATTTGAACGTGACTTGAACTTGATGCAGTGATGGAACTAGAGTTTCTGTTCTTAAATGGGCAAGCATAGCACAAATCCTACCTGAAGAAGATCTCAACAAGCTAGAACACTTTCAAATAATTTGATGGTGTCATAGTGGGTGTAGTGATATTATTTTTAAATTGGGGATGTCCATGAAATTTGAGTAAAATTTAAGGGTGTTATTCATATTTACCTATAGTAACATTGTTATTATTTATTTGACAATATTATCACAATTTAAATTATTATTGTTATAATAATAATTCTTTATTTAATAATAATAATATTATATAAGGTAATTAATAATAGAAATAAAATAAATATTTTATAAATTTTTGTTAACGATAATAATAAAAATTATTGCAGTAATGTCATTATCCTATTGTTTTTTTATTCCCGCAACAATAAAAGAGTCAGTCATTTTGGAATAGCAACTTTACCAACATCATAATATTCAATAATACTAAAAGTACAACAAGGACAAGAACTTGTCCAACGCCTTCTTGTTGTAGTGTCCTCGCCGTTATCTGTGCCATCGTCGCACCATCCTCGTCATCGTCGTCCTGTTCACGTTGAAGGAATGAACCTCTGTTGCTGTCCAGTTTCAGATTTCTTTGGTTAAATTTCTTCTGGTTTTGTTTGTTGAAGATCTTTGCAGATTCTTCAATGGAGCAAATATTTCCAGTTGGTCTTGTCTCACCAGTTGCCTATTGAACTGCCGATCAGTCTCGCCTACTTCCTACTAAGTTTCGCCAGTAGCTGCATTGACATTGCTTCACCAATTCGTCGGGTTTTCTAAGTTGTTGCTTGCGAATGTCCTCTGTTCTAGGTGATTTATCAAGCAATTGTAAATCTCAGAGCTCTGAGGTTGCGATCTCGACTTAGCTAAGGAAACTAACAAATCTCCAGGTAACATTTTGGACTCATAAAATTTTGGTTGTAATACTAAAGAGAATAGATAAAGGTTCATTGGATTTGATTGTGAGATCAAATAACTACTCAGTTTCATGAACAAGATCACAAAAATTAAAGTAATTTTGACCTCCTATATCCTGCTTTGAAAGACAAATGTGAAGCCATTTTCAACTTCTTAAACAATGTCAAGAGAGGATGGCTTAATTGATGGAATATTATTGCAATTTTAAAGGATGACCTAAGCACTTGTATCATCAAAGTGACGAGCTAAGCACTTACATCATCAAATTGATGAGCTAAGTGCATGTGTCATCAAAATGATGAGCTAAGCGCATGTGTCATCTCTCCAAATAGTAACATTTTTCTCTCTATAAATAGAGAGCTCATTTGCTCATTTCCATCATCCCAAAATCTCAAACATCCTAAGCATTCCAAGCTTCTCCACTTAGAAAAGTTCTTTCCTCATTGTGAGAGAGAGGTTAATTGTATTCTCCTAGTATAAGAGAGAGAGGTATCTTGTTCTTTCCTTGTATTTAAAGAGAGGTTGTAAATCTTTCAGTATAGTGAAGTCCTTCTGGCCTTTGCCCGTGGAGTAGCCCGTAATCATTTTGGGTGAACCACGTAAATACTTGTGTTCGTTTTTATCTTCATTCTCTCAACTTTACTTTGATTGTGTGTTAGCTTCAATCCCTAAATTTCCTAACAGTGGTATCAGAGCTTTGGTTGTGGGTACTGTTCACGTATACGGTTACTGTTCACGTATACGGTTACTATTCACAAATACAATTATTGTTCACTTGTAATAGTGGGAGCCGGTTCAAGTAAGAAGCATATCAAAAATGACGACAACAACAAAGTTCGATGTTGAGAAGTTCAACAGAAGTAATTTTTCGTTGTGAAAAATGAAGATTAAAGCAATTTTGAGGAAGGATAATTGCTTGGAAGCAATTGGAGAAAGGCCAGCTGAGATCATTGATGATCAAAAATGGAATGAAAAGGATGGCAATGCAATTGCTGATCTATACTTAGCACTAGCCGATGGAGTTTTATCCAGTGTGGCAGAAAAGAAGACAGCAAAGAAGATTTGGGATACTCTAACAAGACTGTACGAGGCCAAATCACTTCACAACAAGATCTTCTTAAAAAGGAGACTTTACACTCTTCGAATGGCAGAATCCACATCGGTGACCGACCACATCAACACCTTGAATACTTTATTTTCGCAACTTACATCAATGGGTTACAAAATAGAGACAACTGAACGTGCGGAGCTTCTACTTCAAAGTCTACCTGACTCGTATGATCAACTCATCATCAACCTGATGAACAACATCCTTTCGGATTATCTAGTCTTTGACGAAATTACAGCTGCTGTTTTGGAAGAAGAAACTCGGCGTAAAAACAAAGAAGATAGACAAGTAAGTTTGCAGCAAGCGGAAGCTTTGACGGTGATGAGAGGAAGATCAACAGAACGTGGCTCTAGTGGGAGTCAAAATCATGGTAGATCGAAATCAAGAAGTAAGAAGAATTTCAAGTGCTACAATTGTGGCAAGAAAGGGCATGTCAAAAAGGATTGTTGGAGTAGAAGAAGGAATGGAGACCCTGAGCCACCAAATGCTCAAGGGAATGTAGCAAGTATCCCTGATAATGGTGAAGTCTTATACAGCGAGGCTACAGCAGTAGTTGAAGGTAGAAAGCAGTTTTCTGACGTCCGGTTAATAGACTTAGGAGCAACATGGCACATGACATCTCGAAAAGAATGGTTCCACAAATATGAACCAATCTCAGGAGGTTATGTACACATGGGAGATGATCATGCTTTGGAAATTGCTGGTATTGGTACTATCAAAATAAAAATGTTTGATGGTACAGTTCGCACTATTCAGGAGGTACGACATGTGAAGGGCTTGAGGAAGAATCTACTATCTTTGGGGCAAATAGATAGTCTTGGATACGGGACCCATGTCGAGAATGGGATCATGAAAATTGTCAGAGGTGCGCTTGTGATTTTGAAAGCAGAAAAGATTGCAGTGAATCTATTCATGCTTAAAGGGGAAACACTACAGGAAGCTGATGCGTGTGTCGCGTCAACCAGTAAAGGAGAAGAATCAACAATGATGTGACATCTCAAATTGGGCCACATGTCGGAACGAGGTTTGAAGATTCTCTCCGACAGAAAGTTGCTTCCAGGGCTCAAATCGGTAAATCTACCTTTCTGTGAGCATTGTGTTACAAGTAAGCAACATAGATTGAAGTTTAGTAGATCTGATGCAAGGAGTAAAGGCATTTTAGACTTGATTCATTCTGATGTATGGGAATCACCAGAAATGTCACTAGGAGGTGCAAAGTACCTAGTGTCATTCATTGATGATTACTCTAGAAGGTGTTGGGTATATCCAATCAAGAAAAAGTCAGATGTCTTTCAAGTATTCAAAGACTTTAAAGCGCAGGTGGAACTTGAATCTGGGAAGCAGATTAAGTGTTTAAGGACAGATAATGGAAGAGAGTATATAGACGGCGAGTTTCTTGCACTTTGTAAGCAAGAAGGTATTAAAAGACAGTTCACAGTTACATACACGCCTCAACAAAATGGAGTGGCAGAACGGATGAACAGAACTCTTGCAGAAAAGATAAGAGCTATGTTGAGGTCTGCAGGTCAATCCAACTCCTTTTGGGCAGAAGCAGCCAAAACTGCATGTTATGTGGTAAATCGGTCGCCATCAACAGCAATTGAGTTAAAGACACCGATGGAGATGTGGACTGAAAAGCCAGCAGATTACTCTACTTTACATTCATTTGGATGTCCTGTGTACGTAATGTACAATGCCCAAGAAAGATCGAATTTGGATCCAAAATCTAGAAGGTGTATCTTCTTGGGATATGCTGATGGTGTCAAGGGGTATCGCTTGTGGGATCCCACTACCCGCAAGCTCATAATCAGCAGGGATGTGATCTTTGTAGAAGATCAATTACAAAGAAAAGATGGAGTCGATAGCACATCAAATGAGAATTCAGAGACTACAATAGTTCAGGTGGAAAATAATTCAATACAAGAAATTCAAGATTCTACTAAAGCAGCACCACAACACGATGTACAAGAACCAGTTGAGTCCGAGGCTCCAGAAGTTCGTCGGTCAACTCGTGAAAGAAGGTCGCCAACTTGGCACTCAGAGTATGTTACTGAAAGTAATGTTGCATACTGTCTTTTAACGGAGGATGGAGAGCCATCAACTTTCCATGAAGCTACAAGTAGTTCAGATGCATCTTTGTGGATGACAGCAATGCAGGAAGAAATTGAAGCTTTACATAAGAACACGACTTGGAAACTAGTACCATTACCACATGGAAGAAAAGCCATTGGTAACAAATGGGTCTACAAGATCAAGCGAGATAGCAATGATCAAGTGGAACGGTATCGTGCAAGATTGGTGGTAAAAGGATACGCTCAGAAAGAAGGTATTGATTTCAATGAAATATTTTCCCCAGTAGTACGACTTACAATAGTCAGAGTAGTCTTGGCAATGTGTGCAACGTTTGACTTACATCTAGAGCAGTTGGATGTAAAAACTGCATTTCTTCATGGAGAACTTGAAGAAGAAATTTATATGCTTCAACCAGAAGGTTTTGCTGAAACAGGCAAGGAGGACTTGGTTTGCAGGTTGAACAAATCTCTGTACGATCTCAAACAGGCGCCGAGGTGTTGGTATAAGAGATTTGATTCCTTCATTATTAGCCTTGGATACAACAGACTTAGTTCAGACCATTGTACATACTACAAAAGGTTTGATGGGGATAATGACTTTATTATCTTATTGTTGTATGTGGACGACATGTTGGTAGCAGGAGCCAACAAAGATCGAATCCAAGAATTAAAGGCTCAATTGGCTAGGTGATACGAACCGGACCCCCTCCCGAAGTCAGCCCGACACGAGCCGAGAGCCGTGTCTTGAGAAGGGCCTCAAGAAGGTGCAAAATGGCATGCAACAACAAAAACAAGCATGCAAGCACCATGGAAGAGAAGGAGAAGAGTGCAAGTGGCAAATTCCAAAATTTGGAGTTGCGCCGCGGCGAGGAGGTTTCTGCATTGGAGGAAGGAATTGTCACACAAGCGCGCCGCGGCATGGATTTGGTGCGCTGCGGCACAGGGCGCTCTGTTTTGGGTCAAGGGACACGCGTGCGCCGCGGCACAAGAAAATGGCGCCGCAGCGAGGAGGGTTCTGTTTTGGACCGAAGGAGCATGCGCGCTGCGGCATGAAATTCCCTGCGCCGCGGCATGGCAAGGACTGGGCGAGACGTGCGCGCGCTGACATGCCAGACCTGCGCGCTGACACGGACATGCGCGCCTGACAGCCAGACCTGCGCGCTGACACCGACATGTGCGCCTGACAGCCAGACCTGCGCACAGATCCTGAATGTGCGCGCCGCGGCATTAACTTTTGTGCGCCGCGGCGAGACTTCGCGTGGGGCAAACAGAACAAGGCGCGCCGCGGCATGAATAATTTCCCGCCGCGGCGAGGATTCAAAATGTTGTAATTTTTGGACCATTGGATCCAAACCAATGGCTAGGATTTCTTGAGACCATTTTAGGGTTTTTTTTTTTTTTTGTTTCTATATATATGTAAGGCAGCTGCCATTGAAACACAATTAATCAATTAATCAAAAACATGAGTTTTCATCAATGAAAAACAATTTGGAGTGATTTCAAATTGAGGGAGAGCACAAGTGCTTCTCTTGGTCTATCAAGAAACTTATCAAAGGAACTAGCAACCCTTTGTGGCGTTTCGCCTTGTCTCGGCTCGTGGTGCGTATATCCAAGGGTGGAGGCGAGTTCTTTGCTACCATAGTCGAGCGTTCTTCGTAGAATCTGCGTGCTAACATTGTTGTCGGGTCATTGTCCGTATTTCTTGTGGTTGCCAAGCCGCGTGATTTGGAGGTCATAGGAGTCGTGGCGAGCGGTTCGCATCATTTGGTATCAGAGCTCTAGGTTGTAATTCTAGACTCCTATCCTTTATTGTCTTTTTCATTATACAAAAAAAAAAAAAAAAATCTGTGCACTTTGCAAAATCTGTGTTCTTTATCTTTCCAGAATTTTTCTTGTTGTTCTTGCAAAATTCTGTTTGTGTTGTGTTTCTGAAATCAATTCTGATTTGTATTGTTGTTTTCTGTTTTGTTGATTCTGTTTCTTTGAAAATTTCAGATTAAAATTGTTGTTTTTGATTTCCTGAAAATTTTCAGAATTGCGTTTTGTGTTTCTGATTTCTGGAATTTTCTGCTGTGTTGAAATTTTCAGAATTGTGATTTGTGTTCCTGAATTTTCTGGGCAATTTCTGCTTGCTGCTGAAATTTCAGATTGTGTTTTTTTTTTTTGTGTTTTTTGAATTTCCGTTGTGTTATGGAAAGGTTTTCGTGTTGAAAATTTTTCTAACAATCTGTTCGTAACGAAAAGGGTATTTTGGTAATTTTATCGTGCTCTCGTATTGTTTTCGTGTAGGGGCATTTTGGTAATTTTACCATGCTCTCGTAATTTTGTTCGTATTTCGTGATTTGTTCGTGTTTTACGTTCCGAACAGTTTATATAAAAAAAAAAGAGAGGTGAAAATTTCTTTTCCAGGAAATTTTTACAAAGTCGTTATTTGATTCCTCTCGAGTCTAAATTCTATTTGAATCAAATATTCCTTTTCATTGAGTTAGAACTCCAAACACTTTGAGTTAGTTCCTTGCTTGCCTTGAATTGGATATAACGCCACTAGTGGGTGAGTGCGGAATTTTACCTCGGGTTGAAAGTTTTGGAAGTTGACTTGCGATAGAACGAGAAGTGTTTGGGCAATCCATCCGAGTGATTAAACACGTGAGGTAACGAAGTGGATTTTTCTGTTCTTAAATTTGATTAACTAATTCTCTGTGTGCGAAGTTGTGGTGATCATGTCTGACAGGGCTAATTTCGAAGAGCGTCCGGATACCGCATCTGTGTGGCGTGCAATGCAACAATCCATGGAACGGTTGAGTGCCGTCATGGTAAATCTTGATGAACGGGTAGAACGGCAAGAAGCTATGGTTGCCAATTTACAACGAAGATCACCCGAAGGGGCTCCAGAAGTTAGGAGACCGAATAGGAGGCCCTTAGTAGATGAGGAGAATTGGGATGAAGACTTTGATAATGGAGAAAGGAGGATGCCTTATGAAGAAAGGAATGAATATCGGGGAGGAAGGAATGGTCGGGAAGGTTTGTGGAGACCCCCACCTCGGCCCTTTGACGGGGTTGACCGAAATTTGGACAACATCAAAATGAAGATGCCTACATTCCAAGGGAAGAATGATCCGGAGTTGTACTTGGAATGGGAGAAACGGGTTGAGCATGTTTTTAATTGTCACCATTATTTCGAGGAGAAGAAAGTGAAGTTGGCGGTAATCGAGTTTAGCGATTACGCCTTGAATTGGTGGGACCAATTGGTGGTCTCAAGGAGGAGGAATGGAGAGAGGCCCATTGAAAGTTGGGGTGAGATGAAGGTCATAATGCGGAAGCGGTTTGTCCCAAGCCACTACTACCGGGAACTCTATCAGAAACTACAAAGGCTTAATCAAGGTCATCGGTCCGTTGATGAGTATTTCAAGGAGATGGAGATGACTATGGTGAGAGCAAGTGTGGAGGAAGATAGGGAGGCCGCCATGGCTCGGTTCTTGAGCGGGTTGAATTCTAGCATTGCCAACATTGTGGAGTTGCACCACTATGTCGAGTTGGAGGATATGGTGCAAATGACCATCAAAGTAGAAAGGCAATTGAAGAGGAGGAGTAGCCATACCATACCCGTAGAGAACAATCAGGACACCACTTTTCCGACACCGACACCGAACCCAATTCCGCCTTGGAAGTCTAGTGGAAGGAAGGAAGGGGAAGGTAGCTCCAAGCCCAATTTTGAGAACAAGGGCAAAGAAAGGGAGATGAGGAGAGATAAGGGAAAGGATGAAGGAGGAACCGTCCATCGAAATTGTGACATAAATTGTTACCGTTGCCTTGGAAAAGGTCACTACGCTCATCAATGTCCAAATAAAAGGACAATGATCGTACAAGCCAACGGGGAAGTAGCGACCGATGATGACAGTGATGAAGGGGAGAAACCGTCATTAGAGGAGGATAATGACGAGGAAGTGTATCTAGTCACGGGAGAGTTGCTTGTAGTACGGAAGGCACCATTGGATCAATACCGAGAAGTCGACATGGGATCCCAAAGAGTTCATACTTTTCAGACGAGATGCCATGTGAGTGATAAGGTGTGCCAGTTGATAATTGATAGTGGGAGTTGCACCAACATTGCGAGCACAACTTTAGTTGAGAAGCTAGGGTTGACTACGAACAAGCATCCTCAACCGTACAAGCTACAGTGGCTAAATGACAGTGGAGAAGCGAAGGTTGAAAGGCAAGTACTTGTAACCTTTTCCATTGGTCGATATAAGGATGAGGTGATTTGTGACGTATTACCCATGCAAGCTGGGCATATATTGCTAGGGCGGCCATGGCAATACGATAGGAAGGCCACTTATGACGGATACAAGAACGAGTATTCCCTTGAGAGGGAAGGGAGGAGGTTTACTCTTTTGCCTTTGACTCCACAACAAATGTCCAACAAGCTGATAAGGGAAGTGGAGGAGAAAAAGGGAAAGAGGTTGGAAGGAGAGCCCAAGGGGAAGAAGGGGCACTCAAGGGGGAAGAAAGAAAGAAAAAGGACCCAACAATGTTTATATTCTAACTTTTCTTTCTTGCAGGAATCTTATGATGAAAAACAAAACGAAGATGGCCTGCAAAACTTGCCCTATGACAAAGGTCCGAATTCGAGGTCGAATTCTTTCGAAGAAGGAGGGAATGATACGAACCGGACCCCCTCCCGAAGTCGGCCCGACACGAGCCGAGAGCCGTGTCTTGAGAAGGGCCTCAAGAAGGTGCAAAATGGCATGCAACAACAAAAACAAGCATGCAAGCACCATGGAAGAGAAGGAGAAGAGTGCAAGTGGCAAATTCCAAAATTTGGAGCTGCGCCGCGGCATGGATTTTGTGTGCCGCGGCGAGGAGGTTTCTGCATTAGAGGAAGGAATTGTCACACAAGCACGCCGCGGCATGGATTTGGTGTGTCGCGGCACAGGGCGCTCTGTTTTGGGTCAAGGGACACGCGCGCGCCGCGGCACAAGAAAATGGCGCCGCAGCGAGGAGGGTTCTGTTTTGGACCGAAGGAGCATGCGCGCCGCGGCATGAAATTCCCTGCGCCGCGGCATGGCGAGGACTGGGCGAGACGTGCGCGCGCTGACATGCCAGACCTGCGCGCAGATCCTGAATGTGCGCGCCGCGGCATGAACTTTTGTGCGCCGCGGCGAGACTTCGCGTGAGGCAAACAGAACAAGGCGCGCCACAGCATGAATAATTCCCCGCCGCGGCGAGGATTCAAAATGTTGTAATTTTTGGACCATTGGATCCAAACCAATGGCTAGGATTTCTTGAGACCATTTTAGGGTTTTTTTTTTGTTTCTATATATATGTAAGGCAGCTGCCATTGTAACACAATTAATCAATTAATCAAAAACATGAGTTTTCATCAATGAAAAACAATTTGGAGTGATTTCAAATTGAGGGAGAGCACAAGTGCTTCTCTTGTTCTATCAAGAAACTTATCAAAGGAACTAGCAACCCTTTGTGGCGTTTCGCCTTGTCTCGGCTCGTGGTGCGTATATCCAAGGGTGGAGGCGAGTTCTTTACTACCATAGTCGAGCGTTCTTCGTAGAATCTGCGTGCTAACATTGTTGTCGGGTCATTGTCCGTATTTCTTGTGGTTGCCAAGCCGCGTGATTTGGAGGTCATAGGAGTCGTGGCGAGCGGTTCGCATCACTAGGGAGTTTGATATGAAGAACTTGGGACCAGCAAACAAGATTCTAGGGATGCAGATTCACCGAGACAGAAATAACAGGAAGATTTGGCTTTCACAGAAAAACTACTTCAACAAGATTTTACGACGCTTCAATATGCAAGATTGTAAGCCAATATCTACCCCACTTCCTGTTAATTTCAAGTTATCCTCAAGTATGTCTCCTAGCAATGAAGCAGAGAGGAGGGAGATGTCTCGAGTACCGTATGCATCAGCAGTGGGAAGTTTGATGTTCGCTATGATATGTACAAGACCAGACATTGCACAAGCAGTGGGAGCGGTCAGTCGATTTATGGCAAATCCTGGTGGAGAGCATTGGAACACTGTGAAGAGGATCCTTAGATACATCAAAGGAACCTCAAGTGCTGCATTATGTTATAGAGGATCAAATTTTACTGTCAAAGGATATGTTGATTCAGATTTTGCAGGAGATCTCGACAAAAGAAAATCCACTACTGGCTATGTGTTCACACTTGCAGGTGGAGCTGTAAGCTGGGTTTCAAAATTGCAAACAGTTGTAGCATTATCTACAACAGAAGCAGAATACATGACAGCTACACAAGCTTGCAAGGAAGTAATCTGGATAAGAAGACTAATGGAGGAGCTCGGGCACAAACAAGAGAAGATTCTTGTGTATTGTGACAGTCAGAGCGCCTTGCACATTGCAAGGAATCCAACATTTCATTCCAGAACTAAGCACATAGGAGTACAATATCATTTTGTTCGAGAAGTAGTGGAAGAAGGAAGTGTGGATATGTTAAAAATTCACACAAAAGAGAACCTAGCAGATGTAATGACAAAACCTATCAACACTGACAAGTTTGTATGGTGTCGATCCTCGTACGGCTTAGCAGAGACGTAAGCAGCAGGGTTTGAGCAAAGGCTAGTTGGAAGAGATAATCGTGAAAGATGACTTCAAGTGGAAGATTGAAAAATAAATGTGAAGCCATTTTCAACTTCTTAAACAATGTCAAGAGGGATGGCTTAATTGATGGAATTTATTGCAATTTCAAAGGATGACCTAAGCGCTTGCATCATCAAAGTGATGAGCTAAGCGCTTACATCATCAAATTGATGAGCTAAGTGCATGTGTCATCTCTCCAAATAGTAACATTTTTCTCTCTATAAATAGAGAGCTCATTTGCTCATTTCCATCATCCCAAAATCTCAAACATCCTAAGCATTCCAAGCTTCTCCACTTAGAAAAGTTCTTTCCTCATTGTGAGAGAGAGGTTAATTGTATTCTCCTAGTATAAGAGAGAGAGGTATCTTGTTCTCTCCTTGTATTTAGAGAGAGGTTGTAAATCTTTCAGTATAGTGAATTCCTTCTAGCCTTTGCCCGTGGAGTAGCCCGTAATCATTTTGGGTGAACCACGTAAATACTTGTGTTCGTTTTTATCTTCATTCTCTCAACTTTACTTTGATTGTGTGTTAGCTTCAATCCCTAAATTTCCTAACATGCTTCTTTTGCGTAATCGAGTAGAAATGTTAGTTTTCTTGGTATCAATTCCAATTGTGAGATAAATCACAATCTGTGTTCATTTTATCGTTGGTGCTCTCTGGATTCGCTTTTAATCCACCTTTGGGTGTGATTTTGTTTACTATGGCTTAGTTGATTGCTTATTGACATCTGGATTGAATTTTACTAGTAACATGGACAGTTTTGACTTCATGCTTGGATTTATTGTTCGGGGTGTTACCTTTCGACTTGTTAGTCTTGATGAGATGATTGAACCCTGGCAAGTTTGGTCGAATGTTAAGGAGGTTTAGCAATATTCTACTGTTTGTATTGAAAGTTGGTTTAGGCATGTCTCATTTTTGGTTTGGCAAGTGCTCGTGATGTCCTATAGTCTAAAGGCACTCAATAATAAAAAGGTGCGGAATCGAGGCAAATTCTCATAGATATTAGTTTGGATTCTAGTGACCATTTGCTTGTTTTTTAAGCTGCATATTTTCTTAAGATATAATTGTTGATTTGTTATTTTGTCTTTATTATTATTCTAGTTATTTTTTTAAATTTGATAAGTGTGGTCTGTTTTATATTTGATTGCTGGTATTGTCAATTCCTTAAATTTTATTACTTTTTTTTTCAGATTATTTAGTTGATTATTAGGGAGAAAAAATGTTATTGTTTATGGTGTCCAATTTTTACTAACTTTGTTGCTTTCATTTGCTTAAGTTATTTTTTAATTGTTTATAGCTATTTTTCAAATTATTAAATTGTACTATTTTTTTAAGAATAAAAATTTTCTTTTCTGAAAAAAAATTTAAAAAAAAAAAAAAAAAAAAACACTTTACCAACCTCATTATTTTTAAGATGAAGAGCCAAAATAATATCTTTGCTTATACAATAGGTTTCATTTAGTCCTTTAGCTTATAAAATGTATTTTAAATTCATTTGTTATAAAAAAAGTGTTCTGAAGTCCATTTACTTGTAAAAAATGTGTATATTTTTTGATAGATATATATCAAATTAAATAATTTTTAATTAAAAAATTACTCTAATTTTTTATAATTTCTTTCTATTAAACTTAAATAAAATTTTCATTGTCTAATTTATGATTTTAGATATTAAACAATGAAAATTCTATTTAAATTTTATTGAATTCAATCAAACTTAAATAAAATTTTTATTATCTAAGTTGTGACTTTAAATATTAGACAATTAAAATTATATTTAAATTTTATTGAAAATTATATTTAAATTACATTGAAAATTATATTTAAGTTTTTTTTTAAAACTAAAAAATTAAGTAATTTTTTAATTAAATATTAATTTTTTTACGTATATATATATATATATATATATATATCAAAAAATATAAATATGCATGTTACACATCTACGTTAAATTAGATGAAAAATTAACTTTGTCTTTGCTTAACATATTTTTTACAAGTAAAGGGACTTAAAAACACATTTTTCAAAAGTAAAGGAATTTAAAAACACGTTTTATAACTTAAGGAATTAAATGTCGTATTTTATAAAAATAAAAAGACCTTTTGATTTTTTTTTTCTTTCTATTTTTTATTGCTTTTCAGGGCCTTGTCTCCCCAGTAAATCAGATGGCCTACAACAATTTGGGAAACTAAAGAGCGGGAATATATGGTAGTTTTCCACTATCCTGACTCTGAGTGGAGGATTCTTTCTATCGAACTTAAGGTAAACTACATCAAACATGATAGAATTAAAAACTTCCAATTTATATAGAATTAAAAATTAGATCATATATAGAGTCATTATCTTTTTTTGAGGGCGAAAAAATTGGTAATTGGCACTAGGGGTGAGCAGCGGATCGAAACCGCCTGTTTTTCACAAATCTGAATCTGAATCCGATCCGATCCGATCCGAAGCGAATTTGAAGATTTCTAATCCGAATTCGATCCGATAATGTAGTCAATCCGAACCAATCCGAATCCGAACAGATTGGATTTTTCGGATCGGATAGGTCGGATTGAGATTATAATTTATTTTTTTATTATTATCATATATAAAACACAATATATACTAACATTTAAATTTTAAATTGGTATATTTTTTAGTAAAATTTATTTATTTATAGTCACAAATTAGATAATCAAAATAATAAAAAGTATACTGTTGAATATTATTAAATTATTATAGAGAATTTAATATTTTTATTTTTTAAAAAACTAAAATAATAATTTAATGTAATTATGGTATGTATAATATTTAAATATAACACATTAAAAATAAATATACATTTATTTATAATTTTAATAGTAATCCATCGGATTACAACGGATTATAAAATCTGTCAATCCGAATCCGAACGGATTATATACTTTTCAATTCGAATCCGATCCAACTACAAAATATATCAATCTAATCCGATCCGAATCCGACAAATCGAATCGGATTTATTAATTTAAGTGTATCGATTGGATTATTTGCTCACTCTTAATTGGCACTATCTTTTGACTCTTAAGGTGGCATTGATAATGAGTATAATCTCAATAAAAGTTATAAAAAAAAAAAAAAAAAATTCAAGATAATACGTGTTGTTTTCTTCAAATTAAATTAATTTACAAATTTGAATATAACATTCACCTGTTGTTACAAAACAATTAACGTAGCGAGTGATGGACTAACACAAGGGTTATTTATAATAAAGAAAAAAAAGGATAAAAATAATATTTTTAAAAAATACAACTCTACCTATAATACCCCTTTATTAATTCATTCCATTATCATATAATTAAAAAATTATTTTTATTTCCAACGACCACTACTAACAACCTTACTAGAGGTATGATAACTACCACCGACATCCATATTTTTTCTGTAACTTGTACAAAATAAAAATGATATTTCTGTACATGGTACATAAATAATTTTCATTATGTAAATGTTACATACAAAATCTGAAAATCATAACAAAAAATTTCTAAATATAAATGCAAATTTTCTACATGGTACAAAAATAACATTTTGTACATGTTACAAAAAAAATTTAAAATATAAATACAAGATTTTGTACATGTTACAAAAATAAAAATTTTATTATGTACATTTTACATAAAAAAATCTAGAAATTATAAAAAGGAAATTTTAAATGTCTTAATTCAAGATTTTGTACATGATACATAAATAACTTGTTCATTCTGTATATTTTACAAAAAAATTTGGAAATCATAAGAATTTTTTTTTTTTTTTTTTTTTAAATATGAAAGTAAGATTTTGTATATGGTATAGAAAAAATATTTTTATTAAGTTCATATTACAGAAAAAAATGAAAATTATAATAATTTTTTTAAAAATATTTTAATGCAAGAAATGTATTAAGGCAATATTATGTATCATAAAATAACATTTTTATAACTTATAGAATAACTAGCTTACATAATTATTTGCAATTTTTGTACAATTTACATAATAATCCTCTTACATAATAAATATAATTTTTGTACAACTTACAAAATATCAATATATAGAATTACTTACAATTTCTGTACATCTTAATTTTTGTATAACTTATGAAATGACCACTTATAGAATTATTTACAATTTTTTTACAATTTACGTATTGACTTGGCTACATAATTATTTATAATTTTTGTACAATTTACATAATAACCCTCTTACATAATTATTTATAATTTCTGTATAACTTACATAATGACTCGTAAACATAATTATGTATAACAAAATAACATTTTTATTATATATATGTTACAATTTCTGTACAGCTTATAGAATAATACGCATACAAATTTATTTACAATTTTTGTATAACTTACAAAATAACCTGGTTATATAATTATTTTCAATTTATGTACAATTTATAGAATGACATGTATACAAGATTGTTTACAATTTTTGTATAACTTACAATATGCTATTGGTACATAATTATTTACAACATCTGTATAACTTTCAGAATAACTTGAGTACAAAATTATTTGCAATTTTTGTACAACAAAATGATCCAATTATAAAAATAATTGACTACATAATATGTCACTAATAGTAAGTTCTACTTAAACATGCTAATGACACATTTTGACTAAGTAAGACCGTAATACTCTCTTTATATATTTTGTACATGTTACATAAAAATATAAAAATTAAAATAAAAAAAAATTAAATAACAAAAAATTTTATAATACAAAATAACATTTTTATTATGATTCATTCCCAACGGTACTCCTTAAATCACCCGCATACAAAAAGTACTGCGTTATCCGGAGGCTTTGTTATTTGGTGATATTCATACAAGTCCACAATGATTCACCAATAAGAAAGTCCACGGTTGACTCTTTGATGACAAGATGACAACAGAAGCAATATATTGCAATACAAAGCAAAGAACAATATAAGCTGGTATACTGAAATATGAAAGTTCCAAAACCATTAAGCAAATCCAAGAAAATGAAAAGTTGTACATACAAAAAACCCAAGGAAATGAATTAAAATGTGGAACAAGTAATAAAAGGAACTTGTTATAAGTCCAAATAAATTAAATAAGATCATTAGATATGTCAAAAACACTAAGACATAAAATTGATTGTAGCATCAAACCTTCTTGTGTTAACATACAGATTTTAGAACTAAAAAAAGGCAAGTAACAATTGAACCGATTCCTCTGCAGCTGGTGATACAAGTATCCCGTCGTTGGTTATATTCCTCCTAATAAACTCAATAAGTTTTGATCAACAAAAGAATCAGCCTATAAAAAGCCTAATTTACATGTAAGATTATCAAAATTTAAATCCTTTAGAGTTACCAAATAAGAGATTATAAATATAGTACTAATTGAACTAACAGTCCAAAATATACTAAACATATAGAGAGGAAGATAGATAAATATAAAGAACAAGACATGTTTTGGGATTGTAAATTGGAACTCGAATTTCTTCTTCTTTGAATGAAGAATGAGATGCTCCACGCTAGAGATGAGGAGAACAGTGCAAAATAATGGAGTGTCGAGATCAGAGATGAGAACAGGACTTATTTTGGGACACTCCATCAAGTCGCTTTTGTGGAGGCGCTAAGTGAATACGCAATTAATAGGGTAAGTCGGCTTAACCTAATAAGAATACAACTACAAAATATTGTAAGGTTAAGAAAGTAATTATAATTGTCAAAAACGACGCCAAAATTCAATTTTCAGCAATTTGGCTGCTTCGCTCAAAATGCCTATATATGGAGGTATTAATTCATGTAGCAATGGTCTAGGAAAAAAATCATGACACTTAACTAAAACTCTGAAAGAAAGATACATCAAAAATTTGATAAATAATTAATTTAATGCTGACGTGAAAGTCTGCCCCTATAGCTCAGTGGTAGAGCGTCAGTCTTGTAAACTGAAGGTCTGTAGTTCGATCCTGCATGGGGGCATTTTAAAATTTAAATAAAATAAAAGATTTAAAGATATATATAAATTCAAATTAATACTGGAATGCTATATATTTATTGATATATTGTTTTAAAAAAATAATTACACTGAGACTCTACGTTAGAATTAATTAAAAAGTTATTAAATTCACTTTCTTTTTTTTCAGCACGGTACTAATTTATTTCTTGCGTGAGTTTTCCATTTTTTAATTTTAAAGACAGTTCATCACATATATCAAACTGACATATGTAGAAGCATCACATGACAATATACAGAACTAGCCATAGGTAGATAAAAGCGGACGATGAACAGGCAATATGAATTCCAGGTCAAATCAAAGAGTAATTAAGGAACAATTAGGTGAACATAAAAAAATAAAATTACAATTTTAGTGGCATAAAATAAAGAACTCTACAATATAACACTGAGATATAGAGTCTTGAAGATGATCCCATAAACCACCAGTTTGTTAAACCTGAATGCACAAAAACAAATTCAAACTTACAAAACAAATGGTGGTAGTTATATAAAGTCTAGTTTTCCAGAAAAATAAATTACATTACTACAATAATTCTTCTTTTCATCCAACAACTTACTTAAAAGTTATGCTCCAAGTACAACCTTTGTTGAGGTGAAGCTGGTCCAATCTCCTCCTCCAAACTTCTCAAACCGTCGTTGAGACTTCCTGCATTGCCCAAATTTCTTGTTTCTAAATTCTTTCCCTCAACATCTGCGTCCGAAACAGAAGACTTTCTCCTTTGAGATGATGCAACACTTGGGAAAGTTATCCAAGAAGGAGCTCTGAATTCAATCCTCTGATCTTCTCCTTCTGCTATATCAGTTTCGGACGCTGACCTGTTTGAAGATCTTTGTGATGATTTTTTGTGCAGCCTATTGCTTCCCAATACTACCTCAGTTGGCAAAATTGGTTGTTCATTACATGGACTGCCCATCAATAATGCAAGTGCTCTTTCCAATTCTGTAGTGACTTTATCCATTGATGGTCTCTCTTTGCCTCTCATTCTAACACATTTACAAGCCACATTTGCTATTCTTTTTAGAGCTTCAATATCTGATGGAAGTTTCAAATTTGGGTCTAGTATTGCTGTTATATCTCCAGCTTTGATCAAAGGTACTGCCCATTCAACTATATTTTGAGGCACTTCCCATTCAACTACATTTCCTTCTTCATATTGATTGTCAATAGCTTTTCTTCCACTAAGAATCTCTAGCAATAAGACACCAAAGCTATAGACGTCTGATTTTGTTGTAAGATAGTGCAGCCTGTAGTACTCGGGGTCAAGATATCCAAGAGTTCCTGCTGGTGGTTCCGGCAAGGGGGAGCCACTATCTGCAGGCCCAAGCAATGACAATCCAAAATCAGCCACCCTAGCATTGTGTTCTTCATCTATGAGAATGTTTGAAGACTTAATGTCTCGATGGATCACAGGTGGACAAGCATATCCGTGTAGGTATTCGATTCCCCTTGCAGCCTGAACTGCAATGGTTACCCTTCTAACCCAATCCAATTGCTCCTTTAAGGCTTCACTCTTTCCATGAAGATGTTGGTGCAGTGATCCATGAGCCATGAACTCGTAGACAAGAAGCCTTTCATCACCTTCTTCACAATATCCAAGCAAATTGAGTAAATGGGCATGGTTTAATCTTGAAAGTAAGTCCAGTTCAGTATGGAACTCTTTTGAATTCTTCTGTATGTTTCGGGACATTGTAGCTCTTTTAACTGCAACAACTGTTCCATCTTTTAAAACTCCTCTAAAAACGCATGAGAAACTTCCCATTCCCACTATAGAATCTTCTTTAAATCCATTGGTAGCTCTTTCTAGTTCCTCATAACTGAACATCTGAGCCCTCCTTATCTTAAGGTCATCCAAGTCAGGCCTAATCTTTCCATCATCTTTTTGAAAGATAGTACCATTTCCATTATTTCTCTTAGGCTTTGAATTTTGAAGGGAGCATTGACAGTCCCTCAACTTGTACCGAACATATACAACTGCAGTTAAAGACACAATAATGACCAAGAACACAGCAAATGAAGTCTCTGCTATAATGATTGGAAGTTGCTGTGACCAAAACCTTTCGTTCTTCTTCCCTTCCATAACATTGGAATACGAAGAACAATTCGAAAAGCAGTCAGATGTATAGCAAATGGAACAGTTATATTCACAAATCCTATCAGACTTCATTGTACATTCTGTTTTCTGGTACATTTCGACTGGACAATCAGTGCTGCAAGGCATGCAAACATGAGAGGTAGGATGCATGCAAGAGACATTCTCATGGCTAAGTTCATAGGAACCGGGAGGACAAGGTGAAGGCTTGCAAACACCGGGCGAGACAGCCAAAGGAAGAGAAGTAGGAAATGCAATACCCCAGCAAACAGGCACTAGTGATCTCTCAGCAAGAATTCCACAAGTAAAATAATTTCCAGCAGTAATTTCATATACCTTGATCCTATTAGGAACTGGAGTGCTTGGTTTAACAATAAATCCCCAGCATATCACGCCGCGATCAGCGCTCTTAATTCCACAAGCATGAAACTTTCCTCCTACAACAGAGAGTAATGGATCATTAGGGGCTAAATCAACATTGCCTTGTTGAACCGCTGAATAAGCCACTGAGATTTCTTCTTCAAAATTCAAACTTCTTCCCCAACAAAAAGCCCTAGAATCCAAACCTTCTAGAATCCCACATACATGATATCCACCAGCAGCAATATTCTGAAACCTCATTTCCACAGGAACCAAACTGATGACTCTACTACTAGTCTCATCACCCCAACACAAAACAGTCTTATTCTGAGAAAATAAGCCACAAGTAAATTCCGAGCCTGATGATATTGATTTAATCCTCCCTTCAAATACATAGTTTCTAGTCATGTTATAACCCCAACAATCAACAAAAGAAGTGTTCCTTCTTTTCCCAGTTAAAGGTTTTCTCAATCCACACAAATGGTAATCACCAGCACTTAGTTCTAAGTAGTCAGCTCTTTTAATCATGGGCTTAGGAACTCCCATTTCAATATAACCACTGCTTCCCCAACAATAAGGCTTATTAGAACTCATGAGAAGTCCACAGACAAAGCCATCACCAGCAGTGATTCCAATAAATTGGAATTGTGAAGGAGTTCCATGTACTATAGCTGAGTTTGATCCATAACAAGTCACTAGATGAGACCCATCTGATTTTAGACCACAAAAGACAGGACCTTTCTCACCATAAGATACAGCAATGGAGGACATGGAGCCTAATCCAGCAAACTGAACTTAATAAATCAGATAAAACCATAATTTCCAAAAGCACTCCAGCTCTCCATGTATTGATATTCAGAATCCAGATGAGGAAACCTCTTAATAATATCCCCATTACACGATGACGACCAAAAATTCAAGAATATGAACAAGCAAAAAGTGAAAGAGTGCACTTTAGCTCTAATGCCTCAAAGTTTGCTTCTTTATCATAAGGAAAAGTGCGTTTCTAATCTAGTTATCACAAATATTGCCCACAACTTTCGTCCATGTAAATAAAATCCCATGTTAAAACGGAAAAAAGAGTAAAAACGTGACATGCCCACAAGCCAAATGGTTCTGATAAGCAAATCTCAACAAGATTGAAAGCAAAATACTACCTTTTAAACAAAAAATAGCAAACCCAAATCAAGATCATGAATATATCAACTCAAAAAGAAAAACCCTAGCTACTTCAGCGATTCTTTGATCAATACCCAAGTGAAAAAGCACAAAGTTTGATCCCTTTTTTCTCATAAAAACTAAAACTTTCCACCAAATAATACTTCAGAGGTTTCATTTACACTCAACTTGGATCGAGAAACACAGTCTAAAGATGATTACCTTCTAGCCAAAGGCTTGACCTTTTTTTTTCTTCGTTCAAGTTGATGTAACTGATCGTTCATGGCAAGAGATAGTATCTTTTTTTTTTTACTATAAGCATTTTGGTTAGATGAGAGCTGAGTGGTATGAGGAAATACCAGAAAAGGCACCAAAGAAAGATTGGTTACATACTTACATAAAGCAGGTGATGCAGGGAAGAATAGAGAGAGAGAGAGAGAGAGAGAGAGAGATCATTTAATGCCATAAACTGAAGTTCTGAAAACAGGCGATGCGTAGGTGAAGGCATTAAATGTGAAGTTAATGTTCGTTTTATCTTTTTCATGGTTTACACTTTACAGCAAAGTTGCCTCCATTCTCAATTTTTTTTTTAAAATTTTTTTTTTTGTTTGTTAAGAATTGAACTTTTACCGAATGTGGCATGTAATTTTGAGTCATCTTTGTTTTCTGCAGTTCAAATTTTAGGACATCTAGGCGTAAATTCTGGTTCATGTATATAATAGTATATGCATTAAATAATAATACGATATAGATGACGTATTAATTATTAATTAAATATAAAATTAAAAATATAAAATAAATAAATAATTATAGACCTTTACTAGCATGAATTCAATTAAATTATGCATATATTAAATTGTAATAAAAATATTTTTGATAAATATATATAATATTTAATTTTTTTTATGGGATTTGACTATAACTGATTTCACATCAATTACTTGTTGACCAAACAAATACTATATTAGAAGAAAAGATCGTGCATGCATATATACACCATCATGCTTCAGTATAATAGTACTTTGTCTCTTCTAGCTATTGACATGAGCAAATTTGAACTCTAAGAAGAGAGTTGTTGTAACATCAAACTTGTAAGCATTGTCCAGTTATCTCTTCCGTATCAGGTGATAAAAAAATTAGATATGCTACACCATTTTTTTTTTTTTTTTTACAGAAAAAAAAAAAATAATACTTGAGTTTTGATGAAATTCGTAAAAGCGTTTGAGATAACTGAGTTTCATAAAAGTAAGACATTTTTTAAGTTAAAAATAAAATTAGTAGAGTAATTAAATTATATAAAAATTAGAGTGTTTATTTTTGTCAATATTATTTTGAAATACACAAAATTGAACTGAACTAATATTTTTATTCAGTAATTTTCTTCTAACATTAAAAATGAAAATGATGGGATTATTTTTATTCCAAAGTAAATATATTGACAAAATAGAAGTTATGATCTTGTCTTAACAATTGAGTTGGGCAGTAGATCCGCTCAAGAGCTTAATATCCCAAAAACTGGGAATAAAATCTTAACCCAATCTCTTACTATAAACATTTTGTGTTTTAACATATATTTAATGAACGATGTTATTGTATTTTTTTTTTTTAGGTATGAGTTATAATGAAATATTTATAATATATATTACGAGGAATCAAAATACAAGTTCAGAAATAAATTTTACATCTTCAAAAGTTTGAAACTTGAATATCAGAAATTAATCATCAAGCAATCAACATCCAATTTTCAGAATTTAAATTTCAAAATTGTAACTGATAATTAATTATTAAATAACTTTTTTATTTTTTTGAAAAAATTAAAAATTATTATAAAAATTAAAAATATCACGATATTAAAATTGAAAATAAAAACGGAAGCATTCTTAAAGGGGTAGATTAGATGAATCCAGAAAGAATAGGACATAAATGAATGAAAGAAAAAGAGATGCAATGGATTTCTAAGTATTATAAGCATGTGAAAGGCCCGTTTCAACATAATTCATGAAGCTAAATATCGATATAAATGAAATATAACGGCTTTAGTTTTATTAACAAAAATATTAATAATGTATATTAATATTTTTAGTATATAAATAATTCAGTTATTTAACTAATTTTTTTTAAAATTCTTTTTAGTGAAAAAATATATTCATTTATGTTATAAGAAAGAAAAATAAAGTATGTTTTTTTTTTCTTTTCTTTTCTTAAAGGATTAAAAATAAAACTTTTTATATATAAAAAATTATGTCATACAATTAAATTTTATTAACATGATGGATAGTTGAAAATGCTTTATAATAATTTCATAAAATTGTTGTTACACTGGATCTAATTTTTTAATTTTTTACATTACTAAACCAACTAATATATATATATATATATATATATATATATATATATATATATATAATGCGTATTATTTTTGGGTCTAAATAATTAAAATGTAACCATATAATAAATAAATAAATAAATGAAATTTTATGTTATAATATATGCCATAGTTAAGATTTAAAAAAATGATATAAGAGTTTGTTTATTATTGGAAGTCCACAAAATTTCAAAATGTTAGGGTCTGTTTGAATGTTTCTTTTAAAAGTAGTTTTAAAAGAAGTAATGTGGTTGAAAGTGGTTTTAGGAGAAGTATTTACATGTTTGGAAAAAAAATTGAAATAGTTTTAATTAACACTTTAGTAATAATTTTAAGATGAGAGTATACATTTAAAACTACTTCTTCTAAAAGTAAGGATTATTTACTTATTTTAAAAGCACAAATAGTATTTCTCTTAAAAGCGCAAATATTGCTTCTTATACTTTTGAAGGCACTTCTTATAAATATTGCTAAACACCTTTAAAAGTGCTTTGATCTATTTGAAAGTGTTTTCAACCTTTAAAAGCACTTTTTAATAATGCTTCTCAAATTTTTGAAAATACTTTTTATAAAGATTATTAAACACTTTTAAAAATATTTTGATATATTTAAAATTATTTTTAACAAAAAGAAAAGCGGTTCTAAATTGACATTTAGTTTGTGTAAAAACTATTAGTATATGTATAAATAATAATTTTTTTAAAACAAATTGATATATAGTCTTAGCAAAAATAATGTATACGATTACTTTGGTTTTAGTTTAAATTTTTGAGAAATGGGTCTAATATAAGTTAGTTCAATTTTTAAGTGTGAAAAACAATCAAAATTCAACAATCCCATATGTATATTATATAAGATAATAAATTTATTTTTTATTATTCATTCATTCTTCATTAAAAAATTTAATGTCTTAACATATTATTTTAGTCATCTTATCTACAACACTATTTTTTTCTTTTTCTTCTTTGAAAATAGAAAAGGAAAATGAAAGGTATTGCAATAATTAATAATTCACGCAATCAAAATATATCTTTTTTAGACGATGTGAATGTGAGGCGTATTATTTTGGTTCGACTACGATGCATAATGCACAATAACTATAGCAGGGCCAAACTACATGCTTGTCATTTACTCATGCCATCACATCCCTGTTGAAAAACGAGTAGCTTGAAATCAACATTGGTATCTTGACCAAAAAAAGAAAAGAAATCAACATTAGTATACTATTATAAACAACTTTCAATTTCACACATGGAAACAGTCCTTTCACTCTCTCTTCTCTTCCCCTCCGTTTTTCTTTTTTACTTTAGATTATATAGTAGATTAGATATGCATGTTTGTTTGTTTGTTTTTTTTTTCTTTTAAAAACATTTAAAATAGAAAAATAAATATTAAGATAATTTATTTATTAAAGTAAGGGCAATGTAACTTAAATGAAAAAAATGGACAAAATAGTATTAAATAAAAAATAAGACATAGACAAATATATATTAATAAAATATGATGTAAATAATAATTAATGAAACACAAAAAAAAATTATCTACAAAATTTAATATAACACAATCCTAAATAAAATAGATAAATAATAAGAAAAGGAAGAGAATGAATACATAGATAACATGCACAACAAACACGAATAAACATTGAAAAAAAAAAAAACTTTTGCATGGATGACTTAATTTTTGGAATTATAGAAACATCAACATTAACGTAGATAGTAGATACAACAATCATAAAAAGATATTTATGTATGAAATTACATTTACTTGTAGCCGAATTTGAGTTTAAACTAGATTCGAATTGAATAATGAATGCTAACTTATATCTCATAAATTTGCATAAATTTATGCATTTATATCCTTTATATCGTCCAACATGTTAGTATTATATAAAAAAAAAAAATAAATTATTTAATTTTTAAAATAATTCTTACATATGATAAAAGAGTTTGATATTTTAATCGCACCCTTATTTAACAATAAAATATATATAGTTAGACTAATATTTTTAAACTAATATATTAATAGTCTACTTATTTAACAAAATATATAATAATGATTTAATTTTGAAAAAAATATATAATTTATAGAAGAAAATTTTTATCTTAATAAAAAAAATATTTTATTATTTTATGCATTTATTTATTAGTCATTTAAATAGGAAAATATCTCATATCACCTTAGCAATTACTATTACTACTCTTGATATTGTTTTATTCCTTCATCGATCAACCAACTTTTACTATTTGTTGCAAAATAATCAAAAGTTTTAATTTTTTTTTACTGAATATGTAGTTAAGATACCACAAACTCATTCTGTCTTTGATTGTCACTACAACTAGCTCATTTTTTTTAATCTCATTGACCCATTCATCCTATCTAACCACTTTATATTTTATCAAAACGAAAGAAAAAGTGGCTTTGAGTGAACATAATATGATCAAAAAAAGATAAGAGGGTTAAGAAAATTGAAAATAATGAGGTGACCGTATTCACGTCATTGAAAGAGATGATACTTCACATATTAGTAATTACATAACTTTAATTTCGATAAAAAATGTATTTTTGAATTATACTGTAGCAAATAGTGAACGATGGTTGGTGAGTGAAAGAGTGAGGTGATATCAAGAGGGGACAAAGAGGATGGTGGAGGTGGACATGTGGATATTTGATGCACAAAAACTTGATAACTAAATTTGGTATTTGTAAAAGCTCGCAAGTGCATGAGTCACTTAATATAAGCGACAAGTAAACTCCCAAGATCGTCTCTCAAATGAATTGCAATTGTTTTTAAAATTATTAAATGTGATCTAAAAATTAATTATGAAAATAAATTCTAAACACTCTAACAAAGATTGGTTTGAAAAATGGTTGCTAAAATTGTAGTTACTTAAAACAAGAGAAAATAAACAAGTGAAACTATAGTCGAAATGATGTGATGAACGAGTGTGGGAGATTAGTTAGTGAACTAATAATTGATAGATTCATTTTGGTGGTTTTCACAATTAAGCATATAAAGTGGAATTTATTGATCATTTTCACTAAACCTAGAAAATTTCAAGTCAATGGCAATTTTCTATTAATTACCTAATTAACTTCTTTGATCCGGATAGTTAATTAACTAATTAGCATTAATCATAGGAAAAGATTTAATCACCTAATTTAAGACAAGTCAATACACTTAAATTAGACTCATATTCAAAAATGCCCAATTGAACTAAGCGTTTCTAAAGCTCAACCCTAAAATATTCTCATACATTCATAAATTAAATTGGCCAAAAGTAATTGATGAACATAGATGTTAAGAACAATGAATCATGTAATAAACCACTTAAAATATAAATTAAACCACTTAAATAATTATCCATTCACAGCCACATCCCTAAAATCCCACACAAAAGGGGTTTAGCTACTCATAATCAAATTTCAATAAAGGTTTTTCATTACAAATAACATTCAAAGAGTTCTAGGATAAAAGAGATTACAAACAATAAAATACCCCACTTTTACGCTTGAAACAAGATTCTTGATGTTGGATGATCACCTTCTTCAAGTTTCTTGATGAAGCTTCAATAGAATAGCCTTAATGAAGTAATTTCTCTCTAAAAAATATATGAAAAATCTGGATTTGATACTATTCACGCTACTGTTCACGAGTTAGTTCAGAAAAAGGTCTGTGGGATGTATTTATAGGTTTAGGGTTTGTGTGTGTGTGAGGGGGTTGGAAAGGGAAAATTGAGATTGGTGCGCGCGGGCCATGGCGCGTATTTTTTCTCTACCGTGGCGTGCTATGCCATTCTAAACTACGAACCAAAATAGAAAGTCTCTCACCGCTGCACACAATATTCATGCCGCGGCGCGCAATGTTTTCATGATTTCCCACGATGCACCCGAGAGCCCCTTGCTGCGGCATGAATTTTCCTCCCCTAGGCGCGCTATATTGGAATGCTTTGTAAGGGTTCTTACATCTTTGTTGATTCCTGCGTAAGCCTTATGTATCTCTGCTCTAATTTAAACCCCCCTTACATAGTAAATGAAATATAATGTAAGGGTTACGTTTTAGGCCCCTTTATGAACACTTCACTACACTATTTATTTATAATGCTTGAACCTATAAAACATGAACATACCTCTCTAAATCAAAGTAATATTGAAATAAACTATGAAATAAATGATTAAAAACTAACAAATAATAGGGTCAAAATAATGTTCATCAATATTTTCGTAATGAAATGGACAAAAGCAAATATATGAGCAAAGACATAAAATAACAAATATTTTCATAAAAATAAAATTATTTTTTTATAAAAAAATTTCAAAATTAGACCATTGATATACATTTTATTAAATGGGAGACTACTTGTAATACCTCATCCAACACATGCTATGATATTGTCCATTTTGGGCCTAAGCTCGCATTATTTTACTCTTGGACTTCCACCCAAATTATCTCATACTATTTAGAGTAAAACTTATACTTATGAACCATTACATTCTTCATTTTTCAAGCAATGTGAGACTGCATAGCTTACCTTATTTTGCCTAAGCTCAAGAGATTGATGACCGTCACAATCACCCTTCGTAAAGGGCCTGATGTCCTCTTCAACCACATTTTTGGTTAGGTCATGCTCTAATACCATCTATAATGTCTCATTCTAACACATGGTATGATATTGTCCACTTTGGGTCTAAGTTTGCATAGTTTTATCTTGAGCTTCCACCCAAAAGGCCTCATACCATTTGGAGTCGAACTCATAATTATGAACAATTACATTCTTTATTTTTTAAGTAATATGGAACTGTACAACTTATTATATCTTACCCAAACTCAAGGAATTAATGACTATTACACTATTGATGAGTGCTTAAAAGGCACTAAAGATACCATGATTTAATGCACTTTAATTGATTAAATAGATTTATATATGCATGATTTTATCATATTTTATATAATTCTATCTTTTTGGAATCACGAGTATTTTTATTATTTTTCAGGAATTTTCGCTTCCAAAATAAATTCATTTACTTGAAGAATGTTTTAAAATAGTTGGAAGCAATCCATCACAATATTTGAAGTATAGTATTTATTTACTATTCAAAAAGGTGAAGAAAACAATAAAGAAAAATCAAAAAAATGGAAAAAATGAAGAAATGGTCAAAACTGCCCTGTCCGTGCGCAGCCTGCCTGTCATGCCGCGCAGCATGCTCGTCCACGCCGCACATCCCGCGCGCAGCACGCCCGTCCACGCTGTACACCTCGCGCGCCTGCCTGCGCCCAACGTTCACATCCCGCGCGCAGCACCTCGCGCGCCTAACGCCTGCCTGTCCGCGCGTGCGCCTGCCGCCTACTAGCCTGCCAGCGCGCCCAGCCAGCCTGTCATGGTGCCTTTTACACTTACTTGTACCATTTTGACATTTTTAGCCCCATATTTTCACCTATAAATACACCCCCTCCCCTTTGTATTTCACACACCTAAATTTTGAGCTCTCTTCTCTCTCTCTAAAAAGCTTTCTTAGTTTTCTTAGTTTTTTTTTAGTTTTAGTTTTAAAGTTTTTCTCATTTTGAGAAGAACTTAGTTATGTTCTTGTAATATTTTTAGTTTTGATTCAATAAATAGGAATGCAATTTCGTTTGGAGGTTTTTCCAGAAACAATTCTGAAATTATGTTGAGGTATGTTTAAATATATTATTTTCAGCATTATTTCTTATGTTTTGTTTTTACATGCTATATTTAATTTTCTAGCTAATTATTAAATTAAGCATGTCTGGCTGATTATTAATATGGGATAATACTGTTGTTATGCTTGTGAAATATTAATAAGTAAAATATTTTCACAAAATTAAATATTATTTTTATTCAAGATTTTCATATAAAGAATGTTAGAGAGAAATACATTATTTTTCATTACAAACTTTAAATCTGAAAATTAGATTTTAAGATATAATTATCTGGTCTGATTTAGAGTAGTGCTCTTCTACTTATTGGTATAATCGCCTGGTATTGTTGATGCGAAACTCTATTTCAAAGGTTTTTTACAAAAAATTATTATTTGAAAATATATTGACAAAATATTTTCTGTAATAGTTTTAAAACTTGAAAGTTAGTATTCAGATAATTATATTCTTAAATTTAACTTGGACACCTTGAATAAAGTTTAAAATGTCTAACCCCACCAAAGGTGGCATTCAAATGGTTCATTTGCAATCTCTTAAAAAATGATTTTAATTTAATTAACCAAATTAATTATCAACCCCACCTATAGGTGTTAATTGATTTGTTTAATTACCAAAGAATATCTAACCCCACCAAAGTTGATATTTATACATAAAAGAGAGAATCAATAATTTTAATTCAAATATTTCATAACCTATATAATATGAAACAAGCATAATTAACTTATTATTATCCATTAATTCTCCACTGTTTATGAATGATATAATTGCATGATTATTTATTGAATTCATGTCTATATTATTTTTGCTCTTTAGATTACAGTAAACCAAACTCAAATATCGTGACAGGATGTTTTGGTTTTAATTTCGTTTTTAAAAAGTTTGAATAATTATTAAAAACCACATAAATTTCTTCCTTAGACCGACATTGGGAGTATACTTATCATTTTTTATAAAATGATTCGTGCACTTGCGAGATTTTACAAATATAAATAAGCATTTATGAGATTAGTATTCAGGTACTGGTTTTCGTACATCAATTATTAATGTAAGTTTAATAATATGAATTTAAATATGTACATTTTATTTAATAGGAGTATCACTAATATACCAAACTTCATGATAAAATATCATTTATGTGAAAAAAAAAAAAAATGTACAAATTTATATAATAAAAACTTAATTCAAATCATAACTATTTTATAACATATAGGTATAGCATATTTTTAAATAATAAATTTTAAGTATAATTAATGATAAATTGAAAATATGATTGAAAATTTAGTTATAATAATTTCATTATTTTAACATATTTTATTTAATACATGTAATAATTTAAAGTAGATCGCATTATTTTAGCATTAATTGTTGAGTAAAATCAAATGCTTCCAATTCCATTATCACATTCCTTAAATTTTAGCAAGTGCCACGTGGGATTAAAATTTCTAAGAATTAGGTATACAATACAAAAAGTTCTAGAAAAAAATAACAAATATTATACCCTTAAAATTTATAATAATAAAAATAGTACTCTTAATATTAATCTAACACTAAATTATATTTATTTTAATTCAAAAAAATAATATTATTTTTATTATTATGAGAATTAAATAATGTTATTTTAAGTAATTTTTCAAAATTCTAATCATCTCAACTGTAATAAACACAAGTCCAATGGAACAATTTTGAGGTTCAATACTTTTAATGTACTTTAATTTTTACTTTGACATTCCAAATAATGTTAATTTTCAACTTGAATATTTCAAATACCTGAATTTTAGTTATTGGTACATTTTTGCCTAAGTTATACAAATTTTTTTAATTAGTTATAATTTTTGAAATATTAATATCAATTTTTTTCATTTTTACAAGGGTATTTTTAACTTTTCATATTTAATTTTTTTAAAGAATAATAAATACTCTTTCAATTGTTTAAATTATTTTAGGATATGTGTTAAGCTATTTATATTAAAATTTATCCTTTTGTTTTTATGTTTCTTATATTAATATTTTTTATTAAAATTTTTTTTAGACAAATTATCTTCTAATTGTTTAAATTATTTAAGGACATATTTTAAGCTACATATATCAAGATTTTTTTTGGTGTGTTTCTTATATGTTTGACACGCTAAATTTGCAAGTACACTAAACAATGTATAAGTAATAAGGTTATTGTACCCACGATGATTGAATTAATAGGTATTTAAGTATTAAACTACAATTATACTAAAATATTTAGGCTAAGATAAAATAATAATAATAACCTAATATTTACACTAATAGATCCAACACTACTATACAAATACATTAAGCACAAAGAGTCATATGAATTCATCATCCCAAATAATTGCCAAATAAATTATATGATCAATTAACTCTACCTTATGCATGCATTCCTCTCTCAAGTAGATTGCACATCATATAATAATCTAACATAATCATATTCTCATGCCAATTAGATTAAACTACTACTCATTAAGAACTTCAATTATAGATTACATATACAATAATCGTACCTCTCAGCTAAGAAATTATATATGTTATTTAATCAAGACAAATAAATAAATATTTTTCTTAAAACTACCTATTGTCTCTATATATAATTGTTAATTAGATAATTAATTACAAGTAAATCATATTGAATAATATAATTAAATTTAAAATCATAATAGAATGGAAGAACAATATAATTTATTATATAGAAAGACCGAATCTAAGAAGATTCTAACAACAAGTTAATTTTCATAAAATATTCAACAAAATCTCAAAAATTATGAGTTAATACAAGAGAATGGATTAAAAGTATAAAGGAGAAGAGAAAGATGAAACCAATATCTACTTGTCACTTAGGAAATTAATCTTCAACCGTCACTTTGATGAAACTAAACTCCAACACCTTCAATCTTGAATCTTCCTCTTATTATGTAGGTTAGTGATAAAATATGTGAATCCCTCTGCTTGGTTACTTAAGAGTTGTATTTATAGATTTAGAGTTGTAGGTTAAAAGCAATTATAGTTCAAGTAAAAAAATTGTCTATATAGGAAATTAGTCCATAGAAGACTGAAGATTCTGGCCATATTTCTTGCACACGTCAACGTGCGCTGCAACCGAGCTTCTCTCGCAATTTTGGACAACTATGCACGCTGCGGCTTGGGTAAATCATCGCTGTAGTTGAAGGCTCTCTGGTTGAATTCTCACTTAGGCGCACCACAGCTCTAATATTGCAAGGCTATGGCCCCAGGCTCTTGGGTGGTTTTTAGTATCCAATAGAGTCGCAACTCAAAATGGCCACTGCTGCGGCCCTGACCTCATTGTTTTTAACTAAACTTCTAATGCTATATGCCCAACATATTTTTCCTCCGTTTTGGCAAGTTTTAACTTTGTTTGCTGCCTTTTACCTACATTGATACTATTAAACAAATATTAAGTCATTTTAACAGTTTTAAGTGCAAAATAAGACAAATAATAAGTCTTGAAATAGCTAAATAACTCTACTTTTTAGAGTTATCAAAGTCTAAAACTATTGTGAATTTTTTTTGCCAAATCAAAATGCTCAGAAACAAACAAATACCTATTTAACATGTTAAACATAAAAATATACGGTATATATATCCATTAGAGTAGCAATACTGAATCACAAAAAAATACTAATTTTTACAATTTAAAATTCAAAATGAAATGTGTATCAATCTTCACAAAATATAAACTCCAAAGTAGCCAACTTGAATTAAAAAAAATATTAACTTAATAACTTCTTAACATAATTAAAATAAGATTATTAGTAATAAAAAATTTAAATACAGAAAGGCAAAAATACCCCTTTTAAAATAATAAATTGATATTAATATTTCAAAATTTATAATTAATTAAAAAAAATTGTATAACTTAGTCAAAAAGATACTAGTTACTAAAATTCTAGTATCTATAAAGTTTTAATTAAAAATTAGAGTTATTTAAAATATCAAAATAAAAATCATGGTAATCCAAAAATACCAAACCTACAAATTTGTATTTGTTATATTCTCTCATCTCTTATTAAATAGAACCTTGATATATATATATATATATATATATATATACACTCTTTTATAAACAGGAGATTTGTTCCCAAAAATATTTATTTGTGTTAATAATGCTTTTTTATTTTTATTTTTTTATATAGGATAAAATAAAATGGGTTAGAAATAGAAAGATAAAGAAAAAAATGTACAAAGCAAGGTGAAAGATAAAATTCAAGAGAGATGTTTATAATAAAATGAGGATAATAATATTCATACAATTATTTTTATCAGTAAAATTGTATAAGTTATTTATAATATTTAAATAATTAACTAACTTTTGAGTTATTATTGTTGAACAAAATTGGCATTAAAGAATTGTTATTGTGAAATAAAAATTTGAGTTGTGCCAATAACTCTAGCCTAAAATATAGACTATGGTTATATGCATTAAATAATTATCGGCATAAATTAACGTATTAGTGTTTGATTGCAGGTTCATTGTGAAGATTATATGTTAAAGTAATTGTAAAATAATTTATTAATAAAAATAAATTATATTATAACAAGTAAATTGATGCATATATTGTGATAAAAAATTATTTTCTTAAACTAAAAAGTAACATTAAAATAAAAATGAGGGAAGGTAATGTTGTTAATGAAACATATTTACATTTTACATGTAAAAAAAATTGTAAGGATGATTATGCTTTTGGATGACTCTAATATTTGTTAATTACTCTTTTTTATTTATTATAGCTATTTTATTTTGAAATTAATAAGACTTATCTTATAATTGAAATAGTAAAAATTTTACTTTTATAATCTTACTCACATCTAACTACAAAAAAGAAATGTTTTACTTAGCTACTACGTACTTGAGATTGATGTGGGCTTATAGCATACTTTCTTGGTTTAAAGATTAAAGTAATTATTTTAATTAACTTCAATCTACGATGCAAATTTGTTTTCAATATTAAACATAAATAATTGGATTTTGCACCTTTGTTTTTTTTTTTTTTTTTTTGCATAGTTTAATAAAAATCGTATTAAATAACATGCTTATTTTGACAATGGAATAAGAAGTCACGAAAGCAAAAGGAATAATATATATAAAAATGAAATTTAATGAATGATTTTTTTTGCTTTGGCTCTTTTTTTTTTTTTTTTTTCATATTTATCAATAAATTTATCACAATATATATATATATATATATATATATATATATATATATATATATATATATATATATAATAATAATAATAATAATAATAATAATAATAATAATAATAAATTTATCACAATATATATATAAATACAGACATATAGACATAAATATATACATGCATATATATGTATGTATACGTATATATGTATATGTATATTGTTTATATATAAAATAGAATTTATTTTCTTTTATTTATTTGTGTTTGATATATTTTTTATTTTTTTATTTTTTATTTATTTGTATTTAATATTTATATATTTTTTATTTTGTTTGAAATAAAAAGTATAGGGCTAAAAAAATAGTGGGTAACCTATATAATATGATAGCATATTAGTGGACATGTATTAATTTTTTAGTAGTATTATATGTATTAAGTTTCTATTATCTATATATAAATGAGTACTTTCTCCTATTTATTTGTGTTTGATATTTTTATTTATTTTATTTTATTTTTTATTTATTTGCATTTAATATTTATATTTTTTTTATTTTGTTTGAAATATAAAGTAGTGGGATAAAAAAATTGTTGGCAACCTATATATATATAATTGACAGCATATTGATGGACATTTAAGTTGTTATATATATTAATTAACATATAATAAAAATGCAATTAAATTATACTAATTTAAAAAATTATTATATCTAATTTGTAAAAACATCATGTTACCTTCAAGAAAATACTCTTTATAAAAATACAATAAGTTTTTCTTATAAAAAATGAGGCTTTTACAAGATAATTGAATATTGAAATAATTTTTATTGCCAATTTTTTAACAGTTATATATTTTTATGATTATTTGAATAGTAAAAAAAATTTAAAAAGAAATTGTGAATTTTTTTATTAAAAAAATTAAATTTACAAATAAATAATGACAGCAATAGGTGAAATGAAGAAATAATAAATAAGTTAAAAATATTGAATATATGACACGAACTTAGATAATGAATTTTCAATTAATATGAAATAACTTCCTGACAAACATTATTATAACAATAAAAAATAAACTCTCCAATAAGCATAGTGGGAAGTAAAAAATATGCATTTCATTTATTTCAAATCAAATCATATTTTTTTTTTCTAAAGCTAGCTTTATATGTATATGTATATGTATACATATATATGTATACATGTATATACTACATGTATACATACATATATATGTATATATGTATATATGTATATGTATACATGTATACATATACATGTATACATGTATACATACATATATAATAATAATGTATACATGTATATATGTATATATGTATACATATATACATGTATACATATATATATATATATGTATGTATACATGTAGTATATACATGTATACATATATACATATATATGTATATATACATGTAGTATATACATGTATACATATATACATATATATATATATATATATATATATATATATATATATACGAGTTGTCCTCCATACAATTAATATTTATTTGATTTTATTTTGTTTGAAATTTTTTTTATTTAATAAAATTATCTAGGAGTTAATGTCAAAAAAATTCTCAGAGAAGTAAAAAAAATTATATTTGATTTTTTATTTTATAATATTTTTTATTTTCTTTGATAATTTTTTATATTGTTGTTATTTTGTTTGATAATGTTGTTTTGGAGTTGATGTTCAATGATATACTTTTTAATTGCATAAGGAAATAATATCATATTTTATGATCTTTATTTATTCTATAGATATGACTGAGATAGTTCATTTCTACCCAAAAAAAGGTAAATGTAACATAAATTTATCTTATATTTATATTCATATTAATTATAATAATATTTTTTTAAAAAAACAATTCTTTAAAAGTGAATAACTTTTTTCATTTTCAAAATGACTTGATAATATGTTACATCATAATTAATATGTGTATAAATTTATGTATCTTAGCATTATACTTATATCATTGACAAAAAAAAAAGCACTCATTTTCTATTAGATCATATTTTGTCACATTAAAAATAGTTAAATATATGAGCATTAGTTCAAAAAAAATTATTGTTCAATTTTAAATAATATATAATAGTTTAATTAGCTATTTTTATGATGACATTATCTATTTTAGAAATAGTTTGCTGAATAGTAGAACTTATTTGGCATTAAAAATTGAATAATTTAAATAAAAGACATATTTTAATATTTTTAATTTATTCTACATAATTTCTTACACTTAAAAAATATATATATAATATAAATTTTACTTAAAAATATAAAAAAAAAATTGTGATTTTAAATTCAATAACAAGTATGAAAATATAAATTGTATAAAAAATATATATAAGGGGCACGCGCATATACATACACATATTTATATGTGTGTGTGTGAGAGAGAGAGAGAGAGATTGAGTTGCTGTGCTCAAATGCCATTGCTGCCGGCCCCATTGTTTGGCACGAATTCGGGAGTAGTGATTTATTCTACTTGTACCGATGGAAGGGACTTAAGTATATTTATCTGAAAACAAAATTAATACTTGCATTTATGAGACGTATTTGTATTTAACATTAATGAATTACTATTTTTTTTAAAAAAATTTAGCTGTGACATAATATAATTAGTATGAATATAAATGTATATGTCCTTAATATTTCTGAAATTAGTCATTATTGTAAAATTATATTACTAATATAATATTCCAAACAAATAAAATTTCATAAAAAATATAACTGTCAGTACCTTATTTAAAAAAGAAATCTCACCTCACATTATAGTAATTTCTCATATAATTCAATACTTATACACATGATACAAAGAGATAACATGTGAGATCAGGAGATAACATGTAAGTTGGTGTATAATGCGGAAACTGGAAAATCATAGACTGTGATTTTAGTTGTTTATAAAAAAAAGTGTTATTTAAATTTTTTTGGCATTTTTTTTTGTAAAAAATATATTAAGTAAAGATAAAATTAAATTGGAAATTTATTTTATTCTTGTCAATTTCTTTTTTTGGCAAATAAAAAAATTTAGACATTTTTTAAAGAAAGATACAAAAAGGTACACGAGGACCAAACAAATGGGACTTTGACTAAAGTTTTACCTAACGAAATATATGGCATAATAGAGAAATAATATTATGATATAAAATTATGTGTTTTTCATTGTTTATAAAAAAACGGTGTCATTTAAATTTAATTGGCATCCGTTTATAAAAAATATATTGAGTAATGATAAAATTGAATTGAAATTGTATTTAATTCAATTTTTATCATAATTTTTGCAAATAAAAGAATTTAAAAATATATTTTTCAAGGAAACGTACTAAAATGCACAAGAGACCGTCCTTAGATTAAACTTATAGGTAAGAGAATATATAGAATAAAATAGAGATAAATTATCAAAAATAACACCTCTAAAATATATAATAATAAAATTAGCATCTAAATAAACGTTTTAAATTACTATAAATTTGGTACTTTGTATTTTTTTACTATTAATTTGGTTCTAAACGTTTACAAAGTGTTATCAAGTTAATATTTCTGTTAAAAAAGGAGTTAACTTTGGATGGAAAAAAATCACGTGCTTCTCTCATGTAAATTAAGAAGGGCATTTTCGTCATTTTCATATATTTTTTACAAAAAAAAATACAAGAGGCATCATTGACATCAACTCAAACAATTACGATTTCATTTTCTGAATTTTACTTCCCCTTGCCGACCAAACAAGCGAAGCCCATTTCCGTGCATGATTGGAGACACCGCCGCACCACTGGTTAATATCTTCTCTCGCCGTCAACCACCTAAATCTACGATTTGAAATCGCGTAAAACAATATTTCGCAAAAAATCTCGCGGGGACAGCCATCACATAAAACCCCGGCCTTTGCCACCACCACCCATCGCCGACACCAGCACGCACGGACCCACTGGAAGAGAGTGCTCTGGAGGGACCCAAAAATTTGAAAAAAAAATCGAAAAATCAGTTTGTAAGAAATTCCAAAAAAAAATTACAAATTCTTTCAACATTTCAGGTACTTTTCAATTTACAATTTGTTTGTTCAATTTTAATGATTTTATGTCTGGAAATAAACTGAGAATTTATTTGAATAATTTGTTTTTGTGTCTAAATGTGTATATGGAAATTGATTATTAGTAATGTTTTAGGAGGAAGAAAAAAATGTAAGGGATAACTCATCACAATTTTCCTATTACATGTTATTGTGGAAAAGTTGTAAGAGAATACACGTCACGAACAAGTAGAAATCCTAACAAAAATTTTCTTCGTTGCCCATCTTCAGAGGTATATTAAATTGTGAATATTATTGTTGTTGGTTACATGATACAAAGTATTGCTCTTATAATTGTAAAATTGTTTGTTCTAGGAGGATCGGTGTAATTTTTTTAAGTGAATTGAAGACAATTCATACAATATATTAGAGCTACAATACTCATTATTGAGGATGAAATCAGAAAACAAAGTCTTGAAATTAGAGAATGTAAGCTTGTTGGAAGAAAATGCTAACATTTTAGAGGCGAATATGAAAATGAAGGAAGATATTTCAAACTTAAAATCAAATCAAAGAAAGTTGTTTGTAGCTCTAATTTTAACCTTAATGATTATAATATTTGATTGTCATTAATGTTTGTTGCAAGAACTTTCATTATGTTGGCTATTTAGTATGGATTTGTTGTATAGTATGAATTAATGAATTGCTTTTTATGTTTTGAGTTAGTGTGAACTCAGTTTATAAGAAGTGGGACATCAGTCTTATAAGTTTCAAGGATATAACAAGTAATTTAATTGCTGCTATAACAAGTGTATAGTACCAAATATCTGAAAGAAGAAACTGATTATAATAAGTGGAGCTTGATGTTCAGCACTCCAATACAATAAAAGGAGACTTTATAAAAGTAGTCTTCAATTTTTATTTATAATTTTAGTAGCTTTTAATTATAAACTCAACTCCGTGGTATTCAATAATGAATTTATGTAATAGCAAATCTAACAATTATAAATATAAAAGTTTGGGAAGTTAATTTACTTTGGAAGAAAAGACTAGTCTTGTAACTCCCGAACCCAAGCCATAAGTCAGGCACGACATTATACAATAAGTCCTACAACTTAAGTCAACATCAAGTTATGGTCTAATACTGATCAGTGATCACAACATTTCTAATTTTCGATTTACCATTTTTTTTCTTTTTAATTCTGATTTAAAAATATAAATTCATTATTCATGATAATTTTTTTAGTGTTCATTAAAAAAAATTCATTATAAATTTTAATGGCAGTCCATAATATATCAGTAAAATATCTCTCACTACCTGCCAGTCAAAAGCAATATAACATAGCAAAATAATTGTTTGCTTTTATGTTTCCAAGTGCTCCCTACCATTTTTTTAAACTCATTAAGTCCTCTTCTTTAGCCACATATTCAAACCTAAGAAAACAAAAGCAAAGAAGCAGATTCTTGAACGAAGAAACAAACATATAGCAAACATAATACTATGAACATCTAAGTAACACACATATTAGGTAATATGTGAAAAACAACATCAAATGATTACTATATTTCTTCATTGTGTTGCTTGATAAAATAACAATTACATTTCAAGTATGCACATCATTTTACTCCACAAAATAATTAGTAAAATTTATCATTTATTGTGTTGCTCGAATTTTGGACGTGGCGTCTCCACATCTTTTACTATTAAGACCCTGTAAAACAAATAAAATGGTATTACAAAATGACAAGTAAATATCAACTATTTTACAATTTTTACCATATACACAGTTTTGGATGTAATTTAACAACCTTGTCAAACATCAAGTTCATCTTTGCTTTTAGTTGGCTGTTACTGCTTGTGCTATTCAGCCTCTTATGAGCTTTATTTTTCTTTGTGATTGATGCCTTCAACATTGTGATAGATTCAGCTATAGTTGTTGGAGATGATATCTATTTTATTTCAAACATAAAAGTAGTTGAATTAAAAGTTCACAAATACAATTTCAAAATGGACATAATAAGCATATCAACTGGTTGTCATCTTACATGATTTATTTATGCTTCTGACGATTTAGCTTGTGAAGATTGTGCTTCCAAGGACTGTACATGTTTTACAAAACCAATACAACACAATTAAAAAATTACATTACTTTTAGCAATTATTTTATCTGGATATAGTGTATATATATTGATTTACCTGAAATAATATATCTTTCCTAAGACACGTGGTCTTGTTGTGTTTCTTGTTATTGCATATAGAGCAATGTTGCATTTCACCAACTCTTTTAAGTTTCATAGGTCCACAATCTTTACTTTTAGCAATTATTTCATCTGGATTCTTCTTCCTAAAACTATTTGGTTTTCGACTAGGTTGAGGCTTGTAATCTGGCGGCTTGATTAAAAGCAAACCATCTACATGTACCCAATGCTCTGTTAATGGGATTGGATGGGTTTGTCCTTCATATGTTCTCATCTATGCTTCTTTTTTGTAATACTCATGAATATATTTGATTGGATCTTCATTACCGTCTATGATAGCATACATCACATGTGAACACGGAATTCCTATAAATAAAAAATAAAAGTAATTAACAATATATTTCCTTTATATAAATATTACCTACAAATAATTACATACCAGTCAGTTCTAATTCTTTGCATGAACAAGTCTTCTTTCTCAAATTAACAACCAATACTTCTCCATCAGCAGTTGTTACCTCGCCTTCATGTATTGAGGACCAACTAATAGAATATTGTCTTCCTTCATGCTTGTGCTTAAGTTACATTGATTGAATTTTTCCTCCTATTTCATGATTCTACTTATGAACTGCCTTTGATTTATTATAAAAATGCTCCATTATTATTTTTTTGATACTCTCAAGCATCATTAAAATTGTCTCCTCTCTAGCACACCTTATTCTTGAATTCTAACATCCACATATATTATTCAAAATCATACGAGATTTGATGAAATCATTGTATTCACATCTAGCCCAATGCTTAACATCTTTTTCCTTACACCATTTGTAAGCACTTTCACTGTAAAACTTCATGCGTTCCATAGCATGCTCAAAAGAATTATGATTCCATGATTTTGTTGCATTCCATAAAGAGTTCTTTAAAAGCTTCCCTCCATGTTTTTGTTTAAAGTTGTTGTACATATGCCTAATGCAAAACTTCTGTAAAAATTCATAAACAACTGATTAGTATATGACATTTATAGTAATAAACAATATTTATTGTCATGTTTAAATTACTTACATGCTCAACAGAAGGATAAGTATCCTTACAGCTTCAATCAAACATTTTGCTTTATCTGACATGAAAGCATTATTCTCACCTTTAACTAACTGTAGGTCATTTGATAAAAGCTCTAGAAACCATAACCATGTTTTGTAGCTCTCCCCCTCAACTATTGTGTATGCTATAGGGAATATTCCCTGATTTTCATCAATAGACACTACAGATAAGTCTTCCCCTCAAGTGACATTCATCAATACAGATTATTGGCCTGCAACCCTTTCTAAAACCATCTACACATGCCTTGAAGCATATATAAATCCGTAAAAACTTTGTCGACCCATTTTCCTGTGGGTCATTGTGTATCTTCACAGTAGAGCCTAGATTGGTTCTTCTAATAATCTCTACATTAAAAACATAACTAATGATCATACAAGTAAATGAAATACTATTAATTTAGTTAGATTTATGAATAAAAATTATTACATGCATAGTCCCACAATAAAGAATATTGCTTATCATCAGACTTTATAATCTTATCCATTATCAACTTCTTAGCTCTGTGAAACATGCTTTCTGTAATTTTGATGTTGAAGTCATCTCTAACTTGTATTGCCATGAAAGAATAATTGATGTTTAAATTTCTCCGAAACAAACTCTCATAATGCTCTGAGATAAACTTGCTATTCATAAAATTTACTTTGTCATTACCTTGACAAGTATGTTGCTCTTCACTACTAATGGTTGATATTCTCCATGTCCTTAATTCCCCATCTTCTATGTCTCCCTCCGGTCGACCATACAAAACCTATGAACATACACCCTTACTACAAATTGCTCTAACTCTATTCTTGTCATTTAAATCAAATGTCAAGTCTCTCCTCTGTTGGACTGCGTAGTGTCTAAAGGTCATCTTAAATTCATCTCTATTTGTGAAAGTTAGCCCAATCTCCATTTGTACATTTTTAAGTTGTGACTTCACATTAAAATGTCTTGCCATAAAAATTTTTTCATCCTCGTCACTTTCTGCATAATTATCCAATTCATCATCATGTGGATAATCAGTACTATCTTCTATTTCTTCATGCTTGGAAGTTCGAGATTCAAATTGAACATCATCTTCTTCCATGTATTCTTCCCTTTCTACTATATAAACAAGCTATTCTTCATTTTTAGACTCTACATAGTCAGAAAGATCACTATTATTCTCCACAAAATGGCTAATTGGGTTGTTAGTTTGAACCACTTGTTCATAATCATTCTTAACATCTTCCACATACAATTCAACAATTCTAGAATTGTCTACCGAAATCAAGTTGATCATATTCCTGAATGATATATCACTGAAAGACCAAAAAATACATATATTAATGAATTTTATAATTATGGAAAAATAAATAAAACTATAAAGTCTATAAAATTTATAATTAAGGAAAAACAAATAAAACTATAAAGTCTATAAAACTATTAATGAAATTTACATACCTATGTAGTAATTCATATAATTTAGAATGATCCAATTTGGAAAGTCTATAAAAGTATCTAATGCTCCCATGCAATAGAGAAAGATCGTCTGATAAATCCTCCAAGTCATGACCGCCAAAGCAATCTTTATTGACCTAACCAAAATATTTAAAGTTGCCTCCTTCATACCAAGTTTTTTCACCTTGTATGAGAAACTTCCTTCCATAATACACTTTTAATGTGAAAAAGAGTCATTCATCTCTAAAAAAATATAACGTTAATAAATCCAGTAATACTTCGTTCTTCAACTTAATAAACAAAAATACCAGCAAAAAAAATCAAATAACAAAAATTAAGTATTCTTACTTACCATATTGCGGCCATTCATCTCCATCCCTAACCTTGGGCTTCACCATTGTTAGATTTTTCAAATTAATATCAACTTGAATAAAATCACAACCACCTATATCACAAATACAAACTATCTTTCATGACATTGAAATAAACTTTATTCATACTTCATAAATGATAATCAGTCAATACTTATGGATGAAATATACACAAAAACCTCAACTACTTATAATCTTAAGAATTTACAATAATCATACTTTATACAGATTACAATGAAAAATGTATAAACTGAATAAACAAATAATCAATCAATTACTAGTATAAGTAACACAAATAATCAATCCATTACTAATAATCAATTTCCATATACACATTTAGACACAAAAAAAATTATTCAAATAAATTTTCAGTTTATTTCTAAACACAAAATCATTAAAATAGAATAACACAAATTGAAAATTACCTGAAATGTTGAAAGAATTTGTAATTTTTTTTTTGAAATTTCTTACAAACTGATTTTTCGATTTTTTTTCAAATTTTTGGTTCCCTCCAGAGCGCGCTCTTCCGATGGGTCCGTGCACGTTGGTGTCGACGATGGGTTATGGTGGAGGTCGCATACGGTGGTGGCGAAGGCTGGGGGTTTTATGTGGTGGTTGTCCCCACGAGATTTTTTACGAAATATTATTCTGCGCGATTTCAAATCATAGATTTGGGTGGCTGACGGCGAGACAAGATATCAAGTAGTGGTGCGGCGGCATCTCCAGTCGTGCACGGAAATGTGCTTCGCTCGTCTGGTCGGCAAGGGAAAATGAAATTCAGAAAATGAAATTGTAATTGTTTGAGTTGATGTCAATGATGCCTCTTTTTTTATAAAATATATAAAAATGACGAAAATGCCCTTCTTAATTTATATGAGGGACACACGTGATTTTTTCCATCCAAAATTAACTCCTTTTTTAACAAAAATATTAACTTGATAACACTTTGTAAACGTTTAGTACCAAATTGATAGTAAAAAAACATAAAGTACTAAATTAATAGTAATTTAAAATGTTTAGTATGATATGTAACGTTCACCCAATCGAAATATCATAAACTGTGATTTTAGTTGTTTATAAAAAAGTGTCATTTAAATTTATTTGGCATTTTTTTTGTAAAAAATATATTAAGTAAAGATAAAATTAAATTGAAAATTTATTTTATTCTTATCATTTTTTTTTGGCAAATAAAAGAAATTAGACTTTTTTTAAAGAAAGATACTAAAAAGTACGCGAGGACCAAACAAATGGGACTTTGACTAAAGTTTTACCTAACGAAATATATAGCATAATAGAGAAATAATATTATGATATAAAATTTTGTGTTTTTCATTGTTTATAAAAAAAACGGTGTCATTTAAATTTATTTGGCATCTGTTTATAAAAAATATATTGAGTAACGATAAAATTAAATTAAAATTGTATTTAATTCAATTTTTATCATAATTTTTGCAAATAAAAGAATTTGAAAATAAATTTTTCAAGGAAAGATACTAAAACGCACAAGAGCCGTCCTTAGATTAAACTTATAGGTAAGAGAATATATAGAATAAAATATAGATAAATTACTAAAAATAACACTTCTAAAATATATAATAATAAAATTAGCATCTCAATAATATTAAAAATTTAATTTTGAACGTGTAATATTGAACGTTCAACATTAAACGAGCCTAAATTACCGTCGTTCAATTTCAATGGAATGAGTGTTAAAAAAAAGATATATCAATCATTTTTTTTAATTATGAAAATATAGTTTGAATACAAGGGGTGCTATTTTTGTTATTAAAAATTTTAAGAGATATTATTTTTATTTTTTTCCAATAATAAATAAATGTTATTATTACATAAAATATAATCTTTATATATATATATATATATATATATATATATATATATATATATATAACCCATTATAAAATTAAAGAAAATAGAAAAAATAGAAAAAAAAATAATTTTCATTAATTTTTATGTTTACATAAATGCTCATTTATAGAATTTATAAGATACAATATAAATTTCAAATCTAAAAAAATAGATTTTAAATATCTAATTAAATACAAATTTATGATACAATAGAGATAAATTTTCATTTAAAATAAATCTAATCATAAGATAGATATATCATATTTAAAATTTGACATCCAAATTATTACACTTTCTTTGGATGTAAATGCATTGAGAATAAGAGTATACTATTCTCATGCAATACGCTTAAGTTATCTTATTAAAATATTTTCAGGAAAACCCAACGTGACAAAATGGAAATATAAAAAAGTATTATGCATGTACATATATGCTTTCCATGATGATAATAATCGTTCAAAATAATTTGTCCTTTTAATTGACATATTTTAACATCACCATGGTAATATCTCAGATATTGAAGTAAATATAATAACTCATGGCAATGGAGCCGATTTGGTTGTCTATTGACTTCATATATAGTACAATTTCATAATTGTAGGTCAAATATATTTACTTCAATAATATGTTACATTTAAATACTAATTTACTAGGTATATGTTATTCTACAAAATAGCTTATTTTGTTAGCTATTACAAAATTAATTAGAAATCTTGTATTTATAAAACATATATACAATAGTAATGATGATAATTTATATATCCAATTTATAATAAAATTCATTATTTTATTCTTATGTAAGATTCAACATCTGTATATGTTTTAATAATATTCATCAATGTCAATAATACACTGATTATCTACTATCTTACTAAATGCAGTCAACTGATTATAAAATGAAGAACATTATGAGAACATTTTCATATCATGCTACTAAATAATAACTAGATATATAATGTGCATATGTTTTATCCATAAAAAAATAAATCAATATAAATTTATCTCTCTTTAAGATAATTATTTATTTTTGTCATATTTTTAATAGCACATAAAATAAATCAACATGCTTTGTATCTATACAAAGTCATAAAATATATGAAAACATGCTAATGTGAATACACTATATATATATATATTAAAATTCATGCAATAATTCATATTGCTTTAATAGTATATGCCTATAAATTATCATAACAATAAATGATTTGAATTTAGTATTTTTATAAATAACAAGTACTATTAACTTATTCATATCAGTTAAACTAATTTATGTGAGTACTAGTCACATTTTAAATTCATCTTATACGTACAAGAGTAAACTTTTATATTTCAAAGCCTCATTAGTTTTTGAAATAAATTCATGTATTTTTAACATATTTTACATTTTTAGGCACTTGAACAACTAGTCCTTATAAATATTTAACGAATATTTCAGATGTTCATACTATATCTATTTTACTTTATGCATAAGTGAATAAATATGTGCCTGAAATAATATTTTTTTATTTGACCAATATATTTTTTGTCAACATTTAATAACTTTGAATATTATTAAGGATCATTATTTTATCTTACTTATTAAAGAGAGAATTGAAAGTAATATATTCTATAACATTAATATTTTCTCCCTTAGTTGAAATGATATCATTGTATTTATCAAGTACCTAATACTCTGTAGAAGTCAAAAAGAAAAAATTTGATATTATTTATTAGAGTGCTAACTCATTTTATTTCATCAAAAATTATACTTTTTTGTACCAATATAATTAGCAAATTTTAGACAAATTATGAATAATTTTTTCCTTTTCATTTCATTGTCTTATTAAATTTTTCATTATTTAAATACATCAACAATATATAGTAGAGAAAAGTGTCATGGAGGTCCTTCAGATTATACTATATAGTATATATATAGTACTCTATCATCCAATAATTTTTTAAACTTCATGTTCCACAAAATGAAGGCATTTTAAGTAATTTTATGCCACTATATTTTTTCTCTCCCCTTAATGGCTAAAATTATTTTTATAATCAAAACTATTTTATAAGCTTTCTTACATTTCAAATGGTCCAATATATTTAACATAAATAAAATTTAAAATAAATGTCTTTAAATTTATTAGTGGGCCTATTTCAATGTGTTAAGACAGTGCAATAAAAATAATGCAACTTAATTTGTCACTAGTATAAGTTGCAATTAAGAAATTTTAATAATAAATTTGTGGGTTAAACTGAACTTAAAATATATTATGTTTTCATAATAAGACAATTAATATTATTTTCATAATAGATGAATTTTAGAGGTGTGAGATTCACTATTAATTTTTGTTAAATATAGGGAGTTTATTTTGTCTTAGGAATATGTAACATATATAATTATTGAATAAAGAAAAGTTTAGATTTTGGTCAACAACTATTTAACTTTCTATTATATACTAAATTAATTTTGATTTTTTATGACTTATTTTGGTCAGGATAATTATTCAAATTTTTATCCATCAAAATTTATTTAATATTTATAATATAAATTTAAAAAGCTTTCAAAATATTGACTTATAGTCATATATTTTAAATCAATATATGCATTATCTGTGCAATTTTAATTATAAAATTGGTCTTATGAAAAAAATTTCAAGTTTAAGTTTATATCTTAGACTTTAAAAGTAACGCCCCGATATTTTACATACAAATAAGGACATTATCTAAGTATTATATTGATTGAAAACCTTAAAATAATTGATTATGACTTTAAATAGAGAAGATTTTATAGCTAAAAAAAAACTTGCAAAAAGTTTAGCACTTATTAAAGTTTACAATTTATTAGTTATATAAAAAAGAGAATTTAAATCCTAGGGAACCAATAACAATTCTCAAACATTGTCAAATCCTCATCATGGTGTTCTTGAGAAAGTGAAGGGAAACTTTGGGTGAGTGAAAATCACTCAGTAAGCAAACTTATCTTACTTGAAACATTAAGCACACACGACACATGTATATACTTAAAAACAACAAGTAAATATCACATACTTAATTACGACGTATTTATGCTTATGCTTATGCTTTTGAAATAGTGCTTGCAATGCACATGTCTTAGAAAGAAAATACAAAATCTTATTATAATAATATAACCTGAACCATCCACTTAAAAACTTATCATAGCAGAGCCTTACATAAGTCACCTGTCAGCGACTGGCACGTATGAAAGGGATATGCAAGTGAGACTTAACTTATAACTTATCAAAATTGAAATTTCATACATAATTCTCACATGCACACATACATCCAAACCAACGGTGAGGACTCTTTAGTCCCCGGGTACCCTAACTTACACGAGAGACACTTCCCACACACGGCCCTTAACTTATTATAGTGCACTTAACTTATCATATTGCTCCAAAACATAGAATTTCATAATGATGGTTCAAGTATCAATAAAAATACCATATAAAACTTATTGTTTTAAACCTTGCATAAAACTTATAATCTCTCAAAAGCTTGGCATAAAAGAAATACTTTCAAAACTTGTATTTGAAATATCATGATTCAATGATGCATATGTCATGCCATTAATAACCATGTAATTGTAAGCACACTTAATCCATTCAGATAAGCAAAATATCATATATCATATAATCATACAATCATAGCATAATAATATTTACTTAGCACATACCATATATACATACAAAAGAGAGATCACACAAACTATTTAGTCATACGGCCACCAAACAAGACACATACGTAAAAACAACTATGAAAATATTCATATACCAAACAGAACAAACAGTACTTAATATTACAAGTAGGGTTAGTCTACTTATCTGATATGAATAACTAGCACAGCTAAAATCACCCACTAGTTTGCTTGAAATTTAACCTAAATACATTACAATTAAATAAATATTAGACTCTCGTATTATTTAAAATTACATTCCTTTTCTTAATACTTAAGTCTAACTCTCATTTTAGGCATAATATTCTTTTATAAAAATTTCGTATTTTTATCACAAAATTATTAGTTATTTTCACCATCAGCGGAAACTAAATAATTTATTTCGGGCTTAAATTGTGTCATAAAATAATAAAATTATACAGAATTTTCATAGAGGTATAGTAAAATGTCTAGTCAATTTTATGGGTAAAACCGAATGCTTAACTATTATAAAAACAATTTTTGAAAGCTGATCGTTTAAGAAAATCAACTACCCTACTAAAGTTAAACATTTTTAGAAAACTATTATTAAACTATCTTGAATTGATATTTTTACAGTACCTCTATAACTTAAATATGAACCTATATATAAATTTTCAAATATTTTGGAATCCGTTTTCATGGCTAAAATAGGTTTTGAATCCAGTTTATAAAATCTACTGTAAACGTTTTTAGCAGCGAACATATATAAATAAAAAAATTATTAAATTATCCATATCTGATCTAAAAATCATAAAATTTAACCAAATAATAAATAAGACACATATAACATCATACGAAAAATTTCATATATTTTTAACATATATAACACCATAAATTAATTCCGAACTTTTTGTTTTAATCCTTCAAGTTTCCTGTTTCCAGCAGAAAATTTTGACTTCGAAAAATTATATAAAATTAAATACACAGATTTTTAAAATTATTCTAAATCAAAAAGTTTTATTTTTCTGTCTAGTTTCAAAGATAAAAATTTCACGTTCAGATCAAAACCGAAACTCATATAAAATAGCCCTAAAATACGAGTTGTTCAGAAATTGACAGATTCAAAATATGAACTTCGAGAATTCATAATAAATTCAATATAAATTATATTTTGACAAATAAATATCCCTTAGACTCGTCAAGAATTATAGTTTGTTATAAAAATTATTTGACGAATATAAAGGTTCATAAATAATTTATTTTCACGTTTTAACATAAATTTTGCAAATAATTATCTTATAAAAATTCCTAAACATTAACCATAAACTTTTACATCAAAACTAATAAAGTGAGGGAGAGTAATTAAAAAGCTTACCTAATTTACTTCATAAACTCATATCTCTTATGGTTGTTGTTGTGAGAGGCATATAAGAGAAGGATAGACGTAGAGTTTTTTTTTTTGTTTCTCTTTTGGTCTAGTAGAGAATTTATATACTTTGGTTTCATAAAGAGTTTATAAGTGTATAGAAACCTAATGTAATTAGGAATTCTTTAATTATTATTATTATTATCTTTTAATTAAACAAGAGTATAATATATTGTGTACAACTAATTCAAATATACCTTTTGCTTTATCTTTAAAGAGTTTGTTTACACTTACAATTATATTTTAAAATTATAACTTGTTCTAAAATAACTCCTTATTTTTATAATTAATGTTATTTTAAAATTTTAGGATATTACATTAAATATTATATTTTACCATTATCGTCAAATATATTCAAAATATTAAATTTTTTCTTAACTTTGAGGAATTATATATAATATAATTTATCAAACTTTAGTTTTTCAAAGCTTTTTATCGGATTATACATAAAATTATGCTAACTCCTAAAATATATCATTCAATAATAATAAATATTATTGCATTATCTTTGAGATACATAAGTGTTCACCATTTTAATTGATTGACAATAGTTACAAGTCCACTGTAAATTTCTTCGTCCATAACTTTATAGATGATCATTATCCATTAAAATTAAAAAGAGGATATATACTAGATAATATTGATAAGATATTAGACCTTAATTAATATTCTCTTATTTTATTTTTATGAAAACTCATGGTCCATTATAAAATTAGAGTTCAAATACGTGACATAACAATAACTCCAAAATAAATTTTATTTGCCTATATAGGCTTTCAATTTTAATAATACGATAAAGATCGAAATTACTATATTGTTAATATGAATATAATAACTCAAGTCATGCACATGATCATCATATAACATTCACTTTTAGTAATGATATAATCAAAACGTCTTTATTTTTTTAATAATTTGTGTCGGCACATAATATTTAATTATGTGTATTTCTCTATTGTTATTTTATGAGAAAATTTTATTGCAAATATAACATATAAAAGATTCATATATTGCAAATATAACATATGAATGATTCATAATTATTGCAAATTTTACTATTAATGTTGTTGGGTAAGTATGCATTAGATCTTTGTAAATATTTCTTTTGGCTTTCAATGAAAGGTTAATGATATTAAGCATATTAAATTAATCACTTGTAATCCTTTAAAATATATATATATTTTTTGATTATATTTATTTTAATGTCAATATCAAATAACATTCACTTCAAAGATGACATAAACAAAATGTTCTTATATTTATAATCATTTGTAGAACATGTACAATTTATATAACTGTTATTATATTACTACTTCAATTGTATATTTTATTCATAAAATAGCATATATAGTATTTTATGGTATCGATTTTGTTCTCAATGTTGCTATGTAATAACATATATAAGGTATTGAATATACTTTATCATATATTAAGTTAGTAACGTAGCCTATAAGTTTTCAATGAATGACATATATGCAATTCTAAAATATTACATTTTATACTTTTAAATATATATTTATATTAGTATCGTAACTTGTGGACTCTCAATAAATAACATATTTATAATTTCCAAATATTACATTTTACAGTTTCATGGGAATAGTTAAAATCCATTATTTTCTTACACACACACATGTATATATATATATGTAAATTTTGAGAATACTTTATCATAACTATATTAGCAATGTAATTAATATTTATCAAGAGTGCTCCTAGGAAAGAACGGTGGGACAATACTTCTTTAAAAACTATCATTTTATACAAAGCTACGTTTCCAGGAAATTATAATGGTACAAAGGCTTTTAAGAATTAACTTCCTAGATAAAATTCCTTAGCTCTTATTATTCATGTAATCACATATTTGAAAAATTCATTTGAGTTATCAAAATATAACATTTTAATACATTTATTTACTATTTAAAATCTCACAATCAATAATAATATTAATTAATCATAAAAAATAATCCAAAATTTATGTGTAGTTAATTAATAAATATAAATAAATAGTTACACATAAAAAAAATTTATAATTAAATTGTATAATAAAAATTTATTGGGAAATTACCAAAAATAGCACCCCCCTAAAAATTATAATAACAAAACTAGCACCCCTGTGTTCAATTAAAATTGAACGTTTAATATTGAACGTTCAATATTCAATTTGAACGTAAAATATTGAACGTTCAATATTAAATAGGTCTAATTGTCGTCATTCAATTCTAATTGAACGGATAATATTGAACGTTCAATATTGAACGAGTCTAAATTATCGTCGTTCAATTTTAATTGAACATAGGAGTGCTAGTTTTGTTATTATAATTTTTAGGGGTGTTAGTTTTGTTATTTTTCTAAATTTATTTAAGTGATTGTAAACTATATTACTATTGAAAAGGTATTATCAGAAAATGGCAAACATGAATTTAAATCTATGATAAAATTATATTTAAATAATTTTCATATAATTTATAATTAATATTAAATAAATATTATTTAAATTAGACACTACGAGATTTATATTCTAAAAGTTGTTTTCAATTTTTTGAATTAATATAGTTATCATATATATGTCACACACGCCTCATTCTTTAGTTATAATAAAAGATAAATATAAATAAATTATTAATTTAAGATAAAAGTAAATACATATTTATAGGATATTTTTATATTCTATTTAGTATAAAATATTCAAAATTTATAATTTTTTTAATAATAATAATAAAATAAATATTTATGTTAATAAACTTAAATATATATTTATTATTATATTTATAATTATAAAACTTTCAATTAATCACATTAAATAATTAACAAAAACAGAAATTATTGCAGTTATCAAGTTATACAATATATTTATATATAATATTATTAAATGATTGTAATATATTTAAAAGAGAATAATAAATAAAAATTAGATTTGTTAATATCTTATAATAAATTAATTTTAAATTTTATTGATGATCATAATAGTGAGTTTAACTAAAAAAATTTATTATTAGATAATATTTATCTTTATATCAATATTAAATTTTAATCTTAAATATGGTTAAATGATTCAAAAAACATAACAAATTTTTTTTATAATAATAACAATTAAATAAAAATATATATTAGTTATGGCAAATTATTCATAAAAAATACATGTAAATAATAAAATTTATAGTCTAAGATAAAATAAAAAGTTTGATTTGAGATTTTTTTAAGATTTGATGGCTTATTAGCATGATGTGATATATGAGATTATTTTTTTGAATTTGTTAGCTTCTCAACATGATGTGATATTTGAAATTATTGAAAACAATACTATAATATGATATATATATATATATATATATATATATATATATATATTTTTGATATATTACCAAATAACTTAACAAATTTAAAAGATAAATAAAACATAAATGTTATTGATTTGTGATACCCAATTAAATAGATCAAAAAAGGAAGAAAAAAAAAATCTTAGATAGATTTTAAATGAAAATAAGATTTGAGCTTAATCAAGAACTTATAAATTTTATAATCTAGCATTATGCCACAAAAGATTTGTATTATATTTATGGCCAAAGTCATTTCACATGTACAAAATCACAAATTTCTAACAAATAATCATGTTGATAACATGTTATAAAACTAAAGAAATTAAGAAAAGAAAAGTAGAGATAAATCAAATAGAATAAATAATTCTCATTAATTATTGTATTTACAATATACCATATTTATAAGGTTTATAAGATACAATATGAATTTTAAATCTATAATATGATATATATTAATTCTCTAATTAAATGAAAATTTATCATATAAATCTTTATTTGAAATAAATCTAACTATAAAATAGATATATCATATTTAAGATTTGATATACAAATTATAACATAACCTACTTATTCACATAAATTTTTTTAATTCCTAAAAAATATTTTTTTAAAAGGTAAAATAATATATATGTTACGGAAGTGATATGTTGTTTTATGCTTTAAGAAAAATAACAAAGATATTTTTTGAATGAGAGTTAAAAATAAAACTTCATGTATAAAGATGAATTATGTTATACAATTAAAATAAATTATATTCACTTTTATACTAACACATTTTATATTTTGACATGTATCAAAATTATTTTTCTATATAATATTAATACATATTATAATATAAAAATTTTAGGTGAACAATGTTTATAAATTTGTCCGTCATTAATATAATTCTTATATTTATAAAATAAATTTCTATAATTTTTTCTATTGGTAATAAATTTATGTTATTTTATTTAATAAATATAAATTTAAAATACATTCTCCGTAGAAGTTAAGAACTTTAGTTACTTTTTCATCATTATTCCCAACCTATTACGCTATTTACAATAATAATTATAAGTTACAGCAACGCGTTTTGAAAATGTGCTGTTTAGTGGAATAACTTAATGGGTTTAATTCAATTAATTATAAACTCCTCGTCCTAATACGCGTAAAAGTTTTTCAATTGGACAGCTACAAATAGGCCCCTCCATTTAGTTGTCCAAACTCCAAACTTAATCTCTTTGTATACTATATAGTCTTCCACTCTTCCATAACCCGCTTCTTTCTCTCTACCATTTTACGTTCTTTCCAAAAAATCCCTCCAATTTTCTCTCCATAATTTTCTCAGTAAACAAACATCCACCAGTAAATAAAAACAAACCCTTTTATCTATCACACAATTCCAAAACTTTTTGTGAGAATTTTCCTTATTTAAATCCTTCGCAACTCGTTCCTCTTTGTTTGGTACCCAAGAAGCTCGGGTTTTCTTCCCCTGTTCTTGGTTTCCCCACCAAGCCAATCTAGTTGATACCAAAAACCATAACTTCAGCTTCATAGATCATCCTCCTCAACTGCCCAAAAAATCATAATGGACCCAAAAGAGCTAAAACGTGTTTTTCAAATGTTTGATAGAAATGGTGATGGAAAAATCACAACAAAGGAGCTCAGCGATTCCTTAGAGAATTTGGGCATTTTTATTCCAGACAAGGAAATGTCTCAAATGATTGAAAAAATTGATGTCAATGGAGATGGGTGTGTAGACATGGAGGAGTTTGGAGAGCTTTATCAGTCAATGATGTATGAACGTGATGAAGAAGGAGATATGAAAGAAGCTTTCAATGTTTTTGATCAAAATGGAGATGGGTTTATTACCGTTGATGAGTTAAGATCTGTTTTGGGTTCATTGGGTCTTAAGCAAGGGAGGACTGTAGAGGATTGCAAGAGGATGATCATGAAGGTTGATGTTGATGGAGATGGGATGGTCAATTTCATGGAGTTCAAGCAAATGATGAAGGGAGGTGGATTTAGTGCATTGAGTTGATTATCAAATTGTTTTTGGTTTGGGGATTCAATAAATAGTGGTAGAAATTTTTGAAAGACAGTGGATTAACGTGCACGCGTTCTCAATGGTACAATTGTGCAATCAATGTACGTGGCTATTTTTAATTGGCTAGGGTTGAGATTACTGTGTACTTTAAACTCAGCGTTTGGCTTGTTTGAAGAAAACATGGGCTCTGTCATGTGCCAGGCACGTGATGAAGCCAAATAGATTGGAATATTTGGTAATTTTGTTTAATGGGAGAAGAGAATGGGGGAAGAAGGCTTTGTCAATAGCCAGGGAACAATATGATCAAAAGCAAAGAAGGGGAGTAATTATGGTCTATTTCTGCAATATTTTGTTTAAAATTTTGAGACCGAATTTTGTTTTTTCTGTTTTTGTTTTTTGACTTTACCCATTGTAGTCTTTTGCTCCCAATTCAAGTGATTAATTATTTTCTTCTTTTTTTTTCTATGGAAAAAGATTCTATTTAGCCCAATTTTTTTATTTTTATTTTTTTTTATGGTAAACCATATTGAACCAAACGGCCTGTATTTAAGAATAGGCATTTTATCTAGGATTTTGAGCATATATAGATATTCGATTCGATGGATCGGTTAATATTTGACCACTTTCGAAGATAAGGACCATTTTGAAATTTTTGGGTGTAAATTATCAAATTTTGGAGCATAAGCAATTATACTTAAAACTGTACCTACCTGTGCCCAAAATTATTAATATATTTTATTTTAATTTAATTTTAATAAATATTAAAAAAATACTTATTATTAATATATTTGATTTACTTTTAATATATATTATTAAATCAAGTTTTTAGTGATTTTTTTATCCGTCCTCTCCTGATCTTTGACCAATTATATACGTCCTTGAACCGGAGTAATTTTTGAATAATTTTAGGTATATAGTTATACAGGGGCGAAGTTAGAAAAATTTTTCGGGAGGTTAAAATTTAATTTTTTTTATATAAAATAGAAAATTAATAAAAGTTATAGTAAATTATATTCAATTTAATACTGAATTTTTCTTGTCATATTATATTAAAGATATAAAGTCAGCATTTAAAAAAATATATAATTAACACTTTATAATTAACTTATAATGAAAATTAAATAAAATATAATAAATTAATAAGTATTAGTATTATTCATATATAAATAAATTTAATAATTAAAAAAATCTAAGTATAGTTGTTAAAATAAAAACTAAAAGAAACATACGAAAATGTAAAAAATAAAATATGATTTAAAATTTTAATCTTGAGACTAAATTTAAAAATGGGGGTCATTCCCCTTACAAATAATATTGACAAATACTTATAACAAATCATCTATGCCATTCATACTGCTAACTTTAAGGGTTTAGATTTTTTCTTATTTATTCTTTTAAAATCTTATTCTTATATCCAAACACATACTAATCTCTCTTAAACATATTTTTCTCTTTCATCTAGTTCCGCCTTTTTATCTCCCAAAACCTGTAAAACTTCTTCTCTCTTAAGTAGTGCTTTATTTCTCCTTCTTCAACGTGAAAAATTTTGCTTTCTTGAGTTTAAGTCCAGGTTGCTTTTTTCTTTTTCTCTAATCAAAGAAGATTACAGCAGATTATTAAAGTTGTTGTCAAGTAAGTAATTATTTAATTTTATTCCTTTGCATTGACTTTTTTTTTCCCTTAAACTTTATTTCATTGGCAATGACTCTTGATTTAAGATATTATTTTTTCTCTAGGAAAACAAAATTGCACTGCAATAAAAACAAGAGAGTGTGCGATTAATATATATGTAACTAAGTATAGAAAGATGAACTAGATTCATATATCAACAATCGACTTTTTTTGGTCAGAATACACTTTGGAAAAATCAATGCTTTTATATGTTTATAGTAGGTAAGAAAGTCTTAATTTGTATGAATATAAATGTTTTAAAATGTGAATTTTGTAGTTGTGTTTATTTTATATTAATATTTTAATTCTTCAACAAAATTATGCATTAATAAATTGATTTTGGTGACTTGTTGTTTATGAGTTTCGTTTATTTTATGTAAAGGCATCTAATATTCAAATTTATCTTTAAGGTTGTTTAAAATCATGGATGTAACTATTGGAGACAATACATGTGAAAAAAACTTGCAAACTAGCGAGATTGGGTCCTTGTTAACTAAAGCACATATTGAGTCTTTACAAGCACCTTACGTGGGGATGGAATTTAAGACAATAGAAGAAGCAAAGGCTTATTATCAAGAATATGGAAGGCAAAATGGTTTTTGGGTTCGTACTCGAACAACTGCAAAGTCTAGAGCACGTATAAATGAAGTTACTTTTGTAATACTTGTATGCTCACGAGAAGGAAAACCTGAAAAAAAGCTTGCCATGCAACAAACTGGAGAAGGAAAATATGAAAAAGGCAGTGGTCCAAGAAAAGTAAGAAGTTGTTCCACTATCAGAAGTGGTTGCAAAGCATATATGCGAATTTTAAATGAAATTGATAGAGGATGTTGGATTGTGACAGGATTTGAAGATGCTCACAATCACAAATTTATTTCTCCACTTAAAAGAATAAAGATGAAATCAAATAGAAACATGCCTAAGTCTGCAAAGGATCTCACAGAAGCATTTAGAGGCGAAAATTTGAAAGTTGGCAAGGTGGCTTCCATTCTTAAGGGTGATGAAATAGGATTTACTGATCGTGATTGTTATAATCATTTGAGGTCTTTGAGGCATAAAGAATAAGAATTTGGAGATGCACAATCAGTTCTTTATTTTCAGAAGAAACAAGCAGAGAATCCTCAATTTTACTATGCTATACAGTGTGATGGAGATGGAAGAGCAATCAATTTTTTCTGGGTTGATGCAAGATCTCGAATGGCATATCACTCCTTTGGAGATGTTGTCACTTTTGATACAACATACCGAACTAACAAATATGATATGCCATTTGCACCATTTACAGGTGTAAATCACCACTCGCAATCCATACAATTTGGTTGTGCATTATTGCAAGATGAGACAGAGTTAACATTTACTTGGTTATTTCAAACATGGCTCGATGCAATGGGAGGGCATCACCCTAGTTGCATTATTACAGATCAAGACCTAGCAATGGCAGCTGCAATTTCAAGAGTTTTGCCAAAAACTCATCATCGTTTATGCCTTTGGCATATCATGAAAAAATTTGCTGAAAAGTTGTCACATGTATACTTTAAGAGATCAAAGTTCAAGAAAGATTTGAAAAGTTGCATCCGTCACACATATAGAGTAGAAGATTTTGAACATAAGTGGAAGATACGAAGAATATCATTTAGAAAGTAATACTTGGCTTCAAGGTCTTTATTCTATACGTAATAGTTGGGTTCCAACTTATAATCGTGGCTTGTTTTTTGCTGGAATGAATACCACAGGGCGTAATGAAGGGGTTAATTCGTTTTTTGATAACTTTGTTACCCCTCGTACTAGCCTTAAAGAGTTCGTTGTCAAGTATGATCAAGCTTTGGCTTCCATAATTAGAAAAGAAAATGACGAAGATTTTCAATCAGAGCACAAATGTCGGATTTTGAATGATGACGCTTTTCTTCTAAAGCATGCTTCAAAGGTCTACACTAGGAATATATTTGAAAAATTCAAGAGGGAGTGGAATAAAGTTAAGGATTACAAAATTGATGAAGTAGATCATGATAATGGAAAATATATTGTAGGACACAAGGTGGAGGTTTTAGATAAATTTTTAGTAAATTTTGAAAAAAAAAAAATCAAGAAGGAAATTGCGAATGCCAACTCTTTGAATTTGCTGGGTATCTTTGTGCCCATATTCTTAAGGTTTTTGTACGTGAAGATATTGATGAAATTCCTTCTCATTTTATCAAACAAAGATGGGTTCAAGGAGCAAACAACTTTAGGAGCATGGATTCTGAAAGTTTGGTTATAGGTGATGACAATCATGATCCAAAGGTTTTGCATCTTAGTCATTTATGCAGAAAAGCTACTCAACTTGCTAATTATGCAGCTGAATCGAATGAGGGGTATCAATTATTTTTAAAGACTATTGAAGAAGTTACAGATAAAATTTGCAAAATGAACAAACAGGTGGGCTCATCATCTTTTGCTTCTCAAACTAGTCAAGAAAACATATGTTATGACAATTTTTCTCAGTTTGTGATATTAGATCCTAATGTTTCACAAACAAAAGGTAGAAAAAGAGATGGAAAGGACAAAGAAAAGAATCAAGAAACAAGGAGGTTCAAATGCGGCATTGAATTATCACAACAAAAGAAAAGAAAATGTAATTGGTGTAAAGGTAGGGGTCATGATAAGAGAATATACCCTATAAGGTTGAATGAAAACACAGAGAAACAAACTTATACAAGTAAGAAATAACATATTTTATTATTCTTTTTAATTGAGTTTTTACTTATTATATACTACATGTACTTTCTTGTAATATTATTATGCACTTACAGATAGAAATTTTATCCAACCAAATATACACGATGCATTTCCAAATTGGGTAATATATTTGGAAAGCTAATTTAAATTGTTAATTTTTTTCTTACAATTCTTGCAGGTTAGACTACTACTTTAAGCCAAGGACATACCATAAGCAAAAGGAGTCATATACAAGATACCAAGTTGACTATTTAGTACTAAGATAAATTTTGAGACTAAAGATTAATGGTTCTTATTTTTCTAGTTGAATGTTATTTCTATTATTTAATTTATATTGCAAATGTCTTACTGTTTTGTGGGTAGAAAAATAGAATTACTAAAGCACATAAATTAGTTGTTGAGTTCAACATCATTGGCATGATAAGATTAATTAATTCAACCCAGTGATTTGTCATAGAAAGTAACGTGAACAAGCTGTAGAAATGTGACCATTTGTTTTCTATTCAATTAGGAACAAACAAAAAAGGATACAATAATCAATAGGTAAATGAAACAAACCTCATTTATACTTTATTTTGTAAAATAAAAGAAGATAAAAATTTATGAAATGTATTGCTCAAAAGCAAAGTTTAGCAAGAAAACAAAAGCAGCCATTGCCAACAAGCAGAATAAATGATTTCAAACCAAACCTTACAAATTCATTTCAAAAGTAAAATAATAAAAATAAGTCTGGTCTTTAACAGCTTGCATTGTATTATTTAATAAAAAGAAGCCTATTTATTCTTGTAACTCCTCTAGCATTTCGTTGAGAAACAAGTTCCATTTGAACTTAAAACTCATTCCTCTCTTGACATAAGTTGATTTGGAAGACTTGATTGTTGTTCTATATCTTACATGTGTATGTCCATGAGAATAGATAACAAAAATATCGTCATTATCATAAATTAGAAATTAAACAAGCAATACAAAATCGACATAAATCGAAACTACTAAGCATCACCAAATGTTGAATTCGCAGAACCATAATAGGTATCCAAGTTATAGCCACAGCCTTTGGGCAGCATCGGCAATGAGTATGTAGGCGAAGGAGGATAGCACGGATGATAATGAGGAACTGGCATTGTCGGATTTGAATTCATAAGGTAAGATTCATGTGTCGAATAAGAACAATTGGTAGAAGAAACTGTAATGCTCGGTAATGGAGAAAGAAAATCTTCGAGTGAAGGATAACATATATTGTGTAGCTGAGTTTGGACTCCGAATCCAATCGAAATATGATTCGAACAACAATAAATTGTTGCAATTGTATTAAGCTTGTAAGAAAAATTCAAGACATCGTTCGGATGACCATCACTGTTCCTAACTTGCCATTGGATTTTATTATCAGAGAAAAGAAAAGGAAAAAAAGTAATACTTAAGAGAGAGAAGTTTTAGACATTTGATTAGAGAAGGAAAAAAGCAATCAAGAATTTTTCATGATAACAGCTAAATTTTATGATCGGAGAAAAGGAAAAAAGAAGAACAAATAAAGCAATACTTAAGAGAGAAGAAGAAGTTTTTCAAGTTGTGGGAGATAAAAAGGCAGAACTAGATGAAAGAGAAAAATATGTTTAAGAGAGATTAGTGGGTGTTTGGATATAAGAATAAGATTTTAAAAGAATAAATAAGAAAAAATCTAAACCCTTAAAATTAACGGTATGAATGGCATAGATGATTTGTTATAAGTATTTGTCAATATTATTTGTAAGGGGAACGGCCCCCTTTAAAAATATATGTTGATAAATAATATACAACTAACTAATAATAATAATAATATATAATTTTTTTAAATAAATACTAAAATATTATTAAAATAAAATATCAAATAAAGTAATATTAAATAAAATTAAAATTTGGGTTAAAATAAAATGTAATAATCATAAACTTAATGTTTTAATATGAAATTTATCATATACTTCTTTTTTTAATATTATTTTTATAGTGTTGAGTCTAAAATTAAATATTTAATTTTTTTTTATTATCATATTTAAGAAGAATTTTATTTAATTTATAATTATAATTTTATTTTTGTTACTAATAGTTACCAAATACATAAAAAATATATATATTTAATAATTTTATTTACAATTTATGTCATTTTTATCTACATATTTGTTAAATATTATTAATATATATTAAAATATGTATATAAAAATTAGACACAATATATTATTATAAATAAAATATTTATTTAATATTAAAAATATATATATAATTAATTTTTTATAAGAAGATCCGCCTCTATAATTATATTTTCAAATTTAGGAATAAATATAACAAAAATCGTCTCCGACTTTTCCGTTCCCATTCCTGCCCGTATCGTAGACTCTCTAATAACATAACTCATACCCATAATAGTCTTACGTGAAAAGAAAATAACGTGATTGCTTTATTTGCTTAAAGTAACAAATGTTGTTCAATGCAAACCAATTGACTTATTGCAAAAAAAAAAAATTAAAATCAACTTTAAATATATAAGATAAATTTGTTAACGGCGTTTATTATATAATGATGTGGTGAGAAGTGAAAATAACTATTAATTGCAGAACATTATTAAAAAAAAAAACTACTTTGTAATTAAAAAATCAAAGAAACTTGGAAAATCCTTAGGCTAGAAACACCACTCAAGAATATTTATGATTTAAGGTAAAATATAAAATTGAGGTCTCAAATATTTTTTATAAATTAAATTTTTATCGACTAATAAAAATTGATTAATAATATTAAAATATTTTTTGTGTCAAATATAAACAATCAATGATAAAAATTAAATTAATAAATATGTATGTAAAAGTTATTTTTTTGTGTATTCATTTTACTACGAATTAAATTTATTTAGATTATGATAAAATAAAATTGAGAGTTTTGAAACTTTAGAATAAAATAAAAAATTTAAAATTATCTATAAAATTAAACATTTATGTCTGAAATTTAAACAAAATAAACATATAAATAATATAAGTTTTAAACTTTAAGAATAAAAAAAGACATGTAAGAAAAAGAAGAAGACATGCCTAGAATAAAACTTAAAAAATAAGACGATATTTTTATAATGCTTATTTGTTGTTGTTGTTGTTCTTTTTTTTTTTTTTGCATAACCTTAATTAATTGAGAAAAATTAAAGATTATTAACAAATTTGAATACATATAGTAATTTAAGAAATGTAAGATTTTTTGTTCTTTATATAATAAAATTAAGAGTGAATAATTGTTCATCTTTTTTATTATTAGTTAATAACATATATATTATTCATTAATGATAAATTTATCTAATAATAATATTAATAAAGATCAAATACTTATAAGTACAAAATAAATAACTTATGTATTATTTTATAACAATAAAAAATTATGTGTCAATATATTCATCATAATAATATTAAATTAAGTACAATAATTTTATTAAATTAATATATTTTTAAATTTTATTTTAATTATTATTTTTTAGAGTTTGTAGAGATAATTTAAGATAAAATTATTTATTTTTAAAAATATAATAAATATTATAAAAAAATGAAATCTTTAGATGGGGCTTAAGTAACTGCCTCATTAACCTAAGGACAGCCATCGTGAGAATACCACATTGGACAGGACCAACACGGCAATAATCCAATGGAGGTGGGCAGTTGACAGCAATATCCAACACTACAAATATTGTTATATCTTTGATGTTTTGAAACTTGAAACTAAATTAGAGTTGGATCACTTTTTGTTTGTCAGTCTGTCAAATAATGAGTTGTCAATAGTTTTAAGTATTTACGCGTTTGATACTAAGTTTCTCCACACAAATGCTTTAAACTTTCCCGGAAAACTACTTTAACCCTTCCTCAGATTCAAGTCTATATAATATAGGGAAGTAAGATGCAACTAACGTAGTGTTTGACAAAGAATCTAAACGAAACTTAAAAACATTTATTGTTCATTTCAAATTTTGATAAAAGATAGAACGAACGGATATTCATCAACAATAAAATAAAATAAAAAAAGCCATGCATGGTTTCTGCTTTTTTGCTAATTCCTCCTCCATTTTCATCTGCCTCTCCATATCTCTTACTGGTTTTCAGTATGTTTTCACGAATTCTATATCTCGATCTTGCTGGTTTCTTTTTTCTCCGTGCGCCTGTGCTCTCTGGATACGTTTCTAAGCCTGATTTACAAGTTAGCGTTTGGCTTGTGCTCGGCTATTGCTTCTTAGGTTCATGATTAGAGCATTCTGGTTTCTCTGAGGTCTGTTAATTCTGTTTTTGGTGTGTTGTGGTGATTTGGTTGTCAATTGTTCAATATGAATTAAATAACTAACCATTAGGATGTTTATGACTCTGCGTTGGAGATTGAGGAATTATTTAACAAGGACCAGGAGTCGCTTGCTTTGACGATTGCAGCTCGAGTCATTGCTGTTCGTTTGGTGAATCCTGATGCTCTGATGATTTTTCAACATGATTGGGCAGAGAAGGGAGGTATATACTTTTTTTTGTTGTTGAATATTGTGGCATGGATCTTGATTTGAACTGGTTAGTTTTGGTTGTTTTGTTAAGAAGTGCTTGTTGGACAGTTGGTACTTTCAAGAATAGCTAGAGCTGCTAGTTTGGAAACTCCTCTTCTAGTAGTTGTGCTACTTGGGATAGAGTGAGTTGGTGTGTGGCCATTGTTATCCTCCGCATTATAGTTTGAGGTTTGTACTGTTCATTCTTTTGAACAACAATCTCTCTTTTACCCACCAAACAAAAAACTTCGAGTATGATAAAAGTAAAACTGTGACTAAAATGAAATACAAGTACAAAAGAGGAAAGAAAAGGTTTACAACTTACAACATCTTTATGTGCTTGAATCAAATGACTTGTCGGTTGAGTCATTAGCAACCAAGCATGAATTTCTATTACAATGTCCTCTGCCTAAAAGGAAAAGAATGCTGACCCCCAGAAACGAAGTTGACAGCCAGCAAGTAGTGAACTTCATTTTGGAAGATCATTCAATAAGATTACTATCTCCGAAGAAATGTGTTGTTATGCATGAGCTAGAAGACTACAAGTCAGTCACCAAGTTCAATTTGTTTTATGCTATTTACTATATCTTCAACTCTTACAGACATATGTTCAGCATGTTCTTCTAGTTCTTTGAGAATCATGTGTAGTTGTTGCCGGAATGCTGCTGTTCGTTCTCTCTCACACTGCAACTCATTACACAGATCTTGGATTTTCTTATCCTTCTCTTCCTGCACCAAAGTTAAGGGTAGAAGCTTAGAAAGTGAATATGCAGAGAACAGTGTAATAAAGTGCTTTGAAGCTTATTGAGAAAGTTAAGGGACACACTCTTAGTTAATGTCCTATATCGATTTGGGTAAGGTCCAAAGATCTAAGACATGTAATTGTAATGTATAGATTATCATGACTAGCAGTATATAATTTCTATCTCAAGTAAGCCCCCAAGGATACTTCAAAAATATCAAAATGCCAGGGAAACACGACCATCACCGACCAAGAGTTACATCCAACTCTTTTACAGCAGCTCGGCAACTACCATCTCATTATGTTAGAAATTTTATGTGAAGACCGATGCCTTTTGTGGTCATCCAAAGTTACCAATTGTTCCATCTGTTCTGCAATGAACCCTGTGCGTCTTCAATATATCTTTTGAAGCTCTGTCTTCTTTGATGAAACGTATGTTCACATATTAACCAGAATGCAAAAGGCTAGGCATGCAAAGCTATGGTACCAAGATTCATTTATTGAAATAACAATATTGAACATCGATCTGATTGAGTATACTGTATTCCATATATGCATATGTTGATGCCATTATTCTACAGCTAAAAGCTACAGATACAGAAGCAAAAACCATATGATGCAAGATCATTTCTAATCAATTTAAAACTCCAAAATTTTATTAAAGAGATGAACAGAAAAGGAAACAAATTGAAACTCCAAAATCATTTCTAAATGTCTAGAAAATGACGGTAAACATGAAGCCATAAGGGCATGAGATGATGAGTTAATAGAAAACTATAAATTTGGTGAAAGTGGTGGTCATTTTCTTGGAGATATTTGCACTTACTTGAAATCTAGTTAAACAAATATTCTGTTATAACAAAATATCTTTAGAAGTATTGCCCTACCTTAGTATTTTATTCAAAGACAATTTGAGCCAGCTTATGCTTAGTAGAAGAAAGAAACATAGTGCAACTATAAGGCAATTGTGAATTCTTTCACAAGGATATTCTGCTTAGACTGCACGGTAAATAATTACGTTCATAGACGTTATGACATTTTGAGAGTTCCAATTGAAGTTGAAAATCAGGCCAAATAGAACTGATCCACAGGAAATTATAAAATTCATTGTATTGGAACATACCTCATTTAGTATATTTACAATCGGCAGTTCCCCTGAATGCTTACAATTAGTCATCAGGTTATGGTTGTGTTCTTGTACAAATTTGGTAACTAACCATTTCCCTCCATCTCTTGCAGCCAACCTCATCATTGCTTTGCACCCTTCTCGTGTAATAGGCCGTGGAGGAAGAACCCTGTCTTTTCTAAGAGTATGCTTTGCAGCACGAAAACCTTCTCTCGAACAAACAAAATCTCGACCTATTATAGCCATGTTCTTTAATGAATGTCGGATTTTATTGGTTCGTATAGTGAAACCTGTACGCTTGGCATATTCATAATAGAAATCTCTAGCACCATCCAGTGATGGAAAAGTCATCCCAGTATATGGTTCCCAACTTTCAGCAACTAAATTTGGGTCAGGCAATAATTCTATTGGACTGAAGCAATCACTTAAATCAACATTAGGATTGCAATTTGTAACTGGTTCATCTTCGATGGCTTCACGTTCACAAAAGTTCAGAAAAGTTTCATCATCTGAACCTCCATCACTTTCTAGATATTCATGTGCACCAACAGCACCTGCCATCATGTTCCTACATGAACAACACAGATTGATAAGAATAGAGAAAGCACATAATGCAATCATCAAAACTTCCCATTCGAAACAAAGTAGCAATTTTCTTCTTCTTCTGAAATTATGATCGAATAAATTAACAAAAGAAGAAAAGATCATCCCTTCAAAAGGACTAATACTTCATCCTATTAAAGGCCTTTCTTGCTTTCTTTATCCCCAGTTTTATCTACTCAAGTTCTAACAACACAAATCCCAATTCCTACATCTATTTTGAAAGACACACACATCATCTCTGCATTGATTAAAAAGAATGAAAAATATAAATAATTTAAAAAAAAAATAAAGAGCTTCTACCCATTTTATAAGAGACAGAAATGAATCTATCCCTATGCCCATTACTTCGAATTAGGCTACAAATAAACCCAATTGCAGTTTTAGGAAATTAAACTCAAATTACTAATGCTCATTAACACCAATCCTAGTAATTGAAAGTAATCAAGAAGAAAATTAGATAAACAAATAAATAAACTCTTCACCAAAAGTATAACTTAAAGAAACTAGAGAATGGTCTCCAGAAGAACGATAGCTTACCTTTGGAAGCTGAATTGGGAATCAAAGCTTTTGAAAGGTTTCTTTGTACATGAGACCGCTCAGTAACTGATTGGAATCATGAGGAGGTTCGGATTCTGAGAAAGAAAGAGTGAGCACGAATCTGGAGTTAAATTAAAACTCTTGGTTCAAATGTTTGGACACTGTACCATCGATGGAGGTCTTAGACTTTCAGCAACATATCTAAGCTGGCCTAAATAAGCCACTGCTGTGTGGCCCATTTAATGGCTTCATGGGCTTTAATACCATTTTACTCCTGAAAATTGTTCGAGTGTATTCAATTTAAATTGTTAATAATTTTTATAGAGTTTTAAATTAAGGATTTTAAAGACTCTTGCTTAAGATATTTAATTATGATTTTATTAACGATCTTTAAATTTCTATTAAAATTAAAGTGTATTTAATTAGAATTTTGTAGAATGCTTTAAAAATTTAAGTGTATTTAAAAAGTTGTTAATTTTGAAAAAAATTAAAAAACGAAGAATTTTTACGAATTTTTAATAACTTTTTAATTAAAACTATACGTAAAAAAATATATAATCATTCTTCTATCTATTCTAAATATTTCTATGAATTTACAAAGATTTTCACTACAATTCAAGACTCTATGAGTCCTTAAAAGTTAATAAAAAAAATTTAAATTTATAATTTTTTAAAAATCTATAAAATCCTAATTAAATACACTCTTTTATTATTGCTAATGTGGTATTCTAACTAATGAAATTTAATATTATTGCATGTATTTTGTGTTACTTTTTTTTTTAATTGATACAACTCACTTTAAAATACATATTTATTAACTACTCTAATTATCGAATTCACTTTAAAATACATATTCATTAACTACTCTAAATTATGAAAAATAGATTTGATCCTACATTCAATAGAATATAAAATATCACATTTATAACTAGACCGTTAGGATGATGTGCTAATGTATTACTTCACACTTAAAAAAAAATTTCAAAACATCAAGATGTATTAATGCAACTCTTATATTCGAATTGCAAGAGCAAATCATTTTCAATTGATAAGATAGTTAATATCGTTTAGCTTTTCAATCGACATGGTTAAAAGCGTAAATAAGATTTCATTAGCTCTAATTTTGAAAAACTTCTTTATGCATAGTGAACTATAAGTAAGTATAGTCAACAATATTTACAAATATGATTCAACCTCGACTTATACGATATAATTTGAAACATTGTAACTTGGCGTTGACTAACACAACATGCTTCTTGTATAGTTTCTATGTTAGTGGCCACAAATGTTCATTTAAGCGCATACATTTATATCTTATGTTCATGATGAACTATTTGCTCTCTTTGTATTGTTTCACCCTTATTTAAATAAGTTCGTATTAAATAAAATTAATACCGTATCATTTTATTAAAAAACTATATTTATAAATAATCCATGCATTAAGAGAACACTTTTTTTTTTTAGAACATCCACAACTTCAAAATTATTATATAATTTTAAATATTGAATAGATGAATATTTTTATAATTTTATTTCACTTTATAAATGAAAATTGACATTATTAATCATAATTTCCAAGTGCAAGAATAATCACATGAAATTATTAATCATATGAAATAACTTTGTGAAAATAATTGCTTAAATTAGAGAGTGCAATATTATAATAGTGGAAGGAAGGGATGATACAAGTTTTTGATGCGCATGAAAGGACGGTGACAATAATTATTAAGCTATGCAAAGCTGCTTACAAATGGAAAAGGCAAGAATAATCACAATAATTAACGCAATTATTTTATGTACTTAACCCTAATAATCAACCATTGGACACAAAGCTTTTCATTATAGTTATTGATCTTGTGATATAGACAACCCAACTTATTCATTTTAGCTATGTTTTGAGAGAGAGAGAGAGAGAGAGAGAGAGGAGAGAGAGAGAGAGAGAGAGAGAGATGGCGAAAAACCCAAACTACAAGCTTTCAATTGTCATTAACTTTATATATAGTTAAACTAAAATAATACTAAATTAGTTTAATTTTAATGAAGTGGCTATTCGCTTCCTAGACTCCTAGTTGCAAGAAAATAAGCATAGGACTCTTGTGTTAGGTAGCTTGTGTAGTACTATAGGTAAGAATAACTTTTTTATTATAACTTAATTTATATTTATTATAATTTATATGACACAATTTAGTTGATCTCTTGTTATTAGAAAATTACACAATCACTTCTTTATCTCACATTCTTAATTTTACATTTAATTAATAATTAATATATCATTTTTTATATCACAACTTAATGCATATAATACTATTCTAAAAAAAAAAAAAAAACATGCATATGAATATATCTTCACATGGACAAACCTACTTGATGACTGGGTTTAGTGGCCTTTATTTAGTCCACATATAGTAGGTTAGCTAACAATCTACAAATAGTAACTACAGCCTTTATATACTAATGTAAGGCCTTAAATAATTCAAATATAAATTTTGATTTAAGAGAAAAACGTCTTCAAGATTAGATAATTTGTGTAATTAGATTTCTTATATTATAAATAATATAATTTAGTTCTTTAACCTTAAAAAAAAAATACAATTAAGAAAAAAATACATTAATTTAATAAATTTTCATTAAAATATTATTTTTTTAGAGGCTAAAGATAAATTAAATTATTTTAATGTTTTATATTAAAATATTACTTTAAAAAAATAATATTTTAATTAAAAATCATTAAAATAATGTATTTTATTCTTAACCTTTTTTTTTTTTTTTAAAATTAAAGAACTAAATAATACAAATGATATAATTTAAGCAATCTCCGTAACCCCAGCTCCCTTATTTTTATTTTATACAATTCAAACTCATATACCCATACAAGTGACTCAAACGGACCTCAATCTTATTCATGCTAAACTGAGCTTCATACTTTCATACATGATTCTGTTGAAGTTTAACATTAAATTCTTTTTTAATAAAAATATTAATTAAATCTTGTAATAAAATAGGATGAAATATATTTGATATTGTAAAAGAAAATATGATCCATATTGTTTTGGGGGTAATATTTATTAGTTATGGATTATATTCTCTAACAATTTTATTAGTTATTATGTTTTTTAAGAAAATAATTACACTAATTTTATATTTTATTAGATTAAAACATCATAATATTACTTAATTCAGGTATGCAGGTTTTGGGTGTAGGTGGATTTACAGGTAAGTATGATAAATGCGAAAGAAGTAACAAATGCAGAAATCAAACCAATATCGCATTTGGATTCCCATCTAGTTGTGACAAAGGCTGCCAAGATAACAAAAGAGGTTGCTGTGGAAAATGCAATTGGGCGTCTAAGCGTTGTTATTGTTTTACTTGCTCTATTATATATTGAATATTTTTATTTTTATGTTTTCTTTAATTAATTACTGAAAACTAACTTTTAATCAATTAATTAAATGAAAACTTTTGTAATTTTATTTCACTTTCAACAGAAGTTAGGGATTGACTATATAATATGTAGTTTACCCTTTGGACCATATGAAATAATTTTGTGAAAAAGAAAGATTTGCTCATATACTACATGCAAAATTTGGAGGGTTCTATTAAATATCATTTTAATATAAGCAATATATTTATTAAATTACATATCAATTATTAATTATATATAAAATTAACAATATAGAATAATGAATTAAATATGTGATCATTTACTAACAAAAATTAATTAAACTATATTTTATAATATAATATATCAATTAAGTTGTGAAAAAAAAAACTTGTTTAAAGTATAAGAAAAAGTATTTTATTATCACTTAAATTATGCTCAATGAACAATTTAATGAACTAGTACACTTAATTTACAATTTTTTAAAAATATGCACGCTTTAGTTATATAATTTTAATTAAAATGTATTTATTTATTAAAAAAATATGATATTTTGGTCAAAATTATGTACTAAATTGTACTTATTTTAAAGAAAAAAAATATCATAAGGGTTACTTGAATTTGATCATTTGTAACTTTGTGTTATTTGGTCCCTTAGTTTATAAGTGATATCATTTGGTTCCTTAATTTTTTTTTTTTAAAAAAATGAGTCAATTAAGAACAAAATACATAATTTTAATAATTTTTTAATTAAAATATTATTTTTTAAGATGCCGATTAAAAAAACTATATTATTTTAATATTTTTTATTTTAAAATATTAATTTAAAAATAATATTTCAATTAAAAAATTATTAAAATTATGTATTTTATCCTTAATTAGTTTTTTTTTTTTTTTTTTAAACGAAAGGAACAAATGATAGCACTTATAATCTAAGGAATCAAATGAAACAAATAACATAATTTAAGAGAACACTATGACCCTGTTACCTATTTAAAAAACATTAATTGAAATATACCAATTGAGAATAAACCAACTAAAGTATTTAAAAGACACAAATAAAGTGACATGTAGAGCATGCGACCCTTAATTAATTAAATAATGCTAAATATTACAAATTGTAATAATTATTTCAATTAATATGGCATTTAATGATTGATGGAAATGTTAATTTATAAAAAAAGTAGTGCTATATACATCAAATTGTAGTATGTATCAAATGACATGTTAATTATTGATTGAATATAAGGTTGAGGATGTGGGATAAAAAAATAATTATAGGACCTCAAGAAGCCATGTGAAAAAGAGTTATTTTTTGTAAAAATTAATTGTTAAAAAATGAGTCCCACTTAAAATAAAAAGTTAATAATTTTGTCATAAATAAGTTGTATTTTACCTTGAGATGTAAAACATTTTCCAAATTATATGGTAGGGCTGATACAATTTTTGATGAGCATGAAAGGATTGTGGTTATTAAATATTGAGCAACTCTACTATAAAATCAATTTTTATATGTATTTATCCAATTAACCCTAGGTCCCTAACTATCAAGCAAAAGACACTAAAGCTTCTTTTTTTTCTTCCAAGTATTCTAAAAAATATATATATATAAATACCATAGATTTTCAATCTATATTGTAAGACAAAGAGATATGGTAAAAACTTCAAACTACAAGCTATCAATCGTCATTCTTATTATATATGTGCTTATTATCAACAAAGGTAATAACTTTAATGTGTATGTAAATACACACACACACACACATATATATATGTCTATATATGTGTGTGTGCATGTTGTGTATATATGTATGTATGTGTAGAGACAAAAACTAAAAAAATCAATCTATTTTTTTTTTTTTTTACGTTTATATATATATAAATATATATATATAGGCACATTTTGGTGTAAAGGCAAAATAATCTTTTATAGAAAACAAGTTTCACCAATCACTCGTTGACCTAACACATGAAAGTTTTATTTTGACTAGTACAAAAATGAGTGCAAATATAATTATAACTAACATACATATTATTCATAGTATAGAAAGAAAATATAAAAAAAAATTCTCACTTTTTTGAGCATGCAGGGTTGGCTGTGGTAGAATTTTTAAGTACTAATGATCAGTGCAGAAGGACCAAATGCAGACATGAAACAACTATGCCGTGTGGAATCCCATCTTTTTGTGACAGAGACTGTAAAAATAGGAAAAGATTTTGTGGTGGATTATGCAATTTGGAAACTATGAATTGTTTTTGCTATACTTGTTGATATTTTTGTATATCGATTATGATCAATTACTTTCAAAGTTTTATCTTCATTCTCTCATTTGATAAGGATGCCTAGTGTTTGTAATCCTAGTTAATTCATATTGTTGGTTATTGGTGTGCTACGAGTTGTCTTTAATTTCTTTCTTTTCTCTTTTCTTAGGGTTGTTTGGTGTTTTAATTTCCTTCTACTTCAAGAAAGCTATGTATTTTATGATTGGAGATTAAATAAGGATTGATACAAATATTAATAAAAAAAGAAATGAAATTTTATTATAATAATAAAGATTATACCCATGTGCAAGAAATTAAGAGGATATTAATTAAAAGACAATATTTGTATGTAGAGTATTCTGTTATTTTATACATATATATTCTTTAGTTTGTTAGAATATTAATCATTAGATTGGACACTTGTATTATTTCCATTGGTCTGTACATACATTATATATTACAGTGCTTTAACCGAATGTATTGATTCGGGCCATTACTTCATTTGCAGTCTCTGAGCAATTCTATCCTTCTCTCATTTTCGTGTATGGTATCAGAGCCTCTGCTCAGAAACCTGTGAGTGCATTTCTCAATGGCAGATTCAACTTCAGTCACTAACTCTGGAAAGAATGTTGCTGAAATTTCTGGTGAACGTTCTTTTACAGAGGTAGTACAACACTCAAGCTCTTCTCAAATTTCTCAGATCATGAATTCTTTTCCTATTAACTTAGCTTTTTCTGTTAAGCTAGACAACACTAACTACATGATATGGAAAGAGCAGATAGAGAGTGTGGTTATTGCTTATGGATTGGAGGAGTATTTGTTTGGTTTTAGACCAGCTCCTCCCCAGATGGTAACCAATGAGGTAAATGGATTAAAAGTTCAGGTTCTGAATCCTGAGTTTCAGCTATGGAACAGGTACAATAATCTCTTACGAAGCTGGATTAGTGGCTCAGTTGTGAATGAACTGAGACCTTATCTTGTACGTAAGACTACTGCTTATGAAATGTGGGATTTGTTAGCAAAGAAGTATGCAGCACCTTCAAGATCTAGGTTACTAGATTTAAGGTCTCAGTTACAAGGACTGAGACAAGGAAATCAAATTGTGGATGAATTCATGCTTCGTGTGAAACAAGTGTCTGATCACCTTGCAATGATAGGAGAACCAGTGTCTGATGCTGATTTAGTTTTGTATGTACTAGATGGGCTGAATTTGGGATTTCGTGACTTTGTGACAGGTATGCTTCTTAGGTCTGATATCACTAATATTGATGAGTTGCATCATTTACTTCTTCTTCATGAAAGACGCAACAAACAGAATGATATCCTTGAAAGCACATTGGTTGAAGCTAATATGGCAAAACTGAATAACTTAAATTTTAAGAGCAATCCCAATACTACAAAAGGTAATGGAGGGTCTAAAACTCATCAATCATCCTGGAATCTTCATTAATTTCTTCAAGGCATGTAGAATGCTCAAGGAAATGTGTCTCAAGGAAAAGGTAAAAGTGTTTCTTATTCTGGAAATTCTAAGAATAAGAGACACAATGAAAGACCTCAATGCCAAGTTTGTAACAAAATGGGACATACTGCTATTAACTGTTTTCAACTTCGAGATTTGCTTTCAAAACAAATCTCAAACAATCCTTCAGCTATGCTTGCTGGTATTAACAATAATGGGAAACGTGGAGAGTAGGAATGGGTGCTTGACAGTGGTGCTACACATCATCTCTCAGCTGAGTCAGATCATTTTGAGGATGCTATACCATATTTGGGTCAAGACAGTGTCACAGTAGGTAATGGCAGCAAACTTAAAATTGAAAAGCTTGCTCACTCAGATCTCATCGTTCTTGATAACAAATTAACACTGAAAAATTTACTACATACTCCTCAAGTGTCTAGCAATCTGTTATTTGTTAATAAGCTTTGTGTAGACAACAATGTGTGTGTAGAGTTTTATCCAAATTTTTTCTGTGTTAAGGACATTGCAAGGAAGGAGGTGCTCTTCCAAGGCAGACCTGAAAATGGTTTATACAAGATTTGTGGTGAGATTCAGCCATCAGACCGTAGTAAGTCCTTATTTTTTAAGTCATCATCTTGTAATACTGTTCCTAAATGTTCTCTGAGTGCTGTTTCTTTTGCACAATGGCATAGTAGACTAGGTCATCCATCTGAGGTAGTTCTAGAGAAGATAAACAGTAATGCAGATTTGGGTTGTTTTTCTTCTGATTTCAAATGTTCTGTATGCCCCTTAGGCAAATCACATAAGTTATCCTTTACAAGTACCCATATTAAAGCAATGAAATCTTTTGACCTCATTTATGCTGATCTATGGACAAGTCCTGTGGTTTCCATAACTGTAACACCCCATTTTTTTACGAACTAAAATTTTACTCAAACTTATATTTTCAAAATTGTTATGATCTTACCCTTAATAATTAGAAAATAAAATTTATGAGCTTAATTTGTGAGGTGAAGATGTTTTAATAATCAAAAAGTGTTTAAATTAAATTATGTAAATTTTGAGCAAAATTACCAAAATGCCCCTAACTCTTAAACCTTTTATTGTTATGAGACAAGGGTATTTTAGTCTTTTTATTTTAAAAATAATTCACCAGCAGCTGCTACTCTTCGTCTCCTCCTAATGTCATATATATAAAAAAAAAAAAAAAGAATGGTTGAGTATGAGTTGTAGAACACTTGTCATTAAATAACAATATCTTAAACATTTATCTCCCACTACACTCTTACAAGATAAGATAAGAGCAGCCCTTACCTTTCCTCTTTCAAGCCAAAACTTCACGTTTTTCATTTCCTTCTTTCTTCCATTCGATCTACAAGAGAACTTAAGAATAACAAACAAGAATTAAGAGAAACATCCTTAATCAAACAAGGTATACTTTGTGTTATTTATTTTCTCTTTTCCTTCCCTTTTATTTTACTTTTAAATTCTGTTTATGATCTGAAAAACAGGTTTGTAACATAAAAGGATCAGCCATGGATGAAGTTTTCAAAAATAATTCAAGAACAAGTCATTTGTAATGTTTTGAACTTCATGTAAAACTATTTTTCCAAAAATTGAAATGAAAACTGGGAAACTTATACAACGAATTATGGTCTGTAAATTATATTTCTGAAAATATCTGGATGTCTAGTTTATCACAAAATTTACGGTTTGTAATTTGGAGTTTTCTACACAAAGTTATACCTATTTAAATGAAGGTTGTTTTATGAAACACAAACTGCAAAAGCTCTCGGTATTTTTGGTATTTGAAATGTTTATACAGCTTGGAATTTAACAAATTATATCTTATTTTAAAGCTTGACATGTCTATTGTTTAAAACATTTTACGGTTTGTTATCGATATTTCTAGACAAAGTTATGGCTGTTTAATCAAGGATATGTCAAGTGAAAGGGGTGCTAGGGAAAACTGTTTGAAAAATCAATCGGATTTATGTAATTTGAGATAGTTTTACTGATTGGAATTGGATGAATTATATGTTGTTTTAAAGCTTAAGATGTCTAGTTTAATATAAATTTTACGGTGTACTATTCCGAGTTTTCTAGACAAATTAATAGTCATTTAACTAAAGGTATGTTTTGCTCCAAGTGTGCTGAAAAATCAGTTTTGAAGTAATTGGTTTTCTAAGGAATTGAAAGGGTTTTTCATTTGATAATTGAGTGGGTAATATCTGATTTTTAAGATTGAAATGCCTAATTTAGGTATGTTTTTACAAAAATGAATTTAGACATTTCTACCAAAAGTTATATGTGAATATATAAGGGTAAGTTAATGATATCCTAAAACTACTTAAAAACAACAATTAACTATTAACAACCCCTATTTTGGATATGTTAAAGTGTTTTATTAGTTTGACTTGAGTAAGCAAACTATGTTGCAATTCTTGTTATAACACAAGTATGATTATCTAGGAAGAGTTGAGCAAGCAGATCCTACAGTACACGTAGAGAACCAACAGTGACATAGTACAGTGAGTGGATATCTAATTATTTCTCAAGCATGGATAGCATTATTTTTGAAAAACATTCATGTTCAAGTAAATTCAATTTGTACAAGTTGCATATTTATAAAAAAGTGCATTCATGTTAAGTAATATATCAATTTCAATGCATTTCAAAAACTTGTACACCATGAAAATATATTTCATTTTTATTAACAGAATCAGTAAAGTAAATGAAAGAAAATTTACAAGCAAGCTATGATTGAATCAATTTTATTACTTATACTAAGTTTTATACAAGCTTGCAAGTTCAACAAATATTTTACAGTTGCCAGAGTACTTCCCCTCATGTATTCATAATAGTTGGCTATACTCAGCATTCAGATAATGCAGTGACTTGGTAAGACATCGTGACCAACAGATTTGGTCCAATTCAGATTACTATGATGTTTACCAACTCAGTATGATATTACAAGTTCAGTATGATGACACGTTCAGTTAAGTCAGTGCGCACATGACTCATGTATCAGTAGAGCCAACTGAGCCATTTTAGTGGCTATATCAAGTTCCCCACACGTGTAGTTGAGAGCTAGTGCTAGTATTAAATGTCTCCTTATTGTGCAAATGAATTTCCCACACATGTAGTTGAGAGCTAGTGCTAGTACTACATGTCTCCTCCGTGTGCGATCAGATCCCCGAGTGCTCTTGGCAATAAATACGTTTTTCTCATGGTTATGCATTTTATTTATATACTAATAATCATAACATCATCATATTCTAAAAAATCATGTACATGTATTTTTATCAGAATGTCACTTCGTTATAAATCATGAACATGTCATTTACAGTTTCTTTTACAGGTACAAAATTACGATGATTTCATGAAACTCAGTTATGCATTTACGAGAACATATTTTATCATAAAGACTATACGCAGATTATTATTATCAGCATGTATTTCATGATAATTCATAAACAATTCATACATAGTTTATATGAGTACTATGTTATTTTATAAAACTTATCCACTCACTGAGCTTTCAAGCTCACCCTTTTACATTTATTTTCCTCCCCCAGATAACAGGTTTTGAGGCCACATCACGTGAGTTCGGAGGCTTAGGTTTCATCTATTGTTGTGCAGTCTAGGTTGTTTTCATCTCCTTTCCAGTTTGTTTAGTGTATTTTGGCTGTTATGTTTTGGACTAGTGATCAAAAGTCTTATGTGGTGAATAGTATGTATCTGACAGTGTATAGTTATGTTTGGCCATGAGCCCCTTTCTGGATGTGTAAAATTATGTGAAGTTTGCTGGATGGTGGAATTCTATACTTTAGAAATGAAGTCATTTATTGCAGGAAAGATAGTTCAATAATTAGGGGAAACTCTGCCCAAATTTTTGTAAATTTCTTACAAAAAAAATTTCAAGTTAAACCAAGGTCGATTTAGAATGTTAGATATTATGTTCTCTCAGGACACGTCACATGCTCTAGTGTTGAGCTGGGGCGGGTCCTGACAATAACAGGTGCTAAATATTATTTACTTCTTGTTGATGACTATTCAAGATATATGTGGGTATATTTTTTGTCTCAAAAAAATCAATGCAAAACTGCTTTCAATATGTTCTTTAACATGATTGAAAGACAATTTGAAGTAAAGATTAAAGCAGTTCAAACAGACAATGGTGGTGAATTTATGTTCTTAACAAGTGAATATGAGCATACTGGCCTGATTCATAGGAAGACATGTCCTCACACTTATGAACAAAATGGAGGTGTAGAGAATAGGCTGAGGAGAGTAACAGAAACAGGTCTAACTCTCATGTTAGAGTCAGGACTACCACTCGAATATTGGTCTTATGCTATTAGATCTGCAATTTACTTAAAGAACAGATTACCAGCAAGAGTTCTGAATTTTTCTTGTCCATATGAACTACTTTATGCCAGACAACCTGACTATCTCTTCTTAAAAGTCTTTGGGTCTTTGTGTTTTCCTTGCCTCCGTGCATATACTACACACAAACTCATGCCACGTTCTATAGCTTGTGTTTTTCTTAGTTATGCTCCCAAACACAAAGGATATCTCTGCCTTGATATTGCTTCAAACAAAATATACACAAGTCGTCATGTTGTCTTTCATGAAGACAATTTTCCTTTCAAAGAAAATTTTTCCTCTATGCAACTGCAACAACATCAAAATACCACCATGTCCCTTTTCTCTAATGTCTTTCTTCCTTTATCTATTCCTATTACCTATTCTAGTCCTTCACTAGATCAGAGTTCTAAATCAGATACTCATAATATAGGTGGTGAGTTTCATTCTTTGTCTCCCGCACCTCAGATTCCTGAAACCATTTCATCTCCAAATTGTTCACCACCACCACTTGTTCTTGAGACATCCTCTGCTCCATTTTCTCCTTCACATGAACCATCTCCAAACTCTGGTTTTTGTCTATCAGATATTCCTTCAACTTTGTATCCATCTATTGATCTTACAGTTGATCTTCCTGTTACTTCAGTTCATCATCCAGTAGATGGTTCCAATACTCACCCAATGGTCACAAGATCTAAAGCAGGTATTCACAAACCAAAGGCATTTTTTACTGATTCCATTCCTTTATCTGAACCAACATCTTTTCAACAAGGTCTTCTTGTACCTGAATGGAAGAATGCCATGGATTTAGAGTTCAATGCTCTTATCAAAAATGAAACTTGGGATTTGGTTCCTCAAAAAGCTAATATGAAAATAATTGGATGCATGTGGGTGTACAAAACAAAGGTTAAACCAGGAGGCTTTCTTGACAAATATAAAGCAAGGGTTGTGGCCAAAGGATATGATCAAGTGGAAGGAGTAGACTATTTTGAAACCTTTTCACCTGTGGTGAAACATGCAACAATTCGGATTGTTCTTACCTTGGCTATTTCAAAGGATTGGTGTGTGAAACAACTAGACATCAATAATGCTTTTCTCAATGGCGTCTTACATGAGGATGTCTATATGAAGCAAGTTCCAGGTTATGAAGTTATCTCTTCTACACCTTTAGTATGCAAGTTAAACAAGGCTTTGTATGGCCTTAAACAAGCACCAAGGGCTTGGTATGATAGGTTGAAAGTGAGCTTATTGGAAATGGGTTTCAAGAATTCAAAAAGTGATGCTTCTATGTTCATTCATCACTCTAGCATTTCTCTTACTATAATGCTAGTCTATGTGGATGATATAATTCTTACAGGGAGTCATACAGCCACTGTTGAGAATTTTATTTCACTCTTAAAGTCCAACTTTTCTCTAAAGGACTTCGGGAATTTATCCTTTTTCCTTGGGATTGAGGTGGTTAGAACTGCAGATTGTTTTCATTTGTCACAAAGTAAATACATCTCTGATCTATTAACTAAATGTGAACTTGAAGACAGTAAACCAGTGGTCACACCAGTCACTACAGGAGCAAGGTTATCCAAGTATGAAGGAACTGTACTTCACAGTCCTAATACTTATCGAAGTATCATTGGGGGTCTCCAGTATTGTACTGTAAGCAGACCAGAGATTGCATACATAGTTAACAAACTATGTCAGTTTCTCCAAAGTCCCACTGATATTCATTGGAATGCTGCAAAGAGGGTACTCCGTTATCTCAAAGGGACTGTCACACATGGTGTTATACTTCAAAAATCAGATTATACAGATCTTATTTGTTTTACTGATGCCGATTGGGCAGGGAGCACAGATGACAGACGCAGCACAGGCGGTTTCTGTGTATTTTTTGGAGATAGCCTAATCTCTTGGAAGTCTAACAAACAGAAAGTCGTGTCTAGATCCTCTGCAGAATCTGAATTTTGTGCCTTAGCTCTAGCTGCAATAGAGTTGATTTGGTTACAGTCTGTTCTATCTGACTTGGAAGTAAAGTGTGATGCTATTCCTTTGGTTTTTTGTGATAACATAAGCACTCAACATCTTGCAAAGAATTCAATCTTACATGCACGTACAAAGCATGTTGAGATTGATTTTCATTTTGTAAGGGATTTGGTCATGGACAACAAACTTGAAGTTAAGTATGTCTCTTCTCACGATCAAATTGCATATGTTTTTACAAAAGCAATGCCTACAAGTAGATTCAATGAGCTAAGGAGTAAACTGTTGGTCATGGATAGACCACATTTTAAGGGGGAGTAAAAGACAATATTTGTATGTAGAGTATTCTGTTATTTTATACATGTATATTCTTTAGTTTGTTAGAATATTAATCATTAGATTGGACACTTGTATTATTTCCATTGGTCTGTACATACATTATATATTACAGTGCTTTAACCGAATGTATTGATTCGGGCCATTACTTCATTTGCAGTCTCTGAGCAATTCTATCATTTTCTCATTTTCGTGTATTAATGACATGTTTGTTATGACAGCATAAAAGACCATGGCTGTATCACAGTGTTACTTAATTCAGGTATGCAGGTTTTGGGTTTAGGTGGATTTACAGGTAAGTATGACAAATGCGAAAGAAGTAACAAATGCAAAAATCAAACCAATATCGCATTTGGATTCCCATCTAGTTGTGACAAGGCTGCCAAGATAACAAAAGAGATTGCGGTGGTAAATGCAATTGGGCGTCTAAGCGTTGTTATTGTTTTACTTGCTCTATTATATATTGAATATTTTTATTTTTATTTTTTCTTTAATTAATTACTGAAAACTAACTTTTAATCAATTAATTAAATGAAAACTTTTGTAATTTTATTTCACTTTCAACAGAAGTTAGGGATTGACTATATAATATGTAGTTTACCCTTTGGACCATATGAAATAATTTTGTGAAAAAGAAAGATTTGCTCATATACTACATGCAAAACTTAGAGGGTTCTATTAAATGTCATTTTAATATAAGCAATATATTTATTAAATTATATATCAATTATTAATTATATATAAAATTAATAATATAGAATGATGAATTAAATATGTGATAATTTACTAACAAAAATTAATTATATTATATATCAATTAAGTTGTGAAAAAAAAAATTGTTAAAGTATAAGAAAAAGTATCTTTATCAATTAAATTATGATCAATGAACAATTTAATAAACTAGTACACTTAATTTGCAATTTTTTAAAAATATGCACGCTTTAGTATATAATTTTAATTAAAATATATTTATTTACTAAAAAAAATGATATTTTGGACAAAGATATGTACTAAATTGTATTTATTTTAAAGAAAAAAATATCATAAGGGTTCCTTAAATTTGGTCATTTGTGACTTTGTGTCATTTTGTTCTTTAATTTATAAGTGGTATTATTTAATCCTTTAATTTTAGAGGAAAAAAAAATGAGTCAATCAAGGACAAAATACATAATTTTAATAATTTTTTAATTAAAATATTATTTTTTAAAATGCTGATTAAAAAAACTATATTATTTTAATATTTTTTATTTTAAAATATTAATTTAAAAGCAATATCTTAATTAAAAATTTATTAAAATTATGTATCTTATCCTTAATTAGCTCTTTTTAAAAAAATTAAGGGAACAAATGATAACACTTATAATCTAAGGAATCAAATAAAACAAATAATATAATTTAAGAAACCTCTATGGTCCTGATACCTATTTAAAAAAAATTATAATTGAAATATATGTATTGAGAATAAAGCAACTAAAGTATCTAAAAGACACAAATAAAGTGACATGTAAGGCCACCCTTAATTAATTGAATAATGCTAAATATTACAAATTGTAATAATTATTTCAATTAATATGGCATTTAATGATTGGTGGAAATGCTAATTTATAAAAAAATAGTATTATATGCATCAAGTTGTGGTATGTATCAAATGACATGTTAATTATTGATTAAATATATGGTTGAAGATGTGGAATAAAAAAATAATTATTGGACCTCAAGAAGCCATGTGAAAAAGAGTTATTTTTTGTAAAAATTAATTGTTAAAAAATGAGTCTCACTTAAAATAAAATGTTAATAATTTTGTGATAAATAAGTTGTATTTTACCTTGAGATATAAAACATTTTCCAAATTATATGGTAGGGCTGATACAATTTTTGATGAGCATGAAAGGATTGTGGTTATTAAATATTGAGCAACTCTACTATACATGATAAGGCACAAGCAAAACCACAACAATCAACAAAATCAATTTTTATATGTATTTATCCAATTAACCCTGGTCCCTAACAATCAAGCAAAAGACACTAAAGCTTCTTCTTCTTCTTCTTCTTTTCTTTAAAGTATTCTAAAAAAAAAAAGATACAAATACCATAAATTTTCAATCTATATTGTGAGACAGAGATATGGTAAAAATTTCAAACTACAAGCTATCAATCGTCATTCTTATTGTATCTGTGCTTATTATCAACAAAGGTAATAACTTTAATGTGTGTGTGTGCACGTGTGTATATATGTATGTATGTGTAGTGACAAAAACTAAAAAATTCAATCTTTTTTCTTTTACGTGCATATATATATATATATATATATGCACATTTTGGTGTAAAGGCAAAATAATCTTTTATAGAAAACAAGTTTCACCAATCACTCATTGACCTACCACATAAAAGTTTTATTTTGACTAGTACAAAAATGAGTGCAAATATAATTTATAACTAACATACATATTATTCATAGTATAGAAAGAAAATATAAAAAAAAAATTCTCACTTTTTTGAGCATGCAGGGTTGGCTGTGGTGGAATTTTTAGGTACTAATGATCAGTGCAGAAGGACCAAATGCAGACATGAAACAACTATGCCGTGTGGAATCCCATCTTTTTGTGACAGAGACTGCAACATTAGGAAAATATCATTTTGTGGTGGATTATGCAATTTGGAAACTAGGAATTGTTTTTGCTATACTTGTTGATATTTTTGTATATCGATTATGATCAATTACTTTCAAAGTTTTATCTTCGTTCTCTCATTTGATAAGGATGCCTAGTGTCTGTAATCCTTGTTAATTCATATTGTTGGTTATTGGTGTGCTACGAGTTGTCTTTAATTTCTTTCTTTGCTCTTTTTCTTAGGGTTGTTTGGTGTTTTAATTTCCCTCTACTTCAAGAAAGCTATGTATTTTATGATTGGAGATTAAATAAGGATTGATACAAATATTAATAAAAAAGAAATGAAATGTTATTATAATAATAAAGATTACCCAAGAAATTAAGAGTACATTAATGACATATTTGTTATAGCAGCATAAAAGATCATGACTATATAACTAGTAGGGGTAGGTGTACGTGCGGTTCGATTTTTTGTTGTTGTTAATTTTAGCCCAAAATGCAAATTGAATTGACATATTTCGGTTTGTTAAATCAAAAACCCAAACCAAATTATTTAAATTAATGTTAAAGTAATAAATAAGATTTAATGTTTAATCGATAATTTAATTCAAAAAAAAATTATATTAGCATTTAAATTATAATTGTTTACCAATTTTCAAGTACAAGATAACTCTTAAAAATGAGTAAATTATTTAAAATTTGGGGAAAAAAATGATTTAGATTTTTTATTAGTCGTATAATTGTAGTAAATTTCATAAAAATAAACATCAAAGAAGAAAAATATTAGTTATTTTACCGTTTCACTTAACCTAAAAAATAACTAAAATTAGGTTATCATAACATATAAGATAAATGTAATATATATATATATATATATATATATATATATATATATATATAGATCAATTTTGTTAAATGTTAATTTAAAATTTTAAAACCTTAATCAACCAAACACGAGTTAATTTTTGTATTTTTATAAAAAAAGTCAAATTATATGAATTTATAAAATATAAAATTCGGTTCCATTTAGTACAATCTCAATAGAACATGTTGGTCACGGGGGATCATGCAATTGGGAGTATTGGCGTTGTTATTCCTATACTTGTCGATGTTATTGAATGCTGATTATCAATTACTTTTAATATTTACTTTTTGTTGTCGATCACATTAGATAAGGATGCCTAGCGTTGGTAAATCTTATTTTCATATATATGGTTGGTTCATGTCTTGCATGTTACTAGATGCCTTTCTTCTTCTTCTTTTTTTCTTTCCTTTTGTATGTTTGTTTGGTGTTTTCTCTAGACTTCATGAAATAAATATTTCATCATAGTTTCAAAAGTAGTAGACTACCACTTGTATTTATTTATTTATTTATTTATTTATTTTATAGTAGAAGTACGTACAGATTAAAAATGATTTTTAATCTATTAAATAGTTGCAATTTTTTTGTAATTTCGTTTCACCTTTCACAGACATTTGGCATCCAACAATTTAGATGGTAGGCTATTACAGTACATCAAACTTGGAGGGGTTTATTGATAAATGCTTAAAAGATGCTAAAAATATCATGATTTAATGCACTTTAATTGATTAAATAGATTTATATTTACATGATTTTATCATATTTCATATAAATCTATCTTTTCGGAATCACATATAATTTTATTGTTTTTCAGGAATTTTTGCCTCCAAAATAAATTAATTAGTTGTATTTTATTATTTTCTCAAATTAGGGACATTTTGGTCCTTTATTAAGTTTAAAAATATTTAGAAATCATTTACAATTTTTTGGAATTTTTCTGAATTTTTTATGAATTTAATTAGATTAGGTGGATGTATAAAGTAGAAATGTGGATCCATATAGAAAAGCCCATTCAGAGACATAAGCCACGTCATCCTACACGTCATCGACACGTCATTGATTAGTCATCATTGAACCGTAAATCACGTTGCGACACGTGGACGACAGCTCATACCAGACATTGACTGACACCACTGATGACCATCGAATCACAGTGAGCCACGTGGCATCGCACTTAGAGTTGTCTCCACTCCAGCCTGCACCGTGATGACCAGCGAATCAGCGCGAGCCACGTGTCATCGCACTCAGTCCGGTCTCCGCTCCAGCTAATTCAGCACCAACCCACCAATCATATCCCCCCACGTGGTACGCACTCTGCTGACCGACCAATCAAAGTATGCCACGTGGCACGTAGTTTGAATCTCAGTTTCTATAAATACAGGCATCCGGACACAGTTTCAACAGTACATAATTTAGCATAGTTTTTCGATAGTTTTCTCTCCCAATGTTTTATAGTTTTATTTTATTTTATTTTATTTATAATTTAATTTAATTATTTTGTTGTAATAATTTTAGTTTAGATTTAATAAATAAGAATGCAATTTCGTTTGGAGATTTTTCCAGAAACAATTATGAGATTATGTTAAGGTATGTTTAAATATATTATTTTCAGTATTGTTCTTAATTTTTGTTTTTAAATGCTATATTTAATTTTCTAGCTAATTATTAAATTAAGCATGTCTGGCTGATTATTAATATGAGATAATTTATAATGTTGTTATGCTTGTAGAATATTAATAGGTGAAACATTTTCACAAAATTAAATATTATTTTTATTCAAGATTTTCACATAAAGAATGTTAGAGAGAAATACATTATTTTTCATTACAAACTTTAAATCTGAAAGTTAGATTTTAAGGTTTAATTATCTGGTCTGATTTAGAGTAGTGCTCTTCTACTTATTGGTACAATCGCCTGGTATTGTTGATGCGAAACTCTATTTCAAAGGTTTTTCACAAAGAATTATTATTTGAAAATGTATTGACAAAATATTTTCTGTAATAGTTTTAAAACTTGAAAGTTAGTATTCAGATAATTAAATTCTTAAATTTAACTTGGACACCTTGAATAAAGTTTAAAATGTCTAACCCCACCAAAGGTGGCATTTAAATGGTTCATTTGCAATCTCTTAGAAAAATGATTTTAATTTAATTAACCAAATTAATTATCAACCCCACCCATAGGTGTTAATTAATTTGTTTAATTACCAAAGAATATCTAACCCCACCAAATGTGGTATTTATACATAAAAGAGAGAATCAATAATTTTAATTCAAATATTTCATAACCTATATAATATGAAGCAAGCATAATTAACTTATTATTATCCATTAATTCTCCACTGTTTATGAATGATATAATTGCATGAATATTTATTGAATTCATGTCTATATTATTTTTGTATTTTAGATTAGACTCAAACAAACTCAAATATTGTGACAGGATGTTTAGGTTTTAATTTCGTTTTTAAGAGTTTGAATAATTATTAAAAACCACATAAATTCCTTCCTTAGACCGACCTTGGGAGTATACTTATCATTTTTTATAAAATGATTCGTGCACTTGCGAGATTTTATAAATTTAAATATACATTTACGAGATTAGTATTTAGGTACCGATTTCGTTCATCATTTATATATTTATATATACTAGTTAATTAAATACATGTATATTTATACATTAATTGTTTTAGTCTTTTAATTTTTCTTGAATAATTCAACAAAATATTTGAAAAAACAAGTATAAAATTAAATTTCTTAAGCTTCTACACTAATTGTGTGAAAGCAAATTCATTAAGGATTACAAATTTTGAATTAATTAGAGATTATTATGCAAAAATTCAAAGAAAATGAATATAGTAAGCATTGTTAATTAATTTTTTTTAGTTTTATAAAACGGTGTTTAACATTTTTTTCTCCTAATAAGCTCTAAATAAAAACATAAACAAGAGATATATATTAGTAACGTAGACTCCATAATATTATATAAGTCTTTTTATTTAATCTGCTTTTTTTTTTTTTTTTTCCTAAATTTAAAATAAAATAAAGTGCAAGATATGTCTTTATTTTAAAATATAAGAATTTTTTGTTCAAAATTATTTTAGGTGTGATTTAAACTTTTATATATACTAGCTAAATTGATCAACATATATATATATACACACACGTAAATTATTTTACCTATTTTAATTTTCTAGTTAATTAATTTTTATAATATATTTGAAATAAATATGAAATTAATTTTCTTATGTTTCCAAATTAATTGTGAAAATAAATAATATTTAGAGTTCTTATTAGATGTGTTGACTATCATATGATTAGAATTCTTATTTGATTTAATCCATAATTTATTATCATATTTAGAGTTCTTATTTAATATGATAATCGATTCTAAAAGAGAAATTAATGTAAATAGTTTAATATATATCAATTAATTTAATTTTACCCCTCGGTATATACAGGGGTGATACAGATTTTTGAAGCGCAAAGGAATGTGACCATTCATTTCATTTGTGCAATGCAACATATACATGGAAGGCACAAGAACAATCACATTTGTTAACTCAATCAAGTTTTATACGTGTTTAACCTTAATATTCAACAGTAGGATTGGACACTATTTTCTCTGGTAAAACTCGTGATATAAATACCAAAGATTTCCGATCCATGTATTGAGATAAATCATTCATAGATATAGTGAAAACTCCAAACTACAAGCTTTTAATTGTCATTCTTATTGTCTTAGTTCTTCTTATCACTTGGGCAGGTCCTTATAAGACATTTTATTTTGTGTATTTAATATTTATTAAATTTTAAATATATTTAATTTATTAATTTAATATACATATATTAAAATATTAAGTAAAATACAAGCACACTAAATTTTTATTTAATTTATTTTAACTACTATTTTATTTTTAACAAACAATAATATAATTAAAATAAATAAATGTTTGATGCCTTTTAGACTAACATATTTCTTATTAACTCAATTAATCGTAAAAATTAATAAATTTAAGATAATGAAAAAAAAAATCATTTTGTATACACTATAAAATAAATTTTTATCTTCTTCATAATTTTGATAAATTAAAAATATAATTTAAATAATATATTTATTAATCTGGTTAACAATTTGAATTCCTTTACTTTTAGAAAAAGATTGATGAATGCAATATTGAGTAATTATATATTCTTTGATTGAGTATTTTTTTTTTTTTTTTTGAATTTAATAAATTTAGGTCTTTAAGATGTATGAAAGAGAACAAAACATAATTTAATTATAAATTTTACCACATTATTTTATGTTTTCACCAAGTATTAAATCTATCTAAAAGATTCATTATATATATATATATTATGACAATATGCACACTATTTATTATAGATAAATAATAATATACAATAATAATTAAGATTATTGTAATAAAATAGTTGAATATTTATTAATTAAAAAATAACTAAAAATAAAAATATCTTTGTAGAATTAATATGATGGATATAAAATTAATTAAGATAAGAGAGTACATCACATTCAAAGGATTGTAAAGCGAGCTGAAGGAGAGGAAATTTTTTTATTATTTATCAAGTTTTACTTCATATAAGCTAATATGTCATGTTACTTATAAATATTGTTTGTACCTATATATTAAATTAGGCTTGACTTTAATGAAAGTAACATAAAATAAATAATAAATTTAAAAAAAAAAATTAAAAGACATTTTAAATTAAGTTCTTCATTAAATTGGGACTTTAAGCAACCGTCTAAACTGTCTAAGAGTTGAACCAGCCCATTATCAATGAGGGTGAATAATTTTAATATATTTTGAATTTTTATACCTAAAATGTTGCTATATTTTGAATGTCATATGGCTACCATTGTTCTTAGTATAATATATATTTTGAATTTTTATACCTAAAATGTTCCACTTTTGCACCGAGCTATATCCACATTTCACTTGGTGCATGTCATGCATTTATATTGTATAACTCATTTCTTTATATATAGATTAGAGTTGCATCTTGACGGCATAGGGTAGTGTTGGTGAGTAGGGGGTGTGAAATAAGTGTGAATTAAGCATACCAATATTTTTAATTTATTTAAGGTTGATTTAAGTTAAAAAAAATCAATTTACCTAGCTCACCAGCTCAAAATCATCTAGCTCACCTAGCACATGAGTTCAAAATAATTTAGTTCACCTACCTCATGAGCAGTTTACGAGTTTATTTTAAAAAAAATATTGTTACTTAGCATTTTTATAATTACAATAATACAATTAGGAAAAATTATAATTAAAAGATGATTTTTTTTTCTTGTTTTACAAAAATAAAATCAAAAAGTAATATATATACTAACACTTTTGTTTTTTAAAAATTATAATTTTTTTTTTGTATTTTTTAAAAGGGTAAATGTGTTAAACTTATGAACCACTCGACTCAACTTTTTAAAATTGAGCTGGTATGAACTTAACTTACATAAAATTTAGATGAGCTTATTTGAGTAACATTAACGAGTTTAATGACTCAACTCATTTGACACTATTGAGCAAGTTTATATTAATCATGTTCACGAGTGTCATGAAGAGACATACGTAGGTCCATTTTGGTGTAAAACACAAATAACATCTTCTTCATCCCCAATGTCTCTCTCTCTTTTTTGAACATGCAGGGTTGGCTGTAGTTGAATTTTCAGATGCTAATGATGAATGCAAAAGAAGTAGCAAATGCAGACATGAAACAAATATGCCGTGTGGAATCCAATCTCGTTGCGACAAAGGCTGCAAACAACTGAAAAGTGGTTGTGGTGGCCAATGCAATTCGACGTCTAGGCGTTGTTATTGTGCAAAAATTCAAAGAAAATGAATATAGTAAGCATTGTTAATTAATTTTTTTTAGTTTTATAAAACGGTGTTTAACATTTTTTTCTCCTAATAAGCTCTAAATAAAAACATAAACAAGAGATATATATTAGTAACGTAGACTCCATAATATTATATAAGTCTTTTTATTTAATCTGCTTTTTTTTTTTTTCTAAATTTAAAATAAAATAAAGTGCAAGATATGTCTTTATTTTAAAATATAAGAATTTTTTGTTCAAAATTATTTTAGGTGTGATTTAAACTTTTATATATACTAGCTAAATTGATTAACATATATATATATACACACACACGTAAATTATTTTACCTATTTTAATTTTCTAGTTAATTAATTTCTATAATATATTTGAAATAAATATGAAATTAATTTTCTTATGTTTTTAAATTAATTGTGAAAATAAATAATATTTAGAGTTCTTATTAGATGTGTTGACTATCATATGATTAGAATTCTTATTTGATTTAATCCATAATTTATTATCATATTTAGAGTTCTTATTTAATATGATAATCGATTCTAAAAGAGAAATTAATGTAAATAGTTTAATATATATCAATTAATTTAATTTTACCCCTCGGTATATACAGGGGTGATGCAGATTTTTGAAGCGCAAAGGAATGTGACCATTCATTTCATTTGTGCAATGCAACATATACATGGAAGGCACAAGAACAATCACATTTGTTAACTCAATCAAGTTTTATACGTGTTTAACCTTAATATTCAACAGTAGGATTGGACACTATTTTCTCTGGTAAAACTCGTGATATAAATACCAAAGATTTCCGATCCATGTATTGAGATAAATCATTCATAGATATAGTGAAAACTCCAAACTACAAGCTTTTAATTGTCATTCTTATTGTCTTAGTTCTTCTTATCACTTGGGCAGGTCCTTATAAGACATTTTATTTTGTGTATTTAATATTTATTAAATTTTAAATATATTTAATTTATTAATTTAATATACATATATTAAAATATTAAGTAAAATACAAGCACACTAAATTTTTATTTAATTTATTTTAACTACTATTTTATTTTTAACAAACAATAATATAATTAAAATAAATAAATGTTTGATGCCTTTTAGACTAACATATTTCTTATTAACTCAATTAATCGTAAAAATTAATAAATTTAAGATAATGAAAAAAAAAAATCATTTTGTATACACTATAAAATAAATTTTTATCTTCTTCATAATTTTGATAAATTAAAAATATAATTTAAATAATATATTTATTAATCTGGTTAACAATTTGAATTCCTTTACTTTTAGAAAAAGATTGATGAATGCAATATTGAGTAATTATATATTCTTTGATTGAGTATTATTATTTTTTTTTTTTTGAATTTAATAAATTTAGGTTCTTTAAGATGTCTGAAAGAGAACAAAACATAATTTAATTATAAATTTTACCACATTATTTTATGTTTTCACCAAGTATTAAATCTATCTAAAAGATTCATTATATATATATATATATATATATATATATATATGACAATATGCACACTATTTATTATAGATAAATAATAATATACAATAATAATTAAGATTATTGTAGTAAAATAGTTGAATATTTATTAATTAAAAAATAACTAAAAATAAAAATATCTTTGTAGAATTAATATGATGGATATAAAATTAATTAAGATAAGAGAGTACATCACATTCAAAGGATTGTAAAGCGAGCTGAAGGAGAGGAAATTTTTTTATTATTTATCAAGTTTTACTTCATATAAGCTAATATGTCATGTTACTTATAAATATTGTTTGTACCTATATATTAAATTAGGCTTGACTTTAATGAAAGTAAAATAAAATAAATAATAAATTAAAAAAAAAAATTAAAAGACATTTTAAATTAAGTTCTTCATTAAATTGGGACTTTAAGCAACCGTCTAAACTGTCTAAGAGTTGAACCAGCCCATTATCAATGAGGGTGAATAATTTTAATATATTTTGAATTTTTATACCTAAAATGTTGCTATATTTTGAATGTCATATGGCTACCATTGTTCTTAGTATAATATATATTTTGAATTTTTATGCCTAAAATGTTCCACTTTTGCACCGAGCTGTATCCACATTTCACTTGGTGCATGTCATGCATTTATATTGTATAACTCATTTCTTTATATATAGATTAGAGTTGCATCTTGACGGCATAGGGTAGTGTTGGTGAGTAGGGGGTGTGAAATAAGTGTGAATTAAGCATACCAATATTTTTAATTTATTTAAGTTAAAAAAAAATCAATTTACCTAGCTCACTAGCTCAAAATCATCTAGCTCACCTAGCACATGAGTTCAAAATAATTTAGTTCACCTACCTCATGAGCAGTTTACGAGTTTATTTTAAAAAAAATATTGTTACTTAGCATTTTTATAATTACAATAATACAATTAGGAAAAATTATAATTAAAAGATGATATTTTTTTTTCTTGTTTTACAAAAATAAAATCAAAAAGTAATATATATACTAACACTTTTGTTTTTTAAAAATTATAATTTTTTTTTTGTATTTTTTAAAAGGGTAAATGTGTTAAACTCATGAACCACTCGACTCAACTTTTTAAAACTGGGCTGATATGAACTTAACTTACATAAAATTTAGATGAGCTTATTTGAGTAACAATAACGAGTTTAATGACTCAACTCATTTGACACTATTGAGCAAGTTTATATTAATCATGTTCACGAGTGTCATGAAGAGACATACGTAGGTCCATTTTGGTGTAAAACACAAATAACATCTTCTTCATCCCAATGTCTCTCTCTCTTTTTTGAACATGCAGGGTTGGCTGTAGTTGAATTTTCAGATGCTAATGATGAATGCAAAAGAAGTAGCAAATGCAGACATGAAACAAATATGCCGTGTGGAATCCAATCTCGTTGCGACAAAGGCTGCAAACAACTGAAAAGTGGTTGTGGTGGCCAATGCAATTCGACGTCTAGGCGTTGTTATTGTTCTACTTGTTGATATTATTGTATAGCGGTTATCAAATTTGTTTCAAACACTTTTTCTCTTCATTACCGCATTGGATAAAAGGATGACTAGCGTTGGTAATCCTATTTTCATATTGTTGGTTCATGGCTTGGTGTGCTACGAGCTGCCTTTTATTTCCAATTATGACTACAGATAATACTTTCCTCTAACGCATAGAAAACATCACAGGCACTGAAAAACGCTTCTTGGATTAGAATCCGGACCCTAAATAGTATGTACAGTATTATATAATCGAGTCGGTCTCAAAATAACATGTCAATATATATAACATATGTAGGTACTATAAATAATTTTTGGTGTGCATAAACTAAACATGTACACTTAACTACAAATTAACGTGCAATTATACACAAACTAACATACATATGCTATTTTAGGACCAATTTAATCATGCATAAACTAACATTATGGGCTCCAAATAGATGGAGCGTATACTCCGTGAACAACCAATGACACCTCGAGAAGGAACACATTAAAATCATGAATGAACAGGCTATAACACCAAAGACTCTGCTGGGCATTTTATTATTATTTTTTTATCATTCTTCTAAAGCAAAAAAGATTTCTAGATGGGGTACTATAATCCTGTAAAAAAAAAAGGAGAACATCATGAAAACTCTTTAGAACGTAAGCACATCTGCCTAGAGCTTGCTGAAGAAAGACCTCAAAGTAGTAGCTCTCTACTTATCTAGTGGCTTAGTTTTCCATTAAAAGGAACAACCTTGTTTGGAAGGTGAGAAAACATTCCCACGAATGAACATGTTAAATTTTAGCCAGCCCTAGAGGCAAGAAGATTTGTCAACACTAAACTATTATTAAAAAAAAAAAACTATTATTGCAAATTGACCTATACTGATCCAGAAAAGGAAATCAGATGGAGCTCACTTTTGATACCATTGGGAAACAATTCAAATGACATTCTAGCCAGAGAATGAACTTTCATGCTCCTCAGCTTCTAGCCCTTTTATATTATTAGTTACTACCTCAATTTTCAACGAGAGCCTCTGAGTATGTTCCTCAACATATCTCCAGACCTTCTGGAGCTGCTCTTTGTAAGCTGCAGATTTCTTTTTCTCCCGGTGCAGAGCTGTAGAGAGTTCACGGATTTTCAAATCTTTTTCATCCTGGTACAAGGAGAATAGACATGTCATACCATCCAAGTTGCAGAACGAGTTCTGTACATTTGCTATGGAAATGAAACATAACTATTGGAACAGTAAATAGATTGGTACTAGGGCATATCATGCATGAATATGATACAAGTACCATAACCACTCAAACTACTGAACCAAACAGAGAAAAAGAAAATGAAGAAAAACTTGTACATCAGCCTATCAGGCATATGCAAAGAACAGATACATAACATATAAAGACCATTAAATATCAATTTGTTTATATTTCTATTTATTTAAACCAATCTGCAGTAAGATCGTATAATGAAGGCATGCATAATTAGAACTACTTTAAATTTACACCCTGACAATCTTCAGAACAATAATTCTACTTTTCAATAATGCCCTCAGGTAGAACTAAACTGGGGAATTAACTATCTACTTGAGTATCAAATTACGCCAACTATTAAATGTTAAACTTTATCTCTCTTTGTTTATTTTCATGTAGTTGTTCAGAGAAACTACTTTTTACCAGTAAGCCTATATAGTTGGTGTATTTACGTCTTCTGCTACCTCTGGTTCAATAAATTTTAAAGTGCTTAAGGCAATTCATTACTCCTAAATAGTTTCCATATAAAAGTTTTTTAATGTGCTTAAATCTTATATAAAAAAGGTAATATGCTTAATTTAGAACTAAAATATGCAATTTTATTTATGATGACAAAAACCATACTAACATACGGATAAATGAATAATTGTAGCTAGTTTGTTTTCTTTTTTATCTTTCCAAATCAATCAACAAATTTCAGTTGCATGTGTGTTCTGCACAGTCGTGGAATTCAACCATACCTCGCAAAATGCAATCCTATGTGACCGGCGTGGTGATACATTACTGGGATTCAGCGCATGGTTATGTTCTTTAACAAATCCATATATAACCCATTTTCCTCCATCCTTAGCCGTTATCCTCAGCACTGCATTACAGCCCCCTCTGAATGCTGGCCGTGATGGAAGTACTCTGTTTGCACACTTTTTTGAACGAAATCCTTCTCTAGAGCAAACAAATTCCCGGCCAATTACAGAGTTATCTTTAAGGGAACGACGCGTACGGTTATTCCTAATAGTAAATCCCACAAGTCTACCATACATCTCATAGAATTCTCTCGCACTCTCAGCTGATTCAAACTCCATCCCAATTACAGGTTCTGAATACTGAAATGTTAAATGAAAACTTTTGTCGGATGGTTGAATCATATTACCATATCCATCCACAGTATCTGACAGCTCATCATCAGCTGTTTCATGGCCAACAAAGGTTTCTTCTAGCCAGCACCTATAGTTTGTGTCAGGATAAAATCCTTGCTCAGAGGTGCTTGCCATCACAAACCTGCCAGGCAACAACATAAGTTTCAGTACAAAGCAAGGTTGTAAAGTTTTTTTACATTGAAAAGGAAGGATCTCATTCTAGATTTAACAATCACACAAACAATAAAAGAATACATATCTAAGAACATCACCAATCAAATTTGCACAATCAAAACTGGCAATGGAGTTGGACTGATGAAATACGTGGAAGGATTTTGAGCTTTCCGATTTTGCTATACATTCCTTTCCACTTCAATGTTGATTGTTGCAATAGATAACATGAGGATGAATATGATATATTGACCCTTGTTTTGTTTGTACCATTTGGCATAGTATACTAGAAATCCAACGCTAAGTTAAGCAAAGATCACCAACAAAGCACAACCCCCAAGCGAGAGATCATCAAATGAAGTTTGAAATCCACACACCAACAGAACCAAAATTCACAACCCTAAAAACCCCAAAACCTTAAGTAATTGCACAAATACAAAAAGAAGATTACAAAAGCACTGCAACCTCTTACCAAAAACAACTGAATCAAATCATATTTAGTGGAACAAAGAGTTCTCCAACACTCTGAAAACAAGGAATGACTCAAAGGAGGAAAAGAAATGGGTTTGGTGGAGGGGAAATTGCAGAACAGGGGAAGCGTGGAAACAAAGGAACAAGAAATTTGCAATGGAAATGTGCAAGAAAAATAGCCACAAATTGGTGGATTTGGTGGGCTGGAGAGGCCTGGCAATCAGTCTTCCAAAGTTTAATTGATTTGAAAAATTCAGAAACAACAAAGAGAAAACAATTAAGTATGGGAAAATGGAGGAGGAATGAGTTGAGGGGGAAGAGAGAAGATGAGAGAGATCTGGATGAGAAAATGGAAGGAGGAAGGAGATGAAGGGGAAGAGAGAAGAGAGTGAGGAGAAAAATAAACCTAGATCTGAGATAGAGTCTCAAAACAGCAGGCTTAGGAAGACAGCAAAGATGTAAAGTTGAAGCCCAATATTTTGAGGGAAATTAAGCAAATACATGATGGAACAGGTTTAACAAGAGGCATTAGTATATTGTATTATCTTTAAGAGGAGAAAGCATGATCAAGCTAATCAATAACTCATCAGAAGAAGTGAAGTTTAAAGAATAAAACAAGATAAGCTTTGTATTATTAAATGGACTGTGATTACAACTATTTATAGAGTGAGAGTTACAACTACTCAGATAACTATTTAGCAACTAGCTTAAATTCCTAACAACTTTGTAAGAAAAGTAAAGTACATTTACATTTATAACCACCAGACTAATAAATTGAAACGACTGCCAAGTAAACACAATGTAGATCTGATGGCCAGGAGCTACTGATATTTACATCTGAATTATATATAATCGCAAGGGAAAAGGGGATACAAAGTGTCATCGTGGACTTTTTCTTTTCTTTTCATAATGAACATTTAGAGTCATATATATGACCACCAATGTGTTTGTCATAAGACTCATACCTGAAAAGGGGAACAATTTTCAGAAGTAAAAGGTAATAAGCTGAATGCATTTATCAACTAGCCAATTCGTCAACCTTAGCTCTGAGTAACAAAGGCGGGAAGCCAGGAACGCTATTGAAATGAAGATGACAACCTATCTATGGATGCCATGATCTCCATTAAAGAGACCAACTTCTAGCCCTTTTATATTATTAGTTACTACCTCAATTTTCAACGAGAGCCTCTGAGTATGTTCCTCAACATATCTCCAGACCTTCTGGAGCTGCTCTTTGTAAGCTGCAGATTTCTTTTTCTCCCGGTGCAGAGCTGTAGAGAGTTCACGGATTTTCAAATCTTTTTCATCCTGGTACAAGGAGAATAGACATGTCATACCATCCAAGTTGCAGAACGAGTTCTGTACATTTGCTATGGAAATGAAACATAACTATTGGAACAGTAAATAGATTGGTACTAGGGCATATCATGCATGAATATGATACAAGTACCATAACCACTCAAACTACTGAACCAAACAGAGAAAAAGAAAATGAAGAAAAACTTGTACATCAGCCTATCAGGCATATGCAAAGAACAGATACATAACATATAAAGACCATTAAATATCAATTTGTTTATATTTCTATTTATTTAAACCAATCTGCAGTAAGATCGTATAATGAAGGCATGCATAATTAGAACTACTTTAAATTTACACCCTGACAATCTTCAGAACAATAATTCTACTTTTCAATAATGCCCTCAGGTAGAACTAAACTGGGGAATTAACTATCTACTTGAGTATCAAATTACGCCAACTATTAAATGTTAAACTTTATCTCTCTTTGTTTATTTTCATGTAGTTGTTCAGAGAAACTACTTTTTACCAGTAAGCCCATATAGTTGGTGTATTTACGTCTTCTGCTACCTCTGGTTCAATAAATTTTAAAGTGCTTAAGGCAATTCATTACTCCTAAATAGTTTCCATATAAAAGTTTTTTAATGTGCTTAAATCTTATATAAAAAAGGTAATATGCTTAATTTAGAACTAAAATATGCAATTTTATTTATGATGACAAAAACCATACTAACATACGGATAAATGAATAATTGTAGCTAGTTTGTTTTCTTTTTTATCTTTCCAAATCAATCAACAAATTTCAGTTGCATGTGTGTTCTGCACAGTCGTGCATACCTCGCAAAATGCAATCCTATGTGACCGGCGTGGTGATACATTACTGGGATTCAGCGCATGGTTATGTTCTTTAACAAATCCATATATAACCCATTTTCCTCCATCCTTAGCCGTTATCCTCAGCACTGCATTACAGCCCCCTCTGAATGCTGGCCGTGATGGAAGTACTCTGTTTGCACACTTTTTTGAACGAAATCCTTCTCTAGAGCAAACAAATTCCCGGCCAATTACAGAGTTATCTTTAAGGGAACGACGCATACGGTTATTCCTAATAGTAAATCCCACAAGTCTACCATACATCTCATAGAATTCTCTCGCACTCTCAGCTGATTCAAACTCCATCCCAATTACAGGTTCTGAATACTGAAATGTTAAATGAAAACTTTTGTCGGATGGTTGAATCATATTACCATATCCATCCACAGTATCTGACAGCTCATCATCAGCTGTTTCATGGCCAACAAAGGTTTCTTCTAGCCAGCACCTATAGTTTGTGTCAGGATAAAATCCTTGCTCAGAGGTGCTTGCCATCACAAACCTGCCAGGCAACAACATAAGTTTCAGTACAAAGCAAGGTTGTAAAGTTTTTTTACATTGAAAAGGAAGGATCTCATTCTAGATTTAACAATCACACAAACAATAAAAGAATACATATCTAAGAACATCACCAATCAAATTTGCACAATCAAAACTGGCAATGGAGTTGGACTGATGAAATACGTGGAAGGATTTTGAGCTTTCCGATTTTGCTATACATTCCTTTCCACTTCAATGTTGATTGTTGCAATAGATAACATGAGGATGAATATGATATATTGACCCTTGTTTTGTTTGTACCATTTGGCATAGTATACTAGAAATCCAACGCTAAGTTAAGCAAAGATCACCAACAAAGCACAACCCCCAAGCGAGAGATCATCAAATGAAGTTTGAAATCCACACACCAACAGAACCAAAATTCACAACCCTAAAAACCCCAAAACCTTAAGTAATTGCACAAATACAAAAAGAAGATTACAAAAGCACTGCAACCTCTTACCAAAAACAACTGAATCAAATCATATTTAGTGGAACAAAGAGTTCTCCAACACTCTGAAAACAAGGAATGACTCAAAGGAGGAAAAGAAATGGGTTTGGTGGAGGGGAAATTGCAGAACAGGGGAAGCGTGGAAACAAAGGAACAAGAAATTTGCAATGGAAATGTGCAAGAAAAATAGCCACAAATTGGTGGATTTGGTGGGCTGGAGAGGCCTGGCAATCAGTCTTCCAAAGTTTAATTGATTTGAAAAATTCAGAAACAACAAAGAGAAAACAATTAAGTATGGGAAAATGGAGGAGGAATGAGTTGAGGGGGAAGAGAGAAGATGAGAGAGATCTGGATGAGAAAATGGAAGGAGGAAGGAGATGAAGGGGAAGAGAGAAGAGAGTGAGGAGAAAAATAAACCTAGATCTGAGATAGAGTCTCAAAACAGCAGGCTTAGGAAGACAGCAAAGATGTAAAGTTGAAGCCCAATATTTTGAGGGAAATTAAGCAAATACATGATGGAACAGGTTTAACAAGAGGCATTAGTATATTGTATTATCTTTAAGAGGAGAAAGCATGATCAAGCTAATCAATAACTCATCAGAAGAAGTGAAGTTTAAAGAATAAAACAAGATAAGCTTTGTATTATTAAATGGACTGTGATTACAACTATTTATAGAGTGAGAGTTACAACTACTCAGATAACTATTTAGCAACTAGCTTAAATTCCTAACAACTTTGTAAGAAAAGTAAAGTACATTTACATTTATAACCACCAGACTAATAAATTGAAACGACTGCCAAGTAAACACAATGTAGATCTGATGGCCAGGAGCTACTGATATTTACATCTGAATTATATATAATCGCAAGGGAAAAGGGGATACAAAGTGTCATCGTGGACTTTTTCTTTTCTTTTCATAATGAACATTTAGAGTCATATATATGACCACCAATGTGTTTGTCATAAGACTCATACCTGAAAAGGGGAACAATTTTCAGAAGTAAAAGGTAATAAGCTGAATGCATTTATCAACTAGCCAATTCGTCAACCTTAGCTCTGAGTAACAAAGGCGGGAAGCCAGGAACGCTATTGAAATGAAGATGACAACCTATCTATGGATGCCATGATCTCCATTAAAGAGACCAACCTTGTATGCAAATCAAGTCCACATATAAGCACAAGTAGAAGGGGGAAAAAAATTCAAACCGCACATGTTAGAGACTCAACCAAATAACACTTAATACAGCAATACAATTTACATCACCAAACTATGATATCGCTGCAGTCATATACAAAGAAAGGCCTAAAATGTTAAAGATGGTGACATTCAAATGATCAGTGATCATAAAAGACTTCACTGGCTTACAAATTCATTTCTAAAACTACATATTTTGCAGGAATAAAAGTATATCAGTAGATACCAAATATGAAGAAACCAAAGACAAGTATAGACAAATTCAAAAATAGCATACGAGTCGTACAACTTAGGACTGAATGCGTCTCATTCTGGTGAATCAGAATAACGAAAAGATCAGCTGGGAATTTGAAATTTGAAATTTGATCTCCAATTGCTAATAAAAACAATAATTAAGATACCAAAAAGCTAAATTTAACTTCGATTGAAATAGAGAAAGCTATTAAAGTTTTAGTTATCAGAAGAGAGATGGAAACCCTAACCTGAAAAATTAATTTGAATAAAAGGAAAACTGGATCCAACCATAACAACGGAGGAGCTTTACTATCTGAGAATTCCGGGCTTTAGCTTGCGCCGGATTGCCAGTTAAAAAAAAAAAAAAAAAAACCTTTTCAGAGAAGAAGAAAACTACAGTCTGAAGTACACTGTATAGCTAGAGACTTTCAATATCTTTATTCATTTTTTTCCAAAGAAAAAATATCTTCATTTTATAATATAATTTTTGTTTATTTTGTTGTTTACTTTTTCAAATTTCACTTTCTCTCAACTAACGTATATTCTAACGGTGAACACGATCTTCTCTTCTGAGTCGTTCTTTCTTAGAATTTGTAAGGAGCTCGAAATAGAAGAATGTTTGACAATGATTTTTCGAACAATGATCAGATTTCTCTAACAAATCCATATATAACCCATTTTCCTCCATCCTTAGCCGTTATCCTCAGCACTGCATTACAGCCCCCTCTGAATGCTGGCCGTGATGGAAGTACTCTGTTTGCACACTTTTTTGAACGAAATCCTTCTCTAGAGCAAACAAATTCCCGGCCAATTACAGAGTTATCTTTAAGGGAACGACGCATACGGTTATTCCTAATAGTAAATCCCACAAGTCTACCATACATCTCATAGAATTCTCTCGCACTCTCAGCTGATTCAAACTCCATCCCAATTACAGGTTCTGAATACTGAAATGTTAAATGAAAACTTTTGTCGGATGGTTGAATCATATTACCATATCCATCCACAGTATCTGACAGCTCATCATCAGCTGTTTCATGGCCAACAAAGGTTTCTTCTAGCCAGCACCTATAGTTTGTGTCAGGATAAAATCCTTGCTCAGAGGTGCTTGCCATCACAAACCTGCCAGGCAACAACATAAGTTTCAGTACAAAGCAAGGTTGTAAAGTTTTTTTACATTGAAAAGGAAGGATCTCATTCTAGATTTAACAATCACACAAACAATAAAAGAATACATATCTAAGAACATCACCAATCAAATTTGCACAATCAAAACTGGCAATGGAGTTGGACTGATGAAATACGTGGAAGGATTTTGAGCTTTCCGATTTTGCTATACATTCCTTTCCACTTCAATGTTGATTGTTGCAATAGATAACATGAGGATGAATATGATATATTGACCCTTGTTTTGTTTGTACCATTTGGCATAGTATACTAGAAATCCAACGCTAAGTTAAGCAAAGATCACCAACAAAGCACAACCCCCAAGCGAGAGATCATCAAATGAAGTTTGAAATCCACACACCAACAGAACCAAAATTCACAACCCTAAAAACCCCAAAACCTTAAGTAATTGCACAAATACAAAAAGAAGATTACAAAAGCACTGCAACCTCTTACCAAAAACAACTGAATCAAATCATATTTAGTGGAACAAAGAGTTCTCCAACACTCTGAAAACAAGGAATGACTCAAAGGAGGAAAAGAAATGGGTTTGGTGGAGGGGAAATTGCAGAACAGGGGAAGCGTGGAAACAAAGGAACAAGAAATTTGCAATGGAAATGTGCAAGAAAAATAGCCACAAATTGGTGGATTTGGTGGGCTGGAGAGGCCTGGCAATCAGTCTTCCAAAGTTTAATTGATTTGAAAAATTCAGAAACAACAAAGAGAAAACAATTAAGTATGGGAAAATGGAGGAGGAATGAGTTGAGGGGGAAGAGAGAAGATGAGAGAGATCTGGATGAGAAAATGGAAGGAGGAAGGAGATGAAGGGGAAGAGAGAAGAGAGTGAGGAGAAAAATAAACCTAGATCTGAGATAGAGTCTCAAAACAGCAGGCTTAGGAAGACAGCAAAGATGTAAAGTTGAAGCCCAATATTTTGAGGGAAATTAAGCAAATACATGATGGAACAGGTTTAACAAGAGGCATTAGTATATTGTATTATCTTTAAGAGGAGAAAGCATGATCAAGCTAATCAATAACTCATCAGATGAAGTGAAGTTTAAAGAATAAAACAAGATAAGCTTTGTATTATTAAATGGACTGTGATTACAACTATTTATAGAGTGAGAGTTACAACTACTCAGATAACTATTTAGCAACTAGCTTAAATTCCTAACAACTTTGTAAGAAAAGTAAAGTACATTTACATTTATAACCACCAGACTAATAAATTGAAACGACTGCCAAGTAAACACAATGTAGATCTGATGGCCAGGAGCTACTGATATTTACATCTGAATTATATATAATCCAAGGGAAAAGGGGATACAAAGTGTCATCGTGGACTTTTTCTTTTCTTTTCATAATGAACATTTAGAGTCATATATATGACCACCAATGTGTTTGTCATAAGACTCATACCTGAAAAGGGGAACAATTTTCAGAAGTAAAAGGTAATAAGCTGAATGCATTTATCAACTAGCCAATTCGTCAACCTTAGCTCTGAGTAACAAAGGCGGGAAGCCAGGAACGCTATTGAAATGAAGATGACAACCTATCTATGGATGCCATGATCTCCATTAAAGAGACCAACCTTGTATGCAAATCAAGTCCACATATAAGCACAAGTAGAAGGGGGAAAAAAATTCAAACCGCACATGTTAGAGACTCAACCAAATAACACTTAATACAGCAATACAATTTACATCACCAAACTATGATATCGCTGCAGTCATATACAAAGAAAGGCCTAAAATGTTAAAGATGGTGACATTCAAATGATCAGTGATCATAAAAGACTTCACTGGCTTACAAATTCATTTCTAAAACTACATATTTTGCAGGAATAAAAGTATATCAGTAGATACCAAATATGAAGAAACCAAAGACAAGTATAGACAAATTCAAAAATAGCATACGAGTCGTACAACTTAGGACTGAATGCGTCTCATTCTGGTGAATCAGAATAACGAAAAGATCAGCTGGGAATTTGAAATTTGAAATTTGATCTCCAATTGCTAATAAAAACAATAATTAAGATACCAAAAAGCTAAATTTAACTTCGATTGAAATAGAGAAAGCTATTAAAGTTTTAGTTATCAGAAGAGAGATGGAAACCCTAACCTGAAAAATTAATTTGAATAAAAGGAAAACTGGATCCAACCATAACAACGGAGGAGCTTTACTATCTGAGAATTCCGGGCTTTAGCTTGCGCCGGATTGCCAGTTAAAAAAAAAAAAAAAAAAACCTTTTCAGAGAAGAAGAAAACTACAGTCTGAAGTACACTGTATAGCTAGAGACTTTCAATATCTTTATTCATTTTTTTCCAAAGAAAAAATATCTTCATTTTATAATATAATTTTTGTTTATTTTGTTGTTTACTTTTTCAAATTTCACTTTCTCTCAACTAACGTATATTCTAACGGTGAACACGATCTTCTCTTCTGAGTCGTTCTTTCTTAGAATTTGTAAGGAGCTCGAAATAGAAGAATGTTTGACAATGATTTTTCGAACAATGATCAGATTTCTCTTTTGTATTTCTAATTTTTCGTATATGCCAACACAAATTTTATAACAATTATTTATTTATTTATTTTTAATAATATTTAAGATTTTATAATTAAATGATTCAGTCATTTTATTTTTAAAACTTAATTTTTTTTTTTTACGTTATAAAAATATTTATACACCTTATTTTTTATATGTGAAAAATAAATGTTTTCTACACTCTAATAAAAATAACACTCTTAAAATTTGTAATAATAAAAATAATATATCTTTCATTCAAATAATATATTTTTATAATTAAAAAAATGATTACTATATCATTTTTCTTTTAATGTTATTTAAATTAAACTCCAATAATTTAGACTTATCATTTAATATTATTAGTATGTTATTTTTATTACTATAAATTTTAGAGATAATTTTTTTTTAAAATACATATCATAAAAAAGATTTAAAAAAATTTATTTTAAATCAATTATACTATATAATTAAATATTTTAATAATTATCCTCTTTTTTTTTAACAATTAATAAAATTCATTTTTAGTGTAAGAAAAAAATTGAAATATAAATAACTCTTATTTACAATTGTCTTAAAACTAATTTAAAGAATACCTTCAAGCAACTACGTTACTATTTTTATTTTTAACACAAAATATACTGTAATTACATAAACATTTATATTAATAATATAGGATACTTAATAAAGTTATTTAAAAATTAAATTATTTTTTTATTTTTTAAAATAATTTTATTATTATAATATAATTGACATATTTATAAAATAAATGTAAATTTATAAGATATTAATAATTATTTATAGAATATATTTTTTAATAATTTTATTAATCGACGCTTTTATTCAAACATTAGGTAATTATTATTTTAATATAAATAATTAAATTAATTTTATATTTTATTAAATTAAAATATTGTATTATCGTTTACTTTAAGACCATTAAATAATTTCTTAAATTTATATGTTATTATCATTTATCTTTTAACAATTGTTTCATGCGTGGCATCCACTGAGTGGAACAAAGAGTTCTCCAACACTCTGAAAACAAGGAATGACTCAAAGGAGGAAAAGAAATGGGTTTGGTGGAGGGGAAATTGCAGAACAGGGGAAGCGTGGAAACAAAGGAACAAGAAATTTGCAATGGAAATGTGCAAGAAAAATAGCCACAAATTGGTGGATTTGGTGGGCTGGAGAGGCCTGGCAATCAGTCTTCCAAAGTTTAATTGATTTGAAAAATTCAGAAACAACAAAGAGAAAACAATTAAGTATGGGAAAATGGAGGAGGAATGAGTTGAGGGGGAAGAGAGAAGATGAGAGAGATCTGGATGAGAAAATGGAAGGAGGAAGGAGATGAAGGGGAAGAGAGAAGAGAGTGAGGAGAAAAATAAACCTAGATCTGAGATAGAGTCTCAAAACAGCAGGCTTAGGAAGACAGCAAAGATGTAAAGTTGAAGCCCAATATTTTGAGGGAAATTAAGCAAATACATGATGGAACAGGTTTAACAAGAGGCATTAGTATATTGTATTATCTTTAAGAGGAGAAAGCATGATCAAGCTAATCAATAACTCATCAGATGAAGTGAAGTTTAAAGAATAAAACAAGATAAGCTTTGTATTATTAAATGGACTGTGATTACAACTATTTATAGAGTGAGAGTTACAACTACTCAGATAACTATTTAGCAACTAGCTTAAATTCCTAACAACTTTGTAAGAAAAGTAAAGTACATTTACATTTATAACCACCAGACTAATAAATTGAAACGACTGCCAAGTAAACACAATGTAGATCTGATGGCCAGGAGCTACTGATATTTACATCTGAATTATATATAATCCCAAGGGAAAAGGGGATACAACGTGTCATCGTGGACTTTTTCTTTTCTTTTCATAATGAACATTTAGAGTCATATATATGACCACCAATGTGTTAGTCATAAGACTCATACCTGAAAAGGGGAACAATTTTCAGAAGTAAAAGGTAATAAGCTGAATGCATTTATCAACTAGCCAATTCGTCAACCTTAGCTCTGAGTAACAAAGGCGGGAAGCCAGGAACGCTATTGAAATGAAGATGACAACCTATCTATGGATGCCATGATCTCCATTAAAGAGACCAACCTTGTATGCAAATCAAGTCCACATATAAGCACAAGTAGAAGGGGGGAAAAAATTCAAACCGCACATGTTAGAGACTCAACCAAATAACACTTAATACAGCAATACAATTTACATCACCAAACTATGATATCTCTGCAGTCATATACAAAGAAAGGCCTAAAATGTTGAAGATGGTGACATTCAAATGATCAGTGATCATAAAAGACTTCACTGGCTTACAAATTCATTTCTAAAACTACATATTTTGCAGGAATACAAGTAGATCAGTAGATACCAAATATGAAGAAACTAAAGACAAGTATAGACAAATTCAAAAATAGCATACGAGTTGTACAACTTAGGACTGAATGCGTCTCATTCTGATGAATCAGAATAACGAAAAGATCAGCTGGGAATTTGAAATTTGAAATTTGATCTCCAATTGCTAATAAAAACAATAATTAAGATACCAAAAAGCTAAATTTAACTTCGATTGAAATAGAGAAAGCTATTAAAGTTTTAGTTATCAGAAGAGAGATGGAAACCCTAACCTGAAAAATTAATTTGAATAAAAGGAAAACTGGATCCAACCATAACAACGGAGGAGCTTTACTATCTGAGAATTCCGGGCTTTAGCTTGCGCGGGATTGCCAGTTAAAAAAAAAAAAAAAGGACCTTTTCAGAGAAGAAGAAAACTACAGTCTGAAGTACACTGTATAGCTAGAGACTTTCAATATCTTTATTCATTTTTTTCCAAAGAAAAAATATCTTCATTTTATAATATAATTTTTGTTTATTTTGTTGTTTACTTTTTCAAATTTCACTTTCTCTCAACTAACGTATATTCTAACGGTGAACACGATCTTCTCTTCTGAGTCGTTCTTTCTTAGAATTTGTAAGGAGCTCGAAATAGAAGAATGTTTGACAATGATTTTTCGAACAATGATCAGATTTCTCTTTTGTATTTCTAATTTTTCGTATATGCCAACACAAATTTTATAACAATTATTTATTTATTTATTTTTAATAATATTTAGGATTTTACAATTAAATGATTCAATCATTTTATTTTTAACACTTAATTTTTTTTTTACGTTATAAAAATATTTATACACCTTATTTTTTATATGTGAAAAATAAATGTTTTCTACACTCTAACGAAAATAACACTCTTAAAATTTGTAATAATAAAAATAATATCTCTTTCATTCAAATAATATATTTTTATAATTAAAAAAATGATTATTATATCATTTTTCTTTTAATGTTATTTAAATTAAACTCCAATAATTTAGACTTATCATTTAATATTATTAGTATGTTATTTTTATTACTATAAATTTTAGAGATAATATTTTTTATAATTTTTTTTTAAAATACATATCATAAAAAAGATTTAAAAAAATTTATTTTAAATCAATTATATTATATAATTAAATATTTTAATAATTATCCTCTTCTTTTTAACAATTAATAAAACTCATTTTTAGTGTAAGAAAAAATAATGAAATATAAATAACTCTTATTTACAATTATCTTAAAACTAATTTAAAGAATACCTTCAAGCAACTACGTTACTATTTTTATTTTTAACACAAAATATACTGTAATTACATAAACATTTATATTAATAATATAGGATACTTAATAAAGTTATTTAAAAATTAAATTATTTTTTTATTTTTTAAAATAATTTTATTATTATAATATAATTGACATATATATAAAATAAATATAAATTTACAAGATATTAATAATTATTTATAGAATATATTTTTTAATAATTTTATTAATTGATAATTTTATTTATTTACGCTTTTATCATAATTATTATTTTAATATAAATAATTAAATTAATTTTATATTTTATTAAATTAAAATATTGTATTATCGTTTACTTTAAGACCATTAAATAATTTCTTAAATGTATATGTTATTATCATTTATCTTTTAACAATTGTTTCATGCGTGGCATCCACTGAGTGGTTCTTTAAGGTACTGCAGTATACATTGTTGTAATCTATCAATTCCGCAATAGCCCAACATCTCTCCTATCTCATTCAACGAACAGTTCCAACTGTGTACGGTGGAGCTCGCTCAGACCTCAGTTGCCACAACGAGTCAATTGAATCAACAAAGTCCAATATTTTTCGGCCTTAGACTCCAAGTGAGTTGTTGTTTCTCATACCGGAGTCGAATAATTTTCATTATTGTGTTTATTTTTCTAATTTGAGCCCTTCATTTCCTTGTTCCTACATGCTTAGTCTACCTTGTTTATAAATTAGTCATTTATGTTCGTTCAGAAACAGTTTTAACATTAAACTCTAATGGGTTTGGGTTTCTTTTTTGGGGTTATTGATCTTTGTATTTGGAATTTTCCTTCTTAATATTCAAATTTCTTCTGCTGTTGAATTTAATTTGGCTGCTGCTTTTTCACTTCCAATATGGAAGAATTTGAATAGAATATATTTTTTTGGCTTTTGCAATGTATTTTTTTCTTTCCTCAATTGGATTCCGTTCTCTGTTAATTTGGGTTTGAGGAAGCTCTCTAGTTTCTAAGCATTCATTACCACTACCCTTACTACCTGTTTGATGAATTGACCGAGTCACATATCTAAACTATACCAAATAGGATTTTTTGAAATAACATTATACAACTCAAATACTAGGATTGAATCCTAACTTTAGATTTGCGTGCTTAACAAGGAAGCTTTGTGCTACTGCGCTACAATAACGGGGGCTATCCCAAATGGGATCTTGCATACGATTTGGGGGAAGGCGGGGAGATAAAATGGGAACCCTTTGTTAGTGGTTTGATCATTACTAGTATGCAAAGAGGAAGCTGAACTTGAAATTTATTTTTCTTCTTCTTCTTCTTCTTCTTCCTATCTCCTTAATAATATTTTAAGATGGTTGTTTCTATTTCACTTTAGAATGAGTTATGACATTTTATGAGATTGGAATTTGTATTCCTGTTTGATTGGGAAACTGAGTGTCATCTACCATTTGGCAGTGGATGCAGATGAGGGGGCTGGGGCAGTAGAGACTTCTGCTGGACAGGTGGCAGATACAATTATAGAACCATATGAGGGTATGGAATTTGATTCTGAAGATGCTGCCAAGATATTCTATGACGAATATGCACGTCAGGTGGGATTTGTCATGCGTGTAATGTCTTGTCGACGGTCTGAGCGAGATGGGAAGATTCTTGCACGTCGTCTGGGTTGTAACAAGGAAGGATATTGTGTTAGTATCCGAGGTAAATTTGGGCCAGTTCGAAAGCCACGCTCAAGCACAAGGGAAGGCTGCAAAGCAATGGTTCATGTAAAATATGACAAGTCTGGGAAATGGGTGATTACAAAATTTGTGAAGGAGCATAATCATCCTCTTGTAGTTTCCCCGCGTGAAGCGCGACAAACAATGGTTAGTTTTTCCTTTTAACTCTCGATATTGCAAATCCTAAATAACATTTGTTTCTTTATAGTTGCTGTCTAGTCATGATTTATGTGCTCTAAGCCTTCTGCCACATATGACAATTTTTTATTATATTTATATTTTTTAATTTTCATGTATTAATGCCTTAAATTCTCATGTTGCACCATCAGAAGTTAAGTGACATATGATCATGCAGGTGGGCAGCTAGGAGTCTATTGTTAAGTAACTATTGTGTATAAGTGCTTTACCATGCCACCACATGTGTTGAATCTAAAAGATTTTGCCAAAGATTTTTACCATATGTCTTTAAATATGCCAAGTTCAGAAACTTTTTTGCTTTTTAGGAGGGCTTTCCCAGTATTAAGTTAGTAACTTGTTAGCCTATACTTTCTATTGGGTCAAGCTCAAGTACGGCATGTATTATTAAAAGGTATTACTGACATCATAACCATGTAACTCAGACTTCAATAATGCAAAGTTGAATATTAACAGTGGGCTAATTATCTCTCTTTTACTGGCCCCTCTCCCCTCTTCCTATTCTTGTGAAATTGCTTTGTGTTTGTCTGTGTAGTTCCAGAAATCGTAATGAAGGATCTTAAGTGGAATATTGAATTTTGATACAAATGCAAAATTATGCTATTTATTCTATATATACCCTTGGCATTTTATGCTGTTCATTTTGTAGGATGAAAAGGATAAGAAAATTCAGGAATTAACAGCAGAGCTGAGGAATAAGAAACGGTTATGCTCAACATATCAAGAACAACTTACTATGTTCTTGAAAATTGTCGAAGAGCATAGTGACCAGCTATCCAAGAAAGTTCAAAATGTGGTTAGCAATCTTAAAGAATTTGAGTCAGTGGAGAAGGAGCTTTCACAACAGAGATAGCACCACCATTTAGAGTGAGTACTTTTTTTTAACCATTCCTACAAAATATTTTAGCCATATATATATATGTTGCCTGCAATCTTTTACCTATATGTTGCTCTCTTCCGTATTATGTTCTTTTTAATCAATTAAGCTAAATATTTCTGTGGATATCACCTTCTACAGAACTACAATTATTTATAAATTAATCCAGAAGCATCATCTCCTTTGTATTTGAGAATTTTCTTTCTTTGTTTGCCACTGTCTCTCGAGGTCTGTAATATCCCACCTAGTTTAGATCAGTAAATGTGCATAAGTTTGGCTGAAATCTTTGAAGAAACTAAACAAAAATCAAGAAAAGCCAAACAGTGAAAGTAGAGAGAAGAAAGAAAGAGAAGCTCTGATCTTTTCATTATGAACACTCGATACACTTGTGCACATATCAATGTATCTATATATACTAGGCTTACTTAGCTTCCTAATTAAGGAAAACAAAACTAAAGAAGATATACAGTAAGCTTACTCAGGGGCAGATGTACACTAAAGTGAAGAGGGGCACGTGCTCCACCTCAACTTTCGACAAATAAAATTTTAGGTATAATATTTATAAAATTATAGACAATTACATTCACCAAGTATAACTGTACCTCATCTGAATTTAGACTTTTAACATTCAATAACTCATTTCAAAATCAATAATTTGCAAATATTTTCAATAAAATGATATACATATAATATCTTTTTTTAATTAAAAATAAGTATTAATTGATAAGTACCTAATAATATTTTTAATGTATATATAATGCCCCTCCTGGATATACATCCTAAATCTGCCACCACAACTCACAACTCATCCAAAGTATATTCCTTTAACTAACTATTTTAGCAACTAATGCCAACTCAGCTTGCAACTTCAGTGTTGACCATAACTCGGTTATCTTTACTCATGTGCTCATAGCAATCACATTGGTAGACATCTAGTTAGCCACTGGCATCACAAATGGTATTTTGGCTGCATCTAGACCGTCAATGTCACCATTGTGAGCTTCAGATGACTTGATAACAGCTTTAGTGTCAATAATGCAAAATTTTATTTCTATTTCCTAGTTTGGTTAGGAGATAAACCTGAAATGTGTTAATGAGTTCGATTTATTAGTAGATGCTCTGATAAAAAGCTGTTACTCATTTTATGGTTGCTGGTTTTGGTCGTTATTCCTCTGAACATACATTTAAAGCTAGGTCTCCCTTCTACTCTTTCTTTAATCTTTTCCCTTTTTTCTCTCCAACTGTCCTGTATTTTTCCTGAGAATATGATCGTGACTGTGATGAGCAAACCTCCCAACTATGATCCCATCATCAAATGCATGAGAAAGACTACAGCTTAAACCTTAACCAAAATGCAACCCTATAGTACCCAATACGAAAATTTGATATTAAAATGGTTATCAAACATGACCATATTACACTTGGTTCAGGTAGTTCGAAAAGTAAAATTAAATTATATTAGGTTTATGCATGGAACTTTAGGACAGGTGAAAAAAATTTCTTTTCTTTGTTTAACTATCCAAGGACTAAGGAGCAGTTACAAGAGAGTTAAATTTTTCATAATTTCCTGTCTTCCTTAGTTGTTGCATCAAGAAACAGAATTTTGAGTCTACAAAATGCAAGCGTTTGTGGAAGAATGATGGTCGCACTTTGGATATGCCGACATTTGGTGATGCTTTAGTTTTAGTATGATTCGATATAATAGGGCATGTACATTTTGTTAGCTTAGATGATTATATTAATATTTGCTTGTATTAAACAAATAAAAAGTTTCAATTCTCATTAGTTAGATTTGAATTTGTCATTTATAAATCCAAGTTGTGAATTTTCAACTTGTTATTTTGCAATATGATTTTGTTTGCTTGGCATTGTCAGCTATGGAATTGGAAGGCATACTAATCTTCATGAGATTGGACACCAATAATCTCATTCTTTGTATAATTGGAGCCTTTTAGAGGCTCTGTACCTACGTTGATGCGACGATTATTCTTTGATCTTGTCACGGGCCCACTTGAAAGGTGCAACGATCCATGATTTCCATCATATGTTTTAAATAAAATATCTCAAATTAATCATATTATCAAAAAAGTTTTAGTTTAATATTTAAAAGTTTCGATGTAAAAAGTTTAGTACTCTTTTAATATCTATGTTTTCAAATTTTAGTATTCTTATTTTTTACGTTTATTATTCAAAATAATTAATTTGGGATACTTTAATTAAAATATGGATATCACAAAAGTAATAATTCCAACATTTTAACTCAATTTAAAATTTTGAATTATAAAAATATTTAAATAAAAACCAAAATCCACACCAACTAATGAATGCACAACAATCATCTTCTCCTTCAATTTACGCTTTCCTAAGTTCACGCACATGTTTGAACGATTCAGTCACCCACTTGGCCTCCTCAGCAACTTATCTCCATTTGTCCATTAACAACTTCACCACAAACTTTACTTGTCTTCATTATTGCATCTTCTATAAAACTCACCAATTAAGCTAACTCGTTCTTAATTGGTTGATCAAAGCGAGCAAAGGACCGAGTATAGAAATTTCCCAAGCCAAGTTTCTTAGGTATTGGGACACTTGTATTGCCATTCATGTTACTATGAGAAATTACAGATGCTCTAAAATACCCACGTTGAGCTTGGCCTATATAAATAAGAGCTTTCCATATCAAAATTAATTAAAATCATGTAATGCTGAAACCCGTTTGAGGCAGCCTATCTCTCTCACTCGAGCACTTAGAACTAAATGCTAGTAAAGAATTTGACATATCCTTGGAAACAACGAGCGTAAATATGTAAACAAACATTTAAAATAAAAAAAGTGCAAATCTAAATGCATGTAATGCTGCTAATAAATATTTGTAAAACATCAATGTGACGTTTTATTTCAACATTTACTAATTATTTTTTTAAATCAAACAATATTGATTTGATTCAAACATGTGACTTAAATAAAAAAATAATGAGTTTTACGATTAAATCAATAATTGAACCACACAAATTAATATCGTTGAAAATAATGTACTAAAACAAATAACGATACTTTAGAAGTAAAATTAACAAAATTATTTCAACATCATGTGATTTTCCTTCGAGCTCACTCAAGCCTCAACTACTTCTCCATCTTTGCTATCCATCAAAACAATCATCTCATCATCTCTATGCACTCCACTCAACTAAATTGATTGTCCCATAGGGCCCATAACAAAATCAGCTTCAAAAAATGGAAACTTACACAAACTAGCAAATGCATTAACATCAATTAATTTCTCTCCTTTCTCAACTTCTTCAAACAACTCCTTACAACATTCACTCACATTCCTTAGTAGCATGCCCAAATGAAGCCTTTTCACACTCTTTATCATTACATTTTCAATAAGAATAACAAATTCATTATACCCCAACTTCAATAATTCATTGCTAATTGCGTTGAAAAATAGAAATACAATGGTGTATAAGTTCCCTCACTATCTTTCTTCTATAGACAAACTCATTTTCCCTCTAAAGTTCATACTATGAGCAATAGTAGAAACTTTAGAGCCCTTTGACATTAACAAAGCCTTCCATATAAAAGTTGCAATCACAACTCTATGAGATTTTTGCCTCTTAAGTTTTAGTCTCAGGATAGCCTTCCCATCAAACACAAACCTCTATGTGATGATCCTTGTCTTATTTTCAATCTTCTCTTGACGAAGCCCAATAAAAACTAAGAGCATGCGAATCATCTAGTTTTGATGTACGACATTCGTTGCCCAAGTATTAACAAAATGACATATTGTGAATCCATCAACTATACGCTGAGCTATGCAAAACCCAACGGCTATTCCACAACATTCAAACCTGTTAACTTGGATGGAAATTTATGTAGTAGTCATCATGATGAAGTACCTAGTATTTTAGTATTCATTTTGCCGTTGGCAATGCATACACAAGTTATGTGCTTCATTTTACGTGTGAGGGACATTTTCTTTTACTCATCTATCATTGATTTTGCGTGTATCAATTGTAGTAAAATTGTCAACTCTCTTTCTCACAAAAAATTAATATTTGGCAAATGAAACACAGTCAGAAAGACTCAACTTTATCCGCCTTCCAATCATTTGGTGTAATGGTGCCTACTAAGGACGAGTTCAGTGGTCTATACATGACTAACCTATTTTTTTTTCTACAACCCATTTGTTTTATCTATCTGTTAAATACCAGTACCTAAAACATTTTAAGCTATAAGATTGACTAAATCCCTAAGACCTGAATGGTGCACAAGTAAAATTGAACAAGGTATGCTATAACTATCTATGACCTGGCTGCTGCTCTTTGGTTTCGATCTCCCTTACACTATGGACTATGTGTTGAATCTTTTTCGATAAGCTTTCGTTGTGCTCCTCAATGTCCTCAAAGAGAAGTTCTAGATGCCGTTTATATGATGCTGCTCGCTTCTTCTCAATTGTCAGCTGTTGGTTTAATTCCCGGATCTTGTCATGTTCATTCTGCAAAAGAACCATCAAGGGAAGATGAATAAGTTCATTACATATGTGAGCTCGTAATATGTAATGTGACTACATGCTGAACCATTCCAAGCCATATTTTCCACCATGTGAGGTTTTGGCCATACATTAACGTCTTTGTAACAATACTAAAGCCATAGAAAATGTAGCATCTCTGCTGATATTTAAACCATTTAAGAAAGGTCTATACCCTTTACGTTCTCTACTTTTAGGCATAGCATGAAAGAAGTTTGAGAACTAGTTAAACTACCATCAAAGCAATGTATCTTTCATAGGAATGTCATGACAATTTATGAGGAAATTGACAGGTAAATATCAGAGAGTAATTAGATCATAGAACCAAAGCATGAAAGAAGTTTGAGAACTGGTTAAAACATGACTAATGTTAAGAGAACGGGGACTTTAAAGAACACTGGAAAACAAAACCATAAAGAGTAATTCAAATGATGATATTCAAGCAAGCGACCGAAGTGAGCAATAGAAGATGCATGGAGTTGTGCATTGAGCTGGGTAAAATTGGAATTTTCGAACCCTTATGAAGACAATTTACGACATCTCCTATTAGGATGTCAAATGTAGAATTCCACGGGTGTTCATGAAGGTTCACAAATCAAGCAAACAGGCACTTGAAACAAGAGAAAAACAAAATAAAAAACAGGACAAATATTTATGGCAGTAGTGGTAAATCTATTATATACTCTGAACACACACATAAACCAATATTCCGATCCATACGTAGTACCCGCACGAGCACTAAAATGTCACAAACTGAACAAATTGTATCTGGTATTAAGTACTGCAAGATGCCTAGCTCAAACCCAGCACATAGTTTGTGCTGATAATAACTAATAAGGAAGAATTAAAGGATATCTTCTCCTTCTGCTTCTTCATAGTATTAATTGTTAGTTTCATCTTAAAACAGGAAACATCTGCAGCGATAGCAAGTCTTATTTTGATATCTGTACCTTCATGACACTTTGCTTTGTGCACAGTCCAGAGTCTGGTTTATGCTTCAAAATAAAACCTATTATCTATCATTTCTTTAGAATAAGAGGCAAAAAACTATCACTGAAATTGTTACGCCTAACTCCAGGGTGGTTCATGCACAAAGAATTTAGGTATAAAATAAAATTAAAAAAACCATAAATTTTTTCTCTTTCAAAAATAAAAAAATATCAGAAAACATTTTTTGGGAGGGGGCAGCCAGTACAACCACATAAATCCCTTTGATCTACAAAATTTCATCAATTTCGCCAAATCCTTTGACATTTCATCAAAAGTTACTAACAATCCACTATCTCTTGTCCTTTGATTAGGACTGAAAAGAATAATCATCACAAATTCAAACATAGTAATGCATACCAACAATGGAAAAAAAAAAAAAAAAAAACTGAAGAAAATTACTTACTGGGTAATGATCATAAATGCAATCCCTTCGACCTTTTCCAGGAGTCAAAGGATGATTATGCTCCTTCACAAACTTCGTAACAAACCATTTACCGGAACTTACTTTCCTTACCAAAATCATTGCTCTGCAACCAACCCTTGTTTCTGCTCTCTGCCTTACAATTTTCTCACGCTTGTCAGGCATTCTATAACCCTCTTTGTTACAAACAAGTGAACGACCAATTGCAGTTCCATCCAGCCTTGACCGAGAGAGCTTGCTTACACGGATGATGAATCCAACGTGTGTGGCATATGCATTATAAAATGCATGGGCAGCAGCTTCAGAATCAAACTCCTGTCCCACATAGGGTTCATCAGCAGGAACTGTAGAAACTGCAGTTGGTATAGCAATCGGTATTATTTCCATTCCAGGAGAATCTAGATTAATATTTTCTTCATGGTCCTGTTGAAATGCCACTTCAATAGAACTTCCGCCGGTTTCATTCCCATCGCCAGCCATACTGGTCCCCACCTCAGAAGAAATTATCACCACCTCACCATTAACATTGCCATCTACACCAAACTCCACTGCAGTAAGACAAAACTTTGACAAATTTTCTACACAGCTTAAACCAAAATAATAGAATCATGAAAAGTAATAACGAAAAAAAAAAAAAGCACTTGAAACAAAAGTGATTTTTAAGATTCTAATATTGAAATTTAATTTCCAATAACAGATTTCAAGAAGTAGATTAAGAAATTTTGATTAGTTTTTTCTTTATTTTTTCCTCTGGTTTCTCAGTAACCAAATGTAACCCATCACATTGCATAAATAATTTCTATCAATGAGAATCAGATTAAACACAACGGTAAAATTAAAATTAATATCATGATTGGCTATTTCAATCGGATTGCTAAAAGAAAAATATAAAACAATAAAAAATAAATTAATATCACTAAAGTTGCCACTTAAATTTAGCTTAAGTACAGTACAACAGTTAAAGCCAATACAAGAGACCCCGAAACCAATACTCGCTCCAGATTCATCAGAAACTCAAAAAACACCAGCAATGAAAACAATCCAAATGTTCCAACTTTTAATATGACTCAATATCCGTAATTTCTTAGCGTCCAAACAGAATAATAGTAAGAAAATTAACTTGAGAATATCTGTTTAATCCAGTCGATTATAGTTCCCTTACGGACCACAATAAAAAATAATTAAAATAACAATCTACCAAAAAAATTATATTATTAATCATTGATCTAATAGTTATATAAACTTACTTGAAATTACGGCGATCCTCGTCAGATGAGCGTCGATAAAATCCAGTCGATTATAGGTTTCGAAGGCCGAGCGAAGAGAGAGAGAAGAGCAATGGCTCAGGTCGTAAATATGCGGACTCAATTTCTTGCTACGTGCCAAGTTTTAATTGGAAATTATTAAAAAAAGTCAAACTCTTTTGTTAAATTGTTTAAGGGACAGACACATCGTATGCCCCTTGCACAACGGACCGGAGGATTATAACTCCCGTTGTTTCCCCTCCGGTTCAGGACGATCGAATCCGGTCCGGTTCTGGGCTGTCAATTTCCTGGTGTCGTGAGCTGTCCGAATTTATGTTTAACACTTCTCTACTCACTCTCTCTCTCTCTCTCTGAATTTTCAGAGACCTGGCGCCAAAAGCTTCTTCATTTCTCAAAATTTCACTGCACAAGCTTCAATTTTTTAGCTACATGCCAAATGTTGTTTGAACTTTTTCATTCCATTTTATGTTTGAGTGCTAATAAATTGACCAATATTAAGGATGTTAGATATAAATCATTAGGAGAAAAGGCATTATGCTAATAATTATAATCTCTTCCGCCAATTTTAAATAGTTTTAAAAAATAATCACAAATAGTTATCAATTTTCATACGTTTTAATCATAAATATTATTATTTTTAATATTTATTAAAAATTTGTTTACTTTAAAAAAATTAAAATGAACATAATATTTAACCTATTAAATGTTTTTAAATATTATTTTTTATTTTTTAACGATACATATTTTATAATAAAATATATATATATATATATATATATATATATATATATATATATATATATATTTAAAGTGTTATATGTATTATGTATAATATTAGAATTGATTATTATATATAAAAATATAATACTAATAAAGGATTGTTTTAGATTACGAACATTTTTAGAATTATAATAACATGTTCACTTTATGCCTAATCATATGGTTATTTCGGAAAAAAATTTGTCCATCAAGTACATCCCTACTGTTAGATTTGTTTAAAGTGCCATATATATATCAAGTTCAATTTTAATCTATTTCAGAAATTACAATGAATTAAATAAAATTTTAATATAAAGTTAGGGTGCTTGAATTTTTAGACAATTATCGATCAGACAATAATTCGATAGTTTGGGTATCAAGATTAAAGTTTTGGGTCCCTGTCCAGCTGTCTTTATATGACAGGGCTTGGATTTGAATTTTTAAAATGTTAGGAGTTGCACATGTGAGGTACTCGGACATCGGTTTCTCCCGCGACGACTTCCAATTTTTCAACGTTCTCTGACCCGCCCTTGATCGGTATCAAAACACAAATAGCAGTAACCTTGATAGTATAATAGTGTATGGTAATAACCATATCTTTCTTAACTTGAAGAGGACCTTATTTAAAAAAAAAAAAATTTAGATAGTTAAATAAAAGCGTAAATTTTTTACATATTTGTGTCTCGTATATGTATCAATCGTATGAAAATAAAAATTGTGAAAATAGATAATGACTTCAAATTTTGTACAGTAAAAATGTGGACCGCTTTTGGAGCAGTGAAGTTATTTACTCGTATTATTTTCATATTTATAACTGTTTAAATTTTTTAATAATATCTTAAAAATGCTCTATACTCAAAACTCAAAAGTACTTATTTAGTCAAAATAATTGTTTATACATAAATAAATAAAAGGAAATTTAGATATTTTAATTTTTTATTATTTCATTTATTTTATCTTTTTTCTCTATTTTTTTTTCTTCTCTCTCCTCTCATTCTCATACCATTATCTATTACTATTTGCATAAAATTCTTTCTCATCTTTTTTAAGTAAACATTAAATCTCAAATCCTAAAAACTAAATAAACCATAAATCTTAAACATTATACACTAAATCTTAAATTTAAGAAGAGAGAATGAGAAACAGATAAAAAGAGAAAGTAGAAAAAGTAGAAAAAGAAAAAGAGCAACAAAAAAAAAGAAGTAAAGAACTACAATATTGTTTAATTTATTGCGTATAATATTTAATTTTTTATCAAATAAAATATTTTTAATAATTGTGGTACTTTTAAATACGACTAAAAAATTGAGTAACAAAACATTATTAGGTATAATAATAAGTACCACATCCTACGTTTTTGCTCCTGCACATCACGTGATACGCAAAATTCTCGATTCTCACATCTCAGTTCTCCGAAACTCCGACGGAGTGTTGTATTCGAATTCTCCTTCTTTCGGGCCGAGATTCATAGAGTGAGTTGCCTTAACGCGGACTAGGCGAAACCCATATCGGCATAACTTTAATCGCCGGAACCCTATAACGAAGTCAGATCTAGTCGCCGGTGATCCTCTCGGAGTTTCTTCCTATCAAACGAACGGTTCGTATACTACACAGACACGCACAAAATCTCTATATGCATTTGCACTTCATTTTAAGTGTGGTATTGATTTGTACGTAAATCTTTGATTTGAAGTTGAAGATCTATGGACACTTTACCAAAAATTAGATACATTGGAGATTCCGGATGTATTTTTTCATTGTATTCAGATACTGACGGATTCGAATTATTCCCTTTACTTGAAAATTTGAAATGAAGGCATTTTATTTATTTTTTAACATTTTTTATACTCAGGGTCAGTCCTCTCCTCAATATTACTTTGCATATATGGTTAATTTTAGATAGAAAAGTTCAAACATTCTAGAACTGAAGAAGATAGAAAAGATAACGTACTATAAACTGATACTATATTGTAATTTACTAATTGTTAAGGTTGCAGTTGAAGAAAAGGTCTATAACTCTGTTGCTCTTTAATAGCAAAAGGTTCATTGTGGGTCATAGCGTTATATTTAATGGTAATATGTTGCGTTATGTATTTCATGGCATCTAGGCGAGATTGCACTAGTTTTGATTTGAGGAAGAAGATTGAAATTAAGGTTAAATGGCGATGCGAGGTTT